>CM057453.1:1015875000-1018275000 GCA_016271365.2 Neoceratodus forsteri | reverse complement strand
CAAGTCTCCGAGTTGTTCACCTTGACATCCACCACCACCCCCAGGTCGCTCTCAGCTATCGAGACTTGTAGCATTCCCCCACCCAGGGTGTACACTTGGCCCGGCTTTCTGGCCTCCAGGTGCAGTACTTTGCATTTCCCTGCATTGAACCTCAGCTTCCACTTTCTTGACCATCCTTCCAGAGCCTCCAGATCCCCCTGTAGGGCCACCCTCCCCTCCTCCCCATCCACCACCACCCCCAGTTTTGAGTCATCTGCAAAGAGACTCATCTCACTCCTGATACCTGTCCTTATGTCAGAGACATAGGCATTGAACAAGAGGGGCCCAAGGACTGATCCCTGTGGGACCCCACTAATGACCCTCCTTGGGGATGAGACTATCCTTCCAACTATGACCCTCTGGGTTCAGTCCTGGAGCCAATTGCCTATTCATCTGATCATCTGGTTCCCCACCCCATTTCTCCCAGCTTATCCAACAGGCCCTCATGAGGAACAGAGTCAAAAGCCTTGCTGAAGTCTAGAAAGAGGATGTCCACTGGTCTACCCCGGTCCAAGGCACTCATCACCCGGTCATAGAACTCCACAATGTTTGTCTGACACAATTTCACCGGGATGAATCCATGCTGTCTATCGTCCAGGCACCCTGACTTTTCCAGGTCCCCCCTAGCCTCTCCTTGATATTGCCCTCCATCACCTTGCCCACCACAGATGTCAGGCTGACAGGCCTGTAGTTCCTTACCACCTCCCTTGATCCCCCTTGTGGACAGGCACTATATGCACCATCTTCCAGTCCTGGGGCACCCACCCTGTCCTCAGAGAGAGAGATGGTGCAAAGCTCCTCCTACTGATTTGATGCATTTTGTGATGCAGTCATGCTGCAGTCATTATTTGCATCTACACTGATATTTGAAATAGAGTATTATTACCTGACTGGTTTAAGCTACATGAATCAGCTTTTGTGATCACCACCATTGCCAAAAAATGTTTTGAACATAGAGTATTTTTAATCATGTCCATGGATGCAGTGTGCCTCATTGGAATAAGTTGCAGGGCTCGATTCTCAAAAAGCAATGCAGGGTTTGCATCAAGCCCTGCCTCAAACCTAATGGTTGGCACAGCTGAGCCAACAATTTTGCATTTATGACAGTTTCCCTGATGTATGGCAGCTTGCACCAAATCTTTGGTGCAAGCCCCATAAAAAGGATATCTGAGATTACTGCAAGCTAGACCAGAAAAGTTGGTTTAACTTGTGACAATTGTGCATGGGATCAAGAATCCTGATTGCTGGCTGGGTGAAAGCTGCAAACCCCATGCACAATATGTTCAGTGCACCAGGGGCTTGCAGCATTCTCAGTCTTTTGTAAATCTGGCCCACAGACCTCACTAGCAAATATTCACATAACGAATACCTTTGCCAAGCTACTTGAAGCACAAATTTCACTTTCAAGACATTTTGTGAAATGAGGAAGCATTTTGTAGAGATTGTTTTCCTTTTCATGAGATTTTTATTCCATGACATAAGGATTCTTACAGTGACTTTTTAACTTCCCAGTGCCCTGGATCACCCCCTAGGGCAGAGCCTGCCACTTCTACCTTGGTGGCGTCTTTCTGGGACTAGAGGGTCCATCTCTCTCTCTCTGGAGGTCAGCTGTGGGTCCTCGGTGTGGGCATCTGGTGTTGGGGATGTGAAGGAGGTCCCTGGGGCTCTCGTTACCTCCTCAGTGTGCCGGGCTGTGTTCAGCTTAGTCCCTCAGATGTAGGACATGCAATGCCACCCTGCCTATGATGTGAATGTTGTCACCCACATCCAGAAGTCAGTCACCTGATGTCTTCCCCCTGCTTGCGAGCCCTGGCATTTGCAGTGCCTCTGGTGTCCACCAGGGGCCTCTGCAGTTCCTTACTGACCCTGGATCCCTCCCTGAGAGAGGAGAACAGTGCTCTGGATGCTCAGTCCTCTCGCTCCCCCCTGCTGACCCTCGATGACCCGGGCTCATTCCCGAACCTGGGTTGCCGGCATGGCATGAGGTGTGGCATCCAGCACCTCAACCCTCTGCACCACTGGGCCAGTCTTTCAGTGACTTGAGGATTGAATGCAATGCATGTTGGCCAGTAATTACCTTTTTCAAGTGAAGATGGGAAAATTATTCCAACTTGGGTTATTTTTCCCTCAGCTTTGTTCTTTTTTTCCTGTATCACAAGGACTTTGTACATGGGAGAAATTCACAAAATATTTATATTACTTTACAATATTTCAGGGTATGAAACATACCAATTTTGCAAATCTTTTGAAAGCAGGATGAACGTTAGGCACAACTCTAGTTTCAAAATACCTACTTATGAATAGTGATCATATCCTCCCAATGACTGGATGAATTTCATAGCTCTACTCAAGTAACTTTGATTGTAGTCTCCCAGAGCCCCAAAATAATTTTGTTAATTAATATCTATTACTTTAAAAACATAAATGTGTGCTGCTTAAGCACTGAGTTTCCCCTTGAGTGTTGCTTCACAGTTCTAAACAAAGAACTCTGATTACTGTCTTACAGCCTATACAAGACTTCTTAGATATACTTTAAGAACAGAAGATAGGTATACTGTTTATTATTCAATGGCAAGAAAAAATCCTGGACTCTGATTGGTCAGTCTTGGGCTGGACCCTTGATTTTATCCCAGCACAACATCACGGGTCTAGTCTGAGCCTCACTGTGAACCTGTAGATGACCTTGAGAATGCTTGATTGTTTCATCTGCTCTTAAAAAACCAAAATATTTATCCACACAAAAACATCTTTAAAATTATTTTTTGTATTCTGTATAACAATGAGCCATTGTATAATAGCAATAATGCCCTCCAGGGTGTGTGCCATTTGGGATAACGTCACTCCTCAGTTGTTGGACGCACTCTGCCTGCAGTCTCAAGCCCAACCACCTGAGGCGTGATGTTATCCCAGCATGACACACACCCTGTCAGGCATTATTGCTTAAATATTACATTTCTATTTGAAAAATAGATGCTTCTTTGTCAGGATGTAGTGTAAACATCAAAAGATGGACAAATAATGCTACCATAATTGGTGCCAATACTGCTACATCAATGTAAGCTGTGCAGCTGTTTCTGTGTCAGGATGTGGTGTAACCATCAAAAGATGGTTTTGTCACCATCAGCTACATCAGTGCTTGCATCACTAGTGTGTCACATGTGTGTCAGTAAAAGGACTTACACAGTATTTGCATCAGAAAATGATTTACACCAGTTTCAATATTTGCCTATAGTATTAGCATCACAAACATGATACAAATGCTAGTTCATTAAAAAGGAGATCTAAGTCATGTGACAGTAGTAAAACAGCAAAGGCAGCCCCCCAAACTGAAAGAGTTACAGTGATAGGAAACACAAGAGAGACTACAGTGTGGGAAAGAGATAGCTGCATCACAAGATAATATGGATAGATAAACCCCATGACACTTTGAACAATCTATGCCTACATTACAAATCTGTGTCATTTATTTTTTATCGTTTGTGACTAATGTTATGCAAAACTGAAATAATTTGCCTGGCATAATATTTCGTGTAATTCCACAATCATGCAAAATGTTTAGCCTAGGTGAAACAAAATTTCACCTGGTCTTCTGATTTCAAGTAATAGCAAAATTTCATGTAGAATGTTTTTGGTCAGCCAGTTTTGCCCATTAATGCTTAAAATGTTGCCTTGTGTTGCAGTTTCACGAGCGTAACTTTTGATTTCACTGGCATAATTTTCCTCCAAAAGTGAAATTTGCAATGTATTGTGGATAAATAGGTCAACTATAATGTGCAGCTTGTTTACAGCTCATTCTGCTCCATGTTCAGTCAGAGCACAGTCTGTTTAAAACCTCTTTAAAACTTCTTTAAAACTTGTTTTTGAGAGCTAATTGTTCCAAAATATATAGTTGTTTTCTAGTGCTGTTAGGGAACATTTTCTAATTTTGTGGATTTTTGCATAATACTTACTTTAATTAGGTTTTACTTTTGTCTGTATCTTTGAAGGAGTTGAGTGGGGTGGGGTAGGTGTGTAAACCAGTACAGGCTATTTCTAGCCTTTTACAGATTACTCACAAATTGAGTTATTTTTTACTGTTATTTCTTAGTAATTTTGTTATAGCTTGACATTTTTTTTCCCTGAAAAGTTACTCCATCCTGTCTGAGAGTTCCTGCTGCTGTTAGCTTGTGTTATTTATGCCATTCTTCCACTTTTGGGTGTGATTGTGAATTCTAAAGTGTTAAACACACAGAGCTGATCCGTTATTTTATTTATTTTTTGTTTTCTTTGTGGTTATTTCTCTTTGCTAGAGTGTTAACTTGTGTCACTTAATCTGTGAAAATCAACAGTTCTACATTTTTTGTAGGGAAACTTATGTACTTTTACTTGATCACTTGAACTTGTCCATTTACAGTTTCACTGCTTTGTTGAATTGCTTCCCTGTATTTTATTGCTGGAGCTTGCCTCTGCACATTGTGTGGTGCTCCTGTTATAGTTGACTTACCTTACCCTTTCTCTATTACAGCATTGTTTGTTTAACACTGACACGCGTAGTATAACACACATGTGTCAATGTCAAATGTTTGCTTGCTGGTATTAGCATTGGAAATGCAGGAATTAGATAAATGCAGAATAGGAATGGCAGTGAAGTATTGAACATCATGCCAACCCCACCTCCATCCTGTAGAGACGGACAGGCATTAGGGTAGGTGTTTGGGTCATCACCCATGATGGTAATGCTGTGTCACCTCACCCTATTCTGCAGACACCGACATGTGTTGAGGTGTGCCTTGGGGTGTTTGGCTTTACAGTCACTCCATTCCATAAGGACATACGCTGAAATGGGTGCAGCATAGGAGAATGGGGTGAAGTTGGGGACTGAACAGTCCAAGGTACACCTCGATGCCTATCAGTGGCTGAGGGGTGGGGGTAGGATGGCATGAGCAATACAGTCGGCAATCCAAAGGCACACCCCGATGCCTGTCAGTCTGTACAGGGTGGGATGTTATGGTTAGTAACCCTAACAACTCGGGTAGTTGTTGGTATTTGCACTACAGATTTTCAGCATGGCCTTTTTGTGACCCCACCTCATGAAAGCATTTTGGACCTCTTCTCATGTAGAGTGGCAGTGTGATTTTGTCAATGTGTCCAGAACTTTGAGTTCCAACAACGACCATGCCATTTTGAGTTACATGTATGAAAACACAGATTGGGCAGAATGTGAAGAATGACAGCTGTACCATCCATAGGGAGGTGTGAAAAAATGGCAATGTTGAAAATCTGTAGTGGGAATATTAAAAATGCTTGCACTTCTGAGCATATGTGGAAACTGTGCAATGCATGTGCATAACACAGTCATTTTATGGACTTTCATCACCAAATTTTCAACATAGGCATTTAAGGACCTCTGCTAATGAACAGTGTCACTGTGATTTTCTTAATGTGTCCTGCACACTAATTTCCCACAGCAACTACACAATTCTGTGCCGGAAGTGCAAAAATACATGTCAGCCAGGATGTGAAAAATGACAGCTATACTATTCATAAGGAGGTGCATAAAAATGGCATCGTTGAAAATCTGGAGTGAAAATATTGCAAATTCATGAAGTTACAATCGTGCGTAGCAACTGCACAACACATGCTCATAAAACAGTAATTTCTTGGATTTTTTTCCACCAAATTTGCAGTATAGACTTTTCGAGAGGCCACCTCATGAACACTGGCACTGTCATTTTGTTAATCAGCCACAAAAGGTGATTCTGTGCAGTGACCGTGAAATCACCTTTTGGGACAGTATAATGCCATCACAGTGGCTGAATTCATGAGGAGGGATCTCAATAACCCAATATTGAAAATTTGGTGCAACAATTCCCCCAAATGCCTGAGATATGCACCAAAGTTGAAAAAACCCTATTTATTCCATTATATGGCTTACCGGCATTTCTTCAGTGTGCGGTCAGCTTTGAAGAATGCAGATGTGTTCCTAGTCCACCACATGTGCTGGCTCCAAAGGTAAGTATGGGGTTAGGGGTGTATCTGGGGAAGCAGGGTGTGCAGAGGGTGGGCATGGGTTAGGGGCAGGGCCACCAGACTCAACTAGGGACCGTTTTCTGATTTACAGGTAAAAAATAGAAAAAAAAACTTTGAGGGACTTTTTTTTTAACATGGACATTTGGCATGCTGGGGTGGGCTCCCAGTGTGCCACCTGAGTGTTTTTTGGGGGGGCAGCTGGGCAGCTGTAGCTGATGGGCATTGGGCACCCCTGTTGGCACATATGGGGTGCAAGAGCTGAGGGGGATTTGTCACCCCCTCAGCACAAACCAACTTTTTTGGGGGGGACATTATGCATTTGGGGGGTGGGCTCCCCTGTCGGCAAATTAAACTAGGAAGGGGGGACTGAAGCTGATGGAGATTAGGTTCCCCATTGGCAAACAAAGACTGTTTTGGGGGGCGCATGCCCCCATGGGAGACTGGGCTCCCCTTCAGCAGTGGGGGCTGTATCATACTGTCTGTGAGCATGGCAGTGGCTTGCCACTGTGTTCACAAACAATATTACACTAGGTAACATTCCACCCTGCAATGACAGGTCACTCCCTCATTGCAGCGGAATGGCTGACACTGCAATGATGAGGCGGGCCCTAATTGCTGCAGTGAAAATGTGACAACCTGGTGGCACTTTTGGAAGCCAGTGTCATCAGCACACTGTGCCTCCATTGGTCCACCAGTGCCAAGCCCCCAAATGCAATGCCTCCATTGGCTGTCACAGTGCCACGCCTCCACTACCCGCTTCTCTCCCAAGCTGTCACATAATGTTTCTTGTACATTCACACAAGCAAACATAAAAAAATATATATTAATATAATAGTTTTTAAGAGATTGCTTACTAATCCCTCCCATCTAGACTACTACCATATCGTGGCACTCGCCTTTGTCAATGTTTTATGGTTGTCTCTGCCCTTATATAATGAAAAAAATTTGTGGTATTACCTAAGTATAACACATTAAGTACTTTATTTGTCCAGACACAGGTGATCTGTATTTAAAGTTGGTCACTTGTGCCTTTTTTCCTTGTGTGTTGTTTTAATTCCTGTTTGGGGAAAGAAAAAGTTTTCTTTTGTTTTTACTAGAATAGGCTACCTACCACATACAGTATTAGTTGTACTCTAAGTGCTGCTACCTGTCCTGATTGTGTTTGAACTTGTAAGGAAGCCAGTACTGTAGATGTCACGTGTGATGTGTTATTCACGCAGTTAGTAATAGATTCTTTTTTTATATAGTCCCAGAGAAAGGCAAAGCTTTGAAGCAGCAGCCATAAAAAAATGTCTGCTAAGAGACGGCTCAGTACAGGGTGAAAATGTGGCAGGAGGAATGAGGGAGCTAAGAAGTCTGCTGAAAAGATCACGACTTCAGTTCCAGTTCCCCATAGCAGTGCAAACACACATAAGTCTGCATCAATGTCTTCTGCTGTGGGCTCTGGTGGTGCAGTAGGTACCAGCAAAGGAGTTGTTGGCAGTACTGGCATTCCTCTGTCTTACTTTTTTAAGGCTCAGACTGCTGCATTCATGGTAGTGGGGGATGAAGACAGTGAGAAGAAGGGAGGCACTGACACCAGCACAGGAACAGTGGTCCAGGAGGAGGATGATAAGTCTGTCGGTGTGACCATCCCTGTTCCTGCAAGAGTTGGTGATGATGGTGTTCAACCAGAGTCTGATAATCCTGAAGACAGGGAGAGTCAGCCCCATGAGATGATTGTAGAGAAAGAAAAAGGTGCCATGCTGCAAGAAGACAGTGATAGGGAGGAAGAGGATTAGGACAAGAACATTATTGCTGTTGGTGGTGATGAAGACGACTGGAATGATCGTACATGGGAGCATGAGTTCAAAAAGGTCAAGGGTGATGTAGGCCATATACAAGCACAGCCCATGGGTCAGTCTGTCAGCAAGCCTATTAGCAAACCTCGAGCAGTCAATTCACCCCCTTCCCAAATTTACTCTTTTGGAAGTGATGAGAGCAGCCCAAAAACACACACTTGCACACATGTTTCTGAACTATCCCAGTCCCAGAAGCATCTGAAGTTTAGAGGTCAAAAGTCCCCTAGTTTGAGACTTTTATGTGCTTGATTCTGCTGATGAGACCATAGCAATATGCCAACTTTGTCAAGCACATGTTAGTCAGGGAAAAAAGGGAAGCCACATAGGCACCGGTTGCCAATATGCCCACCTGAAAAACAAGTACCCGCTGAGATGGCAGGAACACCAGAAGGATGCCAGAGCTGTTGATGGCATCTCCCTCAGCAAGTTAAATGTAGTAGAACAAGAAGAGCGGGGGGGAAGAGTGGGTCAGTGGTGGAGGAGGCGGGTGAGCAATCCTTTGCTCTCTCGAGTAGTGGGCATAGCAGTAAAGGTGCCAGTCCCAGTCCCTTGAGTCAGAAAAGCAAACCACCACACCCACAAGCAACCAAAATAACTGGTTTCATGTGGTCTACACAGCCCCAAGAGTCAAGTGTTACCCTTAAAAAACACCACTGTTGCCACAAGTACAGTGTTCTGGTCGAACAGCCCCAAAGATGCTGCCCACTCTGAAGACCATCCTTGAGCAGCAGACAAAGTACCCCCCCAATCATGCTGCTGCTACATGAGAGTTAAATGCTGCCACTGCTGAAATGCTGGCCTTTGATCTGTTACCATTCTCATTCATGGAGAATATTGGTTTCCGCAGGTTGATGGCCTGTGCCTGTCCCAAATGCCAGGTTCCATCGTGAAACTATTTTACTAAGTGTACCATGCCAGAGCTGAACAGTAGGGTGGCTGATTCCATTAGACATGCATTGAAGCACTGTGTATCACAATATACACATCTTAGTATGGATATGTGGACCACTAGACAAACAGCAGCAAGCTCGCATCTATACATAACAGCACACTGGGCACAGTTGCCTGGGGTGGTACTTGACTTTGGGCATGGCAAAACCTGCATAAAGCAAAATTCTGGTGGTAGCAACATACCTGATATTCAGCAGCATGCAACCCTGAGTATGACAAGTGCTACTGGTTCTCACATGGCTGAGAAAATGCTTACTGTTCTGCTGTCAGAGACTGATGGGTGGCTACACACACAGTCACTCATACCAGGATTCATTGCAAGTAATAATGGTTCCAGTCTAGTGAAGTGCAGTAACCATAGTGTTTTTTTTAGGGTGCCCTGCCTGGCACACTGCCATAGTCTTGTTGTTCAGCAGTTTCTCAACCATGCAGACATTAAGGAAACACTTACTGTTGCTTGTCGCATCTGTGTCCACTTCCCCCATTCTGAAAAGGTCTGTGACTATCTACGTGAGCTACAGCGCAATAGCCATCTGCCTCAGCACTGGATGAAGCTTGATGCTGTGACCAGGTGGAACACCACACTGTACATGCTTGACTGGCTGTATGAACAGTACAAGGCTGTTTCAGAATACTTGCTGGTGCACACCACCCGTGACAGTGCTGGAGTGTCCATCGTTCTAACAACAGAGCAGTGGCACCAAATAGATGGGCAAATATGCATTTTCCATCCATTTGAGCATGCTACACAGGCAGTGAGTGGAACACTGCTTGCATAAGTCTATCCATATCTTTCATATGTGTGCAGAGGCAGATACTAGTTAATGTGCTACACCAGATGGAGGCAAGTGGGGATCATGGCGGTTGTGATCTAATGGATCACATGCTCCATGTGCTGGACACAAATACCCATGTTTCTGGCATTTTACAGTTGCCTGACTTTGCAATAACCACTATGCTGGATCCATGTTACAAATGTAGCCTGCCTTCTATAATTGAAGGAGGTCGTCAGAGAGTACAAAAGTTGACAGAGACCCTCATTAGAATGGTACGTGCTGCACACATGAAAAAGGCATGCACTGCAGCAAAAACAGGAGTTGCTACCACCATCGGTGGCTCATAGGCAACCCAATCATAGGAAATGGGTACTGCATAGCAGAAAACAGCAAGCAATCCCATTTGGGATGTTTCCTTTGAGGTGGGAGTGGGAGTGGAAGATATGGAGGAAAAAGAGGAGGAGACAGATGAGTCAACTGGACTCCAGGCAGCAGAAAAAATGGTGGAGGCCTACATGGGAACCCAAAGCACCTTGCCATTACTGACGAGCCAGTGCTGTACAGGAGCAGCAAAATGACTGACTGGCCAGCACTAACATTAGTTTCTGTAAAATACCTGAGCTGCCCACCATCCAGTGTCAATGTGCAATGAGTGTTTATTGCCCCTGGAGGCATTGAGAGAGACCGTAGGACCAATTTGTCACTCAAGAATGTGTCCATTCCAACATTCACCAAAATGAATGAAAGGCACATTCCACACAACACAATGATGTCAGTGGTGTTGCCACATGAACTGTGTCTCGGCGATGAAGATAATGACAATCCCTTGACTAAAGCATCCACCAACAGCAAAGTGGATAAAGTAACAATTGTGAGAGAATTCCCACCTGGTGAGAACTCCAGTCTTGAAGACTGTGAGGGGTGCTTCTTGGATGATGTGGAAGTGGAAAAAGGCTGAGTTTACTTGAAGGTCACTTCCCTTCCCCAACCACTTTCAGCTCAGTATAGTGTTATAACTTATTTTTAGCTATGTACCATTGGATTGGTTATGGTAATGTGTTATCTGCTGCAGTGTGAATCAGCTTCATTTGATCACCCTTTGCCATAACCCGTTGTTTGGTCCCCACCAGTCCCCCAACCTATATAAAGCAGCAGCAATGAAATTACCATAGTCATAAAGATTTTGAATGATTAGTGTTATAATGTTTTGCTGTCAAAAATATCAGGATACACATTTTACTTTTCATGTCAACTATCAAACCGATCTTACAGCAAGATACGTTGTCTTGATGTCCTTAGAAGTGCTCATGCTGTCGCCGGCCCGTCGATGCAGAGGTTGGATTTCCACATGAGACACCAGTGACCCAGGTTAGGGGAAGTACCTGGGTCACTGGGGGGCTGGCCGGGGGAGAAGGATAGAGCATCCTAAGGACTGCTCTCCTTCTCTGGGGGGAGGGTTGGGAAGTGCCTGGAACATCAATAACCCCTGGCGGAGGCTGGGAATCACACAGCCACTGGCACTAGCATGTACAGGAGGGAAGGCGGACACTGGATGTCATTGCACGACCCCGCCTCCCCCAGAAAATGGAAAAATGGACAGCTGCCAGCCGCCTTTAATGAAGTCCACTATGGCTTCAATCAGCTCCTCATGCCAGCCCTCTGACCTATCCTGAAGACTGCAGCATGTAGGGGGACTGCCACAGCCCCACCGTGGGGGGAAGCCATGGGGTATCAGAGGGCTTGCGGCCGATTTGAGGAGTGGAAGTCCGTGGCCCATGACCGGGCCAAAAGTACCGGGTGGAAGGCAGCTCGGGAGGAAAAAATAATTAAAAAAAAGTGCCCATGCTGGCACATGACACATTGTCCCCCCACCACCACCTGACACACCCATGCACGCCATCCAACCAAAAAAATATTTTCTGTCACTTACTATTGGTGACATGTTGAGGAACCCTGGCTCCTAGTACAAGTAGCTTATGAATGTAACACACTCATTCAACCATTAACACCACAAGTGGAACAAATTTTGAGAAATAGTGAATGGTGGCCATCTTTAATTATGTGAGTCATTATTTACAAAAGTAATCGTGAAAAGTCTTAACAACTTACAACATCCAATTTCCCCCAAAAGATTACTCATGCTATATTACCAGGTTAAAGTTCTTGTACCGAAACTGTGATGGTTCCTAGGGGAGTCAGGGCAGGGGAAGGTGCTTGCTGTCCTCAGTTTGGATTCCAGATTTTCATGATTACTGCAGCTATGCCACCTCAAATGATCAGATAAGACATTAGCCCCCTCCACCTAATTATTTACTAAACATCTTTACATCCATTTTCACATATACTGTAGTTCCTCTCTGGATTTGGGTGGTGTTTACTCATTAATAGTATGGATACCAGTAGCCAGCATTGCAGTTCAAGCAACACCCCCTGTCTTCCACACAACACAGCTCCTGCAGGGCCTGGATGGATGTAGTCATCACACAGAGATAAGATGAAACCTCAACAGAAGAAAATGACCTAAGCAAGATCAAAGATGAGAAACAATGACAAATACTTATCACTCTGCATACCTGGCTTTTAGCAAGCAAATTAGAACAAGCAGAGAAACAAAATGTATAATTACCATACCCCGTGAAGTCATTAAACTGCAGAAATTGCCCCCAGAAGGAACATGCTGAGTGGGGCACATGATTCCAGACCATGATGAAGCACAGTAGCAGGCATTCCCCTTCCCCTATTAGTACTGTGTGCCTGGAAATAAGATAAAAAGAAGAACACATTTTGAGGATTGTAAAAAGTTCTAGCCGCACCCTCCACCCCCCACCACCAACATCCCCCCCCACACAGAAGTCCATAAAAATAATGAAATACTTAACCCAGGGACTGTGAAAGTGGAACAATTGCACATTAAAATAAATCCCCCAGATCTGGCTGAGCAGCAACAGCAGGAGCAACAGTTAACTTCACCGGAATTTCTGATGTTGACTAAAGCAAAAAAGAACATAATTACTATCAAACTTAGACATCCAGATGGCAGTAACAGATGGAGGCAAGTGGGAATCATGGCTGTTGTTATGTAATGGATCACATACTCCATGTGCTTGACACAAATACCCATGTTTCCGGCATTTTACCACACTAGTAATGAAAAATTAAATATTTCTAGTCTGTGTTGGGAAATGTGGTGCATTCCAACATCCCTATATCCTAATCCTGGCCTGGCATGATGATGTCATCCACAGCACGCTAAAAATATTATAAAAGCAGTACAAGATGCCACAATGCCAACCCACCAACACCTTTATCTTGCACAGGAAAAAAAATTCAGACAGATACCTACATGTGCAGCAGCAGCAGCAGCATGGCCTCTAAAAAGATGATCCACCATCAACCATCCAAAACAGTACCTCTTGTAGCAACTTGGCAAGTAGTAGTCAGAGACAGCAGCAGCAGGTAGCAAGCTGCAGTGCCCCAAAATGTCATTCACTCCCCAATGCCAGGCAAGTTACAACCACAGAGGCAGTCAACACAGCCAATCAGGACCGCAGCTTAGGGAAATGATTATTCTGCATTTCTATCTCAATCAATTGAAAAAGCAGCAGTAGGAGAAAACAATTGCAAATAGCAGCAGCAGTTTGCAGGAAGAATTCATTTTTTTTTTTTTTTTTTTTTTTATTTAGTTTTTGTTGACCAGGTAAGTGCACTAGTATTTTCTCTGCATGGCAACCCTTTTCAGGTCCATGACGTGGTGGCAGAGCATGTAACATAAGGACTGACACCAGATTTCAGTCTCAGTTTGATGTATTGTAACACTTTTTTTAAAACTTCTTTGGACATGTACGGTTTGTTCTGAACTCACAGAAACAAGATTCAGCATGAAATCAATGTAAACAGTGGACTAAAGACCCTGTTGGTTTGGGTGGTGGCTTGGGCGCCATATAACAACATGACTGAGACCTGATTTCTGTATGCATGTACTGTAACATTTTTTTGGAAACATTTCTGGATTTGTAGGCCCTGTTTTGCACCAGCAGCACTGAGATTCAGGCTGAAATCATTGGTAAACAAGGCCCAAAACAGCAGTTAAATGTGTGTGTGGGGGGGCACCACATCACATCATGACTCAGGCCATATTTCTGTATCAACTTTATGTATAATTTTTCCTGTAACATTTCTGGACATGTACAATCTGTTCTGTGCTTGCCGAAAAAAGATTCAACATGAAATCAATGCAAACAGTGGACCAAAGATTGTGTTTTGTTTCAGGTGGTGCTTTGGGTGCCATATAACAACATGGCTGAGACCTGATTTCAACCTGATAACCTGAATTTACTGTAACATTTTTGGGGAAACATTTCTGGACTTGTAGGCCCTGTTTGGTACCAGCAGCACCAACATTCAGGCTGAAATCATTGGTAAACAGTGGCAGAAGCTATATTTTCAGGTCCGTGAGGTGGTGGCACAGCATGTAACATCAGGACTGACACCTGATTTCAGTCTCAATTTAATGTAACATTTTTTTGGAAACATTTCTGGACATGTACAGCCAGTTCTGTGCTCACAGAACAAGATTCAGCATGAAATCAATGTAAACAATGGACTAAAGACCATGTTTTGTTTCGGGTGGTGGCTTGGGCGCCATATAACAACATGGCTGAGACCTGATTTCTGTCTGAATTTACTGTAACATTTGTTTGGAAACATTTCTAGACTTGTAGGCCCTGTTTGGCACCAGCAGCACCAAGATTCAGGCTGAAATCATTGGTAAATAGGGCTCAAAAACAGCAATTTAGTGTCTGGGTGGTGGTTGTGGGGGCACCACATCACATCATGACTCAGATCATATTTCTGTCTCAACTTTATGTGCCATTTGTCCTGTAACATTTCTGGACATGTACAGCCTGTTCTGCACTTGCAGAAACAAGATTCAGCATAAAATAAATGTAATCAGTGCACCAAAGATCATGTTTTGGTTTGGGTGGTGGCATGGGTGCCATATAACAATATGGCTGAGACCTGATTTCTGTCTGAATATACTGTGACATTTTTTTAGAAACATTTCTGGACTTGTAGGCCCTGTTTGGCAGCAGCAGCACCAAGATTCAAGCTGAAATCATTAGAAAACAGGGACCAAATCAACAATTTAATGGCTGGGTGGTGGTGGGGGTGGTGGTGGTGGGGGGGCACTACGTTACATCATGACTCAGACCATATTTCTGTCTTGATTTTATGCACCATTTTTCCTGTACTTATATAAGTTAAGTACTTATGTGCTTATGTAACTGCTTCTATGACTGCTGTGTTGTATTTGGACTGATGCTGAACACAACCAAAGCAACTGCCACCAGCCTGTACCACATACAACAGTGAAAAATATCACATAGCTTTGGGAAAAAAATGCTTGTTCATATGGACACAAATTACTATACTTGACATTTGTGGATAGAAGGAAACATATAAGTAAGGAGTAACATACAACAAGCAGAAAGGTACACAGTTTATGAGCACAGTACTATAACTTGGAGCTGGGGGAACATGCAGGGTCAGACTCAAGTCAGAGTAAGGGTATTCATATGAGACAGAGGGGGAAGGGAGGGAGCATAAACATTACATAAAACATAACAAATTAGATAGAAAATCACTGACAAGATAAGAAAAAGAACAAAGAGGATATAGAAGAGAACAAGGACAGAAAATATATATTTTTTTTCACTTTTTTATATTTTTGGTGTTTTTATTTTTAGGGGGGGTGCAGAGGAAGAAGACCAAGACTTGGAGAAGACAAACAAAATAAAAAAAAATTAGGTACACTATTCACTTCCACCAAATTTGCTACTACTTCCACCACCACCACCACCACCCCAACAATGCAGCTCCACCAGGAGGTCTAAGACCTTCTTTTGGTCCTCCTTTATTTTATCTAGGTCCCCCCAACCTCCTGGCAGAACTCAACCAACTGCTGCCGGAGTCCCTGCACCTCCATGTAAACTGCTATCACCTCTTGACGCCCGGCCTCCAGGTCCTCTATGCTGACAACCTGACCTGCTGTGGGAGCTGCTGCAGGCTGTGAGGATGCTGCTGCAGTATCAAATGCAGAATGTCGGTGCTGCCGCTGATGGGTGGGGAATGAATCACTCCTCCTGGACTCCAGCTGTCATCTGAAACCTTTGTGGAAAAAAATGACCATTCTAAAGAGACATTTGGGGTGGCCTGCTTCATCTGATTTCCCAGCAGGAACTGCATCATGCAAGACCTGCTGCTGCTGCTCTTGCTGGGGTGGGGGAAGGAATGGGCTGCACCTGGGGGTGGGGCAATGGGGTCCTGCTGCTCTTTCTGGGTAGGGGGCACATGCTGCTGGTGGGAGCAAGGTGGTTCTGCTGCTGCTGCTGGTGGGGAATGAGCTGCTACTGCTGGGGGGCAATGGGCACATGCTCCTTTTGGGGGGACTGCTTGTAAAATGCCCACCTGTTAAGGTGAACAGTAGATCCTCCTGGTGGCTCTCTTTCCATTCTCCCCCTTGATGTGCTGCTCCTTGTTCCAGTCCCTTTTTCCATTAAAAAAGTGTTCTTAATAGAAAACTAAAGAAAGTATATGAAAAAGAAAGAAAGATACAGGGAAGGAGTCAAACACATACACAGACACACACACACACACACACACACACTATAAAGATAAAAAAATATATATAACACCAAAGAAAAAGCCTTAGCAGAAAATATTTACTTTTCAAAATAAAGTGGGGAAGAGATTACAAACAAACACACACAAACAATATATTTTTTTTGGAGAACAAGCTCTCCTGCTCACTCTATCTCCCTCCTACTAGGCTGCAAAAGCTCTAAAAGAAGTAGATTTAGTCTGGCTTTCTGCCTAAGTACAGATACCCATGTGGCCAGCAGTCTGCTAGAGAGAGTAAGTCATGTGACAAGCATTTTTTTCCCCAATTTCACCTGATACTTACGTAAGGCGAAATGTACTAGTGAAAGTGAAATTTACCAGTGAAATTGACAGCGAAATTTCACCGTAAATGCCCAATTTCACTAAATGTTTCGTGTGGCAAAATTGGTGACTTAGCTTGAATTTCACCTGCAAAATTAAATTTCACTGCATCCCTATTTGTGACTAGGGTTGCATGAAGTTTGTCTTCTACTAGTGAAATACTGGTAGAATTCTGATTCTGCTTCTATGAAATTTTGCAAAATTTCACCAAAATTGTTATTTCCTTCTAATTTTAAAAGTATCTCTCCACAATACATGAAATGTGGTATGGCGACTTTACTATGGTCCATGCAGATGTATACCAAGTTGAACATGTTTGTCTTTAAAGGTCATTGATTTGTAAGCCTTCAAACATTCAGAAAATGTAAACTTTCATTTTGTAAAATATATATATATATACACACACACATATATATATATATATATATATACACACATATATATATATATATATATATATATATACACACACACATATATATTTATCTCCCAGCAGCAGAGTGTCATGTTGCCATGCAGACAACCTAGGATCAGAAGTAAGCCTGGAAAGTCAGGCCAGAAGGTAGGCCATGGCCAAAACAGCTGCTGCTTGGCAGTACATCTTGGTCATGGAAGTTTGGTGGTTGGTCTCACCAACACAGCGACTCCTTCAGCTGCGCCAAGGAACTTGCGCTTGCCATAGGGGAAGCTGTGGCTGTGCAAGGGTAACAGAAGCACTGCTCCCACAGGGGAGATGAAAGGTAAAAAATGTGGGGGGAAAACCCAGTAGCCAACTGAATGATGGCTGGGTTAAGCCTGATCAGGGTGTACCTCAGTGAACAGGGTATACCTCTGAGGGATAAGCTGCTGGCTGGGAGAAAAAAACAATACTGGAAAAAAGTGGATGTGTTTGTCAACTCTCTAATCTCTTGATCAAAGTTTGATCACGATATGAGCAAAGATTCAAAAATAACATCATTAATCAAAGTTGAATTTCATGAGCTTTTGCAAAATTGTGGAATGCTGTGATACTTTTATTGAAGACATGTCTATACATTTTGACTAATCCTACACTTGAATTGCTATTTGTAAAGGAAGGTAAAGGCTGTTTACTCATGTCTGTGCAAAATCCCAAATGGCAACCATCAAGACGGTGACACCAAAATGCCGACGGCAACCTTGACACCCGGCAATTGTGCTGCCCAACTGTTGCTGCGTCCCAAGCACCCAGGCATATCAAGGTTGTCTGTGGGGGCTTTGCCCCCCCTGCACCCCTCACCAAAGGGGGCTTTGTCCACTACACCCAAAATATTAATAAAATCACCTCTAGTAGGGGGTTTATTGGAAGGAAACACCACTGTGGCGCATTGGGTGTACCGTGCTCTAACAATCAGTTTGCCACCGTGAGTGTTAAAGTGATTGCTGTGAACCAATGGCCATCACCCTAATGCTGTCAAACTGGTGACAGGATACCAGTAAAGGCTGGGTGAAGAGGCAGTAAAGTAGTGTTCATATGAGGCTCCACAGCAAAAGTACAGTGATGCCAAGTGTCAGGTCACTGTCATGAGTGACAAACCATAAAGAAAAGAAAAAACCTTTTTTTACAGGGCACAGCAATGACAGGCAGTGAAGAAAAGGAAGATTCTGGGAGTGGTGCAATGCAGCAGTTGTAAAGCAACAGTCTTCAGGAGGACCTTCTGGTGGTTCCACCCTCAGAATGGTGCCCCCCCACAACCCCTCTTACTTAGGATTCTAACTTTGGGGGGAAGCAGACTTCAGGGAGGAGGGGGCGATGACTTTTGAATTTGGCACCCTAATGATGGGTGCACAACAGCTGGTACGCTAAGGGTGTTCAATGCCTTCTGGATACTGCAGTGCTGCTCAATCTGCAGGCACCTCTCTGGGTCAAGGGGGGAGGTTGCTTTTCTCCAGGCTGAGCTGACTAAGATTCAGGGAATGTCCTCCCCACCCAGAGATCACCAAGTTTGCCTCTGTTTCCCTGAAGATTACCTAGAAGGAGGAGTGGATGGACTACAGTTGGCTCAGGGAGGGTGAGAGCTGTGGGGCAAAGGCATATCCCCCATCCAGTGCAACTACAGAACTCCTACACCATCTTGACAGAGCAGAAAGGTGCCACAGAGACACTGAATGTAGTGACAAGGGAGAATGAGCGGATCCTCCTTGATGGAGCCCAAAGGGTGGGTGGCAGGGAATGCCAGAGAAGGAGGAAATAAATCCTGGTTGAGGAATCCATCGTTAGAGGGATAGATTTGGGGACAGGCAGCTGGGGGTAGAGGGAGTTTAAGCACCTGCTTGGAGGGATGGTGAGTGGATCTTGAGGATTGTCAGGGCAGTAGCAAGGAAGGGAGACCTGAATGTCATTGCACACCTGGGGACAAATTACCTGGCAAGGGACAGGGCAGGGATAGGAACAGTGAAGGAGGAATTTAAAGAGTTGTGGAGGGGTCTTAGGCAGGTAGCATGCTCTGTGACCTTCTCAGAGGTTTTGCCTGGCTATGGTAAGGGGGAGGCTAGGAAATTCCACACCAGGGATTTCAATGCATGGTTGAAGGAGTGATGTGGAGAGGAGAGTTTCAGCTTTATTAGGGATTTGGGACCTACACCTGGAAGGATAAAGGCCTATACAAGGCCGATGGCCTGCATGTGTCCAGAGAGGAACCATTGCCCTTAGTGAATGTTTTAAATGCTTCATTGGGAAGCATATAAACTAGCTGGTGGGAGGTGGGAGTATACAGAGAAACAAATACTATCCCCCCCACAAGCTCACAAGGTAAACAATGAGAATACTGAGGGAGAGACAATGAATGCCAGGGGGTAGAAGGCGTCAACAAAACTGAAAAATATAGTGGACATAATAAGGGAGGAAAAAAGGGTAGAGGGTGGCAACATAAACTGGAGAGCCATGTGTGCAAATGCTCAAAGTCTGGGCAACAAGATATCAGACCTAGAGTCTACCTTGGCAGAAGCAGACCTGGACATAGTTGCCATCATGGAGACTTGGTGCAGTGTAAACCAGGACTGGGAAGTGGCCCTACCAGGATATACTCTGTTCATGGAGGACAGAGAAGGTAGAAATTGGGGAGGAGTGACTCTTTATGTAATTGATAACATAAAAGCCATTTAAATACAGGGAGAGCAGGGAGGAGAGGAGATACTGTGGGTCACTCTGGAAAGAAGGATAGGAGCGTCTATTTGAACAAGAGTGATCTATAGTCTTCCAATGCAGGACGAAGAGATGGATAAGGAAATGTTGGAAGCAATCCTGAGGATGGCTCACAAAGGAGTGGTATTGCTAGTGGGAGACTTCAGTCTACCAGATGTGCATTGGAGTCTCCCCGCAGCAACTACAGCAAGGAGTATGAACATCCTGGACACCCTGCAAGAGTCATTCCTCAGGAAACTAGTATTGGAATCCACTCGGCAGAGGGCATAACTTGACCTAGTACTGACTAATGGGGAAAGTGTGACTGCTCCAACAGTGGGGAACCACCTGGGGAACAGTGATCACTGTACAGCATGGTTTGATATAAGAGCTGGGTCAGAAGTGAATCACACAAGGATGATGGTGCAGTACTTCAGAAGGGCCAATTTAAAGAAAATGGAAGAATGCCTCAAGCATGATCTAGCAGGGATAGGAAATCTTGGGGGGAGGAAGTAGAGAAACAGTGGGCAAAAATAAGAGGGAGCACTGAACAAGTGACAAATCTCTGTGTCAGGAAGGTCAGCAAGGGCAGGAGAAAAAGGAGGCCACTATGGTTCTCTAAGGAGGTAGCGGAAAAAGTGAGAGCAAAAAAGATGGCATTTAGCAGAAACAAAGGAATGCAGAAGGAGGAGGATAGGGAAAATAACTAAGAGAAACAAAAGGATGCAGGGAAGGCAGTTAGGAGCATACATGCGCAAAGGAAAAGATTGCCAAATCAGTTTCAAAGGGGGATAAAATATTTTTTAGATATACAATATAGGTGAAAAAAAGAAAGACAAAGGGAAAGATAGACTGAAGGAGGAAGGAGAGGGTTATGTGGAAGAGGACCACCAAAAAGCAGAAATATTGTACAAAGGCTCAGCATTTGGGGGGGATAGGAAATGGGCCAAAGATAAAGGACAAGGATACAATGGGATGGGAGGTAAACACAAGTCATTTTACATAAGAAAAAGTGCTTAAGGAACTAACAATGTTAAAAGTAGACAAGCAACTGGGCCAAACAGGGTGCACCCCAGGATACTGAGGGAACTGAAAGAGGTGCTGGCTGCACCTCTGACAACACTTTTCAATCTGTCATTAGAAACAGGGGAAGTACCAGAGGACTGGAAGAGGGCAGATGTACAGTAGTCCCACTCCACAAAAGTGGAAATGGGAGGGGGGGGGCAGAGAATTTTGTATTTTTATTTAGTTTTTGTTGACCAGGTAAGTGCACTAGACAAATCCTGCCTATTTTCAGGCACGACCCCGGGGGAAGGGGTTACAGATGAATGCCAATTGACCTTAAACCAGATTAAGCTGTTGGTAGTATTTTAAGTGAATGAGGGAAATTTGGCCAGGACACCAGGGAAATTCCCCTACTCTTTTCGATAAATGCCATGGGATCTTTAACATCCACCTGAACTACCACCAATCCAGGCAGATGGGACCTCGGTTTAACGTCTCATCCAAAAGACGGCACCTCAGAAGTGCAGCACCCCTCTCATGCTGCACTACAGTGTCAGTACTGGGATATTAACCCAAGTGCCAGACGTGGGAACTGAACCCACAGCCCTCTGATCTCCTGGCCTCAGAGGCCAGTGTGCTACCTACTGAGCCACTGATACTGGCCTGTCAACCTGATGTCAGTGGTGGTGGACAAGGTAATGGAATCACTATTGAAATAAAAGATTTGGGGAAACCTTGTTGCCAGTGGTCTATAGAATCTGAGGCAACATAGTTTCATGGGAGAGAGGTCTTGCCAGACAAACTTAATTGAGTTCTTTGGTTGGGTGACCAAGGAAGTGGATCTGGGAGGAGCAGTGGACATGGCCTACCATGATTTCAGCAAGGCCTTTGACACTGTATTACATATAAGACTGATAAACAGCTGGGGAGCCTGGGTGTAGGGCCTAAAGTAGTAAAATGGGTAGAAAGATGGCTGAGCACTTGAAGTCAGAGGGTGGTGATAAATGGCATCCTCTCTGGAATAGGTAAAGTGACTAGTGGGGTGCCACAGGGATCAGTATTTGGGCGGGTCCTCTTCAGTGTCTTTATTAGTGATATTACAGAAGGAGTGGAAGGGGAAAGTATGCCTGTTCACAGATGACACAAAACACTGCAACAGAGTGGACACACCAGGGGGAGGGGGTTAAAAAAATAAAGGATAATAAAAAAACTGGTAGAATGGGCAAGTGTTTGCCAGCAGGGTTTTAACACAAAAAAGTGCAAAATCATGCATGTGAGGCACAGAAATCCACAGGAAAAATCGATTGGGTCATAATGTCCAATGCTGAATAGCGTACGACAAAATCGTGAAACTGCAATAGCGCAGTACAACAGAATGAGAGTGCACAATTCCGCGAATGGGTCTGTGCACAGTACTGCACCCTCTCAGTGTCCCAGGCAGGGGATAAGACCTCTGTTGGGATGGGGTTCTACCGAGCAGCTGCTGTAGCTTAATGGAGTGAGCCACTGGCACCAAGGAACCCAGGCATTGCATTAGGGACCAGATTTGATTCCCAGTCCCAGAGGCATAGTAACTATTTTTTAATCTTAATTGGGGGGTTCAGGGCACAGTCTCACCATAATGGGGGGTGAGTGGGGGCAGATTCCCCTGCAGAAAAAGACTTATGCCACATGCAAGGAATTGCGCTGTATTGGCAGTGTGCTTTTTGCACGCGGTATAATGTCTTGTGACATTATAACCCCATGCCGGGGAAAAATACCAACTGGAGTAGAGGTGTTAACAGTCAAAAAGCAGAAAAGGGACCTGGGGGTGATCATTTTTGATGACTTGAAGGTAGCAAAACAGTGTGAAAAGGCAGTGAGGATGGCTGGCAGGATGCTGGGATGCATCCGCAGGGGAATCACCAGCAGAAAGAGTGAGGTAGTGATACCCCTGTACAAATCACTGGTGAGGCCACGCCTTAAGTACTGTGTACAGTTCTGGAGGTACCATCTATGCAAGGACATAGATAGGGTTAAGCGGTACAAAAGAAGGCAATCAAAATGGTGTATGGCCTACATCAAAAGGCCAATGAGGAAAGGTTTAAGGAATTAAATATGTAAGTAAGTAGCAAGTAAGTAAGTAAGTAAGTAAAATTTATTTAAAAACGCTTTTCCAACGATCAAAGCACTTTACAGATAACAATAAACAAACAAACATAATATTAACAATATAAAATCATAGGCCATAAGCTTTTACAAATAAAAAAGTTTTCAACTCTGTTTTAAAACTCTCGACGGTCAGGCAGCTGTGTGTCCGACGAGGTAGAGAATTCCACAGGGCAGGAGCTGCATAAGAAAACGCACAAGCTTCAGATGTTTTCAAATGAACCGTGAGAATCTCTAGCAATCCCTCATTGGAGGATTGGAGTGAGAGAGAGGGGCAGTAGGGAGGAAGGAGATCTTTCAGATATTGTGGTCCCTGTTCATGTATGGCTTTATAGGTCAGTAACCCAACCTTGAAGATGATTTGCCATTGTACCGGCAGCCAGTGTAACCCATGCAGAACAGGCGTAATATGACTATGCCTAGATGTTCCAGTCAAAAGCCTGGCTGCTGCATTCTGCACTAGCTGCAGGCAGTGAATTTCAACCCCCGGTAGCCCCAGGTAAAGGCAATTGCAGTAATCAAGGCAAGTGGTCACAAAGACATGGACCAGAGTAGAAAGGTCAGCCGGAGGAACCAGGTGTTTTACCTGGGCGATATTCCTCAGATGGAAAAAAGAGGACTTAACTATGGCTGACACCTGTGATTTCAGAGTCAAACTGCTGTCAACAATAATGCCCAGGTTATGCACCTGGCCTGAGGCCAAGAGCTGGGCACCACCAAGCCAAAGACCTGATGGTACTTCAGCCCTATGACCCGTCTCAAGGTGACCTGGGTCCACAACCAACACCTCAGTCTTATCTGGGTTTAACCTCAACCAGCTGACACTCATCCAGTCACTGATTTTGGCTAACCAGCTGTTAAGCAGAGGGACTGCACCATCCTGACTGGTAGAAAAGGACAAATATAGCTGGGTATCATCTGCATAGCAGTGAAAACCCAGACTGTAACGACTAATGATATCTCCTAATGGCAGCATATAGACTACAAACAACATGGAGGAAAGGAGGGAGAAGGGGTTATGCTAGAAACATTCGAGTACCTCACAGGTGTAAACAATGTACAGGAAGGAAGCATGTTCCAAAGAAAAAGATGCTCGAGGACAAGGGGTCACACTATGAAAATAGAAGGTGGATACTCAGAGGAAATGGGAGGAAAAACTTCTTCTTGGAGAAGGTGGTGGACCCATGGAACAGCCTACCAGCAGTGGTAATGAGGGCTGAAATGCTTTCTGGATTCAAGATTGCATGGAATAGACACAAAGGAAGTGTAGAAGTGCAGCGATGTGGAAAAATTACAATTATCTATTACAAATACTTAGAAAGGAGACGAACGGAGATGAAGCTGATGGCGGAAGAATTTAATGATTATAACAATAATCACAGTGAGAGATTACAAGTGGTAAATCCTTCATTCTTCATTCTTCAAACTAACAGTGTATTCTGGCTTGCTTATATAGTGGAAGACAGTATTATTAGTTTCTATGGTTGTCTATGATTGGTCCAAGACAAGTACAAACATCAACTTAAAAGGCAATTCTCCTTTTAGTATATGTATGAGCTAATCTCTGGTCAGCACAAATGTATTGATAGTGTAAATTATACTACTATATAAGGCTAGTAATAATTGTCATTACCAGTTACCAAGGTCTAGGAAGAAGAAATAGGTTTGCACTTAGGAATGTGCACACAGGCATTCTGGCCCATCCTAATAATAATAGTCAAAAGGGTAACTTGAACTCTATCCCTGTATTTCTATTTGTGCAGACACTTAAGACACCTGTTTTCTATTACTCACATGGTCAATACAAATATTAAAAGGCACTTTAATATTGCAACTTGTGGCTCAGTTAAACTTGTAGCTTTACAAGTTTTAATATGATTCAATTATATAGGCCATTATTTGTTACACAAACACATTATGGTTTAGACCAAAATGAGGTTAGCCTGAAATATTGGGACACATTTCTTTATCCCTTGTTACAAGCCCCCGTTGGCCCAATATTTTTTAATTATCATTTGTGCATGTACATCTCATTACGTACTTTACGAATAATAAGTCTTAAGCAACACAGGCCTATAATTACCGAGAACACTAAGGCCACTTGCAACACAAGTAAAACTTTAAAAGACAGGACTCCTAAGGGTCCCCCTGCATAGCTATAAATCAAGTGCTCATTATCACTCTCATTGAGCAATTCATTTACAACTACTTGTGCCTTATGAATTTGTATCAAATGAGTATCTTTTCGATTTAAAAATGACTGTACGTTAAGAGACAGGAGAGGTATCACAGCTCCAAATGATGGCACTTAACATGTCAATTAACATAGTAGCATAAAACTTTGACACACCAGTGTATGCACAACTACTGCTAACATTTATATTTTAACCAGAGAAATCTAGATTTATATACAGTCTACTGTACTTTACATTATTCACAAGCATTTGATCAATAGGTGTTGATGTAAGCCCACTCTCTGGCTCTTTTGTCACATTTGAGCATTCGGTTGGTGTTACAGTTAAGTATATGGCATCTGAGACTACAAAACGTAATGAATTGTTTACACCAGCATAGTTACAAACACTATTATCACCCCAAAGACAGTAGGACAGAGTTAACACATAAACACCATTGTCCTTTGGTGTGGCTCTGTTTATAACAAGAGACACATTTTTTCTGTTTTTAGTCCATGTAGCTATGCTGTGATCCAGTCCTGAGCTTTGAGGCACAGCTGCTAGACCAGCTGTTAAATATGTCCACACACCAATTTGTAGAAAAGTCAGTGTTTATATTGCTGGCTGCTGGATGGCTGATTAGCAGACACACTGGTCAGGGGTGCATTAGATTGTGCATTGAGCCCTTTTAATGGAGCAGCCACACACTGGCATGGCATTTGTGTTGTGGTAGTTCATTATACCCTGGCACACAGATTAACAGTCCATAAAAAAGCAATAGTTCTGCATAAAGTACCAGCCATGTATGGAACAAACAGCAGTGAAGAAAATGGATGTCTTGCTTGAAGATCAATTGAAGAAGAATCTGCTTGCTGAAGTTAGGGGAGTGCCCCTACCCCAGACTTAACTTTATAGTAAGTAGAAACAATAAGCTTGATTGCAGAGTTTAAACTGACTGGACCTTTTTCAGTTGATTTAAAGTTTCACAAATAGATGCAATTTTGCTAAAAACATTACACTTGCAGAGGTAATAATGACTTGATTTATGCAATAGTCCTTATGTGGAACCAATTAGACACAACGATAGTGATGACATCAAAACTGTGGCAGTTGTTTTTAAATAAGAAACAATTATTAGCAAATACACATTTTTTGGTATTTACCCCTATGGGGAGATAGCAATGTACCTTGCAACCTTTGTGGACATTACACTGGAAGGAAGAAAGCGTAGCTTACCCCCTCCCCCTGAGCTTCTACTGGCGGAAGAGACAGCTCAACTACTGTATTACAAGATTATGTCCATAGGATAAAAGAAGCCAAGCGCCCCTGAGTTTTCTTATCCTAAGCATGACAAAACGTCAGCTGAGTTTATAAAAGATCCGGATTGATGGTAATACCGTACTTACATATTTTTTAGAATACATTTAAAAAAATTATTACACCATGGTCACACATAACAACAAAAGCCATTGTTTTTTAATTGTAGATGGTAAACTCTCAAAAACAGCTGTAATAGTCCTTTTTTTAAAAAAGTGTACTGTATACATATATAAAAAAGTAAAAAATATGGGGAGGTGATGAATAATTCTCCCTGTCCAGCTGGACTGCCTTGCATAGTATAGGAATCACGTGATATTATTCAGAAACAAAGAAGTTTTGCTTACAGTTAAATGTTGATTGACTGTGTTATAGTTTATATTGCAATCAATAAAAGAGAATTATCCCTATCTAAAAGACAAAGGTCTCCCTGTACCTTTACTAACTGTAACTTTAGTTGTGTCTTTGTTCTTGCAAGGATTTTGGCTCTTGACTTATTTGCATTTTTAAACTATCTATTTTTGACTGTAGCTGGATTATTACATCTTACTGCTCATGCAGCTTTCCTCTCTCTTTTTTTTTTAAAGTCTCATGTGTTAACGAATTACCACCTGGCTATATTATCACAGACTTTGTACAGTATTTGCTAGTTTCTCTTTTTTTAATTTTTTATTAAAATACTGCTGTGCCTGTTAATCATGGTTTATATGCTCCTCCCTTTAGGTGTTTCCCTAAGAAACAACCTATTAATGTTTTCATACTCATTTTTCATCTTTGTGCCTGCCTAGCCTTTACTGCCGGGTCCATCTGTGCACTGGTGCCCCAGTCCATCTGGTTATGTCTTACAGCTCCCCTGTGAGGTCCGGCTTGTAAGTCCCAGCACCTTCACTTACCTACTCTGCCCCATGAGTTCCTACAGAGTTAAGCATTACTTTTATTTAAAGAAATTGGAAAGCATACATCACCTGATTAGCAAGAGGCTAAACTGTCTGTGTGCACCATTTTCTCTCACTTTAAGCCATCAGCACCACGTCTCAGAGTGTCATCACCTTCTTATTGGGGCCCGCAGACTAACCAACCAGTAGTTAGGCAGCCTCCTCAGCATGCAGCACCAGCAATCCAAGTTTTTAAGGCACCAAATGTAGCAGTGGGCAAAAAAATTACCATTAGTACATTATCTATTACAGATACTTAGAAAGGAGACGAACAGAGATGAGGCTGATGGCGGAAGAATTTAATGATTATAACAATAATCACAGTGAGAGATTACAAGTGGTACATCCTTCATTCTTCATTCTTCAAACTAACAGTGTATTCTGGCTTGCTTATATAGTGGAAGACAGTATTATTTGTTTCTATGGTTGTCTATGATTGGTCCAAAACAAGTACAAACATCAACTTAAAAGGCAATTCTCCTTTTAGTATATGTATGAGCTAATCTCTGGTCAGCACAAATGTATTGATAGTGTAAATTATACTACTATATAAGACTAGTAATAATTGTCATTACCAGTTACCAAGGTCTAGGAGGAAGAAATAGGTTTGCACTTAGGAATGTGCACACAGGCATTCTGGCCCATCCTAATAATAATAGTCAAAAGGGTAACTTGAACTCTATCTCTGTATTTCTATTTGTGCAGACACTTAAGACACCTGTTTTCTATTAATATTATTCAATTATATTGGCCATTATTTGTTACACAAACACATTATGGTTTAGACCGAAATGAGGTTAGCCTGAAATATTGGGACACACTTCTTTATCCATTGTTACAAGAAGTAAGGAGGGGGGAAGACTGGAGACCAAGTAGGGCTTGAGGTGTCACTATAGGTAGGGTTAATTTAGTAGACTGAAAAATTTTCTTTGGTATTCATGCCAAATCTTTAGGTTATACCTGTAACAACAGTAGACCTTTAAACATCAAAATATTTTTTAAATGTTCTCACAATTTAATTAAATTGTGAAATATTAAACTCCTGTAACTTACAAGTTACGTAACCAACTACCCCTCTATTTAGCAGTTTCTAAGACTCTTCGAAGAAAGTATACATTTCAATATTCAATTATCTAGCTCCAAAAGGTGTCTATATTGCAAGCATGGAACGATTTTCAGATATTTTCACATGAATAATTAATTGCCAAATTCCTTCATAACCTCCCCAACCCTCATCCACTTGTCATGAAACTTTATGTCTTTTAAGGGCCTCTTCAGAGCAGTGTAAATGCCAAGTTTTAAATCCAAAGACATAAGGAGAACTAAGTTATGACCAATTAAAACATTTTGAAAAATTCCATGAAACTTCACAAAATAATGTGAAATTCAGAGTGTCATGAACATTCCAAAAAAAATTAGAATTTGCTCATTTCACCCAGCCTTCATTGTGAAGCCCATGTGATGCAATTATGACACACATTTGTACCTGTTCCATATCATGTTATGCATGATAGAAGTATGAAAACAATAGTGCAAGTATGTTGTTGCATCCTCGTGACTCAAATATTACACTCTTTGATACAGCTGTGACATTTCTGGGAAACTTTGAAAATCCTACCCATGGTGGCCAGTGGCAACTCACAATCAATGGGTGAGAGTCACCCAGACTGTAAATATAAATGTGGCACTAGAAAAACATTATTTCAGTTACTGAGGTATGTGAAAACATCAAAAAATTGCCTAGTGAAATGTCATCTGGCACAGATGGTTTCACAAATTTATTGTTTAACAGTTCACAGACTTAATCAGTTTAATCTTCCTTTATCTATGTTCCATTCTTGGCAAATAGCTTCTGCCTCCTCCTTTGAAAGAAACCACATTCTCACCATTGCCAAATACAACAACTCAGAAGAGTGAGTAATTATTGGCCAACTGTATTCTTAAACATGGATTACAAGATATTCACAAACATATTAGCAAAATGATAAATGAATAAATTAATGCATAAACCTATTCATCCACACCAGGCAGGCTTTATTGGGAGAAGGAAGCTGGCTTTTAGCATTAGAGAAAATGTATTTCTTAACTTTGCCCCTTTGGCGCTTGATGAGGGAAAAGCATTTAATAGGATGAATTAGTTATTTCTCATAAAGACACTAGAAAAATGTTGTTTTGGGCATAAGTTAATTGATTGGATTAAGCAAATTTACACAGAGCCAATGTTTCATGTCAAGACCAACTCCACACTACCAAATCACTTCAAGATAGCCAGAAGGACAGACAGGGATGTTCCCTATCTCCCTTCCTAATTGTTCTCTTTTATAAGCATTAACAATACCAGTGAAAGCTAATCAGATATAGGGGCTATTCCTGCCGGCACAATATGTCCCGCTGTATCATTCCATGCTTAAAACACACTAATATATTTGGAAGATAACATTAAATAACTTACCCTTTTTCTCACAATAATCTCAAGATTTACTGATATCTCAGGCTATAAAATAAACCTATAGAAATATGAACAAATAACACTGAAATGGATCTCAGGTTCCCCAACACACTTATAGATCATTCTTCCATTGGTCAATATACAGAGCAGTTGAACTATTTGGATGTAGCCTTTCATAAGGATATTACAAAGCTTTTTTGTTTAAATTCCTTACCTGTACTGGGCAAGATAATGTGCAGTCTTGTTAATGGGCCTACTTACCTTTGACTTTAATGACAGTCAATATGATTAGGATGAATTGTCTTCTGTTTATTACATACTCTACACATGAGGATCAAACATCATTTTTTTAAGAATACTGAGAAAGTTATTACACAAATTTGTGCATCAGGATAAAAGTTTCAATCTATCTTTGAAAAAGCTTTATCTACCAGAGATAAAAAGGACACCTGAGTTTACTCAATCTGTGTTGGTACTTTCTAGCTACAAAGGTTGGGCAAGCATACATTTGTTTCCATGAAACCAATTTCTCCTCAGCTTGGCAAAACCTAGAAAAAAATGTGCATCCCCTATGAAGCTTTGAAAAATGTCTTCGCTGTAAAGTTTGCAAGGGATGGGAAGCATCAAAACAGTGTAATTAAAAAATATAATAATTTGCCCTCATATGGCAGAAAACAAATACATTGATGGGCTCCAAAAGTAATCTCACCGAATACTCACAACTATTTTACAACCCACATCTTGCAATCCATGGGCTGTATTCACTAATGTGGCTACTTATGCTGTAATGGAGAGTAGTGGCAGGTGTGCAGTTGTGCACCTGTGGAGGTGCCCAAAAGGTGCTGCAGTCACCACCAGCCCCAGGAGCAGACAGAGAGGTTCACAGGGGCATGGAGGAGGGCACAGAGTAGTGCATGGGAGTCACCACTAGAAGCAGGAATACCCCTTGACAGCACCATATATGATGATCTGCACTATAGAAGACTTGCAGACCACTGGTGCACACACACAGAAGTTCATGCTGAGTTGGATGAATGAACACAGAGACATGAACGACACTGTGCAGCAGCCAGGTGATCCAGTCCAACAATAAGACCCGAGTCCCTGGAAAGGATGGCAGTATAGTACCTCACTGTCCATTATGTCCAGAGCTTAAGACACCACAGGTGGCCATAGCTGCAGGAAGGAAGGAAGGCATGGGCTGTCATGTTCCTGGTCATCCAACTTCTGCTCCCAAAAGGTGGCCATGCTGACAAACAAGATTAGAGACCACTACAGCACCCTTTATGACTCCAGCTCATACAAGGTGCCAGTGGAGGACAAGGTGCTGACCTGGCTGAACATGCTGGCTGCTGTCAACTGACCCTGTCTGCCATCAATTAAAAATTGTGTGACCTACATGCCATGGCCAAACGTAAGGTGACTGTGTCATGCCTGCACAGCCAGCAGATTGGTGGGGGTCAAGCACCATTGGGACCCTCAACTAACCTCTCACTGATTGAGGCCATCATAGCCAAGACCCTGATAGAGGAGGTGCTAGATAGGGAGAAGGACAATATGGACAGCCGACCATGTGGCATCCCCTCGAGTACAGTAGCCAAGCATGCAGTACTCTTCCATAGATGCTGGCCATGCAGACTGATAGTGCCCCAGGATGTGCCCACACCACTGTCACCTGCCATGGACAGCACACAGTATTCAGACATAGGCAAGGTCTGCCACTGCAGACCAAGAAACATGAATGAATGAACAGCCAATTAGCCATGCATGTCAGGTAACCACAGTCTCCCCCATAGGCTCTCTAGAATGTGCGGTAACACGGGTACAGGAGCATGGTATGCCTGCAGTGGGGGCTGGCAGCACATGGCTTGTGTAACAGGACACAGCACATGACAGCACAGTGTTGCCACACCCAGACACAGACAATCTGGAACAGAAGGTGTTGCTAGTAGAGACATGCACTGCACTGCATGTGGCACACCAAGATGGAACATGCAGGGCAGGAACAGGCACAGCACAGTGCTACTGGCAACATGCCCCACACCAACACTGGGGCTGAGGGCACCAACACTGCCATCCACTGTCTGCCAACAAGAGGCCTGCAAGGCATCCATAGACAACCAGCATATTCAGGCAGCACTACTCTGAACTATGCCAGCTGGAGCCTGAAAGACTACATGTCACATGGGAGATTACAGGGCAGAGATGTGTGGCATCCATGGTGAGCTGTGCCAGATTATGGATATTCTCAAATGGCAAACTGTGCATCATTCCCTCTGCCATGCCCAACCACTGCTGAAGCCATTGAACAGGCACATGTCACACAGACCAACCTCACAACCCGAGAAATGTGATGGTCATGGAGGGGCAGGCCACAGGCACACAATACTGAAGATCAAAGTCCACCCATGCAACCACATGGGGTGGCAATGCAAGGGATAATGCAAAGCAGGTGTGCTATTGCCGGTAGTGGGAGGGCAAAATAGTGCCATCCCTGCAGCTGTCCATCCCCCACACCCCACCCCACCCCCCGAGCCATGAAGGCCACATATGAGGAATACTGTGATAATGCTGGCATGTACAACAGTCCACTCTACTGTGTGACAGTGTCTTTATTGAGTGCTGTAGATGGTGTCAGCATCATGGATATTGACCAAGGCATGTCCCACTGTGTGTCCCATTCAAATAATCATGGCTCTGTGATACCTGTGGTCAACTGCTAAACCCTGAAGGGTTGGCAACCTGTACCATTGCAGTAACACACCTGTCACATCCTGACAACACACCTGTCATTTCTCCATACACAGATGCCCTCAAGGAACCATATCAATCAACACCTAGTACATATCACTGTGGCACTTATTCATGTCAGACCACCGTGTCCTTGTTGCACAACTACCCCAATGTCCACCCAAAAGACTGAATGCATTCTGAACCAATAGATGCTATGTCTGCCTGCCAGACAGTCACCCATCATGCTCCTATGCCCTTGCTGCAGTCACATCTCTGGCAGCAACACCATCACTATCCAGCCAATCCACATCAGGTAAGTCCTCAGGCATGGGTTTGCTGTGTCATACCAAAAAATTGTTCAGCATTGCTCATGCAATGAACATTCCACTCACCCTTCCAGATGCCAACATTATGGTGCCACCTGCTCATTTCAGGCAGCAGAAATGCATGTTCAGCATGCAGAATGTATGCCCCACCACCAAACGTGTCCAACAGTGTGCCTCATTATACTTCTACTCAACCTCAGTAGTCAGTAACAGGTAGGGTGTCAGGAGATATTTCCTCAAGAGGTAGCCATTGTCACCTATGGAGTGGAGCAGAGCATTGTCAATTATGGTCCACAAAGGCATGGAGGGACTCCTGTCAGTCTTCACACATGCATTCACCAATCAGTCATTCCTCACAGCCACCATAGGTCTCAAACCGTGCCAATATACATGAGTAGTTGAATATGCAGACATCATGGCAGAAGCCTGGGTACTGGGTACTTCACATGCACAATGTAGATGACACATTTGGCATCACAGGTCACCTGCACATTAATACTGTGGAACCCCTTCCTGTAGTTGTATGCCTCCCCATTCAGTGTTAGGGATGATAAGGCCACATGTGTACAGTTTATGGCCTCAAGCACATCCTAAGGAAGACTATGGTCGAAGCACAGGGGTAGTAACATGGCTACACAGCACATACCTTGTCTTGTAATTTTGGACCTGCATCATAAAGAATTGAAGATTATGCAATACTGGAGTTGTTCTACATTTATTTTGAAAGGAGCAGGCAGTTGGTGAGTGCTCTGCCATCTTGAACTTTCAGAAATGATATGAAGTTGGATGAATAGCAGACAATGGTATCATTCACATGGTTCAGTGCATGGGACATTGTGGACTGACTGACACCTATCACATCCCCATCCACCCTCTAAAAGAGCCAGAGGGATAGTATGACCGGGTGCACAGTACTTTTTTCTCCACATTCAGTGTACAGGACTGGCCCGTGGTGGCTGCAGCTTCAAACCCTATGAGATTGCATAGGTTCAGAATGGCATTTTTTGTCCAGGCAGAAATGATTGATGCACTGTGTACATGCAAGGATGGCCTCCCACAGGTGTGGATGGTATAGCCATGGCCTGCGGCACCTTTCATGGTCTTGTTCCTGCAGCAGCTTGTCCTCCAGTATAAGTATGTGTCGGAGGTATGAGGAATACATCATACTCTGACCATTAGTGCGGCTCTGGTAGTGTGCAGCATGTTCTGCTGGTTTAAAGCCTGGATGTACCACTCTATTATTTTCCCATGCATTGCTGGCATGGGTAAAGGGCTTCCTCCCTGTCTCACCATATCCAGGTGTGGGTCTCACAAGAGGGGCATGACATGCACTTCTCTAGGTTATTGCTAGCTGTGTGGGCCATAGCAGGGGAGGGTGGACATGGAAGATGGGAGCAAGGGCACTGAAGGTGATGTAGCTGGTGGCAGTCTGGTACATCAGTGTCCAACATGTTCCTGGGTGCCTGAAGTATCACACAGTCTCATTTGGGATAGCATGATGTCCTACCAGACCATATGTAGTGGCTATTTTCTATTACATGGCCCCCACAGGTGAGCATCATGTTGTGGGATTTGGAGGTCGGGAGGAGAGCTGTATGTTCAGTACTGTGATGCTGATCTATATTCTCCTTCTTCACTATGCATGGTCATTCTGGCAGACCAATTAGGCTGACACTCCAGTTGGGGGAGCCATCTGGTGTCATTGTCTTGTGATGCAGAAGTGTGCAGTCACCTAAGTGGTTACCTGAGAGCCAGTGGAGAAAGAACCATGCATGCAGGGATGACTACATTATCTTGTGGTGAATCACCTAGCTGTCACTGATAAGTGTATGACTACATGCCTGGAGGAGGTATGGCCATGGACAGGGATGACATGTCAGTTGGGAATAATAGTGGGCCGAGGTGGAACACCACGGGTAATGCATGCTACCATTGTATGGTGAGGCACAATCTGTTACTCATGGGAGTCATTCACAGGGTCCTACTACTATGTGGCATGGCAGACCTCATTTTGATGCCACCCCTGACCACCCTGTTGTAAACAGGATGTGCTGCTTGGTGGTCATGGCAAGCATGAGTGCTCTACTGATGCTGTGTCCCCTATCTGTGTTGTTTCAGGTTTCATGAGAACCTCTGTACAGGCTCTGCCTGAGGGCTGTTCATCAATTTTGACCAGATGCCATCACCCTGCCATCCCCAAGGCTGTCCAGGGGCAACAATAAGAAGTCGATTGGCATTGCACTTCAGAGGGAGGACATGATGTAGGCCACTGTTCTGGGGTTGGACTGGTCATATCCTGTTTGTCTTCTGTGCTGCAGGGTGTAGCTGCCCATTGTATGAGAATTGTTGGCACAGTTGTACATGTCCAACCAAGGGGCTGTGGGGCATCTTTTGGCAGTGGGTTGCATGCAGCCAGTTAAGGGGTGGGGTGTGGATCCCTGTTCAAATGCCATGTCCAACATATGGGCCTTTCTATGGGGACATTGGTGCCCTGTCACTATGTTGGGCACTGTGTAGACTATATCACTCACATTTGTGGTCATGTGTTTTAGGTAATAACTGACATTCATTGCACTATAGTGTCCTTGTGATCTATGGGGAAGGGTCATTACAAGGGATGTATGTGTGCTCGGTGGCTGGTGGGTATTGCCAGCCTGGCCTGAGCTGTGGGTGTGCTTTCTTGCTACAGCTGGTTGGTTGAGCCCATTGATGCTGCAAGGCATGCACAGAGATTACAATGAGACTGTGTGTACACCTCTACTGTGAATGCTTGGGGGTGAGTCTGTCATATTGGCTTGTTAGATATATTGTGACCAGGTACCTGTGTTCACCTACACAATGTGGCTGCTGCTGTCATGCACAGGGTGTTGCTATGTATCCTGCATTATAATGGTGCACAGGTAGGGCACACTGGAGTTAGGGGCCTGACATGATCAGCAGCACACTGTATGTCATCAGTGGAAGGACACATTAACAGGCATGGGGGTACATATGGGTCAGCAAATGCCAGGGATCAGCCTCTCATGGGTGGACTGCTGGCAAGGGGATTGCATCCCCTCTGTCAGGTACACATCATACTACAGTGTGACTCCTGTTCCATTACTTCATGTCTCCCTCAGGGCATTCCCTCAGGGGGCATTGTCTGTGGCGCCACCCGGGTCCCCAGTCTGCTTTGCAGTTTGATACACATTCTTTACTACCCCAGGCTTGTGTGATGCATATGTGGGTGGCTGGGCCTGGCTGTATTGCGTGTTCAAGACTATCCTTGTGTGGTGGGGTTGTTGGGTGCGTAGTTACGTTTATGGTGGGGCTGCACCTGGTGTGTGTGCTGTGGCCTGTGCACATTCCTTTTCAGGTTAAAAAGCATTGTACATGTGTGTTACACTGTACTTGCAGCACATGTCCATCTGATTTCACCCTGCATGGAGCTTCCCTGGGGTGTGCGCATGCCATGCTTCCACATGCTGCATGAACTTGCATTCCATCCCTCTTAGGTGGAACAAGCACTTAATTCATATGTAACATACTCAGAGGGGTGGTTACATGGTGTGTAGCCAGCCATACACTTTGTTGAACAGAGGCCCTTAATTTTATCCACTTTCTCATAATCTGGAATTAGAATTGCTTTTTTCTTTAACATCTTAGTGTTTAGTGAATGATTGGTTGATTGATTGATTTGATGACAAGATAAGTACACACCAGAGGTCCTTCAACAAACATGATCAGGACCACTTTAAAGTGTTAAGTACACAGAAAGTTAAGACACACTAAGATAAATTGATTACGGAGTGCGAGATGGTCACTAGTTGTTTAACAGTTAGTCCATTGACTTGAAAAATCATTCATCAGGTAGTTTCATAAGCATCTTTTAGATGAGTGGTTTATGCTGCATCATGCATGCAGATGGGAAAGCTCTTACACAGCAAAAAAGAATTATAGAAGTAGCTCTGGCAAATAATTGAGGAAGCAATAGGCTGTTAAAGGAAACACTGATCAGTAAAACAGACAAAAATGTATTTAATTGAGAGTTTCTTAGGTCATTAAGTATTTTGTCAATTCAGCTACCTAAGAAATATACTGATCTAACATCTGGGGTAGCAAATTAAGGTTGGAATACAGATTACATTTATGAGTCCTTAAGTGTGCAAGCAAGGCAAATTGGCAAATATTATTACAGGCCACATTTAACTGCTTTAGAGCCACTGTAACACCATTTAAAAATACAGAAGTGCCATAGTCAAGAAGAGGGAACAGACAGCTATTAGCAACAGCTATCCATGCCTCAGCAGTAAGAAAATTATTTGGCCTGTAAACTGCCCCTAACCTTCAATGAGTGAGTTTACAGACATACAGTGTAGCTTATTAGGATGCAAAGTAGTGTCATAGATTCCTGTATGACACAAAGGATTAATTGTCATAGAAAATGCCTTGTTTCTGGCGGTAATTATTTAGCAGAATTCTGCATACTTGAGTTGCATCCTGGTAGGCTCTCCTGTAGGCAGTATGAAAAAAATCAGGGATTCGAATAGATATACAGAGGACATCACAAGGGATCCCAGATCTGATCATTGGGGAATATCTCAGAAGATCTCTTGTAACTTGGGAGACATTTGGAGACAGCATTACCCACACAGACCTGTTGGGACCTCCCACAGAGGTAGCCCCAAAACTGCTTAAGAGAATGCATTGTGATAACAAAGGAATGTAACCTAGAGAGTGAGAGATCATAGCCAACTGGATAAAAAAAAAACTTTGTGATGTTGTCAAATATAGCACTATAAATACTGCCACTGTCCGTAGTTTAACACACATGATTAGTGAGCTTATCAATGGCAGTGTGAGTACGATTAACTCTGAACCCATGTTGCGCTGGTAAAAGTAAACTGCATTTACTGATGTAGTTATTTAGCAGAATAATCACAGTTATTTCAAGACTTTTGCTTAATGTCTAGACAATGGATATGGGTCAGTAATTATCAATGAAGATGGGAAAGACACTTTTGTAACTGGGAAACCCTTGTAGATTTCCAAACAGCTGTTGTAGAGGATGTAGTATGAGACACATCAAATATCTTGATTAAATGAAAATAAATTTGACTGACTATCAAACTGAGGAACTGGGATCAAGTCCATGGCTACCAGCACCCGAATAGGGAAATATGGAACGTGATAGCCTATAAGCGTTACAATGGGACACTACCTTAAAGTGAAAAGAAGAATAGTTGGAATTAGGAGTAGGATAGCTGCAGGCAATGCTAGAGGGAGAAAAAACATCAATTGTGGAAGTACATTTTCATATTTAACATTTACACATGTTAACATATTTATTTCAAAGTAACTAATGCTGACCCATCTACCTAATGTAATGTACCATGAACCTTCTGGGCCCTCAGTGTCTAAGGTGGTCTTACTACAAGACTTCATGATGAAGCCATAGCCCCATGATTCTCCTGAACTGCCCCTTAATTTCAATGTCCCACAGCCCTATATCTCATTATAAAACTGACCTATCACAGGCAGTGTTAGGTGAATGTTTGTGGATAATATGCTATGGATGTGTCTCTGGGACCTCCGATAACTCCTTTCTCCCTAAGAGAAAAACTTGGAGACTGAAACACTTCCTTAGAGTCTCCAGGGGCTTAACTTTATTGCTCCTCTTTCTGTCTGGCTATGTTTACCCCAACCTGGGCTCTGCAGATAGCCTAGAGCATGGCTCGGGGAGTCAAGGGAAACCATAGTTTCCCTAAACATGGGTAGTCTCCTTCCTAAACTTGCTCAACACTTGACTTAACCCCCAAATACCTGATTCCACCATCTCACTACCAGGTTTCAAGATCTTCAGAAATGACGGACTAGGAAATCAGGGTAGGTGCTGCATGATTTATTACATATTTGACCTGCAAGCCTCAAAATCTTAAATAAAAGACCTGTCTAAGGACTGTGAATGCCTGGCCATTAAAATGCTGCTAGGTCAATGTCAAAAATCTCTTGTCCACCTGATGGTCTATATCCCACCTGGTGTTCAACAAGTGGATATGGAGTCTTACTATCTTAAGCAATTTAACCAGAACTGGGAATTCATAGTAACTGGTGACTTTAATATTAACTGGACCGTGAAGTGCAGTACCAGGCACAGAGATATGATCGCCAGTCTATTTCTAACACAAATGGTTACTGAGCACACCAGAAATAACTATAAATCAGATACTACAATACTACTCAATTGGGTACTTGTAACTCTCCCAGGCAGGGTTAAAAAGGTCAGCATTCTACCATATACCCTCAGTGACCACTACCAGGCACGGTGCTTGTGGAAAGTGAACCAGCTCAGGCTGCTCTCCCTGTTCATAAACAGCAGGGTCATAAGCAAAATTAACATGCTAAAATACAAATTCTATGCACCCATCTATAGTAAACAGCAGTTTCCTTGATTTCATCCCTGATATTGATTTGGCCCTAGAATTCCTTGTCACAGAATTCACAACTGCCTGCAATAAATTTGTACCCTTCAAAATGCACTAAGTAAGAGGTACACCCACTGGTTGGATCACCCTAGAACTCCTTGCCCTCATAAGAGAAAGGGATAATCTGCAGGTGCTGGCCAGGGAAACAGGATCTGCAGTCCACCTGCAAAAATACAAGTAAGTCAGAAATAAATACACTACTAGGATTTGACTGGTCAACTCCAGCTAAAGCAAGGCCCAGCAAACACAAAATTGGAGCAATGTAAAAGATTCTGGGAGAATGTTTCAGAATTCCCTGGTAAGGGTGACTAAAGCTCACCAAAAATGCTCATAGTTGACAGACATGAGGTACTTGATCCCATTGAAACTGGCATCAAATTCAATGTTGCATTCAATGACTTTAGCTTTGTCATTCCCACTGAGCCAACCCTGCCCTCCAGTGGAGGTCCTGGTCCTGCTGACATACAGCCAATGGACCATGAGCAAGGTTATTCTAAATTGTGTTTTAAACCTGTGTTAGTAAGGGACACCTGTAATTATATAAGAAAGGTGCTGGTAAAACCAGAATCAGGGTGATTCAGCTGATTTGAGACTGTTTGCACTGGTAATTGAGGAATTCTCCTACCCCATTTCCAAAATTTCCAGCTTCTCTCTGAGCTACTGTAAGTTCCCCCAAAAGTGGAAATTCATGCTGGTTACATCAGTTTTTAAAAATAGCAACCTTTCTAACCTTTCCAGTTACAGGCCAATTTCAATACTCTTCCCCTGTCTGCAGCCCTTCAGAGAACAGTGTACAATCAACTTGTTTCATGTCTTGAACAACATGAAATACAGTGTCTCCAACAGCATGCATTTCTTTTTTTTTTTTTTATTATTCTTATTTATCCGCCTGCTACGGCGACTACCGGTGGGAGCATCCAGCCGCTGGCCTTGCCCGCAGGGAGCACACCAGGCTCACTCACATGATGGGGGATCCAGCACAGCCATCACTGATCCACTGAAGGGTCTCCCCATACCTATCCAGCCAGACCAGCTCCGGACCCCCCAGTGCGATTCCACATGAGTCCTCCTGGTGATGCAGGGCATGGCCATCATTCTGCATGGTCACGCTGAGCCATTTCCACCACTTTTTCTACCATTGGGAGCACAGACGTGCAATGACATCTGTGCATGTGCATGCCAATGTCTACCACGCTCCCCCCCAGTCACACCAGCACAAGCGGTACCCCTGGGCATCCCCAGGGGTCACCACAGTGTGGTATGGATTCCCCAGCCCACCCAAGGACTAGGAGAGCTGTCTCCTGGCTCTCAGTCCTAGTCCTTCCCTGCTGACCCCCAATGACCCGGGCTTGTTCCCGAACCCGGGCCACCGGTGTAGCGCAAGGTGTGGCGTCCAGCGCCTCAACCCTCAGCACCACTGGGCCAGCAACAGCATGCATTTCAGAAAAAATAAAAGCAACATGGCACCAGCAAAGCACTAACTGAGTATTTCAGCTTTGTCCTAGAGGGCCTTGTCAATGGAGACAAGGCTGGTACCATCTATATCAACTTGGCAAAAGCCTTTGACTTGGTCAGTCATAAGCTACTTCTCAACAAAGTCCATGACCTTGGCAATTCAAAGTCAGAGTTCAGAAACATGTTAGAGCTATTGCTAATCATGACATAAGTTATGTCACAGCACTATATATTACAGACTCGCTTAATTCGAGTGACTAAATATTTCACTTTATGGCCATTGAAAGAGTTAATCCAATCCAAAGAGGAGGATTTCTTACAGCTTAGTTCTTAAAAGAGAAGCATCTTGGATTTCCAGCCTAGAAGTAAGAGTGTTTCCAGGCTTGAATGGTCATTTTGAATTAGCCCCTTTTCTGAAGAGGAAGCAAGCTGTTTATTGATTTCAATATATACCCCTCACAGTATTTTGGATTAAGAATTTTGCATATTAGACATCCTTAATAATTCAACATTGAGATTGATTTAAAATTGTGGACACTTCAACTGTTATATGCAATATGATCACCCCCCCCCCATGTCTACTGGCTACCAAAACTTTCTTATGGCTAGAAATTCTTTAGAAGAGGGGTCCTCAATATTATGCACAGTGAGTGCTTTCCATGGTTATTCACCTTGCTCCACAATATGTTTTACTAGTCTTAGTATCTAAATGACTTGCTGCCATTTTATGAGCTGATAAAAATATGAATTATGATCTAAAATACTATGTATAATTAGTAATTTTTCTTAAAACTTGGTTATAGTATGTATCTATTATAATTTATTTTCTGTGGATCCTCATTCTGCATGGTCTTTTTTCCTTCACAGATTTGGCACACTGTCAGTCATGAAGTGTAAACAGCTAGTAGTGGCAAATCTGACTTTCTGTCTTTGTAAGCAGCACTTTAACCACCTCTGTTTAGTAACTAAAATTCTTCCAAGTTTATGCAACTGTTGTTTACTTAAAGACATAATCAGTACACAAATGAATGCATAATAATGTATTTCAGCACTATAATCTCTGAGACTTCACAACTTGGCATTAGGGGTGGGCGAAAGTTGCAAATTCTGCTTTCGCAGAACTTCTGCCAAATTTTGGAAATTTTGTGGAAATTGCAGAAGTTTCACCATTGGCGAAACTAGGATTTTCAGTGGATTTTCGCCGGATTCTGCAGATTTTTTTTGTGAACTGCAGAAAAATGCATATAAACTGCAGAATGTATTCTATCCCACAGTTTAATGAACTGTCAGTGAATGAATGCATGCTTGTACAACCATGCAGTCATTCACTGACAGTTCAGTGGGCCACCGGTAGTGGAGTAGAGAGGAGGGCTGCACTGGTGGCCTGCTCAGAGGCAGAGTGGGGGGAATGGGGTGGTGTTGGATGAACTGTCGAGGTGGGGGATCCACTAGACACCAGGGAATTGGGATTACTTTTTTATAAGGGATCGGGGGGGTCCACTAGACACCAGGGAATACTGGAAATAGAGGGGGATGAGTCAGTGGACTGCTGGCTGTTTTTTTTTTATTTGATTAAAGGAATCCAGGTTAAAGAGGGGGTCTGCTGGACACCAGGGAAATAAAATGTTTTGGTGGCCATGATCCGTAGGTGGGGAGGGGCCACTAGACACCAGGGAGGGATAAGAGTTTTTGTTTCTTCTTTATTGGGACCCATGGGCCATGATCCCTGGGTTGGGGGGTGTGAACCACTAGACACCAGGAATCAGAGATTTTTTACTTGAGATCCATGATTGGTGGGTGGGGGGGCACTAGACATCAGGAGGGTCTGAGGGAGGGATTGAAGGTTTTTTATTTATCTATTTATTTATTGGGACCCCTGATCAGCAGGGGGTGGATTAATGAACTAAACTGCTGTTAAAAAAGCCTCAGAAGTGACCACTGGCAATGATCCATTCTGCAGATTTTCTTCCCGCAGTTTAATAAATTAACCAGCAGTTGTTGTATTTATTCCACAGTTTTAAGGCAGCATTTCGACAAAAGTTGCGAAAATGATTTCTGAACTTTCGCAAAAGTGAAATTAGCATTTTCGCAGAAATTCCAAAGGCGGAATTATTTTTTCACACATCCCTACTTGGCATTCCAGTCATTTAAATATGTCATATAAACTGTTTTTATGGGGTTTTAATATTTATATAATGTAGTTTATTATTTCACCATATCATTTAGCACTTTATTTTTTGCTGTTTTAAATTCATGATTATACAATGGCAAGAAAGAATCCTGGCTTCTGATTGGTTAGTTGGCCATCACAGCAGGGATGCTATCCTGGCATAACATCCTTGCTGATGTTATGATGGAGCATATTGATCATTGCCTGCTTCTTTTCTTAAAAACATATTTTAAAACACTAAATAAAATTCATTAAAATTATTTTTTTCTGTATAAAACAATGAGCCATTGTATAATAGGAATAATGCCCTCCAGGGTGGGTGTTATGCTGGAATAACATCCCTTCTCAGGTGTTGGACTCCCTCGACCAGTGACCTCGGGCCCAACCAACTGAGGTGGGATGTTATCCCAGCATAACACCCAACCTGTCAGGCATTATTCCTTTACTATCAGTATGATGGCCTTTTGAACCTTTAAAAGTCTGTTTGTAATGACATAAAATGTAATAGGCTATTTATATTTCTTGCATTAGCTAAATCACCAGCCATTGAGAAATGAATTATCTGAAAAGGGTCTGGCAAAATTTTTACTGTGCATGGCACCTTGAATAAAATTAAGCACTTTTCTTGGAAAAATAAATGAGAACAGCAACTTTCTTCAGTACCGTTCGTATGAAAGCCTGCTTTGTTTATGGTTGCTCTTAAATGCTACATCTTGAGGTGCCACCGATCGAAGATCTGTATGGCTAAAGCTTCCCCCAGAGCAAAGCACCTGACCACCTGTTAGGACTGTTGGAAGGTGCCACAGGAGATATGTGACCTACAGAGAAGAACCCTCACCTGAGATGAGGTACTCATCCTTAAGATTTAGATTCCAAGGTAAGTAGAGCTGTCTACCCACAGGGAGAACCTTGAGAGCATGATTCTAACTGAATAATGACTGCTGAATGGAATGACTGATATTGATGGAAAATACAATGACTGAAAGGTACTGAAATTTGAATGTATATTGCACTCAAAATGAGAGGTAATACTCTGCCAATGCAGGGAAGGCTGGATGCTGTATATTGTACATACTAAGACTGTGGGGGAGTTAATGCTGAGCAGCTTGATTGAGTAAACTAATTAAAATAACTTATGGATTGTAGGAAGGACTCAAGCTGTCAGAATTGGAAACTCCATCTCTGCCCCCTACCTGTCGCGACTGGTGTGCCCCAAGGCTCAGTCCTTGGCCTGCTCCTGTTTTCGATCTTCCTCAATGATCTGCCCTCTGCCTGCTCACACACATCCATTCACATGTATGCAGACCACAAAGTCTTGTATACATCCAGCCCCTCAACCTCTGATGTAGTGTCCAGACTTCAGCACACCATCAATGATGTCCAGCTCTGGTTCTGCTCTAATCAGCTCTTCCTGAATGCCAAGAAAACTGTCCCTATGTCCTTCAGCACAAGACAGAGACTTTGTCAGCTCCCCTTCCTCCCCACTTTCCACACCCTGGATGGCACAAAGCTGGAGGACTGTACCTCCTTTAGATACCTTGGGATATGGCTTGAAAAGCACCTCGACTTTTCTGTACACAATGCAGCCATCCACAAGAAGCTGCACCCTAAACTTGGTGCCCTGCTCCACAACCGTGGCTGCATCCCACTTCTGGCCTGCCAAGAAATTGCACAGAAAATTATTCTCCCCATTTTTGACTATGGCAATGTAGTCTACAGTGCTGCACACAAATCTACCCTAGCCAGACTGGATACCCTCTTCCACTCCATCTGTTGCTTCACCCTTGACTGTTGCCCCACCACTCACCACTGCATCCTTTACCAGACCCTGAGCCTCCCCTCACTGCAGGATCAGAGGCAATCCCACTGCGCTAGTCTCAAGGCTAAGTTCTGGTCCCAGTCTCTGCCCTTGTACATCTCCTCTGCCCTATCTCCCCCCCATACACTCACTCAGAAATTATGACACCCACTCCCTGTTGGTCCCCCACAGGTCCACCTCCACAGGCCAGGCAGCATTCTCATACCACATTCCTAAACTGTGGAACTCTCTTCCCTCTGACATTCAGCAGGTCTCCTTAACTCATCATCCCACCCCCCACCTCAAGGCACACTTCTGCTCCTGTTGCACATGCTACACTCTACCTCCCTAAGACCAGAGCCTTACACACTGGTTTGGCAAGGTAGGCAGGATATGTTAACTGGGTGTAGTCATTGAACTAGACTCTGTGGTCTAGCTGAAAATTTTAATTCCATGTGTTGTACTTGTCGATTTTTTTATGACACTGTTGTAACTATTTGTGCTGTTGCTCACCTTGCTGTTATGCTTCTGAAGCCATTAATGCTGGCCACTGTGGAGTAGCTGCAAATTTTATTTCCATGTGATTGTATTTGTCTAATTTAATTGATGCGATTGTGCTCATCTAACTTAATTGACTGTGTGTCATAGATATTTTGGGATTGTTCATGTACTGCTCTTCTACACTGTGCTTGTATATATTTTGTATGCTCTCCCTTGTGCATCTGGAATCAAGCAGTAGCCTGCTCAGCATGCCTTTCATGGTAAAACTTTTAAATCAATCAATAAATAAAGAAATAAAATAACAGAAAAGTAATGAGAGCTGCTGCCTTGCTTAGGAAGTCAGGTGAAAGCAACGGAGCAGGAGTCTAGTTGGTTGCAAGTGGCCTGGTATCAACAGCAAAATTGCAAAGACTGAAATAGTACAATTCAAAACAGCAGAATGACAAAGGCAGCACATACTGTAGAAACTAGTAAGCACACCAAGAACCAAAACAGAATGAAACACAAGAGTTGTATGAGGATAGGAAAGCAGCAAGAGTAGATGGCCGAGAGAACGAAGGAAGCACAGGCTACTGCTTCGAAAGGTAGAAAATAAAAAAAAATACTGACCTAGAAAGCTGCTAAAGGCACAAACTGAACAGAAAGACCAAAAACACAAAAGTGAAATCAACAGATAAACACTGGGAGAAAAGAAAAGGCAACAGAGCCTCAGCAGGGCCTATAGCTGCAGCAAATAAATAGTGCTTCTAAATGAGGCTGGAGGCTGGCTTAAATAGCACAGGGATGGAGGTTTGGCTGGTAGCTCTCACCCACTGAACTGTAGGCATAGTCTTTCTATTATGTGAAACTATGAAAGATTACTGAAGAGGGGAACCTAGGGATTATAATACTAGCAAACATCAATCAAGGGTGTCAGAGTGACAAAGCTTCTAATATGGCTGCACAAATATTATGGTGCATTAAGTGAAACTTTGTAGGTAGACCAAGAGAAGTAATAGTGTCACTGTACAGGGCATAGAGTATGTGATACCTCAATTAAAGTACTGCTGCCTGTTCTGGAATCCATATCACAGGAGGGACATGAAGTTGAAAGAGTCCAGAGAAGAGCAATTAGACTAAGGATAGTTGGATTAAGAGACTAGAAACACTTAACATATTTAGTTTGGAGCAAAGGATGATAAGCGGAAATAATTTTGTTCTATGGTTTCCAAAATGACCCAGAGCTATGCAAAGAACTGGGGCTAAATAACAAATAAAATTAAATTACCTTAAGGAAACACAGTAACTGGAAGGCAAAGTTTTCAGAGAAGACAGTAGGAATTATTGTTTCTTAACAGAGAGTGTTAGGCATATTAATTCACTCCCAAGAAACATAGGCAACTCAGAAAGAAATGAAACATTTAAGAAACGATCAGATACAGCAGAACCCTGATTATCCAAACCCTTTAGGAGATTTCCGATCTGTTTGGATAATTGGGAGTTTGTAAAATCAAGATTTCCTATCTGTGCTGCTATAGAGCAGCATCAGCACTGCCACAAGCTTTCTTTACCATAAACCATGCTCTGCAAACAGCTCACAGTGCTTTTCTACAGCCAGTTTCTAGTTTCTTCAGTAATAGAAGCTACTGAAAATGTAGTCTGCTATAGAAAAACACAAAAAGAAAACCCTGCTGTGACTATGTGACCTTGTGTACTGTTTATAGCAGCAGTATTGTATCTGCACTGCAATGACATTCATCTACTCTAATTGTACCCTAGCTATTCCTCAATGATTTCACTTACTGTACTGCACTGTACAGGATGTGGGAGTTTCCTCTTTTGCCATGCCTGCATACTGATTACAATCATAAAGCACACTTTGCAATCCAGAAATACAGTATAAAATGATCAACATGCCTGTTAGTGAAGTAGCAAAGATACTTGCTTTTGTTTTTCAGTTGTAAGCCCTCCTCTCAAATACACCCCTATGAACAGTGAAGGGAGTTTTAATGCATGAAGATAGCACTGACAATTGGAACCAGCAACATCCCATGACCCATGCTACATCACCCACTCACCACACCACCAATTCACCTATCAAATCTGCACAGAAAAAGATGAATACAGTACCTGGTTCATGCTACACTGCATGCTCAATTGACCACCTTCTCATCTTGTATATCTATACAACAAGAGGAAGATGCAGTATCCAATACATACTACACTGCCCACTCACCTAGCAAACCAGCAGGTGGACAGTATATACTGCACAATAATTGGCAAAAATAACAGTCAATAATAACAGTCTGAAACAGTGATAGTAAGTGCTGAAAAAAAACAGTGTCAGTTCATCAATTGCTGGAGCAACAAGAAAGAGAGTTCATTAGGGCAGTTCAGTATTGCAGGTTTCATTAGATCCTGCTTCTGCTGTATAAATTCCAGGTAGAAATGTCAAAACATTAGCATGCCTAATATACAATGACTGGCGAAAGGAATAAATTTATGGAAATCTGGCAACCATTTCTGAAAATGTAAAATGGATCTTAGATTTCTGTTTTTCTTCACCCTTTATTCATGTTGATCCTTCATCTAACTGGTATTGTTCCATGCCCTCTGCATGGACTATGATGACTGGTACAGATCTAACAGTGGAGTGTTGGGTGTGATTGCCAACTGAATTATTCTGTATTGCACCCTAAGTGTGTTGATGCACCATCACTTCTGAACCCCGTCAAGAATAAAAAGGAAAATACATAAACAGTTTTATAACACTTTGTAAATATAAAACTGAATCTGGGAGCCAACTTTCCCCTTCCCTCATCCAATGGATTCAGCGCAGATGCACTGTCAGAATAAGCCAATTAAAATACATCAACATACAATACTCCCTAAAATGTCAGTCCAAATAAAACCTTTTCAATCCTGTTATATAAAGTTTTAGCAATCAAGCAGAGCAAAGACTTCTGTAGTAACAATGTTTTCATCATCGTATGCTTGATTTTGTTCAGCATTCATAGACACATCCTAATCCTTCAGCTTTCATTCTCTGAATACACAAGCATGGGTCCCTATGGGGAACTTCTGTCTGCATCATGTACCACATGACTATCTTTTTGGACAGGAACTCTACCATGTGAACTGCTCTCTGGAGCACACTTCATAAAGTAGAATGCATTTCACTGGCAAAGGTCTACCAGCACAAGACTACGTGAAGTTCCAACCCCTCTACTTCATGGTGACAACTACAAATTGCATGACTTTTTTTCTTCACCAAAATCCAATGGGCTAAGTTAATTCTTAATATTAACCCCTGTAGTGCCCTCTTTCACATATTGTAACAAAAAGCAGCACCTCATTTCATTCAAGAATTCCTGTCCTACCTTTCCCTTGACACAACCTGTGTCCTGGTTTGTTTCCAGTAAACTTCAGTCTCACATAATTACAACTATACCCTTAAAGGCTACCATTCTGACTTTAGCCCATTATTTGTGATTATGACCCTCTGCTAGGTCAGAATGTCTATATAGCTGGGTCCCTAGAGTTCTGTAGCTTTATGGACTGAGAATTGGCCAGGGGTATAAATAGATGTTTAAGGACAAAAGAATACTGGCTAGATTTTCAGATGTCTTGATGCAGGCACAACTCCCAGATTGGAGATGTGCCTGCATGAAAATAAATGTGACAAATTATTTGAATGCTACTTTCAAATGTTTTCATTTAAAGTATGCAAGTCCCGGTGTATAAATTAGGACTGTAGTGCCACAGAGAACTTGTATCTCTAACTACCAATGTCATACTTTCAGAAATGTTTATTATTCCTCTCAGTTAACTCCATCCATAAGGGTTCAGTTTCCCCCTTTAATCTCCTCATTTTCTCTCATCCTGGAACCTCTCATTCCTGTTTTATATAAAATACTACTACTCCCCATCTTTCCATTTAGGTTTGGAACATACGATTTCATAGAATCATAGATTGAGATGGCAGACAAAGACCAAGGGTTCATCCAGTTTGCCCATTTTTTGTACTACCTATACAGTGGACAGTGTATGATGATACCTTACGCCATATCCTTTCTATGCTTGAAACCACTCACAGTCTTTGTTCCCACCCAGTCTGCCACCAAGCTGTTCCAGGCTCAGCCACCTGTTCCATAAAGAAATACTTCCTCACATCTCTCCTGAATCTTTCTCCAACCTTTTTCCAGTCATGTCATCTAGTCACAGAGTTGAGGTTCCTAGTGAGTAGCTTCACACAATTTATCTTGTTAATGCCCCTCATAAACTTTAATGTCACAATCATATCACCCACTCCCTTCTAGTCTTCAGGGAATACATGTTCAGGGCCCCAGGTTGCTCCTCCTAAGATCTGCCTTGCTGACCCTGAATCTTTATGGTTGCACTTCAGTGAACTGTCTCCAATCTCTTTCTATTCTTATGCAGATGTGGGTTTCACAGCTGGTCACAGTACTCCAGGTGTGGCTTTGCAAAGGACCTGTGGAGGGGCAATACCACAACCTTCCTCCTGCTTTCAATGCCTATTCTTACACATATCAACATCCTAGCCACCTTACTGTAGCCACTGTCACACTGACAAGACTGAGGGAGTCTCTAATGATCACTCCCAGGTCTTTTTCTTCTGAGACTGCCAGTCTGACATCCCTCAACCAGTAATCTGTTCTTGGATCCCCTTTATCCAGGTGCATAACCTTTCATTTCTTCACATTGAATTTAAGCTGCCAGACCTTGGGCCAACTCTTCAACCTGTCCAGATCTTCTTTCAGCTACTTCACCCCATCTTGGCTATCCACTCAGAGACAAAGATTTGTGTCACCTGCAGAGATTCAATATACAATACAAGAGAAAGGAAGTGCATTTGGAAACCACATGTCCAACCATGAGAGGCTGTAGCCCAGTGGTTATAACACCCGGATGATATTCTAGGGGTTTCATCAGGCTGCAGTGAATGAAATTTTGCCGACATCCCCTATGGCAACACAATGCCACTGACATCCCCAACACCTCCACATCCTGATGACCAGGGAACAGATTGACACTGACTGCCACAGTTCTTGGTATTAATGCAGGGGGGCTATGCCTCCCACACCCCCTGGACTTAAGGATTCTCAATTCAGGGGGGGCAGATTACAGTTCTCAGTATTAATGCAGGGGAGCTGTGCCCCCCGCACCCTCCAAACTTAGGCGTTCTCAACCCCGGTGTCTGGAGGGTGGATTACAAAAGCACTGTATCCACACATCATTACAACAACCCATTCAATGATGTGGATGTTGAACAGATTTTTGTTGATGTGATGGATTCACTGTAGGGGAGTTGTTATAATAATGGCATACCTATTCTGGGGGCTTGGGTTCTACTCCTAGTGAGTCTCATTATTTCTTTCTCATTACAATTTCTGATTTAAACTGCTTAGCTGTGGCTAATACTACATCAAAAACAAATCTAATTGTCTTCTTGTTTTTTCCAAGCTGCAGGATATGCAATACCAGAGAAAGGAACTGTGTCCTGGATCCCCAGGTCCAACCATGTGAGACTGTAGCTAAGTGGTAAGAGCACTGGGATGGTACTTTGGAGGCCAGGGCTCCATTCCTAGTAAGTCATGTTATTTGTTTCTCACTACAATTTGTGTTTTAAATTGCTTATCAGTGGCTAATACTGCAAAACTCATCTAATAATCCTCTTGATTTAGTTATTTATTTTATTTATTTATGTTTTTGTGACTGGGAACAAGCTGATCCAAAGGACCATTTTCAGTTGTGACCTGGGCCATACAGTGGCAGACAAAACAAGGTTGAAGCAATAGGCACAGGTTATATTACAGAAAGGAGCAATATACACTGAGTAACATGAAATCAACAGCAATGAAACATTACACATCAAATCTAACACACAAGTTTCATAACAAATACAAAAGTGCATGCCTAGGTCTTGGATGCATGGTTGATCACACATGGAATGATCACATCATAGATCCACACATCACTTGATCAGTCAGGATTGTGACAATGCATGGTGGAAATACCATAAAGTGATCCATGTGAACCCAGGAAGGGGCAAGCAGTGCTAAGAGGTACAAACTAGTGGTCAGCATCTAGGTGGTAAGTCAAGAGATACAGTATGGCTTCTATGGTGGCTGTTTGTTGAGAGGGTTACCTAGGGAGCACGTACAGGTAGCCTGGGACTTTAGTCACTCTCAGTTGCAATTTGAAGGACTGATGAGAGGGTGTGTTTCTGTTGACAGGTGGAAGTTTGTTCCAGGGAGAGAGGGGGCAGAGATAGAGAGGTCCTTACTCCCCATGACAGTAGATACATTGGGGACTACAGGGGAGGAGGATGGAGGAGTCTCTGAGAGAACGAGTAACCATATGTGCAGCGATAATAGGTGATAAAGGTGACATTGGTGAGTTTCTGAGAGAGGTGTCGACTAGACTGCCCAAGGCATATTCATAACAGCCATGAAGGGATAGCCAGCCAAGTGACTGGTAAAGAGAGCAGTGATGAGTGGAGTAAGGAACCTGAAGGATGAAGTGACAGATGGAGTTAAATGTGGTACTTAGCTGGGAGAGAAGTGAGACAGAGGTGGTGGAGAAAACTGGAGAGCAATAGTCAAGGAAAGACAGGAGATTTACCTTGGTGATAGCAAAGTGAGCTTCAGGGGTAAGGAGGTGGTTGACCCAGTAGGCTGTCCCCAACTTCTGATGGACCCTTTTTACAATATTATCAATGTGGGCATTAAAAGTAAGGGGAGGATCGAGAGTCACTCCTAGGTATTTGATGGAGGATACTATATCAAGAGGAGATCCAGTAGGGGTTTCTATCAGAAGTGTGTCATTTGTGTTGGCAATCTTTGTGAGGAATGGCTTTGAGCCAAAGTGCATGGCCTTTGCTTTTTTCTCATTTACAAGGAGTTTTTTGGACAGGAACCAGGTTTTGTACTGCTCCATAGTTATTGGTGAGGGTGGAGGATATGGTTTTGAGGGATCTGGCACTGTGGTAGATGATAAGGTCATCAGCATAGAGTAGGGTGTTGCATTTTATGCTCCCTGCAGGAAGATTATTTATGAAAAGAGAGAACAACATAGGCCCCAGTATGGAGTCCTGGGGTACACTAGTGTGGACTGGCAGAGTGGCAGAAATAACCTTGCTTATCATGACAGACTGGGTTCTGTTTGCTAGGTAGCTGCAGAACCAGGCAGCCACACCCATGGAGCAGCCTAGCTTAAGCAGGGTGTCAAGTAGTAGGTGGTGGTCCACAAAGTTGAAAGCTTTTGAAAGGTCCACAAATACTGCACCTGTGGCCAAACCGATGTTCATGTTTCTAAGGACCTGGTTGGAGAAAAGGGCCAGGGCTGATGAGGTGCTGTGGTGTTTGCAGAAACCATGTTGGAGTGGGGTCAGAAGGTTGTAGTTTTCCAGATATTCAGAAAGTTGGTGGTGTATGATTTTTTCTGATAGTTTGCTTAGGTATGGGAGGAGGGAGATGGGATGGTAGTTTTCTGGTGCAGTCAGGTCACCAGCATTGAAAATAGGTACCACATGCACATGTTTCCATGAGTTAGGGATCATGGAGTTTGAGAGAGGGAGATTGAAAATGTGGGTAAGTGGCATGATGAGGGCTGGGGAGATGACTTTCAAAAAGGAGGAATACAGGCCATTACTGCCTGGGTTGTCCTTAGCAGGTACCCTCTTTGGAGTTTGCCAGTGTCCCTGTGATCAATGTCTCTTTGGTATAAAGCAGGGCAACGTGGATAAGGATGCCTTTGTTGGTTATTTTGGTCATAGGAGGGCTGAGGAGGGATTTTGGCAGTGTAGGAGGTGAGGTCAGTGAACATTTTTTTGAAGATATCGGCAATGATACTTAGATCGTTTGTGGGACCAGCAGGGGAAGTGAGTTTGGTTATTGGTTTATTTGGCTTTGGGTTCAGGAGTTTGTTTATGGAGACCCAGAAATTATGGGGGTTACTAAGAGACTCAGTTTGCAGATTGTTAAAGCATTTGTATTTTAGTGTTTTACCACCTGCTTACAGGAATTATGAAGTGACCTGTAAGCATTCCATAAAAGAGGGGGAGAGGATGACTTGAAAGCTCTCCATGCTTTGTCCCTTGTTTTCATTTAGGCCAGCAGTTCAGGTGAAAGCCAACAGGTGTTACCTCCTTTAATCCTTCTAGTTGCCAGTTATGCAATACTAGAGAAAGGAATTGAGTCCAAGAACCCCAGGTCCAACTATGTGTGTGCCTGTAGCTCACTGGTTAGATCATGGGGACAGTATTTCCAGGGCCTTAGTTCAATTCCTAGGACATCACAGTATATCTTTCTCACAACAATGTGTCATTTGTGAAGAGACAAATGGTACAGCCCCTATATTTTCCATTCACTGATGACCCAATGTTTGACATTTTCTATTTTTTCCATGTAAATATTCAAATTTGTATAACACACCTATAAGGGTAACATATCCTATCCAAAGGGCACTGTCCTAACTGTTTCTCATTGAGTTGTGCCACCATCAAGATTTTGATCTACAGATAGATGTAAATTATTTGCCAGTGTTTTGCACCTTCTTACAAGTGAATAATAGTAACTACAAATTTAATAATTTATCATTTTTCAGTGTCAGTATGGCTCAGTAGTTTGAATGATTACCTCTTGTGCTGGAAGATCAGAAGGTCATGCATGGTAGTCCCACACCAGGAACTTACCCTAATACCCTAAACTGGCACTATAGTATAGCTAGTAGATGTACTCTACTGTTGTGGTGCAGCCCTTTGGATGATGCATTCAACTGAAATCCTTCATTTCCATACAGTATCTGGTGGCTGTTTAGTTGGAAGTTGAGGATCTCATGATATTTATCATATTTCCCCTAGTGTTCTTGCCATCATTCCCTCATCAATAAAACGTTACATACAACCCACCCATATTGGATGCATCTGGAAATGAGCTGATATGACTCAGTGTGCCTTTCCTGATCAAACACTACAAAAAAAAAATATAAATGGAAGTCCTAATAAGGAAATACCAGGAAGAATAAACATACTGCATGTTTAGCAGCCACAGTTTAAGGTTAACTCAATTTTTATTTTCTATATATAAGAAAGGTTTATTAAATGAATCATAATTGTTCTGACCAATTAGTCTTATTGACTAAGCACAGAAAATATTCTCACAGATAGTATTAAATAAACTATAGTGCAGGATGGAAAGCAATAGCATTTTGAAAAAAAAACTCAAAATGGATTTAGGAAATCAAGATCAACTGTAGAACACTTTAGGCGGTTATCACATTTAGTGTAGAAATGCATCAATATTAAGAAAAGTAAACTATTGCTGGTTTATATACCTAAAAAGGGTGTTTGATAGTGTAAGCTGGATATCACTTTGGTTATCTGTTTTATTAATTGGTCTTCAAACACAACTTTTATGCATTGTCATCAGACTTTAAGATCATTCCTAGTCAAAAGTTCAATTTAATATAAAAATATATCTTAAAGCAAAATTAATACAAATGTATGGGTTTGCCAAGAATGCATGCTAGCCCCTACCTTGTTTCTTAATGATTTAGAAATGTTCTAGTCAATTGTTTAATATATAAATAGTAATGGGGATAGAAACATAGAAACAGAATTTGATAGCAGATAAGGGCCACCAGGCCCACCCATTCTTCTCATTTTCAGTACCTGCTGCAGAAACCACAGCCCTACTTGATCTCCAGCGTTGATCTCTTTCCTTTCATTAGAGTTCCCCTGTGCCCATCCTATGCATTTTTTAATTCTCCTACCGAATTTACCCCCACCACCTCTCCTGGGAGGCTATTCCATGCATCCACCACTTTTTCTGTGATGAAAAACTTTCTCAGGTTGTCCCTTAGTCTACCCCTTTCCACCTGCATGTCATGACCCCTTGCACTAAAACATCTCTTATTCTGAAAGATGCTGCCTTCCTGTACTTTATTTATGCCCTTGAGATATTTGAAGGTCTCTATCATATCCATCTTCTCCCATCTCTCCTCCAGGGTATACATGTTGATGTCCTCCAGTCTCCCCTCATATGAATTATGGTACAGGCCCTGCACCATTTGCGTTGCTCTTCTCTGAACTGCCTCTACCCTGTCTACGTCCTTACAGAGATGCAGCCTCCAGAACTGGACACAGTACTCTAGATGATGTCTTGCTAATGATTTGTACAGAGGTATCACCTCCTCCTTCCTTCTGCTGGTGATACCTCTACCTATGCTCCATAAGTACCCCACTGGCTCTCCCTACAGCCTTGGCACATTGTTTAACTACCTTTATGTCATCTGATATGATTACCCCCCATATCCCTTTCATGTTGGGATGCTGTCAGTATCTCTCCCGCATCATGGCAGTCTCCCATTGTTTCCTGTGCCCCAAATGCATGATTTTACTCTTTTTTTGCATTGAATCTTATTTGCTACACTCTTGACCATTCCTCTAGTTTTCCTAGGACCTTCCACATTTTTTCCACCCCTCCCAGAGTGTCTACCCTGTTGCAGATCTTAGTGTCATCTGCAAAGAGGCATGCCATTCCTTTCAACCCTCACTTATGAAGACATTAAATAGGACTGACCACTGAACTGATTCCTGTGGCATCCCACTGGTCACCCTCCTTTCCTCAGAATAAGCTCCATTTAACACCATCCTCTGTGTTCTATCCCTCAATCAGTTACCCCATTTACAACCCTGAGACCCATTCACAGGCTGCCTACCTTATTTACAAGCTTCTTATTTGGAACAGTGTTGGAGGCTTTGCTGAAATTCAGGTAGACCACATCCACTGCTAACCCCGATCCACTCCCCTGGTCATTCAGTTGAAGAAAACTATCAGACTTGCTTGACATGACCTTCCCACTGTGAATCCATGCTATCTTGGATCCTGGGCACCACTGGATTCAACATGTTCCACAGCCCTTTCTTTTAGCAGTAATTCTATTATTTTCCCCACCACTGAGGTCAGACTGACTGGTCTGTAGTTTCCAGCCTCCTCCCTGTTCCTACTTTTGTGTAGAGAGACTACATCTGTTCTCCTCCAGTCCTCTGGAACCACTCTTGTTTCCATTGATTCATTAAACAGGGCTGCCAGTGGTGTTGCTGTCACCTCTCTAAGCTCTCTTAATATTCTAGTATGAATCTCATCTGGTCCCATTGCCTTGTCCACTTTCAGCTTTGTGAGTTCCTTTAGAACTCTCTCCCTGGTAAATGGACTGACGTCCATTTCCTTCACCTTGTTGCTCCTGCCACCTAATTGTAGTTCCTCACCTTCTCCCTCTTCTGTGAATACTGAACAAAAATATTTGTTCATGATTGTTGCTTTTTCCAAGTCTCCCTCCACATATTCCCCTTTTTTCCTCTTCAGGCTTGTAATCCCACCCCTTGTCTTTCTCCTTTCACTGACATACCGATAACATGTCTTGTCCCCTTTCTTTACTGCCTGGGCTATTTGTTCCTCCATTTGTGCCTTTGCACTCTTGACTGCCATTCCTGCCTCCCTCTGTTTATCTAGGTACACTACCCTGTCCGCTTCCTTCTGTGTTTCCTTGTACTTCCTGAAAGCCAACTTTTTCACTTTTACCTTTTCTGCTACTTCAAGAACCATAGTGGTTTACTTTTTCTATTGCCTTTGTTAATTTGCCTAATGCAAAGGTTTGTTGCCTCCACTTTGGCTTCTGTTAGATGGACCCACTGTTCCTCAACTCCCCACTGGTCCTTCCTTCCTTCCTGTTAGGGCTTTCCTGATACATACCCTCATCTTTGCAAAATCTGTTCTCCTGAAGTCCAGAATCCTTGTTTTTGTGTGGCTTGATTCTGTCACTGTACTCATACTGAACCACACCGTGTGGTGATCACTTAACCCCAGGTGCCCACCCACTATGACATCTGTAATTCTCTCCCTGTTGGTGAGTACCAGGTCCAAAACCACACCATCAAGGGTAGACTTTAGTACTAGCTGTCTGAGGCATTCCCCTTTTAGGGAGTCCAGTATGTCCCTGCTCCTGGCTGAGGCTGTGGCAGGGATGCTCCAATAAATATCTGGCAGATTGAAGTTCACTTACCAGCAACTCTTACCCTGCCATTGCCATTTTATGGAAGGCTTACGCTATATCCTTGTCCAGCTCTTCCCCTTCTGCAGGAGTTCTGTAGGTCATACCCGGGCGAATAGCAGTGCCATTGCCTGACTCTTGAGTGACCCACAGGGTCTCTGACCCCCACAATCCCTCTACCTCAGTTGCTTTTATACCCTTTCTGACATAAAAAGCTATTTCTCCTCCCTTTTTACCCTAACCTGATATAGCTACACCCCAGTCATGGTTCCCATTGTAACATGTCTTGGTAATAGCGACAATGTCAAAGTCAGGCTCTGCCATCAAGGCCACCAGATCTGTGATTTATTTCCCAGGCTGTGAGTGTTTACACACAAGGCTTTCCATATGTTATTACTTCACCTCCTGTCATCCTCCTTTTTATCATCAAGCCTTCCCTCATTTCCCCTCCTGCCTTTAATCCTCTTTCTCCTTTTTTTTGGCCATTCTACCTTTTCCCAGTTTTTGATGATTTCCCATCCATAGGGTTCTCCCTGTTGAATACATTTACCTGTGGGGGTGGGCAGTTTGATTCTCTCTGCTTTCTTCATCCACCAGCTTGGATGCTTCAGTAATCCTCCAGGTACAAATAAAAAGACCCAGCTGGAGACTGCGCCCATTTCCTATGCTGCATTTAAACTTGGCACTTTTCTACTCACCGCTGCTAAAATTCCCCTCAGCTATATTAGCTGCCTGAAGACTCAGTGCTTACTAGATCATACTTACCTGTACCGTTTAAATTAATTCTGCCTAGTTCTGCTGATTTGTACAGCAAGAGGGAATTATTCCCATTTATAGCAGTTCAGTGTTTACAGCAGTGAGCTATACCAAGAACTGTACCTTGCAGTGCCCAAGGTAATCTCCTAGTAACCTGCAGAGGTTCTAAATTTATTTCTGATTGGCAGCTAGGGACAATAAGGGGCAAACACTGAAAGCCCATCCAAGCTGCTGCTTACCACATCGGAGCCTTAGCCTTGGCTTAAGCTGCTGATCAGTACTTGATTTCCTACAGCTGCTACACAGCTGCTTCCCGCCCACCCCAGTCCCTCCCACCCTTAGCTGGCCTTGAATTTATAAGTTGAGGTACAGACAGCCCACCCCCCAATCCCTCCCACCTTATAGATGGTGGATTGTTTATCTCCTGCTTTTCCCATCTACAAGTTATATTAATTTGCCACTAGAGGTCGACTCTGCCTTTTTGCTTCCTAACAGATATTACTCTTTGGAGGCAGTATAGCGCAGTGGTTTAAGGCTCTGAGCTGCAAACCTAGAGACCTGGGTTTGAATCCACATCCTCACTTGCATGCTGTGTAACCCTGATCAAGTCACTTAACTTTCTTGTGCTCCCAGGTCACACCTGTAAACAAGTTTCAGCTTAGTGTGCCTCTCCTGGTTAAAAAAACCAAAAACAAACTCTGCACTTTCAACTATTTCCTCCTACATTTAATTTAATTCTTTCAGACTTCCCCAGGCTTTACCCACTGCCCCCTCTGGTGGCTCTCTTTTAGTGCTAGCTACTGTTCTCTCTATTTTACTAATGGGAAGTCCATCTGTGGCCATCATTTCTTTGCCCTCCCTCTCTTATCTGCTCACTTGATCCTAGTTTGGGCACTTTTCACTCCCATTTAGGTGCAAGCCCTTTCCTTATTTGCACACTCTCTTCATGCAGTTTCCTTCTACCTGTGCCTTACCACTACACTACCCCCTGTTCAAAGTTTCTCTTTCACACTCAACTTTGTTTTCCTCACTTCCCTATCACCTCACATATTACTCTCCATTAACCTAACCTCCTTCTTTCTGTCAGCATGGAGTACTCAAAGCTGTTTCACTTCCAATATTCACTCTCACTCCTAGTTTTTCCCCTCTGTCCCCCCCATTGCTTTACTCTCCTCTCCTGCCGCTTCCTCTTCCTTCCATCCCCTCCTCACCTGCTCTGCCCCAACTCCTTCCCACATCCTCCCTCCCATCTCTAACTCTCCTCTCGCCCCACACCTCTTTGCCGCCTCCCTTTCCCACCCCATTTGTGATACCAAATCTGTCCTTGCCCCTCCCCAAGCCAGCCCCTTCATCAGCCTCTGCCTATTCCATAAGTTCTCTCCTTCCCACCACAGCCGTATCTTTTACACTCATCAGTACTCCAGGCTATGCCCCACCAAGCTGTCTGTGCTTGCCGACTGCAGGCACCTAAGGCTCCTACTCCTCCTCCTCATCTCAGGATCTGTCCACTCCAACCCTGACCTAACCCCCTCAACTCTTTCCACCCATCACTTCTCCCCCAAACCCTCTAAACAGCTCACTTTTACTTACCTTAACGTGCAAAGCCTTATGGCAAAAAAAACCTTGATCGAGTCCTGGGTGGAGGCAAATGCATTCAACATCATTGCCCTCACCAAAACCAGGTTGAAGGAGGATATCTCCTCCAATTAAATCCTCCTTGAAGGATACTCTATCTTTAGAAAAGACAAGGTGGGGAAACATGGTGGAAGCTGCCTCATCTGTGTTGTCAATCACCTTCTTGTCACTGAATTTTACCCTCCCACACATCCCACCTCTCCCCTTGAGACCATCTCGATCAACCTCCTCCTTGGTGCTGATAAAACTGTCACAGTCAGAGTAGTGCACCTGCCACTCTTCTCCTCACATCATGATCTCGACATCTTCCTCAATATCAAGACCTCCCTTCCCCAAGGTAGAGATCGTATCATCCTTGAGGATTTCAACCTTAAGGGGCAGTCCCCTCACTGTGACTCCATGAAGGAATCCTTACTAGGCCTTGGCCTCTACTAGCTCATTACTGAACCTACCAGAACAACTACAAGACTGGTTCTCAGTCCCTCATTGATTGGGTCCTGGCCTCACACCCCTTCCATGTCACTGCCTTTGGAGTTCTTCCTGACTCAGTCAGTGACCACTGTGCTGTTTTCTGCCACAGGTCCACAAAAACACTCCCCTGCCCAAACAAATTCATCCAAACCAGGCAATTAAAGAAGCTGGACCCCTCCAAGTTTTCCAAAGCCCCCTTAGCCCAAGACTGGTCCTTCACAGAAAACATTTTGGACATCTGCAAAATGCTTGAATCCTTTAGCAATAAGTTTCTCCTTCAGCCTTGAAAAACAATGTGTTACCCAGGGGGACCCAAGGCAGACTTTGAACATTATTAACAACCTAATTGGTAGAGGACTCTCTGAAGAACATATCTGTCTCACCTCTGAAGGGGCAACCACCACTAATCCAAATGAAATAGCCTCCCTATTCAATAAATACTTCAGTGACCTCGACCAGTACAAGCCTAGCTCTCCTCCTACCCCATTTACCCCCAATCTACTTCCAGTCTCCCACCACAGGTTTTATTTCAGATACCTTACCCCTGCTGAAGTGGTCAAGTTAATCAGAACAATTGACCCTAGACCATCCAAGGGTGCTGACAACATTGACTACAGAGTTCTCCATGACTCCCTAGCTATCCCACTAACTAACATCCTCAACCACTCCCTCTGCATGGGGTACTTCCCTGGAGAATGGAAGTGCGCTATTATTAAACCTCTACACAAATCTGGTCCCAAGGATCCAACTACCATCCCATCTCCCTCCTCTCTCCTCTCTCCAAAATATTAGAGAAAGTGGTCCACAAGCAAACCACGTAATTCTTTTCCAAGTACAACCTGCTCATGGAGGCCCAACATGGTTTCCATGCTCACCACAATACCAAAACTGCCCTCATCCAGTTCACCCACTCCATAGACAAAGCCAACAATGAAGTCCTCTATACCAGTACTGCATTCGTTGACCTCACCAAAGCCTTTGATCTTGTTGATCATGAAGTCCTCCTCCTCCTTACCCTGGCCAGCCTCCATTTCTCATCTGAAGTTTGCCTCTGGTTCAAGGATTACCTAAAGGGTAGATCTCATTACACCATGATTAGTGGTTCCCTTTCCGAATCCAGCCCCATCAAATAAGCATCCCCCAAGGGTCTATCCTAGGACCTCTTCTCTTCTCTTCTCTTTTCTGTGGTTGTCAACTCCCTGCCAGACATCTGCACCTCCTTTGAACTCATTCTCTATGCTGAAGATGCAGCCCTTCTCTGTCAGGACAAAAACTCCACTACTCTCATTAACAAACTCCAATTCAATTTTAACAGACTTTATGCCTGGTTCACATCCAAAGGTCTAGTACTCAACTCCAAGAAACTAAGTTCATGGTTTTCTTCATACCCCACAAACCCCAAGGCCTTGACCTCTCCCTTTATGAAAACCTTGGCAACTCCATTGAAAGAGTCAATGAATTTATGTACCTTGGCTTACTCCTTGATAGTCACCTCAATTTTGATGCTCACACAAGCCTTAGAATCAAAAAAGCCCACTAACACCTCAGTATCCTCCATAGAACTATGTAGTACCTTAACAGGGAATCCAAATCTCTCATAGTATCCAGCTTCCTCCTTCCCATTTTTGACTATGGTTCTCTTGCCTCCCTCCCCTGCCTCTCCATTAAAAATGTCTCCAGACTCTAAAACTCATAGCACAATGCTATCCATTTTGCCTCTGGTCTCCCTAAATTCACACACCACTGTGATCTTTATAAGCTCACTGGTCAGCCCTCTCTTGAGGCCTGCCTCAACTGCAAGATGGCCACCTTCTTCTTCAAACCCTCCCATGGGCTACTCCCTGATTGTCACAACTCTCTCTCTTCCAGACAGCTGCACCCCCAGACCACAAGACTGTCCTCCCCTCTCTGTCATTCACTGTTCCTTTCTGCCGCACCACTCACGGCGAGAAAACACTCTCCTTTATGTGACCCAAGATCTTCAGCTCTCTCCCTCCAGAACTAAAACTCTGTCCCTCCACAAATACCTTCAAACACAATATCAGGAAACATTTCTCCATCACCTACTCCTGCTCCTGCATGCATGCCTAAACTGGCTCTACCCCACCCACTTTTCCCCTCACCCTCTGGTTATCTCCCTTTGGCACTTACTCTCCCACACTTGTTTAGCACTTGTAGTATTGTTAATTCTCCTAGGTTAGTTTTTTAGATTGCCCTTAATTTTATTTTATCCTGATGCTATATTGTACTATTGTTTAAACCCGCTGAATGTTGAATGTTCTTAGATTGCCCTTAAGTTTATACTGTCCTGATCTTTTGCAGTACTATTGTTTAAATCCTCTCTGAATGTTGAATGTTTCTTTGCCTATGTAATGTCTCTTGACTGTTGTATGTAACTGGACACTTGTGTAAATGGGCAGCAATGTTCACATGCCTTTCCCGTATTACCAATACAGTGATGATGATGACCCCCCCTTTGTTTAAATGCTTGCCAAAGAAACATTTAAAGTGCTCACTAAGACAACAGTTACCTCCCAGGATGGATGTAAGCCATCACCCTTGTACAGGCCCACATCCCTCCAGGTGGGACCCTGTCCCTAATGAAACTGAAACCCTTCCCTCTGCACCAGGTCTTCAACCATGCATTGAAGTCCCTGGCATGGAGGTTCCTAGCCTTCCCCTTGCAATGGACTACAAGCAGGTCAAGGAGCTTGCTACTTGCCCAAGGTCCCTCCCCAACTCCCTGAAATATTTCTGCACTCTCCCTATACCTGCCTCATCTCTAGCCAGGTCATTTTTCCCAAGCTGGATAATGACATCCAGCTCCCCCCTCCTTGCTGCCATCCTAGCAGTCCTCTGGATCTGCTCTCCATCCCTCCTAGCTGTGCCTCCTGGTAGGCACTTAACCTCCCTCTCTACCCCACTACCTGTCCCCAACTGCACTCCCCAGACTATGGATTCTCCACCAGGAGATGCCTCCTCCTGTTCTGGGGTCCTTTGCTACCCCACCTTGATGTCTCCACCCTGAAGGACCTCCACATCTGTCTCAGCCACTACTTTGGGCACCTCAGGAGTTCCTTAGTGGTATGGGATTTGGGATGTGCCTGTGCTCCACCACACTAACCCTCCCTGAGCCCACCATTCTCCATCCATGCCTCTTTCCTGGCATCCTCTAAGGAAGTGGAGGTGGACTTGGTGGCCCCTGGGTGGGTGAGTTGGTTCTCCCAACCCAAGACAACTTGGCCTTGAGTCTGGCAACTCCTCTCTCAGCCCAGAGAGGTGTCTGCAGATGGGGCAGCACCACAGCCTCCAGTAGATCTTCCTGAAGACTGCCATCCCACAGCCACTGCACTGCACCTGCCCTATCATGATTACTCCTTATTTCTAGACCTTACTTGCTACCCTTAACAAGAAACTAATTTTTTTTGTGTGTTTATCTGTACCTCCTAAATGAAGGCTTGAAGCAATCAGCTCAGTATGTCAATACCCTCACTTCAGTTTGAATCCTCCCTGTATGTGACCTGTTGTCTTGCCCTTCCTCATCCTTCACAGGAAGTTCTCCCTGTGTCAGTCAGATTGGACTGCCTATATATTACAACAAATCATGAGTGGGTGGGAGAAGAGGTGGAAGGGTGACAAAAACACTCCAATGCTGCTGTCTGAACTGAAAGCAGAAACAAAATCTGACACTGTTTCCTGTAAGTGGATAGTAGTCCATGACAGTAGAAGGGTTTAGTGAACAGATATCCTGTAAAAGCAAATAAAAAAATCAACTAAGGGTTTAGTGAATAGATTCCCTGTATGCAAGCAAACAAAAAGAAAATAAAAAATCATTCATGCCCTCCAATCCTCTCTGGAGTGAAGTTGGTCTGGGGGAAGGTTAGATTCATTTACCTTTCAAAGCTCCTGGCCCTTTGTTCAAAATTAGCACCTTTATCCCATGCAGCTCCTATTGGATGACTCTAATCCCCTGTGTCTCTTAGCAACTGTGGTGTCTTTGCCCCAATGCTACTTCATAAAACACCACCCAATGCTACTGCCTGAACTGAAAGCAGAAAAGAAACCCAACATCATTTCCTATAAGTGGATATGAGCACCTGAAAGCAAAAGGATTTAGTGAACAGATTTCCTTTAAAAGTTAACAAACAAATAAGATCAAGTAGAAGGATTTCACAGAGTACCTGTAAAAGCTAATAAAAGAAAAATCAGGTTGAAGGGTTTAGTGAACTGATTCCTTGTATACAGGCAAACAAAAAGAAAAGGAAACAATCAGTCATACCCTCTGATCCGTTCTGGATCAAAGTTAGTCTGGGGAGGATTATATTTATTTACCTTTTAAAGCTCCTGGATATTTGTTCAAAATTGGAACCTTTAGCCTGAGTAGCTCCTATTGGCTGCTTCAAATACCTCACGTCTCTTGACAGCTCCAGTGTTTTTGATAATGGGCATTACTGTCTAGTAAGGAATATTTCAGCTTCCGTTATGCAGATGAAATCCTAAGTACAGTTTTGAACCCACAAAAATCATTACAGGCTATTCTAATAGTCACTAAAGAGTTTGGAAAGATATCAGGCTACAAATTAAATTAAAAAAAAAACACAGTCCCTTTCTATAGATAACAAATTCAGAAAAAAAGATGTCACCCCCCACCTTCCAAGGAATTATATGGGCAGACAAATAAAATATTGAGGAATATATTTAGGTAGAACTATCAAATAGACAACCTCAAATAACCTTGGTACATTTAAAAAAGAGTTAGAAGAAAAGCTTGCAAAATGTAAAAAAAGTTTTTGGGCAAGGCTAGGAACAATAAAAATGATAATACTCCCCAAAGTATTTTTTTTTATTTCACTGTGATCCCTGTTAAAATCACCAATGTATGGACTACAAAAAATAAGGGGTATTTTTTTAGTAAATTCTTATGGACAAATAAGAAAATAATACTTATGTATGCCAAAATCACAAGCCCACAAATGCTGGAGGATTAAAAACTCCTGATTTAAAGCTATACTATATAACTAGTAGAATACAACAATTAATAGAATGGTCATTACAAAATAACATACTAGCCAGCTCAGTGGTGTTGAGAGTTGAGGCACTGGATGCTACACCTCACTCCATGCTGGTGACCTGAGTTCAGAGGCAGACTCAGGTTGTCATGGGTTGTCCAGAGGAAGGGGACTGAGTATTTTTGTGACTGTTCTCCTCTTGTGGGGAGCAGTGGAATAGATTATGGGGAGGGGAGGTGGGGGGGCAGGTTGTCCCCCCTCAGCAAAGAGAGCAGGACTTAGGACTTCTGTGAGGCGTGTGTGTGTGTGTGTGTGTGTGTGTATATATATATATATATATATTCATATTAGAGGCAAAAAAACTCCATTTAATGATGCATCAGTTAGGGTTGTTCCACAGTGACAAAAGTGAGAAAATTTGGTGTTAAGGTTGAAAACCCTAACTCCGCATTCACCCCCAGCACCACACACACACACAGCCACACACACACACACACACACATACAAGTGGGGGGGAACCAAGGCTACATGACCAATCACAGACAACCAGCAGCAGGCGCACAGTCATGCTCTGATATAAGCACGGCCCTGTGTGGCTGTCCACTCAGGGTGCAGTACCTGGTCAGGGGGGCATTATCTGTCTGAGGCCATGCAAATCCTAACTGTGCTAATTTGAGTGTCCTTGAAATCAGTGAGGTGTACCATTGATGTCCATACCCTCAGGTTTGCTGTGTGTCTCCACTCAGGATGCAGTACCTGGTCTCAGGGTTTGGGGGGACATTGCCTGGCTGAGACCATGCAACTCATAACTGTGCTAACAGGAGTGTACCTGTAGTCAGGGAGGTGTACTATTGATGTCAATGGCCTTTGTTTTCCTGTGGCTGTCCACTCAGGATACAATAAGTGCTCTCCAGGGTGCAGTGTCTGCCTGAGACTGTGCAACTCCTAAGTGTGCTAACTTCTGTACAGTGGCAATGAGGGAGTTGCACTTTTGATGTCCATTGGCTTATTTTTGCTGTGGCTGTCCAGTCAGTATGCAGTACCTGGTCTGGGGGGTGGGGCATTGCCTGGCGGAGGTCCTCCAATTCCTAAGTATGCTAACTTGTGTGTACCTGCAAGCAAGGAGATATACCATAGATGTCCATGGCCTTAATGTTGCTGTGGCTCTCCACTCAGTATGCAGTACCTGGTCGGGTGGGGTGGGGCATTGCGTGGCGGAGGTCCTCCAATTCCTAACTGTGTTAACTTGTGTGTACCTTCAGTGATGAAGATATACCATAGATGTCCATGGCATTACTGTTGCTGTGGCTCTCCACTCAGGGCGCAGCACATGGTGTGCCAGGGCATGGGCATTGCTAGCTAAGGCCATGCAAGTCCTAAGTGTGGTAACTTGAGTGCACCTGCAATCAGGGATATCTACCGTTGGTGTACATGGCCCCAATTTTGCTGTGGATCTCCACTGAGCATGCAGTACCTGGTCTGGGGTGGTGGGGATGTCTTGTAGTACATTTAGACAGTTGTATTTTATTTTGTCAGCTGCTGCTGGTTGTCTGTGATTGGTCGTGTTGCCTTGGTCCTCCCCCCTACTTGCATATGTGTGTGTGTGTGGTGCTGGGGGGTTGGGGGTGAATGCGAAGTTAGGGTTTTCAACCCTAACACCAAATTTCCTCGCTTTTGTCGCTGTGGAACAACCCTAACTGATGCATTAAATGGAGTTTTCTGCCTCTAATTTCCCTTCTTTTTGAGAATGATGATGACAGATAGCGAAAGTAATGCAGCAGTGGGAGTGTAGGGCCCAAAGGGCCACCTCCACCATGTGATGTCTTGTGACATAGTAACAGGAGCAGCAATGCAAACAGAAGTGCCAACAGTGGCACACATGGTAATGGAAACATAAATGGTAAAGAAGTATGTTAATAGAAGCATAGCGCAAGTGGCGTAAAAGCGAACAGTGGCCTTAAGCGGACATTCAAGTGCATACAAAATGCAACTGGTAATGTGAACAGTGATGGCAGCGGTATTTTAAATGGAAATGGTTAAGTGTCACAGCAAAAAGAACATGAAAAGGAACAAGCGGGCTGTGACATAGCGCACATGTAAGCATAAACCGTAACACGTACATGCAGCACCACAATAGTAAATGCAAATGGTGAAGTTAACATGAAGAATAATGCCAAAGGAAACAGAAACAGAAATGGGAACAGAGGCGCGTACCGAAATGCAAACCGTAACATGCATGGTCATGGAACTGCAATTGTTAACGCAAATGGTAGCGGTAACAGCAACAATAACGCTAAGGAAAAAAATAACGCTAATAAGGAAAGAGAAATACAAATGCAAGTGAGTACAGAAATGCAAACTGTTACGCGCACAGTCATGGTACCGCAATTGTAAACACAAATGGTAACAGTAACATCAAAAATAATGCCAAAGGAAACAGAAACAAAACAGAAATGCAAGAGCGTACAGAAACGCAAACCATAACACACATGCACGGTACCGCAATTGCAAATGAAATAGGTAATGGTAACAGCAACAATAACGCCAAATAACACAGAAACACAAATGCAAGCGCAAGCAAAAACGCAAACCTTAATGCACATGGTGGCGTAGACTGTAATGGTGCCGCAAATGGTAATGGAAATGCAACTGGAAACTGTAATTGGCACAGTAACTTAAGGGCACACCCTTCTTTTCCTCAAAAAATGCATTGGAAAACACAGTGAAAACAAAGAATATATACATAACAATGGGCCTCGGAGCAGAAAATTAGGACTTGAAATATTAAATTGCTTATATCTCAGGAACTGTACAATGTAGAAAAAAATGTAAATTTCATATGAATTATGACTTTCCTAGCTGGTTTTGTTCATAGTCCCTGTTTGGGGGGGCTTAGCATTTTTGTGACGAAAAGTCCGTATCTCACACCGTTTCCGAGATACGGGCCCCGAAAGGAGCGGCGGACGCTGTAATGTTATCAAATGGGAAAAAGTGTCAAATTTGGAGTGCCGTCACTGTGCCAGCCTGTAATATTTTTTCACCAAACTACTAAAAGGCACATCAGTGGGATGTTGGCTTTCTTTCCTCCAAATTTCAGCCCAAAAGACCAAACCTTTATTTTGCAGCAGGGCAGCAAAGGATTCCTGTAATGCGGTGGACTCCGTAATGTTATCCTATGGGAAAAAGTGTCAACTTGGAGTGCTGTAACTTTGCCGTCCTGTAATATTTGTTCACCAAAATACTGAGATGTTGACTGCATTCTCCCAAAATTTCAGCCCAAAAGACCAAACCGTTCTTTTGCAGCAGGGTGGCAAAATATTGCTGTCATTTTGCCATAGCCTGGAAAAGTAGTGTCGTGATTTGCGAAAGCTTACACAAAAATTTACTACACTTTCATGAGTACAACACTACTTTGCAACACTACTTTTTCCAGAAATTTGAAAAACATATTTCTAGGGTGTTTAACCTCAAAATAAAGACATGCCTAGCATCCTCAGGGTCCAACTATTATGACTTATAATGGGAACTTGTTTTTTGAATAACTTTTGAACCATTTAATATTTTTTTATGAAATCTTCAAAAGGCACATTGGGGACCAAGGCCGCATGTTCGCTGAAGTTTTCAGACCAGTCGCACAAACTGTGCGACCTGTAGGTGTGAGCAAAGAATTCACCAGAATGCGTAAACGCACATGCAGATCACACTTAATAACTCCGCAGCTGTATATCCAACTGTTATAAAAGTTGGCAGATCCCAAGATATATGGATCTTGATCAAGCATTCCAAATTTCAGGCAAATCTGTTGAACGGTGGAAAAGTTATTAAGGTGCAAAGTTTGACCCTTTAACCTTAAAAGTCTCCTCAACCCTTACTATGGTAGCGCTACCGTGCTACCATAATATATATATATATATATATATATATGTGTATATATATTATGGTAGCACGGTAATGCTACCATAGTTAGGTTGAGGAGGAATTTACATGTAAAACCCAAAACTGTGCATCTTAATAACTTTGCAACTGTTTGATGGATTTGCTTGAAATTTGGAATACACCACCAAGACCCATATGCTTTGGGATCTGCCAAGTTTTGTACCGGTCGGATATATGGCTGCGGAGTTATTACGCGTGATCTGTGCACACGTTCATGCTTTTTTGGAATTCTACGGTCGTCTCTACAGGTCGCACGGTTTGTGTGACTGGTCCGAAATCTTCAGGAAACATGCAGCCGGGGTTCCCCAATGTGCCTTTTGAAGATTTCATGAAAAAATATTACACGGTTCAAAAGTTATTCAAAAAACAAGTTCCCATTATAAGTCAATGGGAAAAGTTAACAAAAAGTTCGACAGTGTTGGGCAGTCTGGGAAGACTGGATGGGCCTTGCGGTCCTTATCTGCCGTCAACTTCTATGTTTCTATGTTTCTATGTTTCTATGTTGCAAATGCAGTTTTTACTTTCGCAAATGGCCCTTTTACTGTCACAAATCTGCCATTTTGTTTTCAGTTGGTGATCAGAAAAATACTTGGCATTTAAATTTGGGACCCTCTAGCAACCTAATTCTTTTTGTATTCACCTAGTCGGACCCTGAGGATGCTAGCCATGTCTTTATTTTGGGGTAAAACACCCCAGAAATATGTTTTCCAAATTTCTGGAAAAAGTACTTTCACATAGTACTTTCGCACTTGCGACACTGTAGAATGAAACGTGCAAAAGCTTTTGCAAACTTGGACAGTACTTTTCTAGGCTGTGGGAAAATGACAGCAATTCTTTGGCACCCTGCTGCAAAAGAACAGTTTGGTGTTTTGGCCTGAAATTTGGAAGGAATGAAGCTGACATCTCACAGATGTGCCTTTCAGTATTTTGTTGAAATAATATTACATGGTGGCAAAGCTACAGAACTTCAAAGTTCACGCTTTTTCCCATAGAATAACATTACGGCATCCGACACATTACAGGAATCCTTTGGCGCCCTGCTGCAAAGTAATGGTTTGTTCTTTTGGGCTGAAATTTGGAGGGAAGACAGCCAACATCCCACAGATGTGCTTTTCAGTGGTTTGGTGAAAAAATATTACAGGGAGCCAAAGTTATGGCACTCCGAACATCTCTTTTTTTCCCATAGTATAACATTATGGCATTCGCCACGCCTTTCAGGGCCCGTAGCTCGGAAACGGTGCGAGATACAGACTTTTCATTGCAAAATCACTTAATGGGCTAAGTGCAAAACTAGCCAGGAAAGTCATAAATCATATGACTTTTTAATTTTTTTCCTACGTCGTACAGTTCCTGAGATATAAACAATTTAGTATTCCAACTCCTCATTTTCTGCTCTGAGAACCATTATTATGCATACATTGTTTGTACTCACTGTCTTTCTCTATGGAGCTTTTGGAAGAAACCAGCCTGTGCACTTACATTACTGTTACCTTTCCTGTTTCTGCTTGCAGTTCCATACCCATTTCACTTACCGTTCACGTCTACGTCACCATGTGTGTGTTACCCTTTGTGTTTTCATTTGCGCTTGCTTTTGCATTGTTTTTAACATTTCTGTCTACAGTACTGTTTCTCTTTCTGTTTCGCTTTGCGTCACCATGCGCATTACCATTTGCGTTTGGGGGCACAATGCTACTATGTGACAAGACACCATGTGGCAGCGGGGCCCAGTGCTCCCGCTGCCGCATTACGTTCACTATTTCTCATTCTCATTCTCAAAAAGAAGGGAAATTAGAGGAAAAACCTCTGTTTAATACATTAGTTAGAGTTGTTCCACAGCTACAAAAGTGAGGAAATTCGGTTTTAGGGTTGAAAGCCCCCCCTCGGACCCCCTCACACCCCCAACCAGCATCGGGGTGCGCATTGGGGTTGTCGGTCCTAACTCTCACCCCATTCTCTTATACCTCTGCTTCTTCACACATCTGATGGGGTGAGATTTAGGACAGCAACCCCAATGCACCCATGCTGGTTGAGTGTGGGGGTCCAAGGGTCTTTCAACCAGACACCAAATTTCTCGCTTTTGCCACTGTGAACAACCCTAACTAATGCATTAAACAGAGTTTTTTTGCCTCTACTATATATATATATATATATATTTTTTTTTTTTTTTGCTTGTGGACACCTGGTGTCTGGGACCAACACAAGTGTTTTCAGGGAGTTTTCGTGCAGGAGGGGAGGACTAGGAGGATTTGCTATGATTTACTTTTTTGTTGTAACTCTTTTATTAGTTTTAGACAAGGAAATGCACAGACATACATCCAAGTGGCCAAAATCTATGACAGTAAGCTGGATACATGTATATAATCATTAGACACACCTATCTTATGGGGAAGGAATAGGAAAAAATGGGGAGGAGGGGGAAGGGTACAAATTAAACCTCTAGGGGGGAGTAGGGAAAGGGAAAGGTATCAGTAGGTTACCTACAATCGTCACACAGAAAGTTACAGATAGAATCCCTGTCCATTCTGATCTACCTGCTAAAGCGGAACTAGAGCTTGTGTTCCATCTGTTGTAAATGGAAAGCAAAGGGTGAGGGTAAAGTATAAGGTATTAGCGTGGAAAAGTCAGAGAACATAAGAGAGACCTATACATATCAATTTAGCAGTATGTTGTCTTGATTTATAACAATATACATTCGTTAAGATAAGAACTGAACTCACTGGAGGGATGAGCTGCAAGACAGGATTTGCTGGACATAGACACATGGGTCAGTTCTACTGGATCTGTGCAAGTCTCTCTCTAATCATTTTCATGTCATCAAGAGAGGAATCAAGTTATAAGTGTGTATATGTTCTGCAATCTCTGGCTATTACATAGAGGCAGAACAGAGGAACACAAGCAATCCCAAAGACTCAGGTTCATAACAAAAGTGGCAGTCATACAACAGTACTACCAAAAAATCATTCTGACATACTGAGGCCAATAAATGCATGTTATAAGACCTTCAAAGACTTTAATTTAGTGTCTCTGTAAGAAGAAACTACAAGGCACCTTAAAGTACGAGGAAACTATTTAAGGGGAGTAGAAACCTCAGTTCACAGTCATCCCACACTTAGTTAGCATGGTATTGTATTGAGTATTGAGCCAGCTATAACCTCCAGGGTAAAAAGAGGTAATCATCCTATACCCGTTTTGAGGTGAACATAAGTTAAATAGGGGGCCCAACAGAGTCTAAATTTGGAAAGCTGGTATTTTTGCAGGTGCGAGATTCTATCCAACTTAGCCACTGCTGAGAGCAATGCCAATATTTCCATCAGTGTGGAATTATGGAGGACCTCCATTTACAAAGCAAGGCTCTCTTGGTTTGCATAGTTGAAAGAGCTAACCATTTGTATTTCAGGTAGGTAAGCTTAGAAAGGGCAGTGGTAATACCCAAGAGATAAAAAAGAGGGCAGAGAGGGACTTGGAGTTTTAATACTTTAGAAGCCATATCTCGTACTGAGTGCCATAAGGGCTGAATTAAGCGGCAGGAACACAGTATATGCTTCAGGTCTCCTGACATGGTCTGACATCTCCAACATTTGTGGGAATCCAGGATCTTAGCTTTGTAAATATTCACAGGGGTTTTGTACCATGAGTGGGATATTTTATTTTGTATTAAAAGAGATCTGGCATCTCCCAACCATTTGTGTGTATCCCTCCAAGTCTGATCCCAGGCACCAGAGGAGATTGTATGGTGCAACGTCTTTTCCCACTTCCTTTTGGTGCCTTCAGACTGAGAGGGCAGAGATTCCCTAATGTTGGCATAGATACGCCCTGCTAGGCCTTTTGGATTTTTAATCCATGTTTGTAAAACAGAAGGATTGTCTTGTGTATGTGAGGGGGAATTCAGGATAGGTCTTAAGGCTTCTCTGAGTTGCAGGTACCTCCAGAATTCGGTCTGGGGGATATCCCATTTCTGCTGAAAGTAGTGAAATGAATGTATTGCATTATACCTAGGATCCACAACATCTCCAATAGTGCAGATCCCCTTCTTAGCCCAATTTTTCCACCAAATCCAATAACCCCCAATAACAATAGTGGGATTCTGTGAAAGGGGGAGGTGCAAAGTTGGAACAGATTCCATCTTCAACCTCTGATGAACAGCATGCCAGTTGGCTCTCGAAGCCTCTATTGTTGGGGAGGTGAGGGAGGATTTTAAACTTCTGGGAGGTCTGTCTTTGCTATTGGGGCATGCAAGTAAAAGAGAGGAGAGCAGAAAGATTCCCTAGCTATCTAACTCAATTTGGAGCCACTATGGGGAAGTGGGTAGATGAGAGGTCAGCCATTTGGTCATCTGAGCCAAATGAAAGGCCTGACGATAGCCCTTTAGCCAAGGGAGGTTCCATCCACCATGCTTCTAGTGGGTCCGGAGTTTGGTTTGGCTGTATCTAGGTTTGGTGCATTCCCATAGAAAGTGTCCAATTACTTTATCAATGGCTAAGTCCCAGTTTTTTGGGGAGGCAGATAGGGATGTGCATCAATAAATAAAAGAGTTTTTGGAGCCATGACCATATTAATCGCAGCAACTTTACCTGCTAAAGTCAGTTTGAGGAGCTTCCATCTATCGAACTCTGTTTTGATGGAGGAAAGCAAAGGGAGAATATTAATTTGCCAAATTGTATCTAACGAGGGAGACAATATTATCCCCAAATATGTTATCCCATCCTGAGCCTAAAAGAGGTCTGATCTTTTGGCCTACTGTTGGGTACAGAGTTTGTTTAAGGGCATTAACTTGGTCTTGTTCTGATTTAATTTGAGACCTGACTATGCATGGAAAGATTCCAGAAGAATCAATAAAGGAGGAATAGACCGATGGGCATCTGCTAACAGGAGAAGGAGGTCATCTGCATACATAAGGCTTTTATACGGTGTGTTACCTACTGTAAGACCAATTATTTCAGGATGGTTCTGAATTGCACAGGCTAGGGGTTCAACAGCTAGGACAAATATGAGGGGGGAGAGAGGACAGCCTTGTCTTGTCCCACGTTCTAATACAAAGGATGGGGAGAGCACCGAGTTTGTATTTACTCTAGCTGTGGGTAAATTATAAATAGCTTGTATTCTTGATAGAAAAATATCACCCATTCCGAGATGTGCATGGACTAGATATAAGTAGTCCCACTCTATGGAGTCGAAGGCCTTTTCAAAGTCCACAGCAAGCACCGTGGACGGAGATGAAAGAGATCTAGTGGAGTGTATAAGATTTATAAGGGTTGTCAGATGATCAGAACTATGCCTACCGGGAATGAAACCTGCTTGCGAGGGATGTATAAGACGAGGAAGAAGTGGGGAAAGCCTAGCTGCTAAAAGCTTGACGTATAGCTTACTATCGAGGTTAATGAGAGAAATCGGGCAGTAATTTCCTGGATTAGTAAGGTCCTTTCCTTTTTTGGGGATAAGAACAATGGTAGCCTCTCTCATTGAAGGAAGGAGAACATCTTTAAGTTCTATCTCTTGAAATACCTCAGTCAGAAGAGTAGTGATAATAGGGACCATTGCTTGATTGAAATTGGCCATATAGCCATCTGCTCCAGGAGACTTGCCCAACTTCATAGTTTGAATAGCTGAACATACTTCCGTCTGGGAAATAGGGAGTTCCAGAAGTTGTGACTCCTGGACCGTTAGAGAGGGTAATGGAAGAGAGCCTAGGACGGGACGTGTATCCAAATTCATACACCTATGCAAAGAGGTGTTAAGAGATCTAAAAAAGGACGACATAATGGAGTTAATGGTTTCTGGGGTGTTACTCATTACTCCCTGCTTGTCTTTTAGGCCATATATGAACCTACTGGCCTGTTGCTTACGGAGTTGGTAAGCAAGGACTTTGCCTCCCTTCTCTCCTCCCTCCCAAGAGGAATGTCAGAGACGAAGGATGGCTACTTCAGCTTTCCTGTTAAGCAGCTGGTTAATTTCAAAACAAAGTCCCAAAATGGTCTTACCTAAGCTGGAATGAGTGGAGAGGTGAGGGAGGGCCTTCAGCTTGGTTTCAGCTATTGCCAATCCTGCTCAAGCTCATGTAGCTGGTGTTCACATTCTTTACGCTTGGCTGCTGCAAACCCTATAATGTTCCCTCGCATTGTAGTCTCAAAGGCCTCCCACGTATTACCTGGTGAGGTATCTGTAACAGGGTTCTCCTTAATAAATAGAAAGGTCTTAGTTTGAGCCCAGGGAATAAAGTCTGGATCTCCCATAAGAAGAGGGTCTAGTTTCCACTTTCGAGTTGAGGGGTTGCTGGCTCCCATAGAACCAGAAGTCTAACCTGCTATATGAGTTATTTGGGGATGAGTGAAAGGTGTAATCCCTCTCTCTGGGGTTAAAAAGCCTCCAAATGTCTGTAAGACCCTGATCCTGAATCATTTGATTCAGTGCCTTCCCACTTTTGAGATGAGATTCCTTACTCTCATCATTTCTGTCTATTGATGGAATTAACGTCAGGTTAAAATCACCTCCCAAAAGAAGAGGGCTATCTGGGGGTGAAATTCCAAAACCACCTCTGCAAGAGCATGGAAAAAACTCGGGGTGTCTTCATTGGGGGCGTATACATTACAGAGAGAGACCAGTCCAGAAGGAGTCTCATAATTCGCCATCACCCATTTATCCTCCAGATCCGAAGTTGTTTTAGTCAGGGTCCACGGGAGAGATTTGCACAGGAGGATGATTACCCCACACTTCCTGGAGGGGGCATTAGAGTGGACCTGTTGCCCTACCCAATCTTTTAGCATGTATTTATAATCTTCCTCTGTTAATTTAGTCTCTTTTAGGAATGCTATTTTAGAGTGAATGCGTTTCAGGTATGCCAGTACCTTTTTGCATTTCATTGGAGAGTTTAACCCTTGCACGTTCCAGGTGTGGAACCCAATTTCTGACATCTTGCCATATTTATAAGCTAAACAACTGGAGAAAACTGCCACTGAACAAAATTACCCCAGTGAGATTTCCCCTTCTGTTCTGTTGGATTTGTATTGATGGCCACCAGCCACTGAAATTGGCTTAACTGAAAGTTACGAACCCTAATATGTGGGAACACACAAACCTATATATCCTTGTGTTAAATCAAAATCAATATACAAATCAGACTACTGTCCCGTAATTCTAATCCAACATTGTTCTTCAAAGTAACCTTTGAAATTAAATAAGAATTTGAGAATTGAAGAAGGACTTAACCAGTTGGAGTACCAACAAATGGTATGTCCAAACCCCTCTGTGGGGTGTAGATAGAGGGTAGAAGGTCAAATATCAGGTGGATAGTACAAGGTCTATATGCAGTATTACACTGATTCTCCAAGTAACAAAACAACTCTTCAATTCAACAATAACAAACTGCACCCCTGCCTAAAGCAAAAAGAGGTTTTAATAGCCTTCAATCCCTCTGAATAAACCCAGGGAGCCCTGTGAATCTAGGATGTAAACCTGAGACCTTCTTAACTTAGGTCACACAACGGAGAACATCCATTGAACCTGGGGGGTAGGGAACATTATCAACTTCATCTTAAGGAGCTCTCTGAAAAAGAAACTTTTTGGCTGAAAAAGGGGAGATCCCATTATTCTACCAAAATCAGTGGTACTATCAGAAATACCCCAATATATGTTTTAAATTCCCAAAAGTGCTCGTTGGGGTGGGGGTGAAGGCTTGTTGCTGATCTACCCAGCAAAAGGATAAGAACACGATCCCAGAGACTCAAAGCCCTCAATTTTTAGCAAATTGACTCTGCTGACCTCCAAGCATCCACAGTTTTCCCCAGGCTAACATCTATTTAACTTATCTGAAACTTAGCGCCTGATCAATTCGGAGTATCATCCTGCAGAGGCATCAGCTGTTCCAATTCAGTAGCTGTGAGGCTGCGGCCTGTAGGGGAACCCGGAGCCATGGTGTGCCAGTCTGCTCCCTGCACAGACAGGGCATTTTTGGACATTGAGGCCCATGAGCTGTTGTCCTCAGGCAGTAGTCTAGAATCAGGGCCAGGAGCAACCTCCATTTCCTCTCGACAGTCAGTATTGGGGCAGTCCTGGAGGGGAGAGAATCTATTTTTAGCAAAATATGGACTCATGTATTGTATTTCCTTGGAGGCCTTGTCTCAGTCTTGGAAATGGTCTTGCTTAGTGTGCGGTGATTTAGGAGGTCTCTTCCAGATCTTTGAACTGCGAGGGTCCCATTCAGGCATCCCAGCTACTGGGGGGGGGGGGCTTGTAGATCAGGTTCATCTTCTTGGGGCACTACAGGGCTCAGCTGTTTTGTAGGCCGGTTATCTGATGGCCATGTTCTTTCAATAAAAGCCATAGCAGCCTTTGGGGAGTCAAATTGCTGAAACGTACCATTAAAGGATAATTTTAGAGAAGCAGGGTAGTGCAGGGAAAACGGGATACTTAGCTCATGTAGTTTCCGACGAGCTTCCGTAAAAGCCTTTCTTCTGTTCGCTAGTTCTATAGAGTAGTCTTGAAAAATCATAATCTGTTGTTGACCCCACCATAGCTGTCCCAGTTCCCTAGCCCTGGCCTGGATAGCTTATTTTTTGGCGAAATTGAGGATCCGTGCAATCATAGGTCTTGGTCTGTCCCCCTGTGTCGGTCTGGGTTGTAGTGAGTGGTAAGCACACTCAATCATTATTTTGGTAGATGGTGGCAATTTTAGGATTCCTGGCAGAACTTGTTGTAGGAAGGGGAGAGCTTTCCCTCCTTCAGCACCCTCGGGGAATCCGAGAAGCCGTATATTGTTACAGTGGCTTCTATTTCAAGATCGTAGATTTTTTCTTGCATTTGCCTGATTTGTGCCGCTTGATTTCGCATTGTAGCACAGTGCCCCTGTAAAACATCCTCTTGACTGGTCACTTTCTGCTCTGTCCTCTCAATTCTGGCGTCTAGTATCTGGATCAAATTTGCTGAAGCATTCGCTGCCAAATTTAAAGCGTCAATACTTGTGATAATCGACGAAAACATTTCCCTAATTGAGGGTTCATACTCGCCTTTAACTGTCTGTGTCATGTTGTCTAAAACACCCAGCCGGCCCAACTCTCCAAACTGAATAACTTTGCAGTCCTGCCGTGGATTTCTCCCTAATTTTAATTTTGTGTAGAGGGAGACTTCTGATTGTAGTTGATAGAAAAAGGGCTCAATGGGGATCCAGCCAAAAGCGAAAAAGATGGGTACTTAGCTCTAGGTTTATAGCGCTTGGTGAGGTGAGGTCAAATAATTGAGGAATCCAGTCATAGGCTATTAATATAGTACATACCCTAGTGGTACAGAGTAGCAGTCTTGTTCAGTTTGGTTTTGGTCTTTCTCTGGATGAAGGACTTGAGAGTGTTTAGTTTATGGGCATTTTTTTGCTTGGCTTCATGGCGTGGCTGGCGCCATTTGCTCCTTGACTTAGTCTCAACTCAGAGTCAGACTACAGCAGCACTGTGAGTTCATTTTAGCCACAGCAAGGTTCGGCCTGTAGGCCAGGCTCCAGAGTCCAGCCAGCCACTTCATGGAACAACCAACAACTCTAGTGATTTAGTGAAGGTGGGTGGACTGGTCTGGTGGTGGTGGTGGTGGTTGCATAGTGATTGTTTAGTGAATTTAGCCCTCCACACTGACTCCACTCCCAAAGCAGGATGCAAGCAGCCTGGCAACTGGCATCCTACTTTGTGGAAATCAGGGGAGAGGGAGGGGGATTTGTAATCGTGAACTTAAGAGGTGCACCCCACTGGCTGCACCCAGTTCTTTTCTGCTGCTGCTCAGCTGATAGACAGTTCTGATCAAAGGCCCAGTAAGGGTGGGGGTAGTGGATCAAGTTTATGTGTCCACTGTCCTTAAGTCAAGGAGGTCCTATATTGTGGCAGATGATTTGGTAAATTGGGATAGCAGCAGTGTCCACTGTGCAGTCCATTTTCATTTGTTTGGCCATACTTTCTTTTCTCCAGATGTCCTGCTGTCCTGGCCTAGGCTGGCCTGGGAGCCTGCAGCCTGGGCTGTCTGGCAGTGGCACCGAAGCCTGACAGTAGCTGGCTGGGCACTGGTAGGATCAGCCCAGTCTGGGTGCTGTGAATGTGGGAGGGAATTTGTGTTTTATTGTGAGAACTCTGCCATGTTGACTCAATCTCTGTCTCATTACATGATTATGACCACCACACCACCACCGTGTGTGTGTAAATAAAATAATGTTTTAATCAAATAAAAATAATGGCTAAAGTTGATGCTGCCTCAGAGAAAGTCTCAGGCCCCGGGCCCACCACACCACCACTGGCTGAACTCAGCCTCAGAGGCCACTCAGCCTCAAGTGGAGTCATCTGAGAGGGACTAAGGAAGTCAGGCAGGCAGACAGCTTGGAAAGGTGCTAATAAGGCTCAGGGAACTTGAGGAAGCCAATGGCCACAGCTGTTGCTGTTTGTTGTGGTGGTTGGATGTTGGTGGAGGGGGCTTTGTGGGCTGCCGACAGTTTCTTCTGCATCTGTCTTGCATATAAGTTAATACATATCTACACCAACAATGGTTTTCCAATGTTTTTATTAGACTGCTCACCTCTCTCCAATCTCCACTTATAGCAGCTGGTGCCATGATGGGCACTTGTAATTTGCAAAATCATAAATGTATGTATGATATCTTGCATTTGCACTGCAGCAGTCATTATTTTATGATTTTTATCATAGTTCTTCTGAGTCCAAACTTTAAACTATTCTTGTCCATCTATGGTGGGTAAAGCCTAAGGTCAAACTCAGTCTGTATCAAGCGCCACTTGCCTGTCCTGAAAGAAATTAGGGGTGCCATTGTACTTTATATGGTCTGGCACAAACCAACTTTTTATTTTTGTTGACAGGGAAAGGAGGGGACTAGACAATTCTGCCTTTTTCAGCCTCGTCGCTGGGGAGGGTGGATGCAGACGGATGCTGCTGACATTGATCTAGTCCCAGATTAAGCTTTTGGTGGTACAGGTATGTCTAATATTTTTTCACAGTCTTCCCTTGTGTTGTAGGTGGTGATGTTTGGTTTTGGGTATTATTGTGGGCACAGTCTTGATTATGGTGCCCTATAAAATATATGTATATATACACTACCGGTCAAAAGTTTTAGAACACCCCCATTTTTCCAGATTTTATTGAAATTTAAGCAATTCCAGTCCAGTGAATAACCTGAAATGGTACAAAGGTAAGCGGTAAACTGCTAGAGGTTAAAAAAAGTTTACGTTAGCAAAAACTGATTTAGAGAAATTGCAAAGAAAGCCAAGGTGTCAGTGAGTACAGTTTCCTACACCATCAAAAGGCACTTGGAAACTGGAGGAAACTCTGACAGGAAGATGTCTGGTAGACCCAAAGCCACAACAGAATCAGAAGACAAGTTTCTGAGAGTCAACAGCTTGCGTGATAGGTGGCTCACAGGACAACAGCACAGAGTGACAGGCACCCTGAACCAAAAGGGCTACTACAGCATTTTGCAACGCCATGCAATACCCTCTGGTCTATGCCTAGTTGGTCAGTGGTTCATCCTACAGCAAGATAATGACCCAAAACATACCTCCAGGCTATGTCAGAACTACCTTCGAGGAAAAGAACAAGACGGTAGGCTTCAAATCATAGAATGGCCAGCACAGTCTCCAGACTTAAACCCCATCAAGCTGGTTTGGGATGAACTGGACAGAAGGGTGAAAGCAAAGCAACCTACAAGTGCAACACATTTGTGGGAACTTCTGCAACAGTGTTGGGAAGAACTTCCGAACAATATTTGATGTCCATTGTAGGAAGAATGCCACACAGTGTGTTCGGCGGTTACAGTATATCTGCAAGAGTGGCTACTTTGATGAGTCAAAAATTTAGATTAAATTTTGTTAAACAAAATAATTCTATGATTTCTTTTTTATCTCCAATTGTTTATTTGTTCTATGCTTTAGTTTCAGAGTACACTGAGACATTAACCTGCGTAAATTTCAATAAAAACTGGTAAAATGGGGGTGTTCTAAAACTTTTGACCGGTAGTATAGTTAAAATAAATGTGTATGCCTCAGCTTCAGGTTCTTCTTGCTATGCCTGTTTGTGCTCCAGGCCCCCATCCCAATCATCATTTTGTATCGATATATAAACATCCCGATTCCCAGCACATGCTGTTCTCACTCACGTAAGGAGGTGGGGTTGTCACCTCATCTTTTGCTGGCTCCACCCGTTTTTTCCATTGCTGTTTTTTTTGGGAGGCTCGACTGCAGTTTTGGGTTACAAATATGGTGACAATGTTATGTATAGTGACTCGGAGATGTTCTGGGGTGCAGAGCCCTTGCTAAGCCTTATGGAAAACTGCATGCTATATTGTATAACCCAAGAACTGCAGTCCTTCCAAGCACCACTCTCCAGCCTGTCCTGGTAGTTATCATTAAGCTTTCTAGTGCGACATGGGCTGAGATTTCTTGGGGGTGGGTGGCTATCTGAATGTTGGCAGTCCAAGTCAATGGGCCAACTTTAAAAAGCTTGCTCAATAGGTATACAATTACACCTAGAATGTACCAGAACACATCTTATACCATAGGGCTTCTGGGGGCCTGGGTGGCCCCCAGCCCCCATCCTCTTTGTCTTGATATGTGAAAACCAGGACATTTTTATTACTTTGCCCACCCCATAAAAAAACCTAACTAAGCCCATGCTGGGGAGAGAGGGAGGGTTTGTTTGCTCTACCTCTCATTGCCACCAAGTGCAGGTATTCTTGTAATGCAGGCAAGGGCACCATGGAAATGAGGCACTGTGGTCTGCTGATGCGTGCATGCCTCCACATGTGTGCTTCAGGCTGACTAGAGAACAGCTGAGTGAAAAGTGGAAAAATGTGAGCTGGGGCTTAGTAAAGCCCTATGCATCCATCTGCAGAGCAGTGCTGACACCTGTCCCACCATGGTATAAACTGGATTGTATCTCGGGACAAGGACAACCTTCCCTCCATAAGCCTACCATATAGAGAGTCCATGGGGGTGCCTGACTGCACAGTAGGCTATGGAGGATGCAGGCACTGGTTCATGGGGACAAAGCCGATAAGCCACCCCAGGTTTCAATGTGGAGAAAAGTCTACATGAATGAAAAAAAAGTACCAGATTATACCCCAGAAAGTTAACTATGGAGTCAGATATTGGCACAAGCAATACCTTAGAACTACACTCTCAATTCTTTGCCAGATCTAGGAAACAAATAGGAAATATCTTGATCACATAATCTCTCCATACATTATACACATTTCTAAACTGTTAAACATTAATTTGACAAAATCAACTAAGAAAGCCATAATACCCAACAGGGTGGGCAGTATTGGGCTATATAAGACTGCTCAGGGGTGTAATGAGGCCCTATGCCAGAATGAGAGGGCCTTATAGGCCCTTGAAGATCCAGCATAACCCCTGCTGCCCACTCTGGAGGGTATTATTGAGTTTAGAAAATAGACTAATTAGAGACTAAAATAGGCAGACACACATTTTTAAGTTTGAAATACAAGAATTGCTAAATTTATTAACTTATTAACTTTTTAATCATCAGAGAAATAATAGTCCTTTTTGGGAGGGATAGAAAAGTTAATTAAAATGCGTAAGCCACACAGTTGAACATTCTGAAGATGGGGGTGGTGAAAATAAAAAAAGTTGGGTCCACTAATTAATGTAGCTGATGAAATTTATGGGTAAGTTAAATCTGCAACTGATAGGATTAAAGTTGTTTGCAGTAGCTGTATTGCAGGTACCTGCTGGTGGCATAGGCATGCTGCATGTTGGAGTCTCTGTGTGTTTTTCTTCTTGAGCAGTTTCTTCTTTTATTTTACTTCTGTAGTTCCTGTTTCAGTTGCTGAGGCTGCCCAACTCTTTGGATCAAACTCCAGGATCATTAGCAATGTATAGATGCTTCCCAGCAATTGGATAGGCTGGCTTGTCTGCAGTGTCCAGTTACTGCAATAATCTTGCAATCTTGCAATTTGAGAAATCAGCATTGAAAAGGACCTGAACTGCCATCGCTTGAATGCTATGGCTGGTGTACCTAATGCTTAAATTTGCCTTAGTACTTAGTTTACACATAAGGGAGTCAAAGTAATTCTTTCTCATAGGCTCATTGGTGTACCAGCATGAATCTTTGTCCAGGAAAGTCTGTGGCCAATGTTGTGGATGGAGGTACTATAGAATGAGGTTGCATTTGCTGGCATTCTGATACATATTTCTTGAACAATTTGAGTGGGCAGAGTGGATTTAGCATGCCCCCAAACATGAATCCACTGGTATTCTCTTTTTGTTTTGCTCCAGAGGATTCTTGCTATGTTTTTTTTTTTTTTCCATTATGTGACAATGTCTCATATTTCACTCTGGATTCACCAGTTTTGATATGAAACAAATCTCTGGTGAATAATATTAGTCCCTCCTGACTGTACTTGGCCATTTGAAGCTGGATGTCAAACCAGACTTTTGTTTACCAATCCAGGTGTGGTATCCAGAGTAGGCACAGTGGTGTTTCTGAGTTTTTGCAGGTCAGTGTTTGAGACAGCAGGGAGGTGGGCAGATTTATCATTCTGTTCTTTGCATTTTTTTTTCAGTACAGATTGCAGAACAATGTTTGACAGTTTGAAGGCTGGGTCCTGTTATACCAAAGTTGTGGCTTACTTCAGGTGTGTTCACATCACAGTTGAGGTCAACACAGAGAGCACAGAAGCCCAAGACTGAGTACTGCTCTCTGGCTGTTGTACAGACCTTCACATAGCATTTTCTGAAGTAGTTATTTAAATCTTGTAAACTGTCTATTTTCCCATTAACAGCTGGCTCAATTTTTTTATGTCATTCAAACCTTATACACAAACCTGGTGGAAACGATAAAAGTTAAAGAGCCATTGACGCCTCAAGAAGAACTTTAAAAAGCATAATATTTGGACACAAAGCAGCTTATATTTCTCATCAGCTCAGTATATCCGACCCGGAGATCCGATCCGGTCAGATATCAGGCTTTTTCCCCATATCCGACCCGATCATTTTTTAAATTTAAATCAGGTCGGGTCGGATATGGGGAAAATGGGGAAAATGCATGTGCCCAAGTAATTCAGTTACAGCCACCGACTGGGCTCTAAATGTTTTTCATTACTGGGTGATCACAAAGAAACTAAAGACAGATTTTCAAAGATGCACCGAAGTCACATCGGGCCAACTCCACCCAGCTTGAAATGGAGCTGCTGTCACCCCCAAGTCCACCACCACAGAATCCTCGTACAGCTCCACCTCCCCGGTCCATGTAAAACGTATAGCCACAGATGCTCAGATAGGGCCATTCAAAACAAAATCCAATCACCGTGAGTGCAAACAATAACGAGGCCAGTTGAAACAAACCCAGTGTTCGCTTCAGGAGCATCCGTATGACATGCCAAGATCCCAGTAATGCTATCGAGCTCACCACATTCCTCAGCAAGTGTGAAACAAACATAGGAGTGGCAGACAGTTCAAAATCATTTTGTTTAGAAAATAAATATCCATATTTACATTGATTGCAAACTGGCTTGAAATAAAAGACCCTCTTTAAGCCTTATTGGTAAATAACACTGGCTGTATTTGAATGTACTCAAAACAAATTGTACCTTCTCAGTTTAAATATAATCTTTTTTCCTCTAGCCAGTTCTATAAATATTTTGTTTGCAGCCCAGTTTGTTCTGTTGCTGTTGCTACCTGTGGGGAAAGAGTAAGGCAATAATTAAATCCATTAGTACTGCTTAGTTTTATTGCATTTGCCACGTGCTGATGTTTTCTAATTTGTTTACTCCATTTTAGTTTATGAACCACAACAAGATGTAATTAGCTATCTGCTGTGTTGTCTTATAGTCACAGTGCAAAATCCAATCCCCGTGAGCGCAAACAATAACAGGGCCAGTTGAAACAATCCCAGCATTCACTTCAGGAGCATCCTGATAACACCCCAACACCCCAGTAATGCTATCGAGCTCACCACACTCCACGTCACACTAACTACTATCTGACCCAATGTTGAACTGATCCGGTCGGATAGTAGATGCAGGATATCCAGATCCAATATCCAGCGTAAAAGTGATATTCATGCATCTCTACTTATTACTGAGGTAATTTGCTTCAAAAATAGGATTGTAGTTTCTTGAGGGTGCCTCAGCTCCTATTGCTTCTTCCCAACCTGATGTCATAATACTTTGCTTGTGACATCACAGTTATTCCCACAGCAAAAAACTGTGATGTCACAACAGGGCATTATGATTTCAAGCAAAGAGTAAGCCAGAGAGGCAGATAAACCCAAAGAGAGAAAAATATTGTTTTTGTGGGAATTTTTCAGTAATAAATAATGGAGAGGAGAAATATGTACAAGGAATATGAAGTACAAGCTGACTTGTGTCTAAATATTATTTTTTCAAACTTTTCCCAAAGGTGTCGGCTGCTCTTTAATGAATGCACATCAAATAAATTTCCCTTGGGATGGAGTAATGTCAGTGCTGTCCTCTGTCTCCACTATTATTTGCCTTAAGCCTTGAACCTTTATCGATTGTATTTAGACAATATCCTGAAATGAAGAGGCTAAAGGTAGGTCAAGAAGAATATAATTATATGCATATAACAGTATTTTCTTTCTGTTGGATGTAGACATTTATGTCCCCACTTTGCTTACAATCTTGGAACAATTTGGTGCCCTTTCAGATTATCAGATAAACTATACCAAATCTGAAATTATTCAGCTGAGTGGCTTATGTTCTGTGGACTATAAAAAGAGCCTTCCCTTTTCATGGGTGCCAAACAACAGAATCAGATACTTGGGCGTGCAGGTCACCCCAAAGCTTTCTCATGTGTTTATGATAAGCTACTTATCATTACATAAATCTGTGCAAGGAGATATAGCTAATGGAAACTTTTACCTCTTTCCCTATTAGGTCGCATAAATACGTTCAAAATGAATCTCCTACAGCACTACCTGTTTTTGTTTCAAACATTACCAGTTCCAGTTCCAGTAATACATTGGACTCATTTATTACTGGATATTAACACATTTATTTGGGGGCCACCGTTTGTGAGTGGGAGGCCAATATCTTACTAATCTTAGAGGTCAGGGAGGATTGGACATGCCATATCTAAAGAATTTTTATTTGGCCACACAGGCATCTCATTTGATCATATTGGTGAAAAAAAGAGTTGAGTCTCAGTGGTATGACATGGAATATGAAGATGGAACTGGGTTTCCATCAGTGGCTCTACGTTCAATCCCAGTAAAGTCAAAACTACTAAAGAAGGCACACAATCCATTGGTCAAACACTCACTGCTACCTCTATTAAAGTTATGTTTCCTTATACAGGTCCCAAACACAATAGGACCTCTCTCTTTAATTAGGCACACAGTACAATTTATGCCTCTGTGGAATTATATAGGTTACTGTCTATGGATGCAGAATTATTTTAACAGATTCATGCAGTGCATTTAAGGTAACACAGTAAAAACCTTTGATGTTCTGGTACAACAATTTCATCTACCATGGATAGGCTTTTTTAGATTTCTCCAGGATAGGCATTTTATCACTTCAGATACTAATCACCAAGCACTGACCAGATCTCCAACTCCTTTAGATATTTTTTTTTTTTACTGGGAGGCCACACTGGTGACAAGATTCTGATACATTTCAGGCATATATTCCATTCGCCAGAAGGGATCCATTCCTCCATTAGAGAAACTCATAGACACATGGGAACAGGATAGTGGAGAACAAATCTCTGTGGTGGAGTGGGGACGAATACTTGCAAACATCTGGAAGGTCACCTCTTCCCCGATGTGGAGAGAATTTCATTGGAAGGTCTTAGTTCAATTTTTTCAAACTCCTTCTATCACCAAACACTATCAGACTACTGACACAGATCTTTTCTGGAGGCTGTGGTGAACGTGGCTCACATGCACATATCTTCTGGTTTTGCCCTAGACTAGTTTCCTTCTGGTCTGCAGTCAGAGATGGCTTACAACAAATTATGAAAATGTCAGTGACCCATATTTTTAGAAAATTAGCTTTAGGTGTCCTACCAAACCCCATAAGGAACAGACCTCTTAAGCAAATATTGTATATTCTGCTTACAGCAGCTTGAAAATGCATCACTCTCAATTGGTTATCAGGTGCCACTCCTCAGGACTCCACTTGGTTGCACAAAATCAAGGATATCAGAGAGATGGAGTATCTCACATCAAGATTTCCATTTCGCCAAGAAAAAATCTTGGACTTTTGGCACCCCTGGGATCCATACACTGTAGATGATATTGCCTCTTTGGAAATACAGAATAAATTCCAAGACCATACTATACATTATCATTATTACTGAATATGACCTGACATGGCTACACTCTTCATCTCCTTGACACTTTCTCTTTTGTTGAAAATGTCTCAGTTGGACATGTTCTATTAGACCAGATAAAGTCAGTGTTCAAGTTATATGTATTGTTTTTCTGAACTTCATTAATATTACCTCTAAACCCTTGCATGATGATTTTTGTCTATGTTTACAGTAATTGCAAGAATATATATACTGCTGAACTTTGATCAATAAAGTGGAGTTATGAAAAAAGAAAATTGGGCATGGCGCAAAATTTTTTTTTAACAGTACCTACATAGATACATAGACAGTATCGGCAGATGAGGGCCTACAGCCCACCCAGTCTACCTTTTTCTTTTGTCTGCTATCCTCCAGTGGGAGCCACCAGCCCCATCCCCGGTGTCCATCATCCAGCACCTGGCCCAAACTCCCAGGGCTTACCTACCCCGGTGGGGACAGCAGGGTTCTCCAACCCCCACCAGAGACGGAGTCAGTGAGGCCAGCACTGTGGCTTGCCTGGAGTGAAGCCTGTGAGGCGCCCTCCACCATTGTGCCATGGCTCTCTCTTTTTCCTGGTTTTCTCTTTCCCCAGGAATCGAGGCGTGCAATGACGACTGTGGAGAGCAGAGCACACATGTCCGCATGCGGTCCCTCCAGGCATCTGCCCCAACTCCTCCCTCTTGAGCAGCATAGTGCCCTGTCCTCAGCCTCCGCTAGGGAGCAGGCAGGTGCTGACCACTGAGAACCCCCTCCCAGAGAAGGAGAGCAGTCTGTCGAATGCTTGATCCTTCTCCACCCCTACCGACCTACGGTGGCCCGTGCTCATTCCCAAACATAGTCACTGGCGTTGAGTGAGTTAAGGTGTCCAGTATCTCAGCCTTCAGTGCCACCAGGATGGCTTGGCACAATGTTTTATGCAAGCAGCTACTTACTTCAATTCTGTTTGACACAGGCTCCTTGCATCACCAAATGGGTTTTGAAAATTGAGCCCACTGAGTTTATACTAAAATTGTTTGAATTTGTTTTGAAACAAAATGTGTTTGCATTTGGCAAGGAAATGTACTTACAGGTTTAGGGTGCAACCATGGGGATGACATGTGACACAATTTCAAACCTTTATGTGGGGGGAATGGGAAAATACGGTAGTCTATAATTCCAAACAGAATCCATTTTACAAAAAAGTAATTCTATAGCACAGATTTATTGATGATGTTATAATGATCTGGGAAGGAAGCAGGAATGAACTTAACAGTTTTGTATAGTATCTGCCTGGCATAAATTACAACCTCACATTTACATTTACAGCAAACAAAAGTTTTATTAACAACCTAGATTTAACACTGTATAAACAGAGGGATGGAACAGTGACAACAGTAGTTTATTGAAAAAGCACTGATGGCAACATGTTGCTCCTCACTTCAAGATGCCACCAGAGTGACATCATTAAAAATATACCTAAAGGTTAATTCCTACAAATGAAACACAAGTATAGCACTCAGGACAATTTTCAGAAATGAGCGAATGAACTTACACAAAGATTCCATACTAGAGGCAACAGGAGTGACATGATTGTCAAAGCTAAGTATTATGCCTGCACTCAACCTAGTGAAATGTTAATAAGGATGAAAATACAGAACAGTGTTTTAATTTTATAATCATGTACTCAGCACATGCATCACAACTGCAGTAGATCATAAATAAACACTGACATATTCTCTCAAGTGATGTGGATTCAAGAGAAATAGCCAAGTGCCCCCAGAGAATGGTCTATAGAAAAGTGACTGCACTCAGAGATGTGCTAGTACATAACCACTTCATAGAAAATAGCAATAAGACATTGATAAATGACAGAACAAGTGGATGTTATCAGTGTAAGAGATGCATCCATTGCAAACATATCACACTAGGAAAATCCTTTAAAAGTTACCATGAACAAAGAGAGTTTGAGATTAGACAAATAATTACATGCAACACAGTGGGAGTTATTTACATGGCAAAATGCACTTATGACACCTTCTGCATTGGGAAACAACCCATCACCTTAAAATACGAGTGTGTGAACACATTAGAGCAATTGAGAAAGGGGGTCATGCATATGCCACTGCTGCCCACATTCTAGAAGCCAAGGATGGCAAAGAACATTCCTTTAGCTTTATAGGGATTCATAAAGTCAACCTAAAACTTGGGGGGGGGATTACAATGAGTTAGTCTTGAAAAGGGAATGTTTTGGGATAATAAACCTGGGGGCATCAAAAAGCCCTGCACTTAATACAAGCATTAGCGTTAGACCTTTCCTCAGATACAGATGAATATTTTAATAATACACCTTTCTTTCCTCAGTTATGAATTGTTGTATGCCTACTTATCTGTTTTAAGTTGTTTTGCTTTTTCACTAACATAATAGCGTACTTTCTACTTATTGATTCTGAGTACCTTTTTAGAGTAAGGTCTTTAAAGGAAAGCTGTCCAAAACATGTGCTCCTGGCCTGGGACAGCTTACCTTCCAGTTTAGATTTTAACAGCAAGAGCAGCATTTTTGTGTGCTGCAACTGGCTGTATTTTAATTTTTAAAACTCCAGAATCTGAAGGTATGGAGGAGGCAGGGGACGTTCCATTTGCTGAAAAGGTGCAGTGGCACACCCCTCACTTCAATACAAAAAGTATTGAAGTGAGCGATGCGTCGCCGCACCTTTTCAGCAAATGGAGAGTCCCCTGCCTCCTCCATACTTCCAGATTCCGGAGTTTTAAAAATTAAAATACAGCAAGTTGTGGCACAGAAAAATGCCGCTCTTGCTGTTAAAATCTAAACCTGAGGGTAAGCTGTCCAGGGGCAGGAGCCTACATTTTGGACAGCTGTCCTTTAATAATTGCACACCAGCTAATGACCTTTTTAGTAATTATTATTTATTTTGCCAAACATGCTTCTTCTTAATCTATCCAGTAAACAATTAAAACATTTTTTTTTACTTGTTTAAATATATGTATTTTAAATATTGTTCTGTATGGCTTCGTAACCTTTTTTTTTACCTTATGCCCCCCCTCCTTCCTTGCCTGCCCTATTTCATATTTTAGTTTCACTGTTACACCAATGAATTTGAAATGTTGCTTTTATAGTGCCTCACTGCTACATCATCACAAAGTGACTATATATTGAACGTCCATGTGTCCATGCTCTAGCCTTTGATAAAGGATTGAGTGGATCAGAAGCGCACCAGACAGGCATGTCTGTCCAGTATCTTTTTATTATCTATCAAATGGCATCTTAGAAATTAATATTTTGATGCTTGGGGCCAGATATTCAAAGCGTAGCATGGGGCGCAAATCCGTTGCGGTGGACTAGTGCTGAATTTTCCCCAACTGCCATATTTAAAAGGACATTTAGCGCCAGCGCTAGGTGTTAGCGCTGACGCTAAACTATAATGTATGCAAGTGAAGGACTGAGGGGAGGAACCATGAATGCCAGCACACCGGCATATTCAAAGGTATTGTGCCGCGCTACAAGCATTAGCGCAACTTGTAGCACAGTGCTGAATACCACTGAGAAAAGGCCAGCCGTAATCTGCTGGCAGTAAGGTGGCAACAGTGCCCCCCCCAGCACATATCCCGACCCCCTTTAAAATATATATATATACATATTCCCTGGTAGTCTAGTGTCACCCACCCCCATGCACGTATCAATCTTGACTCACATTTAAAATTAAATATTTCCCTGGTAGTCTAGTGATTCCCCGCTTGCGTATCCAGACCCGTTCACATATAAAGATTAACAATTTCCTGGTAGTCTAGTGGTTCCCCACCCACGAGCGTATCCAACCCCGTTGACATATAAAATTAAATATTTCCTGGTAATCTAGTGGTCTCCCACCCCACACACATATCAGACCCCATTCACATATTAAGATTAACAATTTCCCTGGTAGTCTAGTGGTCAACCCCACCCCATGAGCGTATCCCAACCCCATTCATATTAAAATTAAATATTTCCTGGTAGTCTAGTGGTCCCCCCCCACCTGATACGTATCCAACCCCTTTGCACATCTCTATCAAACCTTTCATTCCCTGGTAGTCTAGCGCCCCCCACCGGCAGTAACACCCGCTGATGTCCAAACGGTCAAGAACAGAGCCTGCACTGGCTCAGCCTCCTCTCACCACCACAGCCGGCTGCCGGCTGAGATAGGAAGCTTAATCGGTGGCTGGCCGTGGTGGTGAGAGGTGGGCTGAGCCAGTCGCTGGCTCTGTTTTTGGACTGTTTTGGCATCAGCGGGGTGTTACTGCTGGGTGGGGGAGTAGGCCGCTAAACTAGCAGGGAATGAAAGGCTTTGATAGAGATGTGCAAAGGGGTTGGGATATGTGCATTGGGTGGTGGGACCACTAGACTACCAAGGAAATATTTAATTTTTATATGTGAATGGGGGTTGGGATATGTTTGTGGGGGTGGGAGACCACTAGACTACCAGGGAAAATGTTCATTTTATATGTGAATGGGGTTCGGGATACATTTGTGGGGGTGGGGGGACCACTAGACTACCAGGGAAAATGTTCATTTTTAGATGTGAACAGGGGTCGGGATACATGGTTGGGGGTGGGGGACCACTAGACTACCAGGTATAAGGTTCATTTTTATATGTGAACAGGGGTTGGGATATGTGTGTGGGGGTGGGGGGACCACTAGACTACCAGGGAAATATTTAATATTTAGATGTGAACAGGAGTCAGGATATGTGCATGGGGGAGGGGAGACCACTAGACTACCAGGGAAAAGTTATTGATTTCATTTTCAGCAGGGGTTGGGAGCCATGCTTGGGGGACCACTGGAAGATAATGGGTTTCAGTGTGTTTTGAGGCTACCGGGGGTCGAGGATCATGCTGGCCTGGCTGACACTAGCCTACCAGGGTGTCACAGGCACACACTGGAACAGGGACCATGACAGCAGAAAAGGACTGCCTGGCCCAACCAGTCTACCCTGTTCCCTACCTGCTGGATATGCTGCATATCTTAGTGACCCTACAGTCTATGGCCTCCCACCCCCACCATGTTTGCTTTATGCCTGTCCCATGCATTGCATCCCCCACTGTGCTTCACCCACTACTGCAGTGGGGTAACTATGTTGTTGGGGTAGGCAGCTTCCAGGTCATGTATGGCCATGGGCAGTGTGTCTGTTTAGCTATCGATCTGTATATGTATATATATATATATATATATATATATATATGCACATACATATATACAGGTCCTGCTTGCACAGCTGCATGGTTGTGTTGTATGCACTGATGTGCCTGCCAGCACACAGTTCCTGAGGCTTCCAGCTTGTACTTCCATTCCGACAAACAGGGGATGATGTGGGCATGCCTTGGCCTGCAGCATCCAGCTTGTACTTCCTTTCTGACCAAAAGGTGGAGCTGTGTGCACCATGCAGTAGCACCGGGCCAACTGCATGGTACTGTATGCTAAGCAGCACATAATGAGATGCAAATGTACCTGTTTGCCCACAGATTACCTAAGTAGGCTCATTTGCATGGGCTAATGTGTTAGCACTGTGCAATCAAGTTAGCCCTGGGCAAAACTCACTTCAGCAAGGCACAATAAGCACAGTTCTGCAGTGTGTGGCTTACATTGTTGTTTGCAGTCATACCTTTCAACTGTCCCTGATTTTCAGGGACGTCCCTGATTTTACCTCAGACCTTTACTCTGTCCCTCCTACAAATTGTATTTCCATGACCACACAGTGGGGGTTGTAAGCATAACATAATATCAGACATTAATGTAACAGACGTGTTCTTCCTTAGAAAATGCATTTTACACTACACCACTTATTCTACCAGCTTCCTGAGTGGATATCACCAATTGTTAAGGTGTGTCCCTGATTTTAAACCTTTGTCCCTGATTTTTTTTAAGTCTTGTCCCTGATTTATGAGGCAGGAGGTTGAGAGGTGTGTTTGCAGTAGCTGTGAGACATCTCTGTGCAATCACACACAATGTTCTACACCGGCAACACTGGCTTGCTACGGAGTCTAATGAGCTGCAGTTGCAGTTTGCACTTCCCTGTTGCTATATTCAGAGCTGTCTTATTCCTAGGCTATTTTTGCCCTGCACTCCCAGACCAGTTTGCCCGGCTTCCTTAGAATGCTATATTCAGCAGGATTAGCACTGGGCTAGTTCCTTTTGAATATAGCTTGCTCTGTGCTCAGGGCTATGTTTGCCCGCTGGGCAGTGCTAATTTAGCCCCAGGGCAAAGTTTTGAATATCTGGCCCTTGGCCTTTAATTCAAAACTGGTGTTGAGAGCCTGATTTTTGTGTTTGCATCAAGTTACTTCCTGCCATGTTGGCACCACCAGCCCTGTGTGAGCTTCCTTTTATTACAAGACATTTTATTTATGTATATTACATTTTTGTTTAATTGTTTTCTTTGTACGTAGTAAAATGTTTTTACTTTACTTTATCATTGTAGGGATCTGCTGATTCTTCTTCTGTTACACAGTGTCCATCACTAATGATAACTCATGTCAGGGGAGGGCAGAGAAGCATTAAGGGAAGTCAACGCAGGCAACATGGATGTCACGTAGCATCAGACTTCATGAGTACTTCAGACAACGCATCTGCAGCTTCATCCTTAAATTCTGGAGGTTGTCTGCATTGAGGGCATTCTCATGTGAGGAGAAGTATCTGTGGTGGGTGATATCATGCAACAGAAGATAGACCATGCTTGAATCGAGTCATTACAGTTATATTATCTTTATCACTATCGATATCTAGTTTGTTCCTCACTCCTATCTTAAATTTAATAGGTGTCTTGTTGTTCAATTGATTTCCTTTGGCAACATAATCCATACTTATGATTTGTATGTATGAAATGTGGTGTTCAGTGGGGTGGGATTGCATCAGGATGCCTGGATTTCTTATAATAAAGGGTAGTGGAGAGAGAGTAGTCTGTTGACACAAAATGTTGAACTTGTGGGGAAGGGTAAAGTGAGAGTGTGTCACTGGACAGCAGGGGGAAAGAAAGGGGAAGCGGAGTAGGTAGAATAGTTACGTGACACAAGTGAGGAGTTGTCCAGGACATAAAAGGGAGGTGGTGCCTCTACTCAAAAGGGATGACTTATGGGGAAATGGGATGAGGTGGGTGCCATCAGGAAACATGGAGTATTCTGAAAGAGGTTGGGAGTGGAAGTTTCACTATCCCCATTAGTCACCATAATGCACTGTGGTCAGTTTAAATCCTTTAAATACTGTTTGTTTAATCAGATCATCAAATTTGGATGTGACCATTCATGAATTCATCATATGTATTCTTTCATGAAGCCTTGTATTATATTTGAAGGGTGCATCAGAAAGCACTCACTCTACCAGGTTGCGGTGATCTGTTTCTGTTACATATAAGTTGTGTTTGATATATGAATATAAATCTCATTCGTACTATTCTTGCACACTTGAATGTTACAGAGCTCTTGGCAGTAACACTGTGGGATCGGTTCACCACTGCCCAGTGGATAGAACGAGTTCTGACATCACGTATCAGCCATGCATCACAAAAGTGGGTGAATGTTGTCTGACCCACAAATCCACATGTGCAGACCTGTTTAGTCAGAATAGCTTCTGTGGCATGCCTTGATGCAAGTTTGTGGTCAACTTAAGGGGTAGCAAAGAGAAGCACTCACTCAATCAGGTGGTGGTGAACCAGCCACAACACACGCAAGATTTTTATCTGTTTATATAGGAATGTGCACCCTGGCCATGCTTCTCTTGCAAGCTTGTGTGTGGTTGAGCTCTTGACAGTGAAACTGTTGGTACGGTTCACCACCACCTTGTTGTTAGATCTAGTACTGGATCAAGTACCAGAAATGCATCACAACAGTGGCTGAATGTTGTCCAACTGACAAATCTGCATATGCAGACCGGTCTAGACTGGACAGACACTGAGGCATGCCTTGATGCATGCATTTGGTCAATTTAAGTGGTAGTATTGGGAAGAACTCACACGACCAGGTGATGGTGAACTGATCATACCACACATAAGTTATGTGACTGTTAATATATGAATATGAAACTAGATGATACCGCTCTTGCACATTTACATGTGACAGAGCTCTCAGCTGTGAAACTTTTGGATCGGTTCACCACCGCCAAGTTGCTGTATCTAGTACTGACATCACAGAAACATAGAAACATAGACTTTGACAGCAGATAAGGACTGTTTGGCCCACCTAGTCTGCCCATTTCCCTACCTATTGGATAAGCTGCAGATCCAAGTTAACTAACAGTCTACTTTCTCCTACACCCCACTATAATTGCCTAATGTCTGTCCCATGCATTCCTAAATTCCCCCCACTGTTTTTGACCCCACAATCTCCTCAGGAAGGCTGTTCCATGCATCCACCACCCTCTCCATGAAAAAATACTTCCTGGCATCGCCCCTGAGCCAACCCCCCTCTATCTTCAAATTGTGCCCCCTTGTTCTTACACACATCTTTTTCCGAAAGATGCTACCTTCTTGGACTTTGTTGATTCCCTTGAGATACTTGAAAGTTTCTATCATGTCCCCCCTCTCCCTTCTTTCTTCGAGGGTATACATATTAAGCTCCTTTAGCCTCTTTTCATATGATTTCTGGTGCAGACCCAGAACCATTTTTAGTTGTCCTTCTCTGGACTGCCTCCATCCTATCTATGTCCTTGTAGAGATCTCATGAATGAAAGCTAAATTAACTTAAAGTTCAGTGTAACCTCCTGGGGGCACTACCCTTAGGGCTACTACCCCTGCCTGCCTCAACTGTAACAGGGTGAGGGGTCCAGATCCATTGACGGGTGTCTCCATCCAGAGGTCGGGGGTTAAGACAGTCAAGATTGACTCGGTCAAAGCCCTCTGGGTTACTGCAACCCCCTTTCTTCCCACTAGTGGCTCACACGGATTAGCTACAATACTCTCCCCCTGTAGTCTTACCCCAAGGATTTTACCTCTCAGCTCACTCCTGAGACCCCCTGGAAAGTAAGGCACAGTTATCACATTTTCACTGTACAGTATATCCTCAGTAAAACACAGTCCAGCCAGGGAACAGTTACAACACAAACAATCTGATTTATTTAAGGGGAGATAACAAGGACCAGGGAAATCAAGGTGATTGGCTTATCACTGTAAAATATACTTAACTACCTAGGGCTCTGTGCACAGGCCTAAACCTATTAGTTACTGTAAATGGGTACCCAAGCCCTAATGGCTACTCCCTCATGGCAGCTGGTTGGGGCCTTGACACAAATGAGCATTTACTTTCCTGAGCAGATCAGAATAAGCAGAAGGCTCAATTAGTGCAGGCAGCAGTATAGCAAAATTATTTTGTTTTTCTTGCCACTGGTCTGAAAGATTAACAGGGAGCTACCCTGATCCAGTACTCACAAATCCAGCATATAACCACTCCTTCATCACTTGCAAGACTGAGCCTGAACTTCAAAGGCCTTCTCACACATTTATATGGAAAACAACAGAGGGGTACCATACCAGGCAGCTGCTTTCAGGACCCGAACGAATTCACGGCAGTTGCGGGTGTTAGCAGCCACTCCAGACGTCCTGACAGACCGAGCGCAATTCAGCAGATTCTCCAGTCTTCTTCAGGTGAAACCTGGTAGGTAGCTGTCTTTATACACAGCCTCCTCTGACTGCATGCTGGCGGATTGAGTCCGAAGCTTTCTGGCTAGGAAACAGCAGCCTTAGGCCCTTCACGTGCCTCCCGCATGAACACTCAATGGTGCAGAAGCTCAGAGCTCCCTATTCTTCTCCAGTCACAGTGCATCTGCCCCTAGCAGCATGGGACACTCCTTACAGTTCAGGCGCTACCCGCTCTCATAGGCTGGCTACACATACCAGTCATTTACTCCTGCTCTCAGTGGTGCAAAAAAGCGCCAAAGCCCATAATGCCTCTTCCCAGCATTACCAGCTGCATCTACATTGGTCAGCCAACTCCCTAGAACGTCCTCACGATCCAATTGGTCCACTTCAATAGTTCAGGATCAACATGGTGGGGCACAACCGAAAACAGTCCAAGCTGCAAGAAAACAGGTTAGAACAAACTGCATCTTCATTATTAGGCTTAACAATCCCCAGCAGATAGTTACATCTTTATAAAGTGCTCTCTCTGCGCAGTCAGTGGCAGAAAACAAAGCACTTGGGCAGCAGCTCGAGCAGGACTCAAGCAGGGAAACACACAGACTCCCCCATTCAAGCTAATTATAACTACAAGCAGGCAGTCCTCAAAGGAACAGTACACAGAGGCTCTAAAAGCACTCACAGCAACACCTTTTAAAACGGCTTAAACACCGAATGACAACCACCAGGGGAACACTTAGGCAGCTCCTAGGAGGCTTTTAGGAACCCCCCATTATAGGGGGGGTTACACCCTTCCTGGCCTAGAAAGAACTTGGCGTCCGCGTCAAGTAGCTACCCTTAAATTTACTTTAAGGCAAATATCTCAATTAACATTGTGTCACACCTTACATCACATGCATTACTACTGTATCTACAGGTTACTACAGTTTATGCAACATTACACACGCACGCAAATTTCTTTTTCAAATCAGGTCATTACTCTCTGCCCATGACACCTGGAAAGAGGGGAGCCCTTCCCTATCAGCTACTGGTGGGCTAACCGGGGTTGGGGTACCACACTCGAAGGGTAATACTAACAGGCTAGAGTTATCCCCCAAGGCTAGTTTAGGCAAGGAGCTCGGGGACACATACACCCCCTTATGGACCACATTTAAGGGCAGATCCACAGGCTGACCCAGCGACTCATAACTCAACTTTACTACAGGCCGGACTTCTTGGCTGGATTGTCTAGGGGTCTCGGAAAACCCAGTTACAGGCCCTGATTCCAATTCAGCCTCATTGAGATTAGTAGAGGAAATCTCCACAGGGGAAGGGGACCCAGTGCTCATAGTACTGTCGGGGGCCTGACCCTCTACATCAGGACCCACACTACTTGGCTCAGCTGAGGACTGTTCAAATATTAGTAAGGAACCATCAGGGCATTCAAAATATTCTTCAGGGTCCGGCATATCACTGGCTTGTTCCCCCACATCACTTTCCTCTTCTGAAAAGTCAGAGAGTTCAGCCAGGCCAGACAGTTCAGCCAGGCTCAAGGACCCCACTCGTTGGGCTTTGCTGCTACCCAGTTCACCCTCTGGAAGCATTGGCTCCGGAGACAAAGTAGGGGGTTCAAACAGTCCAGAAGGCCCAACCTCATGTCCAGAGTTAACAAGGGGATTGCCCCGAAACAGTTGGCTCAGTTCGTAAGAGGGATAGTATTCAACATCATTTTCATTGTCTCCAGACACAGATTGGCGATCATCTTCATCAGAGGGATTTGGACAAGACCCTCTTAGTTGGCTTGCTGAAGAATCAATTGGTCTGGCTCTTTTCCTGGCAGCAGATGATCTAGTCATAGGCCTGGAGGGGAGGGCAGTTGGAGGTTCAGCTTCAATCAGGATTTGCCCGATAGGCAGCAGATGATTTCTGTGTATAGTTTTCACATCTTTGGAATTGTTTTCAGGCCGCACTTTATATACAGGCAAATCTGCCAGTTTTCCCACAACAAGGTGAGGGAGGTGATGCCACCTGTCAGCAATTTTATGTTTGCCATGCAGTCCCAGATTTCTCGGTAAAACTCTATCCCCTTCTCTCAGTTCCATTGTTTTCACTTTCTTATCATACCTCTCCTTGTTGGCCAGGTTTCGTTTAGCCATGGTCTGGGCCAGCTGATAGGCATGCTTCAACTGGGCCTTCAGCTTCTGTATGTATTGCAGATGATTTTCTGCTTGCACCCCATCAGGAGAAACTCCAAAACACACATCCACGGGCAGTCTAGCCTCTCTCCCAAACATCAGTCTATATGAGGAAAATCCAGTGGCATCACTTTTGGTGCAGTTATAAGCATGAACCAGGGTGCTAATCTTCTGGCTCCATCTAGGCTTGTCCTTGGGTTGCAGTGTGCCCAACATATCAAGCAGTGTGCGGTTAAACCTTTCAGGCTGGGGATCCCCCTGAGGATGGTATGGGGTGGTTCTTGACTTTCACACCCCCCACAAAAATAGCATTTCTTTAGTCAGGCGGCTCTCAAAGTCCCTCCCCTGGTTGGAATGGATCCACTGAGGGGCCCCATAGTGGACAAAAAAGTTTTCAATAAGTATTTTAGCCATCGTGGTTGCTTTCTGATCTTTAGCAGGAAAGGCCTGTGCTTACCGGGTAAAATGATCAGTGACTACCAATATGTTACTGATATTTTTCAGATCTGGTTCTAGACTCAAGAAGTCAATGCAGACCAGTTCCATAGGGGCACTAGTGGTAATATTGACCATAGGGGCAGCTCTCTGGGGTAGGGCTTTTCTTTGCAAACAGCGGCTATAGGTCTTGACATAATGCTCTACAGCCGTACTCATTTTTGGCCATTAAAATCGGGTCCATACCAGATCTAGAGTTCAGTCTATGCCAAGATGCCCCATGTGATTATGCAAGGACCTCAGGACCAGTTTCCTAAAAGCTGAGGGCAGTACCAGTTGTTGTTTGTCTACCTGGCCCTCCTTATCCACAGTCTCTCTGTATACTAGTTGGTTAATCAGCCTTAATTTGGGCCCTTCTTTGTATAACAAGGCAGTTCTCAAGTCAGTGGAACGCAACTTGGACACGTCTCTCCCAGCCTGCAAAGCTTCCACAACCGTGTTTATCATAGAGTCTTGGGATTGAGCCCCTTGAAGACTAGCATTGTTAAACTGGGGCATTGTACTAGTGTCAAATGCAGAAAATGACAGTAAGCAGCAGGTATGCAGTTTTCGGATGGCCCCAAGCAACCCTCCATACAGTCCACAGCATCTGGAGGCACCTGATCCTCCTTGTCAAATTTCTGGCAAAGGGCTCTTATGTCAGGCTCTGACAACCTGACTCAATCAGTTTGTGGCATAGGTCTCCGAGAGAGGGCATCCGCATCTATATGGTTTAGGCCTGCTCTGTACTCAACAGCATAGTCATAGGTGGCCAAGGCAGAAAGCCACCTGTGGCCAGTGGCATCCAACTTGGCTGAGGTCTTTACGTAGGTCAGAGGATTGTTATCAGCCTTTACCAATATCTTGGCACCATACAAATAGTCATGAAACTGATCAACAATGGCCCACTTCAGGGCCAGGAACTCTAGTTTATGCACTGGATAGTTTTTTTTCTGAAGGAGTCAGACTTCTGCTGGCAAAAGCTACAGGTCTCAGACCATTCGAGTGCTTCTGATACAACACAGCCCCCATCCTTGTAGACTGGCATCAGTATAGAGAATGTATGGCTTGGCCGGGTCAGCATAGGCCAACACTGGGGCATGAGTAAGTTGATATATGATATCATAGAAAGCTTCCTCACACTCAGCAGTCCAACAATCCCAAAATACATCATTCGGCCAGAAATACTTCTTCTCCATCTCAGAGCGCACAACCTTCTTATACTTTTTGTGCATAGGAGGGTACCCCTGAGTGAGGTTGACGATGGGGGCGAATCACTCGAGAATAATCTTTGACAAACCACCTATAATATCCACAACACCCCAGAAACCATTGCAGCTCTTTCAAATTCCTAGACTAAGGCCAAGTGGTCAAAGCCTCCACTTTGCTAGGGTCAGTCTCTATGCCCTCAGTGGATACTATGTGGCCCACATATTTTACAGACGTTTGGAAGAATTGACACTTGTCTATAGACAGCTTGAGGCCAAAATCCTCCAACTGATCCAAGACCTTGAATAAACGTTGCTCATGTTCTTCCAATGAGCTGCCAAACACTATGACATCATCTAAGTAGACCAAGCACTCAAGCAAATTCATGTCCCCCATGGCTCGTTCCATCAGGCATTGAAAGGTGGCTAGGGCACCTGAAATCCCTTGAGGCATCCGAATGAACTCATAGAAACCTAGGGGGCAAATAAATGCAGTCTTCTCTCAGTCCTCTGGGGTCATCGGGATCTGGTAGTACCTGCTGTGGAGGTCCAACACAGAAAACCACTTACTGCCATTTAAACAATCCAAGACGTCCTGTATGCGCGGCAAGGTATACTGGTCTCGGATGGTCCACCGATTCAAAGTGCGATAGTCTACACACATCTGAACTGCCCCATTCTTTTTTCTTACTACTACAATGGGGGAGGCATAGGGGGTCCTGGACTCTTGTATCACACCAGCAGCCAACATCTCTTGCAGATGCCGCCTCACATCATCTATGTCAGCGGGGCCAGGCGCCGGCATCTCTCTCGGAAAGGCCTTTCGTCATGCAGCTGAATGTGATGCTCAGCCCCTTGCGCACATCCCACATCCCATTCTTTCAGGGAGAAAACCTGGTCCCTCTTGGCAAGCCTCTCACTGATCCTCCTTTTCCATTCAGCCGGCAACGGGGAGTCACCGAAATCAAACAAGTCTGGAGTAACTCTGTCAGCTGTCCTGGAACCCTTGCTATTTGGCAATACTGCAGTATCTGCACAATGTACACTTGCCAAGGTGCACCCTCTTCTTATTTGAATCTCTTTGTCAGACACATTATGCACTTGAACCATCACCCTCTTAACATAAGCATGAGCTCTAGCCGGCAAGATACTGGGTTTGACCAACAGTCCCTTCGGTAATCTTCCCTCCCCTGGCGCATCCAACATCAACAATTTATTCTTAACATCTGTTTTTAGTCATACTTCTCCATGCAGGACACATTGGGCATTCGGGGCAAATATCACTGGGGCCGGATACTTTTTCCCCACCACACCCACTGGGCCTTCAGGTTCCTCCTGGCTAACCTTCTTCTGAGCTGCAACTGCCTTTTGGATCACAGCGGGTATCCTTAAGGCTCTCCTGGTCTTGAATGCTTGCTTTTCTGAACACAACTGGGCCAATCGTCCAAACATATGAGCATTCGTCCCAATCAACAGGGGTACCCCATCATACAGTCCTGTAGGGGGGCAAACTAAAGCTAAGGTTTCCACCTGTTCATCCACTCCAGTCACAGAAGTAGAGAAGGACAACCAGACCTGGATATACCCCAAATACGGATAAGCCTTGTCGCTCAACCCCCACACATGTAGGCCATCCAAGGGTTGTAGGGACACCTTAGGTAAGTGTGTCTGATACCAGTCCTGAAACATGATGGTTACCTGAGAGCCACTATCTAATTCAGCTCGGGTGGGAATCCCATTTACTTGCACTGGGGTCTCCATCGAGGGCCCGACCACATCAGACCATTCGGGGGGCACAGCATTGACAATTGATTGAGCATGGGCCCAGGTCTCAAAGTTTTTCCTGGGGGGTTGAATGTGGGCCCTGCGATGCCAAGTGATCAGTCTGCTGTTGACTTTCCTTAGATTCTCCGGCATCTGGCACTCGTGCTGAAAATGCCCATCCTCCCCACAATGGTAACAGAACTTGGGGTCCCAGGGATCTCTATTGGGTAGTGGACACCTTATCTGTTGGGTACCCTGAGGCAGATGAGGGGGTTCCCCTGGGCTAGGGTTCTGGTTTCTGGATAACTCAGGCTCCCCAGACCTAACAGGTTACATGGTAGATTGCTTCAAGTCCCTCACCAGTTCCCATAAATTTCTGACCTCGGCCCTCAACTCACTCTCTACGTGGAGGTCAGAGGAAATAGCTCGCATTCCCACATCACCTGGGAAATCTGGGGATCCATCAGGCCTTCCTGACAGGTGGGTCTCTTCGGGGGTACTAGGCTCAGGGGTCACACTAGGGTTCACCACCCCCGTGTAGGGTTCCCACCCCTCTTCATCAGTCTCCACCTCTCTAATTTCCCTCATCAATTGACAAGATTCAGGCGGGGTAGCCCGTCAATCATGTAACTTAAGTTTTAACAGTATTACACTAGAGAATCTAGCAGACTTTAAAACATGTTCCAACCTGATCTGATTCAGGGCCATGGCTGTGATTCCCCCCTTTCTATAGGCCTTCTGCAAAGCCCGCTCCACCCTAGTGATGAAGGCGGATAGCTTCTCATTTCTCCACTGCTTGGCAGACCTGAATTTCCATAATAAATCTTCCCCAGTCTCTGTACTCCCAAACACCCCCTCTAAAGCAGAAAGGTACTCTGTGGTGGTGGCTTCCGGGTTGGTGGTTCACTTAAAAATCTAACCAAGCTACAAGTGGGGCCCCAGGCTCTCCATCAATCACTTCCTTTTTTCTCCCTCAGGCATTACCACTCCTGAATTAAGGGGTGGCATAGTCCATTCAAGCTTCAGGTCATCCTCCTGTGGCACTGGCACTGTGCCAAAAAATTCAGCCCTACGGTGGGAATCGAGCTGTATGGGAGGGACCACTAAGGGCAGTGGAGCAAAATGGGAACTCTTGGGGGACAGGGGAGGTACCTGGGGAGACCTGGAGGTAAGCATCACTAGACAAATCCAATGCTTGCAGCAATTCCTGGGTAGTCCTCCCTTCCACAGCCAGCAATTTAAGCAGTTTATCTTTAAAACTATTAGTCTGGGGGACCACAGGGAGTGATTGACCACTCTGAATATGAACTAGCCTCCATCCCTGTGAGGCACCCTCTGGGTAAATCACTGGAGGTACCCTCTCGGGGTCGATGGCCACACTGTACAAAAGCAGCACCTGCAGCGTCTGGTCGAGCAGGTCAGCCATACGTCCCTTTACCTCCACTTTGCCCAAACATTTAACATGCTCTGCTGTGGAAACAATGTCAGCTGTTGGGATTCCCAGGGGCACATCTAACAGTAACACAATTTTCTGGAGTCCAGCTCTTGACTTACCCACCCCATCAGTTTGTGTACCATTGTCTTAATAGGACCCAACTTAATTTTTGCCAACATATCCCTTTCCAGTTTTTCCATTTCTTACGCACTTCACTCACTTGGCCACTAGGGGACACTAATCTCAGTGGTGCCTCCAATTTGTAACCCCCAGGGGGCGCTACCCTCACAGCTACTACCCCTGCCTGCTTCAACTGTGACAGGGTGAGAGGCCCAGATCCATTGACGGGTGCCTCCACCCAGAGGTTGGGGTTCAGACAGTCAAGATTGACTCGGTCACAGCCCTCTGGGTTACTGCAACCCCTCTTTCTTCCCACTAGTGGCTCGCACGAATTAGCTACAATACTCTCCCTCTGTACTCTTACCCCCCCCGGCTCGTACCTCTCAGCTCACTCCGGAGACCCCCTGAAAAGTAAGGCACAGTTATCACATTTTCACTGTACAGTATATCCTTAGTAAAACACAGTCCAGCCAGGGTACAGTTGCAACACAAACAATCTGATTTATTTAAGGGGAGATAACAAGGACCGGGGAAATCAAGATGATTGGCTTATCACTATAAAATATACTTAACTACCTAGGGCTCTGTACACAGGCCTAAACCTATTAGTTACTGTCCATGGGTACCCAAGCCCTAATGGCTAGTCCCTCTTGGCAGCTGGTTGGGGCCCTGACACAAATGAGCATTTACTTTCCTGAGCAGATCAGAATGAGCAGAAGGCTCAATTAGTGCAGGCAGCAGTATAACAAAATGATTTTGTTTTTCTTGCCACTGGTCTGAAAGATTAACAGGGAGCTACCCTGATCCAGTACTCACAACTCCAGCAGATAACCACTCCTTCATCACTTGCAGGACTGAGCCTGAACTTCAAAGGCCTCCTTACACATTTATATGGAAAACAACAGAGGGGTGCCATACCAGGCAGCTGCTTTCAGGACCCGAACAAATTCACAGCAATTGCAGGTGTTAGCAGCCACTCCAGACATCCTGACAGACTGAGCGCGATTCAACAGATTCTCCAGCCTTCTTCAGGTGAAACCTGGTAGGTAGCTGAGTTTATATACAGCCTCCTCTGACCACATGCCAGCGGATTTAGTCCGAAGCTTTCTGGCTAGGAAACGGCCACCTTTGGCCCTTCACACGCTTCCCACGTAAACACTCAATGGTGCTGAAGCTCAGAGCTCCCTATTCTTCTCCAGTCACAGCGCATCTGCCCCTAACAGCATGGGGCACTCCTTACAGTTCGGGCGCTACCCGCTTTCATAGGCTGGCTACACATGCCAGTCATTTACTCCTGCGCTCAGTGGTGCAAAAAAGCGCCAAAGCCCATAATGCCTCTTCCCAGCATTACCAGCTGCATCTACATTGGTCAGCCGACTCCCTAGAGCGTCCTCATGATCCGATCGGTCCACTTCAACAGTTCAGGACCAACATGGTGGGGCACAACTGAAAACAGTCCAAGCTGCAAGAAAACAGTTTAGAACAAACTGCATCTTCATTATTAGGCTTAACAATCCCCAGCAAATAGTTACATCTTTATAAAGTGCTCTCTCTGTGCAATCTGTGGCAGCAAAACAAAGCACTTGGGCAGCAGCTCGAGCGGGACTCGAGCAGGGAAACACACAGACCCCCCCATTCGAGCTAATTATAACTACAAGCAGGCAGCCCTTAAAGGAACAGTACACATTGGCTCTAAAAGTACTCACAGCAACGCCATTTAAAACGGCTTAAATGCAGAATGCCAACCACCAGGGGAACACTTAGGCAGCTCCTAGGAGTCTTTTAGGAACCTCAGTTATAGGGGGGTTACATCAGTAAAGTTTAATCAAGAATAACTTCAAATAAATTCTGGGACTATCTTCTAATTTCTAGAATCCCTCTGTAACTGAGTGTATTCATTTCTAATTTTGCTAAGTTTGTTACTTAGATTACCCAATTTTTTTAATTACATTGAAACATAGAAACATAGACTTTGATAGCAGATAAGGACTACTTTGTCCAGCCAGTCTGCCCATTCCCTACTTATTGGATAAGCTGTAGATCCTAGTTTTACCAACAGCCTACTTCCTCCTACCTCTCACTAGAATTGCCTTATGTCTGTGCCATGCATTCTTAAATTCCACCACTGTGTTTGACCCCATGACCTCTTCAGGAAGGCTATTCTATGTGTCCACCACCCTCTCTGAGAAAAAATACTTCCTCACATTGCCCCTGAGCCATCTCCCCATTCTTCAAATTGTACCCCCTTGTTTTTCCACATCTCTTTTTCTGAAAGATGTTACCCTGTTGGACTTTATTGATTCCCTTGAGGTACTTGAAAGTTTCTATCATGCCCCCCCTTTCCTCGAGAGTATACATATTAAGCTCTTTTAGCCTCTCTTCATATGATTTCTAGTGCAGATCCTGCACCATTTTAATTGCCCTCCTCTGGATTGCCTCCATCCTCTCTATGTCCATGTGTAGATCTCACGAATGAAAGCTAGATTAATTTAAAGTTCAGTAAAGTTTAATCAAGAATAACTTCAAATAAATTCTGGGGCTATCTTCTAACTTTTAGAATCCCTCTATAACTGAGTGTATTCATTTCTAATTTTGCTAAGTATGTTACATAGATTACCCATTTTTTTTAATAACATTGAAACATAGAAACTGACTTTGACAGCAGATAAGGACTGCTTGGGCCACCCAGTCTGCCCATTTCCCTACCTATTGGACAAGCTGCAGATCCTAGTTTTACCAACAGCCTACTTCCTCCTACCTCTCACTAGAATTGCCTTGTGCCTGTGCCATGCATTCTTAAAGTCCCCCACTGTTTTTGATCCCATGACCTCCTCAGGAAGGTCATTCTATGTGTTCACCACCCTCTCTGAGAATAAAATACTTCCTCACATTGCCCATGAGTCATCCTCCTCTATCTTCAGATTGTACCACCTTGTTCTTCCACATCTCTTTTTCTGAAAGATGTTACCCTCTTGGACTTTGTTGATTCCCTTGAGGTACTTGAAAGCTTCCATCATGTCCCCCCTTTCCCTTCTTTCCTCGAGGGTATATATATTATGCTCTTTTAGTCTCTCTCCGAATGGCTTCTGGGGTAGACCCTGCATCATTTTAGTTGCCCTCCTCTGGACTGCCTCCATCCTGTCTATGTCGTTGTGGAGATTGGGTCTCCAGAACTGTGTGCAGTACTCCAGATGGGGTCTCACTAACCATCTGTACAGAGGGATAACTTTTTGTTTTCTACCGGTGATGCCTCTCCATATGTATCTCAGTATCCCCCCAGCCCTTCTTACTGCCTTTTCCATTGCTTGCTGATCTTTAGGTCATCTGATATGACTACCCCCAGGTGCCTTTCCATCTTTGTTGTTGTTGGTATATCTCTCCCATTTTGTACTCTTCCCCTGGGGTTTTGTTTCCCAGGTGCTTTACTTTGTACTTCTTTGCATTAAATCTAAGCTGCCACACTTTTGACAATTCCTAACCTTGTCAAGTCCCTTCTTATCCTTTCCATCTCCCATTGTGTATCAACCCTGTTGCAGATCTTTGTGTCATCTGCAAAGAGGCATACTTTTCCTTTCAATCCCTCCACAATGTTGCTTATAAAGACATTAAAGAGGACCGGGCCCAGTACTAAACCCTTCAGTCCCCTTTCTATGGAGTGGTCTCTGTTTACTATTACCCTCTGTGTCCTGCTGTCCGGCCATTTTTTTTATGCAGGCCACCACCTTGGGACCCACTCCCAGGCTAGCTACCTTGTTTATTAATCTTTGGTGAGGGACTGTGTCAAATGCCTTGCTAAAGTCTAGCTAGGTCATGTACCAGAAGAACAACACAACGGTGGCTGAATGTTGTCCGACCAACAAATCTGCATATGTGGGTCTGTCTAGACAGGACATATACTGAGGCACACCTTGATGTAAGCATGAGATCAGTTTAAGTGGTGGCATCAGGGAGCACTCACTCGACCAGGTGGAGGTGATCAGGATGCAACACACACGATTTTTGTGTTTGTTGATATATGAATATGCACCTTAACTATGCCACTCTTGCACATTTCCATGTGACGGAGCTCTTGGTAGTGAAATTGCTGGAACAATTCTCCACCCCCTGACTGCTGGATCAACTACTGATGTCATGTACCTGCAATGCTTCACAATGGAGGCAGAATGTTGTCCAACTGACAAATCCATGTATGCAGACCTGTCTAGTTAGGACAGTCACTGAGGCATGCCTTGATGTAAGCATATGGTCAATTTAGTGTTGGGAAACACTCACTCAGCCAAGTGGTGTTGAATCATCTGCAACACACACAATATTTGTGTCTGTTGATATATGAATATGCACCTTGGCCATGCTTTTTTTAAATTTTCTTTACGTATAGATTATGATTACAACCACAAACAACAATAAAAACAATGACACACAACAACCAAACAAACCAGCACCCCTCCCCCATTTCCCACTCCCCCCACCCATCCGCAAACAAGGAAGAGGAGTACGTCAAGTTCAGGCCAAATCCAAAAACAATAGGCAGTACACACATGACAATGAAAGTGATCCACAGAGAATGGGTATAAGGTGACACAGCAAGACCAGAGCACCTTGATCACAATATCCAATCAGAATAAATCAGAAGGAGGCTCACTCCAAGCAAGATAAATAGAGTATAGCATGTGCAGCCTGCACTCCCTTTTGTAACTTAAGAATTGAGTCTGTTATGGATACTATCATCTTCTCCAGATGCAAATTGAATAGGAGTTCTTGTAACCACTCTTGATAAGAGTGTGTCACCTATGTGGCACCTAACAGCTACCGGCACTGGCCCCGAATCCAAGACAGATGCTCATCATCCTCCAGCCTCTGAGCAGGATCAGGTCCTGCTACCCCAGGTGGGACACCTCAAAGCTAGTGGCACCAGGCCTGAATCCGAGCCAGCCACTCATCGCCCTCCAGCCACCATACAGGATCAGGTCCCACCACCCCTGGTGGGGAACCTCGCAGCTAGCGGCACTGGCCCCACATCCGAGCCGGCTGCTCATTGCCCTCCAGCCACTGCACAGGATCAGGTATGCCTGCAGAGACACTGGGAAACCCCAGCTTCTGGAGCCTTCACCCCATTGGCTACTTTGTCCTTACTTTTCTCACTCATTGGCCAAACATGCTAGCAGGGCCCTCCTGATTGGAGTGCTCATACTGCTTGCTACCTCAGGTGCTTGGCACTTTATTTTAAACAGATTTCTTACATTTCTGCATGTAGGATACAACTGTAGGATACAGTATTTTATCCTGCCCAACTTCTTCGGCACCAACCTCTATTAAATACACTTTCTAAGCACCACCTCCTCTCCCTCCTGCAGGGATACTTCTCTTAAAGAGACGATCGGAGTGCAGCTATTTCCCTACACATATATTATACTGCTGCCACTGGGTATCTCTCCACAAATAGGCTAGACTGGTACTCCCTGAGCTCTTTCCTACTGCACCACCCCTCCCGGTTTTGTTTACTTAACCCTACTCCTATCCCATCTCAGCCACCTGATCCAATCCTTTCAAGGGCCAGACTGACAGCTTGGGGAACTTCTAGCCAGATACGTTGGATCCCATCATTCCCTGCTCACCCTTATACAGCATAGCACTTTGAAGCACATATTCCCTTTGGCAGTGGTTGCCCTCTGACGGACTCACTTCTATTAACTGGGTTCTCCTCCTCACTTCTATCCTCTGACCAGGCTATCCTTCTCCACTTCAAAAAAGATAATCTCCCCCCCCCATTTCAAACCAGGTGATCTCTAACCCCTCTCGGTGCTGTCACACTTAGTTTCCTAACCAAGAAAGACTGTCACCCGCTAGGCTCCTCACTCTGCTCCACCCAACTCCTCTGACCACCTCTCTCTCCTGTACTAGGCCTCTATCACCTCCTGCTCTCCCTACTTTTATTAACCGAGGATATTGAATCCAACCTTGAGCCAGACTCCACAACCACTGGCCTTCCCTCATCCTGTGGGCTGGGCAGCCACCACATAAATGCGAGAAGCCTGCTGCCCAAGCTATATTACATTAAGGCATGGATATCCCAATGTTTACCTGATATCCGCTGCATTGTGGAGATGTGGTTATCTGCCGAACTCCCTGACTCCTTAATCACAATTCCTGAATACTCCATTCTTTGTCTAGACAGGGGTAAGCACAGTGGTGGTGCTGCTCTCTAAGCTCAGGATTCCCTAAATGCCACCATTGTCCCCAGGTAGTCTCAAAATCGCATGAGATTCTACTCTCCAAACTTGTCTTTCCTTCCTCATCTCCCCTTTTCATTGCTGTCTGCTACTTCTCTCCCAGAGCCTCACCTTCCTCCATGGTCCACAAAATTGCCATCCTTACTCCCTCAGTTGCCTCGGGTGAACTTTTAATCTTATGAGACTTCAACTTTAACTGGCTCGCACAGCACTCTAAGACCATCACTCAACAGACTGAGGCACTAAACCTCATGCAACTCATCACCAACCCTACTACTCAACTCTTGCTCCTCTAACCACTCACTCCTAGACTGGATCCTAACCACCCACCCTCAAAAGTTCTCATTGGCTGGCACACTCCTTGACACATTCAGTGACCATTGCATTATGTTCTGTCATAGGAAGCACAGTCCCCCCCCAGCCCAGCCCAAATATATGTGGTTCAGGCCCCTGAAGACCCTTAACCAGCAGGCACTACTAGCCAACCTCTACTTAGCAGACTGGTCTGGAGTCTTTATGGCCCCAAACATAAACTCTGCACTGACAGCATTTAACGCCACCTTCCTAGGCATCTGTAACTCCTACATCCCCCTAAGAAAGCTGTGTCTTCAGTGCAGACACCTACTCTGGATATCCCCTCACCTGGTGAAGCTTTTCAAAGCTAGGGATAAAGAGTGGAAAGCATTTAAGGCCTCCTCCAATGCTTCTGACCTACAAACATACAGATCTCTAAGAAATGCATGCACCAAGATGGTGCACTTCACCAAAGCTAGCTTCTTTAGGGCTCAGCCTGAGGACTGTCACCACACCCTGGCTACTTTCTGGAAGACTCTCCACTCCCTACTTGGCTCCACTCCTCAAGCTCTGTCCTTATGTTCTGATCTCACCGTCGATGGCCCTGGTGTTGTCGTCTCCTCCATAAATAGTTTCTCCAAAACCTGTGCCCTACTCCATGGGAATCCACCTCACCCTCTCTCTCTCTCCCCTCCGCACAGACACATTTACACCACCTTCCCTCCTGGGTCCAAACTCACGAATGAACCCCTAGGTCCCCCTCCCATCCTACCATTGCTCAGGACCTCCATCTCCCAACTACACCATCTCTCCCATCATGCCCTCAGAGGTACTTCATGCCCTCAAAGTCCTGAACTCTTCTAAACAAAGTCCAGATGGCATCATCCTTAGCCTCTTGAAAATTGCCACTCCTGCCATTGTCCCAGAAATTATCCACATTTTTAACCTCTCCCTCTCCAGCTGCACCCTGCCGAAGGCCTGGAAATTAGCCAAAGTCATACCTTTATGCAAAGGAGGAGACCCCTCAAACCCAGGAAATTACAGACCAATCTCCCTCCTCCCCATCCTCTCCTAAATCTTGGAATCCCTTATCTCCAAAAGACTAAACGCTTTTCCTGCCTCTAAAGACATTCTAACACAATACCAATTGGGTTTCCATCACCTCCACTCCACTTCCTTGTCTCTTCTCCAGCTCACCAACCACATCCAATCTTGCTTGTATCAATTCTTCAAGCCTCACTAAAGTTAGGTTGTGCAGTGCTACTTATTTCAGAGGTTGTCATTGTACATAGTGAGATGAGCTGTTAGGCCTTACTTCTGAATGAGATGTACCGAATCTACTTTTTATTCTTTTTAATTTTGCATATCTCTTGTTTATAAACATGTATGTACACTACCCCTGCCCCAGATCACACTGGAAATGAGTCTTAGCTCAGTGTGCCTTTCCTGTTTATCAACTTTTAAATAAATAAGATGTAATGTTTTGATCCCACCAGTGCCAAAGAGTGACCCTTTTAACTGAAATCAAGATCATTGCCATGGAATACTTTTGTTCTTTGACTGAGATTCCACCATAATCCCCTATGATGCACACTTTAGGAGTGAATAAGTGGTCAGTACCCAGAAGGGGATCGGCTTTTGATTTAATAGCCTCTCATACACAGTGAAATATGAAGTAGGATGCCCTTAGCATCACCACATCTAGTAAAATTTTGTGAACGAACATGGCCTACAGTATCTTGAACAATCTTTGAGAAGTATAGTATAGATTGAGAAGAATGTTGCACTTTGTGAGGTAAGGTTTATCACTGGCTATGTAGGTATGCATGTCCTGCCAAATATGGGTCCAATTAAAGTGCCTAGAAGGGAAAACCATGTCCCAATAATGGCATACCCCATTTTTATCAGGGAATAAACTAGTGAGAATTAAGGTGTTGAGCTGAGATACAGCATGGGATTGAGAAGCCATGTCAACAGCAGAATCTAGGAATTCTCTATAACTGATTCTCCAAGGTCCTAGACCTAGGTGTGCCATTATCACATGTTTAAGTTGAAATAGTATAAAAAAGATGTATTGTCCAACTGGAACATACAGCATATGTTGTGAAGGACATAAAATTATCATCTTGGAGCAGATGGCAAACACCATACATTTCCAGTTGAGGAAGCCAATACCTGGTAAGGCATTTGTCACCCACCTTAAAACTGAGATTTCCACACACTGGTTGAGAGATATCCTTGACAAAGTGGTATAGGAGGGCCTTGCACAGTTGCTTATGAACTCCAAGAGATGAGACAATTACAGACTCCAGACCTCTTTAGGGAGTGCCCAGATGCTAACAAAGGGCAGTGCAGTGGGCAACCAACCCATCTTTGCAATGGCTTCTAGTTACAAGTCCAGCCATATAGGTGTGTAATTATGAGTGGGTGTCTCATCTCCATCATGGACAATTAACCTAAAGTACTTGCTAGCATGGCTGGCAAAGAAATACACCATAAAATGAGGCAACCTAAGCCCCTCAGCCATAAGAGAAAACCAATTTATTGTTACTTGGGTGTTTTTCTAACCAAATAAAATTAGAGATTAGGGTGTGGACCCTCTGAAACCAGTTCGGGAAAGATAGCTATTTAGCATATTCATGGGATTTGTACAACTTGCGAGTGCACTGACTGACACTTGCTTTACTTCCGGGTTGCCCAGCTTATTAACACACACCCTGCTATGAGTGGGCGAGAGGCTGCATTGTGCACTAAAATCTTGCAAGGAGTGCTGCATTTAAACCAGCTCCACAACTGTAGTTCAATGAAACTTGACTGTATTTGTACTGCTTAGTGTGTACGTGATATAAATTGTGAGCTACACTCTCTTGAGTGTTCTGGAGCCCTGTAATACAAGCAGGAATAGTGGCTTGTAGTCCTGATATTCATTAGGATTTCATCTCAAAGGAAACGTGCACTTAAATTTGATCCTTTGGCACAGGATTCGACTATTTAAACCCACCAATTGATAAGAGAGCCATGAGCACTATTTTGGGGCTTTTAAATGTTTTTTTTTTTTTATTATTTGTGCAACTTGCGAGTGCACTGACCAACCCTTGCTTTACTTCTGGGTTGCCCAGCCTATTAATACACGGCCTGCTACGAGCAGGGTGAGCATGTGTTACTGTGACGCAAAGACGCTTGCAGTAAAGACACATGCCTAGCGGTGTTAAGCATGTTTGGACTTGGTAGCATGGGTAAAGCATAACTGCAGTTTACATGAGCACGACAGTTTGGGAAATACTCAGAGCGATAACCACTAAAGGTACAAAATTATATGTACAATACTCTTGCGAAACATTTGCTTACTTTTAGACCTAATAAAAAGTTCTTGGCTATAACATGTACAATTACAGACTGTTCTGTAAACCATTGTAGGTTTGTAGTGCATCAAGCAACATGGCTGAAACTATAACATTTACCAGCGGAGAAAAGGAAATTTAATGTAACTGTTGTAGCATGTATTCACTACTTACAAATATCTTAGAAGTTAATCCAAATTATAAATGTACAAAATGCATAGTAAATGAAGAATTATAAATGGAAATCAATCTATTTTGGGACAGATTAATGATGTTGGAGGCAAGTCAAAAAAGCATGGCAAGCAGACTGCAGCCTAATGGTAATAATGAAACTCAAAATATAAATACCATCATTGAAATCAATAATCCAAACCAATCAGATCTGATTGATTTCCAAACAGCAATTCCCATACTAGAAATAATTGATTCAAATAATAAAACACTTGACCCAATACCCTCAGCTAAATCACAAGGCAACATTAAAAAAAGACCAAGAGAAAATGATCCTGTTACCAACTTAGAAAATGATTGGTTCCAAGTTAAAACCTCAAACGCATGTAAAAAAGGCTGGAGAGCCAATACTTTTGAAATACCTTTGTCTAACCAATACAGTATATTAGATATACAAGAAACCAACCAAAATGACAACCAACGTAGTAAGGAAATCCCAAAAAGCACTGATAAATTACCTATTTATTTATTTAGTTTTTGTTGACCGAGTAAGTGCACTAGTCAAATCCTGCCTATTTTCAGGCACGACCTGGGGGAGGGGGATACAGATGAATGCCAACTGACCTTGAACCAGATTAAGCTGTTGATGATATTTTTAGTGAATGAGGGAAATTTAGCCAGGACATCGGGGAAATTCCCCTACTGCTTTACTGGTGGTAGGGGGAGCTGTTGACGTTGGTCTGTGTTTGGTCAGACTGTTTCTCACCAGCAATGGAGCAGGATGCTCTGTTGTGCTCTCCAGAGCATAGTATGGATATCGGAGATGTTGCAAAGGCTGGCTTACCTCAGGCTGTGGAAGAAAAACTGATTGTTCAGATGACTCAGGATGTTTGTCGGTCTTTGCAGGAGCTTACTGGTGTGACTCCAGTATTTGAGGCTGAAGCCTTTGCTCCCCCTGTTACAGTGATTGTCGGTTCTCAGGACCCTTTATTGCAGCAGCCGGTTTCTCTTCACTCGGACATGAGAAGCCCACTTTCGGGTGATGCTGTAGTGGAGGAGCAGCCAGAACTTCTGGGAGTTCAGCGAGGGGGGATGCAAGATGGAGTTTCTCCTGGCATTTCGGCCATTAGTACCACCTCGCAAGTTGTGCAGAGGCAATTTGGATTGACCCAGACTTCTGAGGACTTTCTCACCTCAGACTGGTCAGCGGACGATGAGCTTAGTGATTCTGGATGGCTGCGGACCTCTACAGGACAACGGATTCCCAATCCGGACTGGCAAGGAGCCTCCTCGGGGAACAGGATTGTCACAAAGCATGCCACTGTTGATAAACTCCTGAGCTCAGGTACAGACTTGATTAATGGACAGGGTTCTCATGATAAAGCTGAGCAGCATCTAGGAGAGCATACCTCAGCCTTGTCTAGGCCAAGTACATCCTCAGCAGGGGATGTGAATTTTGCCACTCAGCAGGCAGGCTCTGGAAGGGATAATTCTGATACTGGGGCTAATCAACATAAAACTCATGTATCTATGTCTGAGCTATTTAAAAATAAGTTAGAACAGGCCCCAAAAGGAATGCAGTTAGGCTGCATTATAGAGGAGGGTTAACTGAACATCCTGATAGATATTACATTGCTAATCTCTTATTGAAAGGATCCATGCATTTCCTTCCTGCAGATATTTTTGCTTTAATTGGCATCTCAGGGGAGGCTTCTTTTGATATTAGCTTTAAAACCACACATGGTTTAGAAAGATTTTGGGATAATTATTCCACCTTAAAATCTACCCCACTTTGGACTCCCTTTTATGCAATCCCTCTTACTAAACCACAGATTAGATATATTACCATTATGTTTTGAAATGAAGGGGTTAGTGTCAGTAATATCTATCATTGGTTACAGAACCACTGTGATATTTGAAGCTATATTGGATTTGGAAGTAATATGGATGGTAAATTGGCAGTTTAAGGTCAAATTGTTTCAGGGGAATAGTGACATCATTCATCTTCCCAATAGTTTCTTTTTGGGTAAAGACAGAGGTGTGTGCTTTTATGGGGGTCAGCCTCGGGCCTGCTATAAATGTGGGGCTAAGACTCATATCAGCAGTTCGTGTGATTTATTGAAATGTTCTTTATGTGGAGATATGGGCACTCTGTGGATTTGTGCAAAAATATATTTCAATGCAATCTTTGTGATGAGAAAGGGCAAGCTTTTCATAATGCCCTTGGGCCAAACATAATCGGACTGGGGGATGGGATCAGGATGATTTGGTGAACAAAGCACATGAAAAAAGATGAGACACTAATCCTTCCACTTTTACAAACCCTCCAGAGGTGAAGGTACCTTGGGGGAAGATTTAGGGGCTGACCCTGATGTAGCAGATATATCTCTTTCAGTGAATGGTCCTGAGCTTTCTTCTCAGCAAGATCCTGATGCTCCCTCTACTGCTGTTTCTTCTATGGAACAGAGGCCTGTCATCAAATATATGCCTCCTCCTTTTGAAACTGTTAAAAACCGAAGGTTTACCAGGGCCTCCCTCAAACAAAAAGTACCTAGTCCTGTTCCAGTGGAGAATTTCTTTTCTCCTTTACAGGGTGAAGGTGGAGATTCAGATTTGGAATCTGACAATTCACATAGGTCTGACTTAGTTACTGAAGATGAGGAGAGTTGAACCACTGAATTAGCTAAAGAGAAAAAAGGGAAAAAAAGAAAAAAGTTTTAGTCAAAAGGGTGGGCCTTGACACTAACTTTTGATGGCTACTTTAAAGATAGTTTCCTATAATGTCTGCAGTCTTAAAAATTTCAAGAAAAGGCTCTCTCTTTTTTCCTTTTTTGATACTCTTCAGGCAGATATTATTCTCCTTCAGGAAACTAGATTGTCTTCTCTTGCTGAAATAGATCAGGCAAAACGACGATGGGTCTGGGGTCCTTCCTTTTGGACATTTGGTCCTGACTCTGCAGATGGGATTGGGATCTTGTTTAAGTTCACCTTTTTTAAAATCTCAAAACTGGTAGATATTAGTCTTGGAAGTGCTTTAGTGCTTGATTGCTCTCTTCAAGATTTTGATTTTCGAGTTATAAACATTTATGCTCCACAAATCAAATCTGCTCAGGTTGAGTTGTTTGAGGAAATCAAACCTTTCCTCTATACTAGGAGGCATATCATTGGGGGGGGGGGGGATTTCAATTGTGACATTAATTTAAAATTTATAGGAGAAGTACAGAAAAAAATGTACTGCGACTCTCATGCTTTAAAACAGATAGGCATAGATGCAGGCCTCTCTGATTACAGAGGTTTTTAGATAGTAAAGGGGGTGCTACCTGTCATAGACATATTTATGCCACACGTATAGATTTACTATTTGTTTCCAAATATGTTAAGCCTTATTTGAGTATGATTAAGCCAACTGAATTTTCAGATCACCAGATCTTACTATGTAATTTTAGTCTTGCTGGGGCTCCACCTATCCACGATGGAGGCCAAACTTGTCTCTTCTGGAGTCCTTTGACTGTGTGCATGGCTTAGAGGTGTTATTTGAAGCTAGAAATTCCACTATATGTTTTTATGATAATTTGTATGACTGGTGGCAGGATACTAAAACTGAGGTTAGGTCTTTTCTGCTAACGATGGGGAGGCAGAAAGCAAATTCTCATTATTTAAAATATTTACAATTTAGGAATCAATTATATAAATTAATGTCCTTTCCTCCATGAGATAAACTACAATATAAGTCACAAATTTGGGAACTTAAAAAACAAATGTCTCTTTACCAATATAATTAGAGCAAAATCTTTGGATATGAAGTTTCGATATGGGTTAAAAATGCAACCTGCTTCTGACCCATACAAAGCTTGTAAGCAGAGATTGGATAAGACCTTTGTGACTGGTTTAATGTCCATTACTGGTAAAATTGTGTCCACAGATTTGGAGATGTTATCTGTTGTGCAGAGCTTTGTTGCCGATTTATTTATTGAGGATACAGGGCCTGCTGAGTTTTTGCCGGATGAGTTTACGGCATCACTTCCTTTAGTAGATAAATCACTTAGACAACTTCTAATGGTGCCCATTTCATCACAAGAAGTAGAAGAGGTGATAAAGGCTTTAAATGTAAAGACATCTCCAGGCTTAGATGGTATACTGAATGATTTTTATAAAAAGTTTCTTCCCTATATGTGTCATTTTTTGCCCTTAGTTTTTAATTTTATGTTAACTTCAGATTTAGTATTTCCAGACTTTAGTACTTCACTGCTTAAATTCATCCACAAAAAAGGTGATCCAACATATTGACAAATTGGAGGCCTATTAGCTTACTTAACAGCGATTATAAAATTTTCTCTAAAATTATTACTAACAGATTATTACAGGTTTCGGATTTCCTTATTCATCCAGCACAGACCTGTGCAATTCCTCATCGTAAGACTCAACACAGTCTTTATCTTTTACATTAATTATTTGAGGGTAGTAATTCAGTACATGATTCTGGTTATGTAGTTGCCCTGGACCAAGTTAAAGCCTTTGATTGGGTTAGACATAACTATCTTTTTGATTTATTATTGCATTATGGCATTCCTCGCCCATTTGTGAAATGGATTGCTAAGTTACATTCTGATGCTAAAGTACTTCCTATAGTTAATGGTTTATTTGGGTCTGAGCTTAGGTTTGCTAAAGGGGTGAGGCAGGGATATCCCTTAAGTCCCCTATTGTAGACTTTTGTTTTAGACCCAGTGATTAGATGTATTCACAGGGATCAGCGTATTGTGGGGACAGCTCCTGATCCTTTTTTGCCACCAGAAAACATCACAGCATATGCTGATGATGTTACCTTATTAGTGAAAGATGTGACTTCACTTATGACTGCTCTTGATATTTTTAAAGTCTGGGGTCAATTTTCTGGTACACAGATAAATTTGGACAAGAGTTTTATTTTTTCCTTGGATCCTGACAGGGTGGAAAGTTTAGAGATTATGGGTATTCCTCTGGTTACTACTCCTCAGAAAATTTTGGGTATTTGGTTTGGGCAAGGAGATTTGGCTAGTCTTAAATGGGAACAGCAGTTAAAAATAGGGGAAGGTAAAGTCAACATGTGGAAACACTGGAAATTTGGGAAAAAAATGTTTTTTAATTATTATGAAGTTTTTGTTGCCTGTTTTTCTTTATTTGAGTTACCTTTACCAGCCCCCAGTTAATTTAGAAACTAAGTTGTACAGTATTTTTTTCAAATGTTATGGGGTAATAGACTGAATCTGGTTAGGAGGGATATTACTTATTTGCCTGTGAAACAGGGTGGGTTAGCTATGACAAATCCAATTGTGTTTTATCATTCAATATTTTTGTTTAACTCCTTTAGCTATTTATGGGGGGCAGTTACTTTGCCATGGCAGGTATGGTCACATTTTGCTTGGGATCGTTATTTTCAGAAATGGAATTTTTTGTCCCCTAAAATATAAGTTCAGGATCATTCACCAGGTTATGAGATTTCGGCTCTGAAAAAATGTCAACAGTGGAGGCTGCTATTTCAAAATTGTATTTCTCATAATAAAAAATAATTTTATACCTACATAGTTTTTGATGTACAAAGGGTTTTTCTACTTTTTCTGGAATGTGTTCCATCAAAAATGACTCTGGCTCTTCACAAATTGATGGATTTTAGACGTCCTTCTTTTGTATGGGACATAGTGTGGATGTCAGCTCAAGGAAGGTGAGGGGTTCGAGGAAATCTTAAATATAAACCTTTAGCAGATAGATACTGTCCAAGGATTTCGTATACCAATGAGGAAGAAAGTTTATTACATTTCTTTATTACTTGTTCCTTTAGTAAGATTTTCTGGTGTGAGGCGGCCACTCACTGGGATATGCCCTTTCTTTCCCGTATTACATATAATACATCACTTCTAGGGGATTATTCAGGGTTTGGAGTAGTTACCATAGCAGTACTTTGAATGTGTTCTCTGCTTTTCTTCAATTTTACTTATGGCAAGCATGTTGTCAATTTATTTTTCAACAACAACAAGTATTGAATACTACTATATTCTCTCAGATAGAAGATGGATTATTAAACATTAAAGATAAAGATAATCAGAGGTTTACACAGGTGAAGCTTTTTTCTCTTTGGAAAAATTTATTTTTGTAAATTTTTTTTGTATGAAATCAGTGTTCTGTATCTGTCTCTATACTTATAAGCTTGGATGATGTTTACTTGTGTTATATTGTAAGATATTTTCTGTTATTATGGTGATGTTATGTTTTTTGTTTAATAAACTTTCCCTATTCGAGCAGTAGGGGGACCTGCTAACTGTCAGGATGGATGACTCAGTTGCTGAGCAGGCAGCGATGCAGCAGGTTGTGCTGCAGGTTGAGAAGCAGTCTTCGCCTCATATGTTAAATAGTGTGGAATCTGAGATATTTTTTGAAGATCCTGCGGGTATGGAACCCCTGCTCATTTCAGAAGTTACTAAGATAGATAAATAATCAGATTCTTACATGGATTTCACTGCTTCTTCTCTACCACGGACAAGTGATTTGCAAGATGCAGCTTTACCGTGAACAACTCAGGACCTTCCTACGGAAGTTGTGCACTCAAAACCAGAGGCTCTCCGACTTCTATTAGCCTCGGAAGAGGTGAAGTTTGCAAGAACTAAAGAAGCTATCTCAGCAGCATTGGCGGTGGCAGAATGACCCTGCGACACCAAGGCTGTTCCATCTACATTTGGTCTCTCTGATGCACCAGTTGTTTCGGTCCCAGATTCCATCCTGCTGCCTCTAGATGTGGACATTTATGCTACAAAAGTGAGTACAGTCTTTATAACTAATTTATCTAACCAGGATATGGCTGCTTTTTTCCTTTTCTGCTGACAAGGACAAGAGCATATTCAAAAGTGCTGCTAAACCCTAACAGAAACAGACCCCTTCTTGGGCAGATCAGGTTGATGAGGCAGAGGTCTCCTGGTCTGTAGATTCTGCTCTCAAATCAGCTGGCTGGGTGCAGCTTCCAGACTCTGCCCACTGGATATCTGGGTTTTCCCTTATCTTCATACAAGGGGTTCAAATGAATAAAAGGGAATTTTCTGTTTCTACTCCCTACCCTGTTTCTAAGACACAGTTGGACAAATCATCACCGGTACTTTCTGATAAAGGGCATGATACTTCTACATTACAGAAAAATGGTGAACCTCAAGATTCTCTGCTTGCACTTCCCTCCAATTTGCTTTTGACTCAGAACCCTATTCTAAAGCTGGATACTAATAATGTTGACTGTCCTCCTTCAACCAATGATGACTCTTCTTCTAGGATATCTCCATTTTCTTCCATGGAACATCTGGATGCCAGCTTTCCTGCAGATGACCCTGAAGGCCCTCCTCCAGGTCCTTATGTGGATGTCCCCAAGTATTGCTTCTCAAAATTATGCTTCTTTCTTTAAGTCTCCTACTTTCTCTGCTAAAAGGCACAATGCTGTCAGACTTATGTATAAGGGAGGTATGGAGACCTTCCCAGATTGTAAGTTTGTCGCTAAATGCTTATTAAAAGAAAGTTTGCATTTTTCTTCAGCTGAACTGTATGCCCTGATCCATGTCTCAGGAGAAAAGACATTTGATGTTAGTTTTAAACTAAGTAGTGGGTTAGATAAATTTTGGGATGTTTACCATAAAGTTCAGCAAACTCCCTTATGGTCACCCTTTGAAGTTTTACCTTTAACTAGGCCTGCCCACAAAACTATTACTGTCCTCTTCAAGAATGAGGGGGTAAGTGCCACTGACCTCATCTTTTGGTTAAAACAGCAATATACTGTGTTGGGTCACCCAGAGGCAATTTTTGATACTGAAGATATTTGAATGGGTGGTTGGAAAATTAGAGTAATTTTATGTTCCTCTGCAGATGGTTTGCAGCACCTTCCCAGTTGTGTGTTTTTGGGTAGGGATAGTGGTGTACTTTTTTATGCAGGTCAACTGAAGACATGCTATAGATGCGGCAAGTCTGGTCACATTAGCAGTGTCTGTGACCAATTACGTTGCCTATTATGCAATTCTTTCAGCCATACAAGTACGCAGTGTAAAAATATGGCAGTTTCTGCTCTGTGTCGAGTTCTAGACCACTCCTATGCCACTTGCCCTGCAGCGGCACATAGGCATCCGGATCCCCACGATTCTGAAGAACAACATCTACTAGTAGCTATAGCTCAGAGAACTCATTCTGCAAAACTAGGTTCCTCCACTTCCTCAATACTTTCACCCCCCTCCCCCAGTTGTACATGCCACTCCTATGCCCTTACCTTCTCCCTTGCCCCCCCAACTCTCAGGACCAGAGGTTGCCTCAGAACAAGAGGTAGTGGTTATTAAAGAATCCGAGGCCCCCCCCTTCTGAAACTTTACCTGAAGCTGTGTTTATGCCCCACCTCAAAACCCTCAAGAATTACCTTTTCAATCCAGAATAACCAGAAGAAGATCTTTTAACCCCATCCAGCCTCCAAGATCCCTAAATTAGTCAGTATACCTACACCAATAGATTCCATGCCCTCTTACTTGCCCAGAATGATTCTGATACAGAATCTGAATCTTCAAAACTTGGGGTGGAAACCCCTGCTGCACTTTCTGATATGGAATCTGAAGATGGGCCACCCCCTTCGTCCTCAACTAGCTACCCCTAGTCAAAAGAAAGGGAAAAAAGGTAAATGGAAGCCTTCTTGAAAATTTTACAGCAATTTTATATGGTTCCTTCATTAACATTTTGTTCACTTAATGTGAACAGCATTAAAAATAGAATATGACAGTCTATTTTTTCATTCTTGAAATCTACTGCATGTAACATTTTTTCTTACAGGATACCCAATTGCATACCACAACCAAACTTTCCGGGGCTGCAAAATAGTGGCATACTGGAGTATCATATTGGTCTTTAGGTTTGGAACCTTGTACTGGGGTAGCTATTCTATTTCATAATACCACTGTTACTGTCTTAAAACTTATTGATTTAATTCCAGGTCGAGTATTGATTATAGATGTTATATTTCAGGGCATTTGTTTTCGTTTAGTGAATATCTATGCTCCTCAGACAAAAGCAGCTAAGGTGGATTTGTTACATGCCATATAACCTTACCTTCACACCCTACATCAAATAGTTTGGGGTGGGGACTTTAATTGCGGCTTAACCTATAAAGATAGGGGTTAAAACACCCTAACCAAGAAACAGTTTTGTGATATGTCTTGTTTAACCACTGTAGTACAAATGGCAAATCTAATTGATGCATATACTCAACTATTTAACTCATCAGCCCCTATATTTCATAACGGTATATTGGCTACACAGATCGTTTTTTTCTTTCTCACTAAAAGATTGCCTATAAATTCAGCTTTATTAATACCTGTAGAATTTTCTGACCATTGTGCTTTGAAAATAATTGTAGGTCCAGATTCTGCCTTAATAATGGGGAAGGGCATTTGGAGATTCAACTCTGATCTCTTAGCTTACCAAAATCTACAGCAGCATCTATGTTATTTCTTTGTGGCCAGAAAATCCATGTATGAGATGTATGATGACCCTTTATATTGGTGGCTTGACACAAAGCAATACCTTGCTAATCTTCTTAAACATTCAGGTAAAAACCAGTCGAGAACAAGTTTATTTCAATTACCTGCAACTTAGACAATAGTTGCAATGAGTTATGTCTTTGGCTCAAACCACAAAACATGATTTCACGGCCCAAATTAGACAATTAAAGGATAAAATGATACCTTTTTATATGACTCAAACAAATATCTTAAAGTCTCAAAAACAATTTGGTACACAAGGCACTTATGCCACCATATGTCCCTTCCTTAGCAATAAGGATAGGGATAGGGTGAAGAAGAAACTTTTTGAGGGCATACAGGGATGTGACAGTCTGCTAAAAACCTCTCATTCGGACATGATGTTAGAAGTTACTTACTTTACCCAGTCCCTTTTTTAGACACATCTAATGGATACTAATGCTGTGGACATTTTTTTACAAGTACAGTAGATATTCCCAGTTGTCCTCTTTCAACCCTTCAAAACTTAACTTTGCCTATTTCCCCGCAAGAAGTATCCATTGCTATTTCCTTGTTGCAAATGCTCAAGGCTCCGGGAAAGAATGGCCTCATAGCTGAGCTTTATAAGCTGATGAGTGCAATCTTTTCTCAGGAATTTGCTGATGTATATAATAATTTGTTATTGCATTCAGATTTCCCTTTAGAAATGGTGGGGGGGGGTATCCTTGTTTTCCTTCATAAAAAGGTAATAAAACTGAACTTTCTAATTGGTGACCGATTAGTCTCCTGAATGTAGATTTAAAAATATTAATGAAAATACTGAATACGCGTTTACTGACAGTTGCCCAGTTTCTCATCACTCCAGCCCTAGCTTGTGCTATTTCAGGATGTACAATTACTGACCAGCTAATATTTTTAAGAGAAATATTTGATAGGTCACATACCTTGGATCATTCTGCATTTGTTTTATCTTTGGATCAGAAGGGAGCTTTTGATTCGGTGAACCATGGTTTTCTATGGCTCACTCTCCATCACTATGGGATACCCCCCTTATTTATTTCATGGTTAAAAAAGATCTATAAGCATGTTACAGTTTCTCCATTGGTTAATGGGCACCTTGGACCTCTTCTTCCTGTACAATGGGGTGTAAAACAGGATTGCCTGATTAGTCCTTTATTATATGTGTTTAGCATAGACCCTTTATTGCACATTTTAAATCATAAAATCCCTCCAGTCACTATCCCAGGTGTCTTGTTTCCTTTTTCCACATTAGCGTATGCAGATGATATTTCTATTTGCACTTCTACATCTTCCTTTGTTCAGACAGCTATCTCAATATGTGACTCCTTCGGTGCTATTTCAGGTACTTCTTTAAATAAGTTGAAATGCATTGGCCATGATCTAGGGGTTGCACTCCCCTTCCATGACTTAATCTCTGGAATTCGGTTCTCTGTGGATCCTATCCAGATTTTGGGGATCTTTTTTGGGGCTCCAACTCCTGAACTATATAATTGGGATCTTCAGCTTGCAAAGGGTAAATACATGGTACAAAATTGGAATAAATGGCAATTAGGTAAACTCAAACGTGTTTACCTGATACGGACATACTTATTATCCCTTTTTCTGTTTTTAAGCAATGTGTTTCCCCCTCCTAAACAACAAGAAGCTTGTCTTTTCAGTATTTTTTTTTCAAGCTGTGTGGGGGAGCCACCTTAACCCACTTAAAAGAAATATTTTATATCTTCCCATTTCTAGGGGTTGACTTAATATGATGAATTCCTTGCTTTTTTTTATTGTCAATTTATTTTTATAAATCTTTTGCCCATATTAAAATCTACACCTAAATTATGGGTTGGTCTTCTCTGACAGTCAGCAGGGCCCTGGTTACAGGAATGGGCTACAGGCTCTAATCAATGTCTTAAAACTAACCTTTTGGCAGCTCCTTATCTTCAGGATGTTTTTGTTAAAATACGAAGGTGGCATATCTCTAGTGACTGGATAGTTTCTAAATCCAAGAAATTGGTTTACCAAACTGTCATTGATTCTCATTTTTCTGAATTGGTTATCTTTCCAAAATGTCCCACCTCGCATCTTTCTGCATTACAGTGTCTTTTGGTTGAGAAACAGATTTCCCCTAAAATCCGTGATGTCACATGGTTATGCTGCCATGAGAAACTCAATGTCAAGGGTAACCAGCATCACAAACAATTGAATGAACATAATTGTTCTCATCCAGGTTGCCTTCAGCAGTTGGAATCTATGCATCATTTATTTTTTCCTGTACGTATATTTCAACATTTTGGTCATATGTTGCTGAAGTTTGGCATGAACCTGTGTTTTCAACTGTGTCTTGTGAAAATATGGTATATGGTTCTTACTCTTCTCATTAGTCTAAATGGGATTTCAGTACTCTGCATGTTGTTTTTGCAACTTTTAAATGGTTTATATGGAATTGTCGATGTTTTTTTACAATACAGCAGAAGGATTTTTCACATGCTGAACTTTTACAAAAGATTACAGTTGAGCTCCATCATATTTATCAATTAGAAGCACAAGAATTTGCTTATAGACTTTTGATACAGAAATGGAGGAATTTACCATGGATCATGGACAGTGATGTTCGAATTACTTGGCTTTCCTTTTTTTCGTTTGTTGTAATGCATTGGTTTGTACTATGCACTTTTCTCTCTATTGTTGATCTCTGTTGTTTTGAGTTTAATATTTTTCCCCCCTTTACTTATTGAGTTTTATTTGTATGAATTAATACCATTTTTTCCATTTGTTTTGTTTCATGTGTTGAAGTTTCTATTAATAAAAATTCCCTTACTGTTTTAGATAAGTGCCATGGGATCTTTAACATCCACATGAACTACCACCAATCCAGGCAGATGGGACCTCGGTTTAACATCTCATCCAAAAGACGGCACCTCAGAAGTGCAGTACCCCTTTCTTGCTGCACCGCAGTGTCAGCACTGGGATATTAACCCAAGTACCAGATGTAGGAACTGAACCCACAGCCCTCTGATCTCCCAGCCCCAGAGGTGAGAGTGCTACCTACTGAGCCACTGACACTGCCCCACAATACCACTAATTGACAATATACTACCCCTTCCACTTAGTGATTCTGACTCAATGGAACTAGGGTCAGAGAGTAACAAAAAAAACAATATTTGTGTTAGGTGACTCCATAGTCAAACACTTAGATAGGCACATTTGCAACCCAGATAAGGCATCTAGAACTCTTTCTTCCTTTAGTGGAGCAAAATTAAATGACATCACACTAATGCTAGACAATATTCTAGCCAATACTATCCAAACCTTTGTGACTATACATGCAGGTGCCAATAATGTGTTAAAAGAACCACTTGGGAAAATTAAAAAAAAAATAGTAGCCATGGCAAATAAACTTACTAATCTAGAGTGCAGTTTTGCCTTTTCAGAGATCTTACCTATTCCTAAAGAATCAGAATACAATAACAACAAAATAAGAGCATTAAATAATTGGCTGAGAAGTTGGTATATGAAACAGCAGATTGGGTGTATAACTCATTGGGAGGAATTCATCTTTAGAGATGAACTTTTTTCATGGGAAGGAAATAATCTACTGGGGAAACAAATATTGTCATATATCCAAAATAATTTAAACTAGAACAAAAAGGGGAGAGCCCTTTCTACAAGGATCCTCTTAACATTTGCCTCACGTCAAACAAATCTAAGTTGGGAACAACAAAACATTTAAAACGACACACAGAAAATAACAAATATTTTACTTTTAAATGGTAGGAGCTTACTCAACAAAATTGAAGAACTAGAACTCTTCTTGAATACTAATAATATAGACATCTGTGGAGTAACTGAAACTTGGTTTAAAAATAATGACTGGGTTACACATGTTCCTGGTTATACAAAATTTGAAAACATTGTTTAGATAGCAGAGGAGGTGGAATTGCATTATATGTTAAAAATTCATTTAAAAGTTATATAATTGATAATACTCATCATCAGGAAAATACAAGTGAATTAATATGGGTTAAAATAGAACTTACAATCAACCATACAATTAAAGTAGGTCTGGGCTATAGAGCACCAAACCTAAATAAAGATGAAAATGCATTATTTAAAACTAATATCAAGGACAACCTCTTTGATAAAGACTTCATTCTTGTGGGTGACTTCAATCTCTCACATATTGATTGGAAAACCAGTAAAGGAATTTCTAGTTTTGAAACATTATTTTTTGATATTCTGACAATAAATAATATGGATCAACTAGTTAGTAAACCAACAAGAGGTAATAATATACTGGACCTCTTTTTCTTGAATATTGATAACTCAAATTCTAAGGTTACAATTACTCATTATTTGTCCAATAGTGATCATAACATGATCCTTACTACTATTAAACTGAATTATACCCCATTATTATCTGGCTGTTCTATTATCAAAAACTTTAATATAGCAAATTATAATAGCATAGATGCATATCTTAAAAACTGGAACTGGCCTACTGATCTCTCTTGCTGCAACCTAACAGAAACTCTGAAACAAAATTAACAACAAAATTCAACACTGCATTAACACCTGGGTTCCTACTAGACAAAAATATCATAGAGATAGAAGAGTTCCTATATGGTGGAACATTAACATTAAAAGAAACTTGGCAAAAAAGCACAAATACTATAATAAATTTAAGAAACATCCAACAGCGTTGAATTGGTCTAAATATAACTACTCTGTTAACAAATGTAAAAGCCTGACAAGAAAACAAAAGAAAATTCAAGAAGAAAAATTAGCTATAAATGTTAAAGATAATAAAAAATCATTTTTTAACTATATTGGATCCCTGAAACAAATCAATTCCCCTATAGTTCCGCTACATACTTCAGCAGGTATTTTCACTGATGAAACTGAAATTGCTGTTCAACTAAACAAATATTTTATTAATTTATTTAAACCTAAACATACTAGTAATCCTAACAGCACAACTACTGATTGTCCCTTTGTCCCAATATCTGAACAGGAAGTAAGAGACAGTATCAAACTATTAAAATCAAAGGGGTCAGCTGGCCCTGATGGCATCCTGCCATTATTTATCAAAACTTTAAGTGAATCTCTAATAAGGCCTTTAACATTATTATTCAATCGTTCATTAGACACAAGCACTATTGTTTCCTTGTGGAATAAAGTAATAGTTATTCTACTACATAAAGCCGGAAAAAAAAGTCAAGTTGAAAACTATAGACCTATAAGTCTAACTGCAGTGATCTGTAAAGTACTAGAAAGGATAATAAAAATAGAATTACTATTCATTAAGCAGAAATAGGCCATATAGACATCTACCAACATGAATAATATTACAATTCAGATGACTAACCAGGAAACAGATCTTGGTGTTACTTTAACGAAATAATTCTCCTTTGATTCCCATACAACAAATGCAGTTAAAAAATCCAACAGAATACTAAACTGCATTCTAAGAAATATTAAAAGTAGGGAAAAACATGTAATTATACCACTGTATTCTGGAATTGTAAGACCACACTTAGAATACTGCTCTCCTATAGTTGCTCCGAATCTAGTAAAAAACAATAAACTTACAGAAGGGATTCAGTGTAAAGTAACAAGGAAAATCTTTACCTTATCAACATTTGATTATGAAGCTAGATTAAAAAAAACTAACCTGTATTCAATGGAATATAGAAGGACACGTGGTGATCTATGCCAAACATACAAAGCCTTCCAAGACCCAGCAATTTTTGAAACTATAGGTCTTGTTAGATTACTAACAGAAGTAAATACTAGATCACACATTTTGAGATTAAATGGAACTCATAATAATACAATTAAAAGAAGTAGATGGTTCACTCAAAGAGTAGTTAATATCTGGGAAAAAACTACCTCCCCAAGTAGTATATAGTTCAACTCTTGATCTATTTAAGGTCAATCTAGACTTATTCATGGGAGATACTAAGTTCAAATTCCACCAATGAGTATAGTGGTGAGTCCATTATGGGTAAAATTACCCACTGAACTCGTATAGATCTATGAAACCATGAAGATGTTCATTTTGATCATTTTTATTCTATACCCCCAAAGCGTTAGAGGGAGTGGTTACCATCTATCTAAGTCCTGCTTGATAGACAATAAAAGGTCTTCTAGGTATGCTTTTTTTAAGGTGCAACTGTATTTTATTGATATATAACACCAGGTACTTGAGCTGATGGGGGGCCCATGAGAGCCCCCATGCAAGAACATCAGCCTTAAAACCCCCAGTATTCAAGGGAATCACTACCATCTTGTCGGTATTAAGCTTATAGTTGCCAACCTTATCAAACTGAAAAATGGTTTCCAAGGCAGCTTGAATAGATGTCACTTGTTGGGTGATATGTAAAAGAATGTCATCAGCATAGGCTGAAAGTTGTAGGGATCTGGTATCAACAGGTATACCAGTAACAAGAGGATGGTTCTTAAGCTTATACAGCTGGGTTCAAGATATAAATTAAATAAAGGAGAGATAGGGGGCATCCCTGACTGGTTCCACAGTGCAGCTTTATTGAAGATGAAAAGACTCCATTAGAATACATTTTATTACTGGGGACCAAGTGCAGGGCCTGTAACCAGGTAAAAAAAGCACCAGGAAAGCCAAATTCTTTCAGTGTGGCAAACAATAAGGGCCAACTAACTATATATAGCTTTCTCGTTGTCTAGGGACACCAAAGCAGCAGGCACTGTGTGGTCTCCAGATGCAGAGAGAATATGTGCAAACTTACAAAGATGGTCAGCAGAGGATCTGGTGGGTATAAAGCCCACTTGCCCCCAGCAAATTAAACTAGCACAAACCTGGTTGATTCTAGATGCTAATAGTTTAGTGAGGATTTTAATATCATAATACATTAATGATATTGGCTAGTAGTTGCCAACCCTATCAGAGGCATTCTCTGGGATTGGGAGTAGAATAATCAAGGCTTCCAGGAGAGAAGGATCTGAAAAGCTTTGGGTGCAGATGGCAGTATACAATCTTAGAAATATAGGGACTACTGTGTCCACAAAAACTTTATAGAAATTGGCCAACAGCCCATTGGGGCCAGGCACCTTGTCAGGGACAAGATATCTGATGGCATTGAGGATCTTGGAGTAGGAGATAGGCCTGGCTAGTATATCCTGCTGTTCTCCCAACAGCACTGGAAGATACAACCCTCTAAAGTAGAGTTGAATATCCAGAGCAGATAGGGAATCAGGAAAGGGACCAAAAAGATTTCAGTAAAACCCATTGAATTCCTTGACAATGTCTCTGGGGGTGGTTTTAATTTATTTATTTATTTATTTATTAAAATCTTGGATAACACCTTTTGAGCTAGAAGCTCTTTACATAGGTTCCATGTCATGAACAATACACAAGACAAATTGAATAATGAGTACAGTTACACAGAATGATAAGGTTAATACAGGAATAATTAACAGGATATGTTGAACAATAGCAACATCTAACAATATATATACATGGTGATAAAGGGTAACAATATATAAGGAAGATCATGTGCATGGGGAGTATTAATATACATAACACTTGAGAGTTAAGTGCTCAGGGTAACAGGGCCCTGATTGTCATATAGGAGGAGGTGTAAGTGGGCACCAGAGGCCAAAATGGCAGGAGGCATCGAGATGGGGAGGGAGAGTGAGAGCAAGCAGGAGAACGAGGGGGGGAGGTGGGATGAGCGGAGGCAGACGATGCAAGTCTGGACATAAGATTACTATATGAGTCACAGTGGGAGCTCAGCACCATCTGTTGCTTGAGGCTCACTTTAAAGGCACCCAATGTGGGCAGGTTAGCGGTGTTATCATGAAGGGAGTTGAACCAGAGTGGTGCTTCATAAGCAAAGGACCTTTGTCCTTTCGATGTTCTGTATTTGGGGGTTATGAAGAATTGGTGTTTAGAATTTCAAGTGGGATGGGGGTTAATGCACAGAACAAGGAGGTGTTTAACCCCAGGAGGCTTTTGACCAAGGTAGGTTTTTTTTGGCTAGAAGACAGGTTTGGTATTTTAAGCAGCTGCTGAGCGGTAACCAACTAGCATTGGTGTAAAGGTCACAGGTATGTGTCAGCAGGGGAGTGCCTTTGATAAGATAGCAAGCTCAGTAGAGAGTGTTTTTTAGGCACAGGAGGGCAGTGTCTAATACAGAAATACTACTATCAAAAGCAGATGTTATAGAAGGAATAAACCCAGCAGCTTCGAATTTTTTGAGATGTAGCACCATCAAAAGGCCTGCCTTTTCTCCTTGACTAACATTTATTTATTTTATTTAGTTTTTGTTGACTGAGTAAGTGCACTAGACAAATTCTGCCTATTTTCAGGCACAACCCGGGGGAGTGAGATACAGATCAATGTCAACTGACAATGAACCAGATTAAGCTGTTGGCAGTATTTTTAGTGAATAGGGGAAATTTGGCCAGGACAACAGGGACATACCCCTACTCTTCCTGTAGGGGGACCCTTGGCCATCTTTTCCAAGTTGGCCACTGTGGATGAGCTGGTGGACAGGATGGTTGTAGATGCAGCAGGGGCAAAGACCTCCCCCCTATTATCTCAACCCAAGAGGCCATTGATCTGCCTTTCGCAGCTGCAGAGTTTTCTGAGGATGACATGGTACAATTGTCATTATTTCTTTGGAGGACATTAGGGAAGAGACTACTACAGTAAAGAGTAAAGAGGTATCTACCAAATCTGATTCTGTCATATTGGGTGTGGTCACACCGAAGCAACAAGTGGGCTGCTTGCAGTTTCTACATGCAGAAAAAGAAAAATGCTTAAAAAAGGCACAAGAACTAGAAGCCACACTAAAAGCTTTGACTGAGCAAAATGATGTCACCTCCCTGGGTTCGGCTGTCAGACAAGGTATGAGTCAGACTACTGATGAGGTACAAGCATCAAAGCTTCTGTGGTGGATCCCCTTCCCAAAGTTATTGTTCCTGCGATAGAGCTGAGTGATGCATTATAAGTGGCTGGTGGTGAAAACTGTGCTGAAGCCATGTGCCAACAGCCACCTCTCCCTGTGTCTCCTGAGGCTATGCAAAACCCGAAACCTGCAAGACAGCAGCTTGGAACCGGGTGGCAGGCCTAGGCTGCCACTACCAAAACATCCACTGTCAACACATGGCCTGAGCTTGGGGGCTGTTTCAGAGTCAGTTTTTTCTTTCACTGAAAGACAGAACTCTGCAGATTGGAGTAAGCACTTACCAGAGGAACCCTTGATCAGGTCTACAGCACCAAGGAATACTGAGAATGGGTCTGGAAATTGGTCCCCCATTCTCACCTTTGGGGATGCAGCCTAGATACAGGGCCCAACTGGGCAATAGACCCAGGACCTTTCAGATCTCTACTTCCAGAAAATGACTTTTGCTTTGTTGACAGTTGTGGCCACCAACTCAGAATCCTGCATGAGCTTCAATGCACCCCATGTTAAAAACACTGTTACTGATGATAATGTTGTGACTGATAATGCTGTTTTACCTATTAGAAATGTAAGTAATGCAGTCTCTATGGGGTTGTCCTCTGAGACTTCTCCTTCTAGTGGTATGCAGGTGGAAGAGGAGCCCATATGGTTAGGTCCCAATGAAGAAGTATTACAAAATCAACAAGAAAGGACTCCCTTTGATCCCATGTTCAAACTTTCTGATTTATTTGCAAATGAGGGTGAGCCTGCCCCAGGTGCAGTGCAGTCGGGTTGTTGTACAAGGGAGGCTTAGAATCCCCCCGACAGGATTTGCATAGCTAAGGTTTTGCTGAAAAGCTCTATGAAGTTCTTTTCTTCTGAAATTTTTGCGCTTATTAGTTTGGGGAATGCAAACTATGATAGTAGCTTTAAGAATGTATCCAGTTTAGATCACTTTTGGCAACAGTATCAGACCTTGAAAAACAACCCAGTCTTGATACCATTTCATGCCATTCCCTGACAAAGCTCCTGGTCAAAATTATTATGGTTGTGTTTAAAAATGAGGGAGTGAATGTGGAAGATATCCTTTTTTGGCTAAGGCAAAGATGTGAGGTTTTGGGGAAATTTACTCCCACTTTTGACAGTGAGCAAATCTGGGATGGTGGCTGGAGGATTCGGGTAAAACTGTTTTTAACCAATACTGGCCCAGTTCACCTCTCTAGCTCCTTCTACTTAAGAAAATACCAGGGTTCTATATTTTACAATGGGCAACCACGGTCCTGTTTTAAATGTGGATCCTGTGCACATCTGAGCTCAGCTTGTGACACCTCTCGCTGTACCCACTGTCTAGAGTATGGTCATATATCTTCCATTTGTTTGAATCTATTCAAGTGCAACCTTTGTGAATGCACTGGCCATGCCAATGGGTGCTGTCCATGGGCTTACCATAATAGGGAAGCTTGCCCCTCCCATGAAGGCTTGATTAACATGGTGCAGCATCAACAGGCCAAATGTATAGCAGAGCAAAGTGCTAGGATAGCTAACAATAATGCAGGAATACAAGAAGTTTCTTTAATACAGGATCCCCCTGAACAGAGGAAAGTTGCCCCCTAGTCTGTGATAATCTTACCTTCTGACTCCGTCCTTGAGATTGAGGTAGTGAAGTATGAGGCTCTTACATGGCCTGAGGGAGTTGGGATGGCTGCCTTAGATAAGCCCCCCTTCCCCCCCAAGGGATAAGGATTTACCCTTCAAGTTAGTAGCCCAGATAAAAGGACCAGGCAGAGAAAGGCAGTATCTCAAAAGGCCAGAGACGTAGGGACTAGGCAGGATTCCAACTCTGCTTCATGGAAACTGGGAAAGAAGTACGCTATACTTAATCCTGAGGGTACAGAAGGAGAGTCAGATGAAGAGGGTACTGATACCTCCTCAGTTGCATCTTCTACTGGCACTGAGGGTGGGGAGGGACTCAATAGCAAAGAGAACAAGAGAATGACGTGCCTCTAAGACACCATAGGCTTGCCCCCCTTTTTTGAATTGCCAATCAGTCCCTTTACAACCATTACTGATACATAGCCTTATAATAACTACCCTTAATATGAACAGCATTAAGAGTGAGAGGAAACATTTGGGAACCTTATTTTCCCTAAATAGGTATAACAGTGATATTATTTGCATACAAGATACTCATTTAAAAACTTCTAGAGCATGGACTTTGGGGCCATCTTTCTGGTCCATAGGAGAAGACACCTGTGATGGGGTGGGTATTCCTGTGTCCAATCCCCTTCTAAAAGTTTCAAGACTGGTAGCTATCCACCCAGGAAGAGCTTTGCTCTTAGACATCTCATATCACTCTGAAAGGTTCCAGCTGATAGCAACTTATGCCCCTCAAACCAAGGCCCAGAGGGTAGCATTGTTCAGGGAAATTCAGCTTTTCCTTCACACTACTCAACTTTTAGTTTGGTTAGAGGACTTTAATTGTGGCTTGAAACAATCAGATAGGGGTCTACAACTTTCAGAATTGTTCTGTGATTCCACAGCTTTGCAGCAAATTCTTAATGCAGCAGGTTTATGTGATGCTTATAAAAAATTGCACCCTTCAGGGGGATTCACTTATTTTGGAGTCCTCTAAAAACCCACATAGATGTTATGTTTGTATCTCTAGTACTGGATATTCTGAACATTGCCACATACCCTAATGAGTTTTCAGATCATGTAGCAATTAAGATGCAGGTTTCATGGGACTCAGCGCCTCGCTGTAGGAAAAATAAATGGAGGCTTAATGAGTCCTTATTAGATGACCCAAGGGTGCAACAGATGTGTAAAAGAGACTGGGCAGCCCAGATCTCGGTGGTGGAGTGTTACAAAGATATCTATGATTGGTGGGAAGACACACAAATATCCTGGCAGACCCTATTCTAAAACAGAGACCATTATGTAGCTAATAAAGCTTTCCTACATTATTTACAGTTACAGCACCAGCTGCAACATCTCATTTCCCAATTAGAATTAATACAGTATGATTACAGCCCCCAGATTAGTAATATTAAAAAATAAAAGGTTGAAATACAGTATGATTGTGCAAAATCTCTTAACCAGGAACTTAGGTTTGGTACACGTGTGCAAAAAGGATCTCTAGATCCGTATAAGGAATGCAAGAATAGGGTAGATAATAGAATGATCACTGAACTCATTTTCCCAACTGGGCACATTGCACAGACTCCCCAGAAGATTTTAGAAGTGGTTGATCACCGTATAGGGGATCTGTTTAGTAAGACCCCCAAGGAAACTGAGATCCAGGGTTTTTTTTAGCTGCTTTGGGTTTGCCTCAGATTTCAGATTTGGATGCAAAAAAATTAACCCAGGACATCTCTAATGAAGAAGTAGTTAATGCCATTAATCAGCTAGTGAAAAATTCAGCTCCAGGTTCTGATGGCCTGTGGGCATGGTTATACAAAATGTTTTGTGATGAATTAGCCCCGCATTAGTTGTTCTTTTTAATCACATATTGACTTACCCCAAATATGCTGCAGCAATGCAGGAGGCCATTTTGGTGTTGCTACATAAGAAGGAGCCTAGAAATGATATTGGTAATTGGCAGCAGCTTAGTTTGCTTAATACAGGCTTAAAGATTCTAAGCAAAATACATCTAGTATGGTTAGACAAAGTCGTACAGTACCTCATTATTTCTCCCTACACTTGTGCCATTACTGGCAGGAAACAACAAGACAATTTGATTGCACTGAGGGAACTTTTTTTAGAGGGGAAAAGGAAGGTCTACAGGACTTTGTTATAGAATAAGACCAGGAAAAGGCATTTGACAGGCTGTCACATAAGTTCCTATATCTGCCTTTGGGATACCCGATACATTTGTGATATGGATTCGGAATATTTATCTTGGGACATCCATTATGCCAAATGCCAATGGTTGACATGGGGGAAAAAATCAGGATTTGTAGGGGAATCAGACAGGGATATCCTCTCAGTCCCCTATTGTACACATTCGGGATCGATATTTTGGTTTGTATGCTACTGTCCAGTAAGGAGATAGAGGGATTAGCAGCCATTCCAATTTTCCCTTCAGTGAAAGTACTGGCATATGCAGATGACCTAATTTTAACTTTAGCACCTAATGTTTCGACTACTTATTTCTCAGATTTATTATTAAACTTTTCAGCTATGTCCGGTTCTAGGATTAATATAGGGAAAAGTAAAGGGGTTATACTGGGAACTACCCTCTTACCAAATAAGGTCTCCCAAGATGAGAATGAACTGGGGGCACAACAAATAATGGTGGACTACCCTTTTACTGCCTACTGGACAGCTTGCAGGGATTAAGGTGTCACAGGACCCCATATCTGTTTTGGATATAGATTTTGGGCCTGGTCTTACCACCTTACACAACTGGGAAAAGAGGATGACTCATGCTAACAGATTAGTCAGTGGTTGGATGGGGCAACAACTCTCAAAAACAAGCATTTGTCAATGCCGAAAGTTGTCTTGCTGTCATTGACATTGGTAGTGCAGGAGTTAGAGAGGTGCATAATAGGAATGGAAGTGAAGTATGGAACAGACATCAACCCCACCCCACCCTGCAGAGAGTGACAGGCATTGAGGTGTGCCTTTGTGGCATGAGCCATAACGCTCATGCCATTTCACCTCATCCTACTCTGCAGACTCTGATAAGTGTCACGTTGTGCCTTGGGGTCATCGGGACTTACGCTCACACCATTCCATAAGGAAGTACATTGAGATGGGTGCAGTATAGGAAAAAGGGGTGAACTTTGGGGTCAAAGAGTCCAAAGCACACCTTGATGCCTGTCAGTGGCTGCAGGATGTGGGTGGGGGTGCAATGGAATGATCATTACAGCTGACAATCCAAAAGCACACCCCTGATGCCTGTTAGTCTGTACAGGGTGGGACGTTATGGTTAGAAATCCTAATGCAATGGGCATTTGTTGGTATTTGCACTCCAAATTTTCAACATGGCCTTTTTGTGACCCCACCTCATGAAAGCATTTGGGATCTCTGTTCATGAACAGTGGCACTATGATGTTGTTAATCTGTCTGGAATGTTGATTTCCCACAATGATGGTGCCATTCTGTGCCACATGTGAAAACACAGTTCAGGCAGGATGTGAAAAATGGCAGCTATACCATTCATAAGGAGGTGTAAAGAGATGGTAATTTTGAAAATCTGGAGTGTAAATATTAAAAATTCTTGAAGTTATGAGCGTGCGTGAAAACTGCACAACGCATGCTTATAACAGGGTCATTTTTTGGAATTCTTTCACCAGATTTTTAACATAGGCATTTTGAGACCTCTGCTCATGAACAGTGGCACTATGACTTTTTTAATCTGTCCCAAACCTTAATTTCCCACTGTGACTGTGCCATTGTGCGCCAGATGTGTCAAAACCACATTTTGGGCAAGATGTGAAAAATGACAGCTGTACTGCTCACAAGGAGGTGTGCAAAAATGACAATGTTGAAAATCTGGATTAAAAATATTAAAAATTCTCGAAGTTATGACTGTGCATGGAAACTGCCCAATGCACACTTGTAACATAGTCATTTTGTGGAATTTTGTCACCAGATTTTCAACATAGACATTTTGGGACCTCTGCTTATGAACAGTGTTGCTATGATTTCCTTACTCTGTCCCAAACATTGTTTTCCTACAGTGACTGCACCATTGTGCGCTGGATGTATGAAAACATATTTCAGGCAGGGTGTGGAAAATGACAGCTATACTGTTCATAAGGAGGTGTGAAAAAATGATAAGGTTGTAAATCTGGAGTAAAAATATTAAAAATTCTCATAGTTATGAGCATGCATGGATACTGTGCAATGCATGCTTGTAACACAGTAATATTTTGGAATTTTTAATCACCTTTCAGGACCGAATAACAAGATGACAGTGACTAAATTCATGAGGCAGGGTCCCAAGAATGAACACTATGTTGAAAATTTGGTGCCAAAGTTCACAAAAATGGCCATGATATGCACCAAAGTTGAAATAAATCCCATTTATGCCATTATACTGCTTACCGGCATTTCTTCAGTTTGCAGTCGGCTTTGATGAGTGCAGATGTGTTCCTGGTCCACCGAAGATCATTGCATCATGCTATGGAGGTAAGTATGGGGTGAGGGGGTGTGAGGAGGTGGGAGTGCAGGAAGGCAGTGCGGGTTGGGGGAGGGCACCGCCGACAGTGAGGGACCATTTTCTACTTAACAGTTTTTTTTAATTAAAACATCATTGGAAGGTTTTCTCTTTTTACAGGTATGGTAGGCATGCTGGGGTGGGTTCCCAGCATGCCACCTGTGTGTTTTGGGGTGGGGTGACTGGAGCTGACGAGGATTGGGCACCCCTTTGGCAAATAAAAAAGGGTCCGTTTTTGGCGGGGGGGAGACATGATGCTGAGAGGGGATTGGGCAGCCCCCTCAACAAACAACTGGTATGGGGATATTATGCTGATGGGGATTGGGCTCCACCTTCAGCAGATCAGCTGGGGAAGGGGACATGATGATGCCGACAGGGGCATTGGGCACCCCCGATGTTGGCTTTTCTGGGGACTGTGTGAGGTGGACGGTGACAGCCGCCACCATTTTTATTGAAATGTTACACCAGGGAAGGCACGCTCCCTCACTGCAGCAGCTAAATCATTTCAAGTTGGTGGCACGCTTTTGCACTGCTGTCATAGACAGCATGCAGTCTAATTTGTGCCACGGAGACCAGCCAGACAAAGCAGTGGCACCACTGGCCACAACATGACCACGCCTCCAAAACCTGCTATTCCAAGCTACCCCAATATGTTGCTTGTCTGTGCCCAAGACAACATAAAAAGAAGAGTGGTTCTGATTAAAACTTTATTAGTCCCCATTTTCTTGTATCTATGTTTTATCTACCCTCCCCCACAAGGAGTAATGACTGAGTTATATAGTGTATTTTTCCAGGCCTTTTGGGAACCAAGGTTGAACCCTGTGAAAAGGGAATTTACGTATCATCTTATTCTGGAAGAAGATTTAAGCATGGTGCTTCCTGTGGCCTTTTATTTTAGCATTTTTCTGTTTTACAATATTGGCCTCACCTCAACCTGGAGTAAAAGTGTGGAAATATCTGGTGGATGCATGGCTCCAGCCATGCCTTCTCCCATGGGAATTAAATAAACTCAGGTTATTGAGTAAGAATATGGTCATTCTGTGGTATGGTTTGGATAGCTTAAAAAAAATGCCATGAGATGGTGTCTTTACCCCATTCAGCTTCAGACTCAGGACAGAAAATCCATTTATAGGGAGATCCTACAAATTAAATGCCTGGCAGATACAGTATTTCATTTTTGTCAGGACACTCATATTAAAGATGTCCTTAAGCAGTTAGCTAACTCAATAATCCCCCTCCCCTTGGCATGGGATTGTATTTGGTTAGGCAATTATGGGAGAATGAGTGTTAAAGGGAACAACAAGCACAAACAGATTTCAGAAAGGAACTGCTTGAAGGATACCTGTAGTCAGGTTTTAGAAAAACAAACATTTGTTTTTGGAATGCAATTATATACAGTAAGGCCTTTTTCAAACCTCCTTGCCATTGAATGGAAGGAATCTCTTTTGCTGAATCTTTCTTATCAGACTATAGTTTATGGATGTTTGGTAGGAACCTATGGTAAATACTATACAGATACAGTATATATTGTTTTTGTGATAATTAAATATTTTATTTGGCAAGCTCGCTATATGTGGATCCTTCAGCAAACAATGGTTCACAACTCAGAACTACTCATTAAAATTCAGAAGACCATAAGGAGAACATCACAGCTGGATATGGTACACCTTTCTGCAGAAAAGGTTAAACACTTATGGATTAATTGTGATGCCTGGCTTGCATAAAGTGTTAATAACTCTGAAGGCTGATTATTATTTGTGAACAGTATGAAGTATCATTTTCTCTGGTTATAATTTCTGTCTATAATGTTTTGTTTATTACAGTGTGTTTTCCTTTGAATTACGTAAGTTGTACTTGATTGTAATGAAGTCCAATTTTTTATAAAATTCCTCTACTCTTTTTGCTACGGGGTGCTGTTCCTGAGTGCCAGGATGGAGGCCTCCTGCAGTCGGCTGGAGGTAGATGTGTGTGGAGGACATATGCCAACTGCTGTAAGAAGGAATGAGATAGCTGGAATGCATCAGAATGATGGCCAGCATAATGTCGCTGGAAAAGTAGCTGAACCACAGGAGATTAATTTGGAGGCAGTACAGAATAATGAACACCCAGAACTGGTAAAGGTAGAGTTAACTTTCTTGCAAAAACAGAAATGTCTGGAGGAAGAGCTGCAAAAAATTACAAAACAGCTACAAACTGCCAAAGAGAAGTAGACAAAGAGAAAAAAAAGGAAAAAGGTCCTTGAATTCTCCTACCGAGGCTGACAACTCAAGTGTGACTAAGCTTTTTGTCAAAGAATTACTGACAGATAGCCCGGATGATGTGGCAAGGACTGCACCCCAAACAACAAAGGCACAGACTGAAGACTGCAGAGCTTGGTCCCCAGAACATGCTTTAGAGAAAACAGGTTGGAAACTGTTGGAAATGGGGAATGGATCCCAGACCCAAAATATCGACCAATAGAAACCAAAGCGGTAGAAATTTATGACAAAGGAATGGAAAACAGAGTTGCAGGAAACAATGGTGGTGAGTAGGCAATAGCCGAGACAACAGGTACTGTTCAAACTAAATTTATGATGCACCAACAAAGTAAAAATAATGATGAAATTATGGAACTAGACAAGGGTTCTGAAGCCTTCCTGAACCCAAATACAGAGCAAAACTATAACCCTACCTTTGTGAGTCTCCTCCACAAATAAGTGGAGCTCACAAAAAGAAGGAATGGTGTACGATTAAGGTTCATAGGCGATAAAGAAGCAATACTAGATAGACATTACATTGGCAAAATATTAATAAAACAATCACTAGGATTTTCACTTGCACAGGTATACGTGTTCATTCATGCACCAGGAGAAATGACATATGACATCAGCTTTAGGACCCCTGAAATTCTTGAAAGATTCTGGATAAAATTTGCTAACTTAAAAACTCACCCCTTATGGTGGCAATTTATGGTAATCCCATTAACAAAACAACTGTTCAGAGTAATCACTGTACTCTTTAGAAATGAAGGGGTGTATTTAACAGATGTATTATTCTGGTTGGAAAAAAGATGCAAGATACAAGGTAACCCTAACCCCATTCTCAGTGGTGAGGGTTTTTGGAACGGAGGTTGGAAGATTAAAGTCGAATTACAACAAAGAGACAATGGGGTTTTCCCTTAAAAAGCAGACTAAAATGTCAGGTGAATCTACCAGGAAAGAGGGCCTGTAAAAGGGAAGGAGGAAGAGAAGGAAAGAAGGGGGAGTGATCAGAAAGTGGTGACTCACAAGAAAGGGGAAGGTCAAAGAAATGTGACTTCACAAAAGGGGAGGGGATTGGGATGGGGTAATGAAAGCAGATTGGTGGAAAAAGAAAGGAAAAGTAGGGGCTCAGGGGGGTTCTTAAGGGGCTGCAGAGAAGTAGGCAGCCCTCTGTTACTTTACTACTCTCCAGCTTTCACAGTTTGCATGAGAGCAGCACTTCAGATCAGCTAGTGATTACAGGTTTAAAAAATATATATATTTTATTTTGTGCACTTAAAAACTATCACTTAACATCATAAGCACCCAAAAGGTTTTAATTTTCTCTGAGAGTCTTGAGCCCACGATTGAGGAGTGGATCAATGGTCCAGCACAAACAAGGAAGCACATGTCAGGTAGGCCAAGTAGGGCCAGAGGGGTTGGGACAAGGCATTTCCACGCTCGGGCATTATTCAGGGGCAGCATGTTAGAGTGCCAAGTATGGATGCAACTACTGAGCATATTGTATCCTTTTCTGTTGTGTGCAAATCTATTCCACATGCTTGTTTGCCTGGTATGCCAATGGGGCAAGGTAACCATAAATCTATTCCTTTACTAGTCTATGTAGCCATGTCAATGATGGTTTATACTATTGTCCGCTAAAGCAAGGTGTTTCTGTATGACACGGTTGGGTTTGCTAGGAGTGCAATTTTTTATGCTTGGTCTGTTTTTTGTCTCTTTACGGTAACTAGTGCATGCACTGTTATGAGCAACTGTGTTAAACGCCTCGCATAGCAACTGGAATTACTATTCTGGTCCTTTGTTTTATTACCATCTATAGATGGGAGCGGGAGAAGAGTAGTGGCAGTAAGACAGGGTACAATTTTGCACAAGGAAAAGAGAGTTTATGTCCGGCAAACCACCGAAAAGAAAAATGGCAGGCCACAGGAGGCAGCACACCGACGACATCCCGGAGGACGTCACACCATGTGGCTCCTTGAGCATCCCAGCAAGGGCATTTTGGGTCAGGTGACAGGAACGGGGGTCTTTTCAATGGGGATGGGTCCTTGGTCATATAAGAGGTTATGCAGGAGTGAGAGATGAGCTTACGGGAGTATGGTGTTTTTGGGAGTGATCTGAGGCAATAGGCCATACGCCGACACCAGTTAGGGTGGCATCATGCCATGGGGCCCTGAGGGTGACCCTGCAGGGACTGGGGGGGCAGACAACAAAGAATATGTGACAATGAGTGGTACTCTGGTTACAAGAGATAGACAGGAATTGGGGCAAGGTTTAGGGAGCATTGTTGCTGGGTACCATGACACCAGGGGTGGCGAGCAGAAACAGCAGCCCTTACGCCGATGCCATTTTGGATGACATCACACTACGTAGCTTTCCTGGTGACCCTGGAGGTTTCTTATGGTGGTAGCCACAGCCCAAGGGGAGGCAAGCAAAGGCAACAGGCTGGATCACACCAGAAGGTTGCTGGAGCAAGGGCAGAGATTTGGGAAGCATTGTAGTAGGCAACCACGGTACAAGGGACAGCAAGCCAAAGCAGCAGGGTGCATGCCAAAGCCATGTTGGATGACATCATGCCATGTGGCCTTTGAGGGGGGCAGATGATAACAGAAGGGGCCTAGGACTGGGGCCTAGTTTCATACAGGGGCTGCTGGGAGCAGGGGAAGGTCTTATTTTTGACCAGTGAAGCAGGGGGTGTAACAGGGAGTTTTTGTTTGCCCCCCCATAGCACAAGGCAGAGAGACAGCAGGCCGGGTCGACAGGAGGGATCACAGAGGGCAGGGGGAGACAACACAAGGCCAATAGGGCCGGGACTGGCAGGGGATGGAAAAGGAGTGGAATTCCATAACCTGCCACGAAGAGTAAGAATAAGAGGGACAACCAGGCCAAAAAAACAACGGGGAGAGGGAAGGAGATATCCCGTAGCAGACCCGCTAGGACGTGAGTGGGAGCATGAGGCAGCAGTCTAGCATGCCTGGTCTCATGAAGGAAATGGGAGACAAATAGAAGAAGGAATCACTAGAATGGAGACGCCAGGGCTGGGGGGGACAGCTATACCCAAGAAGTGTAAGGCATAGTAGTGAGGCTATATATATATATATATATATATATATATATATAGATAGATATATATATATATATATATATATATATATATATATATATATATATATATATATATATATATATATATATATACACACATATATATATATATATATATATATATATATATAGATATATATATAAACAAAATAATTAAATATCTTACCACAGAGTTTGATGACAGGGGACAGCAGCGGGGGTTGGGAGGACAATGCAACAGATGGAATGAATACAGGTACAGAAGATCTGCGAGATTAACTTGCCTATTTCTTTTACAGCAGTTTTTTACTACTTAGGAACCAGTGAAGACAATGGCCCCAAAGAAGAGCAAGCCAACTAAGGAAGAGGCATATATAGTGATTATTGATCTGGTGGAATGGACCAATAAGGTATGGGAATTGGTGGAGGATATGGATACCCAGGGAGCAGGGGGAAAACAGAAAGGGGACAAGGTAAGAGGTAGCGGTAGGAGATGCAGGCTGGCAAAGGACAAAGCAGAACTTAGTGCACCAGCTCAGTCACCCAGCCCAAAAAGACCACCACCTAGGCCAGCTAGCCCAGAAAGACCAGAGCCAGTTGTCCCCATACTGCAGCCCACCATCCTGGTGACCCCCCATAACCCGTGATGCAGTTCCTGTGCCTCCTACCCCGGCACCACCAACCCCACCCACACTGCCAGAACCACTGCCTACAACAAAGGATCCCACAGGAGGGCAGGCTCAGGGACCAGTGGGACACCAGCCAGGCTTGTCAACAGGTAATGTAGGAGGGAATGTGAGCAGTAGTATAAATGAATATGTCTAACAAATGATCGCATCTATGTGGCAGGATAGCATGGGGCAGTTAGAGAAGGTATTAGGTGACATAAACGCTGTGAAGGAGGCAAAAGGGGGAGCCGTAGGCCCATCTGAGGGAGGAGCTTTACAAGGGGGAATGAGGGACATAGGGTCCCCAGGCAAGAGAATAGATGAACACGTCTCCCTGGCAACAAATGAGAAGATATGGAAATGGGAATATGTGGATGTTTTTGCTTTGCTAAGTAGGGAGGCTGTGATAAAATATGATGAGAAAGAAAGCATAGGTAAATCCGATATGGCAGCAGCAGTAGTGCTACTGGGGAAGAAAGAAGAAGACAAGTTCACCAAGGGGAAAACATGGGACATCTGGTTTGTGAGTTTTATCACATATTCAGCGCTCGTCATGGAGAATAAGCAGCCAGAACTTGGAATCCCCCTGATTACATATGAGCAGATCATATGGAGGGCAAAAGCAAAAGGGGGTTTCGGGTGGCTGTATTATGATGAGTTTTTCAGACAAAGAATGGCCACCTATGCTGATGTACGGTGGGATACACAACAGTTAGATCTGTGGACAGACTATGTCACAGACAGTTCACACCTGACTGGGAAGGGGGTAAGAAGGCTATACTACTGCAGAAATGCTGTTGGGGTTTCAACCAGGTGTTTTGTTCTTGGCCACAGTGTAAGTTTTGACACACCTGCTCTAAGTGCGAGGGGACTCACCCAGCCTTGAGATGCAGGACAAATTGGGTTGTGGGGGAACAACACAATGGTGTACAGGGCAACACAAACCAGCCCTTTCAGGACTGGTAGTGAGGGATTTAGGGGACAGACAGGAGGCAGAGGTTTTAGGGGAGGGGAAATTACTGTAGGGGAGGGCAACATTTTTAAACCAAGAACTACAAGGACGGGAAGAGAGGGACACATATTTAGCATAGTATGGACACTGGTCAACATCAAAAAGTGGGAGCAAGCTTTAGAGGAACACATGGATAGAGAAGCAGCAGCACAAATGCTCACTGGTTTCAAAGGTGGTTTCTGCCTACACTGTCAGAGACCCAGGATATACCGCAAAAGCAAAAACCTTGGGTCAATGAGGGGAAAAGAGAATATTCTGAGACACAAGTTACAGAAAGAAAAGAATGTAGGGCAAATAGAGGGCCCTTTCTGGTTCCCCCTCACCATTGTAGGGATATCCCCTCTACGTTTGGTACCCAAGAAACAACCTGGGAAGTTGAGGGTGATACACCACCTGTCTTTCCCAGAAGGGGAATCAGTGAATGACTATATTGAATAAAGACACTCCAGGGTGACATATGTCACACTGGAGGAAGCAGTACAGATTATTAGGGTTACGCCACAGGAGTGGCTAGCAAAAACTGGCATTGAGGCAGCTTTCAGACTCCTTCAAATATGGCTGCTAGATTGGGATTTGTTGAGTTTCAAGGTAGATGGGGAGTATTATTTCAACAAAGCCATGCCCATAGGTTGCTCAATGGCATGTGCCTACTTTGAACTCTTCAGCACCTGCCTGCAAGGGATATTTCAGAGGAGGATAGGCTGCAATGTCCTTGTCCTTTATCCTTGGCCTGTTACCTGCCCCCTTCTCTGTAAACACTGTAAAATTGTATTAAATTAATCAGCTGTCAAGTTATATTTTATCTGTCACCTTAGAAAACTAGGATCACCCAAGCATCACTCTAATGTTTCCAAAAAATGAACACATTATGACTTATCTGGCATCGGACAATGTTGATGGGGATCTGGTGACTAAAGACAGTCAATGTTGAGCTGTCATAAAATTCAAGTGACATGAGTGTATGATGACTGCAGTCATAGCTATAAATGTAGATATAATGCAATCATAAATTCATAGATTTGACATTCTTCCTGAAAAACATAGCATCATGAAACAGTTCATACTCATCAAAAATTTAAGTTTGCAACATCAGCAAGATACACATGACATACTTTTTCTTTCTGAGCCACTCACCAAGGGTGCTCACTTCCAATCATCACATGAGTTTGGATTGTTCCTTTTCACACATTTGTCTCTTTTCTTCCTGTGAAGATTGTACCTTACTGTACCTTTTGTGTAAGGTAGTTTCAAGCATCAATTTTTCTAATAAATTCATTTAAAAAACAAAAGTTGTTCAGATTTTACATTCTTTATTTTTTTCTATATACTGTAGGCTTTTATCCTCCTCCTGGCAGGATTGGGCAGCTATTACATCCCGGTCCGCATCAGCCACAGCCATACTGTATCTTCTCCAGTACCAGGGACCTTTATTCCCCTGTGGATTGGCCACCCACAGCGGGGCTGGGAAGGGAGGGCCATCCTCCCCAACCTTGGCTACACATCAGGTTTGTTCCTGAACCATATAGAGTGGGCAGGTCACCAGCATGATGGACAGGGCTTCATATAGCCTGTACTCCATTTTTCCTCCAATTTTCTCCCCATGGAGTCAGCGGACATGCAATGAGCAAGTTCTGCATGCACCCCCTCTGTGGAGATGCCCCTGACACTCTGAATGCTAACCTTTCCCATTTCCACAGGACTTGCAGACACCACCATCTGGATTCTTCCAGGTGGCAGATGCACAGCGAGTCATGGAATCCCCTCATCCCTGAGGAAAGAGAGCAGTCACATAGATGCTCAGACTTCCCTTTCCTGGTCAAGCACATGAACATGGATGCCTCAACCCTTCTTGCCATTGGGCCAGCCAGATTTAAAGTTTGATCACATTAGTTGTATGCGACATCAGAAACTAAGTTTCCATCAAAATATCAGAAAAATAAATAATGAATGACAAACAGTGTAAATCTGGAGTCAAATTTTAAAAAATTAAAAAACAGCATCATAAATAAATAACTGTACCCAGCAGTTGCTGCCTAACTAATGTTCTTTGCCAGTAATGATCTTTTTTTTTTTTTAAGAATTTATACTCCGTCAAGTGGGGGGGGGGGCAACTGCCTCCACCCGATCACCAGCCCCTCCAGGCCTGCTCTCCATCTACCAAGGTTTGTGTCCAGTTGTGGTTTCTCCTCACCAGTTCAATTCCTGGGGGAGGGCTGAAGGGAGAAAGCCATCCTCTCGCCCTAGTACATCAGATCAGAGGTGGGCCAGGAGGATCATTTAGTAGCAGAACGGGAGCAAATGCAGATAGACTGGGCTTCAAGAAAGCCCCTGATATCCATTTTCCTCTTGATTTTCCTCCCATCCCATCCCCCTGTGGAGAGTAGGACTAGCATGTGGGGGTGTACCATTCTATGTGTTCCTGAAGGTATTTCCCAAACTTTGCATTATTGACCCACTCTGTCCCCAGGTTTAATACAGGGGCAGCCAAGACCAGGATGACATGCCACTCCTTCATTGGTAGAGGAGAGCAGATCCTTCGATGTTCAATCTCTCCATCTATTCCAATACTCTAGCCACTGAGGTGGCAGAAGGTAAGGTGCTTTGCAGCACTTCATCCATTTGTGCCATTGGGCCAGCTAGTAATCTTCACATTAAACTGCCATTGATCTTAATGTGCCCAGTTTGCAGTCATACCTGTTTGTTATATTGATTTCAGCATTAGCTGTAGTGCCATCTGTAGTCTGAAAGGACAAGTGACTGTTTTAGAACATAATTGTTTCCAAGCACCCAGCTTTGGCTAAAGCATCCGCTCATTTAAAGACCATGTAGTATGGTCTAGTGCCAATGTTTTTTTAACTATTTCCTATCTGAATTGAACTTTCCTGTCATAACTGTCTGTGTGGTAGAAGAGGAAGACATGGATAAACTTGACATCTGTCTTAGTCTCTTCCAAACTTAATATATATGCTGATGGGCTCACAAGAGGATGACATATAGTGCATAAATAAATCCATCTTGCTGTTGGACTATGTAACAGTGAGACTATTCATGTTATTGAGTCAGTGTACTTGTAAGAGCTTCTTATACATAATGCTCAATGTCCTACCACTTTATCTGCATCATTGGACCCCAGTCAGTCCCCCTTATCATGGGGGCCTCATAATATCCAACTGCTAAGGGTCAGCTACATAGGCATAAACAAAACCCTGCCAGATCTGTTTATCATTAGCTTGCATATTACTGCTACACAACCATCAAAAACATTGTACATAGAAATCTGTGGGCTTTCATGACTCTTCTTTTTGGAGTGAAACTTTTTCCAAAAATATGGAGAATAAATGTACTGGGAATCCCCTGATACTGTACTCGGTATTTGGTACTCAGTAGTTAGTATTCCGACATAAAATTAGGTAAACATAAAAAATAAAATACCATTCTCCATCCTCAGGTACCCAAGGATGTTGCTTTGGCAACCTCTTCCCCACCTCATTCGTTTATCTTCCCCTGCTTTGTCCTCTCATACAGTGACTTTATATAAAATTGCAACAACCACTTTTTCCAGAAAAGGAGACAGTGGTTTGTTACTATCAGGGTAGCGAAGAAATAGCAGGGTTTCTATGAAGGAGTTTTATATTGAAAGATTTCGGGCTTCATACAGTCTCCAGCAGACCACTAGCACCTTTTAGTAACAGGTCTTTGCCTATGCAAATGTGGGGACCTGCAAGGAGAGAATATAAGAAGGAACTTGTGCAGCAGGGAATTAGTCTGGTTCTAGTTCTAGCTTTGTGGGAGTGCAGAGGTCAATAAGGACTCACCAGCCCCAGCACAGAGAACAGCATCATGGTGAGGGAACTTCACTGTATGATGAGAAGCCATATAGGCACCTCTTCAGTGAGGTGCAAAGTGAAGAGTGAGCTTAGTAGTATCCAAGCCTTGTGGCAGAATGTGAGGGTTACACACCATGATTCTGAGATGGTGGGCAGGGAGGCAACTAACTGGACTGGCTGGATCATGTAAATTGGATTCAGTCACTGGGTGTTCCCATATGGGCCCCACCTGGGACTGGAGGATTGGCCAAGATCATGATATTGTGGCACTTGGTCCACACCAAATAGTTACTGCAGTGGTGACTTGGTATATCCTGTACTTGGAATGGCCAGGAATAGGAACCCATACACAGATGCCTTTGCAGATAGTATGAATAATTTGAGGCAGTTGAGTTCTGTCATAGGAGGGCAGCTATAAAATTCCTGAGGGAGGGTAGTGGTCCTATGTGACACACCCTCAAGGTGTGTGTCCTAATAGATCATAAGTCCTAATCTGAATACCCCAAAAAAGGAGTACAAATGTGGAACTGGGAAGTATATAAGTTCAAGAAATCTGAGAGCCACATGAACTGGCCCAAAAGACAATAAATCTTACTGTGATCTAGAGTGGTCAAGATGGTTAATAAGGTGAAGGATTGCAACTACTGTAATAAGGTAAAAAGTTTAATTTAGCATTGAGCAGAGACCCAAATGTGGCTAGTCACCAGGACAATCAAGGTTACCAGTGCAGAACACCTCCATCAGGCTGGGCCTGGTATGTGTTGCAGAAGATGAGTGCAGAGGTTTGACTGATGTTACAGATGCCAAGGGTGGATATACATCAGGAGCTGTTCTGCACTGTAGTAAGAAGATTGCATAGATCTAATTATTCGTAGTGACACTGGGTGCTATGTCCACTGTGCCAGTGTCATTGGAATATTATTTGCAGTCAGGTACACTTATGATTCCACTCAGGGATTTGTGAGTTCCATGCAATAGCTAAGGGGTGTGCCTAGGGACAGTACAAACTTGGTGCAACAGTGTATGACAATGTCACAGAGATACAGAGATCGCACAAAAACAATTGCAGGTTTGACTGCAGCCAGGGAAATTCAGTTCACTGTAAATTCATCAGAGTAATGTAATCAATTGTAAATGTTCTGAGATGGTTTATTGTGACAAGGAAATGCATGAAACTGTTGCAACCTGTACCCATGAGCCTCAGTAAAGGAAGAGCTAAGAACAGCCACTGAGTTTGTGTGGTTACTTAACATCAAAGTGTAATGCCTGACTCAGCAGAACTACTGAAAGTAGAAGGGTGACTGAGTTGTGTGTTTGCTGAAAAGAGCTCCTGGCAATCACAACTACATCCTAATACCTCTAGACACAGGAATGCACTGGGTCATGACCACAACCATTGAGCGTAATCACTTGGAATGTAAAGGAGTAAAAAGGTGGGGTTTGCAATGTAGTGACCCATCAATAATTTCGAAGCAGGTTTGCAACCAAGAACTCGAGGGCTGTGTACTTGAGTGCTGTGTGAGAGAATTTCCCTGCACCTGAGATAGGCTGTGGTATAAAATGATGAATTGTGCTCAATGGCTGGAAGATTGTGTAGTGAAAAAATTAAAACAATGGTGACCATGTGTAGTTACATATGGACTGGCAGACAGAGTGATGTTTGCATGACTAGCCCCAGTCTAGCTGTTTGCTTTCAGTTATAATGGTAGGCATGGGAGGCATATTTTCTGAATTGCTGTGCCCTATGCCATTCCTATTTTCGCTGTTACTACCGTGATAATACAAGGATGGCATCCCTGAAGGGAAGCACCAGTATAGACAGTGGTTTGAAGCCCTGTTAGCATTGTTTTGCTGTAATATTTTGACCATAGAATTTATTGGCCATATGCCCAGTACAGGCTGACACTGATATGATCTATTTCAAAGGCTGTATCTCTGTTTATTTGAACAAATGAAACTGGGCTGCTGGACTACTGAAGAAACGAACTCTGGCCAGAGCCAATAAGACTGCAAGATAACATTTTACAGGGTTTGGGAGCCATCTAAAGGGAAATTCTTCCCAGAATGTAAGGAGCTAAGCAGCTCACCAATCATCACGTCATACAAATAAGTGATAAAGAAACCTTGTTTTAGAGATACCTAGAGGTTGCAGTGGACATCCTAACAGTCATAAAGAAATCATATGGGTCTCAACTGCATCCCCGGCTACCCCAAATGATGCGCCTGGTAGGCGTGCTGTTCCAAAATGTCCTTAAATTTGAAATTTGAATGAATGCTTGTACTTTTACAAAAACAATCATTGATTACAGAATTAATGGGAGGGGGGACTATCAAGTTACTGATGTATTGCTTCTTTCAAATTCAAAAGATTTTTAAGTGCTAAATCAAAAAAATCTACTTTGTATAAATAAACACAATAGTTTAAACAATGTTTCAGCTTGTATCTTCATATTTGAGGACATGTCTCTCATTTTGAATATCCGTACAGTACCTCTCAAGTAGTGAGTGGTAGAGTAATACAATTAAACAAGCAAGTGATTTGTAAGTGATATGGAATCCGTGAAGTACTCCACAACATGAAGCGGAGTACTTCACATCATAATGAGGAATGCAAAGTCTATTGAAAGCAATGACTTCACGTTATTCCGCCTTTCCCAAACTACTACTCCACCAATTTTAAGGCAAAGTACATTGAAATCAATGTACTTCACATCACTTCCCCTTGTTATTGAGATCCAAAGAGAATTTTGCAGTGATTCATGTGATTGCAGGTCACATGGGCTATAGATTGTTCTGCACAGCCTCAGTTCTGTGTAGTGTGTGTTGGTAGCTGTAGGAGACAGTTTGCTACAATTCAAACCCTCTAAAAGCTGTTGAAAAAGCATTTTTGAATAATTTGTTTTGCTCAAACTTTAATGCATCGGTTGTAGGAAACTCTCCTGTCCTCACATCATTGAGTATTTATTGTTTGTGTGTGGATTTTGAATGTTAATGCGCAACATTCAGTCTGTGTACTGACAGAGTGGAAGTATGCATTGGGGGAAGGGCGTATCTGTGGTGTAGGTAGATTATAAGTTGGAGACATACAGAGTTCTTAGTTTTTTGGTTATATTTTTCTTGTATAACTGTGTTAATGTACACACACTAATATTTTCAGTAATTGTTGACATTTTTATGCTGATTGTGTTGTGGATCTGGTGCAGGAGTGCATAATTTCAGGTTGTTTAAAATACATGGTATATTACTGAAGTTTTCAATTTGCTACTCATTACTTGTAGACAAAGTGTGTGTGTGTGAGTGTGTGGGTGATGTGTGACATGAAATAATACATCTTTTATTGTGCCACAGTGTAACTGCAGCAGTGTGAACCTGCTATCCACTGCACCTGCATGATTTTGTACTGATTTGTGGTATCTTGGTTTTGCACTGTTACTGTAATCTGCAGTCACAGTGGTCCCCCACCCCCAACTGGCAAAAGGTATTCTTTTCCAGATTGGATTGTGACTTGAGCACCACTGGTTAGTTAAGGTGTTGTTGAACTTGTTGTGACTTTGCATCTGTATCTCTTGTTGAAACCACAGTTGTTTTTTTTTGGTTTCACATCCAGCTGCCCAGAGTGAACATTCCAAAATTTAAATTTGTTTCGAATTTTCTTGTTGTTCCCACAAAATGCCTGCAAAGAGATGTGCAAGCAAAGCTATTTCTTGCCATGGCACTGCTGCCAGTGGAAAGATTGTCTGTAAGTGTAGTAGTATGCAGAAGTGCATTGCTGATGTGAGAAAAGGTATTTCTCCTTCAGTGTTTTTTACAGCGCAATCAGTAGCTTCACTTATAGTTGGAGGAGATGATGTTGTCCCAGCTGGTGATGTTAGTGCAGTCAATGGTGGTATGAGTATTGCTGCCTCAAGTTCCACTTCTGATAAGTTGACTGTGTCCAAAAATATAGTTGAGTGTAAAGCAATAAATGACAGTGCAGATGATGTCATATTCCACAGTAACATCTCATTGGTAACTGAGTATGAGGATTCTGATCATCATGGCAATGATAACACACAATGTCACATTTCTTCCACCACTTTTCAGGTCAAGCATTTGCCATGCAATGATTCACAGTGTGGTGAAAAAATATCAGGTGATGGTGGTGTTGATGATGATGATGTTGCTGTGATTGCAATATGCAGTCCGCATGCTAGCATCCAAGCAGAAGATGTGGTTGTGGATGATGTTGATGAATATGATGATGATGTCAGTGACCCCTTTTGGGAACTGGACAAAAAGAAATTCAAGATGGCTGTGTCTGGGTCTGTTTGCGTTAACACCCCCCCCCCATAAAAAGTTGTGATTTAGCAGTTTCAGTTCGTGATGATGATGACCCAGTAATAATGATAGGTAGTCGTGGTTGTCAGTTGCAGTCCAAGTGTGTCCTGCCTGAAGAATCATGTAGCACACCCCCCCACTTCAGGGATTAAAAAAACAGAGTCCAATATGCAGCATCAGGGACATGTTAAAAGTATGGGATCTCAATCCCTTGTTTGGGATTTTTTTGTTCAAGATGCAAATGATGAGTCAGTTACAATCTGCCAGCTTTGCTATGTGTGTGTGAGTTGAGGTAAAAAGGGGAGTCATCTGGGCACAGCAGGGGCAGCACACACATGTTAAGAACAGGCACATGACACTGTGGACCAAGCACAAGATGGCAGCTAATACCACAGTGGGGCATTCACCCTTATCATCAACCATAATAAGCATGTTATCCCATTCCATGACTGTAAGACCAAGTAGGAATGTGTGCAGTAGTGATGAAATAAGAGCAGAGGATTACTAAAGGCATGATGAGGTAGACGAGCACAATTAATTTTGAAATCTTGTCCAGTGGTGGTGAGAGAAGCAGTTTTGGTGGTGGTGGTGGTGGTCAATGTAGTATGACTAATAGTGCAAGTGGTAGATCAACCCCTGTTTGTAAATCTGGGAAAATAAATTTATTTTGGATTTTTCATCACCTGTGTAACTGTCTTCATCACACGTCTACACTTCACCCCCTGCCATTGGCAGAGCAGAACCATTTGTCATCACTTCCCACATAAAACATTTAAGTCAGCCCCCGTTACAGAGTGTTTTTGTCCTTAAGCTGAAGTACCCACCCAATCATACAGTGTCACATGAACTTAATGCCACTGTAGTTAAAATGCTGGCAAATGATCTTTTGCCCTTTTCCTTTGTCGAGAATTCTGGATTCCAGTGGTTTGCAGCACATGCCTATCCAAAATGGAAAGTCCCATCGAGGACATACTGTTCCACCCGTGCTGTCCCTGAGTTTTACCGTACTGTGTCCAACTCTGTAAGACATGCCCTTCAACATGCTTCCTCTCCATTCATCCATTTAAGTATGGATATGTGGACAAGTGGAAAAACACCGGGGAGTTCATATTTGTGTATAACTGCACATTAGGTGCAGGTGCCGGGTGTTGTTTGTGCTGTTGGTAGTGTTAATAATCAATGTAGTAAGGTGAAGTGTCATGGTAGCAATCTTCCAGGAATTCAATAGCATGCAACGATTGCTATCCACAATGTGACCTGTTCACACACTGGTGAAAACATGCTGGACTTGGAACTGATTGAAATTGACAAGTGGCTGAACCCCCAGTCCCTGAGAGCTGGGTTCATAGCAAGTGACAATGGGTCAAATGTGTTTAAATGCATCACAAATGATGGCTTTGTTCAGATTCAATGCATGGCCCACTGTTTAAATCTTGTGGTGCAGGAGTTTCTGCAGCACCCTGATATAAAGGAAATGCTGACAGTTGCATGCCATATTTGTTCTCACTTTTCACACTCTGCAATGGCCCGTGACCAACTTCGTCAGTTGCAGATCCAAAACAGCCTCTCACAGCATCGCTTGAAGTTGGAAGTTGTCACACAGTGGAACTCCACTTTATACATGGCAGAGAGGTTGTATGAACAATACAAAGCCATCTCAGAATATCTTGTCATGCACACTAGCCATGACAGTTCCAGGGCCTCCATGTCTATGACAACTGAACAGTGGCACCTCATGGACTCTGTAATAACAATTCTGAGGCCTTTTGAACATGCCACACAGGCAGTGAGTGGTGATTCTGCCTCCAGTAACCAATCAATTCCACTGCTGCAGGTGCTGAGGCAGACATTGGTGAATGTACAGCATAGCCTTGATGTTACTGAAGAATGTGTTAGCAGTGTTTTGCTGAAACACATGCTGACAGCATTTAACCAGAATCATCACAGCTTGAGCATTCAGCATAGTGACAACTTTGATATAGCAACAATGCTGGACCCACGATACAAACATGGAATTGCCTCACTACTGAAAGGTGGGTCTAAACAGGTAAAAAATGTCAGTGGGCAACTGGTGCGCTTGGTTCATGGGGCACAGAAGTCACGTGGCAAGGTCAGCAAACCTCTGTAGCATTTTCAGGCTGAAGGTCAACCTGGAGTAGTATCAAGCATATCCTGTAAGGGGAAGGGGACTGCAGTTCCTGGTGGTTTGTCATCAAAACTGGTTGGTGTTAACCCACTTTGGGAGTCTTTTTCCCAAGTGGGGATTTGTGTCATAAATGATTCCGGAGAACAGGATGATGCATCAACCACTAAACTTAGTGCAGCACAGTGAATGGTTGAGTCATATTTGTCTGAAAACAGGCATCTGTCAATAACTGCTGATCCTCTTTTACACTGGAGTGGAAAGGTCAGTGAATGGCCAGAGTTGACCACAGTGGCACAGTAGTACCTGACATGTCCACCTTCCAGTGTTAGTGTTGAGAGGGTATTCAGTTCAGCAGGTGCAATAGTTTGGGATCATTGTAAAAATCTGTCTCCTGCAAATGTCAATTTGCTGACATTCATAAAAATAAATGAGAGGCACATACTAGCTCTGGCTGCAACCTCAGTATTCGTACCCCGACATAGTCATGGTTTTGCTGATGTTGTGGAAATGGACCATCCTGGTGGCACTAGCAGCATGAAACAGCCTACTACTGATGCAGATGATGACACAATGGAGAAAGAATTTCCCAAGGGACAGAATTCAGACATAGATGACTGCAAGGGCAGTTTTCTTCATGAGGATGAGGTTAATCTTGGCAGGTTTTAAGTTAAGTGGTTAAAAGGCTGTCACATTTGTTGTATGATACATGTTTTCTTTTTCATAAAGTTAAATCAGTGTCCCACTCAAATTCCATATGTCACTTCACATTTGTAACACAGAGCACAATATATCCTGGCCCCTGGACCACCACCATAAAACCACTGTTAGCCAGTGCCACCATAGGGAGTGTCGTGTGCCCCTGGACCATCCACCACCATAAAACCACTGTTAGCCACTGCCACTACCAGATGCAGGAAGATGTGAGAGGGACTGTCCTTGTGTGCCCCCCTGGACCATCCACCACCATAAAACAACTGTTAGCCACTGCCAACATCAGATGCAGGAAGATGTGAGAGGGAATGTCATCATGTGCCTATGACCACCACCACCATTCTGGTGATGTTTTCCATTACGTGTCCTGTCCATGCCAAGGCAGAGGAGGTCGGATAGGAGGCCACATCCATCAGCCAGAGGCACAAGGCTTCCTACTATCAATACTTTAAAGTGACTATGTGTACTAATGTTTTTCATGCTATTCAATTTCCTTTAGCTGTATTTTGTTTCCTGTTGCTTTTCTGAGCTGTAGTGGTCAAACACAGTCAAATTATTTTGTTTTTTTAGAGGTTAACAAATTACTCTCCTTCATTGAAAGTCTGTATGGTACAGCATTACTGTCTACAGCAACCTATGGGATATTAATTTTCCATACTGGTAAGTACAGTATATCAATTTTATTTCATCTGTTCCTTTTTTTTTCATAAGAGTGCAAATCCAACTGATGATTTATAAAGTAGATGACATGTACATCACATAATATTTGTCCAATACATCATACACTGTACTGCAATTTGCAGCAACTGCAGCCATACCAATGTTGAAAAAAGTTAGACCCAGGTCATGTGACTTGACAAGATGTGGTTTTAAAATGTAACTTCACTTAAAATGCAGGGACACTGACAGAATGTATTGGTTACAGACCAGTACTAAATTTAATTGTGGTGTGATGATTTAGTCTTTATTTGGCTTCAGTGAGACAGCTTGCTATCTGCTAATCAGCATATATGATGGGGTGGAACAGCCACAGCTTAAACATAAAGTGTTACTGCTGCAATCAAGTTTAATAAGTCCTTCATTTCTTTTTTTAGGAAACTTCCAGATGCTTTGTGGTTTCACAGTTCCCTTATCCAAATAACTTGTTCAACATCATAGCCCCTGGGCTGGCAGACATGCAACATTTAGTATGAATCAATGATGACCATGAACATCATTACTGGAGTAGAGAAGGATGCAGATAAACTCTGTGAAGAATTAACCAAACAATAAACCCTTGCAAATGATAATCCCCCCCCAAAAAAAAATACTTACCTTCATTGGCTTGAGAGTATTCCAATTACAAAGCCACAATTTCTCATCAAGCACAGGAATGCTCACATTAACTGTATGTGAGTGACCCGTGACACAAAACAATACAATGACTACATGTTTGTATATATATATATATATATATATATATACATATTTATTTATATATCATATATGTCAACCCTCACCCCCCAAAAAATATACATATATATCAACTCACCAAGCGTACAGTAAGTGTACACACAAAGGGAACCCTTCCTGTTGCATTGATTTCAGCACACTTTGGGCAACCAACTGTTCTCAGTGTCATCATTTGGGATGGTAAACTCAATGTTATCCCTCTTTCATACAGTTCAGCAAGACACTGTGCACCATCACATCATCATCACAGTAAGATCAATACACAGCAGAATTACATGTAATTGCAGCAGCAGTATTTCTTGTTATGCTCCAATTTCACTTTGTCAGCAATGGGGAATTTTCTGGACACAAGCCAGTTGCATTTTGGGGGTGCACAATAATTCAGTTGATTGTGTGTGAGCACTGCACACATGACTGAGTGAGCCATTAATTCTGGGAGACTGCAATTCTAGTTATGCTCCAATTTCACTTCGTTAGCACTGGGGAATTTTCTGGACACAGCACAGTTGCATTTTGGGACTGGGAATTCTGGTGAGTATGGTAAATATTTTTGGAGCCTCAGTAATGTTCACTTTCTGTCTTGCTATCGTGAAATGTTTCTCAAAAAGCAAGACTGAGCAGTGCAATTATACTGTGCTAAACTGCATGTGCGCAGTCCATGTTCTTTCCTGTGTGTGCAGACACTGTCCAGCTTCTTGCAAACAAATATATATGCTGACTTGTTGCAGTGTTTATGGTATGAAGAATAAAGATGAGAATATATAACATATATTTTATTTGTACCATCAACAGCAGCAGACAAAGTGATATGATATGTTTTCAGAAGTCTTTGCCAGTGTGCACCTCTGTCACTCACACAGTGCACACATGACTTTGTCAAGATAATAGCACAAAAAATTCATGCTTTTCAACCAACCATACCCAACAGACATAAAATATTGCTGAGGCAGCCAAAATATTTTAAGGTGTACAGACATTTTCAAGTCGGAATATATAACAGGTCCTGCAGTCCTCTGCCACTACACTGTGCTACCACTGGTGTCATGCCATGTTATGGTGTACATCAACTTGCTACAAAACTGACACTGCCAGTCTAAACTAGAAAGACATCACTTATTCCAAAACAAATAATGTAAAGAAGAAATGTGGTAGCTCAGTGTGGTAAAAGTGAACTGCACCTTATATATTTTCTGACTTTATAATGTCTGTACACTGTTAAATATTTTGGGTGCATCAGTCTGTTGGATACGGTTTGTTGAAAAGCAGGATTTTTGTTGCTATGATCTCCTAACAAATAAAATATATGTTATTTATTCTTATCTTTATTCTTTATACCATAAGCACAGCAACAAGTCAGTAATCAGCATATATATGTTTGCAAGAAGCTGGACAGGGTCTGCAGTACATACACACACACACAGGAAAGAACACTGACTGCACAGCACACATGCAGTTTAGCACAGTATATTTGCACTGCTCAGTCCTGCTTTTCCATAAACACTCTCCGACCAAAAGTGAACATTACTGTGGCACCAAAACAGCACACACACACACTTAACAGAAGGAAGGGGGGCAGGATATAAAGTGTCACACATACATAAGGCAACAAAAAAGGGCATAATTACATACAGGTGTCAGGGATGGTGGAGGAATATATTTTATAACACAGCAGGGAAGGTGTGGGGGGCACATGGTATGAGGAAAAAAAAAACTAATGTGGGATCCCCTGGTGGTCCAGCAGCAGTTCAAGCATGGACATAATCTGTAATTGATTTCCCTCTGTGCAATACAACCACTGCTGGACAGCACTCACCCTCTTATTGTTCTCTTCTACAGCACTCCAGAGAACTGCCAGGTCAGCCTGAGTTACAGGCAGTTCTCTGGGGTGCACAGGTGCTACAGGCTCAGCTGCTGGTGGTGGTGGGGGGGTAGAGCAACAGGTGCTGCAGTGGCCTTCCTCTTCTTAGGGCCACACACGGCTGCACCCTCTGCCAGAGATGGGTCAGCAGGTGCAGGCCTGGTCAATTCTGTGGCAGCCTGCCATTCCAACTGGTGGTGGTTGAGCACATGGGTGTGCTGGCCTTCAGTCCCTAGGTGAGTCCCCTGGGGGCCATGGCACACCTCCAGCTGACATATACAACAACTGACCATGTTGCTGTCCCCCTGACACAATTGAAAAACTCCCAAACAATGGAGGTGCATGGAGGGCCAGGCACAGGCAGGAGAGGGCCAGATGCACTGGCAGCTGGCTGGCCATGGTGCTCAAGGGGATCCACACCTGGGCCCAGAGGCACAGGCACATCCTACTCCAGATGACCTGGTGCTGAAGCTGGTGCTGGACATGATGGTGGTGGTGGTGATGCTGGTTCAACTGCCTAAGTAGAAGGTGCTGGTTCTGCTTCTGGTGGGGATATGACTCAAGATTTTTGTTTGGTCCAACAGGAACCAGTGGCCATGCCCCCAAGCATGCGCACTCCTCCCATGCGATACTTAACATGCTCTCTCAGATCTGCCCCCACCACAGACATTCCCTCACCCTGGTCCATCTGTGCTACTCCTCTCCCTCCAAACAACAATGAGCAGACTTGACACAAAACACTCCCACTGTCACACAACACACACACACAGCACAGACACACACACAGTCACACAGACACAAACAACAACTTATAAAAGTAAGAAAAAATAAATTTTCAGAAAGAACAAATTAAGTAAAAAAGACTACACAAAAGACAAAAAAATATAGCTTTTAAAAAAGCTGTTCGGTCTCAGTTCAAACATTAAATCTCCTCTGATCTCCAAGTCTCAGGCTGTCTCACACACACATACTCCTCTCTCTTCCTCCCTCTGCATAGGAGAAAGTGAAACTATCTCATTGGCAAGGTACTTCCTTCCTGTCTGCCTGGCTAAAGCATGTAACTTACAGTACTACAAGCCATGTGTTGTGTGTGGGGAGGGGGGCTGCCAGATCTTGAACATGAAGTGGAGCACTTAGAATCATAATGAGGAATGCAAAGTCCATTTAAAACAATGATTTCACCCTACTTCCCATTAGCATCCCATCTTTATGCAAAATAAGAATGACAAGGCAAAGTGAGCATATTCCATTGCCCACTCTGCTACGCAATGTGCTCACTCCGTGAGCACTTCGCTGGTGAAATTTAAATTTGCTGCATCTCTACTATCAAGTCAAGACAAAAGGCTGAGAAATATGGTGACCCAACTGAAATAATTTCTGTGAACTTGGGGGTGGGTACTCAATGTTTAAGTATTGGTTTTATGTTTTGCTTATGCTAGGTTTATGCTGCCTTGTGTCAGCTGGCAGCCTGAAATCAAAGCAGTGAACACCTGTTGGACATTGGGGAGATGGGAGTCAGAGGCTTCTGGAGCCACATTATAGAAGAGCTTGCTTTGCAATCATTCATCATAATATTAGCCTTTCAACTTCCAAATGCTATGGGGTGTTGATGTTGATGGACTAGGGTAATTCTGGATATGAGATGTTGAGCTTGACCTGTCTGCAGTGGACATTGGGGTCCCAGCTCATAGTAGCAGCCACAGACACTGCCAGCTATTTCCCAAAATTTTTGTGATATTTCCAGAAATATCTCATGCTTTCTCCATTTCCACAGTAGGGGCAACAGAGAGAAACTCTTTAGAAATGTCATGAAATATTTTGAAATAGCTGGCAATGTCCGTGGCTACTACTGTCACATCAAGCCTTTTGTTCAGCATGTCTGGGGCAACACTCAGTAGTAAAACCACAATAATCTCATGTAAATTTGAACACAACCACATCATAGTTAACTTGTATACTAGTAAAAATAATATACAAGTTAAGTCATGCTTTTGATGGTTTTATTGAAACCTCCATATGAAATTAAGTTGAGATACATGTAGTGTAGTACAGCCATATACAACACTAGAGAAGAGCCACTAGAGCTCTTGCTCCATTGAATAATTTCTTCCTCATTTGCCCAGCATCCACTATCATGTATTCCAACTGGAATGTAATGTTATTCGTGTTTTGTAACTACAGCAATGTTATTCCACTCTCTTGAGAAGGCTGTTGATTGAGATTGAAAGTTTCTTTCTGATAGCTGCAATAAATCAAAGTATGCTGATGCAGTAGTGCTGGTGGTCAGTAGAGTGGGTCAACCAAAACTAAAACAAAATTAAAAAAACAGAAATTTCAAACACTTCTCTGATCCAGCAATACAATGGGACCAGAGAAGAGACACAAATCCAACACCCCAATACTTGGTAATCAGCAAATGAGTGTTATGAATTTTTCCAGTGCCCACCAGTATCAGCTGCAGGTACCACAAAAAAAACAGAATGTGAGGATTTTGATTTACAAAATTGTAAATGGTTGAAATGAGTTATTATTTTCTACATTCCTTCCTAATTGGAGGGGGAATAGTTGAGAATCAGACACTAGAAAAAAATATTACCAGGACTGTGGTCATTTTCTTTCATGCTCCACCAATGTAATTTGTTTTCTTGCTCCACCTCCATACATAGCTTTCAACTCTTTCCAAAACACTTGAAAACAAAAACTGCAAAATTTAGAGTAAATTTTCTTTAGTCACACACTTTACAGGAGAGGGAAACAATATAGAACCACAAATGTGTGCAAGACGCTGTAAAGTTTTTGTCTCATATTTGGTTGCAAACAAATCATACTAATCTATCTGCAATACTTTGTCTAAGCACAATTACAGCAATACCATGTTTGTCATATCCTTACTTATCATATTCCTGCCATGCAGACTGGTTGGTGCTCTTTTATTAGATTGAAGATGTACTGTATGAATGTATAAGTAAGGTGCAGAAAGCATGCACTGGAGAGGAGCAGAACTCTTTTAAGAATGTAAACTTACTTTTTTTTATTAAAAGAGAATGTTATAAATCGCATAATAGCACCAGTCCCTCCCAGACTCTTCCAAAATGTAATAATTGGTCAGACACTAGATTAATATGGAACTCCAATATACTGTATCTAGTCACTATAGGAAAATGTACTGCTGATGATGTCGCATCAGTTTATTGCAGTCAACCACATGAAATCACCTATGGCAGAAAAGTTATAATTTCATTTTGTATAGTGCTGCTTCATTTCAAGAGTAATGGCAGTGTTTGAGTTTTCACCTGCTAATGTTGACTGAGGTATCCCTCTCAGTTTTATTGTGGGACTAGTCATTCTCTTCCCTACTATGGCATGCTGCCCTCCTACCCATCAGGAGAGGCTTGAGCGGGCTGCCTGAGCTGGGATGCTGGTGACATCTGATACCTTCTTCTATATCAGAGCTGTGAGCTTCATTTCAAGAGAAAAGTTGCAACTTCCATGACAACAGTTGCATCTGTCAGTTAGGGATGCACCAAAATAAAATTTAGCTGGCGAAATTGTAGCAAAATCGCCAATTTTGCTACACAAAATGTTTCGTGTAACTGCAGCGAAATTTTGCAATTTCACCCGCAAATTTTGGCAGTCCACCAGTCCAGTACAGATGGTGAAATTTTGGCCATGAGAGATGGAATTTCATCCACAGTGGTGAAATTTCACCCATGGTGAAATTTTGCTGACTTGGGGGTGAAATTTTGGTCACAACTGTGGGCGAAATTTCGCAATTCGCCAAGTGAAATATTTTGTGTAATGTATTAATTACGCAAACTACTTTGCTCCGCAAAATATTTAAATTTTGCACAATACTAGCGTCAGTAAATTGCATACACAGACATGCATCAACTGCACAGCTGAAACAGAGTAGCCCGTGACCTCTCACTGGTATATTATGGGTCAGGGTTCTTACCTACAGATGAGTGGCATCAGCTACAACCCCAGTAAGTACAGAATCAGGACAAAGCTGTCTGTGTTGGCTCTAATGCTTCCCAATAAATGGTCTGTCAACCTGCCACCTGAGGCATCTGTACTGCTAGTGCAATGGTGGGCAGTCAATGTGAAACACATGGTGTCTTTTCAGCAAATGTTTTCCAGTGGGGTTTGGGACCTGTGTGACTGCAGAGCTCTTCTAAGAAACAGCTTGAGCTGCTCATTATGTCCCACAATTGCAGTCCATGGAAAAGTTGTGTGCAGCTGATACTGGGACTATGTTGTTAACTTTTACTATTTAGAGCTATCGTAAGGAGTGGCTTGAGCTACTCATTGTGTCCCATGATCCCAGCCTATGGAAATGTTTTGTTCAGCTGAGACTGGGACTATGCTGTTAAATTTTACTATTAGCATATCAGTTTAGTAATTTGTAGCTGGCATAAGGCTGCGTGTATGTTGTCATTGTCACTGCACTACAATTAAATTGTTCCCTTTACTGTGACCTCTACATATTCCCCCTGGTCTCCACGATGTCCCAGCAGCTGCATATTGTCACAAATGCACAGTGCTAACAGTGGGGACTACCAGCTCAGGTTGTTGTGTGTGCCAGTTGCACATGAATGGAGCTAATAGTCCAACTGATGTAACCAGAGATGTGATGTCCATGCAGCTGCCTATTTTCCCCAATGTACACACCACCAACAGCAGGGACTACCAGCCAGGGTTGCTGTGTGTGCTAACTGCAGCTCAATGGGGAGCAACACACACACAACACACACACACACACACTACACTAACTACCTAAATATTACAGTACATTACAGTACTGCCTTCATACAAGTATTTATGACCTGCATTCCATTGGAAAAACTCAGATTAGATAGCACCTGTGAAATAAGAGAAAAACAAGGAGTTCCTATACTAGACTGCAAAGAGGAGAGAAACAAATCAATTGTAATCAGCATGGCAGATAAAGATAGTCACAACTTCATGGCATAAACTTGAGATGAATTACAACAGTTTCATTTATCCATCTGAATATTCAGCATTCACTTCAGAAAAAAACTTCGGTTTGCTTACATTTATATCTCAGGACAAGTATGTAATAAAAAATAGCTGTACAAAAATCTGTCGATAAATACATTTTGGTGCATTACTTGGCCTCCTCAATAATATCTCATTAAGACAATAACACTGTTTTGTTCACTGAACATGAGAAACCACAGAGTAAATGATGATGAGTGTGTATCACAAATTAATAAGAAAGGCAAAATGAGATTTGTAACATGGCATACATAACAACATTAAAGCAGAATCACAAAAAAATACAGTGTGACTTACTAGCATCAGTTCACAGATACAGTTCTTATCCAGCCATATAGAAAACATATACCTTACTTCACAGCTGATGACTGACACTATTAGTTTTTCCTGCTACAGAGCTGGTCAGTGTACACATGAATGAGTATTCCAAGCAAAAAGAGGCACGTTATCAGATGTATGAGAATGTGCATACCACTAGCACTATAAGAAAATCTGCAGATCAGGCAACATAAACAAACAGACACTGAATAGTTTAGTGTTGTAACTCTGCCTTGGCACATGAGCATATTTTGCTTCAATTACAGCAAAATAGCCCTCGTTCTTAAAAATAAGCACCACATCCAATTACTATCACTGTGTGATAGTCAGAGTTTGGTACAAAAAAGGGATTTCAGATTTTTTGGCAGAACAGGGTTGACAGTGTTCCTTTAAATACTAAGTTAAACTTCTCAATATTTACCACTGAAAACATATAATTTAGATTTTTTGAGTTTAAAGCCCATTTTATAGGTGCAATAAAGAAATAGATTAGCTACCATATTGGTCCTTGTAAGAACAGACTCAGAATAAAAGGGGTTGATTCCTTTTATTGGACCAACATAGATGTTACAAAATGAAAACAATATTTAAGCTTTCAGACCAACCAAGTCCTTCCTCAGAGACTTATAACAATTGTTCAGAGAGTCACATTCTATTAACACCCAGAACATGCATAAAAAACAGAGAAGATTATCATTGGTTAAAAGTATCTATTTCAAAAAATAACAAATGCAAATGGAATGAATAGCATCCCATTAGCTTGCTATTACTGAGAATCTTTTTAAGGTCACATGACACCCATTAGATTAGCTTAACACTTAAGCAGGCAAAGCCTGTAACTGAAATTATTAATGAATGTGTGAGATATGAGAATACATTCAAAATTAAAAGTAAGACCTTTAGATTTAATACCACAAATGTCCAAGTTAAAACTTGATAGTATTGTATGATACAAACTGTACAACAGAAATGCATGTATGGAAATAAGAAGAGAATAAGAAAATACACCTTGTAGGAACAACTGTTTAAAACATTTATATAGAATTAAACTTATCTGGAGATATTTTCTAAACTATACCCTCAACCTGTTATCACACACCATAAACATTAAAACCCACAGTGTTGTAACAATATTTTTTACAAGATAATATCATTTGTCAGTATTATTGCCAAATAAAAAAATACTAAATAAAATTAATCTCTCAAGGACCACCTGGAAAATGAGTTCATGCATCTTAAAATGTTCAAAGTTCAATAATGAGTCAGTATTTACTCAATTAACTACAGTATATGAACAAACAGTCTTAAGAATCTGTATAAACCCCCATGGAATTAAACTCCCCCCTTGGGAAACGATAACTAGAAAATAAGTGTACATTCACTATGTGTGTGACCCAAGAGTCCTAACACCCTGTAGCATACAGTAATCATGACATGTACCTGAATATAATCCTACCTAAATATGCAAGCACAACCCCAACCCTAACCCTTCCCCCACATGCAGCCCCTTCCCCACCACAAAAAAATCCACCATCCTCAACCACCTCAAAAAACACACACAAAATTTTCCCACACACACACTAACCCCCCCCATAAACATTCATCCAAGACAACCCAACCTCCCCAACCCCTCACACACAAACATACTGTATGTATATTTGGTGAGAAGCCAACGTATTGATAACCAGTTAAAAAGGACTCTATGAACATAAAAATAAAAACCAAAACAACACACTGAAGTCCTGTTAAATGTTCATCCTATGAAGTAAAAGTGTTTGTAAGTTTAAGTGGGGTAATGTGTCATGAAACCCAAATCGATATCCCTGCCATCTGCTACCATATTGAGAGGTAAAATAAGCTTAATCTCAAAAGTCTGTCTCTGTTGTGTATTTTTTTAAAATCCTTTTAAGATCATTACTGACATATCTGAGATTGGGTGGTCATTCTGGAAGCAGTGTCACCCCACTGGTTTGTCAGTCATTGTCATATTAATGGTATGTCTATGTGCATTCATTCTAGTGCAGAGAGCTTGGCTTGTCTCTCCAACATACCCTGTTTGTGGACATCTCTTGTACTGAATAAAAAAAACAACATTGTGTGATGTACAGGTATAATTCCCCTGTATCCTGAATAGTCTGTTTTGTGATGTAACCACACAATCCAAAGTGGAAATTAGCTCACAAGTCCTACATCTGGGTTGATTACAGGGTTGTGTACCATTTAGTGTCATGGTACCCAGTTCTAGTGCAAGTTTACTCGTAACAATCAGGTTGGCTAAATTAGGTGATTGTTTAAAAGATAGTAGTAGTAATTCTTGAAAAATACAACTTAAGATCTCATCCTCACTAAATAAAGGGTGGAGGTCCGAAATAATTTTACGTAGAAGTTCAAGGTTAGGATAATGAGTGACTACTAAGGGTATTCTGTTGTTAGTGATCCTTTCCTTATACTGAAGTAGTCGTTCTCTAGGTACCTGTTTTACACATTCTACTGCTCTGTCTATTTCTCTGGATGAGTGTCCCTGCTACATAAAGGTGTTTTTCAACATAGCCAAATGTGTATCTCTGTCTTCCTCATTTGAACAGATACAGTGACACTGAAGTGCTTGATTGGGCATGCCAGATTTTTTTGTGTGGCTCAGGTGATTACTATTTCTGAAGAAGTATCTCTGTCTCTCTCTGTTGGCTTCCTGTAAATACATGTATGTCAGGTTCCATCCTTGATGGTGACAGTGGCATCCAGATAATTAACACTAGTGGCAGAATAATCCAGGATAAGCTTTATGGTAGGGTGGAGGTTATTTAGTTACTGATGAAAATCTTTAAGTGTGTCAGTACCCTCTGTCCAAATTATGAACAAATCATCAATGTAATGGAATTAAGTGAGTGGTTTGTGGGGCAGTGCCTTAAGAAGTCCTCATCCAAATTTGCCATAAAGAGATTAGCATACTGTGGAGCCATCCTGGTGCCCATTGCTGTTCCCATAGTTTAAACATAATGTTTACCATTGAAGCTGAAGTTGTTACGTGTCAGAATTAATTCAGTATGTTTACCCACCACTCCAGGGTCAATGTTTTGGTCTAATCATTTCTCATATACAGCAAATACTTAAGGCAGGCTGAAATGCCATCCATGTGTGAAATATTAGTGTAGAGGGATGTTACATCCATCATTGCTAAAATGGTGTTAGGCAGTAAGTCCTTAAAATCAGAAAGTTTACAAAAGAAGTGTGTGGTGTCCTGGATGTAACTGTCCCTTTCTATTACCAGTGGTTTTAAAATGGTTTCTAAAAATCCTGAAATCTCATCAGTCAGGGTACCATTGCCAGAGACTATGGGTCTCCCCAGGTTTCCCGGTTTATGTATCTTAGGCAGCATGTAGAATGTCCCTGGCTTGGGTTCAACAGGGATAATGTCCATTAGTCTGCCCTTGACATGGTTAGGAAATGATCTAACTACTGTAAGCCCTGTACTTCTCTTTTATATTCTGTGATGGGGTCACTTTCCAGTTCTCTGTAGTAGGTGTGGTCAGTTAGCTATCTGTTGGCTTCATTAATATAGTCCTCTCGATTTAATATCACCACTGCAGAGCCTTTATCTGCTTTTTCATGACAATGTTGTGGTTTGGTTTCAGTGTTTGTATAGCTCTCTGTTCCAATGGAGAGAGGTTGTAATGGGCCTGTTTTTGCCTATTAAGGATCTGACCAGTCAATCTCTGGTGAAAGCAATGAACGTAATTGTCCAGTTTCTTATTATGCCCACTTGGGGGCGGTAAAATCAGATGATTTTGTTTTATTATCCATTGAATTGTTACTGTTTGTGATCTGTTCTCGGTCTGTGATTTCCTCTCTGCCATGAAGAATTCTTTAAGTCTTAATCTACAGAAGTATTCATCCAGTTCACCACAAAACTGTATTCTGTCCAGTGATTTTGTTCGGCAGAAAGTTGGTCTGTTAAAAAGTACACTTAATTCCATAGAAGTCTGTGTATGATTCGACAAATTAACCACTGAAAGGTTGCCATCTGGCAATGTTCTTCAGTCAGTCTGTTCTGTTCTTCATGGTTGTTATGAAGTATAGTGTGCTGAAGGGTATCTAACTTCCTGTTTTTAATGAGCATGGCTTGTCATAAGTTCCTTTCATAGTTCATGTGTATCTCATGCATGGTGTCTATTATAGGCTCACCAGACATTCTCTCCAGTGTGGTAACAATTCCATCAAACTGTTTAATCAAAAATGCTTTCTTGGCATATGATCTATGGATCCTGTGATTTCTCAATTTCTCAGAGGTCCTATGGCAGAGTTGTTCAGCGTATTTAGAGTGATCAGTGTTCTTTAATGGATTCTGAATAGTTAAACCTGTAGGGATAATGTTGTTCCTTTTGCACTGGGTTAAAAAATAGATGCCACTGTCTAGATGGGTGAGTTCCTTCTTTATGTTCTGCAACTGTCATATTCTATTGTGAATTCCAATATCTTCTATGATGACATACAGAAATAGATTAATTGCCATATTTGTTCTTTGAGAACAGATCCAGAAGCAAATGGTTTGATACCTATTAGTGGATCAACATAGATGTTACAAAAAAATGTCTATGCTTTTGGATCAACCAAGTCTTTCCTCAGAGACTTATGACAATTGTTCAGAGAGTCACAGTCTATTAACGCCCAGATCATATGAAAAAAAAACAGAACAAATTCTCATTGGTTAAAAGTACCTATTTCAAAAAATCACAAATTTAAATGGAATGAATAGCATCTCATTAGCTTGCTATTATTGAGAATCTTTTCAAGGTCAAATGACATCCATTAGATTAGCTAGGGGAAATCATGTCAGACAAACCTGGTGGAGTTCTATGACTGGGTGACAAGTGCCTTGGACCTGGGTAGACCAGTGGATGTCCTCTTTCTAGACTTCAGCAAGGCATTTGACTCTGTTCCTCATGTGGGCCTGTTGGATAAGCTAGGAGAAATGGGGGTGGGAAACCAGATGATCAGATGGATAGGAAATTGGCTCCAGGACTGGACCCAGAGGGTCGTAGTTGGTGGGATAGTCTCATCCCCAAGGAAGGTCATTAGTGGGGTCCCACAGGGATCAGTCCTTGGGCCCCTTCTGTTCAACGCCTACCTATCTGACATAAGGACAGGAATCAGGAGTGAGATGAGTCTCTTTGCAGATGACTCGAAACTGGGGGTGGTGGTGGATGGGGAGGAGGGGAGAGTGGCCCTGCAGGGGGACCTGGAGGCTCTGGAAAGATGGTCTAGAAAGTGGAAGCTGAGGTTCAATGCAGGGAAATGCAAGGTACTCCACCTGGGGGCCAGAAACCCAGGCCAAGTGTACACCCTGGGGGAATACTACAAGTCTCAATGGCTGAGAGGGACCTGGGGGTGGTGGTGGATGTCAAGATGAACAACTCTGAGACTTGTAGGAGGGCAGCAGCCAAGGCCAACAGGATGCTGGGATGCATCACCAGGGGGATCACCTCCAGAAGGAGGGAAGTGATATTCTCTCTGTATAACTGCTTGGTGAGGCCACACCTGGAGTACTGCATGCAGTTTTGGAGGCCACACTTAAAGAGGGACATTAACCTCCTGGAGAGGGTCCAGAGGAGGGCAACGAAAATGATTTGGGGCTTGGGGGACAGGACCTATGAGGAGAGGCTCGAAGAGCTAAATATGTACACATTGGAAGAGAGAAGGGACTGGGGGGACATGATAGAGGTCTTCAGGTACATGAAGAGGGTAAATGGGGAGGAACAGTCAGGGTGCTTTGAAGTAAGGAGGAAGGGGCCACTAGAGGGCATGGGTGGAAGCTGGAGGGGGGAAGATTCAGGGGAGAAAGGAGGAGGTGCTACTTCACTGAGAGGGTGGTCGAGCCATGGAATGCACTACCTAGGGGGCTGGTGGAGGCAGAGACAGTGGAGGGGTTCAAGAGGGGGTGGGACAGTTACAGGGGAAGGGTTCTGGAAGCAAAATCCAACGCAGCAAGAATATCCGGAACTGGGAAGGGAGAAGCCAGAGAAGGTGAGGGGGACAGCAAGGTCATCACCCAGGGTGGGAGCTGACCAAACGAGCAGACACGAAAGACTGTTAGGCCTATTCTGCTGGAATTTTAGTATGATAGTATGTTAGTATGTTAACTGAACACTCAAGCTGGAAAAGCCTGTAACTGAAATTATTATTGAATGTGTGTGTTATGAGAATACATTTAAAATTAAAAGTAAGAACTTTAGATTTAATACCACAAATGTCCAAGTTAAAACTTAATAGTATTGTATGATAAAAAAAAAAACTGTACAACAGAAATGTATGTATGGAAATAAAAGGGAGTTACGAAAAATGTATCTTGCATGAACAACTGTTTAAAACATTCATACAAAATTAAACTTATCTGGAAATATTTTCTTAACTATACTCTCAACCAGTTAACACACTCCAAAACATTAATGCCTACAGTCCTATGACATTATTTTTTACAAGATAATATGAATTGTCATTATTATTGCCAAATAAGAAAATAATAAAAAAAATAAATCTCTCAAGGACCACCTAGAAAATGAGTTCATGCTTCTTAAAATTTTCAAAGTTCAATAATGAGTCAATATATAATCAATTAAGTATATGAACAAACAGTCTTAATAATCTGCATAAAACCCCCATGGAATTAAACTCCACCCGGGGAAACGATAACTGGAAAAGGAGTGTCTATTCACTATGTGTGTGAGCCAAGAGTCCTAACACACTGCAGCATAATTATGACATGTATCTGAATATAAGCCTATCTTAACATGTAAGCACAACCCCAACCAATAAGACACTCTGGAAATCTGCATTAGACACTTCTAATACACAACAAGGAGCTGAAGGCACTCAACCTGTGGCCTCTAACTTCACCATGCCCCTGGCCATGCATTGAAAGTATTTAATACACTACATTGTGTCTTATTGTTTACTTATGCACTGAAGTTAAATCCCTTTCCTTATGCGAATGGGAAAATGAAATCTTAAACACAGTCAAAGATGAAGGATGGTCATATGGTGTTAGAGATAATATGCTGGGATTTAATCTACAGGATCATGAGAGCAGCAGCACGGGAGAGGGAGCTGGATGTCATTGTCCACCTAGGGACAAATGACCTGTCTGGGAATGGGATCAGAGCAGTGCAGGACAAGTTTGTAGAGTGGGGGAAGTGCCTTAGACAAGTAGCATGCACTGTAACCATCTTGGAAATATATCTGCCTGGCATGGGTGAAGCTAGGGTACTCTGCACCATGGGATTCAATGAATGGTTAAAAAAATGGGTGCTGAACTCTGGGTTTTGGCTTCATTGGGGACTGGGGGTCGACCTGGAGGAATGCAGGTCTATACTGGCGTGATGATCTGCATCTGTCCGGGAGGGAAACCATGATCCTAGGTAATAGGTTTAAATGCTTCATTGGCAAGCATTTAAACTAGCCAAGGGGGCTGGCACTGAAAAGAAACATGGAAATACCAACCCCCCCCAGAAAACAGGGTAGTTCGTCAGGTAAACACTAAGGTAGAAAAGTTGATAGGGAGCAGGACAGGGATCAATGAAGAAAAAGACAAAGACAGTAAGGACAGGGATGGGGCTAAAAGGTGTAAGGTTATCAAAAAAATGGAGGGCATTGAATATCAATGCATATAGTCTGGGTAACAGCTCCATGAACTGGTGGCCTTGATGGAAGAGGGACACATGGATATTGTGGCAGTCACAGAAACATGGTACACAGAGAACCATGACTAGGATGTCAACATACCAGGGTACACAATCTACAGGAGAGACAGTGAGGGTAAAAGAGGAAGAGTAGTAGTAGCTCTCTATATAAGGGAATGGATCAAAGCAATGGAACTAAAGGGAAAACAGGGAGGAGAGGAGGCACTGTTGGTCACCCTGGAAACAGGAAATGGCACCACAAGCTATATGGGAGTTGTATACAGACCTCCATCTCAGGGGAAGGAAATGGACAAGAAAATGCTAGAAGGCATCCTTAGAATGGCAGAAAAAGGGTATGATATTGTTGATTGGGGACCTGAATATGCCAGATGTTAACTGCAGCACCTTTGCTACAGCACATCCAAGAGCAGTGTAATTCTCAATGCCTAACAGGGGGCATGCCTCAGACAGCTAGTGTTGGAACCCACTCAGGAGGAAACAATCTTAGACCTGGTACTCTCAAATGGGGATGGAGAGAGGATCTCGGATTTAGAAATTGGTAGTCATCTGGGGACAAGCGATCACCAAACCATGTGGTTCATGATAAACACAGCTGTAGAGTCAAGTGACACAAAGGTGAGGCAATTGGACATTAGGAGGGCTGATTTTGGCAAAATGGGGGAGTGCTTCAGAAAAGCCCTAGCAAAACAGGCAAGGAGGTGGGGTGGAGGAACAATGGGGGAAAATCAAATATGCCATCACAGAGGCAACAAGCCTTTGCGTGAAGCAAAAAAAAAAGAAGGAAAAAAAAACACTATGTTTCTCAAAAGAGGTGGCAGAGAAGGTTAGGGAGAAAAAGATAGAATTCAAGAAGTATAAGAAAACACAGAAGAAGCATAACAGAGAACTGTACTAGTTAAAACAAGGGATGCAGGGAAGGCATTCAGAATAGCAAAGGCCCAAACCGAGGACAAGATAGCCAACTTAGTTAAGAAGGGGGATGAAATATTTTATAGGTACATTAGGGAGTGAAGAAAGACCAGGGGAGGGACAGTGAGGCTTAATAAAGGGAATGGGGTGGGCAGAGGATGACAGTGACATTACTGAGATACTGAACCAATACTTCTGCTCAGTATTCTCAAAAGAAGAGGAGGAGGAGGTACCTAAACCAAATAATAAAAGCACACTGGATAGGGGGGTCGATACTAGAGATGCAGCAAATTTAAAATCCGCCAGCGAAGTTGTGGCGAAATGGACGATTCCGCCACACGGAGTAATCTGTGAATTTCTCCCATTTTAGCCTGTTTTCGCTAAGGTAAACTTTTGCCTTTCCACAGGTGAAATTTCATCTTGAAATGAGAAGTTTCACCTCTAAAAGCCAAATTTCACCTTGGAAAGTGAAATTTTACATTACAAGGTGAAATTTCGCTTTTCCGCAAGATAAATTTTGCCTTTATGTAGGTGAAATTTCGGCATTTCACAGGCGAAATTTTGTCTGTCAGCAGGTGAAATTTTGCCTGTCAGCAGGTAAAATTTTGCATTTCACTATGCAAAATGGGTGAAATTTGTGGATTACTCTGCATAGCAAATTTTTATCACTTTGCTCATCTCTAGTCAATCCCAGTCCATTCACAGAAGAAAGGGTCTGGAAAGAACTCCTAAAACTGAAGGTGGACAAAGTAATGGGGCCTGCTGGTATTCACCCCAGAATTCTAAAAGAACTTAGGGGAGAACTAGTGGCTTGACTGACTATGCTTTTTAACAAATCATGGGAGGATGGTGTGGCACCTGAGGACTGGAGTAGGGCAGATGTGATTCCCCTTCACAAAAGTGGGAGTAAGTCAGAGACAGGAAACTACAGACCTGTTAATTTGACCTCAGTGGTAGGGAAAATGATGGAATCACTTCCAAAAGAAAGAATTTTTAAGTACCTAGAGGCCAGCGGGGCACAGAACCCAAGGCAGCATGGATTCACAGCGGGAAGGTAATGTCAGATGAATCTAATGGATTTCTTTGACTGGTTGACCAAAGTAATAAATCAAAGAGGGTCTGTGGTCGTGGCCTTCCTAGACTTTAGCAAGGCATTTAACACAGTCCCACACAAAAGATTAATAAACAAGTTAGCCAGCCTCATATGGTAAAGTGCTGGGGTACCTGTTACTAGATAGCATTCTAGTGTGCTTTACCTAGTTGACAAAGCAATAAGTGGATTTTTCCTGAAAACCTTGAAAGTTTGTCTTCACTGGAGTGGCCGCCCAGCCACTCCTTGCTCAGGAGTGCAAGTGAGTTTTTTTTCTTTTTATAGTCCCAGGGTGGTAACCTGAGTGAAAAATGGGCTGGACAACAGGACACAGAAGGTAATAGTAATGGAGTCCACTCCAAAGAAAGGGGGGTTACTAGCAGGGTACTGCAAGGTTCAGTACTGGGACGGGTCCTCTTTAATGTCTTTATAGGTGACAATGTGGAGGGACTGGAAGGAAAAGTATGCCTCTTTGCAGATGACACAAATATTTGCAACAGGGTTGATATACAAGGGGGGGGTGGAATGAATGAGAAGGGACTTGGAAAAGTTGGTGGAATGGTCAAGAGTATGGCAGCTTAGATTCAATGCAAAGAATTGCAAAGTAATCTACCTGGGAAACAAAAACCCAAGGGAAGAGTACACAATGGGGGGGTATTAATGACAACAAAAATGGAAAGGGACCTAGAGGTAGTCATATAAGATGACCTAAGGGTAAGCAAGCAATGTGAGAAGGCAGTAAGGAGGGCTGGGGGGATACTGGGCTACATATGGAGAGGCACCACCAGTAGAATACAGAAAGTTGTTATCCCTCTGTACAGACAGTTGGTGAGAATCCATCTGGAGTACTACGTTCAGTTCTGGAGACTCAGTCTCTGCAAGGACATAGACAGGGTGGAGGCAGTCCAGAGGAGGGCAACTAAAATGATGCAGGGTCTTCCCCAGAAGCCATTCTAAGAGAGACTAAAAGAGCATAATATGTATACCCTTGAGGAAAGGAGGGAAAGGGGGACCATGGTAGAAACTTTCAAGTACCTCAAGGGAATCAACAAAGTCCAAGAGGGTAACATCTTTCAGAAAAAGAGACGTGGAAGAACAAGGGGGTACAATTTAAAGATAGAGAGGGGACAACTCAGGGACAACATAAGGAAGTATTTTTTCTCAGACAGGGTGGTGGACACATGGAATGGCTTTCCTGAGGAGATCATGGGGTTAAAAACAGTGTGGGAATTTAAGAATGCATGGCACAGACATAAGGAAATTCTAGTGGGAGGTAGGAGGAAGTAGGCTTTTGGTAAAACTAGTATCTGCTGTTTATCCAATAGGTAGGGAAATGGGGAGACTGGGTAGGCCAAGAGGTCCTTATCTGCTGTCAAAGTCTATTTTTCTATGTTTCAATGTCATTAAAAAAATGTGTAATCTATGTAACATACTTAGCAAAATTAGAAATGAATACACTCAGTAACAGAGGGATTCTATAAGTTAGAAGATAGCACCAGAATTTATTTGAAGTTATTCTTGATTAAACTTTACTGAACTTTAAGTTAATTTAGCTATCACTCGTGAGATGTCTCTATGGATCTTTATAGCAGCAGCTTAAGTCCTTAGGTGTCAAACTCCAGATTCCAGCTTTTTCAGTTGGTTTTCATCTGTTTTCCACTCTAGCTTCTATCCTCCTTTGTTCTATGCTCTTGATGTCATATAATATACATTTATACGACAACCTGTGTCTAGATTAAAACATTAATATAAAACTTTAGGAATTTCATAATTTAAAATTTATATAGTCTGTCATAATCTGATACATCAGATACTGTAAATCCATTTTATTTTCTGTTGTTGAGAACAGCAAATTGTAAACAGAAAACTATTGTCATCTTACTGAAGGCTGTGATTAGAGACGGGTGAAGTTGAGAAACCTCACTCCCCAAATAAAGCTACAAATTTAGCACAATTCAGAGTTTTGAAGTGTCAAGTTCCACCCGTGAAGTGCAGAATATAGTTTTGCAAAGTGTTGAATTTTGCCGTAAATGGTGGAATTTCACCTGCAAATGGCACAATTTCACCATAAATGGCTGAATTTTATCTTTTGCAGCACAATTCCACCACTCAAGGGTGAAATTCTGCCATTCACAGAGAAAGACTGCAAAAAAAAAGGACAAAGTCACATAAGCGAATTTTGAAGCTAGTAGCAAGACTTCACGGATTGCTCCACAGAGGTGAATTTTCCAACTTCGCCTGGAACTTCACCTGAGAATTAAAACTTTGCAACATCTCTAGTTGTGATTTTGTGAAGAGCACTAAATGTTGAAAACAAATTCTGAAAATGTATTGTAAACATGTTGGGCCCCAAACTGTAAAACAGGTTTACACTGGAAGTTCTTGGGGCTATGGATCAAGGTCTAGCTACAGGAGCACTGTTCCTAGACCTAACAAAAGCCTTTGATCTGGTGAACCATGATCTCCTTATATGCAGCCTTGGGAACCTCAGTCTGGACTCCCATGCCTGTCACTGGTTTCAGCACTAACTTTGGGAGAGAAAACAGCAGGTAAAATAGAAGGGTATGGCACCCTATCTTAAGCTGGTGAACCAAGAAGTCCTCCAAGGGTCCATTCTTGGACCCCTACTGTTCTCCACTTTCATAAACAGCATGCCAAAACATTGTGGAGGGGCTAACATCCAACTCTATGCAGATGATGCAATCATCTACAGGAGTTCTAAGGATATCAACCAAATTAATCTGGACCTCAATGCCAATTTCAGAACTCTGGAACAATTGCTCATTGGCAGTAAACCTGAAGAAATCCAAGGCCATGCTCTTTGGTCCCAAAAACTTGGAGTCAATAGATTCATTCTTCTGCAACTTTCCTCAACTAATGGCACCAGGTTTCAGGTCGGTGCATCCATAAAATATGTTGGTATGCATCTAGACCAAGAGTTAACCCTGAATTCTCACATGGAAGTGACTACCAAGACCCTCCATCATAAAATGGTCCTATTTTACAGGCTAGGTGGTTACCTCAGCAGTGAAGCTCTATTGGCAATCACCACAGGAACCCTTCTTCCCATTCTTCTCTGTGGTGCTCCCCTCCTACATCCTCTCCAGGGTACTGAACTTGCCAAACTCAGAGTCCTCTGTCATATAATTGCACAGTTTTGCAGCTGCTGCTCACCCCTGTGACCATCACTTGAATATTCTCAAGTCACTCAACTGGCCAGCAGTGGAGGCAAGGCTTGCCTACCCTACCCTCTGCTTTGCTTTCAAAATAGCCAAATTATCAGCCTCCCACAGCCTCAATGGGCTACTGCAGTTCAAGTCCTTTAAGTGTGAGCTACGGTCAGCTATCAAATCAGCCCTGAAAGTCCCTAGGTCTAGATCCTTTGCCAACTCTGCCCTGGCCCTCTGGAATAGTCTTCCTTCTGGAGTATTGAACTGCTCTACCTTGAATGCATTCAAAATAGCCCTCAAATCCCACATGCACTTGGCAATTAAGTGCAATTGTAAATGGTGCCATGGGTCTTCACCTTGTTTCTCTGCCTGACCTCTTGGTTTACCCCAAGGTCTGGGCCTTTTACTTAATACCTCCTAACTCCTTCATATGCAGTCTTATTATGACTATTCAGCTTCTCAACCTCTCTCCCCTGATGCTCACCTTGACATAGGGTTGGGCCTAGATGATCCCAATTTGTAGCTTGAGTTCTACTTTATGATACCAAACCTGCCCTATACTCCCCCCTTCCACATTGGTGACCTACTCAAGTAGTCAGGCTCGCAAAAATGTTTACCTATTGCTTGGAAACTGTCATGTTGTGTTTAAACAGTTATTGCGCTAAGTCTTGTTAACTAACTTCCTGCAACTGTGTACCTTTACTGCTGCATGTATTGCTATTGTCCTTTGTATGTAAACGGATGCCTTCCTTTGAATGTAATTAACTCCTGGTCACCCCTGAAAAAGGGACACTGCTGTCTCAGTGGGCTTACCCAATTAACAAATTTCAATAAATAAATAATAAATAAAATTAAAAAATTCAGAGCTGGGAGCAATTGCAGCACACCCTTTTACACTGCACTTGTGATAGTATCCGACTGGCTCTGAGTGATATTCAGATGGTTAGCACTTGCCAATCGAGCAGCAGTAACTGACTGAATTTTGGGAGTATTCTGTAATCTGGGCAACTCAAATTGAGTGATTCAACAACTACATTTAAGCACCTGCAGCAAGCGCGACAGTGTCATAACAGTGATACTGCCAAAAGAGTGAGGGTACGAGAACGTGTGCTGGGGTAACGTGTGCTGTGGTGCTGGTGGTAATATGCAATCTTGGAGCTGGTTACAATTAGTGATGGGGTGCATGGGGTAAAGCCACCTGCATCACTTTTTTGATGCTCACTCTTACAGGTGTGCACAGTATTTGGATTAGGCATTTTTGCTTAACCCATATCTTGTTTGCTATTTTAGTTTCACCTTTATCACATAGAACCAATATTGGGCCATGCTGGCACAGTGCTAAGTGGAACTGTTCTTCACTGACTTGGACCAAGGGTGCATATGGCCCACAAGAGATTGTGTTGCCAAAAACAGAATAGTGCCAGGTCTCTTGGGGGCCATATTCAGCCCAAGCAAGCAAATTAGCTCATTGGGCATGCAAGGAGCTCAGGCGTCATCAGCATTCCTATTATGGGCTCATCTGCATGTGTGCGGAGGAGGTCTAGCACCACTGCAGTGAACATGCCCTGGTAGTCTAGCAGTTAATCCTCCTCCACTCACCCACCTTGTCATTTGAAAGTATATCCCTGGAAGTCTAATGGTCCTCCCACCCCAGATTACCCTTCCAGCCTTTTGTATGGATATTCCTGGTGCTGCCATGACTGTCAGATGTCAATCAGCCTAAGAGGTGAGTGGAGAGCAGTGCAGGCTGCCACTGTGCACCAGTAGTGTTGGAGAGTGGGAATTGAGGTGAGGGGGATGCAGGTTGGGGGCATCAGCAGGTGGGAGAGTGGGGGGTTGGTGATCAGTAGGGGGTGGGGATCACAAGATTACTGGGCATATACAATTAAATGACAAGGTGCATTCTCAGGGGTGGCAGAGCACTACACCACCAGGGATATCCATGCAAAATTCTGGAAGGGGGATTAGGGTGTAGGGAACTCTAAACCACCTAGGTTATTCATTTTAAAGACAGAACAGGTGATCAGGGGGTTGGGGGCCACTAAACCACCAAAAAACATAGAAACATCTATGTTTCTATGTTTCCTGGTGATTTAGTGGTCCCCCACCCCTGATCACTTTTTCTGCCTTTTGTATGGATATCCTTGGTGGTATAGTGATCACCTCCCCCCGATAACCCATCTTATCTTTTAATTATATATCTCCAGTAATCAAGTGATTCCCAACCTCTGCTGATCACCAACCCCCCCAATCTCTCACCTGCTGATGCCCCCATCCTGCACACCCCTCACCTCAATTCCCATTCACCATCACTACTGATGCAGAGTGGTAGCTGGCATGGCACTCTGCTCTCCTCCTAGGCTGGTCACCATCTAACAGTCATGGAGCACAGTCTCATACATGACTCTGCATGAATAGTGATGATGAGTGGAGATTGGTTTGAGGAGGATGCAGGGCAGGGGGCCAGAATGTGTGGGTGGGTGGCCAACGGGTGGTTGGTGATAAGTTGGTGAGGGGGGCACTAGACTATCTGGGATACATGTTTAAATTACAGGATGGGTGATCAGAGTGGTGGGAAAACTGCACCACCAAGGGTATCTGTATAATAGGCTGGAAGGGTGCTTGGGGGAAGGGCACTAACACACAGGCAATAACCATTTCAGAAGCAGAAAGGGTGATCAGTGGTGGGGCCCACTAAACCTCCAGAGATATCAATATTAAAAGCATCAAGGGTGATCAGGGTGGGGAGAGCACTAAACCACCAGGAATATCCACTTCAAAGGCATGAAAGGTGATCAGGTGGCTGGGGAACCACTAAACCACTAGGAATATCTATTACAAAGGCAAAAGGGATGATTGAGGTGGTGGTGGACCAGAGAACCATCAAGAATATCCATTTTGAAGGCAGAAATGGTGATCGGGGATGCCCTTGGCACAGGGGCAGGTGGATGCAGCACAGCCACCTTGTCTTCAGGGGGTGAGGGCATGGACTTAGCACCAGCTATCATGTGGTTTTCAGTTGTGGTAAACAGCACTGCTCTAGGGTCTGTTTAGTGCTGCTATACACCTTTGAATATACTGTTGTGACAGTATGCATGTGGGACTATTTCATTTGCATAGGCACAACAGAATAGGTAGTGGCTTAGCATTGTCTGCTTTGGCCTGTGCTCCAGGGGCCTATGAATATGGCTCTGCCCAGAACACTGGTGAAAAATGTTGGTTAGTGCTGGTGCTTATTATGTTTTCACCAGCACCAACCTTTGAATATTGGTGCTGTAATGTTTTAAAAAAAATTAACGGTAAATTAACAAAGAAAAACCTACTTTCTGAACTTATATTTGAATGATATCATCCCTTACAGAAATGTAAGTGTGCTGTGTACATGCAGAATGCATGCCACATGCTTAATTGTGCAATGTTTGCAAGCAGTTCGCATGCACAAAGCGAACATAAGCGATCCAGGTCTACAAAGCAAATCAGGTTCGCATGTTGCAAGCTTGACATGTGCAGCAGTTAAGCTGGTGTGAACATCATTTAAAAATCACATCAGGTTCACATTCTTTAAGCTTGCCACATATGCAGCAACTAAGCTGGTGCGAATCTCATCTAAAAAAACATCACTTTCTATTTCTCATACTACTGCTAGCAATTAGAGCCATTAAAATACCTGTTTCATTGGTTTCCCATTAAAACTAGGTAAACTCAAATAATTCTGATCCTTTTGCAAGTTGTTTAATGGCTTTTGATTTTTGTCATTAAATTGCCTTTAATTTGTAAAGTATTGTTTGCTTACTGTATTAGTTGCATAGGATATAGCCAGTCAACATCCCCCATTCCAGATGTGTGAAGAGGGGCCTCTGTGCTGTGAAGCCTGACCTTTTTGTTTTGGGCCATGCAAATCCTCTTATACATAATTAGTGCTACAAATGTGTTTCTTCATGATGGTTTCAGCTCAGTTACTTTCCCCTTGTCATTCTGCATGGAGCATATACACTATGGCCATGCCCAGCACTTTTTGTGCCGAGTAGGGTCTTGGAAGCCTGTACCATACCTCACCTTTTGTCACTGAAATGAGGGACATGGACACTCAAAATGAGGGACAGTGAGGGACACTAACCCTCATGATGATCAGGACACATCCTGAAACATAGAGATACAGTACCTCAGGACACAGTGGAAACCATTGCAATTACAGTACTTAGTTTTCTGACAAACAGTTCTCAATTTCCTAATTGGCTTAATTCATATTCGCTAGGAAATTAAGTCCGCAAGCCATCCAGCTGCTTTCCCTGCAGTAACTGCATCCCTAGTATTGTGAAAGCAAGCCCCGTGGTACCAAGACCTTTTTAATTCAGGGGACTTCCACTGAGGTGGCCACAAAGCTAAAGTCATTCACATTGCAGCTCCCGACTTCTGCCTGGAGCACTGCAAGCTCCAGTGCCCACAGCTCTTGCCGCCTGCAGTTCAGTTCTGTGTTTTTGGCCAGACCCCCACCCCCAACGCTCTATTAAATGATTCTTAGCCAACTGACTCCTTCCCACTTGTGCCTCTCATCCAGTCGCTGACAACCCTGAGAACTCCACCTTAAAGTGCCAACGCAGGCCACTTTTTTATTTGCACACAATCTCTAAACCTAAAGGGCTGTTCTTAGCTACAGTCTCCTTGTCTCTATACTCCCTTGCTACTTCTGTTACCCTTCCTCAGTCTGCAACCCTTCTTCTCCTCCTCCCCTCTCATCACATCCTGTTTTATCATCCCCTCTTTGTTACCCCTTACTTACCCAGCTACACTATGATGTCACACCTTACTTCCCCCTCCCGCTCTTCATCTTTCTATCCTTCCCCATCTGCTTCTACCCATCCCCCACCCCCTCATCTCCTTGCTCCAGCACCCCTCTGTAGCTACAGTGCATAAGGGCACATTACCCTGTCATCGTCATCCTCCACATCCTTCCCCAATATCCCTCCCCCACCATCCTTGTCTCCCCTACCCCTGTGTCTTCTTGCCAAACTTGCCTCCTCTTTTCACATCCCCACCCCCATGAAAACTGTGATACCTTGGAAAAAATGACTCCAGTCCAAGATTTTGAAACTCTGCATCTACAGAGTAGCTATTCTTCTCCTATCTGGCAACACTCACCCCAACCCTGGCCCCTCCTGGAAGGCAGTACAGTACAGTGGTTTAAGGCTCTGAGCTGCAAACCTGGAGACCTGGGTTTGAATCCCACAGCCCCCACTTGTATGCTGCATGACCCTGAGCAAGTCACTTAATTTCCTTGTGCTCCCCGATCACACCTGGAAATAAGCTTTGGCTCAGTGTGCCTTTCCTGGTTAAACAATTTCCCCTTTCCTTTTACCAGCATAGCCTGAAGTCATCACACAGTCATATTACTAATGTCTCCATTAATATTTGTAGCCTTTTGACTAAGGTTGATGACCTGCTCATCTGGGTCAAACAGCACTCATGAGATGTTCTTGCCCTTAATGAGACATGGCTCTCTCTGACAGTCCCTGACTCTGTGATCCCGATCCCCAGCTATATCATTTTCAGACAAGACCACCTCAGCAAAAGAGGTGGGGGTTGTGCCATCTATCTCAGCGATACCCTAAAAGGACAAGCCCTCCCTCCTGCATATACTGCCATTCACTCCCAAGTCCTAGCTATTAAAATATTCCTTGGTCAGCAGGGTAAAACTATTACTTTTCTGTCTGTTTACATTCCCCTCATGTTCAATCTGCTGGCCTAAAACTGGTTGTTGACTACCTCACCAATCTCCCCCACCACACTGAGACTATAACCGTTAGGTATTTTTACATCACTTGGCTTGCCAAAGATTTAATTTTTTCTTCTTTTTGGCCCTACTACTCCCATCGAGTTCTGCTCTGGTCACGGACCCCCTTCACCTCCACCTTCAGTTACACCTGTATCCCCCAGTTATCCTTGGCTTTCCCCCCAGAGAGCGGGGTCACAGCACTGACCCCCTATATCAGGGCCGCAGTACATGTATATGGTCGGGGATCAGCTCGGGAGACTAATCGTGGTGCTTGGGGCATAGTGTAATGTAGACAGCAAGGTTTGGGAGTTTCCCCCCCTTAAGCAGGATGGGGATGTGCAATGATGACCTGCGTCTGCCCTGTCCTGACGTTCTGTTGAGTGATGATGTGGTGTGGCTACCCAACCTCTGCTAGGTGCCGCTCATGTGCCGAACACTGCCCAGCCCTCCCCCTGGAGAAGGAGAGCTGTCCTAGGGATGGTCAATCCTTCTCCCCCCGGCAGGCCCTCCGGCTACCCGGGTCCGTTCCCGAACCCAGGTCGCCAGCGTTGCAAGTGGAAATCCAACTGCTGTGCCGACGGGCCATGCCCAAGATGATGAACCTTGCAAAGATGCCCTCTCGGCCATCGGCTCACCCAGATGGTACACTCTCCTTCTAAGGTTAACCCCTGGACCAGCAATGGAGCCCTTCTTGATCTCATTCTTACTACCCACCCAAACAAAATAATCTGCACCTCCATCTTTCCTGATTTGCTTAGTGATCACTCACCTGTCCTGTGCCTCTGGGCGAATAAGTCCCCTAAACCCCAGTCTAAAGTCATACACCAGCATCTACTAAAAAAAAAAAAAAAAAAAAACAGGCTCAAAAAACCAGTCCCACCTGGCCAACTGTGACTGGTCCCTCCTAGAGTCATTCAACTACATCGATGATGCTCTTCACTACTTTATCTCACAATTTAACTCAGCCTGTGATCTGTTTGCCCCATTTAGAAAGCATAAACTTTGTGGCACCTCACACCCCTGGATCACCTCTTCACTTCTTAGCTTGATGTCTCACAGGGACCACCTCTGGCACCTGGCACAGGCAACTAAATCCCAGGATGACATGCAATGTTATCGGGCTGCTAGAAACTTGTGCACCCGTGAGATTCAGAAAGCTAAACAAATCTACTTCAAAAATGAGCTTTCCATCTCCTGGGGCAACAACAACAATTTTTGGAACACCATAAAAGAGATCACAGGCAAGTCAAACAAAATGTCCCACTCGATGATTGTGGAAAATGGTTCCACCAATTAAGACCATAAACAAATTGCAGATGCATTTACCTCAGCTTTCTCTGACCTTAATAGTATACTTCCCCCTGACTTCTTCACTGTCCCTAATAACATTATGAACATCGCCAACTCCACCCCTCCAACTAATACACCCACATTTTATTTCAGGAGAGTCTCCCCTACCTTCTCAAAGTTCTTGGCAAAGGGAGGTTTAGCAGGGACTCCCTCGATCTAAAATTCCTCTGCCTCACTCTTGATTCCATTTCTATTCAGCTCACTAAACTGTTTAACCTATCTCTCACTCTAAGATAACTCCCTAACTAATGGAAAGCTGCTATTGTCACACCATTACATAAGAGTGGGGATAGGTCCCTACTCTCGAACAACCGCCACATATCTATCTTCCCCCCTCTTTCCAAAGCTCTTGAGCATATTGTGTCTGATCAGTTTTCTGAATACCTGGATCAATACGGTGTCCAATGTCCCCAGCTACACGTTTTCCATAAACAACACAGTATGACCACCGCACTCCTAGAATACACTAACCACATTCATAAGGTGCTTGACAAGGGTCATTTACTAGGCACCCTTTACACAGACCTCACCAAGGCATTCAACACCATCAATCACCATCTCCTTCTCCACTCCCTCCCTGCACTAGGACTCTAACAAGGTGTCATCAGCTGGCTAGGCAGCTACCTCAAGGATCAAACGCAATGTGTCAAGATATGTGATACCCTCTCCTGTAACCTCCCAGTACAATCTGACATCCTCCAGGGCTCCATTCTAGGCCCATTACTTTTCAGCCTTTTTATCGATAACCTCCATAGAGCATGTAACAACCATATGATCCTCTACTCAGATGATGTAGTAATTTTTTCCATTCATGCTGACCTACTCCCCCTCACTGCTGACTTGCAATCTAATTTCTCCCTGGTTAAGGCATGGTTTCAGCAGCATAAATTATTAATGAATTACAAGAAAACCAAGTCCATGTTGTTTTCTGGGACCCATAACGAGTACAGATCTGCCTCTCTAAATATCATTAACAAACAAAATCTCCCTATTGAACAGGTTAGTGATTTCAAATATCTTGGGGTAACTCTGGATAGCTCATGTACATACCAGCATCACATCAATCATGTCATTAAAGCCATAAATTCCAGGATAGGTGTTCTTTATCAGCACCGCCATTGCCGTCCCTGTGAAGCATTACATATTGTGGTTTCAAGTTCCATTCTGTCCATCATTGATTATGGGCTCATTATTTATTGGTCTGCCACTGACATTGCCCTTAATCGCCTAAAAGTGATGCTCAACAATTGCTGCCGGCTTACCGTGGTAGCCCACAAACAAACTCATACCTGTGAGCTTTATGTCCATGCTGGCTGGTTCCATTTAATGGGAAGGAGCATGTATCATACCTTCCTCCTTGCTAAGAAGATCAGTCTTAACCTTACTCCCAAAACTTCCCAGGTGCTCCTTCAGCAATCCATTGACCAGCAGCTCACCTGCTGTTCAACCAAACAACCCTTCCTTGTCCCTCTTATGTTGTACATCCTTAGCTCAGCACTCTTTCACCTTCAGAGCTCAGTCCTGGTTCAATGCCCTATCACCTGAGATTGCATTGGAACCTAAACTATGACATTTTAAATCCAAACTGTGCCTATACCTCACCTCCCAGAACCCTTGTGACTGCATTAGTTAAGCATTTTTTCCTCTCCCCATTCCCCTTCTCCCCTCCTTTTTTCCATAATTTCCCTATTCTCCTCTAGCTCTACAGCTCACCACCCTTTTCACATCCTATCCTCCCTCCCCTCTACTATTTTCTCTTCCCCCTCCATCTTGTTCCTATGTCTTCTCTCCACATTTTCCTTTTTGACAAAGCCATTTCCTGTTGCTGAAGTCTCAGCTATCATAAAATACTCTCTCAGTCCACCTAATTTTGCTCCATTATTTTCTATTATATGCAACTGTGTGAATATGTTTGTATATTGTGTGAATTGGCTTGTATATTCTGCTTCTAATATTGTATCCTTGATGTGGAACTTTTGCAAATGAGTCTTTGGCTCAAAGGTAACTGTAATCCAATAAATAAATAAATAAATAAAATAAATTAAATACTTCTACCGATATTAGCAACTGAGAATGCATTTCTAACATAAATTAGGGGTGCCATTTAGGTTGGGCAGAGGGGACCAGTTGCCACCTCCAGCCTGCATTTGTGCCTAGGTTATTCTCATGGTGTGGTAATAATGGCATTAAATTTGGATGTAATCATTTGCACAATAAGTGCCACCCTGGCCTATGTGCACTCATTTTGCAGGTGCACTCCTGACTCAATTGTGTCTGTATTGTGTTATCCACTATCTCTGCCTATTAGCAGTGGTGCCATCAAATGTGACATGGAGGAGCGCCAGCCAAGCAACAGCATATGAGTCATATGAGTGCAATACTGTCTTTCCCGCCACAGAGTAGACAGGCTGCACACTACAGCTTGGAGGAGTCAGTGAGCACTGAACACTCAATAGCAGTGTTGTGGCAACATAGTTTTGCTGGTCTACTCTTAGTGAGTCTCCATCTCCTCTGGTGGCTGAAGGGGCAGAGGGTGAGCTAGAAGCTAACTGGTGATTAGACTACCTACTTAGTCTACTAGTCTTGCCTAGCAAAAAAAACAGCACAGGACCCTGTGGCAGCAAGCTAGGCCTAGCAGCAGCAGTGACAGCAGTGTGGGTGGCCTTCATAGGCCTTGATCAGTGCAGTGTGGCAGCAGCCATAGCAGCAGCCAAGCAAGAAGCAAACAACACAGGTTTGGTGGGTTCATCTGATGAGGTGACTTCATTGCTGACCATGCTTGGGGCCTGGGTTGGTCAGTTCTGGCATCCAACTTCTGGTACAAGGACAGAGAAGGAGCAGACTGAAAACTGGGCTGGTGGCACACTTAGCCAGACCACAGGTTCTGGCCAGATTGCCAGGTAAGTAAAAATTATTTGTTTTTTTACAGGGGGATTGGGGAAGGAGGAAGGACTGAAATGTTGATGTGTTTTTCAAGTTTCTGTGCTTCTGGGTGGCTTCACAACCCATATAGGATGGGTATTGAATGGAATGGAGTTGGGGAGAGAAACTGGGACAAAGTTTTTTTTTGGGGGGGGTCAGAACTTCAACCAAGAAAAAAATGATTAGTAACTAGGTGGAGTTAAGCCCAAATCTGATGCAGTGCTCCAGTGTATAGACAGATACGTCTTACACATTTGAATTTCTCCTGATTTGCATATCACTTTTCAGTCACAAACAAGTGTTACCTTTTAGAGATGTTCCTGACATTCTAGAACTTCCCACCTAGGGGCTAACTAGCACCTGGCCTCCACCGGTTGTTAGCTCCCCCTGCTGAAATCTGAACTGGCGCCCCACCATAAAATCTAACAATACAGGACATCCTCTGAGTGAGCAACATCTTTTCTATGAGGGATGGATGAGGGGCAAGCAGTTTTCAGGGGTAAAATGAGGGCTTTCCTTTTAATTCAGGGACAGTTGAGTGGTATGGTATGCACCCAACTATTGGAGCCCCACTATAGTCAGGCCTACCCCCACCAGTGAAGCTGACTTCCACATCCCCATGCTTAGGCACATTATGACATAGGGCAAGTGAGACTGCAGGGGCATTCACCACTGAAATGAATGGGTATATTTTTTTATTACTGTTTTATACATTATTGATGGAAAGTTGGAGATTAATGAAGGCAACTAACAAGGGCCTTATTAGTAGAATGGTGGCCTTCATCATTCTCCAACTCACCATCATAAAGTATAAATTGTAATAAAAAATAACTCTGTTCAGTTCAAGGGGATACACCCCAGCACTCTGACCCATGAACATCATCTCTTAAAGACTTCTGCCTCTTGCTCCCTAGTACTCAGGTACAAGACTCTCAACTTATATCTATAATTGGTAGGTTGTCTGTAGCAGCATGGCCACACTCACTACAGTGTGCATATGGGGGGGGGGGCTGGCCATGTAGGTGGATGTTGAGTTATTGCTACTTTTGTGTGTGTCCTTTAAAGTTTATTTGTGTTAAAGCATTCAAAACTATGGAGAGAAAATAGTAGGAGTACAAGGAGTACAGGAAAGACAAAAGTAATTACATAGTTTTTTGGGGTTAATGTGTACATGGGGGTGAGAAGAACCACATGGGTTTCCATTGGTATGAGTGCTACAGTTCAGCTGTGCAGCTAAGATGAGGAGGGAAAAGAAAACTAAAGTATGACAGTGGCTCTAAACATGCCACATGCATGCAGATATATGCAGATTCATACTGAAGTACAAGTGAGCCATATGTGTGCAGGCAGTATAACTTAGTTGTTAAAGGCACTGAACTGCAAACCAGATGACCAGAAGACCAGAGTTTGAATCTCATCAACCCCCCACTTGTATATGGTATGATCCTGAGAAAGTCACTTAACTTTTATGTGTGCAATTATCAGTGACCACTTGCTTTTTGCACGCATGCCACATGCATGTGGTCTGTTCCAATTTAACGTAAAAAGTATGCTTTCCACAGTTGCTTGCTGCATGCATCCCGCATGCATGCAACTGGTTCCAATTTAACATTTAAATCATACTTGTAGCATGACTATCACATGAGTAGTTTTATGTGTGCAGCATGAAAACATTTCATATAATTATTTCTGTAAGGGATATTTAACCTGCATAATTCAAATTGTCTGTATCCCCAAATAAAGAACAGGTCTTTTAGCTTACTAGCCTATGCAGATGGTGTTGTGCTTTTGTTGATATCCTTATTAGGGCTGCAAAGGAAAGTTAAAAAAATACTTAGTTATGTAAATAGAACATGTTAACACATACCCAGTTTAACTTCTGGTTTTGATAGCACCAACAGGAATAATTATAGAATTACTGTGTATAGGGAACCCTTTGCCACAGTATGTTATTATGATTGCTGGGGTTTACGTTTTACAAGAAATACAACATGGAACAAACAATTCAATTACATAAGACAAAAAAATATTAAATCATCCAGTGGTATTAAAAGATTCATGTTCAAATCTGGGGTACAATCAATAGAGGCTTGCTAAGGGTACAGCATGCCAAAATCAAAACTGTGATACTATATTCTCCTTCTAAGCAGCTGTCTGGCTCCTTTGAACTCCTTGTAACCTTGCTACTTCTGGTGGCAGTTGACATTGAACTTAATTCTAGTTCTAGCCCCCACTTTACCAATGCAGCTTCCTAAAGTACTGCAGGTTGCCCACCTTAACATCTGCAGCCTTCTCCCAAAACTAGATCTGTTGCAGCCTCTCATGATCAACCTTCAGCTGGATGTTCTAATTATCTCAGAATCATGGCTGTCCCACAAGGTCCAAGGCACTGCAGTGTCCTTATCTGGTTACTCCATAGCTAGGAATGATCACCCCAAGAGAGGTAGATGTGTTGCAATCTACCTCTCCTTCAGTATCCTATTTGTACCTCTGCTACCAATCTCCACCACCTCTGACTAACAGTTGTTCCTCCCCAAACTTGCCCTCCCCTTTAAAGACTCACTTTTTATTTTCAGGAGAGTATTGCTATCCTGGCCTGTTGTCTGTTTCAGTCACTGAACTCCCTTCTGCCTGCTCCAGCTCCTTATCTGGTGAGTTGCTATACTAGGGGATTTTAATTCTAATTGGCTCTCCCTCTCTGTGCACAAACTTTGTCAGAATTTTAAATCCCTCTAGCTATATCAACTAATTTTGGGCTCCACCCTTCCTAATAATATTCTTCCTGATAATTATCAAACTGAACTGTTCTGGAGTGGATACTCTCCTTTCACCCTCATCATATTGTGAATGCAGGTATCCAGCCAGATGCACTCAGTGACCATCATATGCTTTGAAATGTGCACAAAATCTATCAGCCTAAAGCCCCCACCTGCTAACAAAATCGTCCTCCTGCTGCCCTTCAGATTGTTGGATTTATTCTCCCTTCAAGCAGATTTTGGCAACAGACTGGTCTAATATCTCTACAGCCTCCAACATCAGCTAACCCCATGTATTCCTTTCATAACAAATTTATGGCTGTCTAGGATTGACATGCCTCCCTCAGGGATACCAGAGTCAGAGGTTCCCACTTCCCCTGGATCTCTGCTGAAATACTGGCCTGCTGTAGAGCTTGTGATCTAGCCAGACAGTTCTATAAGATCACAGGGTACACAGCCACCCTGTTAAAATATTGGTTTCTTTGCAAGGCTTGCAACAAAGCCACTAGGCTTGCAAAATCTGAGTGTTTTGCATCCACACTGAAGAACAACATCATTCACCCCTTCAAGTTCTGCAATGTTATCTAATCCCCCCATTCCTGTTCTCCCTGCCCATCATCAAGGTTGGCAACACCTACATCAGTGACCATGCTGCTGTTGTTGCTTCTTCCAACTTTTTCTTCACCATCTGCACCCTTTCTCTCCTCCCCTACCCCATCTTTTCCTCCTCTCTCTTCCTCACATCCCTCATGTTCCTCTTTCTTTCCTACTAGCCACTGTGTCTGTCTTAAGGCCCTTCTAGATCTTAACCCTCCACAAGGGTATGATCCCAGATTACCTTAACCCCACATTTCTGCACCTCTCTGCACCAGCTATTGCCTTCCATATCTTCCTCCTCATTAACCTCTCTTTCTCCTCCACATCAGGCCCTGATGCCTGGAAGTGGGATACTCTCATCCCCTTCCAAAAAGGTTGTGATCCTTCCTCTTCTGGTAAATTTCATCCCATTTCACTCCTACCCACAGATGCCAAGCTCCAGAATCATCTTGTTCACTCACGACTAACTCTTTCCTTGACTTCTCTTTTTTTTACTCATTTCCAGTCTGTCTTCAGGAAGCCCTAATCCACAGCTACCTCACTCCTCCTGCTCTCTGACTCCATCCTGTCCAGTATGGAACAGGGTCAAATTAATTCTGCCATCTTTGTCAACCTGGCCAAAGATTTGGACAGTGTATCCCACCCCACTCTCCAGGACAAGCTTAAGGCAGCATGGCTCTCTGTCTCCTCCTTCGGCTGGTTCCACTTCTACTTAGAGGGCAGGCCACTAGCTGTCTGTATTGGAGACATCCAATGTCCACTACATCTAGACTGTTAAGGCATGCCCCAAGGTTCTGTCCTGGGTCCCATAATCTTTTTCCATATTCCTAAATGACCTCCAATCCATCTGTTCCTCTGCATCCATCCAAATATATGCAGATGACACTGTGCTATTTGCCTCTGACTCCTCTGATGCTGACTTAACTGTTCATCTTCAACAGGATTTTGACAGGTTTCAGTGCTGGTCCTAGTTAAACTTGCTGTCCCTCAATGCCATGAAAACTGTCTCCTTGACCTTTGGCTCCCAGCAGAGATTCAACAGACACTTCTCTCCTTCCACACCCTTGATGGTACTGGGTTTTATGTGACAACAGTGAGTACAAAATGGTGCCAAGAAAAATAGTGACTGTACATCAGCGAAAAGCAAAATGGCGATGAGCACTATAGCATTCTCCACATACAGTGATGGGTGGTTACTATCTCCATGGGGAGTGATGTGTACTTACTTTTTATGCAGAGGGCTATGCCCCCCACACCCCTGAACCGCCCATCACTAATATGATCATCATGGGGGGATGACAATGAGGACAGGGGAAACTCAAAAGGGGGGATAGTCCATGAGGGGGCACAAGTTGGCAGGGGGAGAACATTGGGGGGGAACCTGTGGGCAGGAGAAAAAAAGTCAGGGCATGGGCAGAAGGGGAGTTAAAGATGGAAAAAAAAACTTAAACAACAGCAGGACCAAAACAAATCTCCCCACAGCCAGTCCCAAACCCAGGTCCACCAGCAACACATGCAGTGATTGTACCCACAGCACCAGACAGCCAGCTCAGAACTGGTCCAACAAACAGATACCCATGTAAGTCAACCAATAAGTACCCCAACTCACTCTCAATGAAAACAAAAGTGCTGTATCTAGAATGTGCTCTTAAAAGCACATAGCCCATTTCATAATCACTATTGTTACTTTGCTCAAGTTGACTCACTGTGATTGAGCCACTGTATTCACTGGATGCCTTGGTACTATGACTGAGGATGCCTCCTCCTTTAAATTCCTTGGTGTCTGGCTTGACCAACACCTTAATTCCTCTGTGCACATTGCTGCTATCCACCACAAGCTTCACTCCAAACAGGGCATGATTTATAGAAACAAAGCCAGTATGGGAACAAAGCCAGTATCTCTCTTCCTGTCTGTTGGGAGCTAGTCATGAAGATGATGCTCCCTATTCTTGACTATGTTGACATTGTCGACAGTACCACTCCTATATCCACCCTTGACAGACAGGACTCCCTCTTTCACACTTTCTGCCATTTTGCCTTGGACTTAACCCCCTTGTAAACACCACTGCTGTCTCTGCTTCTTCTTCTCCCTTCCTTCCCTCAATGGCAGATGATTCACTCACAGTGCCACTTTCATCTCTAAATTCTGGTTTGACTCTTCCAACCAACCAACACTTTATTTATAAAGCACCTTTTGAAATCAAGGCACTGTACAGACAAGAGCAACAGTACATAAAAACAACAGCAATATAAATTATTTAAAGTCAGTCTGGATAAGTCTGAGTAAATAAATACATTTTTAGCATATTTTTAAAGCTACTGATGGTCAGGCACTCTCTTAACTGATGAGGTAGAGAGTTCCACAGGGTCAGTGCTGCAAATGAAAAGGTGCGAGCCCCAAAAATTTTCAAACGAACCCTTGGAACCTCTAGCAATCCCTCATCGGCAGATTGGAGAGGATGATTGGGGGAGTAGGGAGTCAAGAGATCTTTCAGGTAGTCAGGTCCCTGTTCTTGTAGGGTCTTGAAGGTAAGCAACCTTAGCTTGTAGGTGATCCACCACTGAACTAGCAGCCTGTGCAGCTCATGCAGCACAGGTGTAATGTGACTGGTCCTAGAGGTACCAGTCAACAGCCTGGCCACAGCCTTCTACACTAGCTGCAGGCTGTGGATAGCTACCCCAGATAGCCCTAGGTAGAGGGCATTGCAGTAATCAAGATGAGTAATAATGAAGGAGTGGACCAATGTTGTAAGGTCACCAGGAGGAACCAGGTGTTTCACCTGGGTGATATTCCTCAGATGGTAAAATGAGGATTTAACTACAGCCAACACCTGAAATTTCAGGGTCAGACCGTAGTCAAAAATAACATCCAGGTTACACCACCAGTCTGAAGTAGGGAGCTGGACACCATCAAGCCATAGGCCCAACATGATCTTAGCCCCAGAAACCTCCCCCGGGTGACCTGGATCCCCAACCAGCACTTCAGTCTTATTTGGATTCAGTCTCAACCAGCACAAGTGCATCCAGTCTTTGATCTTGGAGAGGCAACTATTTAGCACAGAGACTGTATCAACCTGTCCAGGCAAAAAGGACATATACTGCTGAGTGTCATCTGCATAGCAGTGAAAACTCAAGCCATGTCATCTGATGATACCTCCCAATGGCATCATATACACTCCGACCAACATGGGCACCAATATGGAACCCTGCAGCACCCCGCAGGACAGGGGGAGGGCATCAGAGGAATAAATTCCTGTGACCACCTTCTGAAACCTGCCTATGAGGAAAGATCAAAACCTTTTGAGGACTGTACCTGACAGTTCACAAAGGAACCTCAGGGTCTCTAAGAGCACTCCATGGTCCACAGTGTCAAAAGCTGCTGAGAGATCACAAAGAACCAAGATGGTATGAGCCTTTCGATCTGTCACCATTAAGAGGTCATTAAGTACCCAAACAAGGGCAGTGTCTGTGCCTTGCCTCTTGCCCAATATAACTTTCTACCCTCCTCCCTCCTTTGACCTGCCACCTCCTAAACACTGCTTCCATTTCCCTCTCTCTCTTACTATCTCTCTCCCTCTCTTTCTCTCTCTCTCTCTGTCTCTCTCTCCCTCTCCCTCTCCCTCTCTTTCTCTCCCCACCAGGAAAACTTCTACAGGTCAAGCTGCCTTCTTGTATCATTTTCCTAAGCTCTGGTCCTCTCTTCCCCAATTTATCTTCACAGACTCATCCTTCTTCACCCTTAAGACCCTTTCTGGTGACTTTACTACTCTTTCCTTCAACTGTACCTGATCCCTGACCAATGTTCTTTCTTCCCTGTGTTTTTGATGTTCCTATTGCTACCTCCTGGCTGTGAGCAATGACCTGCCTATCAGAACATAAATTAATTATTAATAACTCATTATCTTTCCTTCTGCACTGGCTTTGTTAGATCTAGTACCTTACCAGTATGGTTGGTGGTAATCTACTACCATCTGGCATTGTTTGCAGTTCTGTTGCACCTGTACCCAGTATTGTATTACACTTATATTTCAATTTTGCATTATGTTCAGCTTTATTTTGTGTTACACTGACTACCTGCCCCTAACTCATGATTGTGCACTGTTACGTAATTTGATGTTTATTTTATTTATTTATTATTTCTACTACTCCTTACATGATGTACTTTCACTTGCACATCCTGTACTGTGTACTCCTTTTCTCTCATCTTTTAAGTATACATGTGGAAATGAACTATTCCAACCTCAGTATGTCTTTCCTTGTGAAACATTTGAAATAAATATACTGCTGAAATTTGAGGCATTGCCAATTATTCCATGTTAGAAGTAATATTAAACAAAATCTATAAATAAATTCTCGATGTAACAAGTTGTGTGCTGGCCTATATCATCAGAGCAGAGCTTGGCCAATAATTATTATCTACTTTACTGTAGTTATTGAAAAAGCATTATTCTCATGGATACAATGCTCTTGCCTGAAATATGATTACCCTCAACTTGTACTGAAGAACAGATCAAATACTCTGAGTATCTGAAGAAGAAATCAAATACTCAGACAGAGGTTTTAATTTCCATGTCCTGGATTTACCAAGGACTCATAGAATCCACTTACACTCTAATATGTGTTACAGTACTATATATATATATATATATATATATATAGCTATATATAGCATACTAAGAGATATAATAATTCCTAAAATTAAACAAAGGTTTAGAGATGTCACAATGCAATGTGCTACAAGACGCCTAGACAAATCCTTGATAAATTATTATATAAACAAATTCCAACTGTGAATACAGAATATTACCTTACATACTGTATTTGGAAGATAGGGAAAACAGATTTCTACATATAAGTTTAAGATTAGAGCCTTTTACTCAGAAATATCTTGTGTGAATATTAGATACATTCAAATTTAATAATTAATGCACTTTTCTCCACAAGTAATTCCTTAATTTTAAGTAAAGTTATTGGTTTTATTAAATCCAAACACTTAAAATAGGTCCAGTCTTCAACTTCTGACATATTATTTGTACCTTATTTGGTAATCTTAGTTGCTCTAGAGATTATCCAGTCCCTATCGTGGGAATGTAGAAAAACTTATCTGAATCAAAGAGTACCGTATTTCATACTCAAGAATACTTGGATATTTGTGAATGTTAAACAGTTGACCACTTGGGCTAGTCTAATATTGCTTATATTATGCTTGTCATTAAAGTTGCATTTGGCATATCCTGCATAGTCACTGCACAATGCTATGTGATGTTTCTGTCTCATGAAAACTACTATGCATTAACTACAGAGAGTGTGCAATATCAGAAATAAATAGTATATATTATTTGTGGAACCTCTATGAATTTCTCTATATAATTTATGTTTATATGATAATGGCAGGGAATTTATATCTAATTTATGCCAACAATATATGTTTTTTGTTGTTTTTGTATTATTAATATTTATTGTGATAGACTGATGGTCTGATAAACTGTTTTTGTAACTATGCCATAAATGCACAAAATAAACTTGCAACTAATTGTCAAATAGTTAGGGCATTCTACTCAAAAGGAGTTTGCTATGTAGGGGACTATGCAGCAAAAACAGTAGTATTGAGGCCACAGCCATCAGTTAAACTACTTACAGCACTATATAAATTATTTATAGGAGCAATCTCACAGTCAGATGGTAGGGTTTGCATAGCCAGAGGTATAAACTTGGACTTTGACCTAACATAGGAAAATTGGAACCCTGCTATTAGGTAGGTACTCACATGCTCACTTACCCATAGACTTAGGAGATTACAGAATAATATTCTTTATAGAACTTACTTTGCAGTTCATGCTGGGAGTAGAGGTGAAATTGGGCATGAGTGACAGTATGAAAAAGGTATATGACCTTGCCCTGGTTATTGCCACAAAAACAAAGACACAGCATTGGACAAGTGAAATGCCTCCAGGGAGTGGCACACTGGGTGAACAATTTTTGTTTAATGTGTATGAAACTCGAACATATTCAGATGAAAGCTAATGTTAACATGGATAAAGTTGCACAAATGTGGCAGCCAGTTATGCATGCTATTGAACAGGAAATTATGATGCCAAGAGGGGAAATACACATAAGTGTTTTACAGCTACAATGTATTATGTTCTGTGAAGCATGATATTCCCAGAAAAAGTCCCTCTGACTAATCTAAGGCTTTTGCTTTGCCCATATCCATATGGTGTATAGCAATCGGCCAGCTACCCAACATTGGGGGGGGGGGCATGTGCCTCATATGCAATTCACTGGTTACTGGGACATGATTGCTGATCTCTAGACATGATATATATATATATATATATATATATATATATATATATATATATACAGAGAGAGAGACAGAGGGGATAAATGATGGGAAGTGTGTGTTATGAAATTTAATGCACACCCAAGGTGTAGGATGCTACATAAACCCTGAGGGTGAGCTCGAGGGTTTATTAAACATCCACACCAAGGGTGTGTATTAAATTCAAGTATGACACACTTCCTCATCTTTTATTTTTTATGATATACTGAGCAGCAATTTTTCACACACACACACACACTCACTCCTGCCTGTCTTTAGTGTTCTCTCACACACACACACACACACACACACACACACACACACACACACACACACACACACACACACACACACACACAAAGGCTGTGACTCTCTCTTTCTGCTGCCTTCTCCCTTTTCATTTCTTTAATTTTGGCACCCGATGCTCTTTTTTTCTTTTGATTTACTTACAGTTTGTCACCACCGAGATCGCATCTAGGACACTCCCTGGCCAAGCTCTGGTGCCAAAACAGTCAGATGCAGGATCAACCAGATATTTTGCAGGGTACAAGGTTGGATCAACCGGATACGTTTTAAAAACTAAAGAAGGAATGATCATGTCTTCTTTTTGTGGCAGCTTCTTGGGAAGTGAAAGACAGAGGGCCATGTTTCAAATACTGTCCAGCCTGCCCACATCATTCATTCCTTATGCCAATGCAGGAGCCGCATCATTTGAGTGGCATGGTGCATGAATGTCATAACAACCAGCCGGCTGTTACGGGAAATATCAACTGGTCTAGTCTATGCAAAAAAACTGCTGACTAGTTATTTTATCTCTCTCTCTCTCTCTCTCTCTCTCTCTCTCTCTCTATATATATATATATATATATGTATATATGAGTGTGTGTGTGTATATATCTTTATTGCAGAAAACTTTGTTAATGCACCATTAGGGTTAAAGTGCCAAAAGTAGGGAAATATAACCTTAGGGTTCCCAAGCCTAAGATCCCATTCCCACTGTGTGTGCAGGAACAGACATGAGGGAAAGTTAATGTTACCAACCCCTGCAACCCACCTCCTCCCTTGGCTTCCAACCCTATGACCCCACACCCAACCTACATGCAGGAACAGGTCTGATGGGTGTGCCTTGGCATTTTGAACCCTAATGCTCACACCATTCTCTTATTCTGTACCCACGGTAGCTTACTTAGTCTTGGAATAGGAGGAGTTTACTAAATGTAAAAGGAGGGCCTCATTGGAGAGTATGACCACTAATTACTTTTTTCCTAAGTTAATTATATCATTTGCCCATTCAGTAAAGAAGAGACATAGAAAATGTCAGAAGATAGGGGCTGCTAGGCCCATCCATTCTGCTGATAAGCCCTATACTTGCATGCAGCCTCTGACCCTATTTGGTCAGTGGCTTTTCATCACTCCCTCCCTCCCACCTCAAGGTTCTTTTGTGCTTGTCCCAGGCATGTTTAGAAACCCCCACTTTGGTTACTAACACCACCACCTGCAGCAGACTGTTCCATGTGTCCACCACCATCTCCATGAAGAAAAACATCCTCATATTTCCTCTTAATCTGTCCCCTTCCAATTTCATATCACGTCCCCTCATTCTTGTACTCTTTCTACATTGGAAGATGTCTCCCCTTGCACCATATTTATGCCCTTGAGGTTCCTGAAAGTTTCTGTCATGTCCCCTTTCCTCCAGTGAGTACATGTTGAGGTCTTTTAATCTCTCCTCATATGTTTTGTGCTGCAAGCCCTGTATCATCTTGGTGGCCCTTCTCTGGACCTCCTCCACCCTGTCAATATCCTTGCACAGGTGTGACCTCCAAGACTGCACACAGTACTCTAGGTGAGGCCTCACTAGTGTTTTATACAATGGCAACACCACCTCCAGCCTTCTGCTAGTGATACTTCTGCCTATGCACCCCAGCATGCATCTAAGCTTAGCTTACTTATCTGATCTAACTGGGGATGTGGGATGCTGAAACCGCAGTTATTAGGCCTATGATATTTGGTTAACTTATGCGTGATTACATCTGACAATATTTCTCTGTGGAACTAGTTGGGGCCTCTTTAAGTCATTTTTGCTGAATGTGACATTCTTGATGTAGAGGAATAGGGAATATAGGGGAATGGGTTCACCTTCTTAAAGCAACACTGCATGAGAGTAGTGAAAGTTTTGATCTATACATTTTATACTATTTTAGATCACCACCTATCTTCTGACTTATTTGATATCCTTTTGCCTCATTTTGAGTCTGCTTCATCACATTCTTTGCAGTTCAAGTATTAAATGCTCATTTTAATATGGCTTAGACCAGGTTTTCTTTAGTGTTTTCTGTTGTTTTAGAACACCCATTGTTTAACATCACTTTTCTTATTACTATAGTGATCTAACATGCAGCATAGACTGCTCCCTGATCTTATGGGACAACAAGTGCACAAAAGCAGCTGAGAATACTGATGAAAACCTGGTTCAAGCCATATTAAAAGGAGCACTACTTTTATTATTTCAAATGTGAAAAAGGTGCTAATGCAGGTTCAAAATGTGAAAAAAGGGGAATCATACCAGTCAAGAGATAAGACACAATCTAAAGTAGAATCAAAAAGGAATAAGTAAAAATTATCACTGCTATCATTCACTGCTGCTTTAATTTTATCTACTATGCTCATTTGAGCAATTCTAGGTAAAATATCTTCCGCTGATTGCCTCAACCTTATGTTTTGTGGACTCTGGCAGTTTTACCAGTTGGAAGACTCAACATACCATTGCCTCACTACACCACTGTTGAGCATTGGCAAGTAATACTGTATCATGGTATCACATCATACTGTACATCTCCAATATGCCCAGAGACACCCCATTCTAGTTTTGTTTCTATGATGGGGAGGATAGCATACTGCATGCCAGGAGCTTCAACCAATATTTGAAAGAGTGGTGCAGATAGGAGGAGTCTGGCAACATTGGGGACTGGGGTCCCACCTGTAGAGATCAGGGCCTATACAGGGGAATGGGCCTGCATTCATCTGGGAGGGGAACCACAGTCCTCAGTGAATGGTTTAAGTGTTAAATTGGCAAACACTTAAACTAGCCAAAGGGGGTGGCTGAAGGAAGCAGGGAGACATAAACTGCCCCCCCATAAGCTGAAGTAGTCAGTAGAGAGAGAACCCTAAGAGAGGAAAATCTTCAGGGGTATCTACTAACAAGAAAAACGTAAGTGTAGAAATGAAGAAGAATGGGACTGAGGGCAGCGGGGGGGTAAGGAGAGAAGGCAAATGGGAAAATGGGAGGTTGACAAGCAGAGTGGTAGCATAATTTGGAAGGCCATGTGTGGGATGCTTGAAGTCTAGGTAACAAAATCCTGAACATGGTGTCCATTGTGCCAGAGGTTGACCTGGACATTGTCGCCATTACTGAGACATGGTGCAAAGAACACCATGACTGGGATATATTCATACTAGACTATACTCTGTTCAGGAAGGACAGGGTGGGTAAGCAAATGGAAGGAGGGACTCTTTACATCAGGGATAGTATAAAAGCAACAGAGATTCAGGGACTACAGGGAGGGGCAGAGGTACTGTGAGTCACCCTAGACATGGGGAATGGGGCAGCAATTTGCACTTGTGTGATCTACAGACCTCCAGCACAGGGGGGGAGAGTTGGATAAGGTTCTGGTGAAATCCATTCAAAAGATGGCAAATAAAGGGGAGGTGCTGCTGATGGGGGACCTCAATCTGCCAGATATAGATTGGAGTATCCTAGCTGCAGCTTCACATAGGAGAAGGGAAATCCTGGACTCCCTGCAGGGGGCTTTCCTCAGGCAACTAGTAAGACAGCCCTCTCATGAGGGCACACTATTGGACCTTATACTCACCAACAGGGACAGTGTTGCAGAAGTCACAGAGGGTGGCCACCTTGGGACCAGTGATCACCATACTGTGTGGTTCAATGTAAGTACTGTGGCAAAAATGAACCACACAAAGGTGGGGGTCCTGGACTTCAGGATGGCTGATTTTACAAATATGGGAAATGCCTTAGGGATGTCTTGGTTGGGGGGTAGGGGGCTTGGGTTGTGTGGAGGAGCAGTGGGAAAAACTAAAGGGGGAGTACTGAAGGCAACAAACCTCTCGGTCAGGCAAATAAGCAAAAGAAAGAGGAAAAAGAGACCACTATTGTTATCAAAGGAGGTAGCTAGGAAGGTAAGGACAATAATGTTAGCATTCAGGAGGGATGAGGAGAGACAGAGGGAGGAAGATAGAGAGGTGTATCAGGAGATGCAGGGGAGGCAGGGAATGCAGTCAGGAGTGTAAAGGCATAAATGGAGGAGAAAATAGTCCAGGCAGTAAAGAAAGGGGGTCAAGACATTTTTTTCAGGTATGTAAGTGAAAACAGAAAAAACAGTGGAGGGATTGTACAGCTAAGGAGGGAATGGAGTGGGGGGAGTGTATGGAAGGGGACCAGAAAAAAGCAGACATCATAAAAATTACTTTTGTTTAGTGTTCAGAGAGGAAGGAGAAGGTAAGGGACCACAGAATAGAGACAGGAGCATAGAAGGAAGACAGATGGACACTAGTCCATTTACAGAGGAGAGAGCCCTGGAGGAGCTCACAAATCTGAAAGTGGGCAAGGCAATGGGGACAGATGGGATGCATCCAAGGATATTGAGGGAGCTCAGGGAGGAGCTGGCTGCACCTCTGAGGGTCCTTTCAACCTCTCACTGGAGAAGGGAGTGGTTCTGGAGGAATGGAGTAGGGCAAATGTAGTCCCACTTCACAAAAGTGGCAGCAGGGAGGAGGCTGGCAATTACAGGCCAGTCAGCCTGACTTCAGTGGTGGGGAATTTAATGGAATCATTACTGAAAGAAAGGACTGTGAAATATTTTGAATCTAGTGGCTTACAAGATCCAAGGCAACATGGTTTCACTGAGGGGAGGTCACGTGAAACAAATCTGATAGATTTCTTTGTCTGGTTGACCAAGGAATTAGATCAGGGTGGATCAGTGGATATGGCCTACCTACTGTAGATTTCAGTAAGGCCTTCAACACTGTTCTACATAGGAGACTCCCAAAATAGGTAGGCAGCCAAGGAGTCAGTCCAAAGGTGGTAAACTCGGTAAGGAAAGGGCTGGGGGATAGGCAACAGAGGGTGGTGGTAACTGGAGTTCACTCAGAGGAATGGCAGGTGACCAGCAGGGTGCCACAAGGATTAGTGCTGGGACTGGTCCTCTTTAATGTCTTTATTAGTGACATTGCAGAGGGGTTAGAAGGGAAGGCATGCCTTTTTGCAGATGATACTAAGATCTGCAATAAGGTAGACACTCCAAGGGGGGGGCGGAAAAAATAAATAGTGATCTGAGAAAGCTTAAGGAGTGGTCAAGAGTGTGGCAACTAAATTTCTATGTGAAGAAGTGCAAAATCATGCACTTGGGGCACAGAGGAAACCCAGGGGTGGAGTGAAAAATAGGGGGAATGATACTAACAACACCAAACAACGAGACCTGGGGGTAATCATACCTGATTACCTAAAGGTGACCACACAGTCTGACAAGGAAGTGGAGAAAGCCAGTGGGATGCTGGGGAGAATAGGGAGGGGTATCACAAGCAAGAAGAGGGAGGTGGTGATACAGCTGTATAGATCACTGGTAAAAGTACACCTACAGTAGTGTACTGTGCCCTGTTCTGGAGATCATCTCTCCGGAAGGACATAGTCAGAGTAGAGGCTGTCCAGAGGAGGGCAACTAAAATGGTGCAGAGTCTGCATCAGAAGCCCTATGAGGAGTGACTGAGGGAACTTAATATGTACACCGTGGAGGAAAGGACAGAGAAGGGAGATTTTATACACTTTCAAATACCTCATGGGTATGAATAAAGTTCAAGAGGGATGCATTTTTCAGAAGAAAAGATGCTCAAGAACAAGGGGTCATTCTCTGAAGCTGGAGGGGGAGAAGACTCAGTGAGATTTGAGGAGGCACGTCTTCACAGAAAGAGTGGTGGAAGCCTGGATCAGCATCCCAGCAGAGGTGGTGGGGGCCAAAATTGTTAAGGGATTCAAGAATGTGTGGGATAGGCATAAGGTAACCTTCAGGGTTAAGGAAAGGGGGGTGGTAAAGCTTGAGATCAAGTAGGGTCTGCAGTGTTACAGTAGGTAGGGAAAATGGGGAAACTAGGTGAGCCAAGCGGTCCTTATCCGCCATCAAATTCTGTTTCTATGTAAGGCAAAGTTATTGAAAGAAACTAAACATATATATATATATATATATATATATATAGTATTTCTTGACACGATAGGCTGCACTAGTTGTAACTGGAGTTACTTATAGAGAACAGCTAATGTATGGGTACCCATACAGTACAAGCCTGTGTCTGTATTAAGAGGTTTCACTGGAAATTAGAAACCTCAACAGTGCAGCTCGAGAGGTTTCACTTGTTGACATAGAAATTCTGAAATGCAGACACTTGTTTGTCTATATATATATATATATATATATATATATATATATATATGTCTATACATTATCTCTTAAAGTGTATGGACATCCATTAATGTGTATCAGTTGAGAGTTATGGATTTGCTGCCTGACCGGATCATTCTTGGCTGACTGGGAAAAGTGCTGTGGCTGATCTGTGATCGCTGCACCACCTCCTGATGCCAAAGCACTGTTTGGTCCACCTTTCTCTCTCACCACTATGTCAGACACTTTCTTTCTTTAATTGTTCTCATCAACACAGCCTATTTGTTGCTTAACCACCAGTGACTTAACATGAAATAAATAACAAATGGAACTACAGAGCTCTCATCAGACTTTCGACTAGAAACGCCATTTCTTCCAGATGTCTTCAGCTTCAGCACCTCTTTCTCACCATTGATTCTAGCGGGAGCACCAAACTGTAGACAGAACAAAAAATAGCCAGCAACATCATGGTATGTGAAGAGGAAAACAAGAACTGCTCATGAAGGTAAAACCTTTGTTTCTGCTCTTCCATCTTCTGCTTCCTGCATCTCTCATAGGCCATTTATTTGCCATATGGCAACATTCCAAGTTTTTGCGCTACAGTAGTTATATCACTACTGCAGCAGAACAACATTATGATATCACCACTGTAGCACAACAACCTATTCTAGGCATGGATTTCCATGCAGAACAACATTCCATTATGCACTACATGGGGGTTTTCATTCATTCATTCATTCATTCATTCATTCATTCATTCATTCATTCACACCATTATGAGATGGACACTGAACAAGGCAGATGCTCTGCACTGGGGGACTGTTTTCTTTATTGCAGGTTGATTTTGTCGAAGTTGGTTGTGGTAGGAGAGTGGAAGAGACTATATGGGGGTTGGGTGGGGGACTGGGGGTGCTTAATATCAGAATTTAATAGCTGACTTACGTGGTAGGACTTAGGTGGGGGAGAGTGTGTTTGGAACATGTGGGTGGAAGGATATGGACTGATTATTTCCTTCTAGTATAACTCTGCACAGGGCAGGTGGTCAGTAGGGGGGTGGGTGCCAGTAGGGAAGTGAGAGGAGGTAATCAATGATTGTAGTATTGGTTTGGGGTGAGGGGATGGTAAGGCTTTACAGCACAGTGGCTGGGAAGAATATTTTTTACAGTTTATGTTATTTTATAAAAAGAAACCAAAATCCACCGACGAAGTTGATGCATCTGCCATGGCAATAGTGAATTTCTCAAACTGTGAATTTCCACAGATCTGAGCCCATTTCATTAGTGGATTAAAAATTTGCAGCATCTGAAATAATGAAATTTTGGACAAGAAGATTGCCCTCAAAAAAACTTAAAGAGATAATGGATCATTTGAATTTTGCAAGTCAGAGTATCCCAATGGGAAGCACAATTTTGCAACAGATGGCAAAGTTGTGGTCCAACACCTGGAAGCCTCACCATCAGATATTGATAATGGAGGGTTTCATGAAAACCTCAAGGTATGATTGTAGTTAATCTTTTTATTGAAACATCAAAACATAGCATAACATCCAACAGTTAGCAAGTAAGGCAATGCAACAATGGGTCATTTATGTACTCTTACATAAAGCAATCTGTACTCATAAAAGGTAAGGTTATAAGGACAGTTAAAGATAACTTAATCCTTACAGTGGGAATGCATTGATCCAACAGGAATATAAAGGTAAGTAAGCATATAACATGAACAAGTAATGCAGAACAATTAATCAGAGGAAGTAAGATGCTGACCCATCTCTGGATGTTGGAAACCAACAGTCTAAAACAATAAAACATAAAAAACAACAGCCAGGTTGGAATTAGTAGGAATAGGAACTGTAAATAGTGGGCAAACGGAGGGGGATTACATGTCCACTTTATCTGGTTGGGACACTGGCATAGCATTATGGCACCACTTGGAATGCAGAAAGGGGAAACCTCACTTGTAAAACTTATCCAGAGTATTAGTTGCAAAGTTTTACATTTGTTCAAATGCTGCAAATTGCCTGACTGCTAGCAGCCACTCAGAAATAGAAGGACATTTGCCAAATCTCCAATTTTTTTTAACAGAGGTTTTGTTGTGGCTGTCCCCACTGCAGTAATCCACAGAACTCCGGGGTCACATTTGAATGTAGAGTAGGGGGCACAGCCCAAGAGCAGCATAGGTGCATCCACTGGTGTCTCATTCTGCACAACCTCTTGACATATGTCTATAATTTGATGTCAGAGGAGTTGAATGACTGGACAAAGCCATAACATGTGATAAAGTTGGACTCCATATTGATCACAACACTGGCAGTGATCATTGTCCATAAGGCCCAACTGCTTGAGGATGTAGGGGGTTCTGTACCATCTCAAAAAGGTCTTGTTTTTAATCAACTGTCTCCTGCCATCTCTACAGGTCTAATGTATCCTCAGCCAACAGTGAGCCCTTTGCTTTTTGGAAATGACATATTGCATTTCCTGTTCCCATTTTTTATTTAGCCAGTAAAAAATGTTCTGGCAAAGCATCCCTCAAGTCCTTATAGATACAACTGGCTCTACACTTGGTAAAGGTGCCCCATTTACTGAGAGAGGGAGTGTTGCCAGATAGAGGGCTGGAGGGGTGCTCCCTACTGAGCATTAAAATTATCTCCATAATCTTCAGGCATAGCCAGACATCCCTTTTGGAGATATAGTATCTCTCTCTCTTGGAGGGAGACCAAGGAGTTGATGATCAGAGATCTGGGCATAATGAGGTCATGAACCAATCTGATGCCCTGTAATTCCCAGAATTTCCAATGGATTTTATCTCCTCCAATTCTGATTAGAGGGTTGTGCCAAAGAGGGGTGTATTGCCATGGGTTTGGAGGTTCCCCTAGGCTCTTGTTGGTCATCAGCCCCTAACCACCATGTCTCCAGTGATGCCAAAGCTTTAACCAGCTGTATTGGTGGGGGGGGGGGCTACTCGAGAAACTGGCCTATAAGTGCATCCACTTTGTGGAACCATCTGGGGAGAATTTGGATTATGAGATGGGCAAGTAAGTGGAGTAATTTGGGGGCCATGATGAGTTTGATGTCAATTTTTCTGGCCAAGGAAAGGTGCAAAGGCTTCTGCCTGTCTAGATCCATCTTAGTGGAGACAACTGATGGCTCAAAGTTGAGGGGAAACAGTTTTTGAAGGTTGTGATTCAGCTTGACTCTAAGATAGGTGATGCCCTTTGGAATCCATTTGAGACCCATGGACATAAAGGAATCTGCAGGACACAGCCTGCTGAAGGGTAGAACCTCTGTTTTAGAGTGATTGATTTTCAGGCCAATGACAAGCAAAAATCTTTGTAGGAGAAAAAAGGCATGCTGCACTGCCTGAGGAGCATCATCTAATGTGATGAGCACATCATCTACATATAGAAAGGTTTTAAATGTATTCTGGCCTACCCTTAACCCCCAAATCACTGGGTCCTCCTGAATAGCAATAGCCAAAGGCTCAGTTGTGAGAACAAAAAGGAGGTGAGAAAGGGGACATCCTTGCCACGTGCCTTTGTGCAGAATGAAGTGAAGGATTTAAGTCAGTTTGTAAGCACTGCAGCAAGCAATGACAAGTAAAGCAGATACACCCAGGATCTGAAGGTAGAGCCTATGCCCATTTTGCCCAGGGTTACAAGGAGATAGGTACACTGAATGGAGTGAAGACCTTCCCAAAGTTGACGGCAAGTGCAGCCATTAGGGTCAAGATGTTACGCATCTGATGAATAAGCAAAACCAGCGCCCTAATGTGATCTGAGCTGAGCCTCCACTTGACAAATCCCACTTGGGAGGGATGGCTCAGACCAGGTAGCATGGGCTCTAGTCTGCTCTCAAGCACCTTAGTCAGAGTTTTAGAATCAGCATTTATAAAAGACATGGGTCTGTAACTACCTGGTGATGTGGGGTCCTTACCCTTTTTAGGAAGAACTGTAATGACTGCCTCTCTCATTGTCTGAGGCATGATTCCTTACCTGAGGGAGTCTTGGAATGCTCAAAGGAGGCAGACACCCACATCCTTACCACGTTCTTGATAAAAATCAATAGGAAATCCATTGCTGCATGTGGTGCAGTGAGGATTCATGGCTTTAATTTCAGCAAGGACTTCCTCCAGTGAAATTGGAGCATCCAGGGCAGTTGCCATTGCTGGAGGGATGGTGGGGATGGAGAGGGATGATATAACGGTTCTAATGGTTTTGGATGTCAGTGGGGAAGGAGATGCATACATCTTCTCATAAACGCCTTTCATAATGCCATTTATATCTTCTGGTTTGGTCTTGAGGGAGCCTGAGGGTCCTTCTGAACAGCAATAGCTTTGGCAGCTTCTTGACATTTCAGTCTGTTTGTGAGTAATTTGATAGATCTCCCCTCACCCTCCCAAAAGGAGTGATGGAACCTTCACAATGCCAGATATGCTTTCCTAGACAAGAGATCATTTTGTTTGGTATGGGTGCTAATGAAGCGAGTCAGTAGGCCCAAGGGGGTGGCATCAAAGGTAAGTGCTATGTAAACATACGTAACAGCTACTGTAAGCAGCCCTTGGGAGCTGTCAGCAAAAATGCAGGGGTGAGCTGAGCAGGAAGGCTCTCCTATAAATATACAGAGGGATATTGGCCATGTGGGAAGAGCCAGCTGACCTCATTAGTAAGCTACCCCCCTGAGCGAGCTGTGGTCTGAAGAGGACAGTAAAGACTGCTCCAAGCTTCCCTCACACTGAGCCCACACAGGGGTCATGAATGAAAGCAGGAACCGCTTGTCAGCCCCCTGGGGAAAATACAAAAGAAAGCAAGGTAAACAAAAAAAAAGGAACAAAATCTTGGGTCAAAAATTGTGCTGAATAGAAAAATCAGCTGGGCCACAACCTAGCAAAGAGGGCAGCAGCCCTGCAGATGTGACATAAATGAAAGTGGTGAGGCCTGTGGCAAGAAAATCAGTCTCTAGAGCGAGACATATAGCAAGGAGAAGTGACTACAGTTATGGAAGGACAGTGGATCTCCGGACATGGCAAGAGCAACCATGACTAAGTGGGGAGAGTTAACAGAAGCCCCATAGCACTACTCAAAATCCATTAGGGAAAGCCACCAACCAAAATTGTGCAAGCCTCTCGGTCTTGGAAATCTAAAGTATCAGACCCAAAGTAGCAGGTTGGGGTCTGGAACCTATAGGAACAGAAGGAATGAAGAAAGAGAAAAAAGATTAACATATGATTATGGCCCACCATACATTACCATGGAACAAATGACAAACAACAAAAAACAACTTGCCCCTCTAAGAGATACAGGCCTTAACTGCCTGATTTCCCTGATATGGTTGCTCATGAGATGAAGGTGCTCCCTTATCAATTATACATTCATGCATCACAACAGACATAAAAAGGAGTCCACCCAGTCCTCATGACACAGTACGCTGCTGTGAGAGAGTATCACCTATGCTGCAAATTTGTTGGAGACACCAAGGGTATGACCTACTAACCCAGCAGATGGCCTGAATGCTCTTCAGATCCAGAGAATCTGCTGGTTGGGAGGGAAGTGCTTGTGGCTATTTCAGGCCAGGAGCAAGTAGTGGAAGCCTTCTGAGGACCGGAAACTACAGAAGTAGTAGCTGGTAGCAGAGGGGGAAAATTCTTCTGGTGAATCCTTCACTGCAGCATGAGAAATTGACCTGGTGTCAGAACTAGCAGAGCTGAAGGAAGCCTTTGACTTGGCGCTATGGCTTTGGCTATGGGATCTGAAGTGAGTAGAGTGGTCATGTCTTCTACCCCCTTCTGCCTTTTTTCCCTATTTTTTCACCTTGATTTAGGTGCAGGGAGCCACAGATCATCATCCTGGGGGGAATGGTGGGAGCAGAGGACCCTGATGGTGAGAGACCCTGCAGCCTACATCAAGCAGGGATGTGACATCCATTTGCTGCAGTCTGTCCCTATCTTCCTGTCTGCATCCTTGCAGTTTAAACTTTTCAATATTAATATGAGGAAAATGCTTCAAGATGAATTCTTTGGCTGCCTCAGGTGCATTGAAAGAACATGGGATCTCGTTCATTGAGAGGAGGAAGATAGCCGGGTAATGCAGGGAGTATTGTAGACCTAAATCCAAGCAGACCCCTTTGGGCCACTGTGAAAGCACAGCCCCACTCCTACAGCTCAACAGAGAAGTCAACAATGTCAATAAAATTTGAATCTTGTGTCCTTGCCAAGATATGTGCTGCTTTTCCCTGGCTGCTCTTACAATCTCCTCCCAGTCCATGAACCAGAGGAAGCGGCAATGATTTGCCTAGGCTTGGCATCCTGCAGTGGCTTTGGGGCTAGGGAGTGGTAGGCTCTGTGGATCTCATTGGGGCCTGCACATGTATTGTCCAGGAACTCTGGGAGCACTCCCTGTAGAAAATGGCTGGTGTCTGGTCCCTTGCAGCCTTCTATGAAGCAAACAAAATGGAGGTTATTCCTCTGACTGTGATTTTCCAGATCTTCTACTCAGCTCTAAAGTAGGTGTATAGTATGGTCCTGCTCACTGAGGTATGCTAAAATCCTCTCAGTATGGAGCTCAGCATCTGCGATCCATTGCTCAGCCACATTAGTCCAACGAGAAAGATATGTAATATTGGCAGCAGTATTCTGTGCAGCCAGCTCAAGTTTGTTCATCTGTTCCATCATCTGTGTAGAAATTTCTTTTATTTCTTGCAGGTTTGTGTCTGCCAATGATGAGGTCATGGTCGCCGTGGCTGAAATGATTCCCACCCCCTGAAGTCTGAGGCTGAAGACAAGATGAGGCTCAGAACTCAGTGCAGTCATAAAACTGGAGAACCGGACAGACACTGGATAACCCCGAGGTAAGAAGCTATCCCACAATTGCAGAAGAACAGGCTGGAGTGACCCTGATGCCAGGGTGGAGAAGGATTCTGGCTGCCATCTTGTAGGTGGCCAGGCCCTCAAGATATGATTAATCTTCATCACCCAACTGTTTATGGATGTATCCAGGGGGATTGAGTTTTGGGGAATACTTCAGAGACTTGAGGTGTGCCTACTCAGTGACCTGCAAGTTAGGTGGAGTTGGGATTCTCAAAACAGATCACCCTGCTGAAGTTTTTCACAATACCGTACAGTTACCAGTTAAGAGATGAAAGAGTTGTTTTCTGGACCAATGACATGAGTGTGTTTCGCACCATCAATGGGCAACTGAGGTCTAAGGGCCTATTGAGAGACCTCATGAGTTTCTTTGTCCTCAAGTGCATGCTGCTTAATATTCATTTTATAGCTTTATATGTCCCTGGTATTGAAAATGGTATTGTTGATACTTTATCTCATTCACAGTGGCAGAAGTTCATGGAATTGTCTCCATCAGCAAACCAGGAACCATGTCTGGTCCCACCTTTCCAGAAGGCAGTGACCCTGAGACCTGGGAGTGAATAGGTAATTTTATTGCACCCTGGGCCTGAGTGGCATATATTGTCCTGGGGTGGAACACATTCACACCATCTGAGTTGGGTCCAGTTTGCCTAATACTTGGTCAATCCCCCCAGAACATTTTGGCAGCTAGATCTTGAAGGATAAGTGGAAGTACCTCCTCCTCCTCATCATCATCATCAGTTTTATTTGAAGGCAAGTTGAAAGAAACTCTCATTTACAATTGTGTCCAAGTACAAAAATACTACAAAACACAAATACATAATGACAAATAACATATAAGTTCTATACACACACACCACTGAAACAAAACACAATAATTCAATACACATTATAATGTAAATACAAGAAATATAAATTCACCCATAACAATCACACTGATTCAACAAAAACCTAACAATAAAAAGTTTAAAATGGGAGATAGGGATTATTGCATTCAGATTACATTTTTTCTTAAGTTCTTCCCATGTCTGAGGAATAGAAACAGATAGGATATAGTCGAAATATTTTGAATGAGTTCTAAGAATAACAAAAATTAGTAATATACTAGACCTAAGACTGTATCTAGATAACTGTTTGATATGCAGTAGATTTAAAAGAATTGGAGGAAGTTCACTTAGGAAATGTGTATACAAATAAGGTTCATAGGTTCATATGAGCAATTGAAGGCCTAAAGACCTATATAATGCTCACCACTTTTTCAGTGGAAACTCCTATAGTTTTCTACTTCCATGTACCTATCCAATGATTTCTTGAATTCCAACATGGTTTGCTGTTAACAGTACCTGCAGGAAATGAGTTCCATACACTAACAACTCTCTGGCTAAAATATTTACTTCTCTTAGATGCTCTACTAACCTCTTGTGTTAGCATCATATTATGCAATCTTGTATTTCTTTGACTGGGGTGTCTGACTAGGCCAGTAGCTTCCCACATACACTCATTCCTACTAGCACTAAAAACCAAACACAGGTCACCTCTTGTCCTTCTATACTTTAAAGAATAAAGTCCTAAATGAGTAATCCTCTCAGTGTAAGACTTGTTCCTCATATTCTTCATGCTTTTCATCATTCCCCTTTGAACCCTTTCTATCAATCTATCTTCATTCTGACTTTGGGGGGCACAAAACTGGATACAGTACTCCAGATGAGGTCTAACCAATGAAGAATAAAGTGGAATAACTGTGGCTGATTCTCTGCTCTTTATATGTCTAAAAATACATGATAGTATCCTTTGACATTTTTTTACCATCCCCTTTGTGTGGGTATCAAAAGAAAGGGAATTTGTAACCTTAACTCCCAAATCCTTTTCTGTTTCCATTGTCTGCAAAATATGATCATTCAGTTTATAACAAAATTGTTTATTTTTTTCCCAAAATGCATCACTTTACACTTTTCTTGGTTAAATCTCAATTTATTTATACCCACCCAGTGCTCCAGTCTCCTTAATTCCTTCTGCAAATTATTTGCTGCTTCCTCATTATTAACTATGGCTGCCACCTTACTATCATCGGTATATTTACACACCCAGACAGAGCTGGTAGTTTCCATTCCCAGTACAAAAATATATAACAAGGTGGAACCCAAAACAGACCCCTGAGACACACCACTAGTCACTTTTCCCCATTCTGAAAAATACCCACTGATTCCAACACTTTGGCGCCTATTACTCGGCCAACTTTTAACCCACTTTAGTATATGAGAATGGAGCTGTAATTTCTCTAATTGCTGTATTAAGATTTTATGTGAGACTGAATCGAAGGCCTTTGAATGGTCCAAGAATATTACATCTACCAGTAAAGCTGCATCTAGTGCAGCATTAATTGGTTCAAAAAACTTTAACAGATTTGTAAGACAAGATCTTCCTGGTGTAAAACGATGCCGTGTTTTATCAGACAAGCCTTTACTATCCATATGTTTTTTGATAAGCTCTAATATGAGCCCTTCCATAACTTTTTCCAGAACAGAAGTGAGACTTATGGGTCTATAATTACTCACCTCCTTCCTATCCACCTTTTTATGTATTGCTGTTATATTAGCCTCTCTCCATTCTTTTAAAGTGTTCCCTTCCTGTATTGAGGCATTAAAAAGCTTTATTATAGGACCTGCAAGTTCATCCGAGGTTTCTTTCAGAAATCTTGGGCTAATCCCACCTGGGCCAATGAATCTATCTGGTTTTAATTTCTGAAGCCTCTCTTGAACAACCTTTTTTTTTTCAAATAATATATCATGCATACAAATGTTGTCAACATTTCCAATACATGAATCTTCTTTAGTTTGGAAAGTTGTTAAAAAATATTTCTTTAGCTCGTTCTCCATATCCTGCTCTTTAACCCGAATTTCTCCCTCTGATTTTAGGGGTCCTATTTCTTTTTGATTTGCCTGAAAGGAACCCACATAACTAAAAAAGCTTTTCTTATTGTCTTTAATGGATTCTACCATTCTTTCTTCTGCTCTACTTTTTGCATTCCTTATTATAATCTTACTTTTATTAGAATCTGTTTTATATATTTCATAACTCATTTCAGTTGATTTCTTTTTATATAATTTCACCTTCTTTTTTTCTAGATCTTTTAACATTACTTCCCCATCATATTGGAATTCTTCCTTTTGTATTATATTTTGGTATTACAGATACCTGGGTATCCACTTAGAGGTCAATTTTTTATTTTATTTTTTCCCAAGTATGCTGAAGATCCAGTCCTTGTAGCTCATTTTGCCAATCCCAATTTTTAAGATGTTCTCAAATACTTTTATAATCCGCTTTATTATAACACTTAATGGTTGTGATACCTTTGGTCTTACAAGTTTCCACATTTATCTCCATGATGATTTGATTGTGGTCATTATCTCCTATTGGATCTTCAATTGTTATCTCATTAATTAAATCCTGCATAGTACCAGATCCAGTATTTATTCCCCTGGTTCCTACATTAACTAATTGTTCCAAATCTTTATGTATAATCATCTCAATAAATCTGTTTTCTTCCCCAGATGAACTTTCCAGTGTCTCCCAAGTAATATTTGGGCAGTAGAAATTTCACAAAATCTGAAAGTCCCCATCTACATTTATCTGTTCCATATTTTCTATAAAAGGTATGCTATCTTCCCCTTTTAAATTAGATGCTGTATATAGCACACAGGGCGCTACTTATCCTGCAAACATCAGTATTTTAATCCATAATTGTTCTACTGATGTTATCTTGTACCAATATAGTTGTCTTCTACTAGCTAAAGAACTCCAGCCAACAACAGTGTATAAATAACAATAGTGAGTGTTCTAAGGCAGGCCAGATATAAACCTTAGGGCATTATGGTAAAGTGGATCAAGAGCATCAAGTAAAGGCTTAGTTATATTTCTGTAAATATAGTCTCCGTAACCAATAGTTCTGTAAATACAGTCTCCATAACCAATAAGAGACAAAAATAAAGCATTAACAAATAATTTTCTCAAAGGAAAACTAAAATGAGATTTATTCCTGTAAAAAAGGCTAACAACCTTTATAACTTTGAAGAAATATTCAAAATATGTAATTTAAATGTTAATTGATCTTCTAATATTATCCCCAGATATCTATAAGTAAGGGCCCTAGAAATCTTGATACAATTGTTTGAAGTCAACTTTAAATGAGAAGTGTCTATACTCTTTTGGCAGACATCATCCACTGTGTCTTTTTTTACATTAAGTAACAACCTTAGGTTCAATATTGCAACCGGTACTTTGTTAAAGTCCTGTTGTAAGGTTTTAGCCTCTGAGTTAAAATCATTATAGCTGGTGTACAATATGGTGTCATCAGCATTTAAGTGAACATTGGTTGACAGAGAACACTTTTTGAAGCTCATTTACATATGCCAAAAATAGGAGGGACCCAAGGACTGAGTCCTGGGGTACCCCCGATGAATTATTGCCATATCAGACTTAAGTTCACCTGCCCTAATGTATTGTTGACAGAAAGACAGGTAAGATTGGAACCATAACAATGCAGTAAGTCCTAGACCTGAATTTTTCAACCTATTTAACAAATAATATGATCAACAGTATCGAACATTTAAAAAAAAATCCCAGAAAATAGCCAGAGTACTGTAACATGTGAAGGTGAATTTGTTCAAGGCATGCCCCACTGTCTTCCTTCTTCCTTTACTCCCTCCACTGTTACATCCACCACCCTGTCCACCACTTGTGTAATACTCTTCCTTTTCTCTATATCCATACTGCACTTTGTACCCCCTTTTTTTAAATTAAATAGCACTTATTATCTCTGCACTCAGCCTGCTACTCCTTGCTCTTCTTCTGGCCTTTACCTTCTGGATCACCTTTTCCTGACTGCTACTATATACATTATATCTGCATATAGCACTACTTACCCTGGTATGTCGCACCCATAGTTTTCGATCATTACCCTGTATCTGCACTATCTGCATACAATACTGTCCACTGGCTAGGTTTGATATACACGGTGTAAGTTCCTCTCTTTATGTAACTGAATTTTCACAGCACGTATTGTATTTGTATTATGTTTTACACTGTATGTATTGTATTTTATTATACAGTATTTTGAATGAACTCCCCCTTTATGCAACACCTCCTCCCAGGATGCTTCTGGAAATTAGCTGTTCACAGCTCATGTTTTCTCTCCTGGTGAATCCTTTTCAAATAAATAAATAAAATAAATAAATAAACATGTGCTAAATGAAGTGAGTATATCATTGGTTACTTTTCGATACTATTTTTATTGTTGTTAGCACCTCCACCCACATTGTGTACTTTTCTCCAGGGGTTTTGTTTCTCAGGTGCATTACCTTGTACTTCTTTGCACTGAATCTAAGCTGACATACTTTTGACCATTTCTCCAGCCTTGCCAAGTCCCTTCTCATCCTTCCCACCCCCTCGTCTATCAACCCTGTTGCAGATCTTTGTGTCATCTGCAAAGAGACATACTTTTCCTTCCAGCTACCTCTGCAATGTCACTTATAAAGACATTAAAAAGGACTGGATCCAGTACTGAACCCTGCGGTATCCCACTATTAACCCCCCTTTTTTCAGAGTGGACTCCATTAATTATTACCCTGTGTCCTGTTGTTCAGCAAATTTTTTACCCAGGCTACCACCCTGGGATCCACCCCTAGGCTGACCAATTTGTTTACTAATCTGTTGTGTGGGACTGTGTCAAATGCCTTGCTAAAGTGTAGGTAGACCATGTCCACAGCCCCTCCCTGGTCTACTACTTTGGTGTCCCAAAGAAATCTATTAGATTCATCTGACATGACCTTCCCACTGTGAATTCATGCTGCCTTGGGTCCTGTGCCCTACTGGCCTCTAGGTACTCAACAATTCTTTCTTTCAGAAGTGATTCCATCATTTTCCCTACCACAGAGGTCAAACTAACAGGTCTGCAGTTTCCTGCCTCTGCTTTGCTCCCACTTTTGTGAAGGGGAATCACATCTGCCCTCCTCCAGTCCTTAGGTACCACACCATCCTCCCATGATTTGTTAAAAAGGGTAGTCAGTGGTGTCACTAGTTCTCCCCTTAGTTCTTTTAGAATTCAGGTGTGAATCCCATCAGGGCCCATTTCTTTGTCCACCTTCAGTTTTAGGAGTTCTTTCAGGACCCTTTTTTCTATGAATGGACTGGTATTGACCCCCCACCTAGAATGCTTCTATTGATTGGATTAGGTACCTCCCACTCCTCTAGTTTTGTGAATACTGAGCAGAAGTACTCATTCAGTATCCATGGTTTTTCACTATCACCCTCCCTTGGTCTTTCTTCAATCCCTAATGTACCTATAAAAGGTTTTATCCCCCTTCTTTACTGAGTTGGCTATCTTTTCCTCAGTTTGAGCATTTGCTATTCTGACTGCCTTACCCGCTTCCTTCTGCTTTAACTGGTTTACTTCTCAGTCCTGCTCTCTGGGTTTCCTTATTTTTCCCGAATGCTATATTTTTCTCCCTAACCTTTCCCACAACTCTTTTCAGAACCATAGTATTTTTTTTTCCTTCAGTTTGATTTGTTTTTTTGCTTCACACAAAGGCTTGTTGCCTCTGTGATGGCAGTTCTGATGACTCCCCATTGTTCCTCCACCCCTCTTTATTCCCAGTTTACGAGTGCTTTTCTGAGACACTCTCCCATTTTGACAAAGTCAGCCCTACTAAAGTCCAGTACCCTCACTATTGTATGGTTTGACTCTACAGCTGTGTTTATCATGAACCACACTGCTTGGTGGTCACTTGTTCCCAGTTGGCTACACTACAGTCACTGCAGCACATGCAAATGGGCCCATAATGGGAACACAAATGGCTACCTAGTGTCTTGCATGCCCAGTAGGCTCACTTACATGAGGGCTTTAGTGAACAGTAACTAGTACACCTGTGCTATTCATTGTGGAGCAGTTCTCCTGGCTAGATTTGGGGTTAGCGGTGGCTTTCCATATATATGCTTATATGTATATATGTATTTGCCCATATGTGTGTATCACAACAATTAGAGGCATAGTTAGGTGTCTCAGTGGCTAGTGCAAAAATTGCTGGTTTACACATTTCTCATTGCCCATAATGCCATTATTTTGTAGCCATATTGGCTCTTGCTAGAGTTTGTTTAACTAAAGGGGCATGTCTTAACAATACCTAAAAAAGATGATTGAAAGAATTCCCATGAAGTATCAACATCAAGACAGGCATACCTATGAGACCATTATATGTTATTCACATCATGCAAAAAAGCCCAATTGCAAAAGAGATCAATATTTTGTGAAACAGGTGTACGAACAGGTGAGTGTATTTTCATACTACATCTAACCCATTCAATGTAACAATGATCACTGACATCAGGTTCAAATACAGATGAAACATATTTCTGAGGCATGGTAGTCAAGATAACATCAAATAAGTTTTCCTTATAATTGCATAACTTATGAGGCCTGGTTGGATTAGTAATATCTGAGATAAATTTAATGTTGTAAACTGATTAACTGACTCAGTATTAGGATGCACCATATCTCAGTTTAAATTCCCTAATAAAATAAATTCCTGGTTTAAATAAGGGGACACTAATGAGCTCAGCTGATGCAGAGTATCAAAAGGAGCAGAAGGGGTCTATAACAAGCAGCTAAGTAAAAACTGAACTTTTGTGAACCAGATATCTGTAACACTAATAAAGCTGATGCCTTGGGTTGTAGGAGAGCACCTAGTAGGACTGTCATGGATCACCCAGGCATCAAGCTTCACAGACACTACTTGAGCTTTCAAGGTTCATAAAGCAGGGTTGAACCTCAAGGAATTTAATACCCACTCCTTCAGGAAAGAGGTAGCCACAACTGACAAGGCACAATGATATACTGTTTTACAGATTCAAGTATTGGGCCTGTGGAGGTCCCAAGTATTTTAGCATTATGTAAGGCCAGATTTGATTTAACATTGTCTTGCTATTTTCCAAGTTCCCCTGATGGTTCCAAGAAGGTTTGGATCTGTGGACATTTGAACAAGGGGACGTGCAATGAAACTAAGAGGGGGAAAGTTTAAGAAAGATTTGTGGAAATACAAATACTTCTTCTCTGAAAGGGTGGTGGATTACTGGAGTTTGCCAGAGGAGGTGATGGGGCAACAACTGTAGGTAGCTGCAAGCATGCATGAAATAGACACAGGGGCATATTAAGTAGAAGAACAAGGGGGAGTGATACCTATGACCAACTAGGGTCAGTGGTGATGGATCAGGCAGGGACAAGGGGCAGACTTGATGGGCCTAAAGGTCTTTTTCAGCCAACAAAATCCATGTTTCTATGTTTTGTTCATGCAGTGGGCAGTGGAGAGAGCAGGACACCAGCTTGGGAGAGAGGAACTTGGTATTTCCACCACAGAACTCTCAAAGTCATTGATTGGGTCACAGAGGCATGTGCTGGGTGTCCCTCCCACTTGGCTAGCAGTGGAGGCCCAGCAGGGAAGTTTACTAGACACATTGCTGGTTCATCTGAGTGGAAGTGACCTGGGACTCCAGAAGGCTATTGACTTGGTAAGACAAGGGCAAGGCAACTTTATTTATATGGCACCCAATCCCAGAGGCTCTGAGTGTCTTACAATGAATAAAACAAATAAACTACAATTAAGAACAAAATCATAAGACATTAAAATCAGGAATCCAGACCAAAGCATAAATTAAAGAAATAGAAAGGAGCATTTCTGAGTTCTCTGGGAAAGGCATTCCAGAGAACCAGGGTTGTCACATTAAACACCCTTTCACTTAAGGACTTCAACTGGGTTCTAGGTAAGGACAGGAGGTCAGTCTCCACTAACTTGAGGGCATGACCAGGAGTGTATGACACCAGGAGGTCTTGCAGGTAGTCATGGCCCAGACCATGCAGGGTCTTGTATGCCAATAAGGACACCTTGAAGCTAATGTGCTACCAAACTAGAAGCAAGTGGAGAGCACGGAGAACCGGCATGATATGCTCGAGCCGGGAGGTCCCAACAACCAGCCATGTTGCTGCATTCTGAACTAGCTTCAGGTGATCCATCAGCTTCATGGATAACCCAAGGTAAAAAGATTTACAGTAATCCAACCCAGATGTGACTAAAGTGTGCACCAGTGTTGCCAGGTTAGTTTGTTCAACATAGGACTTTGTCTGGACAATGTTACAAAGGTGATAAAAGCTACTGTAGACAACAGCTAACACCTGGAACTCCAGAGTCAGCTTGGAGTCCACAATGGCTCACCACAATGGGATCATCAATTGGCTGAAGGGAAGGCAGAAAAGGGTGGTGGTGAGGGGGGAACTCTCATCACCAAGGGGTGTGACGAGTCGGGTGCTACAGGGATTGGTATTAGGACCAGTTTTGTTTGGGATATTCATAGTTGATATCTCCCACAGGGTCTGGAGCAAGATCAGTCTCTTCACAGATGACACAAAAATGGGAGCTGTGGTGGATGACATCAATAGGTGTAAGGGGCTGAAGTAGGACCTGACCAAACTACAGGAGTGGTTGGATGCATGGCAGTTGGGGTTTCACACCAAAAAGTGTAAGGTATTGCACTTCAGAGCTAATAACCATGGGAGGAGCTGTCAGCTGGGGGGTACAGCTGGAATGCACTGAGGAGGAAAAGGATCTAGGGGTGCTTATAACGGGGAGTATGAACAATTCGGCTCAGTGCAGGAAAGCAGCAGCAACAGCCAACTGGATGATGGGGTGTAGAGTGAGTGGAATCTCCTCCAGAAATAGGGAGGTGATCCTGCCCTTTTACAGGTCACTGGTCAGGCCGCACTTGGAATACTGCATGCAGTACTAGCGCCCATTCCTGAAGAAGGACATCAGATTGTTGGACGGTATACAGTGGGGGGTGACAAAGATGATCCAGGGATTAGAGAGATACTCCTATGAGAGGCTGGGTGAGCTGAATATGTATTCCTGGAGGAGAGGAGGGATGGGGGGAGGGACATAATCAAAACCTATAAATACTTAAAGGGGTTAAATAAGACTAGTACAGAAGGGCTTTTCCAGATTAGAAGGGGGGTGTCATGAGTGGGCACCAGCTGAGATTGGAGGTGGGAAGATTTAGGAGTGAAGTCAGGAGACATTATTTCACAGAGAGGGTGGCAGATAAGTGGAATACTCTGCCTGAGGAGATAGTAGCCTGTAGCTCAATAGATGGTTTTCAAGAGGGTATGGGATAGAGTGTGGATAGGTAATTATGAAAAGGGTAGGGGTGGGATGGGGCAGCTTCAAATTTAGGGGCTAGCTGCACAATTGAGTAGACTTGATAGACTGTGAGGCCTGTTTCTGCTGGCATGTTTGTATGTTTGTATGTAATGACTCCTAGATTCTTCACCCTATCTGCAGTGAGAAGGACCATGCCATCCAACAGAGGAAGGGTTGTGCTGCCACTTGCTGCTGCTGAACCTGATTGGCCCAGCTCCATCAGTAACACCTCCATCTTTGATGGATTAAGCCTAAGCCAGCTAGCCGCCATCCAATCTTGGATTTCTCTAGGTCTCTTGCTCAGTTTCTGGACAGCTGCACTACCAGCAGGGGCTCAAGACACAAACAGCTGGGTGTCATCAGCATAGCAGTGAAATGCCAGGCCATATCTTCTAATGAGCTCCCCCAATGATAGCATGTACATGACAAATAACTTGGGAGCCAGAACCACCACCTGAGGTGCTGCCCAGCAGAGCACAGCACAGCACAGCACAGCACAGCACTGCTTGATGCAAAGGAAATATGTGCCACCTACTGCATTCTGCCAGACCAATAGGACTCAAACCAAATCAACACTGCTCCCGAGAGTCCCACACAGTACCTAAGGCAGTCGAACAGCACTCCATGATCCACCATGTCAAATGCTGCAGAGAGGTCAAGCAGGACTAAAATGGAATTTCATCTGCTATCCCTAGCTAGAAGAACATCATTGTGCACCCTGACTCTAGCAGCTTCTGTTCTATGGTAAGGCTGGAACCCAGACTGGAAAGGCTTGTAGATGTCATACTTCTTGAGGTGCTGTTCCAGTTCCACCACCACCTTCTTGATCAACTTCCCAAGAAAAGGAAGGTTCAAGATGTGTCTGTATTTGGTGAGCTTACCAGGGTCCAAAAAAGCGTTCTTGAGCAGAGTTCTCACCACAGCCTCTTTGGGGAAAGACACCTTCCTGAAGAAAACACCTGATGATCTCACCACAATTGGACTGAGCGAGTCCCAGCATTCTAAAAGAAGTCTGTTTGGCCCAGGGTCCAACACACAGAAGGTGAGACACCAAGCCAGAAATGACCCAGGAGACATCATCCACAGAAACTGGCTCAAACTCATTCTACAAAGAGTGCCTACATCACATGATGATCAGACACAGTCAGCAGAAGATAGGCTGCTTGGGGATAGCCAATCCTCAATTGTGGACACCTTGTCTAGGAAGAACCGATTAATCTCCTCAAATGTCTCAGGAGAAAAAGCTCTACAAGACTGTAGACAGACTGGATTTATGCCTGTCCACAGTGCTGAAGAGCTTAGATGGTCATCTCTTTCCAACAGAAATCACCTGTGACAGGAACACTGATTGTTTCAGGATGATTGCTTGCTGACATTCAGCATAGTGAGTCCTCAGTGCCAGTTTGTCTTTCTCTGAGTGGGATCTCTGCCAACAATTCTCCAACCTCTTCCCCTTAGTCTTCAGCCTCCTCAGGCCTGCATTGTACCAGGGCAACCTGAGGTGGGAGGTCAAGGGGCATACACAGAATGGTGCTATGGAGTCAATGGTAGATGAGATGGTTAAATTATAACCCTCCACAGCTGCCTTGGTGCCCATTGTGCAAACCATCTTCATACTCAAGGTGTCCAATACTGCCAGGATGCTCTGAGGCTTCATATTTTTAAAAGAGTGGTATCTGACCATCTCCACAGTGGAGGTTAAATGGAGAGCCCTGCAGAGGAACTGGACTACATGATGTTCCAACAAAGTGACTGGATCAACCCTGACATCACTGATGTCAAGACCCATTGAGAGGACCAGTTCCAAGGCATGGCCGTACTGGTGAGTACTGGTGTCAACTGCCTGTACAAGGCCAGGGTTGACATCAACTTGAGGAACTGAATTTTTCAAAAAGAGATGTTTCATTGCTGACTCACCATTTAAAGTCACCCAAAACTAAAAGTTTGAGTGACCCCAAAACCAGGTTGGCCATGAATGTCTCCAGTTCCTGGAGGAATTTGTATACACAACTGGGGTTGGGAGGGTGTATGAGCATGATCCTGCAACTTGTATCCAGCTCACCTTCTACAGCTATGCATTCAAATGATTTGGTCAGCCCCAGGGGGTATGTCATCAGTCCCAGGGTGGATCTAAAACAGATGGCTACTCTTCCCCTCTCCTTGTGCTTCCACCTAGGGCAATGCACCTTGGAAAAACCAAGAGGAACAGATGACTCAAGCACAGGACCCAAGTCATTCCCCCAGCCAGGTCTCCATGATGCATGTCAGATATGCAGAGGAATCCACAATGAAGACTTCCATTATGGCTGTTTTAGTCCTAAGAAACCTAATATTACAAAGAACTGCCCTAAGGGGAAGATCCAAGCCAGCAATTCTCTTAGTCACTTGCTGTGAAAGGCTCAGGAGCCTGGGGGACAGGGATCAGGCAGGGAGAACCCCTTTCTAGAATCTATCTGCTCCTCGGGTGCCTCCTGAATACCAAATTCCAGATCCTACCCCCAAAGTCTGCCTGTAGAGTAGATTTACTTTTTGAGTAACAAGCCAGGAGGATCCCCATTTGACCACAGCAGTTGAACACAGCTGCTGGCAGGATACAGGGAAGCCCCCGAAAGGGGGACACCCCCATAACTGCCCTGTGGAGAAAACTAAATAAGACCTGCCTAAGCACATAGAATGAAATGACAAAACAATTAAAAGAAAATGAAAGAAAAACAATCACCTCCAGAACACAATTAACCCACCCAAAGTTTCAGACTATCTTCTCAGACAGAGAGAGAAGGAGGACCTATGATCTCTACAAACTGTGACTTGGGACCAAATTCCTATGGTCTAATAGCATTCAAAGGCATTGCTGCTGTTATGTAGAGAACCTGCAGGCCATAAATAAAGTGTGTATATATATTAATAGGGAGATGTCACATTTCATGGAGTCCATCTGGGGAACAGTGGTGTGTCATATCAGCATTAGCACACCCCGCCAGGGACTTTATGCCTAGGATGGTGTTTAGTTGTTGTTTAATATTTTGGACATTTTGCTTGATTCATTCCTTCAGGTCTTGAAGGAGTATTTGGAGTGAATAGCTTGGGATTGGACATTGTCCTTCCTGTGACTGTTTGGGAGTCTCTCAGGCAATGGTAAAGAGGGAAAGGGAAGAAGCTGAGTTCTTTTGAATCACTCTTTTCTTGGTTGGCATGAGATGGAGGCTCCAGGACCTGGTCCAATTTTGGAGGATTGTGGCCCAGCCTTATCAGATTTGTCTGCAGGTACAGCACTTCAGATGGAGGTGGCTGCTGACCAACCAGCCATAAGATCCCCCTAATCATTGAGGTTTAGGTTTCTGCTCAGAGAGATTTATCATTCCCTCAGTGTGCAAATGGGTAAAGTCCTTCACAGTAAGGGGTGCAGAGGTTTCTGAGGTGACTAGTGAGACTTTCCAAGCAGTGAAAATCATTCTGATAGTGCTAATATGATGTTTAATAAACATACGTATGGCTGCAGCCATTTCTCCAAGATTAGTGTTGTGTGTGTTCTTCCATGGAAAGGGATTATGTGGATTAACAAGACAAATCTACAAAGACTTCATTCCACTACTAGTTTATATCACCATAATTTACAACAGACATTCATACTAGTGAGTCTTTTGAAGTCTGTGGACTTGTGTTTCTCACTCCCCCCAAAAAGTTTTAAAACATCTGCATAAACAGCTTGCTTGTGAAATGCAATAGTGTAAATATCTAGCTGTTTGGACTGTCATATCCCCTTTTTATATTTCAGGTTCTCCCAGACAATGGTGGTAGCCAACTCCACATTGTGCATATACAGTATATTTGTAAAACACTGCAGAATGCTGCCATGAACTGCACATTTGACATGCAATGGGTTTGTAAATCTCTATACTGTTATGCATGCAATAAAAGAATAGTACAGAAGCATGTCTGAATACTAATCAGGCTAAAAGATCACAAGCTTCATGATTCTTTCAAGAACTCCTACTGAATGTAAAGTCTATTCCTTTCAGTGATACCTGGAAAACAATCACTGTACCTTGAGCTCAGAGTCAAAGCCCATGGTAATTTGTATCTTATATGGAGTTTTTTATCTGAATCTTATGTGATGTATTTCTCAATTATTAATGCTAATTTATAAAGATGTTATGCACTTAATCATTGTATGGAGCTGGTTTCTGGCTTTCCACTTTATTTTTTGCTACTAGTTAACAATTTAACCTGCAATGTGGGACTATAATTACCTCTGTGACTACTAATGCAGAAAATGACATATTGATTGCTTTGTCATTTAATATGATGGGCTCTATCTAGTGACATTTTACATGATTCACAAGCTCATTTCTGCATTTAATCTATGGGGGGAAATATGTTTACATCATTCTTAATGTCTTTCTGGACAAGCCTCAACATCATCTACCTATTACTTCATTTAGGGTCTCATTCTTAAAGGAGCTTCTCTTCTCATCAAAGTAGGGAACAAACACACAGATAGCACAGTACAAAAAGAAGGTGGCTATTAGCAGAAATAGAAGGTGCAAAAGGTCTAGCTAGAGCTAGATCCAGAAAACAACAATCAATATGACATCAAGCAAATAAGTTATGAGTCATTCCAGTGACTTCCAGACATTGCTGGAATTGCCACAGTTTTTTCCTAAATTACTTATAATTGGAATACGTATTGGAAATTGCTATTTTTTTCACTTTCTTTTTTTCTCCCTGCCAGGGTGGGCTGCTCCTTCCACCAACCCCTCCAGCCCCATCACCTCAGCATCCCAGGGACTTACCTTGATCCTAGTCTTCCACTGCTGGCTATTTTCCACTGTTTTTCCTCCCATTGGAGGAAGAAAGAACATGCAATGTCATCCAGACATGTCCACACATGCTGCCATGCAAAGGACATCTACGGTAGCTGCTCCTCCATTCCGCATGTTGTGGGTCCAGCTGCCTGTACCCCCAGCTACCACTAGTGGTCAGGCAAATTTCTGGGCTAGCGTCCCCCCTCCCCAGAGAAGGAGAGCTGTCCTGCAGATGCTCAATTCTCTTCTCCCGACCCCTGGTCACCGGCATGGCAACAGGTATGGCTTGGCACCTCAGCCCACTGTGTCACAAGACTGGCTCAGAAATTGCAATTTGAATCAAATTTCATCTGAAATGCTGCTTTCTGCTCTTTTGCCTTTTTCTATTCATAAATTAAACCTAAGCTACCTTCTGTAGAAATTTACTTTTTATGCAGATCATTACATTTTATAACTTGGCTAATTTTACTTTTTCAAATATGTTATATTGTACTAATTGGTACATTTTAAAGTTCTCTAATTCCAGAGATGTTGCAAGTAGTTATATGCATTACAGTGCAGCTACCTGTTCTGATTTCTGTTTTCCCTTTGTAGATAGCACTGCACGTGTTAAATCACACTTATTCAATAGAAATACATAATAATATACTACCAGAGGAAGCCAGATTAAACAAGCATATAAATATGCCTGCCAAGAGATGTTCAGCATCAGGTAAATGTGCTCGGGTGGGAGGTGGCTCAAAGTGTGTTGGAATAAGGAAACCTATTTCTGAATCAGTGCCCTCTGTGGGCTCCACCGCTGCTGTGGCAGCCAGTAGCAGCAAAATCAAAGTTAGAAGTGGCTTCAAGTCTGTGACTCATTTTTTTACTGCCCAATCTGTAGCTAGTATGCTTGCTGGGGATGATACTGGGAATAAGGGAGACACTCACACCAGTGGAGGCACAGAGGTCCAGGAGGAGGTTGACAAATTTGTCAGTGTGGCTGTTGTTCCTGCTCAAGGAGGAGCTGATGGTGATGAGGGTGATAGTGTCCAGCTTCAGTTTGTTTCTATTGAAGAAGGAGATAAGGAAAGTCAGCCCCTCCCCCCACAGTGAGAAGATGCCAGAGAAGGGAAAAGTCTCTCTGGAAGTAGACTGTGATAGAAAGGAGGAGGAGGAGGAGGAGGATAACATATGTGTTGGTAAAGAAGATGACAAGGTGTTGGATTCCCTGTGGTAGTCAGAAGTGAAAAAGCATAAGGGTGGTGATGTAGCCCATTTAGATGGCAAGCCTGAGGGTGAGGATATCAGCAAGCCTACAACAAGCAGTCCAGCCACCCCACCTCCCAAACATAGCATGGTGGAAATTATGCAAGCAGCCTGAAAAGCAAAAACTTCCACACCTTTGGCTCTACTGTCCAAGTGTCACTGCCATGTCAAATTTAGAGGTGCAAAGTCCCTAGTTTGGGAGTGTTTCATGCTTGATGCAGCTGATGACACCATGGTGATACGTCAACTGTGTCAACCATGTGTAAGTTGTGGAAAAAAGGGCAGCCACATAGGCACCGGTGGCCAGCATGCCCACTTGAAAAACAAGCACCCGTTGCACTGACACCAATACCAGAAAGATACCAGAGCTGTTAGTGGGACTTCCCTTGTCAAGTTTAGTGTTAGTGACAGTAGTGAAATAGAGCAGGAGGAGGGAGGGCTGAGTGGGTCATGGTGGAGGAGGAGGAGGAGGAGTATGAGGAATAATTTTCTCTCTTGAGCAGTGGGCATAGTAGCAGTGAAGCTGCCACTCCCTTGAGTTACAAAAGCACACCACCAGACAACAAATCCAATAAAATAACCAGTTTCATACATGCTGCACATCCCAGGCCCCAAGAGTCACCTGGTGCCCCAGCAAGAACAACACTGGTGGCACAAGTAAAATGTTTTTGTTGACCCGCTCCCAAGATGCAGCCCACATTGAAGAGTGTGCCTGAGCGGCACTCAAAGTACCCTCCCCAATCTTGCTGCTGCCTGTGAGCTGAATGCAGCCACTGCTGAAATGCTCACCATTGACCTGTCGCCCTTCTCCTTTGTGGAGAATCCAGGATTCTGCTGTTTGATGGCCCGTGCCTATCTCAAATGGCAGGTGCCATCATAAGCGTATTTCTCAAAACATGCCATGCCCGAACTGTACAGCAGAGTTTCACAGTCCGTCCTACATGCCATGAAGCATTCTGCCTCCAAATATATCCACCTTAGCATGGATATGTGGACAAGTGGGCACACAGTGGGCAGCTCATATCTGTGCGTAGCAGCACACTGGGCTCAGGTACCTGGGGTGGTTGTTGATTTGTGGCCTGGCTAAAGCTGCGTATAGCAAAACTGGGTGGTAGCAACACACCTGGTATTTGTCAGAATGCCACTATAACTATGCAAAATATTATGGGGTCTCACACTGGTGAGAAAATGCTAAATGTGCTGCTAAATCAGATTGATGAGTGGCTAAATGCACACTCACTCACTCACTCACAGTGGGGTTTATTGTCAGTGACAATGGCTCCAATGTGGTTAAGTGCATAACTGATGGTGACTTTTCAGAGTTCCCTGAATGGCACACTGCCTTAATCTAGTTGTGCAGCAATTTCTGAACCACGATGAAATAAAGGAAACTGTCTGTCACCAGACGTGTCTGTGTGCACTTTGCCCATTCTGCAAAGGCTCGTGACCATCTGCATGAGCTGCAGCTCATTAACCATCTGCCTCAACACCGTATGAAGCTCAATGTTGTTACCAGGTGGAACTCCACACTGTACATTCTGGACCATCTGAATGAGCAGTATAAGGTGGTTTCAGATTACCTACTGCTGCACACCACCTGGGTCAGTGCTGGAGTGTCCATCTCTCTAACAATGGAGCAGTGGCAACAAATGGTTGGCATAATATGCATTCTGCATCCATTTGAGCATGCAGCACAGGCTGCTAGTGGGGACACTGCCTGTATAAGTCAGTCAATACCCCTTATACGTGTGCTGAGGCAGACACTGGTGAATGTCCATTACCAGATGAAGGCAAGTGATGATCACAGTTCTGTTCATGTAATGGGTGACATGCTCGGTATACTGGACAGCAATACACATATCTCTGGCATTATGCAGTCTAATGAGTTTGCTATTGCTACCATGCTGGATCCATGGTACAAACATGGCCTGCCTGCCATGATTGAAGGGGGTCATATGCGAGTGGACAGATTGACCAATTATCCTGTCAGATGGGTACATGGAGCACAGATGAAAAATGCTGAGACACAAAGGGCACATATACCAGTTGTTGCTACCACCGACAACAGGAGCTCGTCACAGACCACCAAATCTGAGAAAATGTCAAAGTCAGAGCATAATATGGCAGGTAATACCATTGGGATGCTCTGTACCAGGTGGGCATGGAAGAAATTGAAGATGAGGAGGAGCCTGATGAGGCAGCAGGACTCAGGGCAGCATAACATATGATGGATGTCTGCATGGGAGACACCAAGCATCTTGGCATCACTGTTGAGCCATTAGTGTATTGGAGCAGCAAAGTGAGTGACTGCCTGCACTTGCATCTGTTGCTTTTAAATACCTTAGCTGTCTACCAGCCAATGTCAGTGTGGAATGGGTGTTCAGTCCTTCTGGGGCCATTGTGCATGACCATAGGACACGTCTGTCACCAAAGAATGTTTCCATCCTAACATTTATAAAAATGAATGAGGCTTAGATTCCACATAACACAGTTATTTCAATGGTGTTGCCTGAAGAACTGTGTTTTGGACATGATGATGGCAATGAAGACATCTGCACTGGTAAGGCCTGTAATAGTAGGGAGGCAGATGAAGCAGCAATGATGACCGAATTTCCACCTGGTGATGACTCCAGTCTTGAAGACTCTGAGGGCCGCTTCATGGATGATGTGTCAGTGCAAGAAGGCTAAAGGTGTTCTGAACCTCCCAGCCACCACCAGTATCCTCCCATTTCCACTGAATGTGCTCTTTAATGTCATTGCTATACATTTTAAATGTTATTTTGCTGGTTGTTCCGTGTTACACATCCTGTTAAACTGTTTAATTTGATTACCCAACCTAGTAATAATGTTTACTTCATTTCATTTTTGAAAAATTAATTGCCCATGATATGCTAACTGGAAAGAATATGTCAGCTCAGCGATACACAATGGCCACATCAAGCGACAAATACTGAACAACATCTTTCCCATTTCCACATATATCTCCTCCATCAGACCATGAATGAGTGTCCAGTGAGTGTGCTACCACTGTATATTCAATGTACCAGCTTAGTCAGACAGTGCACAGCTAGTTCTATGTTAATCAGAAATGCATGTATACTCCATCCGCATGTACACATTTAACCATCATAAAATCCACCTCCTTGTCATCCATCCTTAATGTATATAACCCAGACTTTGACAGTGAGGGCAATCATGCTCATACTGCCAAGAAATGCAGCTGAAAATCTATGAAGCTGACAGATGCATGCTCCAGCATAAACAGCAGTCACAGATCAGTACTTCAGTACTGCCTCTGAGTCATAGAAACAGAAACATAGACTTTGATAGCAGATAAGGACCACTTGGCCCACCTAGTCTGAACATTTCCCTACCTACACTACCGATCCTAGTTAACCAATAGCCTATTTCTTCCTATCCCCCCACAAGAATTCCCTTATGTCTGCCCCATGCATTCTTGAATTCCCCCACTGTTTTTGACCCCACAACCTCCTAAGAAAGGCTGTTCCATGTGTCCACCACTCTCTGTGTGAAAAATACTTCCTCACATTACCCCGTGCCGTGCCCCCTCTATCTTCAAATTGTGTCCCCTTGTTCTTGCACATCTCTTTTTCTGAAAGATGCTACCCTCTTGGGCTTTGTTGATTCCCTTGAGGTACTTAAAAGTTTCTATCATGTCCCCCCCCTCCTTTCCTCAAGGGTATGCATATTAAGCTCCTTTAGTATCTCCTAGTATGGCTTCTGTTGCAGACCCTGCACCATCACCATTTTAGCTGCCCTCCTCTGGACTGTCTCCATCCTGTCTATGTCCTTCTGGAGAGGGGTCTCCAGAATTGGACTCAGTACTCCAGATGGGGTCACACCAGCTGTCTGTACAGAGGGATAACAACTTCCTGTTTTCTACTGGTGATGTCTCTCCCTATACAACCCAGTATCCCCCCAGCCATCCCTACTGCCTTCTCACATTGCTTGCTAAACTTTAGGTCATCTGATATGATTACCACCAGGTCTCTTTCCATTTTTGTTGTTGTTAATACCCCCCAATTGTGTGCTCTTTCCCTTGGTTTTTGTTTCCCAGGTGCATTACTTTGCACTTCTTAGCAGTGAATCCAAGCTGCCATACTTCTGACCTTTCCTCCGACCTTACCAAGTCACTTCTCATCCTTTCCACCCCCGTGTATCAATCCTGTTGCAGATCTTTGTGTCATCTGCAAAGAGGCATAATTTTCCTTCCAGTTCCTCTGCAATATCACCTATAAAGACATTAAAAAGACATGACCCGGTATTGAACCCTGCAGTACCCCACTAGTAACCCCCACTTTCTTCAGAGTGGACTTAGTTTACTATTACCCTCTGTGTCCTGTTGTCCAGCCAATGTTTTACCAGGCTACCACCCTGGGACCCACTCCCAGGTTGGCTAATTAGTTTATTAATCTTTTGTGTGGGACTGTGTCAAATGCCTTTCTAAAGTCTAGGTAGGCCATGTCCACAGCCCCTCCATGGTCTACTACTTTGGTCACCCAGTCAAAGAAATCTATTATATTCATCTGGCATGACCTTCCTACATGAATCCATGCTGCCTTCAGTCCTGTGCCCCACTGGCCTCTAGGAACTCAACAATTCTTTCCTTCAGAAGTGATTCCATTATTTTTACTACTACTGAGGTCAAACTGAAAGGTCTATAGTTTCCTGCCTCTGTATGCTCCCACTTTTGTGAAGTGGAATCACATCTGACCTCCTCCAGTCCTCAGGTACCACATCATTCTCCCATGATTTGATAAAAAGCCTAGTCAGTGGTGTCGCTAGTTCTCCTCTAAATTATTTTAGAATTCTGGGGTGAATCCTGTCAGGCCCCATTGTTTTGTCCACCTTCAGTTTTAGTTCTTTCAGAACCCTTTCTTCTTTGAAAGGACTGGGATCAACTCCCCTATCCAGAGTGCTTCTATTGATTGGATTAGCTACCTCCCCCTCCACTTCTTTTGTGAATACTGAGCAGAAGTATTCATTCAGTATCCCTATTTTTTCACTGTCCCTCTCTGCCAACCCACCATCCCCTTTATTCAGCCTCACTATCCCTCCCTTTGTCTTTCTACTCTAACTAATGTACCTATCAAAGCTTTATCCCCATCTTAACCAAATTGGCTATCTTTTCCTTGGTTTGGGCCTTTGTTATTCTGACTGCCTTCTCCACTTTCTTCTGTTTAACTAGTACACTTCTCTGTCCTGTGCCTTCTATGTTTCCTTATACTTCCTAAATGCTATCTTTTTCTCCTTAACATTCCCTGCCACCTCTTTTGAGAACCATAGAGGTTTTTTAAATACATTATAAAATATTTAAGTCCAGCTAAATTACTCCTCCAGCAGTCTTCTACCAAGAAGAACAGCAGCATTACCAGCACATTTGGGTACAGTACATCAAATCACATGATGCAGCACTTTCATTCCAGCAAGCACACTTGATGTTGTTTTCTCTCCATTCATAGAAACAGCCACTGAGAAAGCAACACAGATTATCATCAAGCAAGAAATATATATATATATATATGTCTCTCCTTCCTGGTCTGTTTTCTGGTCAACTGATGCATGGTAATTGTTGCCATGTTATTTTTTTATACCTCCATTGTGCTGTTCTGTATGCCCTTCTTGTGATAGAATGTCAAGTATGCATGCAAAGCAGCACACCTTAATGTATAAGTTATCGTATGTGTTTCCATTTCACTATATGCAAGGTTTGCCATGATCTTTCCATGTGAGGCCAGGACCTCTGATAGTCAATCCACATTGCAAGCATCATCATGTACAGGTCAATATTGTAATTGTACTGTTTTTCACTTGTTAGATTTTGTGTATTCCATTCCAGGAACTGTACATCCTAGTATGATTCACCATATGCTCATAACTGAAATCACTGAAGTGGTGGGAAGGTTTTCGGGATGTCTCCAAGACTGATGGTAAGTATCACCACAGGTAAATATCAATGCTATTTTTTTTTCTTTTCATACCTTTTCTCCACCTTTTACAGATGACATTGGTTCAAACAACGTTTCCCTTGAATCGTGACTGGCAAATGAAATTTTCTTTTCTAAAGGAATTTTTTTTTATATATTGGTAACAGTGTTAGTTCAGGTAGCATCAGAGTGCAGGTATTGAATGTTTATGCTGCCATTTACAGTGTCAGTTGCACATCTGTGGATAAAAGTAGTATGTCCTTCATCATCATTCAGTGGTTCAATCAAGGGACTTTTTTAAGCACAGTTTGGGTGCTTCCACAGTGGCAATGGTAGAACACATGTGGATACAATCCAAGGTCACAGTTTTCAAGTTAGCACAACAGTATTTATAATATGTTTGTTTTCCTTTATAGGTGTCCGTTGATGATGATGGCATATGTTTTAGTTGTCATCAGTGGTCCACACCTTGCAGGTGCAGCACCTCGATCCAGCGTCCACACACCAAGATGGAAGACGTGTATTTAATCACAAGTGATGTACAGAGATGAGATGCATTGGCAAATGGCCACCAGAAAACTAAACAACCATTCCAATTGAAGTACTTTGTACCTGGCAATAAGAAACAAAGATGACATTTTGAGCATTGTTACAACCAGCTCCCCCCCACCATCATTACATGAAGCAATACTTGCATAAGGGAATGGCTGTTAAACTGGAACCCTTGGCATGAAATGACTATGTCTAATGAGCCCAGTCAGCAGCCAGATTGGGAGGTAACAGACCCACCTCAGCAGCAGAATTCCTGAATAATGACAGACCCATATAGAACATAGTTACTGCCAAAGTCTGACATCTCTGTATTGCAGTAACCACAGCCAAAAAAGTAATGAGAAACATAATCCTTAACCATATCCACTAACCCAACACCACCCCTCAACTACTACCTCCATCACCCGCCCATCAAAGACCATAACAAATTAAGAAATACTTACCACAAGTTAATGAATTGTACACACATGTTGAGCAGCAGCAGTAGCAGCAGTGCACCTGCAGTTAACATCACCTGAATTCCTGCATGTTGATTGACAAAAGCAAAAAGAATACAATTACAATTCAACTCAGATATCCGAACTGCTGTCACCTACCTCACTAATGAAAAATTCAATACTTACTTTGTACAATGTGAAATGTGGTACATTCCAACATCCCATATCCAAATCCTGACATGCATGCCATGATGATGTAATCCAATTCCTCAGCACATTGCCAGATAATATAAAATCAGTACAAACATATTAGAACTCAAGACATCACAAAAGCAACCTACCATCCCCCTTCTCTTGCACCAGGAAAAAAAAAACATATAGACAGATACATGTGCAGCAGCAGCAGTATCAATCAACTATGTGAAGAGGATCCACATGAACCAGACAAACCATTATCTTTCATCGTAACTAGTCAGAGCAGCAGGCAGCAGCTACAGGCAACAGCAGCAGTACTCAAAATGATATTCAATCCATAATGATTTAAAACTACAGATCTAACAGAGCAAACCATGGTGGCAGCATTGCAAAATGATAATTCATAGCTCTCTATAACTTGAAACCAGCAGCAGAAGGAAGCAAGTGCAACTTTAAGTAGCAGGACAATTTCACAGGAGGTTATATTTTTATTAGAAGGCAAACTGGCTTGTGTTGCATGTTATGCAGTGGCACCACCAAGGTTAAGCTTGAAAAACATTTTAAACAGTCCAAAAACCACAGATTTGGGTCCTCATGGTGGATGTGAACCATGTAACTGCATGTCTAACACCTGATTTCTGTCTGACTGTACTGTGCAATTTTTTGGGAAACATTTCTGGACTTCTGGGCCATGTTAGGCAGTATCAACATCATGACTAGGCTTTAAACCAATGGTTAACAGTGGGCCAAACAACATGTTTTGGTCCAGGTTGGAGGTGTGCAACATATAACAACATGTCTGCTACCTGATTTAGGTCTCAATGTACAGTAACATCTTTTGTGAAACATTTCTGGACTTGCGCGGCATGTTAGGCAGCGACAGTACCATGTTTAGGAATGAACACCATTTTAAATGCTGCAGAAAAATAGCAGATTCGGATCCTCATGGGGGATGACAACCATGTAACTGCATGTCTAAAACCTGATTTAGGTCTGAATGTACTGTAACATGTATAGGGAAACATTTCTGGACATGTACTGCCTGTACTGCACCCACAGAAACAAGATGTTGCCTAAAACCAATAGTAAACAGAGGGCAAAATAGAATTTTAATGTCTGAGTGGTCAGGGGGCACCATAAAACATCAGGACTGACACAAGATTTCTGTCTGAATTTAATGTACCATTTTTTAGGAAACATTTCTGGACAAGTACTGCCTGTACTGCACTCACAGAAACAAGATGTGGCCTAAAATAAATTGTAAACACTGGCCAAAAGAGCATTTTATTGTCTGACTGTTGGGGGGGCACCATAAAACAACAGGACTGACACCATATTTCAGTCTTAATTTGATGTAACATTTTTTGGGAAATATTTCTGAACATGTACTGCCAGTACTGCACGTGCAGTAACACAATGTGGCCTAAAATTAATTGTAAACAGTGGCAAAAACAGCATTTTAATTTCTGACTGCTGAGGGGGCACCATAAAATATCAGGACTGACACCATATGTCAGTTTTAATTTGATGTAACATGTTTTAGGAAACATTTCTGGACATGTACTGCCTGTACTGCACTCACAGAAACAAGATGTGGCCTAAAACCAATTGTAAACAGTGGGCAAAACAGCATTTTAATATGTGAATGCTGGGGGGCACCATAAAACATCATTGCTGAGACCAGATTTCTGTCTGAATTTAATGTACCATTTGTTAGGAAACATTTCTGGACATGTACTCCCTGTGCTGCACTTGGAGAAACAAGATGTGGCCTAAGATTAATTGTAAACAGTGGCCAAAACAGCATTGTAATGTCTGACTGGTTGGGGAGCACCATAAAACGTCAGGACTGACACCAGATTTCAGACTTAATTTGATACAAAATTTTTTGGAAAACATTTCTGGACATGTACTACCTGTACTGCACTCACAGTAAAAAGATGTGGACTAAACCAGTTATAAACAGTGGCCAAAACCGTATTTTAATGTCTGACTGCTCGGGGGGGCACCATAAAACATCAGGACTGACAACTATATTTCAGTCTTAATCTGATGTAAAATTTTTTGAGAAACATTTCCGGACATGTACTGCCTGTACTGCACTTGCAGAAACATGATGTGGCCTAAAATCAGTTGTAAACAGTGACAAAAACAGCATTTTAATTTCTGACTGCTGGGGGGGTGCACAAAAAACATAAGGACTGACACCAGATTTAAGTCTTAATTTGATGAAACATTTTTTAGGAAATATTTCAGGACATGTACTGCTTGTGCTGCATTCACAGAAACAGGACGTGTCCTAAAATTTATTTATTTACTTATTTTATTTATTTATTTGTTCAAGTCTAGGATTATAAACACATTTGTGCCAAGGCTCTTTTACAAATGTTCCACGTCATAGGAAATAGACATAGAGTGGTAGGAAAGATTACAACAATAGTCAAACAATATGGCACTATAGTTATAGGATAGACAAAATAACATTTTAAGGCATGGTACTAGACGTTCAGATGAGATCAGATGACCTGCAATGAGGGCGAGGTTAGATGAAGGGAAACAGAGGTAAAGAAGAAAGAGAAGGGAGGGGCAAAGGAGGAACAAATAACTATGTAGCCACAGGCAGTTGTCAAATGATATAGGGGATAAGTGCTGGTGACAAGAGGGGGTTGAGAAGAGGGGGGAGTGGAAGGCAGGTGAAGTTGGGATGATGAAATAAGAGCATCAGAGGGGTAATGGTGCAGCCAGATGGGATTTGAGAGAGGCAGAGGAGACCCCAGGGACATGTCAGCTACAGTCATGGGGGGCAGTCAAAGGAGCTAAAGGCAGTAAGGTGTGACCATAGTCTAGACTTAAAAGTGCACAGTGTAGGGGCAGTAGAGATGGCAGAGTTGAGGCTGTTCAGCCAAAGGGGAGCTTTGTAAGTGAAAGAACATTCACCCTGGGAGGTGCAACAGTGGGGAACTTGCAGAAGCTGAGATTTTGACCCCCTGGTGGCCTTCATGCTATTCCTGTTATGTTGTAGCAGGGCTGTGACCCCGGAGGTGCAAGGCCAAGGCTGATTTTCTTGGCCATTGCGCAGGTCAGGAACTTTATGTAATTTGAGAGCTGTAGCCAACCAGTTTTAGAGTACAGATCGCAGGTGTGGGTGAGATGGTGTGCATCAGAGATGAGCCAAGAAGACTTATTGAGGGTGGTTGAGATATGTCTGAGGGTAGTCGCTGTGGCAGAGCCGTAAACGATGAGTCTATAGTCAATAATCGAGACCACAGAACTCTGTGTGGCAATCTTCAAGGCTTCTGGGGTGAGATGTTGTCTGTGTCTGTAGAGACCAGTTCTGTTGCTCGCCAGCTTTGCCACAGAGTTGACATGGGCACCGTAAGAGAGGTAGGGGTCCAACAGTATCCCTAGGTATTTGAAGTGTGGGACCTGATACAGGGTGTTCCCATGTGATGTGATGATAGTCAAGGGGTGAATCTTGTGCTAATTGTGGGAGTTACAGAATAGCATGGACTTAGTCTTTTTGTGGTTAAGGACAAATTTATGCCTAGAAAACTACAACTCAACAATATTGAAGGCAAGTTGGAGATTCTGTTGTAAGGCCATGAGATCCTTGTGAGAGGAAAAAACAGCAGCATCATTCGCTTATAGGATGATATTCTGAGTGCAGGATTGTGGTAGAGAGTTTAGAAAGAGACTGTAGAGGAGCATCCCCAAGATTGACCCTTGTGGGACACCCGATCAAACTGGTAAGTTGTCATTGTAAACAGTGGCAAAATCAGCATTTTAATCTCTGACTCCTGGGGGAGGGACACCATAAAACATTTTTCCTGAAACCAGATTTCTGTCTGAAATGAATGTACCAATTTTTAGGAAGCTTTTCTGGACATGTTATGCCTGTGCTGCACTCAGATATAAAAGATGTGGAATAAAATCAAATACAAACAGTGGCAAAAGCAGCATTTTAATGTTTGACTGATGGGGTAGCATAATACAGCATGACTGACACCATATTTCAGTCTTAATTTGATGTACCATATTTAAGAAACATTTCTGGACATGTATTGCCTGTACTGCACTCGCAGAAACAAGATGTGGCCTAAAACCAATTGTAAACCATTGACGAAACAACATTTTAATGTCTCGCTGATAAAACACCATAAAACATCAGGACTGACACCATATTTCAGTCTTAATTTGATGGATATTTCTGGACATGTACTGCCTGTATGACACCTGCAGAAACAAGATGTGGCCTAAAACCAATTGTAAACAGAAGGCAAAACAGCATTTTAATGTATGACTGTTGGGGACGCACCATAAATCATCCAGACTGACACCAGATTTCAGTCTTAATTTGATGTAACATGCTTTAGGAAACATTTCTGGATATGTATTGCCTGTACTCTACTCACAGGAAAAAGATGTGCTCTAAAACTAATTGTAAACAGTGTCCAAAACAGCATTTTAATGTCTGAGTGCAGTGGAGGGCACCATAAAACATCAGGACTGACACCATATTTTAGTCTTAATTTGATGTAAATTTTTTTTAGGAAACATTTCTGACATGTATTGCCTCTGCTGCACTCGCAGAAACAAAATGTGGCCTAAAACAATTGCAAACAATGGGCAAAACAGCATTTTAATGTCTAACTTCTGGTAGGGGCACAATAAAACATCAGGACCGACACCATATTTCAGTCTTAATTTAATGTAACATTTTTTAGGAAACATTTCTGGACATATACTGCCTGTACTGCACTTGCAGAAACAAGATGTGGCCTAAAATTAATTGTAAACAGTGACAAAAACAGCATTTGAATGTCTGACTGCTAGGGAGAGGGCACCTAAAAAACATAAGGACTGACACTAGATTTCAGTCTTAATTTGATGTAACATATTTTAGAAAACATTTCTGGATATGTACTGCCTGTATTGCACTTGCAGAAATAAGATGTGGCCTAAAACCAGTTGTAAACACTGGGCAAAACAACATCTTAATGTCTGACTGCTGGGGAAGCACCATAAATCATCAGGACTGATCTCAGATTTAAGTGTTAATTTGATGTAACATGTTTTAGGAAACATTTCAGGATATGTACTGCCTGTACTGCACTTGCAGAAATAAGAAGTGGCCTAAAACCAGTTGTAAACAGTGGGCAAAAGAGCATTTTAATATCTGAGTACAGTGGGGGCCACCATAAAACATCCTTGCAGAAACCAGATTTCTGTCTGAATTTAATGTACCAATTTTTAGGAAACATTTCTGGACATGCACTGCCTGTGCTGGACTCGGAGAAACAAGATGTGGCTTAAAATTAATTGTAAACAGTGGCCAAAACAGCATTTTAAAGTCTGACTGCTGGGGAATCACCATAAATCATCAAGACTGGCACCAGATTTCAGTCTTAATTTGATGTATCATGTTTTAGGAAACATTTCTGGATACGTACTGCCTGTACTGCACTTGCAGAAATAAGATGTGGCCTAAAACCAATTGTAAACAGTGTCCAAAACAGCATTTTAATTTCTGAGTGCTGTGGGGGGCACCATGAAACATCAGGACTGACACCATATTTTAGTCTTAATTTGATGTAACATTTTTTAGAAAACATTTCTGACATGTACTGCCTCTGCTGCACTCACAGAAACAAAATGTGGCCTAAAAACAATTGTAACTAGAGGGGAAAAACAGCATTTTAATGTCTAACTTCTGGGAGGGTCACAATAAAACATCAGGACTGATAACATAATTCATTCTTAATTTGATGTACACTTTTTAAGAAACATTTCTGGACATGTACTACCTGTACGACACTCACAGAACCAAGATGTGGCTTAAATCCAATTGTAAACAGTTGGTAAAACCGCATTTTAATGTCTCAGTGCTGTGGGGGCACCATAAAACATCAGGGTTGACACCATATTTCAGTCTTAATTTGATGTAATATTCTCTAGAAACATTTCTGGACATGTCCTGCCTGTACTCCACTTGCAGAAACAAGATGTGGCCTAAAACTATTTGTAAACAATGGGCAAAACAGAATTTTAATGTCCGAGTGCTGGGGGCACGATAAAACATCATTCCTGAAACCATATTTCTGACTGAATTTAAAGCATTCCTCTTTAGGAAACATTTCTTGACATGTGTTGCCTGTGTTGCACTCGGAGAAACAAGATGTGGCCTAAAATTAATTATAAACAGTGGGCAAAACAGCATTTAAAGATTGACTGCTGGTGGAGTAATATAAAACATCAGCACTGACACCATATTACTGTCTTAATTTGATATAACATATTTTTAAGAAACATTTCTGAAATGTAGTGTCTGTACTGCACTCGCAGAAACAAGATATGGCCTAAATCCAAATGTAAACAGTGGACAAAACAGCATTTTAATGTCTGAGTGCTGGAGGCACCATAAAACATCCTTGCTGAAACTAAATTTCGGTCTGAATTTAATATACCAATTTTTAGGAAGAATTTCTGGACATGTTATGCCTGTGCTGCACTCGGAGAAACAAGATGTGGCTTAAAATTAATTGTAAACATTGGGAAAAACAGCATTTTAATGTCTGACTGCTGAAGAAGTACCATAAATCATCAGGATTGACACCAGATCTCAGTCTTAATTTGATGTAACTTGTTTTAGGAAACCTTTCTGGATATGTACTGCCTGTACTGCACTCACAGAAACATGATGTGCCCTAAAACCAAATGTAAACAGTGTCCAAAACAGTATTTTAATCTCCGAGTGCTGTGGGGAGCGCCATAAAATATAAGGACTGACACCACATTTCACTCTTAATTTGGTGTAACATTTTTTAGAAAAACATTCTGGACATGTACTTCCTCTACTGCACTTGCAGAAGCAAGACATGGCCTAAAACCAATTGCAAACAGTGGCCAAAATAGCATTTTAATGTCTGAGTGCTGGGCGGCACCATAAAACATCATTGCTGATACCAGATTTCTGTCAGACTTTAATATACTATTTGTTAAGAAACATTTCTGGAAATGTACTGCCTGTACTGCACTTACAGAAACAAGATGTGGCCTAAAACCAAGTGTAAACAATGGTCAAAACAGCATTTTAATGCGTGAGTTCTGGGGAAAACATTAAAACCTAATTGCTGAGACCAGATTTCTGTCTGAATTTAATGTACCATTTGTTAGGAAACATTTCTGGACATGTACTGCCTGTACTGCACTTGAAGAAACACGATTTGGCCTAAAATCAGTTGTAAACAGTGACAAAAACTGCATTTTAATTTCTGACTGCTGGGGGGAGTGCACCAAAAAACATAAGGACTGACACCAGATTTCAGTCTTTATTTGATGAAACATTTTTTAGAAAATATTTCTGGACATGTACTGCCTGTACTGCACTCACTGAAACATGATGTGGCCTAAGACCAATTGTAAACAGTGGACAAAACAACATTTTAATGTCTGAGTGCTGGGGGGCAAAATTAGACATCAGGGCTGACACTGGATTTTAGCCTTAATTTGATGCAACATTTTTTAAGAAATATTTCAGGACATGTACTGCTTGTGCAGCATTCACAGAAACAGGATGTGTCCTAAAATCTATTTATTTATTTATTTATTCAAGTCTAGGATTACAAATACCTTTGAGGCAAGGCTCTTTTACAAATGTTCCACATCATAGGAAATAGACATACAGTGGTAGGAATGATTAGAACAATAGTCAAACAATATGGCACTGTAGTTATAGGATAGACAAAATAACATTTTAAGGCATGGTACTAGATGTTCAGATGAGATCAGATAACCTGCAGTGAGGGTGAGGTTAGGTGAAGGGAAACAGAGGTAAAGAAGAAAGAGAAGGGAGGCGCAACAGAGGAACAAACAACTATGTAGCCACAGGCGGTTGTCAAGCAAAACAGGGTATAAGAGCTGGTGACAAGAGGGGGTTGGAAGATGGGGGGAGTGGAAGGCAGGTAAAGTTGGGATGTCGATGAAATAAGAGAATCAGAGGGGTAAGGGTGCAGCCAGATAGGATTCAAGAGAGGCAGACGAGACCCCAGGGACATGTCTGCTACAGTCATGGGGGCAGTCACAGGACCTAAAGGCAGTATGGTATGACTGTAGTCTAGACTTAAAAGTGCCTAGTGTAGGGGCAGTAGAGATGGCAGTCTTAATTTGATGGATATTTCTGGACATGTACTGCCTGTACGACACCTGCAGAAACAAGATGTGGCCTAAAACCAATTGTAAACAGAGGGCAAAACAGCATTTTAATGTCTGAGTTTTGGGGGCACCATAAAACATCCTTGCTGAAACCAGATTTCTGTCTGAAATTAATGTACCAAATTTTAGGAAACATTTCTGGACATATACTGCTTGTGCAGCACTCAGAGAAACAAGATGTGGCTTAAAATTAATTGTAAACAGTGGCCAAATCAGCACTTTAATGTCTGACTGCTGGGGACGCACCATAAATCATCCAAACTGACACCAGATTTCAGTCTTAATTTGATGTAACATGTTTTAGGAAACATTTCTGGATATGTATTGCCTGTACTCAACTGACAGGAAAAAGATGTGCTCTAAAACTAATTGTAAACAGTGTAAAAAACAGCATTTTAATGTCTGAGTGCTGTGGAGGGCATAATGAAACATCAGGACTGACACCATATTTTAGTCTTAATTTGACGTAAATTTTTTTAGGACACATTTCTGACATGTACTGCCTCAGCTGCACTCGGGGAAACAAAATGTGGCCTAAAAACAATTGTAAACAATGGTCAAAACTGCATTTTAATGTCTAACTTCTGGGAGGGGCACAGTAAAACATCAGGACTGACAACATAATTCAATCTTAATTTAATGTAACAATTTTAGGAAACATTTCTGGACATATACTGCCTGTACTGCACTTGCAGAAACAAGATGTGACCTAAAATTAATTGTAAACAGTGACAAAAACAGCATTTTAATGTCTGACTGCTGGGGAGAGGGCACCTAAAAAACATAAGGAGTGAGACTAGATTTCAGTCTTAATTTGATGTAACATTTTTTAGAAAACTTTTCTGGACATTTACTGCCTGTATTGCACTTGTAGAAATACGATGTGGCCTAAAACCAGTTGTAAACACTGGGCAAAATGACATTTTAATTTCTGACTACTGGGGAAGCACCATAAATCATCAGGACTGACATCAGATTTCAGTGTTAATTTGATGTAACATGTTTTAGGAACCATTTCTAGATATGTACTGCCTGTACTGCACTTGCAGAAATAAGATGTGGCCTTAAACCAGTTGTAAACAGTGGGCAAAAGAGAATTTTAATATCTGAGTGCAGTGGGGCATCATAAAACATCCTTTCTGAAACCAGATTTCTGTCTGAATTTAATGTACCAATTTTTAGGAAACATTTCTGAACATGCACTGCCTGTGCAGGACTTGGAGAAACAAGATGTGGCTTAAAATTAATTATAAACAGTGGACAAATCAGCATTTTGAAGTCTGACTGCTTGGTAAGCACCAAAAATCATCAGGACTGACACCAGATTTCAATCCTAATTTGATGTAACATGTTTTAGGAAACATTTCTGGATAAGTACTGCCTGTACTGCACTTGCAGAAATAAGATGTGGCCTAAAACCAATTGTAAACAGTGTCCAAAACAACATTTTAATGTCTGAGTGTTGTGGGGAGCACCATGAAACATCAGGACTGACACCATATTTTAGTCTTAATTTGATGTAACATTTTTTAGCAAACATTTCTGACATGTACTGCCTCTGCTGCACTCACAGAAACAAAATGTGGCCTAAAAACAATTGTAAAGAGAGGGCAAAACAGCATTTTAATGTCTAACTTCTGGAAGGGGCACAATAAAACATCAGGACTGACACCATATTTCTTTCTTAATTTGATGTAACATTTTTTAAGAAACATTTCTGGACATGTACTACCTGTATGACACTCGCAGAAACAAGATGTGGCTTAAATCCAATTGTAAACAGTTGGGAAAACAGCATTTTAATGTCTCACTGTTGTGGGGGCTCCATAAAACATCAGGGCTGACACCATATTTCAGTCTTAATTTGATGTAATATTCTTTGGAAACATTTCTGGACATGTACTGCCTGTACTACACTTGCAGAATCAAGATGTGACCTAAAATCAATTGTAAACAATAGGTAAAACAGCATTTTAATTTCTGAGTGCTGGGGGCATGATAAAACATCATTTCTGAAACCATATTTCTGACTGAATTTAAAGAACCGCTCTTTAGGAAACATTTCTGGACATGTGTTGCCTGTACTGCACTTGCAGAAACAAGATGTGGCCTAAAATTAACTGTAAATGTGACAGAAACAGTATTTTAATGTCTGACTGCTGGGGAGAGGGCACCTAAAAAAAATAAGGACTGACACTAGATTTCAGTCTTAATTTGATGTAACATTTTTTAGAAAACATTTCCGGATATGTACTGCCTGTATTGCACTTGCAGAAATAAGTTGTGGCCTAAAACCAGTTGTAAACACTGGGCAAAACAGCATTTTAATGTCTGACTGCTGGGGAAGCACCATAAATCATCAGGACAGATATCAGATTTCAGTGTTAATTTGGTGTAATATGTTTTAGAAACATTTCTGGACATGTGCTACCTGTACAACACTCACAGAAACAAGATGTATCTTGAATCAATTGTAAACAGTTGGGAAAACAGCATTTAATGTCTCACTGCTGTGGGGACTCCATAAAACATCAGGGCTGACACCATATTTCAGTCTTAATTTGATGTAATATTCTTTGGAATCATTTCTGGACATGTACTGCCTGTACTACACTTGCAGAAACAAGATGTGACCTAAAATCAATTTTAAACAATAGGTAAAACAGCATTTTAATGGCTGAGTGCTGGGGGCATGATAAAACATCCTTCCTGAAACCAGATTTCTGACTGAATTTAAAGCACTGCTCTTTAGGAAACATTTCTGGACATGTGTTGCCTGTACTGCACTTGCAGAAACAAGATGTAGCCTAAAATGAATTGTAAATAGTGACAAAACAGCATTTTAATGTCTGACTGCTGGGAGAGGCACCTAAAAACATAAGGACTGATACTAGATTTCAGTCTTAATTTGATGTACATTTTTAGAAAACATTTCTGGATATGTACTGCCTGTATTGCACTTGCAGAAATAAGATGTGGCCTAAAACCAGTTGTAAACACTGGTCAAAACAGCATTTCAATGTCTGACTGCTGGGGAAGCACCATAAATCATCAGGACAGACATCAGATTTCAGTGTTAATTTGATGTAAGATGTTTTAGGAAACATTTCAGGATATGTACTGCCTGTACTGCACTTGCAGAAATAAGATGTGGCCTAAAACCAATTGTAAACAATGGTCAAAACTGCATTTTAATGTCTAACTTCTGGGAGGGGCACAGTAAAACATCAGGACTGACAACATAATTCAATCTTAATTTAATGTAACAATTTTAGGAAACATTTCTGGACATATACTGCCTGTACTGCACTTGCAGAAACAAGATGTGACCTAAAATTAATTGTAAACAGTGACAAAAACAGCATTTTAATGTCTGACTGCTGGGGAGAGGGCACCTAAAAAACATAAGGAGTGAGACTAGATTTCAGTCTTAATTTGATGTAACATTTTTTAGAAAACTTTTCTGGACATTTACTGCCTGTATTGCACTTGTAGAAATACGATGTGGCCTAAAACCAGTTGTAAACACTGGGCAAAATGACATTTTAATTTCTGACTACTGGGGAAGCACCATAAATCATCAGGACTGACATCAGATTTCAGTGTTAATTTGATGTAACATGTTTTAGGAACCATTTCTAGATATGTACTGCCTGTACTGCACTTGCAGAAATAAGATGTGGCCTTAAACCAGTTGTAAACAGTGGGCAAAAGAGAATTTTAATATCTGAGTGCAGTGGGGGCATCATAAAACATCCTTTCTGAAACCAGATTTCTGTCTGAATTTAATGTACCAATTTTTAGGAAACATTTCTGAACATGCACTGCCTGTGCAGGACTTGGAGAAACAAGATGTGGCTTAAAATTAATTATAAACAGTGGACAAATCAGCATTTGAAGTCTGACTGCTTGGTAAGCACCAAAATCATCAGGACTGACACCAGATTTCAATCCTAATTTGATGTAACATGTTTTAGGAAACATTTCTGGATAAGTACTGCCTGTACTGCACTTGCAGAAATAAGATGTGGCCTAAAACCAATTGTAAACAGTGTCCAAAACAACATTTTAATGTCTGAGTGTTGTGGGGAGCACCATGAAACATCAGGACTGACACCATATTTTAGTCTTAATTTGATGTAACATTTTTTAGCAAACATTTCTGACATGTACTGCCTCTGCTGCACTCACAGAAACAAAATGTGGCCTAAAAACAATTGTAAAGAGAGGGCAAAACAGCATTTTAATGTCTAACTTCTGGAAGGGCACAATAAAACATCAGGACTGACACCATATTTCTTTCTTAATTTGATGTAACATTTTTTAAGAAACATTTCTGGACATGTACTACCTGTATGACACTCGCAGAAACAAGATGTGGCTTAAATCCAATTGTAAACAGTTGGGAAAACAGCATTTTAATGTCTCACTGTTGTGGGGGCTCCATAAAACATCAGGGCTGACACCATATTTCAGTCTTAATTTGATGTAATATTCTTTGGAAACATTTCTGGACATGTACTGCCTGTACTACACTTGCAGAATCAAGATGTGACCTAAAATCAATTGTAAACAATAGGTAAAACAGCATTTTAATTTCTGAGTGCTGGGGGCATGATAAAACATCATTTCTGAAACCATATTTCTGACTGAATTTAAAGAACCGCTCTTTAGGAAACATTTCTGGACATGTGTTGCCTGTACTGCACTTGCAGAAACAAGATGTGGCCTAAAATTAACTGTAAATAATGACAGAAACAGTATTTTAATGTCTGACTGCTGGGAGAGGGCACCTAAAAAAAATAAGGACTGACACTAGATTTCAGTCTTAATTTGATGTAACATTTTTTAGAAAACATTTCCGGATATGTACTGCCTGTATTGCACTTGCAGAAATAAGTTGTGGCCTAAAACCAGTTGTAAACACTGGGCAAAACAGCATTTTAATGTCTGACTGCTGGGGAAGCACCATAAATCATCAGGACAGATATCAGATTTCAGTGTTAATTTGGTGTAATATGTTTTAGGAAACATTTCTGGACATGTGCTACCTGTACAACACTCACAGAAACAAGATGTATCTTGAATCCAATTGTAAACAGTTGGGAAAACAGCATTTTAATGTCTCACTGCTGTGGGGACTCCATAAAACATCAGGGCTGACACCATATTTCAGTCTTAATTTGATGTAATATTCTTTGGAATCATTTCTGGACATGTACTGCCTGTACTACACTTGCAGAAACAAGATGTGACCTAAAATCAATTTTAAACAATAGGTAAAACAGCATTTTAATGGCTGAGTGCTGGGGGCATGATAAAACATCCTTCCTGAAACCAGATTTCTGACTGAATTTAAAGCACTGCTCTTTAGGAAACATTTCTGGACATGTGTTGCCTGTACTGCACTTGCAGAAACAAGATGTGGCCTAAAATGAATTGTAAATAGTGACAAAAACAGCATTTTAATGTCTGACTGCTGGGGAGAGGGCACCTAAAAAACATAAGGACTGATACTAGATTTCAGTCTTAATTTGATGTACATTTTTTAGAAAACATTTCTGGATATGTACTGCCTGTATTGCACTTGCAGAAATAAGATGTGGCCTAAAACCAGTTGTAAACACTGGTCAAAACAGCATTTCAATGTCTGACTGCTGGGGAAGCACCATAAATCATCAGGACAGACATCAGATTTCAGTGTTAATTTGATGTAAGATGTTTTAGGAAACATTTCAGGATATGTACTGCCTGTACTGCACTTGCAGAAATAAGATGTGGCCTAAAACCAGTTGTAAACAGTTGGCAAAAGAGCATTTTAATATCTGAGTGCAGTGGGGCCACCATAAAACATATTTGCTGAAACCAGATTTCTGTCTGAATTTAATGTACTGATTTTTTGAAAACATTTCTGAACATGCACTGCCTGTGCAGGACTCGGAGAAACAAGATGTGGCTTAAAATTATTTGTAAACAGTGGCCAAATCTGCATTTTCAAGTCTGTCTGCGGGGTAAGCATCATAAATCATTAGGACTGACACCAGATTTCAGTCCTAATTTGATGTAACATGTTTTAGGAAACATTTCTGGATAAGTACTGAATGTACTACACTTGCAGAAATCAGATGTGGCCTAAAACCAATTGAAAACAGTGTCCAAAACAACATTTTAATGTCTAAGTGCTGTGGGGGGCACCATGAAACATCAGGACTGACACCATATTTTAGTCTTAATTTGATGTAACATTTTTTAGCAAACATTTCTGATATGTACTGCCTCTGCTGCACTCACAGAAACAAAATGTGGCATAAAAACAATTGTAAATAGTGGGAAAACAGCATTTTAATATCTAACTTCTGGGAGGGTCACAATAAAACATCAGGACTGACACCATATTTCTCTCTTAATTTGATGTAACATTTTTTATGAAAATTTCTGGACATGTACTACCTGTACAACACTCACAGAAACAAGATGTGGCTTAAATCCAATTGTAAACAGTTGGGAAAACAGCATTTTAATGTCTCACTGCTGTGGGGGCTCCATAAATCATCAGGGCTGACACCATATTTCAGTCTTAATTTGATGAAATATTCTTTGGAAACATTTATGGACATGTCCTTCCTGTACTACACTTTCAGAAACAAGATGTGACCTAAAATCAATTGTAAACAATGGGCAAAACAGCATTTTAATGGCTGAGTGCTGGGGGCATGATAAAACATCATTCCTGAAACCAGATTTCTGACTGAATTTAAAGCACTGCTCTTTAGGAAACATTTCTGGACATGTGTTGCCTGTACTGCACTTGCAGAAACAAGATGTGGCCTAAAATTAATTGTAAATAGTGATGAAAACAACATTTGATTGTCTGACTGCTAGGGAGAGGGCACCTAAAAAACATAAGGACTGACACTAGATTTCAGTCTTAATTTGATGTAACATTTTTTAGAAAACATTTCTGGATATGTACTGTGTGTATTGCACTTGCAGAAATAAGATGTGGCCTAAAACCAGTTGTAAACACTGGTCAAAACAAATTTTAATGTCTGACTGCTGGGAAGCACCATAAATCATCAGGACAGACATCAGATTTCAGTGCTAATTTGATGTAACATGTTTTAGGAAACATTTCAGGATAAGTACTCCATGTACTGCACTTGCAGAAATAAGATGTGCCTAAAACCAGTTGTAAACAGTGGGCAAAAGAGCATTTTAATATCTGAGTGCAGTGGGGCCACCATAAATCATCCTTGCTGAAACCAGATTTCTGTCTGAATTTAATATACCATTTTTAGGAAACATTTATGGATATGCACTGCCTGTGCTGGACTGGAGAAACTAGATGTGGCTTAAAAATAATTGTAAACAGTGACCAAGACAGCATTTTAAAGTCTGACTGCTGGGAAACACCATAAATCATCAGGACTGACACCAGATTTCATTCTTAATTTGATGTAACATGTTTTAGGAAATATTTCTGGATAAGTACTGTCTGTACTGCACTTGCAGAAATAAGATGTGGCCTAAAACCAAATGTAAACAGTGCCCAAAACAACTTTTTAATGTCTGAGTGCTGTGGGGGGCACCATGAAATATCAGGACTGACACCATATTTTAGTCTTAATTTGATGTAACATTTTTTAGCAAACATTTCTGACATGTACTGCCTCTACTGCACTCAGAGAAGCAAAATGTGGCCTAAAACCAATTGTAAATAGAGGGCAAAACAGCATTTTAATGTCTAACTTTTGGGAGGGGCACAATAAAACATCAGGACTGACAACATATTTCATTCTTAATTTGATGTAACAATTTTTAAGAAACATTTCTGGACATGTACTACCTGTACGACACTCACAGAAACAAGATGTGGCTTAAATCCAATTGTAAACAGTTGGGAAAACAGCATTTTAATGGCTCACTGCTGTGGGGGCACCATAAAACATCAGGGCTGACACCATATTTCAGTCTTAATTTGATGTAATATTCTTTGGAAACATTTCTGGACATGTCCTGCCTGTACTACACTTGCAGAAACAAGATGTGGCCTAAAACCAGTTGTAAACAATGGGCAAAACAGCATTTTAATGGCTGAGTGCTGGGGGCATGATAAAACATCATTCCTGAAACCAGATTTCTGTCTGAATTTAAAGCAGTGCTGTTTAGGAAACATTTCTTAACACGTGTTGCCTGTGTTGCACTTGGAGAAACAAGATGTGGCGTAAATTTAATTATAAACAGTGGCCAAAACAACATTTAAAGATTGACAGCTGGTGGAGTATGATAAAAGATCAGCACTGAAACCATATTACTGTCTTATTTTGATATAAGATATTTTAGGAAACATTTCTGAAAATGTAGTGTCTGTACTGCACTGCAGAAACAAGCTATGGCCTAAATCCAAATGTAAACAGTGGACAAAACAGCATTTTAATGTCTGAGTGCTGGAGGCACCATATAACATCCTTACTTAAACGATTTCGGTCTGAATTTAATGTACCAATCTTTAGGAAGAATTTCTGGACATATTATGCCTGTGCTGCACTCAGAGAAACAAGATGTGGCTTAAAATTAATTGTAAACAGTGTGCAAAACAGCATTTTAATGTCTGACTGCTGGGGAAGCAGCATAAATCATCAGGATTGACAACATATCTCAGTCTTAATTTGATGTAACATGTTTTAGGAAACATTTCTGGATATGTACTGCCTGTACTGCACTCACAGAAACAAGATGTGGCCTAAAACCAATTGTAAACAGTGTCCAAAACAGCATTTTAATCTCTAAGTGCTGTGGGGAGCACCATAAAATAGAAGAACTGACACCACATTTTAGTCTTAATTTGAAGTAAAATTTTTTAGGAAACATTTCAGACAAGTACTGCCACTGTTGCATTCACAAAAACAAAATGTGGCATAAAAACAATTGTAAATAGTGGGCAAAACAGCATTTTAATATCTAACTGCTCAGGGGGCACAATAAAACATCAGAACTGACACCATATTTCAGTCTTCATTTGATGTAAGATTTTTTAGGAAACATTTCTGGACATGTACTGCCTGTGCTGCACTCGGAGAAACAAGATGTGGCCTAAATTTAATTGTAAACAGTGGCCAATACAGCATTTTAATGTCTGACTGCATAGGGAGGGGGTGCCATAAAACAACAGGAATGTCAACCATATTTCAGTCTTAATTTGATGCAAGATTTTTTGGAAAATATTTCTGGACATGTACTGCCTGTACTGCAGTTGCAGAGAAAAGATGTGGCCTAAAATTAATTGTAAACTATGACAAAAACAGCAATTTAATGTCTGACTGCTGGGGAGAAGGCACCTAAAAAACATAAGGACTGACACCAGATTTCACTCTTAATTTGGTGTAACATTTTTTAGAAAAACTTTCTGGAAATGTACTGCCTTTACTGCACTTGCAGAAGCAAGATTTGGCCTAAATCCAATTGCAAACAGTGGCCAAAACAGCATTTTAATGTCTGAGTGCTGGGGGGTGGGCATCATAAAACATCATTGCTGAGACCAGATTTCTGTAAGAATTTAATATACTATTTGTTAAGAAACATTTCTGGAAATGTACTGCCTGTACTGCATTTACAGAAACAAGATGTGGCCTAAAGCCAATTGTAAACAGTGGGCAAAACAGGATTTTAATGTTTGAGTTCTGGGGGACACATTAAAACCTAATTGCTGAGACCAGATTTCTGTCTGAATTTAATGTACCATTTGTTAGGAAAGATTTCTGGACAAGTTCTGCCTATACTGCACTTGCAGAAACACAATCTGGCCTAAAATCAGTTGTAAACAGTGACAAAAACTGCATTTTAATTTCTGACTGCTGGGGGGAGTGCACCATAAAACATAAGGACTGACACCAGATTTCAGTCTTTATTTGATGAAACATTTTTTAGAAAATATTTTGGGACATGTACTGCCTGTACTGCACTCGCTGAAACATGATGTGGCCTAAGACCAATTGTAAACAGTGGCCAAAACAATATTTTAATGTCTGAGTGCTGGGGGCACCAATAAACATCAGGGCTGACACCAGATTTTAGCCTTAATTCGATGCGACATTTTTTAGGAAATATTTCAGGACATGTACTGCTTGTGCTGCATTCACAGAAACAGGATGAGTCTGGAAATTTAATTATTTATTTATTTATTTATTCAAGTCTAGGATTACTAATACCTTTGAGGCAAGGCTCTTTAACAAATGTTCCACGTCATAGGAAGTGGACATACAGTGGTATGAATGATTACAACAATAGTCAAACAATATGGCACTATAGTTATAGGATAGATAAAATATCATTTTAAGGCATGGTACTAGATGTTCAGATGAGATCAGATAACCTGCAGTGAGGGCGAGGTTAGGTGAAGGAAACAGAGGTAAAGAAGAAAGAGAAGGAGGCAAGGAGAAATAAAACCACTATGTAGCCACAGGCAGTTGTCAAGCGATACAGAGGATAAGTGCTGGTGACAAGAGGGGTGGGAAAGGGGAGTGGAAGGCAGGTAAAGTTGGGATGTCAATGAAATAAGAGAATCAGAGGGGTAAAGGTGCAGCCAGATAGGATTCGAGAGAGGCAGAGGAGACCCCAGGGACATGTCTGCTACAGTTATGGGGCAGTCACAGGAGCTAAATGCAGTACGGTGTGACTGTAGTCTAGACTTAAAAGTGCCTAGTGTAGGAGCAGTAGAGATGGTAGGGTTGAGGCTGTTCAGCCAAAGGGGAGATTTGTAAGTGAAAGAACATTGACCATGGGAGGTGCGACAGTGGGGAACTTGCAGAAGTTGAGATTTTGATCCCCTGGTGGCCTGCATACTATTCCTGTTATTTTGTAGCAGGGCTGTGACCCCCGGAGGAGCAAGGCCAAGGTTGATTTTCTTGGCCATTGTGCAGGTCACGTACTTTATGTGATTTGAGAGCTGTAGCCAACCAGTTTTAGAGTACAGATCGCAGGTGTGGGTGAGATGGTATGCATCAGAGATGAGCCAAGAAGACTTATTGAGGGCGGTTGAGATATGTCTGATGGTAGTCGCTGTGGCAGAGCCGTAAATGATGAGTCCATAGTCAATAATCTATACCACAGAACTCTGTGTGACAATCTTCAAGGCTTCTGGGGTGAGATGTTGTCTGTGTCTGTAGAAGACCGGTTCTGGTGCTCGCCAGCTTTGCCACAAGTCGACATGGGCACCGTAAGAGAGTAGGGGTCCAACAGTATCCCCAGGTATTTGAAGTGTGGGACCTGATGCAGGGAATTCCCTTGTGATGCGACGATTGTCAAGGGGTGAATCTTGTGCTGATTGTGGGAGTTACAGAATAACATGGACTTAGTCTTCTTGTGGTTAAAGACAAGTTTATGCCTGGAAAACCACAACTCAACAGTACTGAAGGCAAGTTAGAGATTCTGTTGTAAGGCCATGGGATCCTTGTGAGAGGAAAAAACAGCAGCATCATCTGCTTATAGGATGATATTCTCAGTGCAGGATTGTGGTAGAGAGTTTAGACAGAGGCTGAAGAGGAGCATCCCCAAGATTGACCCTTGTGGGACACCCGATCAAAATGGTAAGTTGTCATTGTAAACAGCGGCCAAATCAGAATTTTAATCTCTGACTCCTGGGGAAGGGACACCATAAAACATTCTTTCTGAAACCAGATTTCTGTCTGAATTTAATGTACCAATTTTTATGAAGCATTTCTGGACATGTTATGCCTGTGCTGCACTCTGATAAAAAAGATGTGAAATACAATTATAAGCAAAGGCAAAAGCAGCATTTTAATGTCTGACTGATGGGGCAGCATAATACAGCATGACTGACAGCATATTTCAGTCTTAATTTGATGTACCATTTTTCAGGAAACATTTCTGGACATGTATTGCCTGTACTGCACGCGCAGAAACAAGATGTGGCCTAAAACCAATTGTAAACAGTTGACGAAACAACATTTTAATGTCTCGCTGATAAAACACCATAGAAAATCAGGACTGACACCATATTTCAGTCTTAATTTGATGGATATTTCTGGACATGTACTGCCTGTACGACACCTGCAGAAACAAGATGTGGCCTAAAACCAATTGTAAACAGAGGGCAGAACAGCATTTTAATGTCTGAGTTTTGGGGGCACCATAAAACATCCATGCTGAAACCAGATTTCTGTCTGAAATTAATGTACCAATTTTTAGGAAACATTTCTGGACATATACTGCTTGTGCAGCACTCAGAGAAACTAGATGTGGCTTAAAATTAATTGTAAACAGTGGCCAAATCAGCACTTTAATGTCTGACTGCTGGGGACGCACCATAAATCATCCAGACCAACACCAGATTTCAGTCTTAATTTGATGTAACATGTTTTAGGAAACATTTCTGGATATGTATTGCCTGTACTCAACTGACAGGAAAAAGATGTGCTCTAAAACTAATTGTAAACAGTGTAAAAAACAGCATTTTAATGTCTGAGTGCTGTGGAGGGCACAATGAAACATCAGGACTGACACCATATTTTAGTCTTAATTTGATGTAAATTTTTTTAGGACACATTTCTGACATGTACTGCCTCAGCTGCACTCGGGGAAACAAAATGTTGCCTAAAAACAACTGTAAACAATGGGCAAAACTGCATTTTAATGTCTAACTTCTGGGAGGGGCACAGTAAAACATCAGGACTGACAACATAATTCAGTCTTAATTTAATGTAACATTTTTAGGAAACATTTCTGGACATATCTGCCTGTACTGCACTTGCAGAAACAAGATGTGACCTAAAATTAATTGTAAACAGTGACAAAACAGCATTTTAATGTCTGACTGCTGGGGAGAGGGCACCTAAAAACATAAGGAGTGAGACTAGAATTTCAGTCTTAATTTGATGTAACATTTTTAGAAAACTTTTCTGGACATTTACTGCCTGTATTGCACTTGGAGAAATATGATGTGGCCTAAAACCAGTTGTAAACACTGGGCAAAATGACATTTTAATTTCTGACTGCTGGGGAAGCACCATAAATCATCAGGACTGACATCAGATTTCAGTGTTAATTTGATGTAACATGTTTTAGGAAACATTTCTAGATATGTACTGCCTGTACTGCACTTGCAGAAATAAGATGTGGCCTTAAACCAGTTGTAAACAGTGGGCAAAAGAGAATTTTAATATCTGAGTGCAGTGGGGGCATCATAAAACATCCTTTCTGAAACCAGATTTCTGTCTGAATTTAATGTACCAATTTTTAGGAAACATTTCTGAACATGCACTGCCTGTGCAGGACTTGGAGAAACAAGATGTGGCTTAAAATTAATTGTAAACAGTGGCCAAATCAGCATTTTGAAGTCTGACTGCTTGGTAAGCACCAAAAATCATCAGGACTGACACCAGATTTCAATCCTAATTTGATGTAACATGTTTTAGGAAACATTTCTGGATAAGTACTGCCTGTACTGCACTTGCAGAAATAAGATGTGGCCTAAAACCAATTGTAAACAGTGTCCAAAACAACATTTTAATGTCTGAGTGTTGTGGGGAACACCATGAAACATCAGGACTGACACCATATTTTAGTCTTAATTTGATGTAACATTTTTTAGCAAACATTTCTGACATGTACTGCCTCTGCTGCACTCACAGAAACAAAATGAGGCCTAAAAACAATTGTAAAGAGAGGGCAAAACAGCATTTTAATGTCTAACTTCTGGAAGGGGCACAATAAAACATCAGGACTGACACCATATTTCTTTCTTAATTTGATGTAACATTTTTTAAGAAACATTTCTGGACATGTACTACCTGTATGACACTCGCAGAAACAAGATGTGGCTTAAATCCAATTGTAAACAGTTGGGAAAACAGCATTTTAATGTCTCACTGCTGGGGGGGGGAACCATAAAACATCAGGGCTGACACCATATTTCAGTCTTAATTTGATGTAATATTCTTTGGAAACATTTCTGGACATGTACTGCCTGTACTACACTTGCAGAATCAAGATGTGACCTAAAATCAATTGTAAACAATAGGTAAAACAGCATTTTAATTTCTGAGTGCTGGGGGCATGATAAAACATCATTCCTGAAACCAGATTTCTGACTGAATTTAAAGAACCGCTCTTTAGGAAACATTTCTGGACATGTGTTGCCTGTACTGCACTTGCAGAAACAAGATGTGGCCTAAAATTAACTGTAAATAATGACAGAAACAGTATTTTAATGTCTGACTGCTGGGGAGAGGGCACCTAAAAAAAATAATGACTGACACTAGATTTCAGTCTTAATTTGATGTAACATTTTTTAGAAAACATTTCCGGATATGTACTGCCTGTATTGCACTTGCAGAAATAAGTTATGGCCTAAAACCAGTTGTAAAGACTGGGCAAAACAGCATTTTAATGTCTGACTGCTGGGGAAGCACCATAAATCATCAGGACAGATATCAGATTTCAGTGTTAATTTAGTGTAATATGTTTTAGGAAACATTTCTGGACATGTGCTACCTGTACGACACTCACAGAAACAAGATGTATCTTAAATCCAATTGTAAACAGTTGGGAAAACAGCATTTTAAAGTCTCACTGCTGTGGGGACTCCATAAAACATCAGGGCTGACACCATATTTCAGTCTTAATTTGATGTAATATTCTTTGGAATCATTTCTGGACATGTACTGCCTGTACTACACTTGCAGAAACAAGATGTGACCTAAAATCAATTTTAAACAATAGGCAAAACAGCATTTTAATGGCTGAGTGCTGGGGGCATGATAAAACATCATTCCTGAAACCAGATTTCTGACTGAATTTAAAGCACTGCTCTTTAGGAAACATTTCTGGACATGTGTTGCCTGTACTGCACTTGCAGAAACAAGATGTGGCCTAAAATGAATTGTAAATAGTGACAAAAACAGCATTTTAATGTCTGACTGCTGGGGAGAGGGCACCTAAAAAACATAAGGACTGATACTAGATTTCAGTCTTAATTTGATGTACATTTTTTAGAAAACATTTCTGGATATGTACTGCCTGTATTGCACTTGCAGAAATAAGATGTGGCCTAAAACCAGTTGTAAACACTGGTCAAAACAGCATTTCAATGTCTGACTGCTGGGGAAGCACAATAAATCATCAGGACAGACATCAGATTTCAGTGTTAATTTGATGTAAGATGTTTTAGGAAACATTTCAGGATATGTACTGCCTGTACTGCACTTGCAGAAATAAGATGTGGCCTAAAACCAGTTGTAAACAGTTGGCAAAAGAGCATTTTAATATCTGAGTGCAGTGGGGCCACCATAAAACATATTTGCTGAAACCAGATTTCTGTCTGAATTTAATGTACTGATTTTTAGAAAACATTTCTGAACATGCACTGCCTGTGCAGGACTCGGAGAAACAAGATGTGGCTTAAAATTATTTGTAAACAGTGGCCAAATCAGCATTTTGAAGTCTGTCTTTGTGGGATAAGCATCATAAATCATTAGGACTGACACCAGATTTCAGTCCTAATTTGATGTAACATGTTTTAGGAAACATTTCTGGATAAGTACTGAATGTACTACACTTGCAGAAATCAGATGTGGCCTAAAACCAAATGTAAACAGTGTCCAAAACAACATTTTAATGTCTAAGTGCTGTGGGGGCACCATGAAACATCATGACTGACACCATATTTTAGTCTTAATTTGATGTAACATTTTTTAGCAAACATTTCTGATATGTACTGCCTCTGCTGCACTCACAGAAACAAAATGTGGCATAAAAACAATTGTAAATAGTGGGAAAACAGCATTTTAATATCTAACTTCTGGGAGGGTCACAATAAAACATTAGGACTGACACCATATTTCTCTCTTAATTTGATGTAACATTTTTTATGAAAATTTCTGGACATGTACTACCTGTACAACACTCACAGAAACAAGATGTGGCTTAAATCCAATTGTTAACAGTTGGGAAAACAGCATTTTAATGTCTCACTACTGTGGGGGCTCCATAAATCATCAGGGCTGACACCATATTTCAGTCTTAATTTGATGAAATATTCTTTGGAAACATTTCTGGACATGTCCTGCCTGTACTACACTTGCAGAAACAAGATGTGACCTAAAATCAATGTAAACAATGGGCAAAACAGCATTTTAATGGCTGAGTGCTGGGGGCATGATAAAACATCATTCCTGAAACCAGATTTCTGACTGAATTTAAAGCACTGCTCTTTAGAAACATTTTCTGGACATGTGTTGCTTGTACTGCACTTGCAGAAACAAGATGTGACCTAAAATTAATTGTAAATAGTGACAAAACAACATTTGATTGTCTGACTGCTAGGGAGAGGCACCTAAAAACATAAGGACTGACACTAGATTTCAGTCTTAATTTGATGTAACATTTTAGAAAACATTTCTGGATATGTACTGTGTGTATTACTTGCAGAAATAAGATGTGGCCTAAAACCAGTTGTAAACACTGGTCAAAACAGAATTTTAATGTCTGACTGCTGGGGAAGCACCATAAATCATCAGGACAGACATCAGATTTCAGTGCTAATTTGATGTAACATGTTTTAGGAAACATTTCAGGATATGTACTCCATGTACTGCACTTGCAGAAATAAGATGTGGCCTAAAACCAGTTGTAAACAGTGGGCAAAAGAGCATTTTAATATCTGAGTGCAGTGGGGGCCACCATAAATCATCCTTGCTGAAACCAGATTTCTGTCTGAATTTAATATACCATTTTTTAGGAAACATTTATGGATATGCACTGCCTGTGCTGGACTCGGAGAAACTAGATGTGGCTTAAAAATAATTGTAAACAGTGGCCAAGACAGCATTTTAAAGTCTGACTGCTGGGGAAACACCATAAATCATCAGGACTGACACCAGATTTCATTCTTAATTTGATGTAACATGTTTTAGGAAATATTTCTGGATAAGTACTGTCTGTACTGCACTTGCAGAAATAAGATGTGGCCTAAAACCAAATGTAAACAGTGCCCAAAACAACTTTTTAATGTCTGAGTGCTGTGGGGGGCACCATGAAATATCAGGACTGACACCATATTTTAGTCTTAATTTGATGTAACATTTTTTAGCAAACATTTCTGACATGTACTGCCTCTACTGCATTCAGAGAAGCAAAATGTGGCCTAAAACCAATTGTAAATAGAGGGCAAAACAGCATTTTAATGTCTAACTTTTGGGAGGGCACAATAAAACATCAGGACTGACAACATATTTCATTCTTAATTTGATGTAACAATTTTTAAGAAACATTTCTGGACATGTACTACCTGTACGACACTCACAGAAACAAGATGTGGCTTAAATCCAATTGTAAACAGTTGGGAAAACAGCATTTTAATGGCTCACTGCTGTGGGGGCACCATAAAACATCAGGGCTGACACCATATTTCAGTCTTAATTTGATGTAATATTCTTTGGAAACATTTCTGGACATGTCCTGCCTGTACTACACTTGCAGAAACAAGATGTGGCCTAAAACCAGTTGTAAACAATGGGCAAAACAGCATTTTAATGGCTGAGTGCTGGGGGCATGATAAAACATCATTCCTGAAACCAGATTTCTGTCTGAATTTAAAGCAGTGCTGTTTAGGAAACATTTCTTAACACGTGTTGCCTGTGTTGCACTTGGAGAAACAAGATGTGGCGTAAATTTAATTATAAACAGTGGCCAAAACAACATTTAAAGATTGACAGCTGGTGGAGTATGATAAAAGATCAGCACTGAAACCATATTACTGTCTTATTTTGATATAAGATATTTTTAGGAAACATTTCTGAAATGTAGTGTCTGTACTGCACTCATGAGAAACAAGCTATGGCCTAAATCCAAATGTAAACAGTGGACAAAACAGCATTTTAATGTCTGAGTGCTGGAGGCACCATATAACATCCTTACTTAAACTAGATTTCGGTCTGAATTTAATGTACCAATTTTTAGGAAGAATTTCTGGACATATTATGCCTGTGCTGCACTCAGAGAAACAAGATGTGGCTTAAAATTAATTGTAAACAGTGTGCAAAACAGCATTTTAATGTCTGACTGCTGGGGAAGCAGCATAAATCATCAGGATTGACAACATATCTCAGTCTTAATTTGATGTAACATGTTTTAGGAAACATTTCTGGATATGTACTGCCTGTACTGCACTCACAGAAACAAGATGTGGCCTAAAACCAATTGTAAACAGTGTCCAAAACAGCATTTTAATCTCTAAGTGCTGTGGGGAGCACCATAAAATAGAAGAACTGACACCACATTTTAGTCTTAATTTGAAGTAAAATTTTTAGGAAACATTTCAGACAAGTACTGCCACTGTTGCATTCACAAAAACAAAATGTGGCATAAAACAATTGTAAATAGTGGGCAAAACAGCATTTTAATATCTAACTGCTCAGGGGGCACAATAAAACATCAGAACTGACACCATATTTCAGTCTTCATTTGATGTAAGATTTTTTAGGAAACATTTCTGGACATGTACTGCCTGTGCTGCACTCGGAGAAACAAGATGTGGCCTAAATTTAATTGTAAACAGTGGCCAATACAGCATTTTAATGTCTGACTGCGTAGGGAGGGGGTGCCATAAAACAACAGGAATGTCAACCATATTTCAGTCTTAATTTGATGCAAGATTTTTTGGAAAATATTTCTGGACATGTACTGCCTGTACTGCAGTTGCAGAGAAAAGATGTGGCCTAAAATTAATTGTAAACTATGACAAAACAGCAATTTAATGTCTGACTGCTGGGAGAAAGGCACCTAAAAACATAAGGACTGACACCAGATTTCATCTTAATTTGGTGTAACATTTTTAGAAAAACTTTCTGGAAATGTACTGCCTTTACTGCACTTGCAGAAGCAAGATTTGGCCTAAATCCAATTGCAAACAGTGGCCAAAACAGCATTTTAATGTCTGAGTGCTGGGGGGTGGGCATCATAAAACATCATTGCTGAGACCAGATTTCTGTAAGAATTTAATATACTATTTGTTAAGAAACATTTCTGGAAATGTACTGCCTGTACTGCATTTACAGAAACAAGATGTGGCCTAAAGCCAATTGTAAACAGTGGGCAAAACAGGATTTTAATGTTTGAGTTCTGGGGGACACATTAAAACCTAATTGCTGAGACCAGATTTCTGTCTGAATTTAATGTACCATTTGTTAGGAAAGATTTCTGGACAAGTTCTGCCTATACTGCACTTGCAGAAACACAATCTGGCCTAAAATCAGTTGTAAACAGTGACAAAAACTGCATTTTAATTTCTGACTGCTGGGGGGAGTGCACCATAAAACATAAGGACTGACACCAGATTTCAGTCTTTATTTGATGAAACATTTTTTAGAAAATATTTTGGGACATGTACTGCCTGTACTGCACTCGCTGAAACATGATGTGGCCTAAGACCAATTGTAAACAGTGGCCAAAACAATATTTTAATGTCTGAGTGCTGGGGGCACCATTAAACATCAGGGCTGACACCAGATTTTAGCCTTAATTCGATCGACATTTTTAGAAATATTTCAGGACATGTACTGCTTGTGCTGCATTCACAGAAACAGGATGAGTCTGGAAATTTATTTATTTATTTATTTATTCAAGTCTAGGATTACAAATACCTTTGAGGCAAGGCTCTTTAACAAATGTTCCACGTCATAGGAAGTGGACATTCAGTGGTATGAATGATTACAACAATAGTCAAACAATATGGCACTATAGTTATAGGATAGATAAAATATCATTTTAAGGCATGGTACTAGATGTTCAGATGAGATCAGATAACCTGCAGTGAGGGCGAGGTTAGGTGAAGGGAAACAGAGGTAAAGAAGAAAGAGAAGGGAGGTGCAAAGGAGAAATAAACCACTATGTAGCCACAGGCAGTTGTCAAGCGATACAGAGGATAAGTGCTGGTGACAAGAGGGGGTGGGAAAGGGGGAGTGGAAGGCAGGTAAAGTTGGGATGTCAATGAAATAAGAGAATCAGAGGGGTAAAGGTGCAGCCAGATAGGATTCGAGAGAGGCAGAGGAGACCCCAGGGACATGTCTGCTACAGTTATGCGGGCAGTCACAGGAGCTGAATGCAGTACGGTGTGACTGTAGTCTAGACTTAAAAGTGCCTAGTGTAGGAGCAGTAGAGATGGTAGGTTGAGGCTGTTCAGCCAAGGGAGTTTGTAAGTGAAAGAACATTGACCATGGGAGGTGTGACAGTGGAGAACTTGCAGAAGTTGAGATTTTGATCCCTGGTGGCCTGCATACTATTCCTGTTATTTTGTAGCAGGGCTGTGACCCCGGAGGAGCAAGGCCAAGGTTGATTTTCTTGGCCATTGTGCAGGTCACGTCTTTATGTGATTTGAGAGCTAGCCAACCAGTTTTAGAGTACAGATCGCAGGTGTGGGTGAGATGGTATGCATCAGAGATGAGCTAAAAGACTTATTGAGGCGGTTGAGATATGTCTGATGGTAGTCGCTGTGGCAGAGCCGTAAATGATGAGTCCATAGTCAATAATCTATACCACAGAACTCTGTGTGACAATCTTCAAGGCTTCTGGGGTGAGATGTTGTCTGTGTCTGTAGAGAAGACCGGTTCTGGTGCTCGCCAGCTTTGCCACAGAGTCGACATGGGCACCGTAAGAGAGGTAGGGGTCCAACAGTATCCCCAGGTATTTGAAGTGTGGGACCTGATGCAGGGAATTCCCTTGTGATGCGACGATTGTCAAGGGGTGAATCTTGTGCTGATTGTGGGAGTTACAGAATAGCATGGACTTAGTCTTTTGTGGTTAAGGACAAGTTTATGCCTGGAAAACCACAACTCAACAGTACTGAAGGAAAGTTAGAGATTCTGTTGTAAGGTCATGGGATCCTTGTGAGAGGAAAAAACAGCAGCATCATCTGCTTATAGGATGATATTCTCAGTGCAGGATTGTGGTAGAGAGTTTAGACAGAGGCTGAAGAGGAGCATCCCCAAGATTGACCCTTGTGGGACACCCGATCAAACTGGTAAGTTGTCAGTGTAAACAGCGGCCAAATCAGATTTTTAATCTCTGACTCCTGGGGAAGGGACACCATAAAACATTCTTCCTGAAACCAGATTTCTGTCTGAATTTAATGTACCAATTTATAGGAAGTATTTCTGGACATGTTATGCCTGTGCTGCACTCGGATAAAAAGATGTGGAATACAATCAAATATAAACAGTGGCAAAGCAGCATTTTAATGTCTGACTGATGAGGCAGCATAATACAGCATGACTGACACCATATTTCAGTCTTAATTTGATGTACCATTTTTAGGAAACATTTCTGGACATGTATTGCCTGTACTGCACTCGCAGAAACAAAATGTGGCCTAAAACCAATTGTAAACAGCTGACAAAACATCATTTTAATTGCTCACTGATAAAACCCCATAAAACATCAGGACTGACACCATATATCAGTCTTAGTTTGATGGATATTTCTGGACATTTACTGTCAGTACGACACCTACAGAAACAAGATGTGGCCTAATACCAATTGTAAACAGAGGGAAAAACAGCATTTTAATGTCTGAGTGTTGGGGCACAGTAAAACATCCTTGCAGAAACCAGAATTCTGTCTGAAATTAATGTACCAATTTTTAGGAAACATTTCTGGACATATACTGCCTGTGCAGCACTCAGAGAAACAAGATGTGGCTTAAAATTAATTGTAAACAGTGGCCAAATCAGCACTTTAATGTCTGACTGCTGGGGATGCAAAATAAATAATCCAGACTGACACCAGATTTCAGTCTTAATTTGATGGAACATGTTTAGGAAACATTTCTGGATATGTATTGCCTGTACTCTACGACAGGAAAAAGATGTGCTCTAAAACTAATTGTAAACAGTAGTCAAAACAGCATTTTAATGCCTGAGTGCTGTGGAGGACACCATAAAACATCAGGACTGACACCATATTTTAGTCTTAACTTGATGTAAATTTTTAGGACACATTTATGACATGTACTGCCTCTGCTGCCTGTAGAAACAAAATGTGGCATAAAACAATTGTAAACAATGGGCAAAACAGCATTTTAATGTCTAACTTCTGGGAGGAACACAATAAAACACCAGGACTGACACCATATTTCAGTCTTAATTTAATGTAACATTTTTTATGAAACAATTCTGGACATATACTGCCTGTACTGCACTTGCAGAAACAAGATGTGGCTGAAAATTAATTGTAAACAGTAACAAAAACAGTATTTTAATGTCTGACTGCTGGGGAGAGGGCACCTAAAAAACATAAGGACTGACACTAGATTTCAGTCTTAATTTGATGTAACATTTTTAGAAAACATTTCTGGATATGTACTGCCTGTATTGCACATGCAGAAATAAGATGTGGCCTAAAACCAGTTGTAAACACTGGGCAAAACAGCATTTTAATCACTGACTGCTGGGGAAGCACCATAAATCAACAGGACTGACATCAGATTTCAGTGTTAATTTGATGTAACATGTTTTAGGAAACATTTCAGGATTTGAACTGCCTGTACTGCACTTGCAGAAATAAGATGTGTCCTAAAACCAGTTGTAAACAGTGGGCAAAAGAGAATTTTAATATCTGAGTACAGTGGGGGCACCATAAAACATCCTTGCAGAAACCCGATTTCTGTCTGAATTTAATGTACCGATTTTTAGGAAACATTTCTGAACATGCACTGCATGTGCTGGACTCGGAGAAACAAGATGAGGCTTAAAATTATTTGTAAACAGTGGCCAAAACAGCATTTTGAAGTCTGACTGCTGGGTAAGCACCATAAATCATCAGGACTGACACCAGATTTCTGCCTTAATTTGATGTAACATGTTTTAGGAAACATTTCTGGATAAGTACTGCCTGTACTGCACTTGCAGAAATAAGATGTGACCTAAAACCAATATTAAACAGTGTCCAAAACAACATTTTAATGTCCGAGTGCTGTGAGAACACCATGAAACATCAGGACTGACACCATATTTTAGTCTTAATTTGATGTAACATTTTTAGCAAACATTTCTGACATATACTGCCTCTGCTGCACTCACAGAAACAAATGTGGCCTAAAAGAATTGTAAATAGAGGGCAAAACAGCATTTTAATGTCTAACTTCTGGAGGTGCACAATAAAACATCAGGACTGACACCATATTTCTTTCTTAATTTGATGTAACATTTTTTAAGAAACATTTCTGGACATGTACTACCTGTACGACACTCACAGAAACAAGATGTGGCTTAAATCCAATTGTAAACAGTTGGGAAAACAGCATTTTAATGTCTCACTGCTGTGGGGGCACCATAAAACATCAGGGCTGACACCATATTTCAGTCTTAATTTGATGTAATATTCTTTGGAAACATTTCTGGACATGTCCTGCCTGTACTACACTTGCAGAAATAAGATGTGACCTAAAATCAAAGTAAACAATAGGCAAAACAGCATTTAATGGCTGAGTGCTGGGGGCATGATAAAACATCATTCCTGAAACCAGATTTCTGACTGAATTTAAAGCACCGCTCTTTAGGAAGCATTTCTGGACATGTGATGCCTGTACTGCACTTGCAGAAACAAGATGTGGCCTAAATTTAATTGTAAATAGTGACAAAACAACATTTGAATGTCTGACTGCTAGGGAGAGGGCACCTAAAAAACATAAGGACTGACACTAGATTTCAGTCTTAATTTGATGTAACATTTTTAGAAAACATTTCTGGATATGTACTGCCTGTATTGCACTTGCAGAAATAAGATGTGGCCTAAAACCAGTTGTAAACACTGGCTAAACAGCATTTTAATGTCTGACTGCTGGGAAGCACCATAAATCATCAGGACAGACATCAGATTTCAGTGTTAAATTGATGTAACATGTTTTAGGAAACATTTCAGGACAAGACCTGCCTGTACTGCATTTGCAGAAAAAGATGTTGCCTAAAACCAGTTGTAAACAGTGGGCAAAGAGCATTTTGATATCTAGGTGCAGAGGGACCACCATAAAACACCCTTGCTGAAACCAGATTTCTGTCTGAATTTAATGTACCAATTTTTAGGAAACATTTATGGACATGCACTGCCTGTGCTGGACTGGAGAAACTAGATGTGGCTTAAAAATAATTGTAAACAGTGCCAAGACAGCATTTTAAAGTCTGACTGCTGGGAAGCACCATAAATCATCAGGACTGACACCAGATTTCAGTCTTAATTTGATGTAACATGTTTTAGGAAATATTTCTGGATAAGTACTGTCTGTACTGCACTTGCAGAAATAAGATGTGGCCTAAAACCAAATGTAAACAGTGTCCAAAACAACATTTTAATGTCTGAGTGCTGTTGGGGAACTATGAAACATCAGGACTGACAACCATATTTTAGTCTTAATTTGATGTAACATTTTTAGCAAACATTCCTGACATGTACTGCCTCTGCTGCACTCACAGAAACAAAATGTGGCCAAAAACAATTGTAAATAGAGGGAAAACAGCATTTTAATGTCTAACTTCTGGAGGGCACAATAAAACATCAGGACTGACAACATATTTCATTCTTAATTTGATGTAACAATTTTATGAAACATATCTGGACATGTACTACCTGTACAACACTCACAGAAACAAGATGTGGCTTAAATCCAATTGTAAACAGTTGGGAAAACAGCATTTTAATGTCTTACTGCTGTGGGGCACCATAAAACATCAGGCTGACACCATATTTCAGTCTTAATTTGATGTAATATTCTTTGGAAACATTTCTGGACATGTCCTGCCTGTACTACACTTGCAGAAACAAGATGTGGCCTAAAACCAATTGTAAACAATGGGAAAAACAGCATTTTAATGTCTGAGTGCTGGGGGCATGATAAAACATCATTCCTGAAACCAGATTTCTGTCTAAATTTAAAGCACACCTCTTTAGGAAACATTTTTGGACATGTATTGCCTGTGTTGCACTCGGAGAAACAAGATGTGTCATAAAATTAATTATAAACAGTGGCCAAAACAACATTTAATGATTGACAGCTGAGGGAGTATGATAAAACATCAGCACTGACACTGTATTACTGTCTTAATTTGATATAACATATTTTTAGGAAACATTTCTGAAATGTAGTGTCTGTACTGCACTCGCAGAAACAAGATATGGCCTAAATCCAAATGTAAACAGTGGACAAAACAGCATTTTAATGTCTAAATGCTGGAGGCACCATATAACATCCTTGCTTAAACTACATTTCAGTATGAATTTAATGTACCAATCTTTAGGAAGAATTTCTGGACATGTTATGCCAGTGCTGCACTCGGAGAAACAAGATGTGGCTTAAAATTAATTGTAAACAGTGGGCTAAACAACATTTTAATGTCTGACAGCTGGGGAAGCACCATAAATCATCAGGATTGACACCATATCTCAGTCTTAATTTGATGTAACATGTTTTAGGAAACATTTCTGGATATGTACTGCCTGTACTGCACTCTCAGAAACAAGATGTGGCCTAAAACCAATTGTAAACAGTTTCCAAAACAGCATTTTAATCTCTGAGTGCTGTGAGGGAGCACCATAAAATATAAGGACTGACAAAACATTTTAGTCTTAATTTGAAGTAAAAAATTTTAGGAAACATTTCAGACAAGTACTGCCACTGTTGCATTCACAAAAACAAAATGTGGCATAAAAACAATTGTAAATAGTGGACAAAACAGCATTTTAATATCTAACTGTTCGGGGGCACAATAAAACATCAGAACTGACACCATATTTCAGTCTTAATTTGATGTAAGATAGTTTAGGAAATATTTCTGGACATGTACTGCCTGTGCTGCACTCGGAGAAACAAGATGTGGCCTAAATTTAATTGTAAAAGTGGCCAATACAGCATTTTAATGTCTGACTGCTTAGGGAGGGGGTGCCATAAAACATCAGGGATGACTACCATATTTCAGTCTTAATTTGATGCAAGATTTTTTGGAAAACATTTCTGGACATGTACTGCCTGTACTGCACTTGCAGAGAAAATTTGTGGCCTAAAATGAATTGTAAACTATGACAAAAACAGCAATTTAATGTCTGACTGCTGGGGAGAAGGCACCTAAAAAACATAAGGACTGACACCAGATTTCACTCTTAATTTGGTGTAACATTTTTTAGAAAAACTTTCTGGAAATGTACTGCCTTTACTGCACTTGCAGAAGCAAGATTTGGCCTAAATCCAATTGCAAACAGTGGCCAAAACAGCATTTTAATGTCTGAGTGCTGGGGGGTGGGCACCATAAAACATTGCTGAGACCAGATTTCTGTCAGAATTTAATATACTATTTGTTAAGAAACATTTCTGGAAATGTACTGCCTGTACTGCATTTACAGAAACAAGATGTGGCCTAAAGCCAATTGTAAACAGTGGGCAAAACAGCATTTTAATGTGTGAGTTCTGGGGACACATTAAACCTAATTGCTGAGACCAGATTTCTGTCTGAATTTAATGTACCATTTGTTAGGAAAGATTTCTGGACATGTTCTGCCAGTACTGCACTTGCAGAAACACGAACTGGCCTAAAATCAGTTGTAAGCAGTGACAAAAACTGCATTTTAATTTCTGGCTGCTTGGGGGAGTGCACCAAAAAACATAAGAACTGACACCAGATTTCAGTCTTTATTTGATGAAACATTTTTTAGAAAATATTTCTGGACATGTACTGCCTGTACAGGACTCGATGAAACATGATGTGGCCTAAGACCAATTGTAAACAGTGGCCAAAACAATATTTTAATGTCTGAGTGCTGGGCGGCACCATTAAACATCAGGGCTGAAGCCAGATTTTAGTCTTAATTTGAAGCAACATTTTTTAAGAAATATTTCAGGACATGTACTGCTTGTGCTGCATTCACAGAAACAGGATGTGTCTGAAAATTTATTTATTTATTTATTTATTCAAGTCTAGGATTACAAATACCTTTGTGCCAAGGCTTCTTTACAAATGTTCCATGTCATAGGAAATAGACATACAGATGTAGGAATGATTACAACAATAGTCAAATAATATGGCACTATAGTTATAGGATAGACAAAATAACATTTTAAGGCATGGTACTAGATGTTCAGATGAGATCAGATAACCAGCAGTGAGTGCGAGGTTAGGTGAAGGGAAACAGAGGTAAGAAGAAAGAGAAGGAGGGCAAAGGAGAAATAAACAACTATGTAGCCACAGGCAGTTGTCAAATGATAAAGGGGATAAGTGCTGGTGACAAGAGGGGGGAGTGGAAGGCAGGTAAAGTTGGGATGTCGATGAAATAAGAGAATCAGAGAGGTAATGGTGCAGCCAGATGGGATTCGAGAGAGGCAGAGGAAACCCCATGGACATGTCAGCTACAGACATGGGGGGCAGTCACAGGAGCTAAAGGCAGTACAGTGTGACTGTGGTCTAAACTTAAAAGTGCCTAGTGTAGGGGCAATGGAGATGGCAGGGTTGAGGCTGTTCAGCCAAAGGGGAGCTTTGTAAGTGAAAGAACATTGACCATGGGAGGTGTGACAGTGGAGAACTTGCAGAAGTTGAGATTTTGATCCCCTGGTGGCCGGCATGCTATTCCTGTTATTTTGTAACAGGGCTGTGACCCCTGGAGGTGCAAGGCCAAGGTTCATTTTCTTGGCCATTGTGCAGGTCAGGTACTTTATGCGATTTGAGAGCTGTAGATAACCAGTTTTAGAGTACAGATCGCAGGTGTGGGTGAGATGGTGTGCATCGGAGATGAGCCAAGAAGGCTTATTGAGGACCGTTGAGATATGTTGGAGGGTAGTCGCTGTGGCAGAGCCTTAAATGATGAGTCCATAGTCAATAATCGAGACCACAGAACTCTGTGAGGCAATCTGCAAGGCTTCTGGGGGGGTGAGATGTTGTCTGTGTCTGTAGAGAAGACCAGTTCTGGTGCTCACAAGCTTTACCACAGAGTCGACATGGGCACCATAAGAGAGGTAGGGGTCCAACAGTATCCCCAGGTATTTGAAGTGTGGGACCTGATACAGGGTATTCCCATGTGATGTGATGATAGTCAAGGGGTGAATCTTGTGCTGATTGTGGGAGTTACAGAATAGCATGGACTTAGTCTTTTTGTGGTTAAGGACAAGTTTATGCCTAGAAAACCACAACTCAACAGTACTGAAGGCAAGTTGGATATTCTGTTGTAAGGCCATGGGATCCTTGTGAGAGGAAAAAACAGCATCATCATCATCTGTTTATAGGATGATATTCTCAGTACAGGATTGTGGTAGAGAGTTTAGAAAGAGAATGAAGAGGAGCATCCCCAAGATTGACCCTTGTGGGACGCCCGATCAAACTGGTAAGTTGTCATTGTAAACAGTGGCCAAATCAGCATTTTAATCTCTGACTCCGGGCAGGGGGGGGACACCATAAATCATTCTTCCTGAAACCAGATTTCTGTCTGAATTTAATGTACCAATTTTTAGGAAGCATTTCTGGACATATTATGCCTGTGCTGCACTCGGATAAAAAAGATATGGAATAAAATCAAATAAAAACAGTGGCAAGAGCAGCATTTTATTGTCTGACTGAATGGGCAGCATAATACAGCATGACTGACTCCATATTTCAGTCTTAATTTGATGTACCATTTTTTAGGAAACATTTCTGGACATGTATTGCCTGTACTGCACTCGCAGAAACAAGATGTGGCCTAAAACCAATTGTAAACGGTTGACAAAACAACATTTTAATGTCTCACTGATAAAACACCATAAAACGTCAGGACTGACAGCACTCAGAGAAACAAGATGTGGCTTAAAATTAATTGTAAACAGTGGCCAAAACAGCATTTTAATGTCTGACTGCTGGGGAGGCACCATAAATCATCCAGACTGACACCAGATTTCAGTCTTAATTTGATGTAACATGTTTTAGGAAACATTTCTGGATATGTATGGCCTGTACTTGACTCACAGGAAAAAGATGTGCACTAAATTTAATTGTAAACTTGTCCAAAACATCATTTTAATGTCACCGCACTGTGGAGGGCACCATAAAACATCAGGACTGACACCATATTTTAGTCTTAATTTGATGTAATTTTTTTTTTAGGAAACATTTCTGACTTGTACTGCCTCTGCTGCACTTACAGAAACAAAATGTGGCCTAAAAACAATAGCAAAAAATGGGAAAAACAGCATTTTAACGTCTAGCTTCTGGGAGGGGCACAATAAAACATCAGGACTGACACCTTATTTCAGTATTAATTTAATGTAACATTTTTTAAGAAACAGTCTTAATTTGATGTAACAATCTTTAGAAAACATTTCAGGATATGTACTGCCTGTACTGCACTTGAAGAAATAAGATGTGGCCTAAAACCAATTGTAAACAGAGGGCAAAACAGCATTTTAATGTCTGAGTGTTGGGGGCACCATAAAACATTTTGCTGAAACCAGATTTCTGTCTGAAATTAATGTACCAATTTTTAAGAAACATTTCAGGACATGTACTGCCTGGCAGCACTCAGAGAAACAAGATGAGGCTTAAAATTAATTGTAAACAGTGGCCAAAACAGCATTTTAAAGTCTGACTGCTGGGGACGCACCGTGAATCATCCAGACTGACACCAGATTTCAGTCTTAATTTGATGTAACATGTTTTAGGAAACATTTCTGGATATGTATTGCCTGTACTCGACTCACAGGAAAAAGATGTGCTCTAAAACTAATTGTAAACAGTGTCCAAAACAGCATTTTAATGTTTGAGTGCTGTGGAGGGCACTATAAAACAACAGGACTGACTCCATATTTTAGTCTTAATTTGATATAATTTTTTTTAGGAAACATTTCTGACATGTACTGCCTCTGCTGCACTCACAGAAACAAAATGTGGCCTTAAAACAATTGTAAACAATGGGAAAAACAGCATTTTAATGCCAAGCTTCTGGGAAGGGCACAATAAAACATCAGGACTGACACCATATTTCAGTCTTAATTTAATGTAACATTTTTTAGGAAATATTTCTGGACATATACTGCCTGTACTGCACTTGCAGAAATAAGATGTGGCCTAAAACCAATTGTAAACAGTGTCCAAAACAGCATTTTAATGTCTGAGTGCTGGCGGCATGATAAAACAACATTCCTGAAACCAGATTTCTGACTGAATTTAAAGCACCACTCTTTAGGAAACATTTCTGGACATGTGTTGCCTGTACTGCACTTGCAGAAACAATGTGCGACCTAAAATTAATTGTAAATAGTGACAAAAACAGCATTTTAATATCTGACTGCTGGGGAGAGGGCAGCTAAATAACATAAGGACTGACACTAGATTTCAGTCTTAATTTGATGTAACATTTTTTAGAAAACATTTCTGGATATGTACTGCCTGTATTGTACTTGCAGAAATAAGATGTGGCCTAAAACTAGTTGTAAACACTGGGCAAAACAGCATTTTAATGTCTGACTGCTGGGGAAGCACCATAAATCATCAGGACTGACATTAGATTTCAGTGTTAATTTGATGTAACATGTTTTAGGAAACATTTCAGTACATGTACTGCCTGTACTGCACTTGAAGAAATAAGATGTGGCCTAAAACCAGTTGAAAACAGTGGGCAAAAGAGCATTTTAATATCTGAGTGCAGTGGGGGATACCATAAAACATCCTTGCTGAAAACAGATTTCTGTCTAAATTTAATGTACCAATTTTCAGGAAACATTTCTGGACATGCAGTGCCTGTGCTGGACTCGGAGAAACTAGATGTGGCTTAAAATTAATTGTAAACAGTGGCCAAAACAGCATTTTAAAGTCTGACTGCTGGGGAATCAACATAAATCATCACGGCTGACACCAGATTTCAGTTTTCATTTGTTGTAACATGTTTTAGGAAACATTTCTGGATAAGTACTGCCTCTACTGCACTTGGAGAAATAAGATGTGGCCTAAAACCAATTGTAAACAGTGTCAAAAACAGCATTTTAATGTCTGAGTGCTGTGGGGGGGGCACCATGAAACATCAGGACTGACACCATATTTTAGTCTTAATTTGATGTATCATTTTTTAGCAAACATTTCTGACATGTACTGCCTCTGCTGCCCTCACAGAAACAAAATGTGACCTAAAAACAATTGTAAATAGAGGGCAAAACAGCATTTTAATGTCTAACTTCTGGTAGGGGCACAATAAAACATCAGAACTGACAACATATTTCATTCTTAATTTGATGTAACATTTTTTAAGAAACATTTCTGGACATGTACTTCCTGTACGACACTCATAGAAACAAAATTTGGCTTAAATCCAATTGTAAACAGTTGGGAAAACAGCATTTTAATGTCTCACTGCGGTGGGGGCACCATAAAACATCAGGGCTGACACCATATTTCAGTCTTAATTTGATGTAATATTCTTTGGAAACATTTCTGGACATGTCCTGCCTGTATTACACTTGCAGAAACAAGATGTGGCCTAAAACCAATTGTAAACAATGGGCAAAACAGCATTTTAATGTCCGAGTGTTGGGGGCATGATAAAACATCACTCCTGAAACAAGATTTCTTTCTGAATTTAAAGCACTGCTCTTTAGGAAACACTTCTGGACATGTGTTGCCTGTGTTGCACTCAGAGAAACAAGATGTGGCCTAAAATTAATTATAAACAGTGGCCAAAACAGCATTTAAAGATTGACTGCTGGGGGGTATGATAAAACATCAGCACTGACACCATATTACTGTCTTAATTTGATATAACATATTTTTATGAAACATTTCTGAAATGTAGTGTCTGTACTGTACTCGCAGAAACAAGATATGGCCTAAATCCAAATGTAAACATTGGACAAAACAGCATTTTAATGTATGAGTACTGGAGGCACCATAAAACAACCTTGCTGAAACTAGATTTTGGTCTGAATTTAATGTATCAATTCTTAGGAAGAATTTCTGGACATGTTATGCCTGTGCTGCATTCTGAGAAACAAGACGTGGCTTAAAATTAATTTTAACTAGTGGGCAAAACAGCATTTTAATGTCTGACTGCTGGGGAAGCACCATAAATCATCAGGACTGACACCAGATCTCAGTCTTAATTTGATGTAACATGTTTTAGGAAACATTTCTGGATATGTACTGCCTGTACTGCACTCACAGAAACAAGATGTGGCCTAAAACCAATTGTAAACAGATTCCAAAACAGCATTTTAATCTCTGAGTTCTGTCTGGAGCACCATAAAATATAAGGACTGACACTACATTTTAATCTTAATTTGAAATAATTTTTTTTAGGAAACATTTCTGACAAGTACTGCATCTTCTGCATTCATAAAAACAAAAGGTGGCATAAAAACAATTGTAAATAGAGGGCAAAACAGCATTTTAATATCTAACTGCTCAGGGGGCACAATAAAACATCAGAACTGACACTATATTTCAGTCTTAATTTGGTGTAAGATTTTTTAGGAAACATTTCTGGACATCTACTGCCTGTGCTGCACTAGGAGAAACAACATGTGGCCTAAATTTAATTGTAAACAGTGGCCAATACAGCATTTTAAGGTCTGACTGCTTAGGGAGGGGGTGCCATAAAACATCAGGAATGACAACCATATTTCAGTTTTAATTTGATGCAAGATTTTTTGGAAAATATTTCTGGACATGTACTGCCTGTACTGCACTTGCAGAGAAAAGAAGTGGCCTAAAATTAATTATAAACAGTGGCCAAAACAGCATTTAACGATTGACTGCTGGGGAAGTATGATAAAACATCAGCACTGACACCATATTACTGTCTTAATTTGATATAACACATTTTTATGAAACATTTCTGAAATGTACTGCCTCTGCTGCACTCACAGAAACAAAATGTGGCCTAAAAACAATTGTAAACAAAGGGCAAAACAGCATTTTAACGTTTCAGTGATGGGGGCATAATAAAACATCACTTCTGAAACCAGATTTCTGACTGAATTTAAATCACGCTCTTTAGGAAACATTTCTGGATATGTGTTGCCTTTACTGCAATTGCAGAAACACGATGTGGCCTAAAATTAATTGTAAATAGTGACAAAAACAGCATTTTAATGTCTGACTGCTGGGGAGAGGGCACCTAAAAAACACATAGACTGACGCTAGATTTCAGTCTTAATTTGATGTAACATTTTTTTAGAAAACATTTCTGGAAATTTTCTGCCTGTATTGCACTTGCAGAAATAAGATGTGGCCTAAAACCAGTTGTAAACACTGGGCAAAACAGCATTTTAATGTCTGACTGCTGGGGGGGCACCATAAAACATCAGGACTGACACCATATTTCAGTCTTAATTAGATGGGCATTTAGTGGACATGTACTGCCTGTACTACAATTGCAGAAACAACATGTGGCCTAAAACCAATTGTAAACAGTAGGAAAAACAGCACTTTAATGTCTGAGTGCTGGGGGCACTATAAAACATCCTTGATTAAACCAGATTTCTGTCTGAATTTAATGTACCAATTTTTAGGAAACCTTTCCTGACATGTACTGCCCGTGCTGCACTCGGAGAAACAAGATGTGGCTTAAAATTAATTGTAAACAGTGGCCAAAACAGCATTTTAATGTCTGACTGCCGTGGAAGCACAATCTAACATCAGAACTGACACCATATTTCAGTCTTAATTTGATGTAACATGTTTTAGGAAACATTTCTGTATATGTACTGCCTGTACTGCACTCACAGAAACAAGATGTGGCCTAAAATCAATTGTAAACAGTGGCAAAACAGCATTTTAATGTCTGAGTGCTTTTAGAGGCACAATAAGACATCAGCACTGACACCATATTTCAGTCTTAATTTTTCAGGAAACGTTTCTGGATATGTACTGTTTGTACTGCACTTGAAGAAACACAATGTGGCCTAAAATAAATTGTAAACTGTTGCCAAAACTGAATTTTAATGTCTGAATACTTGGTGGGGGGCACCATAAAACTTCAGGACTCACACCATATTTCAATCTTAATTTGATGGACATTTCTGGACATGTACTGCCTGCACTAAACTTTCAAAAACAAGATGTGGCCAAAAACCAGTTGCAAACAATGGGTGAAACAGCATTTTAATGTCTGACTGCTGGGGAAGCACCATAAATCATTAGGACTGACATGAGATTTCAGTCTTAATTTGATGTAACATGTTTTAGAAAGCATTTCTGAAATGTAGTGCCTGTACTGTACTTGCAGAAACAAGATGTGGCCTAAAACCTATTCTAAACAGAGGCAAAAACAGCATTTTAATGTCTGAGTGCTTTTAGGGTCAACAAAAGACATCAGGAGTGACGCCATATTTCAGTCTTAATTTGATGGACCTTTCTGGACATGTACTGCCTGTACTACACTTGCAGGAACAAGATGTGGCCTAAAACCAATTGTAAACAGTGGGCAAAACAGAATTTTAATGTCTGAGTGCTGGAGACACCATAAAACATCCTTGCTGAAACCAGATTTCTGTCTGAATTTAATGTACCAATTTTTAGGAAACATTTCTGGACATGTACTCCCTGTGCTGCACTCGGAGAATCAAGATGTGGCTTAAAATTAATTGTAAACAGTGGGCAAAGCAGCATTTTAATGTCTGACTCCTGGGGAAGCACCATAAATCATCAGTACTGACTCCAGATCTCAGTCGTAATTTGATGTAACAAGTTATAGGAAACATTATTGGTTATGTACTATCTGTACTGCACTCTCAGAAACAAGATGTGGCCTAAAACCAATAGTAAACAGTATCCAAAACAGCATTTTAATGTCAGAGTGCTATGAGGGGCACCATAACATATAAGGACTGACACCATATATTAGTCTTAATTTGAAGTAGCATTTTTTAGGAAACATTTCTGACAAGTACTGCCACTGCTGCATTCACGAAACAAAATGTGGCCTAAAAGCAATTGTAAATATTGGGCAAAACAGCATTTTAATGTCTAATTTCTCAGGGGAGCACAATAAAACATCAGAACTGACACCATATTTCAGTCTTAATTTAATGTAAGTTTTTTTGGAAACATTTCTGGACATGTACTGCCTGTGCTGCACTCAGAGACACAAGATATTGCCTAAAATTTATTGTAAACTGTGGCCAAAACAGCATTTTAATGTCTGTCTGCTTAGGAAGGGGGTGCCATAAAACATCAGGAATGACAACCATATTTCAGTCTTAATTTGATGCAAGATTTTTGGGAAAATACTTCTGGACATGTACTGCCTGTTCTGCACTTGCAGAGAAAAGGTGTGGCCTAAAATTAATTGAAAACTGTGACAAAAACAGCATTTTAAGGCCTGACTGAGGGGGAGAGGGCACCTAAAAAACATAAGGAATGACAGCAGATTTCAGTCTTAATTTGGTGTAACATTTTTTAGAATAGCTTTCTGGACATGTACTGCCTCTACTGCACATGCAGAAGCAAGATATGGCCTAAATCCAATTGTAAACAGTGGCCAAAACAGCATTTTAATGTCTGAGTGCTGGGGGCACCATAAAACAACATTGCTAAGACCAGATTTCTGTCAGAATTTAATATGCCATTTGTTAGGAAGCATTTCTGGACATGTAATGCCTGTATGACACTTGTAGAAACAAAATGTGGCCTAAAACCTATTGTAAACAGTTGGCAAAACAGCATTTTAATATCTCACTGCTGGGGGGTACCATAAAACTTCAGGACTGATACCACATTTCTTTCTTAATTTGATGTAAAAAAAATTTTGAAAAATTTCTAGATATGTACTGCCTGTGCTGCATCTGCAGAAACACAGTGTATACTAAAATAAATTGTAAACAGAGGCCAAAACTGCATTTTAATATCTGAATGCTGTGGGTGTAGCACCATAAAACATCAGGACTGACATCATATTTTAGTCTTAATTTGATGTAAAAAATTTTTAGGAATCATTTCTGATGTATACTGATCTGCTGCACTAGCAGAAACAAAATGTGGCATAAAAACAATTGTAAATCATGAGCAAAACAGCATTTTAATGACTAACTTCTAAAGAGGGGCATAATAAAACATCAGGACTGACATCATATGTCAGTCTTAATTTGATGTAACATTTTTTAGGAAACATTTCTGGACATGTACTGCCTGTACTACAGTTGCAGACACAAGATGTAGCCTAAAATTAATTGTAAACTGTGACAAAAACTGCATTTTAATGTCTGACTGCTGGGGAGAGGGCACCTAAAAAACATAAGGACTGAAAGCAGATTTCAGTCTTAATTTGGTGTAACATATTTTAGAAAACATTTCTGGACATGTACTGCCTTTAGTGCACTTGCAGAAGCAAGATATGGCCTAAAACCAATTGCAAACAGTAACCAAACCAGCATTTTAATGTCCGAGTGCTGTGTAGCACCATAAAATATCATTGCTGAGATCAGATTTCTGTCGGAATATAATATACCATTTGTTAGGAAACATTTCTTGACATGAACTGCATGTACGACACTTGCACAAGCAAGATGTGACCTAAAACAAATTGTAAACAGTTGGCAAAACAGCATTTTAAAGTCTCACCGCTGGAGGGGCACCATAAAACAACAGGACTGACAACATATTTCAGGTCTAAATTTGATGTAATATTTATTTGGAAACATTTCTGGACATGTACTGCCCGTGCTGCACTCAGAGACACAAGATATGGCCTAAAATTAATTGTAAACAGTGGAAAAAATGCATTTTAATGTCTGAATCATGGGGGGGCACCATAAAACATCAGGACTGACAGCATATTTCATACTTAATTTGATGGACATTTCTGGACATCTACTGCCTGTACTACACTTGCAGAAACAATATGTGGCCTGAAACCAATTAAAAACAGTGGGCAAAACAGCATTTTAATGTGTGAGAGCTAGGGGCACCATAAAACATCCTTGCAAAAATCAGATTTCTGTCTGAATTAAATGTACCAATTTTTAGGAAATATTTCTGAACATGTACTGTCTGTACTACAATTGCAGAAACAAGATGTGGCCTAAAACCAATTGTAAACAGTGGGCAAAACAGCACTTTAATGTCTGAGAGCTGGGGGCACCATAAAACATCCTTGATTAAACCAGATTTCTGTCTGAATTTAATGTACCAATTTTTAGGAAACATTTTCTGACATGTACTGCCTGTGCTGCAGATGGAGAAACAAGATGTGGCTTAAAATTAATTGTAAACAGTGGCCAAAACAGCATTTTAATGTCTGACTGCTGCGGAAACACAATATAACCTCAGAACTGACACCATATTTCAGTCTTAATTTGATGCAACATGTTTTAGGAATCATTTCTGGATATGTACTGCCTGTACTGCACTCTCAGAAACAAGATATGGCCTAAAACCAATTCTAAGCAGTGGCAAAACAGCATTTTAATGTCTGAGTGCTTTTAGAGTCACAATTAGACATCATCACTGACACTATATTTCAGTCTTAATTTGATGTAACATTTTTCAGGAAGCATTTCTGGATATGTACTGTTTGTACTGCACTTGCAGAAACACAATGTGGCCTAAAATAAATTGTAAACAGCGGCCAAAACTGCATTTTAATGTCTGAATGTTGGGTGGGGGGACCATAAAACTTCAGGACTGACACCATATTTCTGTCTTAATTTGATGGACATTTCTGGACATGTACTACCTGCACTAAACTTTCAGAAACAAGATGTGGCCTAAAACCAATTGCAAACATTGGGTGAAACTGCATTTTAATGTCTGCGTGCTGGGGGCACCATAAAACATCCTTGATGAAACCAGATTTATATCTGTATTTAATGTACCAATTTTTAGGAAGCATTTCTGGACATATACTGCCTGTGTTGCACTCAGAGAAACAAGATGTGGTTTAAAGTTAAGTGTTAGCAGTGGGCAAAACAGCATTTTTATGACTGACTGCTCTGGAAGCACCATAAATCATCAAGACTGACACCATATTTCAGTCTTAATTTGATGTAACAGGTTTTAGGAAACATTTCTGGATATGTACTGCTTGTACTGCACTTGCAGAAATAAGATGTGGCCTAAGACCAGTTGTAAACAGTGGGCAAAACAGCACTTTAATGTCTGAGAGCTGGGGGCACCATAAAACATCCTTGATTAAACCATATTTCTGTCTGAATTTAATGTACCAATTTTTAGGAAACATTTTCTGACATGTACTGCCCGTGCTGCAGATGGAGAAACAAGATGTGGCTTAAAATTAATTGTAAACAGTGGCCAAAACAGCATTTTAATGTCTGACTGCTGCGGAAACACAATATAACCTCAGAACTGACACCATATTTCAGTCTTAATTTGATGCAACATGTTTTAGGAATCATTTCTGGATATGTACTGCCTGTACTGCACTCTCAGAAACAACATATGGCCTAAAACCAATTCTAAGCAGTGGCAAAACAGCATTTTAATGTCTGAGTGCTTTTAGAGTCACAATTAGACATCATCACTGACACCATATTTCAGTCTTAATTTGATGTAACATTTTTCAGGAAGCATTTCTGGATATGTACTGTTTGTACTGCACTTGCAGAAACACAATGTGGCCTAAAATAAATTGTAAACAGTGGCCAAAACTGCATTTTAATGTCTGAATGTTGGGTGGGGGGACCATAAAACTTCAGGACTGACACCATATTTCTGTCTTAATTTGATGGACATTTCTGGACATGTACTGCCTGCACTAAACTTTCAGAAACAAGATGTGGCCTAAAACCAATTGCAAACATTGGGTGAAACTGCATTTTAATGTCTGCGTGCTGGGGGCACCATAAAACATCCTTGATGAAACCAGATTTATATCTGTATTTAATGTACCAATTTTTAGGAAACATTTCTGGACATGTACTGCCTGTGTTGCACTTGGAGAAACAAGATGTGGCTTAAAGTTAAGTGTTAGCAGTGGGCAAAACAGCATTTTTATGACTGACTGCTCTGGAAGCACCATAAATCATCAAGACTGACACCATATTTCAGTCTTAATTTGATGTAACAGGTTTTAGGAAACATTTCTGGATATGTACTGCTTGTACTGCACTTGCAGAAATAAGATGTGGCCTAAGACCAGTTGTAAACAATTGGCAAAACAGCATTTTAATGTCTGAGTGCTGTAGGGGCCAACCATAAAACATCCTTGCTGATACCAGATTTCTGTCTGAATTTAATGTATCAATTCTTAGGAATCATTTCTGGACTGTACTGCCTGTGCTGCACTTGGAGAAACATGAAGTGGCTTAAAATTAATTGTAAACAGTGGCCAAAACAGCATTTTAACGTCTGACTGCTTGGGAAGCACCATAAATCATCAGGACTGACACAAGATTTCAGTCTTTATTTGATGTAACATGTTTTAGGAAGCATTTTTGGATATGTACTGCCTGTACTGCACTCACAGAAAAAAGATGTGGACTAAAACCAATTGTAAACAGTGTACAAAACAACATTTTAATGCATGAGTGCTGTGGGGGGCACCATGAAACATCAGGACTGAAACCATATTTTAGTCTTAATTTGATGTAACATTTTTTAGGCAACATTTCTGACATTTACTGCCTCTGCAGCTCTCACAGAAACAAAATGTGGTTTAAAAACAATTGTAAATAGAGGGCAAAACAGCATTTTAATGTCTAACTTCTGGGAGGGGCACAATAAAACATCAGGACTGACACCATATTTCAGTCTTAATTTGAGGTAACATTTTTTAGAAAATATTTCTGGACATGTACTACCTGTATGACACTCACATAAACAAGATGTGGCTTAAACCCAATTGTATACAGTTGGCAAAACAGCAATTTAATGTCTCACTGCTGTGGGGGCACCATATAACATCATGACTGACACCATATTTCAGTCCTAATTTGATGTAATATTTTTTGGAAACATTTCTGGACATGTACTGCCTGTACTGCACTTGCAGAAATAAGATGTGGCCTAAAACCAAATGTAAAAATGGGCAAAACAGCATTTTAATGTCTGAGTGCTGGGGGCATGATAAAACGTCATTGCTGAAACCAGATTTCTGACTGAATTTAAAGTGCCACTTTTTAGGAAAGATTTCTGGACATGTGCTGCCTAGGTTGCACTCAGAGAAACAAGATGTAGCCTAAAATTAATTATAAACAGTGGCCAAAACAGCATTTAAAGATTGCCTTCTGGGGGAGTACGATAAAACATCAGCACTGACACCATGTTTCAGTCTTAATTTGATATAACATATTTTTAGGATACATTTCTGAAATGTAGTGCCTGTACTGCACTTGCAGAAACAAGATGTGGCCTAAAACCTATTCTAAACAGAAGCAAAAGCAGAATTTTAATATCTGAGAGCTTTTAGGGTCACCATAAGACATCAGGAGTGACGCCACATTTCAGTCTTAATTTGATGGACCTTTCTGGAAATGCACTGCCTGTACTAAACTTGCAGGAACAAAATGTGGCCTAAAACCAATCGTAAACAGTGGGCAAAACAGCATTTTAATGTCTGAGTGCTGGAGGCAGCTTAAAACATCCTTGCTGAAACCAGATTTCTGTCTGAATTTAATGTACCTAGTTTTAGGAAACATTTCTGGACATGTACTACCTGTGCTGCACTCGGAGAATCAAGATGTGGCTTAAAATTAATTGTAAACAGTAGGCAAAACAGCATGTTAATGTCTGACTCCTGGGGAAGCACCATAAATCATCAGTACTGACTCCAGATCTCAGTCTCAATTTGATGTAACATGTTTTAGAAAACATTTCTGTTATGTATTATCTGTACTGCACTCGCAGAAACAAGATGTGGCCTAAAACCAATAGTGAACAGTGTCCAAAACAGCATTTTAATGTCAGAGTGCTGTGGGGGGCACCATAACATATAAGGACTGACACCATATATTAGTCTTAATTTGAAGTAGCATTTTTAGGAAACATTTCTGACAAGTACTGCCACTGCTGCATTCACAGAAACAAAATGTGACCTAAAAGCAATTGTAAATAGTGGGCAAAACAGCATTTTAATGTCTAATTTCTCAGGGGGGCACAATAAAACATCAGAACTGACACCATATTTCAGTCTTAATTTGATGTAAGATTTTTTAGGAAACATTTCTGGACATGTACTGCGTGTGCTGCACTCGGAGACACAAGATATTGCCTAAAATGTATTGTAAACTGTGGCCAAAACAGCATTTTAATGTCTGACTGCTTAGGAAGGGGGTGCCATAAAACATCAGGAATGACAACCATATTTCAGTCTTAATTTGATGCAAGATTTTTGGGAAAATACTTCTGGACATGTACTGCCTGTTCTGCACTTGCAGAGAAAAGATGTGGCCTAAAATGAATTGTAAACTGTAACAAAAACAGCATTTTAATGTCTGACTGCTAGGGAGAGGGCACCTAAAAAACAAGGAATGACAGCAGATTTCAGTCTTTATTTGGTGTAACATTTTTTAGAATACCTTTCTGGACATGTACTGCCTCTACTGCACATGCAGAAGCAAGATATGGCCTAAAACCAATTGTAAACAGTGGCCAAAACAGCATTTTAGTGTCTGAGTGCTGGGGGCACCATAAAACAACATTGCTGAGACCAGATTTCTGTCAGAATTTAATATACCATTTGTTAGGAAGCATTTCTGGACATGTGAGGCCTGTATGACACTTGCAGAAACAAAATGTGGCCTAAAACCTATTGTAAACAGTTGGCAAAACACATGCTAATATCTCACTGCTGGGGGGGGGCACATCAAAACTTCAGGACTGATACCACATTTCTGTCTTAATTTGAAGTAAAAAAATTTTTGAAAAAATTCTAGATAAGTACTGCCTATGCTGCATCTGCAGAAACACAGTGTGGACTAAAATAAATCATAAACAGAGGCCAAAACTGCATTTTAATGTCTGAATGCTGTGGGGTGGCACCATAAAACATCAGGACTGACACCATATTTTAGTCTAAATTTGATGTAAAAATTTTTTAGGAAACTTTTCTGACATGTACTGCCTCTGCTGCACTCACAGAAACAAAATGTGGCCTTAAAACAATTGTAAACAATGGGCAAAACAGCATTTTAATGTCTAACTTCTAAGGAGGGGCATAATAAAACATCAGGACTGACACCATACGTCAGTCTTAATTTGATGTAGTATTTTTTAGGAAACATTTCTGGACATGTACTGCTTGTACAGAAATTGCAGACACAAGATGTAGCCTAAAATTAATTGAAAACTATGACAAAAACTGCATTTTAATGTCTGACTGCTGGGGAGAGGGCACCTAAAAAACATAAGGACTGACAGCAGATTTCAGTCTTAATTTGGTGTAACATATTTTAGAAAATGTTTCTGGACATGTACTGCCTCTACTGCACTTGCAGAAGCAAGATATGGCATAAAACCAGTTGCAAACAGTGGCCAAAACAGCATTTTAATGTCCGAGTGCTGCGTGGCACCATAAAATATCATTGCTGAGATCAGATTTCTGTCAGAATTTAATATACCATTTGTTAGGAAACATTTCTTGACATGTACTGCATGTACGACACTTGCACAAGCAAGATGTGGCCTAAAACAAATTGTAAACAGTTGGCAAAACAGCATTTTAAAGTCTCACCGCTGTGGGGGGCACCATAAAACAATAGGACTGACACCATATTTCAGGTCTAAATTTGATGTAATATTTATTTGGAAACATTTCTGGACATGTACTGCCCAGCTTCACTTGGAGACACAAGATATGGCCTAAAATTAATTGTAAACAGTGTGCCAAAACTGCATTTTAATGTCTGAATCCTTGGGGGGGCACCGTAAAACATCAGGACAGACAGCATATTTCAGACTTAATTTGATGGACATTTCTGGACATCTACTGCCTGTACTGCACTTGCAGAAATAAGATGTGGCCTGAAACCAATTATAAACAGTGGGCAAAACAGCATTTTAATGTCTGAGAGCTGGGGGCACCATAAAACATCCTTGATTAAACCAGATTTCTGTCTGAATTTAATGTACCAATTTTTAGGAAACATTTTCTGACATGTACTGCCTATGCTGAAGTCGGAGAAACAAGATGTGGCTTAAAATTAACTGTAAACAGTGGCCAAAACAGCATTTTAATGTCTGACTGCTGCGGAAGCACAATATAACATCAGAACTGACACCATATTTCAGTCTTAATTTGATGCAACATGTTTTAGGAAACATTTCTGGATATGTACTGCCTGTACTGCACTCACAGTCAAAAGATGTGACCTAAAACCAAATGTAAACAGTTTCTAAAACAGCATTCAATGTCTGAGTGCAGTGGATTGCACCATAAAACATCAGAACTGACACCATATTTTATACCCAATTGTAAACAGTTGGCAAAACAGCATTTTAATGTCTCACTGCTGTGGGGGCACCATATAACATCATGACTGACACCATATTTCAGTCCTAATTTGATGTAATATTTTTTGGAAACATTTCTGGACATGTCCTGCCTGTACTACACTTGCAGAAATAAGATGTGGCCTAAAACCAATTGTAAACAATGGGCAAAACAGAATTTTAATGTCTGAGTGTTGGGGGCATGATAAAACGTCATTGCTGAAACCAGATTTCTGACTGAATTTAAAGTGCCACTTTTTAGGAAAGATTTCCAGACATGTGCTGCCTAGGTTGCACTCAGAGAAACAAGATGTGGCCTAAAATTAATCATAAATAGTAGCCAAAACAGCATTTCAAGATTGCTTGCTTGGGGAGTATGATAAAACATCAGCACTGACACCATGTTTCAGTCTTAATTTGATATAACATATTTTTAGGATACATTTCTGAAATGTAGTGCCTGTACTGCACTCACAGAAACAAGATGTGGCCTAAAACCTATTGTAAACAGAGGCAAAAACAGCATTTTAATGTCTGAGTGCTTTTAGGGTCACCATAAGACATCAGGACTGACGCCATATTTCAGTCTTAATTTGATGGACCTTTCTGGACATGCACTGCATGTACTACACTTGCAGGAACAAGATGTGGCCTAAAACCAATTGTAAACAGTGGGCAAAACATTATTTTAATGTCTGAGTGCTGGAGGCAACATAAAACATCCTTGCTGAAACCAGATTTCTGTCTGAATTTAATGTACCAATTTTTAGGAAACATTTCTGGACATGTACTACCTGTGCTGCACTCGGAGAAACAATATGTGGCTTAAAATTAACTGTAAACAGTGGGCAAAACAGCATTTTAATGTCTGACTGCTGGGTAAGCACCTTAAATCATCAGTACTGACACCATATCGCAGTCTTAATTTGATGTAACATGTTTTAGGAAACATTTCTGGATATGTACTGCCTGTACTGCACTCACAGAAGCAAGATGTGGCCTAAAACCAATTGTAAACAGTGTCCAAAACAGCATTTTAATGTCTGAGTGCTGAGGGGGGCACCATAAAACATCAGGACTGACATGATATTTTAGTCTTAATTTGAAGTATCATTTTTCAGGAAACATTTCTGACAAGTATTGCCACTGCTGCTTTCACAGAAACAAAATGTGGCCTTAAAACAATTGTAAATAGTGGGCAAAACAGCATTTTAATGTCTAACTTCTCAGAAGGGCACAAAAAAACATCAGAACTGACACAATATTTCAGACTTAATTTGATGTAACATTTTTTAAGAAACATTTCTGGGCATGTACTGCCTGTACTGCACTAGAAGAAATAAGATGTGGCCTAATACCAGTTGTAAACAGTGGGCAAAACAGCCTTTTGATGTGTGAGTGCCGGGAGGCACCATAAAACATCACAGTTGAGAACAGATTTCAGTCTGAATTTAATGTACCATTTTTTAAAACATTTCTGGACATGTACTGCCTGTGCTGCACTCGGAGAAACAAGATGTGGCCTTAAATTAATTGTAAACAGTGATCAAAACAGCATTTTAATTTTCTGACTGCTTAGGGAAGGGGTACCATAAAACATCAGGACTGACAACCATATTTCAGTCTTAATTTGATGCAAGATTTTTCTGGAAAATATTTCTGGACATGTACTGCCTGTACTGCACTTGCAGAGAAAAGATGTGGCCTAAAATTAATTGTAAACTGTGAAAAAAACAGCATTTTAATGTCTGACTGCTGGGGAGAGGGCACCTAAAAAACATAAAGACTGACACCTGATTTCACATTTTTTAGGAAACATTTCTGGATATGTACTGCCTGTACAGCCCTTGCAGAAACTCAGTGTGGCCTAAAATAAATTGTAAATAATGGCCAGAAACTGCATTTTAATGTCTGAATGCTGGGGGGGGGGGCACCATTAAACATCAGGACTGACATGACATTTCAGTCTTAATTTGATGGACATTTCTGGACATGTAATGCCTGTATTACACTTGCAGAAACAAGATGTGGCCTGAAACCAATTGTTAACAGTGGGAAAAACAGCATATCAATGTCTGAGAGCTGGGGGCACCATAAAACATCATTGCTGAAACCAGATTTCTGAGTGAATTTAAAGCACCATTTTTTAGGAAACATTTCTGGACATGTACTACCTGAGCAATACTCAAAAAAACAAGATGTGGCCTAAAATTAATTATAAACAGTGGCCAAAAACAGTATTTTAAAGATTGTCTGCTGGGGGAGCACAATAAAACATCAGCACTGACACCATATTTCAGTCTTAATTTGATATAGCATATTTTTATGAAACATTTCTGAAATGTAATGCCTGTATCGCACTTGCAGAAACAGGATATGGCCTAAAACCAATTGTAAACACAGGCAAAACAACATTTTAATGCCTGTGTGCTTTTGGGAGCACCATTAAACATTAAGACTGACACCGTATTTCAGTCTTATTTTGATGTAATATTTTTTTAGGAAATATTTCTGGATATGTACTGCCTGTACTGCACTTGGAGAAACACTATGTGACCTAAAATAAATTGTAACCTGTGGCTAAAAGAGCATTTTAATGTCTGACTGCTGGAGGGCGGGACCATAAAACCTCAGGACTATCACCATATTTCAGTTTTAATTGGATGTAACTTTTTTTTTAAGAAACCTTTCTGGACAAGTACTGCCTGTACTGCACTCAAAGAAACAAGATGTGAGCTAAAATCAATTGTAAATAGGGGGCAAAACAGCATTTTAATGTCTGACTGCTGGGAGGGCAGCATAAAATATCTTGACTGACACCATATTTCAGTCTTAATTTGATGTAACATTTTTTATGAAACCTTTCTAGACATGTACTTCCTCTACTGCACTCACAGAAACAAGATGTAGTCTAAACCCAGTTGTAAACAGTAGTCAAAACAGCATCTTAGTGTCTGACTGCTGTGGGGGGCACAATAAAACATCAGGGCTTACACTATATTATAGTTTTAATTTGATGTAATATTTATTAGAAAACATATTAGGGCATGTACTGTCTGTACCGAACTTGCAGAAACATGATGTTGCCTAAAATTAATTGTAAACAGTGACAAGAACAGCACTTTGATGTCTGACTGCCGGGGGGGGGGGTTACCATTAAACATCAGGACTGGCACCATATTTCTGTCTGAATTTGATGCAACATTTTATGACAAATATTTCTGGACATGTACTGCCTGGGCTGTACTCGCAGAAACTAGATGAAGACTAAAATCATTTGTAAACAGTGGCATCAAAAGAAGCATTTTAATGTCTGATTGCTGTGGGGCATCATAAAACATCATGACTGACAACATATTTCAGTCTTAATTTGATGTAACATTTTTCAAGAAACACTTCTGGACATGTATTGAATGTACTGCATTCACAGAAATAAGATGTGGCCTAAAACCAAGTGTAATCAATTGGCAAAACAGCATTTTAATTTCTAACTGGAGAAGGGGGGCACAATAAAACATCAGGACTGACACCAGATTTCAGTCTTAATTTGATATAACATTTTTTAAGAAACATTTCTTGACATGTACTGCTTGGGCTGCAATCGCAGAAACAAGATGTGGCCTAAAACCAGTAATAAATAGTGGACATAGAGCATTTTAATGTCTGACTGCTGGGTGGCACTATAAAACATCAGGACTGAAAACCATATTTCAGTCAATTTGATGTAAGATTTTTATGAGAAATATGTATGGACATGTACTGCCTGTACTGCACATGCAGAAACACGATGTGGCCTAAAATTAATTGTAAACAGTGACAAAAACAGCATTTTAATGTCTGACTGCTGGGGGAGGGCATCAAAAAACTGAAAGACTGACACCAGATTTCAGTCTTAATTAGATGTAACATTTTAAAGAAAACCTTTCTGGAAATGTACTGCCTGTTCTGCACTCTCAGAAGCAAGGTGTGGCCTAAAAACAATTGTAATCAGTGGCCAAAAAAGAAGTTTAAAGTCTAAGTGCAGGGAGGGCACCATAAAACATCAGGACTGACACCAGATTTTAGCATTAATTTGATGTAACATTTTTTACGAAATATTTCAAGACATGTACAGCCTGTGCTGCAGTCACAGAAATAAGATGAGTCCTAAAATTAATTGTAAACAATTTCCAAATCAGCATTTTAATGTCTGACTGCAGGGTGGTGGAGCACCATAAAACTTCAGGACTGACACCAGATTTCTTTCTGAATTTAATGTACCATTTCTTACGAAACATTTTTGACATGTGTTGCCTACACTGCACTCGTAGAAACAAGATGTTGCCTAACATAAATTGTAAACAGAGGCCAAAACAGCATTTTAATGTCTGACTGCTGGGAGGCACAGAATCATAAAAGTTCAGGGCTGACACCAGATTTCTTTCTGAATTTAATGTACCATTTCTTAGGAAACATTTCTGGACAAGTATTGCCTACAATGCACTCGAGAAACAAGATATGGCCTAATATAAATTGTAAACAGTGGCCAAAACAGCATTTTAAAGTCTGAGTGCTTTAGGGACATCATAAGACATCAGCACTGACACCATATTTCAGTCCTAATTTGATGTAACATTTTTAGGAAACATTTCTGGATATGTTTTGCCTGTACAGCCCTTGCAGAAACTCAATGTGGATTAAAATAAATTGTAAATAATGGCCAAAACTGCATTTTAATGTCTGAATGCTTGGGGGGGCACCATTAAACATCAGGACTGACATCATATTTCAGTCTTAATTTGATGGACATTTCTGCACATGTACTGCCTGTATTGCACTTGCAGAAAAAAGATGTGGCCTAAAATCAATTGTAAACAGTGGGCAAAACAGCATTTTAATGTCTGAGTGCTGGGGCAATATAAAACACCCTAGCTGAAACCAGATTTCTGTCTGAATTTAATGTACCAATTTTTAGGAAACATCTCTGGATATGCACTGCCTATGCTATTCTCAGAGAAACAAGATGTGGCTTAAAATTAATTGTAAACAGAGGGAAAAAAAGCATTTTAATGTCTAACTGCTGGGGAAGCACCATAAATTATCAGGATTGACACCAGATTTTAGTCTTAATTTGATGTAACATGTTTTAGGAAATATTTCTGGATATGTACTGCCTACACTGCACTTGCAGAAACAAGATGTTGCCTAAAACTATTGTAAATAGTGAGCAAAACAGAATTGTAATGTCTGACTTCTGGGGGCGCACCATAAAACATCAGGACTGACACCATATTTCAGCATCAATTTGATGTAAAAATTTTTAGAAAACCTTTCTGGACATGTACTGCCTCTACTGCACTCGCAAATGCAAGATGTGGCCTAAAACCAATTGTACACAATGGGCAAAACAGCATTATAATTTCTGAGTACTGGGGGCACTATACAACATCCTTCCTGAAACCAGATTTCTGTCTGAATTTAATGTACTAATTTTTAGGGAGCATTCCTGGACATGTAATGCCTGTGCTGCACTCGCAGAAACAAGATGTGGACTAAAATCAATTGAAAACAGTGGCAAAAGCAGCATTTTAATGTCTGACTGCTGGAGGCAGCATAATACATCATGAATGACACCATATTTCAGTCTTTATTTGATGTATCATTTTTTAGGAAACATTTCTGGACATGTATTGCCTGTACAGCACTCAAAGAAACAAGATGTGGCCTAAAACCAATTGTAAACAGTTGGCAAAACAGTATTTTAATGTCTCACTGATGGGGGGCACCATAAAACATCAGGACTAACACCATATTTCAGTCTTAATTTGATGGACATTTCTAGACATGTACTGCCTGTACTATACTTTGCAGAAAGAAGATGTGGCCTAAGACCAATTGTAAACAGTGGGCAAAATGGCATTGTAATGTCTGAGTGCTGGGGGCACCATAAACTACACTTGCTGAAACCAGATTTCTGCATGAGTTTCATGTACCATTTTTTTGGAAACATTTCTGGACATATACTGCATGTGCTGCAGTCAGAGAAACAAGATGTGGCCTAAAATTAATTGTAAACAGTGGCCAAATGTCTGACTCCTGGGGGGTGGGACACCATAAAATCAGGACTAGCCAGCCCAGTGGCATAGAGGGTTGAGCACTGGCACCTTACCTCATCCTACGCCAGTGACACAGGTTCAGGAATGGACTCGGGTCATCGTGGGTCAGCATGGGGAGGATAACAGCAAGCACCTGATGGACTGCTGTCCTATCCAGGGGTGGGCTAGAGTTTGCCTTCGATCATGTAGTGGCTCCCAATGGAGATTGGAGGCACTACATGAAATGACACATAGGGGAAAGAAGAAAAATGGAAAAACCACTTCCAGAAGTTAGCCAGATGATGACTGCCTGATCCAGGCATCCACAAAGACTCTCTGAGAACCATGGAATACCTCAGCAGCTCCCGGGACTGAGAGATAATAGTTTGCTGGTTCCTGCTGCCAGTGCTTTCCCCCTCGGAGGAGTGGGGACCCATCCGTGCAAGGGTTGCATCAGACTACCCGTGGAAGGCTGCAGATGTGAGGTAAGTGGTGGCTGAAGTGAGTTAGAAGGGCATTGTCTGGGACCATGACAGCCTGAGGGAGAGGCAGCTCTGGGGCGTGTAGGAAGGGATAAACAAATAATGTAAAAAAAAACATCAGGGCTGACACCAGATTTCTTTCTGAATTTAATGTACCATTTCTTAGGAAGCATTTCTGGACATGTAATGCCAGTGCTGCACTCGCAGAAACAAGATGTCGGCTAAAATCTATTGTAAATAGTGGCAAAAGTAGCATTTTATTTTCTGACTGCTGGAGAACAGCATAAAACATCATGACTCACACCATATTTCAATCATAATTTGATGTAACATTTTTTAGGAAACAGTTCTGGACATGTATTACCTTTACGACACTCACGGATGCAAGATGTGGCCCTAAAACCGATTGTAAACAGAAAGCAAAACAGCATTTTAATGTCTCACTGCTGAGGGGCACCACAAAACATCAAGACTGACCCCATATTTCAGTCTTAATTCAATGCAATATTTTTGGAAACATTTGGACTTGTACTGCCTGTACTGCACTCACAGAAGCAAATGTGGCCTTAAACCAATTGAAAACAGCATTTTAAAGATTGACTGCTGAGGGAGCATGATAAAATATCAGCACTGACAGCAGATTTCAGTCTTAATTTGATATATCACATTTTTTTAGGATAAATTTCTGAAATGTACTGCCTGTACTGCACTTGCAGAAACAAGATGTGGCCTAAAACCAATTGTGAACAGTGGCAAAACAGCATTTTAATTTCTGAGTGCTTTTGGGGGCACCATACTGCAACAGGACTGACACCATATTTCAGTCTTAATTTGATGTAACATTTCTTTAGGAAACATTTCTGGATATGTAATGCCTGTACTGCACTTGCAGAAACACAATATGGCCTAAAATCAATTGTAAGCAGTGACAAAATCAGAATTTTAATGTCTGACTATTGGGGGACCATTAAACATCAGGACTGACACCAGATTTCAGTCTTAATTTAATGTAACATTTTTTAGGAAACATTTCTTGACATGTACTGCTTGGGCTGCAATCGCAGTAACAAGATGTGGCCTAAAACCAGTAATAAATAGTGGACATACAGCATTTTAATGTCTGACTGCTGGGTGGCACTATAAAACATCAGGACTGACAACCATATTTCAGTCAATTTGATGTAAGATTTTTTTTAAGAAATATGTGTGGACATGTACTGCCTGTACTGCACATGCTGAAACACGATGTGGCCTAAAATTAATTGTAAACAGTGACAAAAACAGCATTTTAATGTCTGACTGCTGGGGGAGGGCATTAAAAAACTGAAAGGCAGACACCAGATTTCAGTCTTAATTTGATGTAACATTTTAAAGAAAACCTTTCTGGAAATGTACTGCCTGATCTGCACTCTCAGAAGCAAGGCGTGGCCTAAAACCAATTGTAATCAGTGGCCAAAACAGAATTTTAATATCTGAGTGCAGGGAGGGCACCATAAAACATCAGGACTGACACCAGATTTTAGCCTTAATTTGATGTAACATTTTCTAGGAAATATTTCAAGACATGTACTGCCTGTGCTGCACTCACAGAAATAAGATGAGTCCTAAAATTAATTGTAAACAATTTCCAAATCTGCTTTTTAAGCAAGGCCTAAAACCAATTGTAGACAGTGGGCAAGACAGCATTTTAATGTCTGAGTGCTGGGGGGCACCATAAAGCATCATTGCTGAAACCAGTTTTCTGAGTGAATTTAAAGTACCATTTTTTAGGATACATTTCTGGACTTGTACTACCTGTGCTATACTCAAAAAAACAAGATGTGGTCTAAAATTAATTATAAACAGAGGCCAAAACAGTATTTTAAAGATTGTCTGCTGGGGGAGCATGATAAAACATCAACACTGACTCCATATTTCAGTCTTAATTTGATATAGCATATTTTTATGAAACATTTCTGAAATGTACTGCATTTGCAGAATCAAGATGTGGCCAAAAACCAATTGTAAATGGTGGCAAAACAACATTTTAATGTTTGTGTGTTTTTGGGAGCACCATTAAACATCAAGACTGACACAGTATTTCAGTCTTATTTTGATGTAACATTTTTTAGGAAACATTTCTGGATATATACTGCCGGTACTGCACTTGGAGAAACACCATGTGGCCTAAAATAAATTGTAACCTGTGGCTAAAACAGCATTTTAATATCTGACTTCTGGAGGGGCGGGACCATAAAACCTCAGGACTATCACCATATTTCAGTCTTAATTGGATGTAACTTTTTTTAGGAAACTTTTCTGGACAAGTACTGCCTGTACTGCACTCAAAGAAACAAGATGTGAGCTAAAATCAATTGTAAACAGAGGGCAAAACAACATTTTAATGTCTGACTGCTGGAGGCAGCATAAAATATCTTGACTGACTCCATATTTCAGTCTTAATTTGATGTAACATTTTTTATGAAACCTTTCTGGACATGTACTGCCTCTACTGCACTCGCAGAAACAAGATGTAGTCTAAACCCAGTTGTAAACAGTAGTCAAAACAGCATTTTAGTGTCTGACTGCTGTGGGGGGCACAATAAAACATCAGGGCTTACACCATATTATAGTTTTAATTTGATGTAATATTTATTAGAAAACATATTAGGGCATGTACTGTCTGTACCGAACTTGCAGAAACATGATGTTGCCTAAAATTAATTGTAAACAGTGACAAGAACAGCACTTTAATGTCTGACTGCGGGGTCACCATTAAACATCAGGACTGGCACCATATTTCTGTCTGAATTTGATGCAACATTTTATGACAAATATTTCTGGACATGTACTGCCTGGGCTGTACTCGCAGAAACTAGATGAAGACTAAAATCATTTGTAAACAGTGGCATCAAAAGAAGCATTTTAATGTCTGATTGCTGGGGGGCATCATAAAACATCATGACTGACAACATATTTCAGTCTTAATTTGATGTAACATTTTTCAAGAAACACTTCTGGACATGTATTGAATGTACTGCATTCACAGAAATAAGATGTGGCCTAAAACCAAGTGTAATCAATTGGCAAAACAGCATTTTAATTTCTAACTGGAGAAGAGGGGCACAATAAAACATCAGGACTGACACCAGATTTCAGTCTTAATTTGATATAACATTTTTTAAGAAACATTTCTTGACATGTACTGCTTGGGCTGCAATCGAAACAAGATGTGGCCTAAAACCAGTAATAAATAGTGGACATAGAGCATTTTAATGTCTGACTGCTGGGTGGCACTATAAAACATCAGGACTGAAAACCATATTTCAGTCAATTTGATGTAAGATTTTTATGAGAAATATGTATGGACATGTACTGCCTGTACTGCACATGCAGAAACACGATGTGGCCTAAAATTAATTGTAAACAGTGACAAAAACAGCATTTTAATGTCTGACTGCTGGGGGAGGGCATCAAAAAACTGAAAGACTGACACCAGATTTCAGTCTTAATTAGATGTAACATTTTAAAGAAAACCTTTCTGGAAATGTACTGCCTGTTCTGCACTCTCAGAAGCAAGGTGTGGCCTAAAAACAATTGTAATCAGTGGCCAAAAAAGAAGTTTAAAGTCTAAGTGCAGGGAAGGCACCATAAAACATCAGGACTGACACCAGATTTTAGCATTAATTTGATGTAACATTTTTACTGAAATATTTCAAGACATGTACAGCCTGTGCTGCAGTCACAGAAATAAGATGAGTCCTAAAATTAATTGTAAACAATTTCAAATCAGCATTTTAATGTCTGACTGCAGGGTGGTGGAGCACCATAAAACTTCAGGACTGACACCAGATTTCTTTCTGAATTTAATGTACCATTTCTTACGAAACATTTTGACATGTGTTGCCTACACTGCACTCGTAGAAACAAGATGTTGCCTAACATAAATTGTAAACAGAGGCCAAAACAGCATTTTAATGTCTGACTGCTGGGAGGCACAGAATCATAAAAGTTCAGGGCTGACACCAGATTTCTTTCTGAATTTAATGTACCATTTCTTAGGAAACATTTCTGGACAAGTATTGCCTACAATGCACTCGCAGAAACAAGATATGGCCTAACATAAATTGTAAACAGTGGCCAAAACAGCATTTTAAAGTCTGAGTGCTTTTAGGGACACCATAAGACATCAGCACTGACACCATATTTCAGTCCTAATTTGATGTAACATTTTTAGGAAACATTTCTGGATATGTTTTGCCTGTACAGCCCTTGCAGAAACTCAATGTGGATTAAAATAAATTGTAAATAATGGCCAAAACTGCATTTTAATGTCTGAATGCTTGGGGGGGCACCATTAAACATCAGGACTGACATCATATTTCAGTCTTAATTTGATGGACATTTCTGCACATGTACTGCCTGTATTGCACTTGCAGAAAAAGATGTGGCCTAAAATCAATTGTAAACAGTGGGCAAAACAGCATTTTAATGTCTGAGTGCTGGGAGCAATATAAAACACCCTTGCTGAAACCAGATTTCTGTCTGAATTTAATGTACCAATTTTTAGGAAACATCTCTGGATATGCACTGCCTATGCTACTCTCAGAGAAACAAGATGTGGCTTAAAATTAATTGTAAACAGAGGAAAAAGCATTTTAATGTCTAACTGCTGGGGAAGCACCATAAATTATCAGGATTGACACCAGATTTTACTCTTAATTTGATGTAACATGTTTTAGGAAATATTTCTGGATATGTACTGCCTACACTGCACTCGCAGAAACAAGATGTTGCCTAGAAACTATTGTAAATAGTGAGCAAAACAGCATTTTAATGTCTGACTTCTGGGGGCGCACTATAAAAAATCAGGACTGACACCATATTTCAGCGTCAATTTGATGTAAAAATTTTTAGAAAACCTTTCTGGACATGTACTGCCTCTACTGCACTCACAGAAGCAAGATGTGGCCTAAAACCAATTGTAAACAGTGGGCAAAACAGAATTATTATTTCTGAGTACTGGGGCACTATACAACATCCTTCCTGAAACCAGATTTCTGTCTGAATTTAATGTACTAATTTTTAGGGAGCATTCCTGGACATGTAATGCCTGTGCTGCACTCACAGAAACAAGATGTGGACTAAAATCAATTGAAAACAGTGGCAAAAGCAGCATTTTAATGTCTGACTGCTGGAGGCAGCATAATACATCATGAATGACACCATATTTCAGTCTTTATTTGATGTATCATTTTTTAGGAAACATTTCTGGACATGTATTGCCTGTACAGCACTCAAAGAAACAAGATGTGGCCTAAAACCAATTGTAAACAGTTGGCAAAACAGTATTTTAATGTCTCACTGATGGGGGGCACCATAAAACATCAGGACTAACACCATATTTCAGTCTTAATTTGATGGACATTTCTAGACATGTACTGCCTGTACTATACTTTGCAGAAAGAAGATGTGGCCGAAGACCAATTGTAAACAGTGGGCAAAATGGCATTGTAATGTCTGAGTGCTGGAGGCACCATAAGCCACCCTTGCTGAAACCAGATTTCTGTCTGAGTTTCATGTACCATTTTTTTGGAAACATTTCTGGATATGTACTGCCTTTGCTGCAGTCAGAGAAACAAGATGTGGCCTAAAATTAATTGTAAACAGTGGCCAAATGTCTGACTCCTGGGGGATGGGACACCATAAAAATCAGGACTAGCCAGCCCGGTGGCATAGAGGGTTGAGCACTGACACCTTACCTCATCCTACGCCAGTGACACAGGTTCAGGAATGGACTCGGGTCATCGTGGGTCAGCATGGGGAGGATAACAGCAAGCACCTGATGGACTGCTGTCCTATCCAGGGGTGGGCTAGAGTTTGCCTTCGATCATGTAGTGGCTCCCAATGGAGATTGGAGGCACTACATGAAATGACACATAGGGGAAAGAAGAAAAATGGAAAAACCACTTCCAGAAGTTAGCCAGATGATGACTGCCTGATCCAGGCATCCACAAAGACTCTCTGAGAACCATGGAATACCTCAGCAGCTCCCGGGACTGAGAGATAATAGTTTGCTGGTTCCTGCTGCCAGTGCTTTCCCCCTCGGAGGAGTGGGGACCCATCCGGTGCAAGGGTTGCATCAGACTACCCCGTGGAAGGCTGCAGATGTGAGGTAAGTGGTGGCTGAAGTGAGTTAGAAGGGCATTGTCTGGGACCATGACAGCCTGAGGGAGAGGCAGCTCTGGGGCGTGTAGGAGGGGATAAACAAATAATGTAAAAAAAACATCAGGGCTGACACCAGATTTCTTTCTGAATTTAATGTACCATTTCTTAGGAAGCATTTCTGGACATGTAATGCCAGTGCTGCACTCGAAGAAACAAGATGTCGGCTAAAATCTATTGTAAATAGTGGCAAAAGTAGCATTTTAATTTCTGACTGCTGGAGAACAGCATAAAACATCATGACTCACACCATATTTCAATCATAATTTGATGTAACATTTTTTAGGAAACAGTTCTGGACATGTATTACCTTTACGACACTCGCAGATGCAAGATGTGGCCTAAAACCGATTGTAAACAGAAAGCAAAACAGCATTTTAATGTCTCACTGCTGAGGGGGCACCACAAAACATCAAGACTGACCCCATATTTCAGTCTTAATTCAATGCAATATTTTTTTGGAAACATTTCTGGACTTGTACTGCCTGTACTGCACTCACAGAAGCAAAATGTGGCCTTAAACCAATTGAAAACAGCATTTTAAATATCGACTGCTGAGGGAGCATGATAAAATATCAGCAGTGACAGCAGATTTCAGTCTTAATTTGATATATCACATTTTTTTAGGAAAAATTTCTGAAATGTACTGCCTGTACTGCACTTGCAGAAACAAAATGTGGCCTAAAACTAATTATGAACAGTGGCAAAACAGCATTTTAATGTCTGAGTGCTCTTGGGGGCACCATACTGCAACAAGACTGACACCATATTTCAGTCTTAATTTGATGTAACATTTCTTTAGGAAACATTTCTGGATATGTAATGCCTGTACTGCACTTGCAGAAACACAATATGGCCTAAAATCAATTGTAAGCAGTGACAAAATCAGAATTTTAATGTCTGACTATTGGGGACCATTAAACATCAGGACTGACACCAGATTTCAGTCTTAATTTGATGTAACATTTTTTAAGAAACATTTCTTGACATGTACTGCTTGGGCTGCAATCGCAGTAACAAGATGTGGCCTAAAACCAGTAATAAATAGTGAACATACAGCATTTTAATGTCTGACTGCTGGGTGTCACTATAAAACATCAGGAGTGACAACCATATTTCAGTCAATTTGATTTAAGATTTTTTTGAGAAATATGTGTGGACATGTACTGCCTGTACTGCACATGCTGAAACACGATGTGGCCTAAAATTAATTGTAAACAGTGACAAAAACAGCATTTTAATGTCTGACTGCTGGGGGAGGGCATTAAAAAACTGAAAGGCAGACACCAGATTTCAGTCTTAATTTGATGTAACATTTTAAAGAAAACCTTTCTGGAAATGTACTGCCTGATCTGCACTCTCAGAAGCAAGGCGTGGCCTAAAACCAATTGTAATCAGTGGCCAAAACAGAATTTTAATATCTGAGTGCAGGGAGGGAACCATAAAACATCAGGACTGACACCAGATTTTAGCCTTAATTTGATGTAACATTTTCTAGGAAATATTTCAAGACATGTACTGCCTGTGCTGCACTCACAGAAATAAGATGAGTCCTAAAATTAATTGTAAACAATTTCCAAATCTGCTTTTTAAGCAAGGCCTAAAACCAATTGTAGACAGTGGGCAAAACAGCATTTTAATGTCTGAGTGCTGGGGGCACCATAAAGCATCATTGCTGAAACCAGATTTCTGAGTGAATTTAAAGTACCATTTTTTAGGAAACATTTCTGGACTTGTACTACCTGTGCTATACTCAAAAAAACAAGATGTGGTCTAAAATTAATTATAAACAGTGGCCAAAACAGTATTTTAAAGATTGTCTGCTGGGGGAGCACGATAAAACATCAACACTGACTCCATATTTCAGTCTTAATTTGATATAGCATATTTTTATGAAACATTTCTGAAATGTACTGCCTGTACTGCACTTGCAGAAACAAGATGTGGCCTAAAACCAATTGTAAACAGTGGCAAAACAACATTTTAATGTTTGTGTGCTTTTGGGAGCACCATTAAACATCAAGACTGACACAGTATTTCAGTCTTATTTTGATGTAACATTTTTTAGGAAACATTTCTGGATATATACTGCGGGTACTGCATGGAGAACACCATGTGGCCTAAAATAAATTGTAACCTGTGGCTAAAACAGCATTTAATATCTGACTTCTGGAGGCGGGACCATAAAACCTCAGGACTATCACCATATTTCAGTCTTAATTGGATGTAACTTTTTTTAGGAAACTTTTCTGGACAAGTACTGCCTGTACAGCACTCAAAGAAACAAGATATGAGCTAAATCAATTGTAAACAGAGGGCAAAACAACATTTTAATGTCTGACTGCTGGGAGGGCAGCATAAAATATCTTGACTGACTCCATATTTCAGTCTTAATTTGATGTAACATTTTTTATGAAACCTTTCTGGACATGTACTGCCTCTACTGCACTCGCAGAAACAAGATGTAGTCTAAACCCAGTTGTAAACAGTAGTCAAAACAGCATTTTAGTGTCTGACTGCTGGGGGGACAATAAAACATCAGGGCTTACACCATATTTCAGTTTTTATTTGATGTAATATTTATTAGGAAACATATTAGGGCATGTACTGTCTGTACCGAACTTGCAGAAACACGATATTGCCTAAAATGAATTGTAAACAGTGACAAGAACAGCATTTTAATGTCTGACTGCCGGGGAACCATTAGACATCAGGACTGGTACCATATTTCTGTCTGAATTTGATGCAACATTTTATAACAAATATTTCTGGACATGTACTGCCTGGACTGTACTCACAGAAACAAGATGAAGACTAAAATCATTTGTAAACAGTGGCAGCAAAAGAAGCATTTTAATGTCTGACTGCTGGGGGCCATAATAAAACATCATGACTGACAACATATTTCAGTCTTAATTTGATGTAACATTTCTCAAGAAACACTTCTGGACATGTATTGAATGTACTGCACTCACAGAAATAAGATGGGTCCTAAAACCAATTGTAAACAATTGGCAAAACAGCATTTTAATTTCTAACCAGTGGGGGGGCACAATAAAACATCAGGACTAACACCAGATTTCTTTCTGAATTTAATGTACCATTTCTTAGGAAACATTTTCGACATGTGTTGCCTACACTGCACTCGTAGAAACAAAATGTGGCCTAACATAAATTGTAAACAGAGGCCAAAACAGCATTTTAATGTCTGACTGCTGGGTGGCGCAGAACCATAAAACTTCAGGACTGACACCAGATTTCTTTCTGAATTTAATGTACCATTTCTTAGGAAACATTTCTGGACATGTAATGCCTACACTGCACTCACAGAAACAAGATATGGCCTAACATAAATTGTAAACAGTGGCCAAAACAGCATTTTAATGTCTCAGTGCTTTTAGGGTCACCATAAAATATCAGTACAGACACCATACTTGAGTCCTAATTTGATGTAACATTTTTTTAGGAAACATTTCGGGATATGTAGTGCCTGATCAGCCCTTGCAGAAATTAAACGTGGATTAAAATAAATTGTAAATAATGACCAAAACTGCATTTAAATGTCTGAATGCTGGGGGGGGGGGCAACATTAAACATCAGGACTGACACCATATTTCTGTCTTAATTTGATGGATATTTCTGGACACATACTGCCTGTATTACACTTGCAGAAACAAGATATGGCCTAAAATCAAATGTAAACAGTGGGCAAAACAGCAATTTAATGTCTGAGTGCTGGGGGCAATATAAAACACCCTAGCTGAAACCAGATTTCTGTCTGAATTTAATGTACCAATATTTAGGAAACATCTCTTGACATGCACTGCCTACGCTACTCTCAGAGAACCAAGTTGTTGCTTAAAATTAATTGAAAACAGTGGAAAAAGAAGCATTTTAATGTCTCACTGCTGGGGAAGAACCATAAATTATCAGGACTGACACCAGATTTTAGTCTTAATTTGATGTAACATGTTTTAGGAAATATTTCTGGATATGTACTGCCTACACTGCAGTTGCAGAAACAAGATGTTGCCTAGAAACTGTTGTAAATATTGAGCAAAACAGCATTTTAATGTCCGACTTCTGGGGGCGCTCCATAAAACATCAGGACTGACACCATATTTCAGCGTCAATTTGATGTAAAATTTTTTAGAAAACCTTTCTGGACATGTACTGCCTCTACTGCACTCACAGAAGCAAGATGTGGCCTAAAACCAATTGTAAACAGTGGGCAAAACAGAATTATTATTTCTGAGTACTGGGGGCACGACACAACATCCTTCCTGAAACCAGATTTCTGTCTGAATTAATGTATCAAATTTTTAGGGAGCATTCCTGGACATGTAATGCCTGTGCTGCACACGCAGAAATAAGATGTGGACTAAAATGAATTGAAAACAGTAGCAAAAGCAGCATTTTAATGTCTGACTGCTGGGGGCAGAATGATACATCATGAATGACACCATATTTCAGTCTTAATTTGATGTATCATTTTTTAGGAAACATTTCTGGACATGTATTGCCTGTACTGCACTCACAGAAACAAGATATGGCCTAAAACCAATTGTAAACAGTTGGCAAAACTGTATTTTAATGTCTCACTGATGGGGGGGCACCATAAAACATCAGGACTAACACCATATTTCAGTCTTAATTGGATGGACATTTCTGGACATGTACTGCCTGTACTACACTTTGCAGAAAGAAGACATGGCCTAAAACCAATTGTAAACAGTGGGCAAAACAGCATTGTAATGTCTGAGCACTGGGGGCACCATAAACCACACTTGTTGAAACCAGATTTCTGCATGAGTTTCATGTAACATTTTTTTGAAGACATTTCTGGATATACACTGCCTGTGCTTCAGTCAGAGAAACAAGATGTAGCCTAAAATTAATTGTAAACAGTGGCCAAATGTCTGACTCCTGGGGGGTGGGACATCATAAAAATCAGGACTAGCCAGCCCAGTGGCATAGAGGTTTGAGCACTGGCACCTTACCTCATCCTACGCAAGTGACACAGGTTCAGGAATGGACTTGGGTCATCAGGGGTCAGCATGGGGAGGATAAGAGTGAGCATCTGATGGACTGCTGTCCTATTCAGGGGTGGGCTAGGGATTGCCTTCATTCATGCAGTGGCCCCCAATGGAGATTGGAGGCACTACATGAAATGACACTTAGGGGGAACAAGAAAAATGGAAAAACCACTTCCAGAAGTTAGCCAGATGATGACTGCCTGACCCAGGCATCCATGAAGACTCCCTGAGAGCCATGGAATACCTCAGCAGCTCCGGGACTGAGAGATAATAGTGTGCTGGTTCCTGCTGCCGGTGCTTTCCCCCTCGGAGAAGTGGGTACCCATCTGGTGCAAGGGTTACATCGGACTACCTCAAGGAAGGCTGCAGATGTGAGGTAAGTGGTGGCTGAAGTGAGTTAGAAGGGCGTAGTCTGGGTCCATGACAGCCTGAGGGAGAGGCAGCTCTGGGGCGTGTAGGAGGGGATAAATAAATAATGTAAAAAAAACCATCAGGACTGACACCAGATTTCTTTCTGAATTTAATGTACCATTTCTTAGGAAGCATTTCTGGACATGTAATGCCAGTGCTGCACTCGAAGAAACAAGAAGTGGGCTAAAATCAATTATAAATAATGGCAAAGCAGCATTTTAATTTCTGACTGCTGGAGAACAGCATAAAACATCATGACTCACACCATATTTCAGTTATATTTTGATGTAACATTTTTCAGGAAACAGTTCTGGACATGTATTACCTGTACGACACTCGCAGAAACAAGATGTGGCCTAAAACCAATTGTAAACAGAAGGCAAAACAGCATTTTAATGTCTCACTGCTGAGGGGGCACCAAAAACATCAAGACTGACACCATATTTCAGTCTTAATTCAATGTAATATTTTTTTGGAAACATTTCTGGACTTGTACTGCCTGTACTGCACTCACATAAGCAAAATGTGGCCTTAAACCAATTGAAAACAGTGGCCAAAACAGCATTTTAAAGATTGACTGCTGAGGGAGCATGATAAAATATCAGCACTGACAGCAGATTTCAGTCTTAGTTTGATATATCACATTTTTTTAGGATAAATTTCTGAAATGTACTGCTTGTACTGCACTTGCAGAAACAAGATGTGGCCTAAAACCAATTGCGAACAGTGGCAAAACAGCATTTTAATTTATGAGTGCTTTTGGGGGCACCATACTGCACCAGGACTGACACCATATTTCAGTCTTAATTTGATGTAACATTTTTTTAGGAAACATTTCTGGATATCTAATGCCTGTACTGCACTTGCAGAAACACAACATGGCCTAAAATCAATTGTAAGCAGTGACAAAAACAGAATTTTAATGTCTGACTACTGGAGTACCATTAAACATCAGGACTGACACCATATTTCAGTCTTAATTTGATGTAACATTTTTTAGGAAACATTTCTTGACATGTACTGCTTGGGCTGCAATCGCAGTAACAAGATGTGCCAAACCAGTCTAATAAATAGTGGACATACAGCATTTTAATGTCTGACTGCTGGGTGGCACTATAAAACATCAGGACTAACAACTATATTTCAGTCAATTTGATGAATTTTTTTGAGAAATATGTGTGGACATGTACTGCCTGTACTGCTGCGCTGAAACCGTGATGTGGTTACAATTAATTGAAAACAGTGACCAAAACAGCATTTAATGTCTGACTGCTGGGGAGGTCATTGTGAAAACTAGACTGACACCTGATTTCAGTCTTTATTTGATGTAACATTTTTAGAAAACCTTTTCTGGAAATGTGCTGCCTGATCTGCACTCAGAAGTGCGTGCGTTTCTAAAACCAATTGTAATCAGTGGCCAAAGCAGAATTTTAATATCTGGGTGCAGGAGGCACCATAAAACATCAGGACGGACACCAGTTTAAGCCTTAATTTGATGTAACATTCTCTAAGAAATATTTCAAGACATTACTGCTGCTTGGTGCTCACAGAAATAAGATGAGTCCTAAAACTTAATTGTAAACAATTTCCAAATCTGTTTTTAAGCAAGGCCTAAAACTATTGTAGACAGTGGGCAAAACAGCATTTTTAATGTCTGAGTGCTGGGGGCTTTCTTATAGCATCATAGCTGAAACCAGATTTCTGAGTGAATTTAAAGTACCATTTCATAGGAAACATTTCTGGACTTGTACTACCTGTTGCTATACTCAAAAACAAGATGTGGTTCTAAAATTAATTATAAACAGTGGCCAAAACAGTATTTTTAAGATTGTCTGATGGGGATGTACGATAAAACATCAACACTCACTCCATATTTCAGTCTTAATTTGATATAGCATATTTTTAAGAAACATTTCTGAAATGTACTGCCTGTACTGCACTTGCAGAAACAAGATGTGGCCTAAAACCAATTGTAAACGGTGGCAAAACAACATTTTAATGTTTGTGTGCTTTTGGGAGCACCATTAAACATCAAGACTGACACAATATTTCAGTCTTAATTTGATGTAACATTTTTTATGAAACCTTTCTGGACATGTACTGCCTCTACTACACTCGCAGAAACAAGATGTAGTCTAAACCCAGTTGTAAACAGTAGTCAAAAAAGCATTTTAGTGTCTGACTGCTGGGGGGCACAATAAAACATCAGGGTTTTCATATTTTCAGTTTTATTTGATGTATTTATTGGAACATATTAGGCATTTACTGTCTGTACCGATTTTGAAACACGATGTTGCTCAAAATGATTATAAACAGTGACAGAACAACTTTTGTGTCTGACTGCGTGGCACCGTTAGACATCTGACTGGCCATATTTGTCTGAATTGATGCGACATTTTATAACGATATTTCTGGACCTTGCTGCCTGGACTGTACTCGCAGCCAAGATGAAGACTAAAATCATTTGTAAACAGTGGCGGCAAAAGAGCATTTTAATGTTCGACTGCTAACATAATAAACATCATGACTGACAACATATTTCAGTCTAAATTTGATGTAACATTTCTCAAGAAACACTTCTGACATGTATTGAATGTACTGCACCACAGAAATAAGATGGTTCTTAAACCAATTGTAAACAATTGCAAAACAGCATTTAATTTCTAACTGGTGGGGTAATAAAACGTCAGGACTAATACCAGATTTCTTTCTGAATTTAATATTACCATTTTTAGAGTATTTTCGACAATTTTTACACTGCTTTCTGAAAACAAAATGTGGCTATTATAAATTATAAACAGAGGCCAAAACAGCATTTAATGTTCGACTGCTGTCGTGGACCATAAAACTTCAGACTGACACAGATTTCTTTCTGAATTTAATGTACCATTCTTAGAAACATTTCTGACATAATGCCTACACTGCTCACAGAAACAAGATGTGGCTTAATATAAATGTAAGCAGTTGCCAAACAGCATTTTTATGTCTGAGTGCTTTGGGCACCATAAAATATCATGCGGGCGTCATATTTGAGTCCTAATTTGATGTAACATTTTTAGGAAACATTCTGGATGTACTGTCTGTACAGCCTTTGGTGAAATTAAATGTGGTTTAAAATAAATTTAAATAATGGCCAAAACTGCTTTAAATATTTGAATGCTGTGGGGGTGCAACATAAACATCAGGACTGACACCATATTTCGTCTTAATTTGATGGATATTTCTGGACATGTACTGTGTACACCCTTCTGAAACAAGATATTGCCTAAAATCAAATGTAAACTGGGCAAACAACAATTTAATGTCTGAGTGCTGGGAGCAATATAAACACCCTGCTGAAACAGATTTCGTCTGGTTAATATAATTTTGAAACATCTTGACATCACTGCCTAGTTACTTCGAGAGCAAGATGTCGAAATTAATTGTAAACAGTGAAATAGCATTTTAATGTCTGCTAGGAAGCAATTATAATTTATCAGGGTTGACACCAGATTTTACTCTTAATTTGATTAATATGTTTAGAAATATTTCTGATATGTACTGCCCACACTGCACTGCAAGCCAAAGATGTTGCCTATAAACTATTGTAAATAGTGGTCAAAACAGCACTTAATGTCTGACTTGGGGTACCATAAAACATCAGGACTGACACCATTTTTCAGTCTCAATTTGATGTAAAAATTTTTAGAAAACCTTTCTTGACATGTACTGCCTCCACTTCACTCGCAGAAACAAGATGGGGACTAAAATCAATTGTAAACAGTGGGCGAAAGAAGTATTTTAATATCTGACGTTGGGAATCATAAACAACATGATGACACCATATTTCAGTCTTAATTGATCTTTTCAAAATATTTGGACATGTATTGAATGTACCTCCACAGAAACAGATATGGCCTCTAAAACCAGTGTAGCGGTTGTAAAACATCATTTAATCTCGACTGTTGGGGCGCCATGAAACATCAGGACTGCCATCATATTTCAGACTTAATTTAATGTAAATTTTATAGGCATTTCCCCCATGGAATTCCTGTGTTGTACTCAGAGAAACAAGATTGGTTTAAAAATAATTGTAAATAATTGACAAAAAGGCATTTATTATCTTACTGTTGGGGTGTATTATGAGATATGAAAGTCTTAGATTTCAGTTATATGATGTAACATTTTCATTTATTTCTGGACATGAACTGCTTGTGCTGCACTGGCAAAAGTGACTAAAGTTAATTTAAAATGTCCAAACAGCGTTGCAATGTTGACTGCTGGTGGTGGGGCACCATAAACATTGGATTGACATCAGATTTTGTCTTAATTTATTGTACCATTTAGGAATGTTTCTGACCTGTAATGCCTGTGCTGCACTCACAAAACAAGATGAAGGATAAAATTAATTGTCATCATTGAAAAGCAGCATTTTAAATGTCGACTGCAGGTGGGCAGCATAAATCATGATTTACACAATATTACTTTCAATTTGATGTAAAAATTTTTAGGAAACATTTCTGGAGATGTGTGCCTGTACTACTCTTACAAACAAGTAGCCTAAAACAGGTGTAAACAGTTGGCAAGCTTCATTTAATGTCCACTGCTGTTGGACACAATTAAACATCAGAACTGACATCATATTTCAGTCTTAATTGATGTATTATTTTTAGGAAACATTTCTGGATGTATATATCTGTACAGCACTAGAAGAAACAAGATGACCAAACAAATTGTGTCAGTTGTAGAACAGCATTTTAATGTCTCACTGCTGTAAAAACACATCAGGATTGACACTATATTTCAGTTTAATTTGATGTAATATTTTTAGGAAACATTTCTGGACAAGTACGCCTGTACTGCACCTTCAGAAACAAGATATGGCCTAAACCGATGTAAACAGTGGGCAAACAGCATTTAATATCTGAGTGCAAGGGCTTATGGCTATCATTGCTGAGCAGATTTTAGACTTAATTTGATGTAGCATATTTTAGAACTCTTTTTCGGGACATGTATCTTGTACTCATAGAATCAAGATGTCCATGAATGTAAACAGTAGCCAAATCAGCATTTTAATGTCTGACAGCCTGGAGATGGCACTATAAAACATCAGGGCTGATACTAGATTTCGTCTAAATTAAAGGTGCCATGACAGAACAGCATTTTAATGTCTGACTGCAGAGACACCATTAGACATCAGGACTAGCACCATAACTCTGTCTGAATTTGATGCACATTTTATAACAAATATTTCTGGACATATACTGCCTGGACTGTATAAGAAACAAGAAGAACTAAAATCATTTGTAACAGTGGCAGCAAAAGAAGCAATTTAATGTCTGACTGCTGGAGCCATAATAAACATCAATGACTGACAACATATTTCAGTCTTAATTTGATGTAACATTTCTCAAGAAAACTTCTGGTGTATTGAATGCACCGCAAAACAAGATGGGTCCTAAAACCATGAAACAATTGGCAAACAGCATTTAATTTCTAACAGTGGAGACAATAAAACATCGGACTAACCCAGTTCTTTCTGATTTATATTACATTTCTTGAAACATTTTCAACATGTGTTGCCTACACTGTTAAAGAAACAAAATGTGGCTAACATAAAGGTAAACAGAGTCCAACAGCATTTTAATGTTTGACTACTAGGTGGCACAGACCATAAACTTCAGGACTGACACCAGATTTCTTTCTAATTTATTACCATTCTTGAAACATTCTGGACATATAATGCCTACCTACTCAGAAACAAGATAGAGCCTAACATAAATTGTAAACAGTCGCCAAAACAACATTTTAATGTCTGGAATGCACAAGGGCACCATAAAATATTGCGGGCATCATACAGGTCTAATTTGATGTAACATTTTTTGGAAAACACTGGATATCTGCTGCATTACAACACTTGCAGAAATTAAATGGATTAAAATAAGTATAAATAATGGCAAAACTGCATTTAAATCTCTGAATGCTGTAGAGGCAACGTAAACATCAGGATGACACCATATTTCAGTCTATTTTGATGGATATTTCTGGACATGCTGCCAGTGTACACTTGCAAAACAAGATGTGCTAAAATCAAATGTAAACAGTGGCAAAACAACAATTTAATATCTGTGCTGGGAGCAATATAAAACACCCTTGCTGAAACCAGATTTCTGTCTCAATTTAATGTACCAATTTTTGAAACATCTCTGGACATACCTGCCTACTACACTCAGAGACAAATGTGGCTTAAATTAAGTAAACAGTGGAAAAAAACAGCATTTTAATGTCTAACTGCTGGGAAGAACCAAAGTATAAGGACTGACACAGATTTTAGTCTTAATTTGATGTATGTTTAAAATATTTCTGGATATGTACCACCTACTCTGAAAACAGATGTTACCTAAAAACTATTGTAAATAGTAAACAAAACAACATTTTAATGTCATACTGGGGGCAGTAAACATCAGGACTGACCCAATTTCTATCCGAAATTAATACATTTTTGAAATATTTCTGGCATGTGCACTGTCCTGCAATTTCATGAAAACAAGATGGGACCAAATCAATTAAACAGAGGGCAAAGAAGCATTTTAATATCTGACTGCTGGGGATCATAAAACAACATAGCTGACCATATTTCAGTCTTATGTGATGTGACATTTTCAGGAAATATTTTGGACATGTGTTGAATGTACTACACTCCAGAAACAAGATGTAGCCAAAACCAATTGTAAACAGTTGAAACAACATTTAATGTCAAACTGCTGGGGGGCACTATAAAACAGCAGGACTACATGATACAGACAATTTGATATAACATTTATAAAACATTTCTTATGGAATGCCTGTGTGTTACACTTGGAGAAACAGATGTGGCCTAAATAATTGTAACCAATTGACAAAACAACATTTAATATCGACTGCTGGGAGCGCACTATGAGACATGAGAAGTCAATAGATTTCAGTCTTATATAGTGTAACATTTTCGGAAACATTTCTGGACATGAACTGCTTGTGCTGCACTCACAAAAAGTGGACAAAAGCCAATTTTAACAGTGGCAAAACAGCATTGCATCTGACTGCTGAAGTGGTGCACCATAAAAAATCAGGACTGACACCAAATTTTGGTCTGAATTTAATGTACCATTCTTAGGAAATATTTCTGGACCTGTAATGCTTGTGCTGCTCACAGAAACAAGATGAGGATAAATCAATTGAACAGTTGAAAAAGCAGCATTTAAATGTCTTACTGCAAAGTGGGTAGCATAAAAATCATGTTGACACCATATTTCAGTCATAATTTGATGTAACATTTTTTAAAAACATTTCTAATCATGTACTGCCTGTACTGCACTTGCAGAAACAAGATGTGGTCTAAAACCAATTGTAAACAGTGGGCAAAATAGCATTTAATGTCTGAGTGCTGAGGGCAACATAAACACCCTTACTGAAACCAGATTTCTGTCTGAAATTAATGTAACAATTTTTAGGAAACATCTCAGGACATGCACTGCCTGTACACTGAGAAACAAGATAAGGCCTAAACCAATTGTAACAGTGGAAAAAAAGCATTTAATGTCTCAGCTGTGACACCATAAATTATCAGGACTGGTGAATTTTTAGTCTTAATTTGATGTAACATGTTTAGGAAATATTTCTGGATATGTACTGCCTACACTGCACTCGCAGAAACAAGATGTTGCCTAAAAACTATTATAAACTGTGAGCAAAACAGCATTTTAATGTCTGACTTCTGGGGAGGGCACCATGAAACATCAGTACTGACACCATATTTCAGTCTCAATTTGATGTAAAATTTTTTAGAAAACCTTTCTTGACATGTACTGCCTCTACTTCACTCGCAGAAGCAAGCTTTGGCCTAAAACCAATTGTAAACAGTGGCCAAAACAACATTATAATTTCTAGTACTGGGGACTACACAACATTCCTGAAACAAGATTGCTGTCTAATTTAATATACCAATTTTAAGGGCATTTTTGGACATATAATACCTGGCTGCATTTACAGAAACAAGATGTGGACTAAAATCAATTGTAAACAGTGTTAAAAGCAGCATTTTAATGTCGACTTAAGAACAGCATAATACATCATGAATGACACCATATTTCAGTCTTATTTGATGTATCATTTTTAAGAAACATTTCTGGACATGTACTGCCTGTAATTCACCTAGAAACAGATATGGCTAAAACCAAATGTAAACAGTGGGCAAACAACATTTAATATCTGATTGAGAGGGCACCATAAACATCATTACTGAAACCAGTTTAGACAATTTGATGTAAAATATTAGGACTCTTTTCAGGACCGTACTGAATGCTGCCTCACAAATCAAGATGTCCTAAATTAATAGTAAACAGTAGCCAAATCAGCATTTTATGTCTGACAGCCTGGGATAGCACCATAAAACATCAGGGCTGACACTAGATTTCAGTCTGAATTTAAGGTACCATTTTAGAAACTAAGGACAGTACTGCCTGTTCTACACTTGCAGAAACAAGATGTGGGCTAAAATCATCTGTAAACAGTGGTGGAGTGGCATTTTAATGTCCGACTGCTGGGGTGCAGCATAAAACATCGAATGATACCATATTTCAGTCTTAATTTGATGTAACATTTTTCGAAATATTTCTGGATATGTATTGAATGTACTGCACTCACAAAACAAGATGTTGCCTAAAACAAGTATAAACAGTTAGCAAAACAGTATTTTAATGTCTAAATGCAGAGGCACCATAAAACTTCAGGGCTGACACCATATTTCAGACAATTTGATGTATTGTTGAAACATTTCTAATCATACTTGCAGAAACAAGATGTGGTCTAAAAGCAATTGTAAACAGTGGACAAAACAGCATTTTAATGTCCCAGTGCTGAGGCAATATAAAACACCCTTGCTGAAACAGATTTCTGTCTGAATTTAATGTACAATTTCTGAACAATCTCTGGACATACTGCTGTGCTACTCTCAGAGAAACAGATGTAACCAAAAGTAATTGTAAACAGTAGGAAAAAAACATTTTAATACCCTAACGGCTGAGAAGCACCATAATTATCAGAACTGAAATGAGATTTTAGTCTTAATTTGATATCATGTTTTAGGAAATATTTCTGGATATGTACTGCCTACCGCCTCACAGAAACAGATGTTGCTAAAAACTATGGAAATAGTAGCAAAACAACATTTTTGTCTGACTATGAGGAACCACAAAAATCAGGACTGAACCATATTTCAGTCTCAATTTGATGTAAAATGCAAAGAAACTTTCTGGACATGTACTGCCTCTCGCCACTCGCGGAAAAAAGCTATAGCCTAAAACCAATTGTAACAGTGGCAAAACAACATTATAATTTCAGGTACTGGGGCACTACACAACATCTTCTACAAACCAGATTGCTGTCAATTTAATGCACTAATTTTTAAGGTGCAGTTTTGGACATGTAATGCCTGTACTGCATTCACAAACAAATGTGGACTAAAATCAAATGTAACAGTGGCAAAAGCAACATTTAATGTCTGACTGCTTGAGGCAACATAATACATCATAATGACACCATATTTCAGTCTTAATTTGATGTATCATTTTTGAAACATTTCTGGACATGTATTGTACTACACACGAAACAATATGTGGCCTAAAACCAATTGTAAACAGATGGCAAAAGTATTTTAATGTCTCACTGATGGGGAACATAAAACATCAGGACTGACCATATTTAGTCTTAATTTGATGGACATTTGGACATGTACCACATATCGACTTTGCAGAGAAAGAAGATGTGGCCAAAACCAATGTAAACAGTGGGCAAAACAGCATTGTAATGTCTGAGTGCTGAGACACCATAAACCATCCTTCTGAAACAGATTTCTGTCTGAGTTTCATGTACCATTGGGATATTCTGGATATATGCCTGCTGCCTCAAGAAACATGATGTAGCCTAAAATTGATTATTACAGTACCAAATGTTTGACTCCTTCGGGTGAGGCACCATAAAAATCAGGACTAACCGGCCTGTGGCATAAAGGGTTGAACACTGGCACTTACCTCATCCCCACGCCAGTGACACAGGTTCGAGAATGGACTCAGGTCACCAGGGTCATGGCAGGATAAGAATGAGCATCTGATGGACTGCTGTCCCATCCAGGGTGGAATAGGTTTGCCTTCACTCATGCAGTTGCCAAATGGAGTTAGGCACCACAGAAATGACAAAAAGAACAAGAAAAATGGAAAAACACTTCAGAGATAGCAGATGATGACTGCCAGCCAAGGCATTCCCAAGACTCCGAACCATGGAATACCTCAGCAGCTCTTGGGACTGAGATAATGGTGTGCTAGTTCCCTCACCGGTGCTTCCCCTCGGAGGTAAGGACAATCTGGTGCAAAGTTACATTGGACTACGTGAGCTGCAGATGTGAGGTAAGTGGTGGCTGAAGTAGTTAGAAGGGGCATTGTCTGGGACCACGACAAGCCTGAGGGGAAGGCAGCTCTGGGGGCGGCGGGAGGATAAACAAATAATGTAAAACAAAACATCAGGCTGATACCAGATTTCTTTCTGAATTTATATCATTTCTTAGAAGCATTTCTGGACATGTAATGTAGTGCTGCAGTCACAGAAAAAGTGGGCTAAAATCAATTGGAAATAGTCAAAAGAAGTAGCATTTTAATTTCTGACTGCAGGAGGACAGCATAAAAATCATGACTCACCATATTACAGTCATAATTTGATGTAACAATTTTAGGAAACATTTCTGGATATGTATTACCTGGAGCAACACTGCAGAGAAACAAGATATGGCTAAAACCAATTGTAAACAGAAGGCAAAACAACATTTAATACCTCACTGCTGGTGGCACCATAAAACATCAAGACTGACACCATATTTCAGTCTTAATCAATGTAATATTTTTTTGAAACATTTAAGGACTTGAACTGCCTGTACTGCACTCACAGAAGCAAAATGTGGCTCAAACCATTTGCAATAGTGGCCAAAACAGCATTTAATGTCTGAGTGCTAGGAAGCGCCATAAAACATCATTGCTGAAACCAGATTCTTGACTGAATTTAAGGTACCATTTTTAGAAACATTTCTGGACAGGTATTGCCTGTGTTGACACTCAGAAGAAACCAGATGTGGCCTAATATTAATTATAGACACTAGCCAAAACAGCATTTTAAAGATTGACTGCTGAGGAGCATGACGAAAATATCAGCACTGACAGCCAGATTTCAGTCATAATTTGATATATCCACATTTTTTAGGAAAAATTTCGAAATGTACTGCCTGTACTGCACTTGCAGAAACAAGATATGCATAAAACCAATTGTAAACAGTGGCAAAACAGCATTTTAATGTCTTAGTGCTTTTGGAAGCACTATACAGCACCAGGACTAACACCATATTTCAGTCTTAATTTGATGTAACATTTTTGGAAACATTTCAGATATGTAATGCCTGCACTGCACTTGCAGAAACACATACAGCTAAAATCAATTGTAAACAGTGACAAAAACAGAATTTTAATGTCTGACTACTGTAGGGAAGTGGAATTAAACAGATCAGGACTGACATCGATTTTGTCTGAAATTAATGATAAATATTTTATAGGAAAATATTCTGGACATGTACTGTCTGTGCTGCTCTACCAGAAACAAGATGGGCACTAAAATCAGTTGTGAGCAGTGGCAGCAAAAGCAGTATTTTAATATCTGGCTGCTGGGTGGAATCATAAAACAACATGACTGACACCATATTTCAGTCTTAATTTGATGTAAGATTTTTCAAGAAATATTTCTGGATATGTATTGAATGTACTGCACTCACAGAAACAAGATGTGGCCTAAAACCAATTGTAAACAGTTGGCAAAACAGCATTTTAATCTCTAACTGCTGGGGGGTACCATAAAACATCAGGACTGCCATGATATTTCAGTCTTAATTGATGTAACTTTTTATAGGAAACATTTCCACAAATGGAATGTCTGTTGACTCGGAGAAACAAGATGTGGCCTAAAAATAATTGTAAACAATTGACAAAACTGCATTTTAATATCTGACTGCTGAGGTGCACTATGAAACATGGGAAAGTCATCAGATTTCAATCTTAATATGATATACCATTTTTCAGGAAACATTTCTGGACATGAACTGTTTAAAGTACACTGCTAAAAAAGTGGACTAAAGTCAATTTAAACACACAAAAACAACATTGCAATGTCTGACTGTTGGGGGTGGGGCACCATAAAACATCAGGACTGACACCAGATTTTGATCTGAATTTAATGTACCATTTCTTAGAAATATTTCTGGACCTGTAGTGCCTGGGCTGCACTCACATAAACAAGATGAAGGATATAATCAAATGTGAACAGTTGAAAAAAGCGGCATTTTAATTGTCTGACTACAAAGTGAGCAACACAAAAAATCATGTGACACCATATTTCAGTCATAATTTGATGTACATTTTTTAGAAACATTTCTGGAGATGTATTGCCTGTAATACTCTTACAGAAATAAGATGTGGCATAAAACAAATTGTAAACAGTTGGCAAAACAGCATTTAATGTCTCATTGCTGTTAGGGACACCGATAAACATCAGGACAAACACAATATTTCAGTTTTAATTTGATAATATTTTTGGAAACATTTCGGATATATACTGCCTGTACTGCACTAGAAGAAACAAGATGTGACCAAAAACAAATTGCAAACAGTTAGCAAAACAACATTTTAATGTCTCACTGCTGTGGGGGTACCATAAAACATCGGGACTGACACCATATTTCAGTTTTAATTTGATTTAGTATTTTTTGAAACATTTCGGACATGTACTGCCTGTACTGCACATTCAGAAACAAGATATAGCCTAAAACCAAATGTAAACAGTGGGCAAAACAACATTTTAATATCTGAGTGCAGAAGGACACCATAAAACATCATTGCTGAAACCAGATTTTAGACTTAATTTGATGTAACATATTTAAGGACTCTTTTCAGGACATGTACTGCCTGTGCTGCTCATAGAATCAAGATGTCCTAAAATTAATGGTAAACAGTAGCCAAATCAGCATTTTAATGTCTGACAGCCTGGAAGATGGCACCATAAAACATCGAGGCTGACACTCAATTTCAGTCTGAATTAAAGCTACCATTTTAGGAAACATTCTGGACAGTACTGCCTGTTTTGCACTTGCAGAAACAAGAGATGGGCTAAAATCAGCTGTAAACAGTGGTAGCAAAAGTGGCATTTAATGTCTGACTGCTGGGGGCAGCATAAAACATCATGACTGACACTATATTTCGAGTCAATTAGGATGTAACATTTTCAGGAAACATTTCTGGACATGTATTGAATGTACTGCACTCACACAAAACAGATGTGGCCTAAAACCAATTATAAACAGTTGGCAAAACAGTATTTTAATGTCTAAATACGGGGGCACCATGCAAAACTTCAGGACTGATACCATATTTCCAGACTTAATTTAATGTAACATTTTTAAGAAACATTTCTAATCATGTACTGCCTGCGCTGCATTTGCAGAAAGAAGATGAACTAAAATCAATTGTAAACAGATGGCAAAACAGTATTTTAATGTCTCACTGATGGGGACACCATAAAACATCAGGACAGACACCATATTTCAGTCTTAATTTACATTGTCATTTCTGCGTACTGCACTGTACTACACTTTGAAGAAAGAAGATGTGTCCTAAAACCAATTGTAAACAGTGGGCAAAACAGCATTGTAATGTCTAGTGCTGCAGGGCACCATAAACCATCCTTACTGAATCCAGATTTGATCTAAGTTTCATGTACCATTTTTTGGAAACATTTCTGGATATGTACCGCCTGTGCTGCTCAATGAATCATGATGGCCTAAAAATAATTGTAAACAGAGGCCAAATGTCTGACTCCTTCAGGGTGGGGCACCATAAAAACAGGACTTGCTGGCCTATCGGCATAGAGGGTTGAGTACTGGCACTTACCTCATCCTATGCCAGTGAACACGGGTTCAGGAACCGACCTCAGCCATCGGGGATCAGCATGGGAGATAAGAGTGATCATCTGATGGACTGCTGTCCTATTCAGGGTGGGCTAGGGTTTGCCTTCACTCATGCTGTGGCCCCAATGGAGATTGGAGGCACTACATGAAATGACAAAAGGAGGAACAAGAAAATGGAAAACCACTTCCAGAAGTTAACACCAGATGATGACTGCCTGGCCCAGGCATCCAAGAATACCCTGAGAGCAATGGAATACCTCAGCAGCTCCCAGGACTGAGAGATAATAGTGTGCTGGTTCCTGCCCAGTGCTTTCCCCTCGGAGGGTGGGGACCCATCCGGTGCAAGGTTACATCGGACTACCCATGGAAGGCTGCAGATGTGAGAGTGAAGTGATGGCTGAAGTGAGTTAGAAGGGCATTGTCTGGGACCATGACAGCCTGAGGGAGGCAGCTCTGGGGCGTGTAGGAGGGATAAATAAATAATGTAAAAAAAAACCACATCAGGGCTAACATCAGATTTCTTTCTGAATTTAATGTACCATTTCTTAGAGAAGCATTTCTGGACATGTAATGCCAGTGCTGCACCACAGAAACAAGAAATGAGCTAAAACAATTGTAAATAGTGGCAAAAGCAGCATTTAATTTCTGACTGCTGGAGGACAGCATAAAACATCAGGATCAAACATATTTCAGTCATAATTTGATGTAACATTTTTAGAAACATTTCTGATATGTATTACCTATAACGACACTCACAGAAACAAGATATGGCCTAAAACCAATTGTAAACAGAAGGCAAAACGGCATTTAATGTCTCACTGCTGAGGTGGTACCATAATACATCAAGACTGACACCATGTTTCAGTCTTAATTCAATGAAATATTTTTTGGAAACATTTCTGTGACTTGTACTACCTGTACTGCACTCACAGAGAGCAAAATGTGGCTCTAAGCCAATTGAAAATAGTGGCCAAAACAGCATTTTAATGTCTCGAGTGCTGGGGGTGCCATAAAACATCATTCTTGAAACCAGATTCTTGACTGAATATAAAGGTACCATTTTTAGGAAACATTTCTGGACAGGTACTGCCTGTGTTGTACTCAGAGAAACAAGATGTGGCCTAATGTTAATTATAAACAGTAGCAAAACAGCATTTAATGATTCACTGCTAAGGAGCATGATAAAATATCACAATTGACAGCAGATTTCAGTCTTAATTTGATATATCACAGTTTTTAGAAGGAAAAATTTCGAAATATACTGCCTGTACTGCACTTGCAGAGAAACAAGATGTAATATAAAACCAATTGTAAACAGTGGCAAAACAGCATTTTAATGTCTGAGTGCTTTAGGACACTATACAGCACCAGGACTGACACCATATTTCAGTCTTAATTTGATGTATCATTTTTAGGAAACATTTCTGGATATATAATGCACTGCACTTGCAGAAACACAATATGGCCTAAAATCAATTATAAACAGTGACAAAACAGAATTTAAAGTCTGACTACTGAGGAGACCATTAAACATCAGGACTGACACCAGAGTTCTGTCTGAAATTAATGTAACATTTTAGAAGAAATATTTCTGGACATGTACTGTCTGTGCTGCACTCACAGAAAGAAGATGGACTAAAATCAATTGTAAACAGTGGCAGCAAAAAGCATTTTAATATCTGACTGCTGGGGAATCATAAACAACATGTCTGACACCATATTTCAGTCTTAATTTGATGTAACATTGTTCAAGAAATATTTCTGGACATGTATTGAATGTACTCACTCACAGGAACAAGATGTGGCCTAAAACCAATTATAAACATTTGGCAAAACAGCATTTTAATATGTCTAACTACTGAGGGGCACCATAAAACATCAGGACTGCCATGATATTTCAGTCTTAATTTGATGTAACATTTTAGGAAACATTTCCACATGGAATGTCTGTAAAGCGAATTTAGAGAAACAAGATGTAGCCTAAAAATAATTGTAAACAATTGACAAAAGAGCATTTTAATATCTTACTGCTGGGGTGCACTATGAGACATGAGGAAAGTCACCAGATTTCAGTCTTAATATGATGTAACATTTTTCAGGAAACATTTCTGGACATGAACTGCTTGTGCTGCACTCGCAAAAAGTGGACTAAAGCCAATTTTAAACAGTGGCCAAAACAGCGTTGCAATGTCTGACTGCTGGGGGGTGGGGCACCATAAAACATCAGGACTGACAACAGATTTTGGTCTGAATTTAATGTACCATTTCTTAGGAAATGTTTCTGGACCTGTAATGCCTGTGCTGCACTCACAGAAACAAGATGAAGGATAAAATCAATTGTGAACAATTGAAAAAGCAGCATTTTAAATGTCTGACTGCAAGGTGGGCAGCATAAAAAATCATGATTGACACCATATTTCAGTCATAATTTGATGTAAAAATTGTTAGAAACATTTCGGAAGATGTATTGCTGTACCACTCTTTACAGAAACAAGATGCGACTAAAACAAATTGTAAACAGTTGGCAAAACAGTATTTTAATGTATCACTGCTGTTGGGAGACACCATTAAACATCTGCACTGACACCATATTTCAGTTTTAATTTGATGTAATATTTTTAGGAAACATTTCTGGACATGTATTGCCTGTACTGCACTTCAGAAACAAAGATATGGCAAAAAACCAAGTAAACAGTGGGCAAAACAGCATTTTAATATCTCAGGTACAGAGGGCACCATAAAACATCATTGCTGAAACCAGATTTTAGACTTAATTTGACGTAACATATTTTAGGACTCTTTTCAGGACATGTACTGCCTGTGCTGCACTAATAAAATCAAGATGTGTCCCAAAATTAATAAGAAACAGTAGCCAAATCAGCATTTTAATGTCTGACAGCCTGGGGATAGCACCATAAGACATCAGGGCTGACACTCAATTTTAGTCTAGATTAAAGGTACCATTTTATAGGAAACATTCTTGGACAGTACTACCTGTTCTGTACTTGCCAGAAACAAGATGTGGGCTAAAATCAGTTGTAAAACAGTGTGGCAAAAGTGTCATTTTAATGTCTGACTGCTGGGGGCAGCATAAATCATCATGACTGCCACCATAAGTCGGCTTAATTAGATGTAACATTTTCAGGAAACATTTCTGGACATGTATTGAATGTACTGCACTCACAGAAACAAGATGTGGCCTAAAACCAATTATAAACAGATGGCAAAACAGTATTTTAATGTCTAAATGCAGGGGAGCACATAAACGTCAGGGCACGAAACCATACTTTAGACTTAATTTGATCATAACATTTTTAAAAACATTCTAGTCATATACTGCCTGTACTGCACTTACAGAAACAAGATGTGGTCTAAAAGCAATTGTAAAGTGGGCAAATAGCATGTTAATGTCTGAATGCAGAGGGCAACTATAAAACAACATTGCTGAAACCAGATTTCAGCACTGAATTGTCTAATAATATTATAGAAACATCTCGGACATGCATAACCTATGCTACTCTCAGAAACAGATGTGGCTTAAAATTAATTGTAAACAGTGGGAAATAAAAGCATTTTAATGTCTAACTGCTGGGGAAAACCATAAATTATCAGGACTGACACCAGATTTTAGTCTTAATTTGTTGTAACATGTTTTGGAAATATTTCTGAATATGTACTGCCTACATGCACTCAGAAGAAACAAGATGTTACCCACAAAACTATTGTAAATAGTGAGCAAAACAGCATTTTAATGTCTGACTTCTGGGGGCACACATTAAACATCAGGACTGACACCATATTTCAGTCTCAATTTGATGTAATTTTAGAAAACCTTTCTGGACATGTACTGCCTCTACTGCACTCATGAGAAACAAGATGGCCTAAAACATTCTGTAAACAGTGGCCAAAACTGCATTATAATTTCACAGTATGCAGAGCACTACACAACATCCTTCCTGAAAACCAGATTGCTGTCTGAATTAATGAATCAATTTTAAGGGAGCATTTTGGACATGTAATGCCCATGTTGCACATACAGAAACAAAGATGGGACTAAAATCAATTATAAACAGTGGCAAAGGCATTTAATCAGCCTGACTGCTAGAGCCAGCATAATACATCATGAATGACAACATATTTCTAGTCTTAATTTGATGTAACATTTTCAGAAACATTTCTGGACATGTATTGCCTGTACTGCACTCACAGAAACAAGATGTGGCCTAAAACCAATTGTAAACAGATGGCAAAACAGTATTTTAATGTCTCACCGATGGGGGGACACCATAAAACATCAGGACTGACACCATATTTCAGTCTTAATTTGATGGACATTATTGGACATGTACTGCCTGTACTACACTTTGCAGAAAGAAGATGTGGCCTAAAACCAATTGTAAACAGTGGGCAAAACAGCATTGTAATGTCTGAGTGCTGGGGGCACCATAAACCATCCTTGCTGAAACCAGATTTCAGTCTGAGTTTCATGTACCATTTTTTTGGAAACATTTCTTGATATGTACTGCCTGTGCTGCACTCAGAGACACATGATGTGGCCTAAAATTAATTGTAAACAGTGGCCAAATGTCTGACTCCTTGAGGGTGGTGCACCATAAAAATCAGGACTAGCCGGCCCGGTGGCATACAGGGTTGAGCACTGGCACCTTACCTCATCCTTCGCCAGTGACACGGGTTCGGGAATGGACTCAGGTCATCGGGGGTCTGCATGGGGTGGATAACAGCGAGCATCTGAAGGACTGCTGTCCTATCCAGGCGTGAGCTAGGGTTTGCCTTCACCCATGCAGTGTTCCCCAATGGAGATTGGAGGCACTACATGAAATGATGAAAAGGAGAACAAGAAAAATGGAAAAACCACTTCCAGAAGTTTGCCAGATGATGACTGCCTGACCCAGGCATCCACGAAGACTTCCTGAGAGCCATGGAATACCTCAGCAGCTCCAGGGACTGAGAGATAATAGTATTCTGGTTCCTGCTGCCGGTGCTTTCCCCCTCGGAGGAGGGGACCCATCCAGTGCAAGGTTCTGTGGACTACCCGTGGAAGGCTGCAGATGTGAGGTAAGTGGTGGCTGAAGTGAGTTAGAAGGGCATTGTCTGGGACCATGACAGCCTGAGGGAGAGGCAGCTCTGGGGCGTGTAGGAGGGGATAAACAAACAATGTAAAACAAAAACATCAGGGCTGACACCAGATTTCTTTCTGAATTTAATGTACCATTTCTTACGGTGCAATTCTGGACATGTAATGCCAGTGCTGCACTCGCAGAAACAAGAAGTGGGCTAAAATCAATTGTAAATAGTGGCAAAATCAGTATTTTAATTTCTGACTGCTGGAGGACAGCATAAAACATCATGACTCCCCACATTTCAGTCATAATTTAATGTAACATTTTTTAGGAAACATTTCTGGATATGTATTACCTGTACGACACTCGCAGAAACAAGATATGGCCTAAAACCAATTGAAAACAGAAGGCAAAACAGCAGTTTAATGTCTCACTGCTGAGGGGGAACCATAAAACATCAAGACTGACACCACATTTCAGTCTTAATTCAATGTAATATTTTTTTGGAAACATTTCTGTACTTGTACTGCCTGTACTGCACTCACAGAAGCAAGATGTGGCCTTAAACCAATTGAAAATAGTGGCCAAAACAGCATTTTAATGTCCGAGTGCTGGGGGGGGGCACCATTAAACATCATTGCTGAAACCAGATTCTTGACTGAATTTAAGGTACCATTTTTTAGTAAACATTTCTGGACAGGTACTGCCTGTGTTGTACTCAGAGAAACAAGATGTGGCCTAATAATAATTATAAACAGTAGCCAAAACAGCATTTGAGGGAGCACGATAAAATATCAGCACTGACAGCAGATTTCAGTCTTAATTTGATATATCACATTTTTTTAGGAAAAATTTCAGAAATGTACTGCCTGTACTGCACTTGCAGAAACAAGAAGTGGCCTAAAACTGATTGTAAACAGTGGCAAAACAGCATTTTAATGTCTGAGTGCTTTGGGGGGCTCTATACAGCACCAGGACAGACACCATATTTCAGTCTTAATTTGATGTAACATTTTTTTAGGAAACATTTCCAGATATGTAATGCCTGCACTGCACTTGCAGAAACACAATATGGCCTAAAATCAATTGTAAACAGTGACAAAAACAGAATTTTAATGTCTGACTACTTGGGGGGGGGACCATTAAACATCAGGACTGACACTAGATTTCTGTCTGAAATTAATGTAACATTTTATAGTAAATATTTCTGGACATGTACTGTCTGTGCTGCAGTCGCAGAAAGAAGATGGTGACTAAAAACAAATTGTAAACAGTTTGCAAAACAGCATTTTAATGTCTCACTGCTGTGGGGGGTTCCATAAAACATCAGGACTGACACCATATTTCAGTTTCAATTTGATGTAATATTTTTTAGAAAACATTTCTGGACATGTACTGCCTGTACTGCACCTGCAGAAACAAGATATGGCCTAAAAACCAAATGTAAACAGTGGGCAAAACAGCATTTTAATATCTGAGTGCAGTGGGCACCATAAACCATCATTGCTGAAACCAAATTTTAGACTTAATTTGATGTAACATATTTTAGGACTCTTTTCAGGACATGTACTGCCTGTGCTGCACTCACAGAATCAAGATGTGTCCTAAAATTAATGGTAAACAGTAGCCAAATCAACATTTTAATGTCTGACAGCCTGGGGGATGGCACCATAAAACATCAGAACTGACACTAGATTTCAGTCTGAATTAAAGGTACCATTTTATAGGAAACATTCTTGGACAGTACTGTCTGTTCTGCACTTGCAGAAACAATATGTGGGCTAAAATCAATTGTAAACAGTGGTGGCAAAAGCGGCATTTTAATGTCTGACTGCTGAGGGGCAGCATAAAACATCATGACTGACACCATATTTCAGTCTTAATTAGATGTAACATTTTTCAGAAAACTTTTCTGGACATGTATTCAATGTACTGCACTCACAAAAACAAGATGTGGCCTAAAGCCAATTATAAACAGTTGGCAAAACAGTATTTAATGTCTAAATGCAGGGGGGCACTATAAAACTTCAGGGCTGACACCATATTTCAGACTTAATTTGATGTAACATTTTTTAAGAAACATTTCTAATCATGTACTGCCTGTACTGCACTTGCAGAAACAAGATGTGGTCTAAAACCAATTGTAAACTGTGGGCAAAATATAATTTTAATGTGTGAGTGCTGGGGGGTATCATAAAACATCATTGCTGAGACCTGATTTCTGTCTGAATTTAATGTAGCATTTTAAGGAAACATTTCTCGGAATGCACTGCCTGTGCTGCACTCAGAGAAACAAGATGTGGCATAAAATTAGTTGTAGACGGTGGCCAAAACAGCATTTTAATGTCTGACTGCTGGGGAAGCACCATAAAACATCAGGACTGACACCAGATTTCAGTCTTAATTTAATGCAGTATTTTTTTAGAAAACATTTCTGGACATGTACTGCCTGTACTTCATTTATAGAAACAACATGTGGCCTATAACCAATTGAAAACAGTGGCCAAAACAGCATTTTAATGTCTGAGTGCTGGGGGGCACCATAAAACATCATTGCTGAGACCAGATTTCTGTCTAAATTTATTGTACCATTTCTCAGAAAACATTTCTGGACATGTACTGCCTGTACTGCATTCATTGAAACAACATGTGGCCAAAACTAATTGTAAACAATGGAGTAAAACTGCATTTTAATGTCTGACTGCTGGGGGCACCATACATGAGTACTGACACCATATTTCATTCTTAATTTGATGTAACATTTTTTAGGAAGCATTTCTGGAGATGTGCTGCTTGTACTGCACTTGCAGAAGCAAGATGTGTCCTAAAACAAATTGTAAGTTGTGGAGAAAACAGCGTTTTAATTTCTGAGTGCTGGGAGGGCACCATAAAACATCATTGCTGAAACCAGATTTCTGTCTGAAATTAATGTACCATTTTTTTAAGAAACATTTACGGACATGTGCTGCCTGTGCTGCACTCTGCCTGTGCTGCACTCGCAGAGACAAGATGTGTCCTAAAATTAATTATAAACAGTGGCTAATTCAGCATTTTAATGTCAGACTATTGGGGGATGGAGACCATAAAACATCAGGACTGATACCAGATTTCAGTCTGAATTTAGTGCACCAATTCTTATTAAACATTTCTGGACCTGTAATGCCTGTGCTGCCCTCGCAGAAACAAGATGAGGGCTAAAATCAATTGCAAACAGTGGCAAAAGCAGCATTTTAATGTCTGATTGCTAGGTGGGCAGCATGAAACATCATGAATGATGCCATATTTCAGTTATAATTTCATGTAAAATTTTTTTGGGAAACATTTCTGGACATGTATTGTCTGTACTACTCTCACAGAAACAAGATGTAGCCTAAAACAAATTGTAAACAGTTGGCAAAACAGCCTTTTAATGTCTCACTGCTTTGGGGGGGGCACCATAAAACATCAGGACTGACAACATATTTCAGTCATAATTTGATGTAATATTTTTTAGGAAACATTTCTGGACATATACTGCCTGTACTGCATTTGCAAAAACAAGATGTGGCCTTAAACCAATTGTAAACAGTTGGCAAAACAGCATTTTAATATCTGAGTGCTGGGGGCACCATAAAACATCATTGCTGAACCCAGATTTTAGACTTCATCTGATGTAACATATTTTAGGACACATTTCAGGACATGTACTGCCTGTGCTGCACTTGCAAAATAAAGATGAGTCCTAAAATTAATGGTAAACAGTGGCCAAATCAGCATTTTACTGTCTGAGTGCTGAGTGGGGAGTGGCACCATAAAACATCAGGGCTGACATCAGATTTCAGTCTGAATTAAAGGTACCATTTTATAGGAAACATTTCTGGACAGTACTGCCTGTGCTGCATTTGCAAAAACAAGATGTGGGCTAAACTCAACTATAAACAGTGGTGGCAAAAGCAGCATTTTAATGTCTGACTGCTGGGGGGGGGCAGCATAAAACATCATGACCGACACCATATTTCAGTCTTAATTAAATGTAACATTTTTCAGGAAACATTTCTGGACATGTATTGAATGTACTGCACTCACAAAAACAAGAATTGGCCTAAAACCAATTATAAACAGTTGGCAAAACAGCATTTTAGTGTCGAAATGCAGGGGGGGCACCATAAAACTTCAGGGCTAACACCATATTTTAGACTTAATTCGATGTAAAATTTTTTAAGAAACATTTCTAAACATGCACTGCCTGTACTGCACTTGCAAAAACAAGATGTGGTCTAAAACCAATTGTAAACTGTGGGCAAAACAGCATTTTAAGGTGTGAGTTCTGGGGGCAGCATAAAACATCATTGCTGAGACCAGATTTCTGTCTGAATGCAATGTAGCATTTTTAGGAAATATTTCTGGGCATGCACTGCCTGTGCTGCACTCGGAGAAACAAGATGTGGCATAAAATTAGTTGTAAACTGTGGCCAAAATAGCATTTTAATGTCTGACTGCTGGGGAAGCACCATAAAACATCAGGACTGACACCAGATTTCTGTCTTAATTTAATGTAATATTTTTTAGAAAACATTTCTGGACAAGTACTGCCTGTACTTCATTTATAGAAACAACATGTGGCCTTAAACCAATTGTAAACAGTGGCCAAAACAGCATTTTAATGTCTGAGTGCTGGAGGGCACCATAAAACATCATTGCTGAGACCCGATTTCTGTCTGAATTTAATGTACCATTTTTTAGAAAACATTTCTAGACATGTACTGCCTGTACTGCATTCATAGAAACAAAATGTGGCCTAAAACCAATTGTAAACACTGGAGCAAAACAGCATTTTAATGTCTGACTGCTGGGGGCACCATAAAACATGAATACTGACACCATATTTCATTCTTAATTTGAAGTAACATTTTTAGGAAGCATTTCTGGACTTGTACTGCCTGTACTGCACTTGCAGAAGCAAGATGTGGCCTAAAACAAATTGCAAGTCGTGGAGACAACAGCGTTTTCATTTTTTAGTGCTGGGAGGGCACCATAAATCATTGCTGAAACCAGATTTCTGTCTGAATTTAATGTACCATTTTTTTAGGAAACATTTCTGGATATGTGCTGCCTGTGCTGCACTCTGCCTGTGCTACACTCGCAGAAACAAGATGTGTCCTAAAATTAATTATAAACAGTGGCTAAATCAGCATTTTAATGTCTGATTATTGGGAGGTGGGGAACATAAAACATCGGGACTGATACCAGATTTCAGTCTGAATTTAATGTACCATTTCTTATTAAACATTTCTGGACCTGTAATGCCTGTGCTGCCCTCGCAGAAACTAAGATGAGGGCTAAAACAATTAACAGTGGCAAAAGCAGCATTTTAATGTCTGATTGCTAGGTGGGCAGCATGAAACATCATGAATGAAACCATATTTCAGTTATAATTTGATGTAACATTTTTTTGGAAACATTTCTGGACATGTATTGCCTGTACTACACTCGCAGAAACAAGATGTAGCTTAAAACAAATTGTAAACAGTTGGAAAAACAGCCTTTTAATGTCTCACTGCTGTGGGGGGCACCATGAAACAACAGGACTGACACCATATTTCAGTCGTAATTTGATGAAATAATTTTTAGGAAACATTTCTAGACATGTACTGCCTGTACTGCATTTGCAAAAACAAGATGTGGCCTAAAACCAATTGTAAACAGTTGGCAAAACAGCATTTTAATATCTGAGTGCTGGGGCACCATAAAATATCATTGCTGAAACCAGATTTTAGACTTCATTTGATGTAACATATTTTAGGACACATTTCAGGGCATGTACTGCCTGTGCTGCTCTCACAAAATTAAGATGTGTCTTAAAATTAATGGTAAACAGTGGCCAAATCAACAGTTTACTGTCTGACTGCTGGGTGGGGGATGGCACCATAAAACATCAGGACTGACACTAGATTTCAGTCTGAATTAAAGGTACCATTTTATAGGAAACATTTCTGGACAGTACTGCTTGTGATGCACTTGCAGAAACAAGATGTGGGCTAAACTGAAATGTAAACAGTGGTGGCAAAAGCAGCATTTTAATGTCTGACTGCTGGGGGCAGCATAAAACATCATGACTGACACTATATTTCAGTCTTAATTTGATGTAACATTTTTCAGAAAACATTTCTGGACATGTATTGAATGTACTGCACTAACAAAAACAAGATGTGACCTAAAACCAATTATAAACAGATGGCAAAACAGCATTTTAATGTCTAACTGCTGGGGGCACCATTAAACTTCAGGGCTTACTCCATATTTCAGTCTTAATTTGATGTAACATTTTTTAAGAAACATTTCTAAACATTTTCTGCCTATACTGCACTCAGAGAAACAAGATGTGGCCTTAAACCAATTGTAAACGGTGGGCAAAACAGCATTTTAATGTGTGAGTGCTGGGGGCACCATAAAACATAATTGCTGAGACCATATTTCTGTCTGAATTTAGTGTAGCATTTTAAGGAAACATTTCTGGAAATGCACTGCCTGTGCTGCACTCAGAGAAACAAGATGTGGCATAAAATTAGTTGTAAGTAGTGGCCAAAACAGCATTTTAAGGTCTAACTGCTGGGAGTACAACATGAAACATTAGGACTGATACCAGATTTCAGTCTTAATTTAATGTAACATTTTTAAGGAAACATTTCTGGACATGTACTACCTGTACTGCACTCACAGAAACAAGATGTGGCCTAAAACCAATTGTAAACAGTGGCAAAAACAGCATTTTAATATCTGAGTGCTGTGGCGGCACCATAAAACATCAAGAATGACACCATATTTCAGTTTTTATTTAATATAATATTTTTAGGAAACATTTCTGGACATGTACTGGCTGTACTGTACTCTCAGAAGCAAGATGTGGCCTAAAACCAGTTGTAAACTGTGGCCAAAATAGCATTTTAATGTCTGACTGCTGGGTAAGCACCATAAAACATCAGGACTGACACCAGATGTCAGTCTAATTTGATATAATATTTTTTTAAAAACTTTTCTGGACATGCACTGCCTGTACTGCATTCATAGAAACAGCAAATAAACAAAACAAAATGATGTAAGAAACCACTATGGTTCTCAAAGGAAGTGGCAGTGAAGGTTCAAGAGAAAAATAAATCATTCAGGAAGTACAAGGAATCACAGAAGGAGCAGGACAGAGAATTGTATCAGTGAAAGCAAAAGGAAGCTAGGAAGGCAGTCAGAACAGCAAAGGCCCAAACCGAGGAAAAGAAAGCCAACTCAGATAAGAAAGGGGATAAAACCTTTTATAGGTACATCAGGGAGCATAGAAAGACCAAGGAAGAGATAGTGAGGCTAAATAAAGGGGAGGGGGGTTGGGCAGAGGGTGACAGTGAAAAGGTAGAGACACTAAACAAATATTTTTGTTCAGTATTTACAAATGAAGAGGGGGAGGTACCTAAACCAAACAATAGAAATATTCTGGATATAGAAGTTGATACTAGTCCATTTACATAAGAAAGGGTTCTGAAAGAACTCTTAAAACTGAAGGTGGACAAAGCAATGTAGCCTGATGGGATTCATCCCAGAATTCTAAAAGAACTAAGGGTAGAACTGGTGACACCACTGACTACCCTCTTTAACAAATCATGGGAGGATGGAGTAGTACCTGAGGATTGGAGGAGGGCAGATGTGATTTTCACAAAAGTGGGAGCAGGGCAGAAGCGGGAAACTACAGACCAGTTAGTTTAACCTCAGTGATAGGGAAAATGATGGAATCACTTCTGAAGCAAAGAATTGTCAGGTTCCTAGAGGCCAGAGGGGCACAGGACCCAAGGCAGCATGGATTCACAGTGGGAAGGTGATGCCAGACGAATCTAATAGATTCCTTTGATGGGTGACCAAAGTAATAGATCAGGGAGGGGCTGTGGACATGGCCTACCTAGGCTTTAGCAAGGCATTTGACACAGTCCCACACAAAAGATTAATATACAAGTTAGCCAGCCTGGGAGTGGGTCCCAAGATGATAGCCTGGGTATAGAATTGGCTGGAGAATAGGACACAGAGGGTAATAGTAAATGGAGTCCACTCTGAAGAAAGGGAGTTACTAGTGGGGTACCGCAGGGTTCAGTATTAAGACCGGTCCTCTTCAATGTCTTTATAAGTGACATTGCAGAGGGACTGGAAGGAAAAGTATGTCTCTTTGCAGATGACACAAAGATCTGCAACAGAGTTGATGCACAAGGTGGGGTGGAAAGGATGAGAAGGGACTTGGCAAGGTTAGAGGAATGGTCAAATGTATGGCAGCTTAGATTCAATGCTAAGAAGTGCAGGGTAATGCACCTGAGAAACAAAACCCAGGGAAGAGTACACAGTGGGGGTGAGATACTAACAGCAACACAAATGGAAAGGACCTGGGGGTAGTCATATCAGATGATCTAAAGGTGGGCAAGCAATGTGAGAGGGCAGAATAGAGGGCTGGGGGGGATACTGGGATGCATAGGGAGAGGCATCACCAGTAGAAAACAGGAAGTTGTTATCCCTCTGTACAGACAGCTGGTGAGACCCCATCTGCAGTACTGTGTGCAGTTCTGGAGACCCAATCTCCGCAAAGACTTAGACAGGATGGAAGCTGTCCAGAGGAGGGCAACTTAAATGGTGCAGGATCTGCACCAGAAGACATATGAAGAGAGACTTAAGGAGCTTAATATGTATAGCCTTGAGGAAAGGAGGGGGGACATGATAGAAACCTTCAAGTACCTCAATGGAATCAACAAAGTCCAAGAGGGTAGCATCTTTCAGAAAAACAGGTGTGCAAGAACTATGGGGCACAATTTGAAGATGGGGCTGCTCAGAGGTAATGTAAGGAATTATATTTTCACAGAGAGGGTTGTGGATGCATGGAATGGTCTTCTGGAGGAGGTTGTGGAGTCAAAAACAGTGGTGGAATTCAAGCATGTGTGGGACAGTCATAAGGCAATTCTAGGGGGTGGGAGTAGGAAAAAGTAGGCTGCTGGTTAACTAGGATCTGCAGCTTATCCATTAGGTAGGGAAATGGGCAGACTGGGTGGACCAAGTGGTCCTTATCTGCCATCAAATTCTATGTTTCTATATGGCCTAAAACCAATTGTAAACACTGGAGCAAAACAGCATATTAATGTCTGACTGCTAGGGGCATCATAAAAGATCAGTACTGACACCATATTTCAGTCTTAATTTGATGTAACATTTTCTAGGAAACATTTCTGGACTTGTACTGCCTGTAGTGCACTCACAGGAGCAAGATGTGGACTAAAACCAATTGAAAACAGCGGCCAAAACAGCATTTTAATGTCTGAGTGCTGAGGGGCACCATAAAACATCATTGCTGAGACCAGATTTCTGTCTGAATTTAATGTAACATTTTTTTAGGAAACATTTCTGGACATGTGCTGCCTGTGCTGCACTCGGGGAAACAAGATGTGTCCTAAAATTAATTATAAACATTGGCCAAAACAGCATTTTAAAGTCTGACTGCTGGGGAGCACCATAAAACATCAGGATTGACACCAGATTTCTGTCTTAATTTGATGTAAAATTTTTTAGAAAACATTTATGGACATGTGCTGCCTGTACTGCACTTGCAGAAACAAGATATGGCCTAAAACCAATGGTAAGTAGTGGGCAAAACAGCATTTTAATGTCTGACTGCTGGGGGAATGGGGCACCTTAAAATACCAGGACTGACACCATATTTCAGCCTTAATTTGATGTAACATTTTTTAGGAAACATTTCTGTACATGTACTGCCTGTACTGCACTCGCAGAAGCAAGATGTCACCTAAAACTAATTTTAAACAGTGGGCAAAACAGCATTTTAATGTCTGACTGGTTGGGGCACCATAAAGCATCATTGTTGAGACCAGATTTCTGTCTGAATGTACTATAACATATTTTGGGGAAATATTTCTGGACTTCTAGGCCATGTTATTCAGTGCAACACCAAGTATCTAAGATGAAGCCTGAAACTATTGGTATACAGTGGGTCAAACAACATTTTTTGATCGGGGTGGAAGGCATGCAACATTTAACAGCATGGCTGAGACCTGATTTCAGTCTGAACTTACTGTAACATTTTTTGGGAAACATTTCTGGACTTCTAGGCTATGTTAGTCAGTTGAAACACCAAGATCAGGCTTGAAACCATTGGTAAACAGTGGGCCAAACACCATATTTTGGTCCAGGTGGAAGGCATGCAACATTTAACAGCATGACTGACACCTGATTTCAGTCTGAATTTAGTATGCTATTTCAGTACTTATATAAACCCTGTTCTGCACAGCATAGTGTGGAATCGAGAGAAGGAGCCCAACTTAACATTTGTGGTGAGTGCAGGACATATGTGTTAAGCACTAAAACCATATTTATGTTTAACTACACAATAAAATTGCTTATATTTCCGTGATTGCTGTGCACGTCTTTGGACTATTGCTGCACACAACCACAAATGCTGCAACATTGCATATTTTTGGAAAAACATTTTTGTTCATTGGAACAATACTTGACATTTGTGGATAGGAGGAAAAAATATGTGAATGAGTAACACAAAAGAAAAACAAAGGTAAGGAGTTCATTGGTACAACACTGTTGACTGACTATGACACATGAGTATGATGGGGAGGGGGAGAGGCTGGGTCAAGGGTAGTGTAATATGAGAGGGAAAAAGAAATCAGGGAACAAGGAAAAGGACTGAATACTATGGGGAGCATAACATTATGCATAATTAACACACCACACAAAACCACTGGACAGAGACATATTTATGACAACAAAGAAACAAAAAGATATACAGAGGAAGATTAGAGGACAGGAAAAAAAATATATATATATGTGTATATATATATATATCTTTAATTTTTTTTATTATTTTCTTATTTTTTGAGGGTGAGGGTGGAGAATGGAGAGAAGAGAAGAATATTAAAACACAGTGATGGGACACAGGAGGATAGGATTCAGAAATAAGAAAATAACAATTAACATGCTGCTGACTTCCAGTACTTAATTTATACCTGCCCATAAATGCCACCACCACCAGCATGCAAGTCCACCAGGAGTTAGAGAACTTGTTGCTGGTCCTCCATTATTTTGTTGATATCCTCCTGGCCTCTCTGAACACCTGGTGGAACCATTGAAACTCATACTGTGGTGCTTGCACTTCAGCACACACAGCTGCCAGGTCTTCATGGTGACCACCTGACCACCAACTGCAGCCAGTGCAGGCTTGGCATCTTGATGCTTGTGGTGCTGGCAACTGTGTTGTAATTATGCCGCTGGTGCTTCTGCCTTCTACTGCTGCTGTGTCTGACTACTGCACCTCCTGCATGGACACTGACTCACCACAGACACAGAACAGCCACCGTGCTCCTCCTGGCTCCCTTCCCCTTCTCTGTATCCAGCAATGCCTCCATCCATCTCACCCACTTCAGTACTTACACCAACGCTGCTCCCCACAGCTGCACTTGATGATGCCACCACCTCTTGCAATTTGAGGTCCCATTGGAGTGGGCGGTGGTGCTCGATGTTGTTATGCTGGTCGGTTGTCCCAAAGTGGGATCCATACTTTCCCTGATGCACTTCCTGCCTGCATAGATTGTAGGTGACCAGTGGGTCACCAACCAATATTGCATAGAAAAATTACCACACAGGAGAACTTCGGGATGATGGGGCCATGGGGGGTGGCACAGATAATGTCCCAGGCACTAACTCCTCCAACTCTTTGGGAGGGGCACAGTCTCCAACTGCTGCTGCTGCTGCTGCAGTGGAGGGGCCATGGTTGCCTCCTGCTTCTGGGAAGGGGGCACAGTTGGCTGCTAGGTGCTGGTGCTAGGGCCAAAATCCTCTTGCTGTGGCATTTCATTTGTAATGGTTACCTGAAATGGGGGTACAAGTGACACACTGTCTTCACCCTTCTCCATTATGTCCACAAAATTACAATCCACAAACACCACCAATTCAAACAAAACAAAACAAAAATAAACAGATATAGAGACTCTGACAGAGTCAGGGGGGAATCACACACACACACACACACACACACACACACACACACACACACACACACAATCACCAGGTACTAAAATATGAACTAGAACAAAGACAAACAAGAAAAAGTTAGAAAAAAGTAATACATAATTAAGCAATTTATCTGTAAAGCTACACTCTGCAGTCACAGGGAGTATAAATGCTGCCTGCTTCCTCGAGATATATAGCAGAGGAAATGAACCACTCACTTCCTGCCTGTTTAGACTCAACCATTTGACCACCAGCATAGCAAAATGACCAAGTTCACCTAATTTTGCATCTGAAGCGCAGTCAAAATTGAAGGTGAAATTTTGTGGTGAAATTTTGCCGAAAGGCCAGAATTATGCAAAATGTTTTCTTGGGGGAAACTGGCAATTTTGCCATAATTTCACAGGCAAAATAAAATGTTGCTGCATCTTTGGGCACTATATATAGCTATACTGCTGTGGTTTACTAACTACTGAAAGAAAAAACAACTATGGTAATTAGTATATCTGAAATTATACAAAATTGCATATTTTCTCTAAAAGAAATTGGTGAAATTCCATATCCGGAAATCACTGGCACTAATTATGAGACAAGCTAATTTAAGATTGGCTCCAATGTTAAAATGGAGAATGAATGTATTGAGAATTACCACATGACACAAAATAATGAGAAAGACGATATCTGTTTTATTTTTTATTTATTAGGTCTAGGATTACAATACCTTTGAGCCAGCACTCTTTTACAAATGTTCCAAGTCAGGTTACAATTCAAAACATAAGACATGTAAGTCATGTTAAACTATTTTTAAAATGTGAAAAAGTAATTAACTAAATATAACTGGTAACATGCTATAACAACTGGCTGCAAATTGCTTTTAAAATGCTGTAATAACCCAGTAAATGCCACAATAACTTGATACCATTATGGCATTGTTGGTCTTTTGCTGTCACTGCTACAAAGCACAGATAATACACTGCCACAAGACCAAACTGACAGTGCTAAACCAAACCAGAAATCACTCACTCAGGCCATCCTCCTGCACATTCTCCAACCAGCTCACAACATTTCTCAACAATAAATATTTATTCTTTAGAAGAACTACCAGTCCAATGAAATAGCCAGTTGCTTCACTACAAAGCAAAAGCCGCTCACTATGATGGCTGCTGTGGTACACTTTCTTTCTCGACACAAATACAGCTTAAGATTTCCTATCAAAACCTTGCACCAGGTGCTATAAAAAATAAAGCCTGTACAAGGTTTGTGTAATGAGAATTTTTCACAAACCCTCTGTCTGTGAAAATCCCATAACACACACCAGCAAAGTCATTATTCTCTATGTAAAAAAAGAGTGCTTTAGCATGGCAGGTATCAAAGGGCTAGGTTCAACAAAGGGAAACAACAGGGCAGGAAAGAGCTGAATCAGTGGCACTAAAGAGGCCGGAGTTAGGTATTGGGAGGGGGGAAGTCTGAGCTAGTACTAGTAGAAAATATTAGAAGGCAGATGAAGAGGAGCAGGTAAGGTGCAATAGCAGGAGGGGGTTAAGAGGTCAAAAGGGAGAATTTTGAAAGATAGGAGGAGAAGGAGTAAAAGGAGTGGACAGTCAAAGAAGGTTTGTTTCAGAGAAGGAGAGGTGGGAGGAGAAAGCATATTGCATATTGCCAGGGGATGGGGATAGGAGGGGAGGGGAGGGAAGGGGAGGAGTGGAGAGGAGAGGAGAGGAGACGAGAGGAGAGAAGATGAGATGAGATGTAGAGGGAACTGAGCTGAAGCAAAATTCAAAGAGGTATGGGATGCAGTGAGAAGGACACTGGAAAACAAGAGAAGAGAAGGAAAAGTCTCAGTAAAGGAAGCTGTGATGATTATGAGGGGTCCAATTGAGAGCAAAATAGTAAAAGTGGGTGAAAAAGAATCCAGCCTATCCAAGGTTTGTTTAGGAGTTGCATTGTGCACTACATGTACTGTAGAAAGCTAAACACTGGAAGGTTAATTTTAAGGATATTTTCCTGGTTGTCAGGAAGTGGAAGGTTGGAATATTGTGCTACAGTGCAACAAGTTCAGGATTAGTGTCTGGTGATTGGAACTGGTGTGGTACGAGATGGCAAGAAAATTATTCTGTCACTCCCCTATGGAATAAATTCCAGTTTAAGGGCAAACATTAGGATACAAAATGTACAATGATGTCCTTATACATTACATGTGGATTTATATAACAACACATACTGAAGAGAAGTCCTTAAACTGGATGGAGAATGTGATACACCCCAGGATAGAAACCTGTTTATGCCTGAAGGGAGGGTTAGGAATGAGAAGGCTTCATCTACTTGGATTTTCAACTAGGTAGAAGCTAAACCAACAAACTACATGGCCAGATAGACCAGGCCCAGTTAGAATGTCAAATTCAAGTTGATGGGAACAAATAGAAAAGTTTCAGCAAGGCCAACAAAGGTAGCAGCCATGAAGAGCATCCCGACCATCCACTCTAGGGCACAGTCAGTGAGCAACAGGATGGACAATACTATAGAATGGGCTTAATGAAAGCCTAACAGGAAGATTCAGACCAAGGAAGAGGAAGAGTCAAGAAAGGCATGGCAAGTTTATTTATATGGCTCCTAATCCCAGTGGCTTGGGGCACCTAATATAATCAGACAGCTTAATGAAATAGTACAGTTAAATCCAATAAACAGTAAATTTAAATAGTAAAATAAACACAACAGTAAAAGATAAATAACAGCAGCATGCCCCAAAATATGTGGTGAACTGATAGTTCTTGAGTTTAGATTTAAAAATGGTCAGGGAAAGTGGAACATCTTACTGCTGGGGAAGGGCATTCCAGAGAAGCAGGGCCACCACTCCAAACACCCAGCCTATCCCACAATTACTTCAAATAAAATCTTGGAACAGAAAGATGTTCTGCACCTACTGACCAAAGGGAGCAGCCAGGAGCATATGTAGTCAGGAGGTCATTCAGACAGCCAGGACCCAAATTTTGTGCAGGGCCTTGCAAGTAAACAAGCAAACATTGAGGTTGATGCACCACCACACCTGCATCTAGTGCAGAACACAGAGAATTGGCATGACATGCTGGAGCCAGGAAGAACCAATAACCAGCCAGGCTACCACATTCTGGACCACCAGCATCCATTGCAACAACATTGTGGATAGCCACAGGTAAAGAGCATTAAAGTAATCCAGTCTTGATGGGACAAGTGCGCACACCAGTTTTGCTAGGTCAGATGGCTCAAGAAAGAACTTGATCCAGGATATGTTCAGAAGATGATAGAAGCACTATGGACATCAGCTAACACATGATGATTTAGTTTCAGCTTGGAGTACACAGTGACTCCCATATTCCTCTCCCTCTCCCTCTCTACAACCTTAAAAGTAACACCATCCAACGATGGCAAAATGGTATCCCCACAAAGCTGATGAACCAAGAAGCCCCAATTCCACCAGAAGCACCTCAGTCTTTGAAGGATTTAGCCTAAGGCAGCTCACAGCCCTCCAGTGCTGAATTTCCCTACGGCAATCAGTCAGTTACAAAACAGCTGCCTGTCATCAGGGGTACAGGACACATACAGTTGAGCATCATATTGACATAACAATAAAAACCCAAGTCATATCATCTGATGATCTCCCCCAATGTTAGCATATTCACAGCAAACAATATGAGGGCTGAGATAGACCCCTGAAGAATACTACAGAAGAGAGCAGTGCTGCCTGAGATGAAAGAACTGAGCACCACTTCCTGCTCTCTGCTGGATAAGTAGGACTCAAACCAACATAGCACCATCTCTGTAAGTACTGCATAGTGCCCCACATAAGACAACAGCATCCCATGGTCCACTATGTCAAAGTCCACCATAAGGTCAAGGAGAACCAAGATGGAACTACATCCGCTATCCCTTGAAAGGAGTAGATCATTGTGCACCTTTATTAGAGCAGCTTCTGTACTATGATGAGGCCAGAATCTTGACTGGAAAAGCTCATACAGCAGTCGTCATTTGTCTCCAGGTACTGGTCCAGCTGAACTGCCACCACCTTCCTGACCACATTCCCCACAAAGAGAAAGGTTTGATACATGTCTGTAGTTTGTGAGAATGCCAGGGTCCAAAGATGGTTTCTTAAGAAGGAGTCTAACCATCACAGGTTTCAAGGGAGCACCTGACAATCTCCACAACAACTGGACCAAGTGATCCCCAGTACTCCAAAAGAAGCTTAGTCTGCCAAGGGTACGATGTACAGTAGGTGTGGCACAATCCAAAAACCACCCAGAGGACATCCTTTACCAACGCTGGCTCAAACTCTACCCATAAGGAACAAAAAAAGGACACCAGTCTAAAAGCTGAACACTGTTCGATGATGACAGATCATTTGAGGATATCCCAGCCCTTATAGAGGACACCTTGTACAGATTGAACCTATTAAACTAATCAATTTTTCTTTGGAAAGTACTCTACAGGAGTGGAGACAGGGTTTAATATTCTGATCAATATTCTGATCACAGTGTTGAATAACTGAGCCATTCATTTCCAGCAACAACCGCCTGTGACAAGAACACTGACCTTTTCAGTGTGATTGTCCACTGGCACTCATTATAATGAGTCCTCAGAGTCAATTTCTGCTCCCTAGAATGGGACCTCTTCCAACAATGCTCTAACCTCCACCCCTTAATCTTCAATCTCCTCAGGTTGCCATCAGACTAGGGCAACCTGCAGTGGGAAATTAAGGGGTGTACACAAAGAGGTGCTAGGGAGCCAGAAAATGCAGTAAAAGTGACAATGCAACTTTCCACTACTGTCTCAACTCCCATTGCAAAAGCAGTCTCCATACCCAAGATGTTCAGTACTGCCAGAAGACCCTGAAGCTCCAGATTTCTAAGGGAGCACTAACAAACCATCTCCATAAGGGAGGTTAGACAAGGAGTCCTGCAAAAAAACTGCACGGCATGATGATCTGACCAGATGACATGATCAGCTTTGACATTACTAATATCAAGAAATAATGAGAAGACCAGATCCATGGCATAGTGGTGAGTGTCTGAGGTGACTGCCTTGACAAAGCCAGTGAAGACATTAACTAGAGGACCTGATTTATAAAGACAGAGGCTTCATCATTGACCCAGGTGTTGAAATCACACTAATCTAGAATTTTTGGTCATTCCAACACTAGGTCAGCCATGAACCCCTTATGTTCCTGAAATAATTTGTGCCCATATCACAGAGGATAATGGAGGAGAGCTACAGAATAAAAGTACAAATAGTAACTGTGCTTTTTTAAGAGCAGGGAGGAGAGAGATAGTATATATGTGGGGAGATGAGGTCACCACTTTGTTTAAGTGGAAAATCTCTGCATGCTTCAAAGTCCTACAGACATTACCAAAGCTGAAAAAAAAAGTTTACTAGCATGAACATAAGGGTTGCAATGGTAGGAGTCAAGATGTAGAGGAATTTTGGTGTGAGTCTATTTAGGTTGCTCTCCTTGGAGGGATTCAAGATGAGGAAAGCTAGGAGTGTGGTAGCTGGGGTAATATAGAAGAAACAGAAAAGAGAGGTGAAAAATAGTGTAAAGCAATTATCACTGTAGATTTCACATTTCTGCATTAATTGCTTGAATTGGTTAGCAGGTAAGTGCACTGAACCATATGGACTGTTTACAGGTGTGACCTAGATGCATGCATTTATACAAATTACAAAAGGCAAATGCAAAAAATATATTCAGACAAAAAATATGAAAAACATATGTAGCTGTGCAGAATTATTAACAAAGACATCAATTGTGTTGTATGGATGGCAGTGTTTGTTAAAAATGACACATAGTTCATCTTGTAACATATTGGTAGTTTTGGGTAGCCCAAAAATATTCCAACCAGCAGTTCACACAACACAGAAATCACAAGTATCGGTGATCATGCTGGAATATAGTCTTGGTCATTGGTATATCTCTGCAAAAAATATCCTGCATTTTATCCTTTACTAAGAAACCAAATGTGCTTTGGGCTGAACAAGCTTAACACCATGCATTCCTTTCTGGGATGAAAGTGGACATCACTAGACTCCAGACTGAGTTGACTAGGATTCAAGGAACCTCTTCCCCATCCAGGGGCCACCAAACCTCCCACCATTACCTCAGAAAATAACAGTAAAGAGAAATGGTTGGAATTTGGCATCCCTGGAAGGGTGGGGGTGGTGGATCGGGGCAAATTCCTAATCTGGCACAACTACATAATTCATATTCCACTCAGACAGGGTGGGACTGCTGGGAGAAGACACTTGTGGCAGTGGCCAGGGAGGACGTAGGAGTCCTATGTAGTGAAGACAAAAAGGAGGGTGGTAGAGGATCCCAGAGGAGGAATAAATGTATGCTGGGGGGCTCAATTGTGAGGAGGATAGATTTGGGGCTAGGAAGGGAGGGGGTGGGAGAGAGAGAGAGAGAGGCAAGGTGCCTACATGGAGTCATAGCCTGGAGGTCTGGAAAGGAGATCCTAAGGAAAGCCAGGGTAGTAGGGCAGAAAGAGAGCTGGATGTCATTGTCTCTTTGGGTACTAATGACCAGGCTAGGGATTGGGGCTTGGATAGTGCAGGGAGAGTTTAAGGAGCTGGGGAGAGGTCTTAGGAAGGTAGCATGCTTAGTGGCTTTCATGAAGGCACTGCCTGCAATGACAGGGAGGAGGAAAGGGTTCTGTACACCAGGAACATCAACTCATGGTTGATGGAATGGTGCAGAGAGAAAGGGTTCAGGTACATTGGGAACATGCAGACCAACCTGGAGGAATAATAATCTCTATAAGAAGTCCCCTCTGGTTGCACTTCTTGTCACACAACTATAACTACCCCACATGTACCAAGCATTGATAAATGAGAATGTAGACAACATGAAGCAGAGTCAAGTTAATTTGCCTACTTCAGTTGTGGATGATGAGAAGTGACCAAGCTATTTGGCATAACATTACTCTAATAAACTTATTTTCTACATCAGGCCATGGACTCAATTGTAGACATTTAAGAGCTTCTCTGTAAGGAAGGATTGATAGTCAAATGCAATAAGTGTTATATGTATACAATCACCCCACATTACAAAATTAGTGACTTATACACACATGGGAAATGTGTAGTGTATGCACTCTAATCTCAGAACTAAAAACAATACAAGCTGATTTGGAAAGAATTAATGAAAATAGAGAAATAGATCAAATAGTCTCCCTTGTGCAACAATTACAGCAGAAAATCAGACTACCACCATAAAAGAGGCTAAGCAAATAAATTATAGAGAGACAGACTTAGAAAGCCCTTTCTACTCAGAACACAACCCAAAAAGAGTAAGGGAGGACACTGCACCTGATGATGACAGTTGGAAAAAAGTAACAGGCACAAAAACAAAAAGAAGAAGAGTACTGCATCCTCCAAACCCCATACCAACATCAAATAAATTCATAATCCTTGACACTTATTCAGCTAATACTGTCAAAAATGAAAACAGACAGAAACCCCAGGAGAAAAACTGAAAAAATACCCACTGTAATAAGGACAGTGAAAACACTGTAGTGACCTTTCCAACTAGAGATCAAAACTTTCTTGATCTATTTCTTGAATCAGATCAAGTATCAATAAAAGTCTGCAATATGAGTCCACCACTAGCATGAAGTGATCATAATACATTTCAGTTAAGCATTATAAAACCTGAAAGTTTAATAAAAAGAATTACCAAACTACTGCTGTGTAGTAAAGCAGACATACAAGGTATTAAAAAGGACTTATAATGTTAACTGGAAATACATTCTCAATGATGGGAACAAAGAGACTGAATTGGCAAGTTAAACAAAATATTCTAAACATTACTCAAAAATGTAATGCAAAACTTAAAAGAAATATAATGGACACAAAATTAAATATAAATGGCTAACATTCAAAACAAAAATAATTAACAGAAAAAAATGTAACAAAATTAATGAGACATGGACAAAGTAAGTAATCCCTACATAAAAATTAAAGTAAGTCATAAAACAAAAAGAAAAAAAAAAGACATGGAAAGGGACCTAGTCAAGAATGCAAACAAAGGAAATAGCAAAGTATTATACAGTTATATAAACTCAGTAAAGAACCAAAGAAAAAAACAATTAGTCCAATATCTAACAGCAATGACACAACCAGTAATCCAAAAGAACTAACAGACATACTGAACAGGACCAGACAACAGGACCAATACAATGTTTAAAATAGTGTGTGATGAAATCTTACAACCTTTAAAACATATTTTCAAATAGTCCTCAAAGAGCACCTTTTGTGGTATTAGTGCTCCCATTCAGGAAGAACCCATACCTGGCTGTGAGTTTGATGGTATTAACAAACTTTTTTCATATTGTCACCTTTCCTGGAGGGAAGGGATCATATTTTGGCTCGGAGGAGCTGAGCCACCAATCCCTTTCACTTTCCAGTTTGGAGACAAGCCCTCACGCTGTTCAATATTCTTACATCACAATGTGCTTGCATCGGGGGGCTCCATAGGCATTTTTGGAGTGCATCCCCCATGAAAGCACATTGTGATCTAAGAATATGGAACAGCATGGGGGCTGTTGCACTTCTTGGCATTGACCCCCAGCTGCCACATTTCCAAACACTCCTGTAGTTTGGTCAGGTCCTCCTGCAGGCCCTTCCACCCTTCAATGTCATCTACCACAGCTCCCATCTTCGTATCATCAGCAAACAGACTGATCCTACTCCAGATCCTGTGTGAGATGTCAGCTATATATATCCCAAACAGCACTGGTACCAGTACTGATCCTGTGGCATACCACTCATCACTTCCCTCAGTGATGAGAGTTCCCCACTACCATCCTCTGCTGCCTTCTATTCAGCCAGCTGATGATCTATCTGTCTATCTTCATTCCCACCCATATGTAATCCAGCTTCTTCCTAGCCTCCCATGTGGCATGGAGTCAAAAGCCTTGCTGAAGTCCAAATGGAGGACATCCACCGCATAGCCCCAGTCCAGCTCCCTGGTGACTGTCATAATACTTAATTAGATTTGTGTGGCAGGATCTGCCCAAAACAAATCCATGTTGTTGGCCATCCTGGAGACCATTGTCATCCAAAAAGATCACTAGCCTCTCTTTTAGGATTGTATCCATGAGCTTACTCGCAATTGATGTGAGGCTCAATTGTCTGTTGTTGCCTGGTTCTTTTCTAGGGCTGCTTTTGTGAATGGGCACCACATGGGCCATTCTCCAGTCTTGTTATATGCATCCTTTGTCCAGGGAGGTATTGAACAGGTCAGCCAGTGGTCCTGCCAGGATCTCCACCAGCTCCCCTGTGTACCCTTGGGTGAATGCCATCCATTCCCAGTGCCTTGTCCACCCTCAGTACCCTTAATCCTTCCAGAACCCTGTCCTCTGTAATCCCTATGTCAGTCACTCCCTCCCCCCCACTACCCATGATTACATGATTACAACTGTGGTGGAATTTATTCCAAGGTTGCTATGGTTATTGAGCTATTGCACCATTTGCATTTCAAGGGTTACTTTGAATATCTCTAGGTCTGTGCTACATCTATACACTTATGGGTAGGTAGGAGCACAGGACCCAGAGATTTTTTGATTTATTTTATCATATAAACCATGGACTATAAGACTAAAAATAATAAAAAAAAAAAGTACCTCTAAGCATTGTGGCCTGTTAGGTATGTAAGACATACTCGTCATTTTTGTTAAATCTTAACAAACTAAGAATGGAACTAAACAATACTGATCATTGTCCCATAAGATCCATATGAGCATGGAACACAGGTAAAGATGAAAGGATTGAAGTAGAGCTTTTATTTCACTTAAAGCTGGCTCTGTCTGACATGTTTTTGCTGTGCAGGGAGGAAAAAAGGTCATTGTTTTGCACCTTACAAGGGAGTGGCACCTTTTTATGTTTGCTTCCGTGCATGCACAAGAAACATTATGTGGCAGCTTAGGAGAGAAGCAGGTTGTGGAGGCTCGACACTGTAGCAGCCAACGGAGGCACTACCTTTTGGGGGCTTGGCACTGGTGGACCATTGGAGGCACAGTGTGCTGATGACACTGGTCTTCAAATGTGCCACCAAGTAGAAACATTTTCACCACAGCAATCAGGGGCCACCTCGTCATTGCAGCATCAGCCATTCTGCTGGAATGAGGGAGCGACCCATCATTGCTGGGCAGAACATTGCCTACTGTAATATTGTTTGTGAATGTGGCAGCCAGCCACCACCATGCTCACAAACAACATTACACCCCTGTGCTGAGGGGGTGCCCAATCCTCCTCAGCATCATGCGCCCCCAAGAAAAGTGTTTTGCCAACTGGGGACCCAATCCCCTTCAGTTTCATTCACCCCCCCAGTGTAATTTGCTGATGGGGAGCCCACTCCCCATCAGCATAATGGTTCCCCCAAACATTTGGTTTGTGCCGAGGATACCCAATCCCCTCGGCTCTTGCCCCAAAATCACTCATGTGGCATGCTTGGAGCTCACCCCTTCATGCCAAATGACCCTGTAAAAGAAAAAACATTCAAAATTTTTTTTCTTTTTCTTGTAACCTGCAATGCAGAAAACACTCCCTCATCGAGTCCGGTGGCCCTCCCCAACCCTAGCCCACCCTCTGGGCACCCCACCTTCCCACACCCTCTCACCCCATATTTACCTCTGGAGCCCAGGACAATGATCTTCAGTGGACCGGGAACATGTCTTCACTCTTCAAAGCCGACCGTGAACAGAGGAAATGCCAATAAGACGTATAAGGGCATAAATAGGGTTTTTTCATCCTTGGTGCGTATCTCAGACATTTTGGTGAATTTTTGCACCAAATTTTCAACATGGGGTTATTGGGCCTCCTCCTTATGAATGCACCCACTGTCATGGTGTTAATCAGTCCGGAAAGGTGATATTCGGCAATTTGCAATTTTTTTACTCCAGATTTTCAACATTGCCATTTTTCCACACCTCCATATGAATAGTACAGCTGTTATTTTTCATATCCTGGCTGAAATATGTTTTCACAGTTCCAGTGCAGAATAGTGTGGCTGCCATGGGAAATCAGTGTTCAGGACACATTAAGAAAATCACAGTGACACTGTTCGTAAGCAGTGGTCCTAAAATGCCTACATTGAAAATTGTGTGATGAAAGTCCATAAAATGAGTATGTTACAAGCCACACTCATAACTTCACATATTTGCAATATTTCCAGTCCAGATTTTCAACATTGCCATTTTTCAACGCCTCCTTATGAACAGTACAGCTGTCATTTTTCACATCCTGGCTGAGCTGTGTTTTTACACTTCCAGTGCAGAATAGCACAGTCGCTGTGGGAAATCAGTGTTAGGGGCACATTAAGAAAATCACAGTGACACTATTCATGAGCAGAGGTCCTAAAATGCCTATGCTGAAAATTTGGTGATGAACATCCATAAAATGACTGTGTCACGCACATGCGTTGTGCAGTTTCCATGTATTCTCGGTAGTGCGAATATTTTCACTGTTCCTACTACAGATTTTCAACATTGCCATCTCTTCACACCTCCCTATGGATGGTACAGCTGTCATTCTTCATATCCTGCCCAATCTGTGATTTCGAACATGTGGTGCAGAATGGCACAGTCGCCATTGGAAGTCAAAGTTCAAGACACATTGACAAAATCACACTGTCACTCTCCATGAGAAGAGGTCCCAAATGCTTTCATGAGGGTGTGCCTTTGGATTGCCGATTGTACAGCTCATGCCATCCCACCTCCCCACCCACTGACAGGCATCTAGGTGTACCTTGAACTCTTCGGCCTCATAGGCCACCCCATTCTCCTATGCTGTACCTATTTCAGCGTATGTCCTTTTGGAATGGGGTGACTGTAAAGCCAAATACACCAAGACACACTTCAACATGTGTCAGTGTCTGCAGAATAGGGTGAGGTGACATAGCATGAACGTCATGGGAGATGACCCAAACACTTACCCCAATGCCTGTCTATCTCTACAGGATGGAGGTGGGGTTGTCGTGAAGTTCAATACTTCACTGCCATTCCTATTCTGCATCTGTCTACCTCCTGCATTTTCAGTGCTAATACCAGCAAGCAAACATTCGGTATTGACAAATGCATGTTTTTTTATAGTGAGATGTCGAGTACTGGATTCCCAGGCTAGATTGTTGTGTTGTGTCTCCCTGAACTCTCTCGCTCACTCACCTGTCTGTCACTACACTTACAGGTTGACCTTTCAGGTTACGGTAATGGTGTGGAGAGGCAGTGATTGAACTCAGAAGGGAGTTTATGAGACAAACAGTGGGAAGAAATAACCAAAGAAACTAACAACGTGCTTTAAGAACCCACATAAAGTGGCCACAAGGTATTTAATGAAGTGTGCAGTCTGGGGGAGAAGTGTCACTGTATGGAGCCATGTGCTTCATTCTCTTGCCCAGCTGCAGCACAGTAACACTTTTCAGTCAGCCATGTGACACTTCTCCCCCTGGACAACACACTTCTTTAAATAAGATGTGGCCACTTCATATGGGTTCTTAAAGCCCTTTTTCAGTTTCTTTGGTTATTTCTTTCCACTGCTCATCTTATAGACTTCCTTCCGGATTCTATCACAGTCTCTCCATGCCAGCACCCTAACCAGTAAAGTCAATCTGTAAGTGCAGCAACTAGTCTTTTCTGCTCCAACTGCCCAAATGATGGTAATGCTTGGTTGCTGTCAACTTCTGACAGTTTCACAGAAATATTTTTATATGAGTCAGGATAGTTGATGGCCAAATGCAAAAACAGGAGCATCAGCAACGTAGATGGCAGGCTCACACTTTCAGTGTCAAAACCAGAAGGTTTAAAGGGGCATCTCCATTTACAGCCATATTGTAGATTTCAGCTTAATGACTCAATTAAAAAAGGTAAACACACATGTATTAATGTTAGAGAATGAAATGCATACTCTTTATTAGAAAAAAGAACAGTGTTCTTCAAGTTGGTTCTATTTATTTTATTTGCTGTCCTTATTTAAAGATTTTCCATTCATGAAAAAGGATCTTTTTTTTGTGAGTCATGATACAAAAGAATTCTTTTTTTCATATCATGCATCACAAAAAAAGATTTATAATATTAAAAAAAAAAACATTTCAAGGACATTTCTCCAACAGTGAAGTACTGATTACTCATTTGGAGGCCCAATCATCCAGATAGATGTGTTGGTCACTCACCAGGATGTCATTTTTGTGGCTTTTGACACTTTTTATTTTAAAAACAGAATCAATGCCAGCCCACTTGTGCTGAGGGTTGAGGCGCTGGTCGCCACTCATCACTCCATGCTGGTGACCTGGGTTCAGGAATGAGCCCAGGTCATAAGGGGTCAGCAGGGGTGGACTATGATTGAGTGCCCAATGATAGCTCTCCTAGTCTGGGGGAAAGGGGTGGGTGCATACTGCACTCTAGTGATCCCTGGGGATGCTCGGAGGTACTGCAGAGTTGCGGGAACCAAGGTTGGGGTGGAGCATGGCAGACATCTGCACGCTAGTGCACAGATGTCATTGCACGCCCATGCCCCATTGGGTAAAGAACAGGGAAATAGCAGCACAAGTCTGCAGCAGCTTGATGGCCACAGTTCAATGACCTGACAATGCCTGGAGGTCGTGCACCGGTAATGGATCCTCACCTGGTGTGGGGGCTTGGGGAGCTCCTCTTGACAGCATATCTGCCTATGCCAGCTGGGCATGACAGCTTCGGGGTCAGCAGTGGATGAGCAGTGGCTGGAGAATAGCAGGACTGTGGCTGCAGGTAGGAAAAAATGTTCAATGATAAAAAAACAGAATCAATATGGCAGCAAATGAAAAAGGAATATTTCAGTATAAAACAGGATACTTGTTTTGTTTGACACAGCTGTCTTGAAGTGCTTACTGAACATGCTCAGAAGAGATTTTTTCAAATTTTATAAATGCAATAACTTTCATAAGTCTTATTATTTTTTCACCAGACTAGCAAAAGGCATATCTCTGGACTAGTCCCTTTTAACCCTGAACATTTCAGACAAAGATTCCAAACCATCTGGACTGTAGGCAAGTTCAAAGAAAAAATCCCAGAGAGGTCAATGAGTGAAAAAAATCCTTTTTACCTCTCTGGAACTTGGCAAGTACACTTCCGACTGGAACATAACTTGCCACATCCAGAGATCTACCTTGGGTGACAGCGCATGCAAATTTCCATGCAAATCTGTTGAACAGTTACAAAGTTATAAAAGTGCAAAAGTTCAAGTTTAAGATTGAAGTACCTACTCAGCTTTAACTATAGGTTTGCGACCGTACCCCAATAATACACACACACACATATATATATATATATATATATATATATATGGATGTATTTATATTCTGTTGCTAGGTGTAAAGTATTAATATAGCAATGCGTTTGTCCATCTGCAATATGCAGTTAACAAGGATGAGTTACAGTACATGTGCTGTTGCTAGGTTTAAGGTATTACAGTACATTATAATATATGAAAGCATTTGTCCATCTGCAATGTGCAGATAACAAAGCTCAGTTAAGGAATCCCTTGGATTTACTTTTTTGACATCATAAAAATGAGAAAAAGTAATGGTTTCTAAAAATGTGACATTAATTTAATCAGAAATGTTTCTTAAATCTCTTATAAATATATGCAAATTATAATCAGAAAAGAATGCATAAGGATAAAGACACATGAAGTTTTGCAAAGCAAATACTTTCTTTTGCACTACTGGTAGCATTTTTACAACCATTGTAATTCCTGCAATTTGCTAAGCCATTTATTTTGTAGCACTGCAGAGTACCATATGATTATTCATGAGACTGGTCACAAGCTGTATTGTTATGTTTAATTTTTCTTATGCATTTATGCACCTGTTTAAATATGTTGTTTGGCAACATGAATTTAAACTAGCTACTTTCTCTTTGTATAGACAACATCCATTACAAGATTTTCATTTAGTAAAAAATAATCAAGCAAAGTAATGTGACAGTTATTCCTAAATGATTTTTACTTCTTAACTATGTATCTTTCTTCTGTATGATTAACAAGCTGCTGAGCTATAACCAAGTTGAATTTCAAATGTCTCATCCCAAGTAATCTTAACAGTCAACAAATCCTTTATAGTTCAATTAGAATTCAAAGTATCAAGTCAGAAAATAAAAGTTTAGTCACTGCTTGGTTGCCTAGAGTGAATCTGCTGTACTTCCATGCAGACAACCAAAGTTTAAGAGTGAGTCTGTCACTGTAATTTGTCAGCCAGGCTGAAAAGAATGTTGCTTCTCAGCAGTGTGCTTCAGGGAGGGATGGTATCATTATTTAATTATTTTGCAACCAGTCATTGTGTCCTGGGAAACCTCATCAAAAGAAGACATATTAATTAATGCTACATAGAATGCTCACATTTAAGTGAAATGGAATTCTGCAGAATTTTGTAAAATTCCAAGGAATTCCATCCATAACAGTGCAATTATATCATTCTGCATGTTAAAGGTGTGTGTTTTTTTTCCAGATTACGAATCTGCAGAATGCAAGAATTGTGGATTCTTTTTCACAATCCATGGAAAATGATTCTGTGGTTTATGTGAGCCATGGAAAACAATTCAGCAGTTTACACAGAATTTATTTTTTTGAAATTCTGCAACATTTAAAAAGAAGTTCTGTTAAGAATTCTGAAAGCAGAATTACCATTCCTCATGAATTTCATAAATGAAAACATTCCATGCAGCCCTAACATTCACATGCTGGTAGTGTGGCATGTATTGCCACTAGTGGTTGTCCAAAGCATCATAGAAGATGGACTAGCCATTCAAAAGTAAGAAAACTAAGCAGTAAATGCTTGACTCTGTATAGGATGAATTCAGCATTCATAGGCTCCACCACCGTGGATCCTATGACCTCAATATACAGCTGGACTGGCCAGGAATTAGTCAGAAACAGAGTACGGAGGTTGCAAAGAGAAGAAGGTATGAGGTGAAAAGAGAATTTAAATAGTCTTCAAGGGGAACATCAACCTTAGAAATTCTAGCATGTATACACTGTACCATTTTTGTGGATAGTCTTCAGTTCAATGAACTATGACCTTTATCATTTAAAGAGATCCACCAAGTTCAATACATTGGGTCTGATTCTAGAAGGGTGGTGCAAGTCACTGCCAAACAAAACTTGTGCCACCTGCAACTGCAACATTGACGCTGCGCCCTATTCTAGAAGGGGCAGGGTCATTGCAGCTAAGTCTTGTGACTTGTGACATGTGGCCAGGTACGCCAAACTGTGGGCACACCTGGCGAGCATATCACAAGCCGTAACACAGGTCAGAAGTGCCCCAACCATGCCCAGCAAGCCATAGACACCCCCACAGGGCTGCCTAAACCCCCATCCCCTGAATCCCCCATCACACAGCACCCCACAGGGTGGCACAGTCAACCCCCCACTCATGCCCTGACCCTGAGTCACCAGCCACAAATGCAGCATATACCCAGTGAAGCCCTGGTAGTCTAGTGCCCCCCCATCACTGTATAATATGTAAATATCACCCCATATCCCTGGTTGCATAATGCCCCCCCATTATTGCAAAATAGATGTTATCACCCCAGTTCCCTAGTAGTCTAGCAGCCCCCAAGCAACGTAAAATAGATCAATATCACCCCATTTCCTGGTAGTCTAGTAGCCCCCACCAGCTGTGCTTGTACACCCAGCAGCCCCCCACCCACCCATCCCAAGTCAGTGCTGGCACAGCCACCTCTCACCTCCATGGCCAGCCATCAACTGAGTGCTGTAGGAGTGCTACTGCAAGACGTATGAGAGAATTAATTTCTGAGATCATCATAACAGTAAGCATTCCAACAGAACCTCAGTTGGCCACTGGCCATGGAGGTGAAGAGTGGGCTGTGCCAATCACTGACTGAGATGGAGGAATGCTGCTGGTGGACTGGCATGGCTGGGTGGGGGGCACAACTACCAGAAACTGAGGGTGATAATTATCTATTTTACAATGTTTGAGGGGCCACTAGAATACCAGAGAATGGGCAATATATATCTATATTACAATGATCGGGGCACTGGAAGCTACTAGGGATATGAAACATCTGCATATTCTACAGTGATGAAACAGAACTACAGAGCCACTGATTCACTATGCATTTGTGGCTGGTGACTCCGGGGTTGGGGGGCATGTGTGGGGGTTAACTGTGTCACCCCTGTGGGGCTTATCTCGGATGGAGTTGGGGGGGTGGTTGACTGTGGCCAGCCCTTGTGGCAATTACTGTGGGAATCAGGGGCAGTTGGTGTGGCCAGCCCCATGGGGCTATTAATGTGGGACTTGGGGCAGGGGGGTGGGTAGCCCTGTGGGGCACCCACAGGGGTATGCTGGGCATGGGGGGGGTCACTGTGCAATGACTGCAGGACAGCTGTCAGGTCTACAGGACCCCAGGGGGGCATCCATAAGTTATACCAGCTAAAAGCTGGTGTAACATACATTGCTGGTTCTCCTCCAGGGGTTCTTGTAGAATCCCAGCATTGAGGACTTTGTTGCTGCCCTTCTGGAATAGAGTGCAATTGCTGCTGTAAACCCCCTAGAGCCATGTCACAGGGGTTTATGGCATCTTCAAGCGTAACTGCTTGTTTAGCACAGTGGCCTCTGCCATGTGGCCACTTTAGAATCATACATGTTGCAACTGCTGGCGAAGTTGCTACATGTACCATTCTACTTGGTGCAGGTGCAGTTACACCAGGTGTAACTATGGTAGAATCGGGCCCATCGGCTTTAGCACCGAAGATATCATTGCCTTACTTCATGAGAAGAAAGTTGCTGTGCAGATGTCCCACAATAGTGGTATAGTTTAAATTGAATAATACTCATAATTTTACTTTAACCGAGTCCTGAGGACTTCCTGATGTTAAGAGCTGCCCACTCTCCATCCCCTCACTCAGGAAAGTTGTGATGCAATTCTAAGGAGAGTGTGGGGATGAGCTCCATTATAGTCTATGGGTGGCAACTTTCCAATTTTTTTTTTAGTGTAATGGTCAGTTGCTGATGAAATGTGGGCACTGGTCGACTAACAAGGGCCTATCATAGTAATGGACAGAATGGAACAGGAATGTTTGCCACAGACAAGTGCAGTATAGGACAGTCTTGCACAGAGACATTGAACAGCTAGATATTTGATTACACATTTCACTGGATTGGTGGGTCATGGTGGCATGGACCACACTTCCATCTGTTACGGTTACCAGTGCAGCACTTTCCTGTGCTAGACAGTCCTATGGGCATCCCTCTTGTCCTGAGCTGTCCATTGCCATATGACCCTACACCCACCATACCATAACATACCATTTTATGCCTCTGACTCTCTGTCTAGATGTATTCTTCAGTAGTACCACAACCTATGGTGGCAGGACACCTGTAGGTACCCCATTTATACAGATTGTCCAGTATTATAAGGATGGTTGGAACCATCAACAGGGGAATGTGTTCAGAAACCTGAATAGCAGATGTGGGATTGCAGACCAATCCATCCTCCATAGCATGTACTGTTCTCTACAGGGTCACATTCTACATATATCATGCTCTGCCAGGGTGGATTGCAGCCACTGTGGAAGTCCTGCCCATATAGCGGCCACTGTGGGAGTCCTACCCATGTGTTGGGCACAGTAACATACAGAGCACAATGGCATGGGGCACACATACTGGATGTCCCTGTTGCTGCTGTTCCTGAAGGGACTCCCCCATCATGTATGGAAGTGATGTTGTCCTGTCAGACATTATGCACTTTCCTACAGTTCCTGCTTCTGCCTCTGGGCTTTGCCCAGAATAAGAGGATCTTTTTGTAGGTGGTAATTTGCACCATGCAAAGTGTCGTGGAAGGCGTTTTCTGCAGTGCAGATGCTATGTGACCAGCATTGCGCATGTATGCAAGACCACTCCCATTCATTTGCATCACACATATATTATGTTTTTGCAGTTATGCAAATTGCTTTAGCCCATGCAAACTGGCTTTTTGTGAATAGCGATTCAGTATAAACTCAGTGCAATCGGTGTGAAAGCATTTGTGAAATTTGCAAAACTTTGTGAATCTGGACCCATATCTCCATCAAATGTGTCCTGAAGACCTGTGATGCATATTTTTTCTACTACCCCCTTAAAGGTGTCCATACTTTTATTTTTTTATTTATCATTGTAAGAAAATATACTCTCTACAGATCAATTCATTTCTGTATGTGTTTTACAAATACAATCCAATTTTTCAGTAGGAATCAGACCAATAAAATAATTTCAATTAAAACAACGTGATTAAAGTTATCACTGCATAAATTATCTCATCTATGACATAGGGATATTGATAAGAAAAAAATAAATGTTTGAAATTGTGATTTGAAAACATCACTTAGATAAATTATTCAAGTTCATTTTAAGTATCTCTTTTATTGCTTACCAAAGGGGAAAAACAAGTTAAACTGGAAATATATTTACCCAGTTGTATAAAAGCTGAGCATTCAAACAGACAATAAATGTAATCAGAGCAGATATAATATATCATATAGAAATGTTTAACTTTCATAGTGTCTTGATGTCTCAAATGTCATAACTTCATAGATTTCACCAAATCCTTTTCAGAACTGATTGGTAAATAAATTTTTTTATCTCCCCATCCCTGCCAACCCTCCTTCCTGCTGGTCCTCCCAGCTGCTGTCACCCCAGCTTCTCCCAGGGCTTGCTTCCCTCCCATAGTCCCCCATGGCATTCCCTTCCATGGCAGGGTAGTGCGGAGTCCCTTGACCCACAAGAACAGGATCCAGATTTCTGGGAAGTGCCTGAGTCTCTGTGTGTGGAGCCTGTGGAGGCCGGCACTCATCCTACTCAACCAGGAGTTTCCTGGTTTTCTCCCCATGGGAGATGGGGCATGTGCTGACATCAAGGTGCACACATCAATATCTGCCATGTCTTCCCCACCTCATTCAGCTCAGGCTGCCTTTCCCCTAGCATCCACCAAGGGCCAGTCGAGCATGGAGCTCTTAACCACCCTCCCCTCAGGAGGAGCAGAGCTGCCCCATGGATGCTGTATCCTCTTTCCCCTGGACAGCCCTCTGACAACCAGGGCTCACTTTCAAACCCGGGTCATCAGTGTCAAAAGCTGTAGTGCTACCACTGTGCCAGAAGGCTGGCATGGATGGTGAATTCATAATGGGAATTGAGTCAGCCTCTGCCTAACAAGATTGGAAACAAGTGGCAACCTGGAAAATTTCTTGAAAACAAATGAGTTTGTCCATCCTTCACCATCTTCACTATTGCAGCCCAGTGAAAAGAACAGAGCCCCAGTCTCAAATAATGTCCTGCCCATGTGCTTAAACTTTCTTTTTTGTTGCAGGTTCTCAGAGCAATGAATAGTCAGAATACATGTGAAAGTTATGATTTTGGAAAAGGAGTACATGCTTTAGTTTTACTACACTGAATAGTGGCAGAGTCTGTGACTCAATAGGTAGCAGGTTTGTATCTGGAGCCAGAAGCTCAAAAAATCATGAATTCCAGACTCACAACTGGTGCTTGGGATAAAGCCCATAACTCACTCTATCATGCAGTACGAAGGAGTGTTGTAGATGATGTGCCATCCTTAAAATAAGATGTTAAACCAAGGTCCTTTCTGTCCATCTCTGGTCAATGTCCAGGTATAAGTAAAATATACCATGGCATTTATTAAGAAGGACAGTTTCCCTGGATTCATTGCCAAACACTGTCCCATCAATAAATCCATGTAACCTCCAAGGATACACCTGGGAACTAGAAATCACCGCTTAGTGTGTCTTTCTTGCAAATAAATAACAAATACAAAAAAGAAATAGTTCAATATCATATTCAAAAGCCATAGTTAGTAGTATTGTAGATTTGCCAACAGCTTATATTAATGGGTCAATAGGTGATATGTTTTTTAAAAGTGGTTCTAAAAGTCTTTACAATAAGAGAGTGTGTGTGTGTGTGTGTGTGTGTGTGTGTGTGTGTGTGTGTGTGTGTGTGTAATCCTGAGGTAGAGCAAATGTCATAATGTAGTAAGCACTCCCAAGATTCAAGTTTCAAGTTATTGATCTACTATGATAGTAATTACAATTTTAAAATCATCTGATACAATTATGTATTAAAACAGTAACAAATCCTTCTTTAGATACATCTGGGAAAGAAGGAAGGCAAAATGGGGTATAGTCAAGATTACATCTCACAAATTGAAAGTTGATAAGGCCATGAGGCCAGATGAAATGCACCCCAGGTTCTTAAAATAATTGAGACTAGAATTGGCTGCCCCACTGGCTAAACTATTCATCAAATCCCTAAAGAGTGGGGATGTACCCGGTGATTGATAAAGGGCAATTGTGTTCCCGCTTCACAAATCAGGCAGCAGGGAGGACCCTGGAAATTACAGGCCCATAAGTCTCACATCCATAGTGGGGAAGTTAATGGAGACACTACTCAAACAGAATCATGGCATTTCTGGAGGCTAGCAGCCATCAAGACCCCCAGCAGCACGGTTTCATAGCAGATAGGTCATGCCAGACAAACCTGATTGAGTTTTTTGACTGTATTACAAAGGTTGCAGATGACGGTGGGGCAGTTGATGTGGTCTATTTAGACTTTAGTAAGACCTTCGACTAGGTTACATAGATACATAGATACATAGTGTCGGCAGATAAGGGCCTATGGCCCACCCAGTCTGCTCATTTGAGCTTGTAAGTTCAGTTTGTTTTCCTAGAAGTCTGTTGCACCCTACCCCTGACCTCCAGAATTCCTTTATGTCTATCCCATGCATTCTTAAATCCCGTGATTGTTTCAGCCCCCACCACTTCCTCTGGCAGGGTGTTCCACTTGTCCACCACCCGTTCTGTGAAGAAATTCTTTCTCATGTTTCCTCTGAATCGTCCTCCCTCCAACTTCATCCCATGCCCTCTAGTCCTGGAACATCTTTTTCGCTTAAAATAAGTGTTTTCCTGCACTCTGTTCCTCCCTGTAAGATACTTGTATGTCTCTATCATATCCCCTCTCCCTCCTCTCCTCCAGGGTACATGTTCAGTTCCTTCAACCTGTCTTCATAGGACTTGTGATGCAATCCATGCACCATCTTTGTTGCCCTCCTCTGAACCTTCTCTACTCTGTCTATGTCCTTACATAGGTATGGTCTCAGAACTGCTCACTGTACTCCAGGTGGGGCCTCACTAGTGTCTTGTATAGCGGAATTATGACCTCCCTTTTCCTGCTGGTGATGCCCTGCCTATACATCCCAGCATCCTATTTGCTTTACCAGCTGCCTTGTCACACTGTTTCCCTACCTTGAGGTCATCAGAGATGATAACCCCAAGATCCTTTCCTGCTTGGTGCATGCTATATCCTCACCCCAACTGATATATTGTGCCAGGGTTTTTGTGCCCCATATGCATTATCTTGCACTTCTTTGCATTGAGTTTCAACTGCCAAACCCCTGACCATTCTTCAAGTTTCTGCAGGTTGCTTCTCATTCTGTCTACACCCTCTGGTGTGTCTACTCTGTTACAGAGCTTTGTGTGATCAGTGAACAGTGAAATTCTGCCTTCTAGGTCCTGCACAATGTCACTGATGAAGATGTTGAATAGGACCGGTCCCAGCACTGATCCCTGTGGTGCACCACTGGTCACTCTTCCCTCTGTGGAGTGACAGCCATTTACCACCACCCTCTGTGTCCTGCCACCCAGCCAGTTACCTACCCACCACACTACTGTCCTGCCCACACCAATATTCCCCAGTTTGTGTAATAGTCTTCTATGTGGCACAGTGTCAAAGGCCTTGCTGAAGTCCAGATAGGCCATGTCCACCGCCTCCCCTGATCCACCTCCCTAGTCACCCAGTCAAAAATTCAACGAGGTTGGTCTCACATGACCTCCCCTGGTGAAACCATGCTGCCTTGGGTCCTGTGGTCCATTGACAACCAGATGTTCTACCAATCTCTCCTTCAGTAGTGCTTCCATGATCTTCCCACTACCGAGGTGAGGCTGACTGGTCTGTAGTTCCCTGCTTCCTCTTTGTTCCCACTTTTGTATAAGGGGACTACATCTGCTGTCCTCCAGTCTTTGGGTACCTCCCTGTTTCCAGTGATCGGCTAAACAGGATAGCCAGAGGTTCAGCCACCACCTCTCTTAGTTCTTTAAGGACCCTGGGGTGCACCCGTCTGGCCCATTGCTTTATCAACTCTTATTACTTCCAGTTCCTTCAGGACCCTTTCTCGTGTAAAGGGACTTGTGTCCATTTCTGCACCATTCTCACCCCTTGTACTCCCTTCAGACCCATTACCTCCTCTTCCTCAGTAAAGACTGAGCAGAAATACCTGTTCAATATGTCAGCTTTACTGTTGTCATCCTCCACGTGGCTACCATCCTCCCCCTTCAGTCTCACTATCCCTCCCTTTGTCTTTCTTTTTTCACTTATGTACCTGTAAAAGGTTTTGTCCCCTCTACCCACTGATTTTGCAATGTGTTCTTCTGTCTGAGCTTTGGCTTCCCTTACTGATCTCCTGCCTCCCTTTGCTTCTCCTGGTACTTCTCCTATCCCCTTCTGCCTGTGTCTTTTGTATTGCCTGAATGCAATCTTTTTGGCTTTCACTTCTTTGCTACCTCTTGGAAAACCATAATGGTCTCCTCTTCCTTTTCCTCTTGCTAACCTGCTTAATGCATAATTCTGTTGTTCTTGTAATCCCCATTTTAAATACTGCCCACTGTTCCTCAACCCCTGATTCCTGTCCCATTCCCTTAATGCCTCTTTTCAAGTATCTCCCCATTTTCCCAAAGTCTGCCCCCTAAAATCCAGGATACATGTTTTGTGTGGTTTGGTTCTGCTCTTTCTGTGATTTCAAACCACAATGACTGGTGGTCACTGTTTCCCAGGTGCTCCCCCACTGTTACCCCCATCACACTGTCCCTGTTTGTGAGCACAAGGTCCAGTATTGCCTTCTGCCGAGTTGGTTCCATGACCAGTTGCTTGAGGAAGGCACCCTGAAGGGAGTCCAGGATAAATCTGCTCCTAGTTGATGTTCCACACATGAGGCTGGTAAAAAAGCTAGACCACATAGGAGTTGGATCAGAAGCAGTTAGATGGGTTAAAAACTGGTTACAGGGCAGAATCCAGAAAGTGCAGGTAAATGGAGCACTGTCATCAGACGGAAGGGTAACCAGAGGTGTGCCCCAGGGTTCAGTACTGGGGCCCCTGCTTTTCAATATTTTCATATCGGACATAGATAACAGACTACAGGGAAAGGTGCGTCTGTTTGCCGATGACACCAAAATATCCAACAGGATCAACACCCAGCAGGGAGCAGACAAGATTGAAGCTGACCTGAAGAAACTGGAAGAATGGTCTGGAGCATGGCAGTTGAGATTCAATGCTAAAACATGCAAAGTCATGCACATAGGAAAAAGAAATCCAAATAAAGCATATTACCTTGGAGGGGAAAGACTAGCTGCCTCCACCCAAGATCACAATTTGGGAATCATTATCTCAGACAATTTGAAGGTAGGTAAAGAGTGCGAGAAGGCAGCATTAAAGGCCAGCTGTATGCTGGGATGCATTGGGAAGGGAATAACAAGCAGGAAGAAGGAAGTGATCCTGCCGCTGTAGAGATCACTGGTTAGGCTTCACCTAGAGTACAGCATCCAGTTCTGGAAGCCCCACCTCAAAAAGGATATTGACTGATTGGAGACAGTGCAGAGAAGGGCAACAAAAATTATTCAGGGACTGCACAACATGTCCTAAAGGGATAGACTAACAGAATTGAACATGTATTCCCTGGAACAGAGAAGAGTGAGGGTGACATGCTCGAAATATTCAAGTACATACAAGGCATAAACCAGGTACAGATAGACAATCTCTTCCAATTTAAGAAGGGCAGAAAAACTGGGGGACATGATCTAAGGCTGCAAGGAGAGCAGTTCTCCACCAACATCAGGATGTTTTTCTTCACAGAAAGAGTGGTGGATGCCTGGAACAGCCTGCCTGCAGAAGTGGTGGGAGCAAGCACAGTGGTATTTTTCAAGAATGCTTGGGACAGATACAAGTGAGCCCTCAAACCCAAAGGCAGTTAGAAGGCTAGGCTAAAAGACAATGAGCAGACTAGATGGACCTGATGGTCTCCTTCTGCCATCAACTTCTATGTAATTATAACAGCACAATACATTCGTTCAGACAGTGCATTAAATATGCAAAGTGGTTATAACTGAAAATAACAGTAACAATTAAAGTGATACAGTATATTCATCTAAACAGTACAGATGATACATTGGTTTCTTATTGATGATGATGGCAATGAATATCTTTGTTTAAAGTTATGTATTTGATTTCAGTGTGTGTACGAAACTTGGTGATGAGTATATGCTTGTGTAACTTCATTGACAGACTGATAGTATTTGAATGCTTATGTTGTTGATTGTGATAAATATAATCTTGGCCATTCTTACTTTCTCTCACATGGGGAACTACCACCCTGTTGAGGTCCCACAAAGGCAAAGGAACCCTCTTGAGAATGGTTCTCCTCCTAGAGGTGGCATGGGAAGATCATTCATTTAGACTAAAGGTACCTTAGAAGGAGATCCCAAAAAAAGTTGAGCAGAAGTAGTGAACACAGAAACTGGATTAGCATGGATTAACAGAGTAGTGCTAACAGATAACAGACACAGGAGGATTGTGCAATAACTGATGATTATGGTATTGATAGCAGAAGGGGTATGACTTCAATATGGAGAGATGGAATGGCAAAATAAAAAAAGAAGGCCACCATCCAACCCCAACTCAACAGTGTAAAACTGCTTGGGTCAAAATGTACTACTATAGATATACTACTTGATGGATTACCTAACCTTTATGACCTTCAGCATGGAGGAGAGGAAAAAAAAAACTATGATGGGGAAACCACTGTGGATCTAAGGCCTTGGTCGCCTTCTCTCCAGGCTTGAGATGAATTAATGATAGCACACTACTGCAATCTACAGAGTCAATTCATGGAAGATTTTTATAGGATGGGCTCTCACTCTGTCCATCTAATGGGAAAGCAGTGGGGTGTTGTGAGTAGATGCCTCTGCAGCGTATTGAGAACCCTCTTAGGGTCCATCCTCCCAGTTGAGGAGGAGAACAACAGCCTCTGAAAGGCACTTACTTGGCCTCCAAGCAAAGCCTAGGGGAGAAGACAAACCCAGGAGGGATAAGGCCAAGCCCTGGAGGGGTGACAGTAGAAGGATTGAACAGCATTCACCCTGAAGGGGCAGGAAGGACAAGAAAGGGTGTAGTATGGAGACCAGGCAAACCGCAGGTGCCTGTAGGGAGAACAGCTTTAGAAGGTGCTGCTGATGATGTCAACAACTAAAGGAGCCCACTGAGACATGGAGGCCCACCCTTCGGCAGCTGAAGTGTTAAATGTTACATCAAGAGGTGCCACCAATGCTGTTCACATGACCAAAGACTTTCCCCACAGTGGAGGACCTTCTCACCCTACTGGTAGAAGAGAAGGATCCCACCCCCAGCGAAGGGCCCACCTTCAAGATACAGACTTCAAAGGGTCAGAGATGTGCCAGGCAGAGAGGGGCAGGGATGCAACTTAGAGAATATGATTGGTAGTGCAACTGGTAGAATTGAGAACAGCAATAGACAAAATGAGTAGGCATGCAACTGTTAGCATTGAGTACTTGAGATGCATGAAGTGAAGTGCACCTGTTAGCACCGAGGACAGGGAGATAGCATGGATACATCTAGACAGCATGAGATGTGGTGCAACTGCAATTGGTAGCATTGGCAAGGAAGCATGCTGGAGCAATGGAAAACAACAATTAGTACTGGTAGGAAATGCAGTAGCATGGGGAATCAAACTAGGAAGCAGCGTGCTGCTGAAGTAAGTACTGAAACCACTGAACCCAAAGGAAGTGGTTGCTAGGCTACAAGTCAGGTGTAAGCCAACAAACATACAAACATACAAAGAAAGCCAGCAGAAGAAAACCAAACTGGCCCATTGTGTCTGCTTGGTAAATGATGCAGTGTTCATGGCTTTTGCTGATGACCATGCCTTCCCCCCATGTCTTCCCCTACCTCTCTTCTCCTCCTTCTTGGTCCACTGGGTTCCTTTTGTGTTGTCCCAGACCTTCTTAAAGGCACCCACTGTATTTACTGAGGCTATCTCTTCTGGCAGTTCATTACAGGTGGCAACTACCCTCTCCATACGAAAATGTTTCCTCACATCCCTCCTAAACCTCCCCCAACAAAGTTAAGCTATGCCCTTTCATGGTTCTGCATTCACTCATTTTACATAGAAACATAGAAACATAGAAGTTGACGGCAGATAAGGACCGCAAGGCCCATCCAGTCTGCCCATTTCTTTTTCTACCTTATAAATGTGCCATCGGCCTTTGCTCTGTCAGTGACCTATCTATTCATAGTCATTTGTATTGCTCCCTTATGCCTATCCCATGCCTGTTTGAAGCCCTGCACTGTATTCATAGCCACCACTTCTTGTGGTAAGCCATTCCAGCCATCTACCACCCTTTCTGTGAAAAAGAATTTCCTCACATTCCCCTTAATCGGCCTCCCTCTAATCTCATGCTGTGTCCTCTTGTCCTGCTATTTTCTTATGTTTAAACATGTTAGACTCTTTCACCTTGTTTATGCCCTTAAGGTGTTTAAATGTCTCGATCATATCACCTCTCTCCCTCCTTTGCTCAAGGGTATACATATTGAGCTCCGTTAATCTGTCCTCATATGTCTTCTGATGCAGTCCCTGCACCATTTGGTTGCCCTTCTCTGGACTGCTTCAATTTGGTTAATGTCCTTGTGAAGGTGTGGCTCAATACTGCACCGTAGTACTCCAGATGGGGCCTAACCAATGTCTTGTACAGAGGGATTATTACCTCCCTCTTACGACTTGTGATACCCTACTAATACACCCTAACACCCCCTAGCCTTACCTACTGCTTTAGAGGTCTGCTTGGATGATTTTAGGTCATCAGTGATGATGATGCCCAAGTCTCTTTCTTCCTTTGTGACTGCTAGCAACTCCCTCCCAGCCTATAAGTGGCTTCAGGGTTTCTCTTCCCTATGTGCATGATTTTGCACTTCTTTTGCATTAAATCCCAGTTGCCACTCTTCTGACCATTCTGCTAGTTTATCCAGATCTCTTCTCATTCTGCCCACCCCATCTGGATCATCTACTCTGTTGTAGATCTTGTGTCATCTGCAAACAGACAAGCCCTCCTCTAGTCCATCTGCTGAGGTCACTAATGAAGATGTTGAATAGGACTGGCTCAGGACTGATCCTGAGTACCCCACTTGTGACTTGCATCTCTTCTGACTGTATACCATTTACCACCACTCTCTGTTTTCTTCCAGTCAACCAGTTTGCCACCCAGTTGACCAACTTCTGACCCACCCCGAGCCTACCTAGCTTATTTATCAATCTTCTATATGGAACAGTGTCAAAAGCTTTGCTGAAGTCAAGGTAGGCGACATCAACTGCTCCCCCTTGGTCCACCACTTATTACCCAGTCAAAGAAATCTATGAGATTAGTTTGACAGGACCTTCCTTTTGTAAACCCATGCTGTCTTGGATCCTGTGCCCCTATGGATTCCAGGAGTTGTACTATCCTTTCCTTAAGGAGTGCCTCCATAATCTTGCCCACTACTGAGGTAAGACTGGCACGGTCTGTAGTTCCCTCTCCTCCCTGCTACCACTCTTGTAGGTGGGATCACATGAGCCCTTCTCCAGTCTTCTGGGACCTCCCAGCTCAGAGACTCACTAAACAATTCTGCTAATGGCTCTGCTAGTTCCTCCTTTAGCTCCTTAAGTACCCTGGGATGTATGCCATCAGGTCCCATTGCCTTATCCACCCTGAGCTTAGCAAGCTCTTGTAGGACCCTTTCTTTGTGAAGGGAGTAGTGCTCACCTCCCTCCCCCTGTGTCCATGATGCTGAGCTGTGGGCCTTGCCTACCTTCTCTTCAGTAAATACTGAGCAAAAGTATCTATTTAGGATAGATGCCTTTACAGGGTCCTCCTCCTCCACATGCTCCCTTTTCTCCATTAAGCTAGCAATACCTCTGGTTTCTCCTTTCACTAATGTATCTATAGAAAGTCTTGTCACCTTCTTTTACTGTTCGTACTAGTGTTTCCTCAGTTTGGGACTTTGCCTGCCTTGCTCTTACCTGCTTCCCTTAGGGCAGTTTGGTATGCCTCCCTATCTTCATCCCGCTGTGTTCCCTTATATTTTCTGAAGGCCAGCCTTTTGGCTCTGACCTTTTCTGCTACTGTATTTGAGAACAAAGTGGTTTCCTTCTTTTGCACTTCCTTTTCTGTCTAACACAATGGGATGTTGCTTCAAGTATTGTATCCTTAATGCTTGCCCACTTTGCCTGTACCTCCTCACCTGTGTTTCTTTTTGCCAGGGCTAGCTTAACTCTGTTGGCCATCTTATCAAAGTCAGCTCCTCTGAAGTCCCATATTTTTGCCTTGGAATGGGATGATTTAGATGTAGTAGCCAAATTGAACCATACCATGTGATGGTCACTGGCCCCCAGGTGACCTTCTACCTGGAGATCTGTGATCCCTTTTTGTTAGTCAGTACTAGATCTAGGATAGCCCTGTCTCTTGTGGGTTGCTGTACCAGTTGTTTGAGGCCCTCCCTGCAGAATCCACTATGAGTCTAGTTCTGGCAGATGTTCCTGCTGGTATTGACCAATCTGTATCTGGCATGTTGAAGTCTCCCATTATCAGAACCTCCCCTTTAGCTGTCATGTTTTGTATATCTTCTAACAGTAATGTGTCTATGTCCCCCTGGTCTGGGGGCCTGTAGACAACCCCAGTTCTTATGGCTGTCCCATTTCCTGTTTCCAGGGTGACCCACAGTTCTTCTGGCTCCCATGTGTGTTTCTGATTTCTGTAGCTTTGATATTTTCATTAACATACAGGGCCACTCCTCCCCCCCTTTTTGCACCTCGGTCTCTTCTGAACAATACATAGCCAGGTACTGAAGTCTCCCAAGTGTGGTTACTGGTAAACCACGTCTCACTAATTGCTACTATGTCCAGCTTAGCCTCTGACATTATTGCCTGCAGGTCTGGGATCTTATTTTAAAGACACTTTCTCTTTCCACTTTGTTCATCACCTTCAAGTATTTGAAATTCTCTATCATAGTGCCCCCTCTTTCTCCTCTCTTCCAGGGAGTACATCCTTAGGGCTTCCAGCCTTTCCTCTTAGGACCTATTCTGTTAACCCTCGATCATCTTGGTTGCTCTCCTGTGGACTCCCTCCAGTATGCTGATGCCTTTCTTAAGGTATGGATGCCAGTATCTTACCCCATATTCTAAATGTGGTCTTACCATCGACCTGTACACTGGTAAAATTACCTTGCTCCACCTACTACTGATTCCCTTTGCAATGCACCCCAGCATCCTTTTAGCCTTTGTTGCTGCCTTCTTGCATTGAGTGGTGTGTTTTAGGTCTCTAGTAATCACTATACCTAGATCCTTTACTTTCACAGAAGCAGCTACTCAAACCCTTCCCCACCGGCAATTCTCTGTCCTAAGATTCCTGGCCCCATGTGCATCACTTTGCATTTTTTGGCATTGTAGCCAAGTTGCTAAATTCCTGACCATCTCTAGAGTTTACCATGGTCCTCCCTTAGGTCTTGTATCCCTACCTTTGTGCTCATCCTTCCAAAGAGTTTGGTGTTTTCTACAAACAGTACATCTTGCCTTTTATGCCTTCCCTGATGCCACTTAAGAAAACATTGAACAATGCTGGCCTCAGCACTGATCCCTGCAGGACCCCCACTGATGACCTTCTTGATGCTGGAGAACTCTCCCCCCACCACTACTCTCTGGGTTCTGCCACTCAATCAATTGTCTACCCACCTTACCATTTTCTTCCCTCACCCCGAGATCCATTAGTTTCATTAGCAATCAACAGTGCGGTACCTAATCAAAGGTCTTGCTAAAGTCCAGGTATATGATGTCCATCACCTGGCCTCTGTCTGCCACCCTTGTAAGCCAATCAAAAAATTCAGTCAGGTTTGTTTGACATGATCTGCCTGCCACAAAATCATGCTGCCTTCCATCTTGTAGATCATTCTCTTCGATGTGTCTTACCAGTCTTTCCTTTAGTATGGTCTTCATGAGTTTACATACTATTGAGGTCAGGCTGACTGGTCTATAGTTCCCCACGTGATCCTTGGGTCTGCTGTTGTGGATGAGCATCACGTGTGCCATTCTCCATTCCAGTGGCACCATGCCTGACTCCTGGGATCTATTGAAGAGAACAGCCAGTGTCCCCACCAGTTCATGTCAGCTCTCTTAGCACCCTATGATGTATGCCTTCCTGTCCTGGGGATTTGTCCACCTTCATTCTCAGAGGCCCCTTCCTTGCCATTTAAAATCTCAATTGCTGCTTCAGCCCTCCCTCAAGCCCCTCCATCCTTCTCCCTCATGTGCCACTGGGCTGTCCTTCTCCTTTGTAAAAACAGGGCAGAAGTGTTCATTTAGTACTTCTGCTCTGTTCACGTTTTCATCTACTCATCCATCCCCCCTTCCTTAGCCTAACAATGCCATCTTTTTTGTCCTTCTTTTCACTTCTGTAGTGAAAGAAGGCTGTCTCCCCTTCTTTAACCCTTCAGCCATTTGGAGCTCTGTCTGTGCCTTAGAATACTGTACCTTCCTTCTTGACACCGTAGTCATCCTCAGGTAGTCTTCCTCATCTGCTTCCCTTGCTGTTGTCCTGAATTTTCTGTAGGTCATCCTTTTTCCCCTCACTACTCTGGCCACTTCATAGTTAAACATGCTCGGTGATCTGACCCATGATTCCTTTTCTCTCAGCTTGATACAATCCTTTGTGGCCATTAGAATTGCCTCAATGATGATGACCCATGTTTGGCCCACCCCATGTCCTCTTTAATGCCCACTAAGTGTTCCCTTAGCACATCTGTTTATTTTTGTTTATTTAAAAGTGATTTATCAGGAAATAAAAACTGAGCCATGAAGCTCATTTCCAGAAGGATCCCTGTGGAGTGGGTAAGGGATAAGTGCAAACAAGTAGAAGCACAGGAATAACAATACAACAATACACAGTATGTAACATAATATACATTATCAGAGCAAATAATAATGCAGGTTAAACATCAGAAGTGAGATGTACTCAGCACATACAAGAAAGTAATGTCACAAATATATGGAAGGGTAGGAGAAAGAGTAAATAGAGGAGGGTTGGAAAGAGAAGATGGGAGGTGAAAAGGTAAAGTAGCGGTGATTGTAAAAGAGAGGGGAGAAGACAACAGCTTATGGTGAGTGGGGTGAAGGAATAGAGTGCTGCGGATTAGGAATGGATGGAAAGGGTGATTACTGGGGGTGGGAGTGAGTGAGAAAGAAGTAAGGGAGTGGGAGGAAGCAGTGGAGGGGATCTTCTTAAAATTTTGCCTCTTAAAATCCAGTGTTCTGGTGTTGGTGAGGATGTTATCCATGCCCATGTCCAAACTGAACCCACTGCATTGTGGTTGCTACCACACAAATGCTCCCTGACCTCTATCTCCTGTACGTGCTCCCCATTGGTGAGCACTAGTCAAGAATTACTCCCTCCCTGATAGGATAAATAACACCCTGGGTTATGAATACTTCCTGTATCACATTTAGAATCTATTGACTTCTGGCACAGGACATGGCCAAAATAGCCCAGTCCACTTTGGACAGATTAAAATCCCCCACCACTACTCTCTCCCCTTGTCCTGCTGCCATCAGCAACTGTGAACAAAGTTATTTGTCCTTATCTTCATACTGGTTGGGTGATCTGTAGATCACCCACATCCTGATCTTCTTCCCCCTGTTAGTCTGTAGTTGGAGCCCAGTGTTTCTACCTTCCCCTGTTCATTCTCCTCCCTGATGCATGTTACTCCCTCCCTGATATATGCTGCCATCCCTTCCCCCACCTATTTCTCTGTCCTTTCTGAAGCAGTTAAAGAGATGAGATGAACAGGAGCCTGCAAATGGTACAAGCAACAGTGCAGGTAAGCATGGAGACTGCTTTTTGTCAAAAAGACAGCAAACATGACAGGTTGGAGGAGCACAAAGCAAATAAAAGGAGCAAAGTTAATGTGCTAGGATGACTAGAAGTGCCCAAAAGAAACTGAGCAGATAAAAAACATGGAACCTGAAAACAGGAGGGCAGCACAAAACAGCAGACAGAGAAGTACAAACTGCAGCCAGGAGGCAGGAGCAAAATACTGACCGAGGAATGAGGAGGCTTAAAGCAAGCAGAAATCCTAAAAGTCCAAAATGAAGCAGAAAACAAACATGGGGGGGGCATAGAGCTCCAGCAGAGCCTCTAGATGCAACAAAGAAAGAATAAGCTGAGTTAAATAGCTCAAGCAGAGGGTGTGGCTAGTTGCTTCCACCCACTGAATTGCAGTCATAGCCTTTGATAAAGAGGGAGCCAAGTGAGCCAATCTTAGCTACTGTGCCTCCAGTACTTTAACAAGATTGTTTACAGGATGCTGAAGGGTTTACATCTGGATACCTACACCCCCATACAGTGTACTCAAGCCTGTAATCCCTAAATCTCAGTGAAAATAATAGTCATTTTTAAACTCCAAAAAGATGTCTCTTGGTTCCCCTTTTTTATACAGTATAACTACATATTAAAATATTTCCTGACAGTAAAATTTAATTCATTACATTAGAAGACCTTAATCTCTGTTATACAAAATGTAAGCATTCTTATATCCTTTAATTAATCCAAATATGACTGTATTTCAAAAAACAACATACAGTTTGAGTATTAATTGAAACTATTAAAGCAACATTCTATCCCAGCTTACAGCAAGTGAGTGAAGGAAGGAAGCTGTCTTCTCCAAAATGCTCAAGTATGCAGAGGAAAATTACATTATTATTTCCTGAGAAGAACCATACATATAATTCAGAATGTCTGATAACCTAAGTTGTCATTCTATTATATAGAATGGGCAAAATAATAATATATTTTCCAAGTAATCTAACTCTCTTATTCCACAATTGCAATCAAAGTACCAATGATGCCATCTGTCGAAAAAGGACATTTGTGAATAGATTGTTGAAACTGAAAATTGGAGATGTGGTTTAGAGGATTCAAGATATTTCACAAAGGAATTCAATTTTTCCATAATGCCTTGCATGTCATAAGGCAATATGCAATGTACCTTTTCTGCAGAGAAATCTTTTCCAGAAATAGATTTCAGCTCTCTTTGTAAAAACACAGCTCCTCCTACTGTCACATATACAGATTCATGAAACTAGGTGGAAATGTTGCAACCATAGCAGTGCCACTAATCTGTATAAAAAACACTACTAAAAAGAATATGCATTAAAGAGAATAGGAAATGATTCCTAATTGGTAGCTGTTTATAATGTTCCAGTTTACAGAAATGATATCCATATGCCTGCATGATCCATATGTAACTGTACCTGAATAAAAACTGAATTGAAAAACTGCATTTTTCCTTGTTTTGTTTTTATGGGCAGCATTCTACTGCAGTTCTCTTCATGGAACCAGTGATCTGGAGTTTTAACTATGTCAAGGTTTGAGGAAAGAACTCTAATCATGGTTCTGATAGGACAATTGCTTATGTTTAGCATTCTGTACTCAAACCATGACATATTAAACACTCCAAATTACTGGTTCCAGGAAAAGAAATGTTTAGAATGTTGTTCATAAAAAGAAAACAATTGAAAACACAGTTTTTTCACATCACTGTTTATTAAGGTATAGTTAAATATGGTTCATTTGGAGGCAAGTCTATCATTTCTTTTACTAGGAACATTGCTAACTGCTGCCATTTAGCACATAGTTCCTGTCCCCTTTAAATTCCAACACAAACCTTGTAAGTCGAAGTAATACATCAGTGGGAGGTAAACCATGAGCTGTATAATTATAAAGTAGTGCTTTAAGGGCAGTAGCCACTCCCTCATTAGGGATGTTTGTATAAAGTGATTCCCCATCAGGTGTAATCAACATGTCACCAGGTTTAGCATGGATATCACTGAGCAGAGACATGGCCAGGGTATTGTCATTAACATAGGAATTCAGTCCGCAGTTTCTTGAAGAATGAGTTAGCATATTGGGATAAGGGTTTGGTGATTGAACTTATCGTTGAGAGAACTGGGGGCTCGATTCTTAAAGGGCCCTTAGATTGATGCAAGCTGTGGTAAAAGGCAACTAGCATCAAACCCCTGCATGCCAGGGACCCTGTGCCAGATTATGTATTGAGTAGGGTACCGGCAGCAAAGTCCAGCAGCTTGCAGCAAAGGTGGCTGTGTGGCAAAGAGATGGTGCACCTGAGAGGTCTGTCACAAGCTGCTGGCATAGTTGGCTGGCATTAGATTAGTATATACTATGCAGTCGTGGTGGTGTATCCCCCCCAAGCCTCAATCTCCTTTATAATAAATAAATTCACATCCCTGGTGGCTAGTGGTCCCCCCATCCTTGATCCCCATTTTAAATATGTAATTCCCATATGTGGTGGTCTAATGGTCCCCTTTAGCCCAGTGGTTAATTACAGCATCTTTGGTAGTCTAGTGGACCCCCATCCCAGCTGGCAGTGTCATGCCACCCCAGTCCCCCATCCTGAACCCAGAGCCAGTGACTGGCACAGCCATCCTGTCACCTCCACAGTCGGCCACCAACTGAACTGTCACTAAGTGCGTACTGTATAATGTATGTGTTCATTAGTTGACAGCTGTCCATCAAAGAGCACATATACTATACAGTATATGCTCACTGACAGTTCAGTCAGCAGCTGGCTGGCTTAGGGTCTGGGATGAGGGGAGCAGGGTAGTGGGACACTGCTAGCCAGGGTGGGGGTCCATTTGACCACCAGGGATGTTCTGAAGAATCATAACAGAGATCGTGGTGTGGCAGGGGTCTGCTAGACCACCAGGGATGTTGTAATTAATCATAACAGATGATCGAGGCTGGGGGGGCCTGCTAGCCACCAAGGATAGGAAATTATTTATTATAAAGAGAATTGGGGATGGGGACTCTGCTAGACCATGAAGGATGTTTTAATTAATCATGACAGGAATTGGGGCTTGGTGTTGTCCACCAGATCACCAAGGACATATTATAATAATGGGGATCTGGGTTGGGGAGGGGGGGCTGCCACACAATGCTGCAAATTTCAACTTTCCCAGGGGGAAATTTTCCAAGTAAGCTTAGATCAGCCCTGGCTGGTGGCAGCATGTGTCTGCCACGTGGCCCCTAGTACCATGCTGCAGCCACTTTTGTGGCACATGGGCAGTGAAAGCCCCCATTAGCACACATAGACTGCGGTTGGCACAGGTTGTATTTGTGAATTGCTCCCGAGTGCATCATTTGGTGCAAGCAACACTTCACACCATTCTTTGTGGTGCAAGCCCCTTGCCCCATACCTAGCTTTGAGAATTGAGCCCCAGGTGTCTGCAGATATTCACAACGGTTTTGTGAACCTTGGACAGGGCATAGATAGTGCTGCTGGTAGGATAGGTAACACTGAGAAAAGCTTTTACTTCCACAATAATGATGTTGGTGTAGAGAGGTGTCTCCAAATGTGTGTCTATCCCGTTAGAGTTGGGGTCCTATGTTGTGATATTGGTTTGAACCTAGCACAGAGTGAATCATTTTGGATATTGAAATTCCAGGCTACTAGTCCACCTGGACTGAATGATAAGGTAGAGTTACTGCCCTTTTTGTAAATATCTTGGTATCTTGTTATCTTGGTGAATAAGGCAAAAGAAGGCCCATCAGAATTGTCTCCCACAATTAGGTGGGTTATTGAAATTTCCTGGTCTGAATAATAAATGTATCAAGTACCCTCTTGAAACTGTCCAATGACTGGAGGCTTACTAAATATGCTGGCAAATAATTCCATGCATGTACAGACCTTAGGGTAAAAAAGTGAAACTTTTTATCTGTCTTAGCCATCTGTATCATAAGTTGCATAATATGGGACCATAACCTAGTATTTCTTACATTGAATTTGATGCCCATTTCTTTCATACAACCTTTGTTCTTTAGAATATTGCAGAGGGATAAAAGAGCTCCTCTTAATCTCCTCTATTGCAGACTAAATAACCCCACCTTAATTAGCCTGTCATTATACTTGAGATGTTGACATCCCTTAATCAATTTAGTAATTCTTCTTTGTACTCTTTCTACAAGTTTTATGTCCTTTTCTAGGTGGGGGGACCAGAAGGAGAAGCCATTGTCAAGATGTGGGATGACAACTGTTTAATATGTATGTATTATACAGTGTGACTCTCTAGTCACAATAGAATGTTTAATTGCCTGGGTTAGATAATTACCTTTTCTGGCAGCCAGCGTACAGTGATCAGAGTGAGGTAGGGAATTGTTTATGGTGATTCCAAGGTCCCTTTCCTTATTCATTGATTTTAACAGTGTCCCATTCACATAATAAGTGCACCTTGGATTATTCCTGCCAAAATGTAGTGCTGTGCATTTATCTGGGTAAAGGTCATATTGTTTTTATTTGCCCAGTTTTGAATAGTAACAATATTATTATGTAACACAGAATAGCTGTGCTCTTTGTAAATATATTCTGTTTGTACTAATGCTGGCAATCCTTTGTTCTGTGCATATTTTGGGAGCTAAATATTAAATGTTGTAAACATAATAACAATGGGGGCAATGTAAGATGGGAGGAGATCTACGCACCAAAGGCGCTTATCCCACCCGTGCAACTCCACATGTGGGGACAGGCTTGCACCTGGCAGCATTCACAACAACTGTCCATGGTCCCCACCCTCCCTGCACTCAGGTACATACAGGTTCATGCAGGATGGACAGGGGAGGAGCTGTGCACACTGGAGGGCATCCAACGGGATGCCTAGACCGGATGTCTCAGTGGATCCCTTACCTGGTGGGGGGGCACATTGGCTGCACTCGCTTGCAGATGTCAGCATGGCTTGCGGCCATGGAGGAGTGAGGTGGGCTGTGTCACCAGCTGTACCATGGCTCTGGACTGACAGGACAGTGCCATAAGGGTAGGGGATGAACACTGAGCACCACACCATGCTCGGTGGGGCTGACATCCGGTGTCAAGGGAGAGGCAGGCAAGCAGTACAGTATGAGGGGCTTTACAGTCTAGATGCCAGTGTCCCCATGCATGTGTGTGGTGGGATATCATCACACATGGGGAGGGTGGGGGGCACAGCTGGGTTCTGGGGTGGGTGGTCTGGGGAGGCTTGTGGCAACATGTGCTTGGGTCCCATTTTTGAGGGATGGAGGCATGGGGTGCATGGGGGACTTATGGAAGGGTTCTCCCAGATGTAACCCTCACCCTCCTCCACACCCCTGTGGGCAGCACTATGCGCCGTTGAGTATAGTGCATAGTACTGGCACCTCCCACCATCCCCCTGTGTGTTGCAGGCCACGCAGGTGGGGGATCAGGTGCATAGGTGCTGTGTGACCCATATCATGCATCCCACACAGGTGGAGTATTGGGTCTGGAGTGTCTCTGTGCTACACATACACAGTGCAGAGACACTCCACACCTTCATGCATAGGCCCCATTGTATTTATGTAATGCAAGCTCCTTACATGCAGTTTAGGTATGGCATCAGCAGTGTAACTGAAATAATGGTTCTGAAATGTTTCTTAATGTTGAAGTGTTTTTTTTAATGTCACTATTTATGTATGTAGTTTTCACAGTTAATGTGTGCGGACTGTCACTACTCAAAGCATATGGCAAGGTTATTGATAGCTGTCTCTTTAAGATTATGAGTATGAAAGAGTTCTTTACTGCTGCCATTGCAGCTTCTTGATAAAGCATGTAGGCACAAAGCATTGAGGTGCCTGTGGAGAGCTTGTGTTTAGAGATGCAGCGAATTTAAAATTCACTGGCGAAGTGAATGCAAAGTGCTCACTTCACCTTGTCATTACCACTTCACGTTGAGGTAGAATGGCAATGTGAAGTAAGGCAAAGTCATTGTTTTTAATGAACTTTGCATTCCTCATTAGGATTCTAAGTGATCCACTTGGTGTTTCAGATTTGGCAGCCCCCCCAAACATCACATGGTTTACAATACTGTAAGTCACATGCTCTTTAGCTAGGCAGGAAGAAAGTGAGTCATACAAGCAGACACTTTTACTTTCTCCTGTGCAGAGGGAGAGAGAGTAGTGTTTTTTTGTGACTGCTGATACTTTTAGATCAGAGTGAGGAGGAGATTTAAACTTTGATTTAGACCCAACAGCTTTTTTAAAAGCTACATTTTTTTGTCTTTTTCACTTAATTTGTTCTTTCTGTAAATTTTATTTTTCTTACCTTTATAAGTAGTTAGTTGTTTGTCTGTGTGTGTATGACTGTGTGTGTGTGTGTGTTGTGTGACAGTGTGAGTAGTGATTGCTCAGACTGAGGGAGCTCACTAGGAGAGATGGACCAGGGTGAGGGAATGTCTGGGATGGGACTGATTAGGGAGAGCATGGTAGTGGTAAGCATTGTACCGTGTGCATGTGTGGAGGGCATGGGTGCCCATCCCTTTTGGACCACTCAAAACTTGTGAGTGCCCCCCAAAGCAGGACCAGCACCACCTCCTGTCCTGACTCTGAGGCAGTTGAACCACCACCACCAAGTCCAGCACCAGGTCCTTTGGAGCAGGATGTGCCTGTTCCCCCGGGCTCAGGTGTGGATCCCATCCATGTTCAGCACTGTGACCAGCAGGCTTACAATACATCCAAGTAACTACTAAAAAAAAATTATGTTGAGATTCATGACATGATTGTAAATTGTGATTTGTGACTGCATTTGTGAACATGATGATGAAGAAACATGAATGCCTATGGCTGTACTTCCCCGGGTTCTGATGAGCTGTAGCTTAAAACTCCCACACTTAAAAACATGTATCAGTTAGAACAATGGTGGGGCGGTGAAGCCTGGAGAGATACTACAAAACAGGCTAACAATACATCCAAGTAACTAGAAAAAAAATTAATGTGAGTCGTAATATGTATGATCGTGAATCATGATTTGTGACTGCCTTTGTGACCGTGATGATGAAGAAACGTGAATGCTTACCACCTACGGCTGTACTTCCCTGATGAGCTGTAGCTTAAAACTCCCAGACTTAAAAACACCTATGAATGAGTACAATGGTGGGGTGGTGAAGCCTGGAGAGATACTACAAAACAGGCTTACAATACATCCAAGTTACTAGAAAAAAAATTTATGTGATTCGTAACATGAATGATCGTGAATGGTGATTTGTGACTGCATTTGTGACTGTGATGATGAAGAATGTGATTTGTATCATGAGTGACTAGTGATGATGGTCCTGTCTTAAAAATGCATATTAATGAGTACAATGTTCATACAGAATTAAGCACCACACCTGTCCAGTACTCTGAAGGGAAGCCAAAGAAACAACTGTGACTTAAGTTACAGATGGAGATTGGGCCCTAAAGAGATGCAAATGCACAGACAGATTAAGATTGCGGTGTGCACTGAAGAGATGCAGACACAAAGGCACAACACCTAACCAGTGCTCACCATCAGACATTCAAATCTGGAAAATAATACCTTTACCGGTTGGGGCGGGCCGCTCGGGGGGAGGCAGTGTACTGTACTGCTGCAGTAACAGTCACTGGTACTAGTACCTGTACCAGTAAAGATACCACAAAGAAGTACAAAAATCACACAGCTGCAGTGGATACCAGCTTCACATTGCTGAAATTATTATGTGGCACAATAAAAGGTATCTGATTTGATGACACACGTCACACACATACTCACACACACACTAAGTAATGCATAGCAAATTGAAAACTTCAGTAATATAACCACATATTTCAAACAAACTAAAATTATGCTCCTCTGCACCACAGCAATCAGCAAAAAAAGGCAACAAATATTGAAAATACTACTGTGTGTACATTAATATGGTTAAACAAGAAAAATATCACCAAAAGTGAAAGCACAGTCTTTTTCTGCAAGTTAATCTACCTACACCACAGATACAGCCGTCCCCCAAAGCACACTTCCACTGTCTCTCAGTACACAGACTGAATGTTGTACATTAACATTCAAAATCCATACACAAACAATAAACTCTCAATGATATGAGCACAGGAGGGTTTCTTATAATCGGTGAACTAAAGTTTCAGCAAAAAAAATTACACAAAAAGGCTTTTTTAACAGCTTTTTGAAGGTTTGAATTGCAGAGAGCTCTTAGAGCAGATTGTCTCCTACAGCTTCCTACACACACACACACTACCCCAAACTGAGGCTGTGCAGAACAATCTAGAGCCCATGTGATCTGAAATCCCATGAAACACTGCAACATTCACCACTGGAGCTTAAAAGCAAGGTGAAGTAAGGCGAAGTACATTGTTTTCAATAAACTTCGCCTTAAGAATTGGTGGAGTAGTGGTTTGAGAAGGCGAAGTAACGCAAAGTCATTGTTTCAATGAACTTCGCTACTCCATTTGCAGCATGAAGTACTCCGCGCTGTTGGGAGCACTCTGCAAATTCACCTTCACCATGACTGCTTCTGCTGGAGCGAATTGGGGCACATCACCCACCACTACTTGTCAATCAATCAATCAATCAATCAAAATCTTTATTTAATCAGGCGAACATCATTGAGCATAGCTCATTTACAAGATGGACCTGAGTGGTCAAGAAGTGCAAGTGTTAATACATTGACAAGGGTAGCATAAACAGTAATACAATGACAGGGTAACATAAACAGTAATACAATGACATAAGTGCTAATATATAACAATATACATATGTACCGGCACTTTAAAACTTTTTAATCTGTGAGACAGAAGGCAATGGGCACATCAGGAGTAATATGTAGATTATAGGACCTAGCAGGCATTTTGAGGGTGAATCTTGGGACTGAAGCGGGAGTTTTATCAGCATATAGGAACACGAAAAAGAAAGGGGGAGTAGGTAGGGCAGGGGTTTAGGCCTTGTGGAAGCAGTTGCAGAGTTCTGGGAATAGGGTGGTGAATAATCTTTGAAGGATATTAAGGGTAGGAGTTATTTAGCTTCATGTTTTGGAGTGAATTCCAAACATTTGCTAGTGAGTAGCTGATAGCAGCCTCCCAAACTGGGTGCAGACATTGGGGACCTTAAGAATGATAATTTTGCTGATCCTCAGTTTGTATGGCCTAGAAGTAATTTGAGTAAAACAGTCTGAGATATAGGTAGGTAGCTTGCCTGATAAGGCTTTGAATATCCAAATTGCAGCATTCCTATTTCTTCTGTGTTGTAATGATGTCCAGTTAACTGCCTTATAAAGAGAGCAATGATGGGTGCTGAAGGGAAGGTCAGTAATGAATCTGATGGACCTGTGGTATAGGGTGTCCAGTTTATTTAAGAGGGGGAGTGAACAATGTCCGTACAGAAAGTCAGCATAGTCAATGAGAGATAGGAATGAAGCCTGGATTAATCTTTTTTTGGAGTCTCTGTTGAGGTAGTTCTTTATTCTAAAAAATAAACCAAGCCTTTGTCTCAGTTTCTTTAGTAGCTCCTCAATATGGACAGAATAGTCAAGTTTGTTATCAATCCAGACTCAAGGTATTTGAAGTTATCAACAATTCCAGCTTCTCTCCAAGTAAGGTGGTTAGTTGTAGGGTGGTGGATGGTGGGGTAGTGGCAGAGCAACTCTTTTGAGGTAAAGAACATAGCTTTTTTTGGCATTTAGAAGTAGTTTTTATCCAGTAGGTTGTGTTGTAGGATGGAAAATTCAGATTGTAGCAGTTCACAGGCTTTAGATAATGAAGGATTGCTAACATATAATACAGTATCATCAGCAAACAGATGGATGTTGGATTGAGTGAGGTTAGCATCAATATTATTAATATAGATGGCAAAGAGGATGGGGCCAAGAATAGAGCCTCAGGTACACCTCTTAACAGTGGTTTAAGGTGGATAGGTAGTTTCCATTTTTACCAGTTGTGACCTATCTGATAGATAGCACTTGAACCAATTGAGTGAAGGGAATACAACCCTAGTGAGCCAAGGGAGGTGATTAATGATTCATGATCCACTGTGTCAAATGCTTTGCTCAAATCCAGGAACACAGCACAGGTACTGTTCTTCTTATCCATAGCAATCTGCCAGTCATTGATTACTTTGGCTAGGGCTAAATGGTGCTATGCCTTGATCTAAATCCTGATTGTGCTGTATTTAGGAGGTTATTGTTATCCAGGTAGTCCCTTAATTGTGAGTTTACTAACTTTTCGAGCATCTTGGATAGAACTGATAGGATGGAAATGGGCCTGTAATTATTGAGGTCCATGGGATCACCAGATTTGAGTAAAGGAACTACTTGAGCTGTTTTCAAGTGGAGGGAATGGATCCAGTGGTGAGGAAAGATTGAAGAGATGAGTGAGGGGGCAGATAAGACTTGAGATGCAATCTTGAGGAAGTAGGGGTCCAGAGTCTGTACCTGCACTTTTGAAGTATCTAAATTGAGAGGAGATCTTCCACTTCTTTCAAGGATATTGGGTTGAAGGAGAAGGTTGATGTAGCCTTTTGACCCACGGTGGATTGAAGGTTCAAGGAAGATCTCAGGAGATTTGCAGGTGAAGAGTCAAATGCTAGTCCAGCTGTGGTGAAGTGGTCATTGAAGGTATTTAGGATTTCCTGTTTGTCCGTAATTTCTGTGTTATTTAGTAGCAGTTTGCAGGTTAAGGCAGGAGAAGAGTTTTGGCCCAAGATACCCTTTATAGTTCCCCAGAGCCTGGTTGGGTTATTATAGGAGGCATCCAATTCAGCTCTATAATAGGCAGCTTTGACAGATCTTATTTGTGTTGTACATGAATTTCTTGCTTTTCTGAAATTTAGCCAGTCTCTGGAATCCTTAGTTTTTCTTGCCTTTTTCCACAGTTTGTCTCTGGCTAGCAAGGCTGTTTTAAGATCAGTGGTGAACCAGGGGAAGGACCTTGCTTTAGTTCTGATATTGGTGAATGGTGCATGAATATTGAGAGCATTAGTGATAATGTCCTTTAAGATCTGGAGAGCTGTTTCCACTGAGGTTGTAAGGTATAAATATTGCCATATATTGTGTTACTCAGGTCATGGAGGTATCCTGGTATGTTGAACTTCTTTTTTGACCTTTTGAGGATAAATTCAGCAGGGTTGGGTGGTTTGAGTGAAGATCTTATGCCAGCTATGGGACAATGGTCACTTACATCATTCGGTAGTACTCCTGCATGCGTATATAAGTGAGGCTTGTTTACCAACATAATATCCAGGAGTGAGCTGTTGCTAGAATTTTTTAGGTTAACCCTGGTTGGGTCTTTAATTAGCTGTGTAAAGCCATAGGTGTCACAAAAGGTTACCAATGGTGCAGATGCATTAGATAGCCAGTTTAAATTCAAATCACCAAGGATGATGGTATCTTGGGGCCTAGATTGGTTATTGACCCCAGGTGAGATAGTAATTTGAGGCCTGCTGAGGGGCCTATAGCAGCCAATCAATTTAAATGAAGACAAGTTAGGAAGGGATATTTTGATTGACAAACATTCAAATTCCTTTGGTTCGGATGTGTTGATGAGGCAGGTAGCAGAGATGGTGTCCTTAATGTATATGGCCACCCCCACCTGGAAGGGCGATCTGCTCTGAAGAGGCTGATAGTTGGTAAGGTTTACACCACTGTCTTTGGTCGAAGGTCTGAGCCAAGATTCAGAGATGACCAGAAAGTCAGGCAGGGTATGTGCCACCCAGGCCTGTATTACGGAGAATTTTTTTAAGAGGCTGCAGGCATTGAAGTGTAGGAAGCTTAGGCCATTTATCAAGGATAGATCAGCAGGGGAAAATAAACTTTCAATGGGGCCAGGATTTATTTCAATGGTACCAAAACAGATCAGAAGGTAGAAGATTAATTTGAGGAGGGCACCAAGGGACAGGGATAGTGAGTGGTCAGAGCGTTTCCTCCTAATCCTGGGTGCCTGCTGTGAGATGAGTGATGGTCCTGGTATATAGGTGCGAATTTTATCATAGCATAATAATTTAATGGACAGGCATAGTGGATTAATAAAAGCCATGATACAAGTAAGGTGCCAGGGCTGTGCTGAATTGTTAGGGTGGCCTTATGTGGGATATCCCAGAGGTTGCATTGTAAACGTGGTTCAGGGTGAATAAGGAATCTGTGGTTGGCCATTGTGGATGGCAGAAGTGGGCAGGTCGTATTAACTGAGTTATTTATCTTGACACTGGGCATAACATTAATATCATAAGGGATTGGGTGGGATGCGAGGCTCAGGAGCAAAAGGAAGCAAAGTAGCATTGTGGAGGTTAGGTATGGGTTAAGGGAGGAAGGGAAAGGGATGTGGGTGTGGATTAAGAAATGGCGGGAGAAAGTGTATAAAGGAATCAACCAGGAGGGGGGGGGGGCGGGCAAAAATTTTGCGGCTTTGCCCGTACCTTTCTGACTGCTTCTCCTGGCCTCCTGGAACCCTTGGTTGGCTGCACAGGTGCCGCTGACCCGCTGGCGGCACGGAGCCCCTCCGCTCCCTGGACCTCGAGGGCTGCGCCTTCTACAAGGTGGGGACAGAGGAGAAGGCAGTCAGCAGGGTACCTTTATTGCAGTAATCTGCAATAAGGTGCTAAAACTTAAGATTTGCACAACAATAGACTGGGAGGGTATGGGGGTTAGGCGCCTAAGCGTCTAGCCCACACAGCATTTCAAAAGACTGTAACACTTATTTTAAAATACAGAAAAACAGCCCATAAATCAGGCACAAAGTAAGAGAAAACAGCACTTTTTATGAGGAATTCAAAATAATTTAAAGAAAAGCAGAAATCCCGGCCAGAATAGTGCAGCAAACCCCAGTTTAAGTCTATGGGGAAGGCGCACCAATCGGAAGCAAGGCACAGACTGCGGTCGCTTTCTGATTGGTTTGCAGCTTTGCCTGTACCTTTCTGCCTGCTTCTCCTGGCCTCCTGGAACCCTTGGTCGGCTGCACAGGTGCCGCCGACCCGCTGGCGGCTCGGAGCCCCTCCGCTCCCTGGACCTCGAGGGCTGCGCCTTCTACAAGGTGGGGGACAGAGGAGAAGGCAGTCAGCAGGTACCTTTATTGCAGTAATCTGCAATAAGGTGCTAAACTTAAGATTTGCACAACAATAGACTGGGAGGGTATGGGGGGTTAGGCGCCAACGCCTAGCCCACACAGCATTTCAAAAGACTGTAACACTTATTTCAAAATACAGAAAACAGCCCATAAATCAGGCACAAAGTAAGAGAAAACAGCACTTTTATGAGGAATTCAAAATAATTTAAAGAAAAGCAGAAATCCCGCCAGAATAGTGCAGCAAACTGATTTGATCTATGGGAAGGCGCGCAATGGAAGCAAGGCACAGACTGGTCGCTTTCCGATTGGTTTGCAGCTTTGCCGTATGCCTTTCTGCCTGCTTCCTGGCCTCCTGAACCCTTGGTCGGCTGCCCAGGTGCCACCCGCTGGCGGCTCGGAGCCCCTCCCGCCTCCTGGACCCTCAGGGCTGCGCCTCTACAAGGTGGGACAGAGGAGAAGGCAGTCAGCAGGGTACCTTTATTGCAGTAATCTGCAATAAGGTGCTAAAACTTAAGATTTGCACAACAATAGACTGGGAGGGTATGGGGGTTAGGCGCCTAAGCGTCTAGCCCACACAGCATTTCAAAAGACTGTAACACTTATTTCAAAATACAGAAAAACAGCCCATAAATCAGGCACAAAGTAAGAGAAAACAGCACTTTTTATGAGGAATTCAAAATAATTTAAAGAAAAGCAGAAATCCCGGCCAGAATAGTGCAGCAAACCCCAGTTTAAGTCTATGGGGAAGGCGCACCAATCGGAAGCAAGGCACAGACTGCGGTCGGCTTTCGATTGGTTTGCAGCTTTGCCCGTACCTTTCTGCCTGCTTCTCCCGGCCTCCTGGAACCCTTGGTCGGCTGCACAGGTGCCGCCGACCCGCTGGTGGCTTGTGTTACTGCACTTTGCTGTTTTGCTGGTTTGAATCTGAAATTAAAGGCTGAACACAGCAAAAATAAGTATTGTGTTTGGTGACATTTTTAGTGAACTACAGCTTCTGGTGTTAATGACTGCACATGATTTTCTCTAGCTGTACATCCCTTTGTTTTTCCACTAGCACCACAGCTCCAGGGTGAGCAGCTCTGTGAGTTTTACATCTTAGACTGTATTTTGAGTAATTGTCTAGCAGCATGTCTTTTACTCCACAGCCTTAGGGGTGAGCCGAGCACAGCATGACATCAGCAGCAGGATCTTCAGCAAGATCATGTATGAGTTTATCTGATACTATTCTGCTTAAACCTGTTTTTTGACATCCCAGCAATCCAAAACCTGCTTTAGATGGTGAAGCAGGTTGCCTTTCCAGATGTATAACCATTAAGGAGGCTTTTGCTCAATATGGTAATTTGGCAGTAAAAATCAGATGTGTAGTGTGGAAGCAAGTTACTCTTGAATAATCCATTGAAGTCTAGCGAGTGACCGGGGTAAAGAATTCTTAAATTCTGTTCATTTGTAGGGGACAAACCTGACTTTGTTGAAATGTGGAAGGAGGAGATCCATGAATCCTCCCTCTCCCTCATCAAAAAAAATTGTTTTAGAATCTATTGAAGTGCAACAAAAATTTGGTGAGGAATTACAATCAAAAGAGGCAGTACTCAATGAGTTCTTGGAGTGTGCAGAATTCTCAACTTTGGAAGACAAGCTTAATAAATCTATTGAGCAATTAGACAAATGTGTGAGGGTTTACAAACAGAATAATTTTATTAGGGATAAGAGAGATTACCAAAATGGATGTGTCCTTAATTGGGAAATCCAGCCTAAATCCTATTTTAAAAAGGCTCACACAGAGGGAGCACCCTCTGAGCAGAATACAGTTCACAAAGAATCTGATTTTTTAGAGGATAGCTACAGTTAAGACAACAGTCAGGACCTGCCCCCATGCCACATCCCCAGAATCAGTTTCAAAAAGGCAGGCACACAAAGAGGTGCTTCAGGAGTAACCAGACAGGATTAGTATTGGGACAGAGACAGAGGCAGGAGCAGGGGAACAGCAAACAATCCCAGAGGAACCAGAGAAGTAACTGTCCTTAACTGGACTAGCAGTATAGCCTAGAGGTTAGAGGAATGAGGTGTGAATGAGCTTGATACATCCAGCAGACCAGACCTGAGTTTGATTCTCACAACCTCCACTTGCATACTGTGTGACTCTGAGCTAGTTACTTAACCACCCAGTGCTCCCAGGTCACCCTGAAAACAGGCACTTGTGCCTAGTGAGCCTTACCCGGTTACCAAATACTAAAATAAAGAAAAAATGTAAAATAATTAACATCTCTGAATACAGACTTACAGATGTTTAAAGGTCTCTACTTAACAGAGGGCTCAAATTACTACCTACTTGTAGTTTTAACTGGTTTAAGACCTTTATTGACTTTAACAAATTTGCTCAGAAACTGGATTTAATTTTTTTTCCAACATAGATTGTCTTACTATGTCGTGGAGAGAGGCACAAATGTCTACTGTGAAGAATATTGTTAATAAACAAACTGCTGATATTAACCTTGTTTTAAATGCAGCAAACATGTAAGATGTCTCTAGTGATATTAAACTTAATAACATCTCATTTAACCCCCCATCAGGCACTAACATTAAAAATTTTTGTCCTAACTCCATGTTTATGCCTCCGTCTAATTCCATAGTTAATGTATTTCTCCAGGTATGTGAGCAAGATTTGCAGATGTTGGCTGAAAATGGTCAGAGGCCATCCTACATTAACACGTCCACTGAGGAATCCAGAGCCCTAGAGTCTTGATAAGAAAAGCTCAATTGCAATTAAACAGGTAGACAGGGGTGTGAGTGTCGTGGTGCTCAACACAAAAGTATATGATGTTGAAGTTAAATGCCAGCTGGGTAATTTTAATTTTTATGCACCACTTTCTGGCTAGCTGTCCTTTGGTTTTAGGAACAGAATAGATACATATTTGGAAGCAACTCTCAATGTTGGCATCATTACTGAAACAAATAAAAGCTTTTCTCAGTTACCCATCCTACCCACCACACTAGCTACACCTTGTCCAATGTTCACAAAAGCCTTGAGAACCCCACAAGACACCCAATTATTTCAGGGAGAGGATCAATCAATTAACTCTATTTCCAGTACACTGACTCATTCCTTAAGCCTTTTGTCTGTGGACTAATGCCCTATGTTAAGGACACCTCCTTGGCTCTGTGTCTGCTCATTGATATCCATGTTGAACCTGATGATATTTCAGTTACACTTGATGTGGAATCACTTTATACAAACATCAGTCATGGGTGGAGGGGGGCAACTGACCTTAGAACACTACTTGGATAAATGCCCAACTCATAGTTTACCTACCACTGAATTTCTACTTCAAAATACCAGGTTTGCATTAGAATGTAACCCATTTACTTTTTTAGGAGAGTTTTTTTTTCTACAAATTAGTGGCACTGCCACGAGTGCAATGTTTGCACCTAGTTTCATGAATCTGCATGTGTAACTGTGGGAGGAGCTACGTTATAGAATGATAGTAGAAATCCATTTCTGGAAAAGCTTTTTGTGTGGAAAAGTTACATTGATGATTGCCTTATGATATGGCAAGGGATGAGGGAGGAACTGAATTCCCTAGCAAAATATCTTGAATCCTCTAACCCGCATCTCAGTGTTTTTCTATCTCAAGAAGTTATTCACATACTGTATCTCCTTTTTGGACTAATACATTATCAAGAGTCATGGTAATGCTGAGGAGACAGATCTCTACACAAGCCCACACACAGCAACATGGTCCTGCAATGTATCTCTTGATGCCCTCAATACATTATTAGGGGTATCCTTACTGGGCAGTTCATCAGAATACACTGCAACTGCAGTACTCAGATGGCATTAATTACCAATGCAACCACTCTGAGTAATAAGTTTGTACAGAGAGGGCATGACCATTCTGACATCTCACGAGCCCAGCAGAGGGCTGCAGATACATAGAGGGACAATTTTTCAGAACAAAGATAACTGAAGGTTTCAAACCCAAACAAATTTAACTTTGTTACCACTTGCAATATTCAAGCTAATGCTGTTAATAGGACCATATATAATTGGTGCATACTTCAGACTGAGCCTAAACTGGAACAATATGTGTCAGTGTGTCCTGGCATGGTGTATTGCCACCCTCAAAACATTGTAGATAGGGTAACACATGGTCTCCAACACCTGGTTCCCAGTTTTGCCAGCAGGCTCTCACAAATGTCAGAGGTGTAAATATTGTAATTTAATCATGAATACACCCACATCTGTGAACAAACATAATGGAATGGCCTTAGAGATAAGACATTTCATTAACTGTGACTTTATTCTTGTGGTATATCTTGACACCTGTAACTGTGGTACCTACTTCATGGGGAAGATGAAACAGAAACTTGAGAGAGCCAGCCCAGTGGCATGGAAGGATGAGACACTGCATGTCTCACCTCCTAGAATGCCAGTGACCTGAGTTTCGAATCATACATGGTCATGGAGGATCAGCTGAGGAAGGAGAGGATTGAATGTTCAGAGGACTGCTCTCATGTCCCGGGAAGGGTGGATTAGCATTCCCATTGAATAACTGACAACAGATGGAGACCTGAGGGTAATATGGGACCCGTATGTCACTGAAGAGAGGATGCTGTGGGACCTGGCAGTGTGTGCATTCTTCCACATGCGCACACGTTGATATATGCATCCCAGCAATGGGGAGAAAACAGAAAAGGGGATGCCAGCAGGCTTCATGAAGCTCTGGCCATGCTCCTAACTCATGGAACTTCCCTGGGAAATCTGGATTATTCACCAGGGGGAGGATGACCATCCCCACCCTTGCCCCGCCATGAAGGGAATCCATGGGGGAACTTCCTGGGGTCAGAGTGGGGGTCGTGTGACACACACTCATGGGCTGAACTGAGCCCTTTCAATGAACAGAGCAACAGCCATGTCTGCTAGCCACCTCAAGGAGTAAAAAGGAATATGAAAAAAAGAAACTCAAAGAGAGGGTTGGTGACAACATGCAGGTTATCATATACTACAACACTGATTATTTGACTGCAGCCTACACTTTCAGCTCTGACAATCCAGTCTACATACCTGGAAGTTTGTGTGCATTGAAAATGTCATAGTTGGCATCCTAGTTGGTGATGTTGAGTTGAACCTAGCATGGAGAGAGAATTGTTTTGGATATTCAAACTTTAGCTACTAATCCACCTGAACTGAATGATAGGGTAGAGTTACGTTTTCTGTCCTAGAGTCTTTAGAGGTACACTACAACACCTGCAGCTGCTGCAGAACTCAGTGGCCTGGTTACCAACAGGCCTTCCATGATCATGCCATATCTTACTGGTGCTGCATGGTCTGCTGGTCAAATGACGTATCTCTTTCAAATTGAATCTTCTGACCTATGATGACCTATATCGACTGTGCCCGGGTTACCTGGCTGAGCTCCTGAATCATTATATTCCATCTTGCCAACTCCACTCAACTGAGAATGGCCTCCTGGTAGTGCTAAGGTAGAGAAGATGATGTAAGGGGAGTGGGCATTTAAAGTGGTGGGCCTGGTCTTTTGGAACTCCCTGCACTGTGCTTTGAGTTAGGCCCCCCCAGGTGGAGGCATTTAAAAGGAGCCTGAAAATCTATTTATTTCAGCAGGCATTTGGGGTGAATGTGTAAGATCTGTAACCCGTTTCAGCTATTTATTAAGTGTCTAAATTAAAGTATGACTGATTTGTGTATCTGATTTCAGTTGTTGGCCCTATTTCTTTATTTATTGAAATGTTTCACGAGAAAGGCATGCTGAGCAACAAGTTGCTCATCTCCCAGTGCAACCTGGGGGATAGGAAACAATGGAATAGCATACTGAGAAATGTTACAATGTTGGAATACAATCTGTTTACTTGCATACAATGAGAGCAGGAGGGATTGCAGGTGAATTACATTGGCTAAGAATGCAGCAGTTAACTATAGTAGATATGAAGACACATAAAGCAATTTGGCAACAGTTGGTGACAGTTGGTAACACTGGAACACATATAAGGTAGGTAAAATTTATTTTTATACAGGTAATACATGTCATTTGGACATAATCCAGTTTACAAGACAGACCTGTGCAAATTCCTAACTAGTCACATACAAATAAGTTCCATGTTAAACACATATAAATAAAAACACCACAATATACAAACAACACGGTATACTTTAAAGACTTACAATAGCTAGATTATAAAATCTCAAAATCTCAACGAACCTTAGAGAAAAAAAATAACTTGGCAACAGTATGTAGCACTACTTAGTAAGGTGACACAATAGTAATCAGTAGCCATTGTAACATAGATATTCAAGATTTACAGTGATTGGAGTAAAGAGAGAAAGAATGGGAGGAGGGAAGGAAACATTGTGGAGGGTAGCATGGAAGAAGGGAAAGGAAATTTACAGAGAGAAGTAGGCAGAACATGATTTTTGAGGCAAACACAGATGACAGGGTGGACTAAAGTGCATATAAGATGGGTATAGGGGTAGGTTAAAAGTGCTTAATTGAGTGCAGAGGTAGGCCAGTGTTTGGCTATGTTAACCAGAAAGAGGGGTAAGAAGAGAGGAGAGATAGAGTGTGGCAGGGTGATGAAAGAGAGGTATTGTATGGGGAGGGAGGGAGGAGTTGAAATTCATCAGTGTCCTGTTATCTCTATCTAGGCAGGGCAGTGAACAGACCTACCGGTACAGCACAGGTTATAGGCGATGAGAGTTATTTATATATAGTGATGTGAGAGAGGGGTGTGTTGGGGGACGATGTTGTGGGAGGGGGTAGCAGAGGTCAACTATAGTAAGGGGGGGTAGTACCCTACCAGTGTGCTGGGTGATCCTGCCTGTACAAGTCAGTGATCTAGCAGTGACTGAGGGGTGCAGTAAAAGAAAAATTAGGGGAAAGGGGGTAAATTTGTTGCCCACTGTGTGCTATGGATCCTGCCTGCACCAGGCAGTGGTCAAGCTCACAGGATGGAGATAGATTAAGGGTAGAGAAAGAAGGGGGAAGAACACTTTAGGAGAAAGGAGAGTAGGTTACTAGGAGGGGCACGATCAGAGGGAAGCAGGAGTGGTGGGGAGTAGACATATGGTAATATGGGCTTAGATGAGATGGCAGGGGAATTAGGGAGGGTCATAGCAGGCACAGGATGGGGCAAGGAAGTTCTTGAAGGCAGAGTTAATGGAGCAGCAAGAGGATGAGTTGTGAATTTCAGAAAGAAGTGAATTACAGATTTTTGGGAGGCGATAACAATAACCCAAATGGCCAATAAGGGTGGAGTGGCATGGGACCACTATGGTTCATGAATTGGTAGATCTTAGGGAGTGGGAAGAAGGGGGAGCAGTTGTAAAGGCAGGGGAGAGACAGGAGGAAAGTTCACCCAGCCAGTGCTTGGAGGTGAATTTTGCACAGTGAGAGCAATGTCGGTTTGTCAGCGAAGGGAAGGATAGGGCAAGGTAGAGATCACAATGATGAGTGCGGAGGGGGCATCAAGCACAAACTGGCAAAAGGAATTGAAGAGGTTATCTAGTCTGGCCAGGGAGGACTTAGAGGCAGCACCGTAGACTTTGTCACAGCAGTCAAAGATAGGTAGGATCATCTTCTGGACAATATCATGCCTAGCCATGGGTGGGATGCAGGCACAGTTCCTGAATAAGATGCCAAGCTTGGCAGACAATTTTTTCTGAATGGTGTCAATATGACCAGAGAAGTTCAAGTGTTGGTCCAGCAGACACCCAAATACCTGAAGGAGGATTTGTCCTGGAGTAAAGTCCCATCAAGGGTGTGGAAGGAGGGTAGAGAGGGAAACCTGGAAAGTCTCTGCCTGGCACCAAAGGTCATAGAGACTGTTTTTTTTTTGGTGTTGAGAGATAGTTGGTGGTTTGTAAACCACTGCTGAACTTTGCTGAAGTTGTGCTTCAAGTTTGATGCAACCCCAGTGGGGCAGGAACCAGATGCATACAAGTCTGTATCATCAGCATACATCCGAATGGAGGAGAAGGGAGAAGAAGGGAGAACAAGTGGGTGGGAGATCATTTAGAAAAATAGAGAACAGTATGGGGCCTAACACTGATCCCTGGGGGGATGTCAGTTCTTATTGGGAGGGGTGGGGACATTGCATCAGAGATCTTTACTGATTTTATGTAATGGCACTCTAAGCCTCCAGGGAAGGGCGCCACAAATAAATGAATAATACTGCTACTTCCCTTCTTGTAAATATTTTATTTTTTATTTATTTATTACACAAAACCCTTTTGGCTATGCCCATTTCCAAAGGATTTAAGGTCAGATACAACAGAGGACAACAATCGGCAGGTATATTATACATACTTATATTTATATTACAGTCCTAGTCAAAGCAGATGATTGCAGAGTGGCAGTATGCCCCTGTGATGTAATATATTTGTACAATACATGATATTTAATACAGAACAGTTATTCATACATTACAATTAATGCGATACTGTGCACTGCCAGATTACAGTGGATATTTGTCAGAGGAAAGTAGTGCTGTTACTAAGCATTAGATTTATGTAGTACAAAGTGCATGTGGTTGAGTGATAGAGGGCAGGATACAAATCAGTGATAGCAGTTGCAGGGGCTAGATGGAGTGAGAGAGGATATAAGTTGGGATTTTAACTGATTTAGAGAGTAGAATGCCATTAGGGAGAGGGCAGGTGATTCCACAGTTTGGGGAATCTGAAAGAGAAGCAGGACTGGCCCAATGATGTTTTCCTGCAAGGCAGCAACAGGGAGTTATATTCGATCCCCTTGTGCCATATTTTTGGTCAACCAGGTGAAGCATGGTCTAAACATAGGGGGACAGCAGTCCAAGAAATGCTTTTGTGCCCTATGGAAATAAATTGTGTTTGTACAAATGCTGCCAATCTCTTGTTCTGGTTGTCCTTCGGAAGCTAAGTATCCTATGGAATAAGTAGCAATAAACCTAAACATAGTGCAAGCTCCTTACATGCAGTGTGGATACAGACTCAGTAGTGTAATTGGAATAACTGTTTTGAAGTGTTTTTTTATGCCACTTTTTATATAAAGTATGACGTTTTTCAGTTTATGCTTGAGCACTGTCACTAATTAATGCATATGGTGTGGTTCTTGGTAGCCGTCTCCTTAAGGCACTACAAGTATAAAAGGTCTATTTACTGCTGCCATGGCAGCCTATTAATAAAGCATGCAGCAGGTGTGAGAAATTGAGATGGCTATCCTGAGCTTGTATTAATACACCTTGCTGTTTTGCTGGTTTAAATCACTAACTACCAACTGAACACAGTAAAAATAAGCATTGTGTTTCTGGTATCTTTATTGAACTACAGCTTTTTGTGTGAGTTCACACAGTTTTCTCTGCCTGTATAGCTGTTTGATTTACCACCAGCACCATGGCTCCAAGGGGAGTGGCTGTGTATGTCATACTTTTTTGGTAGTCTGTAGTTCTACTGCCATACTAAGATTCCTAGAGAGGAAATGCAAGATGTGGGAAAAAACATTCGGAATTTACAGCAGCCACCCCCCCACACACACACAGACACAAACACACAGCTGCAGTGTATTTACATAATGAACAGTATGTGCATTTGAAGTAATGTTTCCCAAGTTGCATTTAAATCTTAAAGTCTGAACCATAACTTTTTAATTTATCTGCAGTACTGAATGTCAAATCATTATAAAAGTCTATAATTAAGGTTTGAAATGACATCTAACAGATTTTTGTCATATTGCATACATTATCGTTAGAAAGAAATACATGATCCACTCTGGGGGTCAAACCCAGTCCTTCTGCTCTCTACTGTTTGGTAATCTGTAGGGCTACCACTGTACTAAGCTTCCTAGATGGAAGATGCATACTGTGGCAAAGGACATCCACCACTGACTGCAGACCATATCCCCATGGTTGAAGTGAATTTTTGTAATGAACAGTCTATTTGAAATAGTTTCCTAACTTGCATTTAAATTTCCCTGCTCCTGCCAACCTTCTCTCTGACTCCTTACCTAATCCATTGTCCACACCTGGGACCCAGAAGCAGGTCAGGAGCTTCCTTGGGACTGTAGAGTACTGCAGAAAATTTGTATCAAATTAAAGCACCCTGGCAGCTTTTCTATCTAGCTTATTAAAGAAAAAGCAACCCAAGAAAGTAAAATGGGACATAGCATGTAACAGAGCCTTCACACAGCTAAAAGTCACACTGTGTATTGCCCCTGTGCTGGCCAGCCCAGGCTACACTAGGCTATTTCTGGTACAGACCGATGCCTCGGATGTGGGGATTGGAGCCCTCATCAGCCAGACATCCCAACAGAGGAAAGATCACCCTCTTGTGTACCTAAGTAGGAAGCTACTTCCCTGCAAACAGGCATACTCCACAGTGATAAAAGAAAGCCTTGCCCTGGTCATTAAATAAGTTAGAGCTATACCTCTATGGGAGGAGTTTTGAGGAACAGACAGACCACAACCTTCTGGTGTGGCTAAACCAAATGGGAAAGCCAAATGGTAGATTCCATAAATGGAGCATTGCACTACAGGCCTACAACATGGACATTAAACATAGATCAGGGTCTGCTAATGCCAATTCAGATGGCCTATCCTGCCAATCAGAGTAAGGGACAGAACTAGTGAAAATCCTTTCTGAAAAGGAGCATGTTTCCCTAAGGTTCTGTTAAGGAGGGAGGAGTGTGGTGGGATAAAGCCATATCTTATTGTTCTAATCATATTTCATGTTATTTTATTTGTGTAATATATCAAGGATGCCCATGGTATTCCAGTCTAACTTGCAAGGGATCATGGGTACAAAAAATAAGGCCTTAAAATGATGTACTCCCTTGTTGCTGGGCAGAAACTGTTAGCTGCTTAGCCAGGGACTGTAGTTTGATGAAACCATTTAAAAGAAACAAAACAGCTAATTAAGCATAGATGGTAGGCCAGGTATCCTAATTTGCTTGTGAAAGGCCAAGGCCTCTAGATGAGCTGCAATGTCTGAGGACATTTTGTCCTGACAGGTCTACCCAGAGTTAATCTAATTACAGCTGAATGGAGTTGAATTTTGGTAAATTGCTGCACTGGGCATAGCTTAACTGCAGTCATAAAAGGAAGGCTAATGTTAGCCCAAGGCTGGTTCAGACTGGCTTGAAGAAAAGAAAAAAAACTCTCTCTCATGCTCAAAACTGAACATTTGTTTTTGTAATAAAATATTAAAGCCTGATTGGTTGTGTAACCATGGAGACAGAATGCTAACCAACTGCAGGGCAAGTCAGTATCCACTGGACCTGCCCTTTGAGAAATCCTTTACAGCGGGGTACAAGACTTTATCAGTCTTTTTGCCTTTTGCCTTCTGCTTCTGTTTGCTGCCTTTTGCCCTTTGATGTTGGTGAAAGAAACTGCACTTGGGATCCTGCCCTGCTGAGGGAGCAGATACATCTTCTTTTTCAATATATTCTGCTGGACCACAAGAACCAAGGTTTAAGCTACTTTCTAAGGACACTTTTCACTTCAAATTCAGCAACCAAGGACTTAAAGAAGAATTTTCAAACCAGAATTTCACAGTTTGGGTTTTATTGTATATTTCCATTTTATTTTCCATATCCTGTAATCAATGTCTAAAATTAACTGTCTTCAAGTTGTCTGCTGTATTTAGTAATCAATTAGTAAAAGCTTTTGGCTTACTTTAAGATAATTCTGCCAGTGTCTTTTGTGTGTGTTGTTTTGGGAAGGGTTGTTCAAACTATACTACACCTGTGAGACTGCTTAAGGGCTAAGCACTACCAAAGTAAAGTACCACAAGGGACTCTGTGGACAAAAGGAGTGGAAGAATGTGAAAGGTCTCAAGAAGGGGGTCTTTGGGGGTTTGAAGTGGTCTCTGCATTTCTCAGAAGAGACACATATAGGGTGTATAGGGCAGCCCCCGAAGTCCTATACATGACGGTGGTTTTTCTGGCGTGCTATGCAGTGGCCAAGAGGGTTTTATCCCAGGAACACAGACTCAAGACTGTATTTTCACCCCCTTGCATGGAGAGAGAGGGAGTCTTGGGATCCTCTGGTGTACATTCAGTTGTGAAAAAGTGAGCATACTAGAAGGACAGAGATAGGGTATCCTTGACCCTGATCACAAGGGGATTCACTGTAGCCCAGGGAATTCCTGTTCCACCATGTGGGCTTGTGACACCCCCCAGCCACATGATTCTGACTCTTCCATGGGCACTTTTGGCTGCCTCTTTGACTCATCTTCACAGCATAAGCTCTGACATCTTTCCCGGAGGTACTATGCACTTTATTTTGATCTTGCCCAAATGGACAACTGATTTGTAAGCTAATGTTATTGCTGTCAAGAATTTAAGACTTTGAAATTTTGTTCTATGCGCCATTTTTAAACTTCACATAACTGTTAATGTAACCACATTATATGACTTGCTGTGATCTTGTACTGATATTCTGCCCTCCCTCCCTCTCTTCCCCTTGTTGGACCTGGAAATGAGCCTTGACTCAGTGTGCATTTCCCAATTGCCAGTTTTCAAATAAATAAATAAATTGAGAATTTAAACATCAAGTCTGAGGTGGAATTTTTCAAGTTATCAGTAATATACAGTAGCATGCCAAACATTGCTGAACGTCTATCATTAACATCATCAATAACCTCTAACAATTTCTGTCAATCTACATAAATTGTAGTGAGAATAAAAAAAAAGTTCCACAATGTGGAATGAACCCAGGCCCCTGACTCTACAGCTTGGCAGCCTGTATCTCTACCTCTATACTAAGCTTCAAATATAGGAAAAGAATGAAGTGGAAAAGCACATACAGCAAAGATTGCAGACCCCCCCCTTATTCAGCTGTGGTGGATGTTCATAATTAACAGTCTATCTATTTAAAGTAGTTTTTTTCCCCAAGTTGCATTTAAACCTCATTGTCTGAGCTGTAAATTGTCAAATTATCAGCAATATAGAACTTCAAACCTTGTTGAAAGACTATCACTATTGTCAGCAATGGCATCTAAGATTTCTCTCTTACTACATAAATTATAATGAGAAAGAAAAAAAAACTTACATTCTGAGGATCAGACCCAGGCCCCGTACCTTCTACTCCTCAAAAGAATGTAATTCTACCACTGTACTATGCTTCCTATACAGGAGACACATGCTGTGGCAAAGGATGTGAAGCAGTGAGTACAGACAATCCCCCCACCCCCACATACACACAGCTGCAGTGGATGGTCATAATTAACAGTCTGTGAATGTGAAATAGTGTTTACAAGTTGTATTTAAACATCAAAGTCTGAGCTGAAACTTTTCAAGTTATCAGCACTATAGAACTTCAAGCCCTGCTGAATGTCTATCACTATCATCAGCAGTGACATCTATAAATTTCTCTCATACTATATAAATTGTAGTATGAAAGAAAAAAACAATTTTCTACTCTGGTAAATCAAACCAGGCCCCCTTCCCTCTATTGTATGGTTGCCTCTTGTATACTGCTGCACTAAGTGTCCTAGATAGGATATGCATGCTGAGGCAAAGTACATCCAGCAGTGAGTAAAGCCCACCCCTGACCTACACAGCTTCAGTGAATGTTTAGGCAATAATCCATGACAGGGTCTGGGTTATACTGGGATTTACTCATGCCTGGTGTGGTTTGGTCACAAGGCAGCAGGCCGAGAGGCCAAATCCACACCAGGCATGAGTAAATCCCACCATAACCCACACCCTGAAGTGAATTATTGTGATTATACATATGGCAAAAGGAGTTTGGATGCAACACACAATTACAAATACATTTTCTGTTTGTTTCTTTTTTTTCATTAAGTTTTCAGGCATTTATTTATTTGTTTATTTATTTATTTAAATTGTGGTAACTGTGGTAGGCACACTGAGACTTTGATAATCCCTTTTTCAGGGGCGACCCGGGATTAGTTACATGTACCTAGAGTGGAAAAGAAAACCAATGCTTTTGATTGTACTACTGTATATGGTACATTGATTATGTATATGTGTCACAGAGGAAGACATTACTACAGTTGATATAGGTGAGTTTACGTACGAACAACCTTGTTAGTTGCACACATTCATGAGTAGATAGTAGATGTAAGTGCAGTTCAGTACATTATGTCCTTTCTTACTGTTCCTCTCTCCCTTTTTGTCTTTATTTACATGAGGCATTCCCCTTTAGCAGAGGTGCCTTTATGGGTTGCAGCACCTGCAATGAGACCCACTGCTTAGGTGAAGTTTTAATCCTTTCTTGTACTCTTCAAGAGAGGTGCAGTCCTGGAGCTCTCTTGGGAGATTGTTTCAGAGTTTGGGGAGGGTTATTCTAGGTGACCATTGTCCTATAGTTAATCTGGCTCTTGAGGGTTCTAGCAGCTTGTGTTCAGCTGATCTGAGCTCCCTCCTGTTGCTCTTGGGGGTAATAGATTGCTCAGGCTCGGTGAGGCATCAGATTGCTGCAATTTGAAAGCTGAGAACAGGGAGGGATAGGCGAGTCTCGCTTCAAGGGGTGGCCAGTTTAACACTTGTAGTACATCGCAGTGGTGCTCCATTCTTTACACCCCAGCAGAAAAATGGCTGATTCTGTGGTACAGCGTACTCAGACGTGCATGTTCCATTGCCCTCAGTCCTTGAAGCATTGTTGCACCATAAAACAGGATGGGAATGATAGTCCAATTGCTGACCACAATCCTGGTTTCTTTAGTCAGGTAGGAGCTTAGTCTCTATAGGAGCCCAAGTTTTTGGTTTACTATTGTTGTTAGGTGGTCTGTGTGTTTCTTGTAAGAGATTTTCTGGTCTGTGAGCGTTCCCAAATACTTGATACTGTCCACCACTTCGATCCCTGTTCCATTTGTGGTAGAGAGTGATAGAAGAGAAGCCCGGTATGGGATAAGCTTTTTGGGGCCAAAGAGCATGGCTTTGGTATTTTTTGCTGTTTAGTACCAGCCTGTTTGCCTGGAACTAGTCTTCTACTGTTGAGAAAACTTGTTGCAGCTCCAAGTTTAGTAATTCCGAGTCCTTGCCAGTTCTGTACAGTACTGTGTCGTCCATGTATAGCATGACCTTTGCTTCACCGCAGTGTAGGTGTAGGTTGTTGATGAATAGGGAAATAACAGAGTGCCTAGGATAGAACCCTGTGGAACTCCATCTGACAGTGGATGCTCATCTGATTTAGTACCGTTCCACCAAATCACTTGCGTCCTGCCATAGAGGTAACTGGAAATACATTTTAGGGCCAGTGGGCCCGATTCTAGAAAGGGAAATATGCCAGATGCAAGTAACACAATTGCGCAAGATATGTCAAAGCAATTGCAACTTACGATATATGGCCTATTCTAGAACAAGGGAAAGATACACCAAACACAACTGCACAAGTCATGACAAGCAAGATACAGCATATAAAAGGGCATAACACACAGCAGCGGTCTAACATACACCAGCAGATATGCCACAGCCATGGTAGAAGCTGCGGTTGACAGACAGAGGAGGAAGAAAAACTTCACTCATGAGGAGGTGAACACACTGGTAAAGCAAATAAATAGGCACCATGCACTCCTCATGAGTCATGGCGGGGATGCCAAGAGGAGGAAAAAATGGAAAAAGCATGGGACAGGGTGACATGCAGAGTCAATGCCATAGCTACACAGTGCCGGACTGTTCAGGATGTCCATAAAAAGTACCAGGACCTCAAGCACCTGGTGAAGCGCTAGGTGGTGTAAAACAGAAGTAGTGCACAGGGCACAGGGGGTGGACCCACCCAGCAGCAGCCACTCAGCAGCATTGAGAGGAGGATTGCAGCACACCTCAGCCAGCAGAGCATCACTGGAGTCACACAGCTGGACAGCTTCAGACAACACTCTGCCACAGGTAGGGACAAACAACAGCAATGTACTGTATATTACAGGCCTGACATGACAACAGCACTGCAGCCAACAGCAAAGGTGGAGTGGGTGGGGTGACAATGTGTAGGCAGATGTAGTGGTGGGGTGGCATGCCACAGGAATGCCACATGTCCACAGCTGGCCACAGAGTGGACATAGGGAACCAGACAATGGCCGGGGCAGGCCAGGGAAAAGCATGTGTGCAGCTGACATGTGCTTCTGTGTAAATGAATGTGCCATGCCCATCAGTGGAGGGGCTGGCACGTGCACATGACACTGGTGGGGGGGCTGTGTTCAGGCATGGGCTGTGCTGCACTGGGAGGTGCTGTGACATGCACTGTGTACTGGTGGGGGGCCTGTGCAGAGGTAAGGACTGTGCTGCACTGGGAGTTGCTGTGACATGCACTGTGTATTGGTGGGGGGATAGTGCCTAGGTATGGTCTGTGCTGCACTATGAGTTGCTGTGGCATGCACTGTGTACTGTTGGGGGGAGGCTGTGCACAAAGAAGAGCTGTGCTGCATTGGGAGTTGCTGTGACATGCACTGTGTACTGGTGGGTGGTAGTGCCCAGGTATGGACAGTGCTGCACTGTGAGTTGCTGTGACATGCACTGTGTATTGGTGGGGGGGGGTTGTGCTCATGCATGAGTTGTGCTGCACTGGGAGGTGCCATGACATGCACTGTATACTGGGGGGCTGTACAGAGGTATTGGCTGTGCTGCACTGGGATTTGCTGTGACATGCACTGTGTATTGGTGTGGGGGGGTGGTGCCCAGATATGGTCTGTGCTGCTCTGGGAGTTGTTGTGACATGCACTGTGTACTGTTGGGGGGGAGGCTGTGCACAGGGAAGGGCTGTGCTGCACTGCACTGGGAATTGCTGTGACAGGCACTGTGTATTGGTGGGGAGGTTGTGATCAGGTATAGGCTGTGCTGCACTGGGAGGCGCCATGACATGCACTGTGTACTGGGGGGGCGTCTGTGCACAGGCATGGGCTGTGCTGTAGGGAGGAGGCATCAGTCACTGTCCCAGTGCTCACAGAGTGAGGGTGAGAGCTGTAGGAGATGTGCATGGAAGGCAGGGACAATGTAGTCACCCATTGGTGCTGGCCCCTGCAGCACAGTGGTGTCCCATAGGCATGGCCGTGCACGGTGTCACTGTGCAGTGAGGAGCTGTACAGGGCAGCAGTGTGACAGCTGGATAAGATGCACCAGGATGGACAACACAGCATGGGCAGCAATGGTGGGGGGACCACACCATCAGAGCAGCATGCAGGTACAGTGGTGGCATACACCAGGTGGGAATGCACAGATGTGTGGTAGGTGCAATGCCATGGTGCAACACTGAAGCAGACCTGGGAGGACAACACTGATCAGGCAGGTGAGGGCACACAGTGATGTGGTGACACACTAGCATTTTGCCCATCCAACAGGTGCTATGGCAGCTGGTGCAGGTGGTCCCAGCGGAGGAGGAAGGTGGGAGCAGCAGCAGCAGCAGCGTCAGCAGGGCCGGTATGGTGCTGGCATGGTCCAGGCCACCGGCACAGTGTCGGATGATGACAGCATCACAACATCCAGTGGAGGCAGCCCAGATGCCAGTACACCTGTGGCCGGAACACCAGAGCCCATATCGGAGCCTGAGAGGAGTGATGATGGTGACAGCCCCATGGTAGAGGAGGCGGTGGACAGCAGTGAGGAGGATGCAGCAGGATCACCAGGGGAACAGCAGAGGTCCATGGAGGACACCAGCAGCAGTGCCGCCACACATGTGGAGGTGGTGCAGATGCCTGTGGCTGACCAGGAGGAGGCACAGCAAGAACAGCCAACTGCAGAGGACACTGCCATAGGGTCGCTGAGCCCACTTAGCTCCCGTGGGCTGGAGGACCAATTGAACAAGGCCGTCCGTGAGCTGCAGGACCAGCTGTCCCCACCAGCCTACATTGGGGACTATTGCTAGTCAGTGCTGGCTGGCCAGGGGGATGTCAGGCAAGAGCTGGGGAACATACACCAGGGCATGCAGGAGCACCACACCAGCATGGAGCTGCAGCTGTCCAGCACTGTCAGCTGTCTTCAGGCATTCACCAGGGACACCTCAGTATGCATGGCTGGCCTATGGGATGCCATCCAGGGCATCTGGCACTGTGCTGAATGCCAGGCAGTCTTCAAGGACCACCTCAGCACAGGCCTGGAAAACAAGTTGGCACACCAGGAGTGCCACGATACAGCCATGGCCACAGCCATGCAGGCCATAGCATGTGCACTGCAGCTGCTGCATCACCTGCAATACCTGGCCCAGTGGATGGCACCCCCTACTACTGCACATTCCAGCACCCAGACATAACCACCAGAACCAGTTGTACCCTCACCCCCAGCCCAGGTGTCAGTTGCACCCCTCCTGCCAGTCATGCTGCCGGAGCCACAAGTCCAGCCAGGCACTGCCTACACTGCCCCAGGCACAGGCTGGTACCATGGTGCACACTCCGTGACCCACACAGCCATGCCAGCTACACAGGCGCAGGCCAGTCAAAGCCCCACACACACAGGCCCACTGCAACAGGGACAGGCACAGGGCACACACAAGAGGGCAAGCACACCAAGGTAGATGCATCACAGGCTGCACAGGGACTGAGGCATTCCACACAGGATAGGGGATCACACAGTGCAGCACCAGCACAGCAGCAGCCACATGTGGCTTAGAGGCATGTTGGCCTGCGGGGGCAGAGGCACAGCAGGATCACCATTGCGGCACACCCAGGACCATAGGGTGCAATGCCAGGGGAGGGCTACCTGGGCACCGCACGACACGCCCGAACAGCCGGGTCCCCCACTGCCCAGCACCCTGCACCAGAGAGATCTGTATGAGTATAGTGTGGCCGTGGCAGACAACTGTGAAATACCCATGTGTCTGGCGCAGATGGGGGATGGATGGGCAGGACTGCAATGGGGAGGCGGGGCCAATAACATGGCAGGGAGTCACATGTATTGGGGGCACTGTGCAGGTCACATGGGTGTGTATGTATGTATGACTGTGTGCATGGGTAAGTGAGGGAACATGCATGCTGGGATGAACAAGGGAGCACTGTGATATGAGCACCTGTTGTTTATAATGCACCATGTAAATAAACCATTGCACCTCATCCATATGTTGTGTAGTTTGTATGTCGGCGGTGTACTGTTTCACAGGATACAGGTTGGGTAGGGAGTAGCCCCCATTAACAACAATGTCCTTCATGGGTCCACTGTACACATGGCATGCTGAGTGGCACCTCAGGTGACATCAGATGTCCATCGGTACCGGTCACAGCCCTAGAAGGGCCTGCACCAGTAGGCAGGTGAACGCCATCGCAGGACATGGGTCAGCCCATCGACAGGACATGGTCGCACAGCACTGCAGCAGTGTGCCAGGCACCTGGCACTGGATACAGGACAGCTGAGTCAGGCCACAGTCCATGGGGACTGGTGCATGCAGTAAAGCTGAATACCAGGATGACACATGCCATGGCATGCAGGTGCCATGGGAGGGATACCACAATGTCTGGTGGCAGCAGGGGTGCTTCAGGATGGAACATGGCCAGACAGGTAGCCCTCAGCATCGACAGGTGAAGTGCACCCATGGGATCCCGGGACCCTGGTGATGGGCTATGCAGCTAGGCATACCATGGGGGTCTGCCCTCCACACCACTGTAGGTGATACAGCCCAGCCACTGGCAGGGCAGGCGCATGTGTGCAGTACTTTGCCAGTGCCATGCCATGGCTGCACACAGTGCTGTGCAGTCCCACCACTGTGTGTAGATCCATGTCAGTTGCAGCATCCTGCCTCTGACCACCACAGAGCACAAACACAGGGCCATGCAGGCCAGATGCTACACATGCAAGTACTGCCATGCCCACACCACACTTGCCACGCACTTCAACATTGCATATTGCACAAGCCAACATGCACTGCAACATTACATATCGCAAATGCCAACATGCACTGCAACATTGCATGTCACAAATGCCAAAATGCACAGCATATAGCAACTGCTTCAGCATGCTGCAAATGCTCATCACAAGTGCTGTGCCACAGGTTGCAATTGCACATGTGCAAACTGCGACGTGCGATGCACTTACGGCATACACATGCAGCACATGCAGTAGCAAGTAGCTAGGCCCTGGCACAGTGTGGGGTTACAGGGGCTGTAGTACTGGACCTTGGACTAAGCTACAACACAGCACTATGAGCCAGGACAGGACATGGACAGACAAACTGCAGACAGGTGAGTACTGGGCTACAGCAGGCCCTTCCCTATACATACCCCTATTCCATTTGCCACTGACCTGAGGGCCAGGAACAGGTATGGACACTCACAATGGTGGACATTCACGGGTTCAGTAATGTTATGTGCAATGGGATGTGTACAATGTCCAGGATCTGTGCTCATGTTATATGTCAAGGGTTATGGGGGTCATGTTACATCCAGACACCACTGTGTGGCGGTCAGTATCCAGGACTGAACATATCTATGGATGGTAACATGTTACCCTAGTGGTACATCACTATTCCATGCAGGTAGGCCCACCATCACTGACCACCATGCCTGCATTGGTGGCTGACATCTTATAGTTGTGTTCACACCCGGATGTCACTGACAACCCCCCTCCTACATGTGGTTGTGACTGCCTGCCATTTTGAAGGCACCGACACCTGTATTGGTGGCAACAGGACCCTGGGGACAATTAAGGACACGGACCCTCAGGATGGGGGTCACTGTCCATCACATCGGGGTACAGGAGCAGAGAACAGTGGACACCATATTGTTGTACTGTACACTGTGTAGTACGGTGGTAGGAGAGTTGTGTACATAGTATCTGGGCTGCAGCATGCATTCACAGCACAGTAGCTGTGTGTGCATCACACTGCCCATGGGTTGTATGTGGGTCTAACCACTGGTCAGGAGCATGGGGTTGGATGTCCCCCATGATTGGAGATGCCTGAGGGATATGCCCCCAGACCCCCCCTCAGCAGTACTACCCATGGCACACGCCATCACACCTGCTTGGCACAGGCCCAGGCCAAGGCCCTCCATGGCTCCTGCTGTACAGGACTGTTCCCTGATGCTGTCACAGCTGTCTCAGTGGTCACTCATGTGGGTCGCACAGCTGCCACAGCAGGGTGGGGCTAGGACTCCCACCACCATGTTATCTATGGGTGTGGCCATGTAGACCTCATCAGGGTAATGCTAGGCACACAGAGGCATGGTGTACACAGGCCTTAAACATAGAAACATAGAAACATAGAATTTGATGGCAGATAAGGACCGCTTGGCCCACCCAGTCTGCCCATTTCCCTACCTACTGGATAAGATGCAGATCTACTTCTTCTTACCCCACCCCCAGAATTGCCTTATGACTGTCCCATGCATGCTTGAATTCCACCACTGATTTTGACTCCACAACCTCCTCCGGAAGGCCGTTCCATGCATCCACAACCCTCTCTGTGAAAAAATTACTTCCTTAAATTACCTCTGAGCCACCCCCCCTCTATCTTCAAATTGTGCCCTCTTGTTCTTGCACACCTCTTTTTTTGAACGATGCTACCCTCTTGGACTTTGTTGATTCCCTTGAGGTACTTGAAAGTTTCTATCATGTCCCCCCTCTCCTTCCTTTCCTCGAGGCTATAAGCATTAAGCTCCTTAAGTCTCTCTTCATATGTCTTCTGGTGTAGACCCTGCACCATTTTAGTTGCCCTCCTCTGGACAGCTTCCATCCTGTCTATGTCTTTGTGGAGATTGGGTCTCTAGAACTGCACACAGTACTCCAGATGGGGTCTCACCAGCTGTCTGTACAGAGGGATAATAACTTCTTGTTTTCTACTGGTGATGCCTCTCCCTTGCATCCCAGTAACCCCCCAGCCTCCTTGCTGCCCTCTCACATTGCTTGCCCACCTTTAGGTCATCTGATATGACTACCCCAGGTTCCTTTCCATTTTGTTGTTGTTAGTATCTCACCCCCATTGTGTACTCTTCCCTGGGTTTTGTTTCCCAGGTGCATTACCTTGCACTTCTAAGCATTGAATCTAAGCTGCCATACATTTGACCATTTCTCTAACCTTGCCAAGTCCCTTCTCATCCTTTCCACCCCACCCTGTGCATCAACTCTGTTGCAAATCTTAGTGTCATCTGCAAAGAGACATACTTTTCCTTCCAGTCCTTCTGCAATGTCGCTTATAAAGACATTGAAGAGGACCGGTCCTAATACTGAACCCTGCGGTACCCCACTAGTATCCCTCCTTTCTTCTGAGTGGACTCCATTTACTATTACTCTCTGTGTCCTATTCTCCAGCCAATTCTTTACCCAGGCTGTCATCCCCAGCAAGTAGCTGTTCTTGGGATTTCTGGCTCCAAGGTGCATGGCCTTGCACTTTTTAGTGTTAAACTCAAACAGCCACTCCCTAGACCAGTGTTCAAGTTTAGCAAGATCCTGCCTGAGTGCCTGTCTCTCTTCCTCATTGTCTATTTTTGCACAAATCTTAGTGTCGTCCACAAACAGGCAGATCTTACTCTTGACCCCCTTTGCAATGTCTCCAGTGAAGACATTGAACAAAACGGGGCCAGCACTGAACCCTGTGGTACTCCACTTGTTACTGACCATGGCTTGGATGTCTCCCCCCCTTACAATTACCCTCTGTTGTCTCCCCTGCAGCCAGCTCTCAACTCACCCCACCAGTTTTTGCCCTGCTCCCATGTCCCTCAGCTTGCTCATTAACCTCCTGTGTGGCACAGAGTCGAAAGCCTTGCTGAAGTCTAGATACATGACATCCACAGCATGGCCTTCATCAACCGCCCTAGTGACCCAGTCGAAGAAGTCAATCAGGTTAGTTTGGCAAGATCTTTCTGTGACAAACCCATGCTGTCTTTCATCTAGCAGGTCATTGCTATCAAGAAAGGTCAGCAACCTCTCCTTCAATAAGGTTTCCATCAACTTCCCCACAGGTCTGTCAGAGGGCCTGCTGACAACTCTGCCAGTTCCTTCAGGACCCTTGGGTGTACACTGTCTGGTCCTGGTGCCTTTTCCACCTGCAAGTCTTTAAGGCCATTCAGAACTCTATCCTCTTGGATGACCTCATCTGTTATCTCTGCCCCCCTCCTCCACCCTTGCTTTTTTTTTTTTTAACTGAAATTTATTGTGTGCAAATATGCAGAGAAAATGTATTTCCTGGTACTTTTTTTCCCCCATCTGCTGCATTACAGTGATACCTGTAGGACAGAACAGGGTGAGAGTTCACAGGCCAGTGTCTATTTCTTGGTCTTCCACATCTGGTTCGGGTGGACATAGCTCTTCCAAAGCGATCTCTTCACTTTCCTTTAAGTCTGGGATCCTCCGAAAGATGGCCTTTAAGCCAGGCATAACCTGGTCATACTGGTGGAGAACATCTAGACAATGCTCGGTAAAATATTTATCCTTCTGGGAAAGGCAGTGCAGTAACAAGACTGTGTCCTGTAGAAACTGAACTGCTGAATATCCCAACAAACCCAGATTTCTTTCAGATTTCCTCACATTCAGCCAATGTCAATGCAACACGATCGTTAGTGTCTTGACAACCTCATTACTGCATTGACACTCAGAATCATAACAACTGTGCAGGAGCCAGAGTTGTAAGTATACAACTTCGTAAAAAACCTCACCACCTCAATCTCCAGCTGAAACCACTGTCTGTCAGAGGCTGATTTATCTGGTCTGTAAGTGGTATATGTACAGAGATGTAGGAGAAGACAGTTTTCTGAATGGGAACAGAGGAAGGTTGTTAACTGGCTATGGTCAGTAAATACAGCCATCAGCCGGACAGACAGACAGACAGACAGCAGAACATGGCGAGTTACGGCCCAAACATCTCAGCAGCACTGAGTTGCTTAGAAAGAACTGGAACCTGGGCAGAAGTTCTATAGTGGAGTTCTCAGACAGTTTCACCAAAACCTTTAAACTCTGGCAGAGGATGGTTTCTCTTTGTTGAGCTGTGCTTATAACTGAAGGGTCCAAGAGCTGAAGCAATTTCCTGAGTAAAGGGTGCAGGGACTGGTCATCCTGCACAAGTTCCTGTGGTGCAGTTAGTTCTTCTTTTAGCTTTGACGGTCCTGGCTTGGTTTCATTTTGAATGTAAGGGGAAATCTGAGTTTTTCCCTTCCCTCCAGTTTGTACATGCTTCATGTCTGTACTGGAGTTCGGAGACAGTAGGCTACAAACAACATCCTTGCTGTGAAATACCAAATGAAAGAGAACACCCAGTGCTGTAAGACGAAATCTTCTAAAGAGAGCTTGTAGGTTCTCAGTACTTTTTACTGTGCTCCCTTCAGAACTAGAAGAGTACAATGATCGACTCTTTGGAGGACTTCGCCCTGACTTTTCAATGGTTTGCAGCATTTGGCAATAACGACTGATATAGTATTGCACCAATGGCAGAAGGTGGACAGCACCAGGAAGGGTGCAAAGTTGGTCCGGGCCAAGACATGCACATGTCCTGTTCTGGCTGTCCCTGCTCAAGAGTCAACATGCTGAGACCGGTCACTGCAAGTCTCCAACATTCAGTTAAACTATGAGGTGTGCCATTACCAGAACCTATGGACCTGGGGCTTAGCTTCCCTGTTGATATTGAACTGAAGCAGGTTTGTTGTCCTATGGTTCCTGCCATAGCTTCAGGACTGAGGCTGAGAAGATGACACAAGCCCAAAGACCCTGGAGCTATGGACTCTTTGAACAGTGTGCTCAGCAGTACAGAACCTTTCATTTGTGTCTTCATTTGTGTTTTCTGTCTTACAATTGAAGTGCAAAAGCTGTTATTTTCCAAATCCTACTCTTCCTTGACACATCTGGTTTGTACACCTTTGTCATCGGTTTTGGTGGAAGCTGCTAGCCAGAGTTGCTGAGGTCCTTGTGAACAGTGCTTGGGAGACATTTCAGCAGCAAAGGATGCAGTGGTGGGAAAGGAATTCTTTCCAGTCTGAGGGGAAACACAGCCTTCCAGTTTTGGAATTCCTGTAGTTTTCTGCTTGGGGCTCAATTTTGAAGCAACAGGAGTTGAAGGCTTGGCCACTCTTTCGCAGTTCTGCAGTTTTGTTCTCAACTCATTCATCTCTGCATCCTTGAAATGCAATTCAGATACCAATGCCTGTATCTTTCTGGAGAGTTCTTTTTCCTTCTCACTCAGCAGTTGTGCTTTCTCCTTCTCCAGAATTACATGAGCCCTTTTCTGCTGGTCCAGGTCTGACTCAGTCAGCCGTAACATATCTCGCAAGACTTTAATTTCTCCATTTTTCACGAGAAGATCATCCTGCATTTCTTGCACCTTTCACTTAAGTTCTTCATGTTGCGCTTGGAGGACTTCAAACCCAAATGTGTCTACATCTTTAATATGTCCCATGGCACTTCCTGCTGTTCCCTTTTCAGCTCTGCTGCTAGTTACATTCAAAGACTTGTTTTCCCTGCCCTTTAGGTTATCGCTGAATGAACCTTTGACCCTGGTGCCCAGCACAACAGCAGTCTCTGTGTTTTTACTGGAAGCTGCTTGTTCCAGGCCTTGAGTTAAAGCCTGTGTGGTAAGTATATCTATTTCCTCCAAGTCATCCGCTGCAAAATCCTCATTGTCACCAAAAGGATCCTCATTCTTTTGGGGATTCTTTGCATCCATCCCTCGGTGGCGTTTATTTGGTGGGAAAGTGGCAGCATGGTTTACATTCCTGCCTCGCGCAGATGACCCTTGAAAACCGGAAGTGGGGGTGCTCAGTCGTGCCTGATCCACGCTGTACAACATTGAGCTGCTCCTTTTCTTATTTCCAAACAGCGGGTTCACCGACATCCTGCAATCATGAGACCTAAAGTGCAAAGTCAGAGGATTCACTTGTCACACCTGGCATCCTGGGATCACAGAAAGCCACCCGAGCAGCATTATTGTATAAATGGGACCGATATCATATATGTAAACAACCTTGGAACAGATATCAATATTGTGGCAGCTGGGACACTGGTGAGGGATGCACTGCCTCTGGGATGTGCTGGGAGTGGGTAAGGGGCATGGGCCTGACTGTGTAGCACTACCGCACTGTGCACAGTACACTGTTCATCATGGGTGAGCCCCACACTGTAGGCACTGAGGGACGGTTGTTCACACACAGGTCATTATGGTGGTTGCTGTAGGCACTATTGGCTATCATGGTGTGTGGTGTGCAGGTATACCACCACGGCTCAGGTGGTTGGGCACAGGCCCCAGGCCGAGTACGTCCAACACCTGAGGCATGGCGGTGACCGTGCCCTAAACACACCCTGGGGGGCATTGCTGCTCCTCCATGATGGCATGTTGTACTACACAGTCCCAAAGGCATGTCATGGACTGTTGTGTACGTGTGGTTCACATGTCGTGTGTTGTAGGTGTAGATGGACTGACAGAGTGCCTGCTGGCCCACCATGGGTGCACAGTGTGGCTGGAACTGGACACGAAATGCTGTGCTGGGATGCCCCCACGGCACCCATGTACTACACCACTCCTGGACAGTGGTGCACCATGGTGTCCATGGACCATGGTCGCACACACCCATACCCAAGGTGGTACCTGGCTTGGTGTGATATGGACACTGCCAGGATGGTGCACATACTCACACTGCACCCTGTCATGTGCACCCCATAGGGATGAGGCCATGGTCTTGTCACAATGTCACTGTGCTGCCACAACTGGGTGCATGTCTGTTAGGTGGGAGTGTGTCACTGCATTGGTGGGCTGCACCACCTGCTGGCCTGTGTGCCATATCCATTCCTGATGGTTGGTCACTCCATGTGGTGCCATCAATGCCTGTGTGCAGCACGTGGATGCCCATTGTCCCAGCTGTCTTGAGCCTCATAGGTCGGGTGTTGCCACATGTCTCTTCAGACAGTGCAGGGGAAGGGGGTGGTGATGGCCGACACAAGCCATTGCCAGTGCCTGACACACAGGTGCATGGCTGGCTGACTGACTGACTGTGCACCACTGTCCCTCTAACACGCCCTATGCGGTATGCCTGTCAGGTACGAAATGGTGGCCTGTCTGCATTACCACACACTGTCAATGTAGGCATGCACCTAGTGAAATCCACCCTGTGCAGGGTCAGTCATGGCATGGTGTCTGTGGGGCCATCCTGGGCCATGTGCGGGAACATATCTGTGGGTTGGTGACAGTTGGGGGGTTGCAGCACCCACAAGCAGCATGCCACAGCAGCACTTACAGCAGGGAACTAACCAATGTCCATGCCCTCCCTAGCACCACAGTGGACATGTTCGACTCTTCGGTAAGTATTCACCATTGCTCAACATGAACTGTTCCATTGCCTGTACAGCACTGTGTACCTGATATCATTGTTTACTGTCCCCTGCATAGGATTCAGCACAGCCTCACAGGAACAGGTAGGGTCGCGCTGCCACACCACTACAGCTGTGGTGGTCACCGACTGCGCCACTGGCTAATGATGCCCTGCTCTTTCTCCATACAGGTGTGCCACCAGAGCCATCTGCACAACCCACTCCAGTCACCACACTGCATTGTCCAGATAGGTATCTGTCATTCACCATTCTGTCACCCACAGTTGGTCTTGGGACTGCCCCATGGGTACCTGCTGGATGTGGCCAGGGTCTTCAAGGTCTTGGAACAAAAAAAAGTACTTGGCGCCCCATTTTAAAGTGAAAAACATGGACAGAAGTTCTTTGCCACAGGTGCATAGACTATGATACAAGGACATGGGGTCCCACTAAGGCTGGCCTCTCTGGATACCTGATTCAGAGACACTGGCACCCACCATCTAGGTCACCTCTATTGGAACCATTTTGTCCAGAGCCCCTCTGACTTCCAAGCTCTGGGTTAAACCACTTACTAGGGGGCTAGTATTAACACTCTCACAGGGATCATAGCCCTGACTTCAGTGATACTTCCCTTGGGGGATGACGTTCACTGTTTACCAAGCATTCAGTGCACTGAGCGTGGGAAGAGAGGTTGGACCGCCCTTCCCTTCCTTCCCACCCCACCAGGTATAAGACGGTCAAAGAATCAGCAGCAGCAAGACTAGGGGCTCACAGAACAGCAGCTGACATTCACTGCACTGGCAGGAAAGCAGCACAGTAACACAGATGCTGGAGATTTTTCTCAGAACCAAGAACTCAACTTGCTACACAGTCGGCGTGGAATCAGAACAGGAAATACTATGTACATGGCTAGCCACAAGAGGTAAGGCAGTTTTAACTTGCATGATGCAATTAAAAGGTAGAGATTTCCACAGGTTAAGTAGTTATGCTGGGTCCCAAAGCATATCTCTTACCCATGGAAAATGCTTTCTGGCTGGGAAGGCATGGTACCTCCTCCCCCTAAAATTTCCAGGTCCTACTCTTTGCACTTCCCTTGGGTCTAGCACTCCCAAACACAAAGGGCTAATGGCCCTCTCCTCCCTGATGGCCTGCCAGGGCAGAGACTTGAACAGGCTTGGTTGATACCCAGAGTCCCAAAGCACATCTCTTACAAAGGGAAAATGCTCTCTGGCTGGGCAGGCATGGTACCCCCACCCCCTAAAACTTCCAGGTCCTAGTCTTTGCACTTCCCTTGGGACTAGCACTCCCAGACACCCAGGGCTAATGGCCCTAACCTACCTGATGACCTGCCAGGGCAGGGACTTGAACAGGCTTGATTGATACCCAGGGTCCCAAAGCACATCTCTTACACAGGGAAAATGCTCTCTGGCTAGGCAGGCATTGTACCTCCAACCCCCTTAAACTTCCAGGTCCTGCTCCTTACACTTCCCTTGGCTCTAACAGTACCACAGTCTCAGAGTTAATGCCCCTCACCTCCCTGATGGCCTGCCAGAGCAGAAACTTCCACAGGCTTGGTTGTTACCCAGGGTACCGAAGCATATCTATTACCCAGGGAAAATGCTGTCTGGCTGGGCAGGCATTGTACCCCCACCCTCTAAAACTCCCAGGTCATGCTCCTTGCACTTCCCTTGGGTCTAGCAATCCCAGACACACTGTGGTAATGCCCTTCATGTCCCTGATGGCCTGACATGGCAGGAACTTCCACCGGCTTGGTTGTTACCAAGGGTCCCAAAGCATATCTCGTACACAGGGAAATACTCTCTGACTGGGCAGGCTTGGTACCCACACCCTCTAGAACTTCCAGGTCCTGCTCCTTACACTTCCCTTAAATCTAGTATTCCCAGACACCCATGGCTAATGGCCCTCTCCTCCCTGATGAGCTGCCAGGGTAGGGACTTCCTCAGGATTAGTTTTTACCCAGGGTCCCAAAGCTTATGCCTTCCCCAGGGATGTGCTTCCAAGCCTGGGGACACATGCAGGCGTGTCCCCTAAAATATCCAGGGCCAGCTGTTAACACTTCCCTTGGGCCTAGCACTCCCAGACTCCCAAGGGTAAAGGCCCTCACCTTCCTGATGCCCTGCCAGGGCATGGACTTCCACAGGCTTGGTTTTTACCAAAGGTACCAAAGCATATGTCATACCCAGGGAAGGTGCTAACTGGCAGGGGTGGCCTGGTAACTCAAAGTCCAAAAATTTCCAGGTCCTACTCTTTAAACTTCCCTTGTGTCTAGCATTCCCAGACACCCAGGGCTAATGGCCCTCACCTCATTGATGGCCTGCCAGGGCAGAGACTTCCACAGGGTTGGTTGTTACCCCGGGTTCCAATGCATAACTCTGACACAGGGAAAATGCTTCCTGGCAGTGCAGACATTGTACCTCCACCCCCTAAAATGTCCAGGTCCAGCTCCTTACACTTCCCATGGCTCTAAGAGTCCCACAGTCTCAGGATTAATGCCCCTCACCTCCCAGATGGAATGCCAGGGCAGAGACTTCCACAGGCTTGGTTGTTACCCAGGTTCCCAAAGCATATCTCTTACACAGGGAAAATGCTCTCTGGCTGGGCAGGCATTGTACAACCACCGCCTAAAACTTCCAGGTCCTGCTCCTTACACTTCCATTGGCGCTAAGAGTCCCACAGTCTCAGGATTAATGCCCCTCACCTCCCTAATGGCCTGCCAGGGCAGAGACTTCCACACGCTTGGTTGTCACCCAGAGTCCCAATGCATATCTCTCACCCAGGAAAAGTGCACTCTGCCTGGGGAGAACTGCTGGCATGTACCCTGGAGACTTCCAGAATCAGACTGCCAGCCTCAGCATCAAGCCGTGTCCAGCACATGCCATCGCAGCCTGGCTAGGCTTCAACAAACTCCCCTAGAGTGACTATTAATTCCGACCAGTACTTTTTAGAGAAATCCCAGCCAACAGCCAGCAGGGCCATCTGGCCTAAAAAGTCCATTGGGCCATCTCGTCATAACATCTCTCAGGGACATCTGGTCCCACTAGGACCAAGGGACATATGGTCACACTTTCTCTCAGGGACTTTAGCTCCCAATAGGATTCCATCAGGACTCAGTGCTCTTAGCTTGAAGACTGCTGCTGGCATTCCCTAAAACTTCCATGGCCTGCTGTAAACAATTCATTTGGGTCTAGCACTTCCAGACACCCAGGGCTAATGGCTCTCACCTCCCTGATGGCCTGCCATAGCAGGGACTTCCACAGGCTTGGTTGTTACCTAGGGACCCAAAGCATATCTCTGACCCAGGGAAAATGCTCTCTGGCTGGGCAGGCATTGAACCCCCAACCTCTAAAACTTTCAGGTCCTGCTACTAACACTTCCCTTTGCCCTAACAGTCCCACAGTCTCAGGGTTAATGCCCCTCACCTCCCTGATGGCCTGCCAGGGCAGAGACTTCCACACTCATGATTGTTACCCAGGGTCCCAAAGCATATCACTTACCCAGAGAAAATGCTGTCTGGCTGGGCAGGCACTGTACCCCACCCACTAAAACTTCCAGGTCCTGCTCCTTACACTTCCCTTGGGTCTAGCACTCCCAGACACTCTGTGGTAATGCCCCTCACATCCCTGATGGCCTGCCATGGCAGGGACTTCCACAGACTTGGTATTTACCCAGGGTACCAAAGCATATGTCACACCCAGGGAAGGTGCTAACTGGCAGGGGTGGCCTAGTAACTCAAAACCCAAAAACTTCCAGTTCCTACCCTTTAAACTTCCCTTGGGTCTAGCACTTCCAGACACCCAGGGCTAATGGCCCTCACCTCACTGATGGCCTGCCAGGGCAGAGACTTCCACAGGTTTGGTTGTTACTCAGGGTCCAAAGCATGTCTCTGACACAAGGAAAATGCTCTCTGGCTTGGCTGACATTGTACCCCTACCCCCTAAAACTTCCAGGTCCTGCTCCTTGCACTTCCTTTGGCTCTAACAGTCCCACAGTCTCAGGGTTAATGCCCCTCACCTCCCTGATGGCCTGCCAGGGCAGAGACTTCCGGAGGCTTGGTTGTCACCTAGGGTCCCAATGCATATCTCTCACCCAGGGAAAGTGCTCTCTGCTTCGGGGGAACTGCTGGCATGTACCCTGGAGACTTCCAGACTCAGCCTGCCAGCCTCAGCACCAAGCCATTTCCAGGAAGTGCCATCACAGGTGGGCTAGGCTTCAACAAACTCCCCTTGAGTGACTGTTAAGCCCGACCAGCACTATTTAGAGAAATCCCAGCCAGTAGCCGGGAGGGCTATCTGGTCTAAAAAGCCCATTGGGCCATCTCGTCATAACATCTCTTAGGGACATCTGGTCCCACCATGATCAAGGGACATCAGGTCACACTTTCTCCCAGGGACTTCAGCTCCTACTAGGACTCCACCAGGACTCAATGCTCTTAGCCTGGAGACAGCTGCTGGCATTCCCCCAAAACTTCCAGGGCCTGCAGTTAGCACCTCACTTGGGTCTAGCACTTCCAGACACCCAGGGCTAATGGCCCTCACCTCCCTGATGTCCTGCCAAGGTAGGGACCTCCACAGGCTTGGTTGTTACCCAGGGTCCCAAAGCACATCTCTTAACCAGGGAAAATGCTGTCTGGCTGGGCAAACATTGTACTCCAACCCCCTAAAACTTCCAGGTCATGCTCCTTACACTTCCCTTGGGTCTAGCAATCCCAGACACACTGTGGTAATGCCCTTCATGTCCCTGATGGCCTGCCATGGCAGGAACTTCCACAGGCTTGGTTGTTACCCAGGTTCCCAATGCATATCTCTTACACAAGGAAATACTCTCGGGCTGGGCAAGCTTGGTACCCACACCCCCTAGAACTTCCAGGTCCTGCTCCTTACACTTCCCTTAAATCTAGTGTTCCCAGACACCCATGGCTAATGGCCCTCTGCTTCCTGTTGAGCAGCCAGAGTAGGGACTTCCTCAGGATTAGCTTTTACCCAGGGTCCCAAAGCATATGCCTTCCACAGGAATGTGCTTCCAAGCCTGGGGACACATGTAGGTGTGTCCCCTAAAATATCCAGGGCCAGCTGTTAACACTTCCCTTGGGCCTAGCACTCCCAGACTCCCAAGGGTAAAGGCCCTCACCTTCCTGATGCCCTGCCAGGGCATGGACTTCCACAGGCTTGGTTTTAACCCAGGGTACCAAAGCATATGTCATACCCAGGGAAGGTGCTAACTGGCAGGGGTGGCCTGGTAACTCAAAGCCCAAAAACTTCCAGGTCCTACTCTTTAAACTTCCCTTGTGTCTAGAATCGCAGACACCCAGGGCTAATGGCCCTCACCTCATTGATGGTCTGCCAGGGCAGAGACTTCCACAGGTTTGGCTGTTACCCACGGTCCCAAAGCATATCTCTGACCCAGGGAAAATGCTTTCTGGCTGGGAAAACATTGTACCCCCACCCCTAAAACTTCCAGGTCCTGCTCCTTACACTTCCCTTGGCTCTAACAGTCTCACAGTCTCAGGGTTAATGCCTCTCACTTCCCTGATAGCCTTCCAGGGCAGAGACTTCCACAGGCTTGGTTGTTACCCAAGGTCCCAAAGCATATCTCTTACACAGGGAAAATGCTCTCTGGCTGGACAGGCATTGTACAACCACCACCTAAAACTTCCAGGTCCTGCTTCTTACACTCCCCTTGGCTCTTAGAGTCCCACAGTCTCAGGATTAATGCCCCTCTCCTCCCTAATGGCCTGCCAGGGCAGAGACTTCCACACGCTTGGTTGTCACCCAGAGTCCCAATGCATATCTCTCACCCAGGGAAAGTGTTCCCTGCCTGGGGAGAGCTGCTGGCATGTACCCTGGAGACTTCCAGAATCAGCCTGCCAGCCTCAGTATCAAGACATGTCCAGCAAGTGCTATCGTAGCCTGGCTAGGCTTCAACAAACTCCCCTAGAGCGACTATTAATTCCGACCAGTACATAGAAACATAGAATTTGACGGCAGATAAGGACTGCTTGGCCCACCCAGTCTGCCCATTTCCCTACCTACTGGAAAATCTGCAGTTCCTAGTTAACCAGCAGCCTACTTCTTTTTACCCCCACCCCCAAGTGCCTTATGACTGTCCCATCCATGCTTGAATTCCACCACTGATTTTGACTCCACAACCTCGTCCGGAAGCCGTTCCATGCATCCACAACCCCTCTGTGAAAAAATACTTCCTTAAATTACCTCTGAGCCGGCACCCCCCATCTTCAAATTGTGGCCTCTTGTTCTTGCGCACCTCTTTTTTTGAAAGATGCTACCCTCTTGGACTTTGTTGATTCCCTTGAGGTACTTGAAAGTTTCTATCATGTCCCCACTCTCCTTCCTTTCCTCGAGGCTATACATATTAAGCTCCTTAAGTCTGTCTTCATATGTCATCTGGTGCAGACCCTGCACCATTTTAGTTGCCCTCTTCTGGACAGCTTCCATCCTGTCTATGTCTTTGCGGAGACTGGGTCTCCAGAACTGCACACAGTACTCCAGATGGGGTCTCACAAGCTGTCTGTACAGAGGGATAATAACTTCCTGTTTTCTACTGGTGATGCCTCTCCGTATGCATTCCAGTAACCTCCCAGCCCTCATTGCTGCCCTCTCACAGTACTATTTAGAGAAATCCCAGCCAACAGCCAGCAGGGCCATCTGGTCTAAAAAGTCCTTTGGGCCATCCCATCATAACATCTTTCAGGAACATCTGGTCCCACCAGGACCAAGGGACATATGGTCACACTTTCTCCCAGAGACTTCGGCTCCCAATAGGATTCCACCAGGACTCAGTGCTCTTAGCCTGAAGACTGCTGCTGGCATTGCCTAAAACTTCCATGGCCAGCTGTTAACACCTCATTTGGGTCTAGAACTTCCAGACACCCAGGGCTAATGGCCCTCACCTCCCTGATGGCCTGCCATAGCAGAGACTTCCACAGGCTTGGTTGTTACCCACGGTCCCAAAGCATATCTCTTACCCAGAGAAAATGCTGTCTGGCTGGGCAGGCATTGTACCCCACCCACTAAAACTTCCAGGTCCTGCTCCTTACACTTCCCTTGGGTCTAGCACTCCCAGACACACTGTGCTAATGCTTCTCATGTCCCCGATGGCCTGCCATGGCAGGGACTTCCACAGGCTTGGTTGTTACCCAGGGTACCAAAGCATATCTCTTACCGAGGGAAAATGCTCTCTGGCTGGGTAGGCATTGTAATTGTACCCCCACCCCCTAAAACTTCCAGGTCCTGCTCCTTACACTACCCTTGGCTCTAACAGTCCCACAGTATCAGGGTTTATGGCCCTCACCGACCTGATGGCCTGCCAGGGCAGTGACTTCCACAGGCTTGGTTGTTACCCATGGTCCCAAAGCATATCTCTTACCCAGGGAAAATGCTCTCTTGCGGGGCAGGCATTGTTCCCCCATCCCCTAGAACTTCCAGGTCCTGCTTCTTACACTTTCCTTAAATCTAGTATTCCCAGATTCCCATGGCTAATGGCCCTCTCCTCCCTGATGAGCTGCCAGGGTAGGGACTTTCACAGGATCAGTTTGTACCCAGGGTCCCAAAGCATAAGCCTTCCCCAGGGATGTGCTTCCAAGCCTGGGGACACATTCAGGCGTGTCCCCTAAAACATCCAGGGCCAGCTGTTAACACTTCCCTTTGGCCTAGCACTCCCAGACTCCCAAGGGTAAAGGCCCTTACCTTCCTGATGCCCTGCCAGGGCATGGACTTCCGCAGGCATGGATTTTACCAAGAGCACCAAAGCATATGTCATACCCTGGGAAGGTGCTAACTGGCAGGGATGGCCTGGTAACTCAAAGCCAAAAAACTTCCAGGTCCTACTCTTTAAACTTCCCTTGTGTCTAGCACTCCCAGACACCCAGGACGAATGGCCCTCACCTCACTGATGGCCTGCCAGGGCAGAGACTTCCATAGGTTTGGTTGTTACCCAGGGTCCAAAGCATGTCTCTGACACAGGGAAAATGCTCTCTGGCTGGGCAGGCATTGTACCCCAACCCCCTAAAACTTTCAGGTCCTGCTCCTTACACTACCCTTGTGTCTAACAGTCCCACAGTCTCAGGGTTAACACCCCTCACCTCCCTGATGGCCTTCCAGGGCAGAGACTTCCACAGGCTTGGTTGTTACCCAGGTTCCCAAAGCATAACTCTTACACAGGGAAAATGCTCTCTGGCTGGGCAGGCATTGTACAACCACCGCCTAAAACTTCCAGGTCCTGCTCCTTACACTTCCCTTGGATCTAAGAGTCCCACAGTCTCAGAATTAATGCCCCTCACCTCCCTAATGGCCTGCCAGGGCAGAGACTTCCACACGCTACAGTTGTCACCCAGAGTCCCAGTGCATATCTCTCACCCAGGGAAAGTGCTCTCTGCCTGGGGAGAACTGCTGGCATGTACCATGGAGACTTCCAGAATCAGCCTGCCAGCCTCAGCATCAAGCCATGTCCAGCAAGTGCCATCACAGCCTGGCTAGGCTTCAACAAACTCCCCTAGAGCAACTATTAATTCCGACCAGTACTGTTTAGAGAAATCTCAGCCAACAGCCAGCAGGGCCATCTGGTCTAAAAAGTCCTTTGGGCCATCTTGTCATAACATCTCTCAGGGACATCTGGTCCCACCAGGACCAAGGGATATCTGGTCCCACTTTCTTCAAGGGACTTCAGCTCCCAATAGGATTCCACCAGGACTCAGTGCTCTTAACCTGAAGACTGCTGCTGGCATTTCCTAAAACTTCCATGGCCTGCTGTTAACACCTCATTTGGGTCTAGCACTTCCAGACACCCAGGGCTAATGGGCCTCACCTCCATGATGGCCTGCCATAGCAGGGACTTCCACAGCCTTGTTTGTTACCTAGGGTCCTTAAGCATATCTCTGACCTAGAGAAAATGCTGTCTGGCTGGGCAGGCATTGTACCCCCACTCTCTAAAACTTCCAGGTCCTGCTTCGAACACTTCCCTTTGCTCTAACAGTCCCACAGTCTCACGGTTAATGCCCCTCCCTTCCCTGATGGCCTGCCAGGGCACAGACTTCCACAGGCTTGGTTGTTACCCAGGGTCCCAAAGCATATCTCTTATCGAGAGAAAATGCTGTCTGGCTGGGCAGGCATTGTACCCCACCCACTAAAACTTAAAGGTCCTGCTCCTTACACTTCCCTTGGGTCTAGCACTCCCAGACACACTGTGGTAATGCCCCTCAAGTCCCTGATGGTCTGCAATGGCAGGGACTTCCACAGGCTTGGTTGTTACCCAGGGTCCCAAAGCATATCTCTAACGCGGGAAAATACTCTCTGGCTGGGCAGGCATGGTACCCACACCACCTAGAATTCCAGGTCCTGCTCCTTACACTTCCCTTAAATCCAGCATTCTCAGACACCAATGGCTATTGGCCCTCTCCTCCCTGATGAGCTGCCATGGTAGGGACTTCCACAGGATTAGTTTTTACCCAGGGTCCCAAAGCATATGCCTTCCACAGGGATGTGCTTCCAAACCTGGGGACGCATGCAGGCGTGTCCCCTAAAATATCCAGGGTGAGCTGTTAACACTTCCCTTGGGCCTAGCACTCCCACACTCCCAAGGGTAATGGCCCTCACCTTCCTGATGCCCTGCCGGGGCATGGAATTCCACAGGCTTGGTTTTTACCCAGGGTACCAAAGCATATGTCATACCCAGGGAAAGAGTTTACTGGTAGGGGTGGCTTGGTACCCCAAAGACCAAAAACTTCCATGTCCTACTCTTTAAACTTCTCTTGGGTCTAGCACTCCCAGACACCCAGGGCTAATGGCCATCACCTCATGATGGTCTGCCAGGGCAGAGACTTCCACAGGTTTGGTTGTTACCCAGGGTCCCAAAGCATATCCCTGACCCTGGGAAAATGCTCTCTGGCTGGGCAGACATTGTACCCCTACCCTGAAACTTCAGGTCTGTGCCCCACACATACAGCTCTAAGGGTCCCATGATCTCCCAGGTTAATGCCCCTCACTCCTGATGGCCTGCCAGGCAGAGACTTCCTGCAGCTTGGTTGTAACCAGGGTCACAAAGCATATCTCTCACCCAGGGAAAGTGCTCTCTGCCTTGGGACAACTGCTGGCATGTACCCTGGAGACTTCCAGAATCAGCCTGCCAGCCTCAGCATCAAGCCATGTCCAGCAAGTGCCATCTCAGCCTGGCTAGGCTTCAACAAACTCCCCTAGAGCATCTTTTAATTCTGACCAGTACTATTTAGAGAAATCCCAGCCAACAGCCAGCAGGGCCATCAGGTCTTAAAAGCCCTTCGGGCCATCTCGTCATAACATCTCTCAGGGACATCTGGTCCCACCAGGACCAAGGGTCATTTGGTCACACTTTCTTCCAGGAACTTCAGCCCCCACTAGGATTTCACCAGGACTCAATGCTCTTAGCCTGAAGACAGCTGCTGGCATTCCCCTAAAACATCCATGGCCTGCTGTTAACACCTCATTTGGGTCTAGTACTTCCAGACACCCAGGGCTAATGGGTCTCACCTCCCTGATTGCCTGCCAGGGTTGGGACTTCCACAGGCTTGGTTGTTACCCAGGGTCCCAACGCACATTTCTTACACAGGGAAAATGCTATCTGGCAGGACAGGCATTGTACCCCCACCCCCAACACTTCCAGATCCTGCTCCTTACACTTCCCTTTGGTGTAGCACTCCGAGACACCCAGGGCTAATGGCCCTCTCCTGCCTGATGAGCTGCCAGGTTAGGGGCCTTCAGGATTATTAGTTTTTACCCAGGGTCCCAAAGCATATGCCTTCCCCAGGGATGTGCTTCCAAGCCTGGTGACACATGCAGGTGTGTCCCCTAAAACATCCAGGGCCAGCTGTTAACACTTCCCTTGGGCCTAACTCCCCAGACTCCCAGGGTAAGACCTCACCTTCCTGATGCCCTGCCAGGGGCTGAACTTCCATGGCCTTGGTTTTACCCAGGGTACCAAAGCATATGTCATACCTGGTGAAGTGCTAACTGGCAGGGGTGGCCTGGTTACTCAAAGCCCAAAACTTCCAGGTACTACTTTTTAAAGTTCCCTTGGGTCAGCACTCCCAGACACCCAGGCTAATGGCCCTCACCTCCTGATGGCCTAGGCGAGATTGGGACTTCCACAGGCGTTGGTTGTATCCAGGATCCCCAAAGCACATCTCTTACACAGGAAAATGCTATCATGAATAAGCATTGTTCTACCACCACCTAAAACTTCAGATGCTACTCCTTACACTTCCCTTGGTCTAGCACTTCCAGACACCCAGGGCTAATGGCCCTTCCCTCCCTGATGGCCTGCCAGTGCAGAGACTTCCACAGGCTTGGTTGTTACCCAGGCTCCTAAAGCATATCTCTTATCCAGGGAAAATGCTCTCTGGCCAGGCAGGCATTGTACCCCCCCCAAAACTCCCAAGTCCTGCTCCTTACACTTCCCTTGGCTCTAACAGCCCACAGTCTCAGAGTTAATGCCCCTCAGCACCCTGATGGCCTGCCAGGGCAGTGGCTTCAACAGGGTTGGTTGTTACCCAGGGTCCAAAAGCATATCTCTTACACAGGGAAAATGCTGTCTGGGTTGGTAGGCATTGTATCCCCACCCCCTAATTCTTCCAGGTCCTGCTCCTTATACTTACCTTTGCTCTAACAGTCCCACAGTCTCAGAGTTAATGCCCCTGACCTGCATGATGGCCTGCCAGGGCACAGACTTCCAGAGGCTTGGTTGTCACCCAGGGTCCCAATGCATATGTCTCACCCAGGGAAAGTGCTCTCTGCTTTGGGAGAACTGCAGAGATGTACCCTGGAGACTTCCAGTATCAGCCTTCCAGCCTCAGCACCAAGCCATGTCCAGCAATTGCCATCACAGCCTGGCTAGTCTTCAACAAACTCCCCTAGAGTGACTATTAAGCCCAACCAGCACTATTTACAGAAATCCAAGCCAACAGCCAGGAGGGCCAACTGGTCTAAAAAGCCCATTGGGCCATCTTGTCATAACATCTCTCAGGGACATCTGGTCCCACCATGACCAAGGGACATCTGGTCACACTTTCTCCTAGGGACTTCAGCTCCCACTAGGATTATGCCAGGACTCAATGCACATAGCCAGGAGACAGCTGTTGGCATTCCCCTAAAACATCTATGGCCTGCTGTTGTCACCTCATTTGGGTCTAGCACTTCCAGACACCCAGGGCTAATGGGCCTCACCTCCCTTATTGCCTGCCAGGGTTGGGACTTCCACAGGCTTGGTTGTTACCCAGGGTCCCAACGCACACATCTTACACAGGGAAAATGCTATCTGGCAGGGCAGGCATTGTACCCCCACCCCAAAACTTCCAGATCCTGCTCCTTACACTTCCCTTTGGTGTAGCACTCTGAGACACCCAGGGCTAATGGCCCTCTCCTCCCTGATGAGCTGCCAGGTTAGGGCCTTCCGCAGGATTAGTTTTTACCCATGGTTCCAAAGCATATGCCTTCCCCAGGGATGTGCTTCCAAGCCTGGTGACACATGCAGGTGTGTCCCCTTAAACATCCAGGGCCAGCTGTTAACACTTCCCTTGGGCCTAGCACTCCCAGACTCCCAAGGGTAAAGACCCTCACCTTCCTGATGCCCTGCCAGGGCATGGACTTCATGCCTTGGTTTTACCCAGGGTACCAAAGCATATGTCATACCTGTGAAGGTGCTAACTGGCAGTGGTGGCCTGGTAACTCAAAGCCCAAAAACTTCCAGGTCCTACTTTTTAAAGTTCCCTTGGGTCTAGCACTCCCAGACACCCGGGGCTAATGGCCCTCACCTCCCTGATGGCCTGCGAGGATTGGGACTTCCACAGGCTTGGTTGTTATCCAGGGTCCCAAAGCACATCTCTTACACAGGGAAAATACTATCTGCCAGGGCCGGCATTGTACTACCACCACCTAAAACTTCCAGATGCTACTCCTTATACTTCCCTTGGGTCTAGCACTCCCAGACACCCAGGGCAAATGGCCCTTCCCTCCCTGATGGCCTGCCAGTGCAGAGACTTCCACAAGCTTGGTTGTTACCCAGGTTCCTAAAGCATATCTCTTATCCAGGGAAAATGCTCTCTGGCCAGGCAGGCATTGTACCCCCACCCCCTAAAACTCCCAAGTCCTGCTCCTTACACTTCCCTTGGCTCTAACAGTCCCACAGTCTCAGAGTTAATGCCCCTCAGCACCCTGATGGCCTGCCAGGGCAGTGGCTTCAACAGGGTTGGTAGTTACCCAGGGTCCAAAAGCATATCTCTTACACAGGGAAAATGCTTTCTGGCTTGAAAGGCATTGTATCCCCACCCCCTAATTCTTCCAGGTCCTGCTCCTTTCACTTCCCTTTGCTCTAACAGTCCCACAGTCTCAGAGTTAATGCCCCTGACCTGCATGATGGCCTGCCAGGGCACAGACTTCCAGAGGCTTGGTTGTCACCCAGGGTCCCAATGCATATGTCTCACCCAGGGAAAGTGCTCTCTGCTTCGGGAGAACTGCAGAGATGTACCCTGTAGACTTCCAGTATCAGTCTGCCAGCGTCAGAATCAAGCCATGTCCAGCAATTGCCATCACAACCGGGCTAGTCTTAATCAAACTCCCCTAGAGTGACTATTAAGCCCAACCAGCACTATTTACAGAAATCCAAGCCAACAGCCAGGAGGGCCAACTGGTCTAAAAAGCCCGTTGGGCCATCTCATCATAACAACTCTCAGGGACATCTGGTCCCACCATGACCAAGGGACATCTGGTCACACTTTCTCCTAGGGACTTCAGCTCCAACTAGGATTATGCCAGGACTCAATGCACATAGCCAGGAGACAGCTGCTGGCATTCCACAAAAAATTCCAGTGCCTGCTGTTAACACCTCACTTGGGTCCAGCTCTTCCAGACACCCAGGGCTAATGGCCCTCACCTCCTGATGTCCCTGCCAGGGTAGGGACCTCCACAGGTTTGGTTGTTACCCAGAGTCACAAAGCACATCTCTTACCCAGGAAAAATGCTCTATATCTGTGCAGGCATTGTACTCCACCCCCTAAAACTTCCAGGTCCTACTCCTTACACTTCCCTTGGCTCTAACAGTCCCACAGTCTCAGAGTTAATGCCCCTCACCTCCCTGATAGCCTGACAGAGCAGAGACATCCACAGGCTTGGTTGTTACCCAGGGTCCCAAAGCATATTTCTTACCCAGGGAAAATGCTGTCTTGCTTGGCAGGCATTGTACCCCCACCCCCTAAAACTTCCAGGTCCTGCTCCTCACACTTCCCTTTAGTCTAGCACTCCCAGTCACACTGTGGTAATGTCCCTCACCTCCCTGAAGGCCTGCCATGGCAGGGACTTCCACAGGCTTGGTTGTTACCCAGAGTCCCAAAGCATATCTCTTACCCAAAGAAAATGCTGTTTGGCTGGGCAGTCATTGAACCCTACACCCTAAAACTTCCAGGTCCTTTTCCTTACACTTCCCTTAAATCTTGCACTCCCAGACACCCAGAGCTAATGGCCCTCTCCTCCCTGATGAGCTGCCAGGGTAGGGACTTCCACTGGATTAGTTTTTATCCAGGGTCCCAAAGCATATGCCTTCCCCAGGGAATATGCTTCCAAGCATGGGGACTCATGCAGGCGTGTCCCCTAAAACTTCCAGGGCCAGCTGTTAACACTTCCCTTGGGCCTAGCACTCCCAGACTCTGAAGGGTAATGGCCCTGACCACCCTGATGCTCTGGCAGGGCATGGACTTCCACAGGCTTGTCTTTTACACAGGGTACCAAAGATTTGTCTTACCCAGTGAAGGTGCTATCTGGCAGGGGTGGCCTGGTACTCCAACCCCGTAAAACTTCCAGGTCATACTCTTTAACTTCCCTTTGGTCTAGCACTCCCAGACACCCAGGGCTAATGGCCCTCACCTTCCTGATGGCCTGCCAGGGCAGTGACTTCCACAGGCTTGGTTGTTACGCAGAGTCCCAAAGCATATCTCTTACCGAGGGAAAATGCTGTCTGGTTGGGTAGGCATTCTTCCCCCACCCCCTAAAACTTCCAGGTCCTGCTCCTTACACTTCCCTTGGCTCAAACAGTCCCACAGTCTCAGGGTTAATGCCCCTCATCTCCCTGATGTCCTGCCAGGGCAGAGACTTCCACAGGCTTGGCTGTTACCCAGGGTCCCAAAGCATATCTCTTACCCAGGGAAAATGCTCTCTGGCTGGGCAGGCATTGTAACCCTACCCCCAAAAACTTCCAGGTCTTGCACCTTACACTTCCCTTGGATCTAACAGACCCACAGTCTTAGAGGTAATGCCCCTCACCTCCCTGATGGCCTGCCAGAGCAGAGACTTCCACAGGCTTAGTTGTTACCCAGGGTCCCAAACCATATTTCTCACCCAGGAAAATGCGGTCTGGCTGGGCAGGCATTGTACCCCACTCCCTCAAAACTTCCAGCTTTTTTTTTTTTGTAAAAGCCAGAAGGGGAAGGAAGGAAACATATTCAATTCAGTGTTTTAGAGTAACTGGTAATTGCTATTTTCTTTAAACTTAGATTGAGGGCTTTTAGTGACACTATAATTTCTTTGTTGTCTTTACTTATAATTGTTTTTGGGCTGTTGAAAATTTAAAACATAGTGGTGGTGTAATTCTGTGCTGTCTTTAATTGTTGCAAATTTTATCTTGGCGTGTCTGACTGCCCTGTAGTTGGGTGAAGGGTGTTAATTGTCTGGCCTCTGACCTCAGCTATGTGATAACTGGTGGTGGGGCCCTGTTAAATCTGAATTATAGGAGCTAAACACAGGGTATAGTAAGGGGTGTGAAGTAGGAGGGGCATAAGGGGGAAGAAGCCCACCCTCAGCACGACAAGTGTTTCGATTCATTTATTTATTTATTGTTTTCTTTTTCTTTAAAAAAAAAATATCTGAGGATCACTGGCAGGATTTTTAGTACAGTAAATTAATAAAAAGGGAACTAGGAGAGCTTCAGTAGCAGACAAGTAGTGGAATTGCAGTATAAGGTGGTGAGTGGTGCATTGCAGTGGTTGTGGGGCAGCCAAATTCAGGCAGACCTTCTGGACACTGAGGTGCTGCCCTATCTGCATGCATCTCTCTGACTGTGGGATGATGTAGCCAGACTCAGAGCAGAAGTAAACTGGGTCAGGGAGTAGCTCACCCCTTTCCAGGGACCACCCAGTCCAATGCAACTGCCTCAAAGAATGCCAAGAATGAGGAGCACTTGGATGACAGTGGGTTCAGGGAGGGTTAGCTGCGGGTCAGGCAGAGGCACATCCCAGATCCTATTCCACTCAAGAACTCATATGCCACACTGGTGAATGAGGACAACCAAATAGAGGTTCCAGAGAAGTGGAAGGGAAGGTTGTAGAGGTTAGCCAGGGAGGTGACCTCAGCGGGGAAAGCAGTGGACCCCAGAGGAGGAGGAAGTGAATCCTGGTGGGGGACTCCATGATAAGAGGGATCCAGCTAGGGATACAGGAGGTGGAGGACAGGGAGGTGAGGTGCCTACCAGGTGCCACGGCATGGAGGGATAGAAGTAAGATCCTGGGGATCACTGAGAAGGCAAGACGGGAGGGTGAGCTGGATGTCATTATCCACCTAGGTACTAATGACCTGGCAAATGGGGAGCCAAAGGAAGTTCAGGAAGAGTTTAGGAAACTGGGGAGGGTCTGCAAGTAGCTACTTCTGTCACTTTCTCAGAAGTACTACCTGTGAGAGGCAAGGGAGAGCATAAGTGCATGCACCAGGAACTTTAACTCATGGTTGAAGAACTGGTGCTGTGAGGAAGGGTTTGGATTCATTGGTGACTGGGGCCACCTGGAGGGATGGAGGTTTGTCTGCCTGACGGCCTGCATCCATCCTGGAGGGGAACCTAAGCACTCAATGATAAGTTTAAATGCTACATTGACAAGCATTTAAACTAGCAAAGGGGGGTGGCAGGCCAGCAAGGAGGGTACCTACTTGCTCACCCCCCACAGCTAGCAATGGAACCAGTGAACCAGAGGAGCGCTATCTCTTGCAAAGCAGTGTACAAAAGATGGAGATTAGTGTCCAAGAGGTGGATACAGAAAAGGGGCAAATCCAGCAGGACGGGCAGACAGCAAGGAGAGTCAGGGATAAATGACAACCAAGGAAGGGCTGGAGAACAGTGAGACAGTCTAGGAGGCTCAAATCATGGAGCTATGTATGCAAATGCCAGGAGCCTTAGCAACAAGATGGAAGATCTGGAGGCTGTCATGGTGCTGTCAGACCTGGGACATTGTGGCCATCACTGAAACCTAGTGTAATGATAACCTATGACTGGGAGATGGCCATACCTGGCTACAACATATTCAGAAGAGACAGAGCAGGCAGGAAGGAGGAGAGTGGCACTCTATGTGGAAAAATGGTGGGCAATAGCTGAGATCCAGGAGGAACAAAATGGGGAGAGATATCTGTGGGTTAAGCTGAAAGGAAAATGGGGACTGCCATTCACACAGGTGTGGTCTCTAGACCACCAGCACAGGAGGAAGAAACAGATAGGAGTTGATGCTAGCCATCCAAAGGATGGCAGACAAGGGTGAGGTAGGTACTGGTTGGAGACTTCAACATTCCAGACGTGGACTGAAGCATCCAGCAGCAGCATCAACTAGGAGCAGATCCTGGACTCTCTTCAGGTGCCTTCCTCAAGCAACTGGTCATGGAACCAACTCAGCAGAAGGCAATACTGGACCTTGTGTCACAAACAGGGACAGTGTGATGGGGGTAACAGTGGGGGAGCACCTGGGAAACAGTGACCACCAGTCATTGTGGTTTGAAATCACAGAAAGAGGGAGAACCAAACCATACAAAAAACACATATCCTGGATTTTAGGGCAGACTTTGGGAAAATGGGGATATTTTGAAAGAGGTATTACTGTGGAATGGGACAGAATCAGGGGTTGAGGAACAGTGGTGTATTTAAAATGGGGATTAGAAGAACAACAGATTATGCATTAAGCATGGTGTAGCAAGAGTAAAAGGAAGAGGAGACCATTATGGTTTTTCCGAAGAGGTAGCAAAGAAAGTGAAAGCCAAAAGATTGCATCAGGCAATACAAAAGACACAGGCAGAAGGGGATAGGAGAAGCACTTGGAGTGAGAGCAGCGGGAGGCAGGGAGGTCAGTAAGGGAAGCCAAAGCTCAGACAGAAGAGTTACATTGCAAAAATCAGTGGGTAGAGGGGACAAAAGCCTTGTACAGGTACATAAGTGAAAAAAGAAAGACAAAGGGAGGGATAGTGAGACTGAAGGGGGAGGATGGTAATACATGGAGGATGACAACAGTAAAGTTTTGACATATTGAACAGGTTTCTTCTCTGGGTCTTTTACTGAGGAAGAGGAGGGTAATGGGTCTGAAGGTGAGTACAAGGGGTGAGAATGGTGCAGAAATGGGCTACATGCCTTTACATGAGATAGGGTCCTGAAGGAACTGGAAGTATACAAGAGTTGATAAAGCAATGGGTCGGGTGGTCTTGGGGTCCTTAAGAACTAAGAGAGTGGTGGCTGAACCCTCTGGCTATCCTGTTTAGCCGATCACTGGAAACAGGGAGGTACCCAAAGACTGAGGACAGCAGATGTAGTCCTTATACAAAAGTGGGAACAAAGAGGAAGCTAGGAACTACAGACCAGTCAGCCTCACCTCGGTAGTGGGGAGATCATGGGAGCACTACTGGAAGGAGATAGTGAAAACATCTGGTTGTCAATGGGCTCTGAGGACCCAAGGCAAGGCATGGTTTCACCAGGGGAGGTCATGCCGACCAACCCCATTGAATTTTTTTGACTGGGTGACTAGGGAGGTGGATCAGGGGAGGCGGTGGACATGGCCTTCTCTGACTTCAGCAAGGTCTTTGACACTGGTGCCACATAGAAGACTATTACACAAACTGGGGAATAGGTGTGGGCAGGACAGTAGTGTGGGGGTAGGTAACTGGCTGGGTGGCAGGACAGAGGGTGGTGAATGGCTGTCACCCACAGAGGGAAGAGTGACCAGTGGGGTATCTACAGGGATCAGTGCTGGGACCGTCCTATTAACATCTTCATCAGTGATACATGCGAGACCTAGAAGGCAGAATTTCACTGTTCGCTGATGACACAAAACTCTGTAACAGAGTAGACACACCAGAGGGGTGTAGTCAGAATGAGAAGCAACCTGCAGAACTTGAAGAATGGTCAGGGTTTGGCAGTTGAAATTCAATGCAAAGAAGTGCAAGATAATGCATATGGTTTAAGAAAACCCTGGTACAATATATCAGTTGGGGGTGAGGATATAGCATGCACCAAGCAGTAAAGGGATCTTGGGGTTATCATCTCTGATGACCCTCAGGTAGGGAAACAGTGCGGACAAGGCAGCGGTTAAAGCAAATAGGATGCTGGGATGTATAGGCAGGCATCACCAGCAGGAAATGGGAGGTCATAATTCCGCTATACAAGACACTAGTGAGGCCCCACCTGGAGTACAGTGTGGCATGGTTCTGGAGACCATACCTATATGTGAAGGACATAGACAGGGTAGAGAAGGTTCAGAGGAGGGCAACAAAGATGGTGCATGGACTGCATCACAAGTCCTATGAAAACAGGCTGAAGGAACTGAACATGTACTTCCTGGAGGAGAGGTAGAGAGAGAATAAGATAGAGACGTTGACGTATCTTGACAGGGAGGAACAGGGTGTAGGAAAACACTATTTTTAAGCGAAAAGATGTTCCAGGACTAGAGGACATGGGATGAAGTTGAGGGAGGACGATTCTAGAGGAAACATAAGAAAGAATTTCTTCACAGAACGGGTGGTAGAACAAGTGGAACATTCTTGCCAGAGGAAGTGGTGTGGGTTGAAACAATCACAGGATTTAAGAATGCATGGATTTGCATCAAGGGATTCTGGAGGTCAGGGGAAGGGGCAGCAGACTTCTAGGAAAACAAACTGAACTTACAAGCTCAAATGGGCAGACTGGGTGGTCGTGGCCTGTATCTGCCGACACTGTCAGAAGGATCTAGGTCAACCATTTACGCTTAATCCCAATATTAGGTTGGGTAATCCATGATTACCCCGACTGGCTTGCCAAGTTAAGGAAACCAATCTTGAGCATTTCTATGACCACGTATCCCTCCTTCTTTCCGTAGACATCCTTGTAAGTATGCTATTCTAATACAAACATTTTTAAAGTTTATCAATTGAGGCACTTCATGGTGGAGAAGTTCGGCACTCACTTTAGGGAACCGGTAGTCTGGCCTTTCTTCTCAACATTAACACTTGCTTCTAAACTGCATCCTATCTCTGTTAATTTACTCCTTCCTCCTAAATTATAGTTTTTGGAGCCTGTTGTGGGCTCTAATATTTGGCCCTCTTTGTTTCCTGATTCTACTTTGAATTGGCCCTGTATTTGGGACCTTATAAATTCCATGCCTGGACAGATTAAGACTTATACATACTACATTTAATAACATGTATATACTCTAAGAAGTTGTTCCACTAAAAAACTCTTCCTCTGTTCCAGGTGTATGCAAAGTGAAGGAGACTTTCTGTATATTTTTTGGGTTGTAATAAGGTTGTTCTCTGTGGTCTCTATTAGGACAATTAGATCCATTACTGTGTCTCAGATTTGCCCTAGATCTGTATTTTGGGGACTATGTAATATATATAGTGTGGAATGTTGGTATCATATGGCTATGGTGTCTATTGTGGCAGAGACTGGTCCTTTGGCATTGGACTGATCAATTGACCCTGTTTATGCTGAATGGTTGACCGAGCTGTCTGCCCAACGCTGAAAGATTGGTAGAGCTCGCTGCTGTATGGACCTGTTCCAAAAGTGTAAGTTGTCTATTATATCTTCATCAGTGATTTTGGCCTCTGATACTGCAGTGATTTCTTTGTCTCTTATTTGGTACTGCATTTCTTACTGAGGTTAGAGCATTTTCAGAATTGTTATTGTTTAGTACCAGATAAGATGTGTCACTGCTTAGCATACTCAATTTGGGGTAGGGAGGAGAGGGGTGTGTGGTTGGGGAGGGCATTTTGTGTTTTCTTCGTTTACGTTATACCATGTATTTTATAGGATTGCTATTCTGTGTATGTTGTTGGTTGTCTTTTGGAAAATCAATAAACTTAAATTTTAAAAAAAAAAAAAAAAAAAGAAATTAAGCCAAGATCCACTTCTGAATTTAAAAGTAGTATTGATTAATTATAAAAGAAGCGACAAAAGGGAAATTACTCGGAAAGGGTTACAGTTCTTAATAATTGAAATGCCTTTGGGCTAAATTTATTTGTTACCCAAATACATAAGACTTTGTTAACGCCTAGGCAGACCTATTGTCAGTGGTATAGACTCATTAACTGAAAGCTATCACAGTTTGTGATTTTTATTTGAACTCATTTGTTGCTCCTTACCATCGTACCAAAGACACATCTGATGTATTACGTCTTACAAGATATGAACTTAAGTGATGATGACTATTTAGTGACAATGGATGTTGAAGCATCATAATCAAATATCACATGAAGGTGCTTTGACGAGCTGCAAGCTTCCTTAACAGAGACATCAAACAGAAATGCCTAATACAGCCTTTTATTTTGTGTTGTTGAATATGTGTTAAAGGACAATGTCTTTTATTTAATAAAGAGATGTTGTTACAAATAAAAGGGACTGCAATGGGGTCATGTGTCTCCACAATGTTAAAGGTATTGAGTTTGGGAAATGACATAGTGTTAAACCATAATAGATATAGGATAGTATTAGTACATGAAACAATACATTGATGATTTTTTTTATTTGAGGATACTTGAAGAATCTGAGAGTTTGTAACCTTTAAGTACTAACTTAATTTGAGATTTACCTATACTGCCTCCCAAGAAAGTATTTGTTTTTTGATTTGAGAATTTATAAAAAGGTGATTTTGACAAAAATTGAATTTATAGTAAATCAACACATGGTAACACTTATTACTAGCAGAAAGGTCATCATAGACACAGTGGATACATTCCAAAGGACAGTTTTGAGGACCCGTATAATTATAGTGAAGTGGAGGGATTCAAGAAGTAGAAGAATTAACCAGACAGTTAAGAACTAGAGGTTATAGTAAGAGGTGATAAGAACAGGTAGAGAATACAAAAGAATTGATAGAATAGAACTGTTAAAAGGAAACAAAAATATTGCAGGAGAAACAAGAAGAACGGTTTAACTTTGTGACAACTTTCTACACAAGCAAGGAAATAGAGAAATTATTCAAAGACATTGAATATTTTATCTAGCTGGCAAGTTTAAGGGAGACATAGGTGCCACTGAGAATGGCGTACAAGCATATTCATCACTTAACTGACAGACTTGTGCATAGCCATTTGTTGATGGACCACAGAGGCTGGTATGTAATAATGATGAGTAGGTTGTTACCTCTGCAAAATTGCAAGTCTGACTGGTGATTGAAAATGCAAGAATTTACTACCTAATACAGAACAGATTTTTAATATCAGAAGTTAATTACTTGCAATACAGAGGACCTAATATATATAGCATCTTGCAGCTGCAATAGCTTACATCGGAAAACAAAGCTTAATTTTAAAGTTCAAGTTCAAACATTTAAAAGCCATAGAGAAAAAGATGCAATGTATACAGCTGCCTGTAGCTATGGCTAAGAAGGATGAAACACATGAGTTTCACTTGTGGGTATAGATAGCACATCGTAAACCCAATAGGAGGGATTTGACCTTTATTAAAACGCTGGATTATTAATTTGAATGCTACTAAAATAAAGGATTAAATACCGATTTGAACTTAAACCCTTTTTAAACAAAAGAATGGGGAAAAATAAAATAAAGTAATTTGAATTAAATAGAAATTATGAATGATAGACTTAAAATGTGATTATGACTAGTTGAAATAGCGATGTCCTTGCAACCTATGAAACTGAGTGGGGAATTTTATGGCTAATTAGTTGCACATGGCCTGTCGTAGTGATGTTCAAGTAATTTATCAATAAAATTGTTGGTCCTAGTATAACATATGGTCTTGTAAATACTTGTATTCAGAAGGTTTGTTGTAATAGGCATTTTATATATAAACCTCATTCTTCTTTCTCCCTTTCTCCCCTCCCCATCTTTAGCTTTTGTTGCTGTAATATTTTGTTACTGAACATCCTTAATTGCGATATGTGAATGATTATAAGAATTTGGCTGTCATAATTATAGTGATCAATTAAGACATGTGGTACTGAATATTTTAAACGCTATGTGCGTAGCAGTTATCCCTTCCCCTAAATTGTAGTATAAATGTCATTTGGATTAAAATGCAGCAAAATTAGTGAATTTTGTGCCACTGTTTTATGAATATTTTTGTGTTGCTACCAATAGAGAGGAATAAAGTTGTTTACTGGAAATGGTTGAAATAGAGAATATATATTTTATCGAACTAGATAAGCTAGTCTATTAAATCCCTGTTTTTTTAAATTATCTGGCCTCTATTCCTTCCCTTTTCCTTCCTTTCCCATCCTTTTTTCTTCCTCCCCCTCCTGTTTTTTTTTTTTTGTTGCATGATTGTACAAGCCTGATTATTTCTATATGTTTTTAGGATAAGTTTGATTATATATTTAGATAATATAGTTGTAATATTAAAATCAATGTATTTATGTATGTTTACGTTGTAATTGTTTTGGTGGTGATTAAACCTGTAATGTCAGAGTTAGTTAATTGGTTGAGATTTTATGGAACATTCACTGAGGGTTTTATCTTTGAGAAAGGATGAATAGACATCCGGAACTTACAGGATATGGCTTTTGTGATACTTGAATAAAAGTTTTGATAGACCGTGCCTTTATTAGAGGTGTGCTCTTTTTTAAAGTTTTGTGATTTCATACTATATAGAGGCACCACGTCATGGTGTTTACCCGCTTTGTTTTTGTTTGAATAATTGTAGAGTTTTGAGACAGGTTGTGGGAGAGAAATATTTTTCTCTGAGCGAAACCTCATCCTAGAGTACATATTGGTCTTGTGACTGTTTCACAATGTTGTTGAAAATACACCAATTAAATTTTTTCAGAAGATCCAGGACCTATGGTATAAGGAAAGACTTAATGAGACTGTAATGATAAACCCTTTTCTATTGGAAAATATAATGTTAATCATACTTGGTGGATATTCCTTTTAGCCTTCCATGAACTAGAGAAAGTTATTCTAATGGAGAAAACATTTTGAACACAGTTAATATGGATGCTTATACAGTACAGCGATTCCAAGAGGACTGAGGTTATGGAAAATCTAGCCTGGAACTGAAATGAAGAATTTATGAAGGCATGGAAGAAATTGTAGAAGCAAGTTTTAATTGTGACATTGATTATTTAAATATAGTAAAGAAAGAGAAGAGAAATTGAAAGAGGAAATAAAAGAAAGAGATAGAGGTTTTATATACAAGAATGATAAATTTTGAAGGCTTGAACACAATTGAAAGACGCTATCAACAAGCTGATAATGAACTGAAAATAGCTAAACAGATCAAATTCATCTTCTAGAAATATTATTTAATGATATCTTCCATTGGAAAATAATCCACGTGGTATTTTAAAAGAAAAGACAGGTGTCCTTGACTTCAGTAGCAAGGAATCTGAAATAGAAGAAGAACTAATCAGCACCATTTCTAGAGAGGTGAGCCACCACCTATATGTACCATTTAAGAAGCCCGAGATTTCGTCGGAAGAGAAGAGTTATGGGAGCAAACAACAAGATCCGAGATCGCAGAGGAAGGAGGCTAGAGGATGCCGAGGATGACATTTACATGGAGCAAGTACAACAGGAACAAGTGATGGTGAAAGAAAGAGAAAAGAGGTAATTAACCTTTCTGACTATGTACTGATAGCTATAGAGAGGAGAGTTTGATAAAGGTTTGGGGTTTGTACCCATAACATCTGTTATGTTACAATGGTGGATCTAAATATTGCATGGGAACCAATATAAAATCTTTCTTTCACCAACATAATTAATGAGAAGTGTATTAAGGATAGTAATGAAATTTTTAGACCAGCATCAACATTTAATCTGCCACTTTTCCAGCTGTTAACATGTTTAACAATTGGAGAAATGATTTGGAACAACTGTTTAATGATCCCCAATACATGGCTTTAATAATCTAAGCACAGAAGAACAAGCAGAATAAGCTTTCTAAAATAATTCTTGATAGAAACTGGAGAGCTGATGAAGGTGATGTGTGACTTGAATAAAAAGGATTATATATAAGAAGACAAAGATTGTTGCTAGATAAGGGCCCGTGATATTCGTGGGGTTGCGCCGTGCGCAATAGGGTTGGGCGATGCGCAAGTCAAGAAAATGCGCCATTTTGGAATATTCAGAAGGAGGCAGTTGACCACCGAAAAACATGGAGCAACAGCGCATGAAAATGAAGTATGCGACCAGGGTGGATCCATGCATAAAGAGCGCGAATGCGATATTCGAAGATTTGGCGCTAGCGCAATATGGCACAGCCGGAACTGCGGACTAGTGGAATGAGCCAAAATAAAAAGGCTCAAGGAAGCGTCTAAGAACGCCATCAAGGCTGCCCGCAGGGGGAAGAGAGACAGACAGACAGACAGAGACAGGCTAGGGCAGCAAGGCAAGCGTGGGCCATAGGCTATGGGGGCCAGCAGGGGCAGGAAGTAGCAGCTGGACATGGGGTAACACAGCAACACCAGCCGGGGGTCAGGCCAGGAGATGGGATGTTGTGCCTACATGGAAGCTGTAAGAGGGTGATGATGTATGTTGCAGGGGACATGGCGTGGAAGGGCCCGTCGTTGTGCCCCAATGGGCAGTGCCGTGCCCACATCAGCTTGGCTGTACACAGATGAGATCGTGGGCCAGTACCACCTCACGGGCACATGAGATGGCTCTGTGAGTTGTGCAGGATGTGATGGCACCCTCACAACGGAGTACGCCTGTCGGTGGAGACCAAGGTGATAGCCTGTGTGTGCCTGCTCACCACGGGCACTCTTCCAGAGGCCAACAGGACACCACAGGATCACACAGTCTGCCATCCGCATCTCACCCAATTCTCAGCGCACTGGTGCTACGCGGGGTCACCATTCCCAGCACCCGCTGGGCGGACATAAACATGCAGGAGTTCCACAGGTTAGCACCTATGCCTGGCATGCGGGCTATAGACTTCACCATGTGGCCATTCTGTGATGCCACCTGGTCTGGCGGGTCGCATAGGAACAGAAAGAGCTCCAGTGTCAATGTGGTGGGTGTGTGCCACTCATAATCAATGTCTGTGCCATACCCCTGGGGAGCAATGATGCCTATATGGTATCAGTCCACTGTGCCACGATTTGAGAGTGGGACATCCCTACATCTAGTGGGTGAGCACATGTATGTAATGCAACCTCGGGCAAGGGTGGATGCCAGGTGCCATGGTGGCCAGGATATGGGCAGTATGGACTGAATACAGACTGATCTCCTTATCTCCACACAGGTGACAGCGGACCTAATTGTCCCTGGCTGCTCACACCTTGTCGCCATGACCCATAGTAGTAACACTGTACTGAGGCCATGTTTCACACGCAATATTGTAGAGTGGGTGTTTGGGATGCTCACACGCTCATGCCTAGACACCTCTGTGGTGCCTGTACATCCCCAAAGGCTGTTGGTTTTTCCTGGCCTGTTGCATCTCACAACATGGCCAAAGACTATGGGTAGGCTGACAGGTTGAAGAGAGGGTGGCTGGGACGCCAGTGGCACCGGTGTTGATGGTGATGAGCAGCCCCCTAGGACAGCGGACCCCGATGATCCGCAGGCCCAGCTGGGACACCACCGAGAGGAGCACTATGAGAACACAGGTAGGTCAAGGACATGTAACCAACGTCATGCGCAACCATAGCACACAGGGTAACACACTTGGGGTATGATGGCCAGGAGTGGAAGGTCCAGGCATACAAACACACCATCAGGGAGGGTGAGCACTGCTCTGGACACACACACCAGGCCAGAGCACATGCAGATGCACAGCACAGAACTGATGCAGTATTGGCAGCACTCACCACTCCCCACCACCTGTACTGTCTGGGCATGTCAGATGTTGGGCACTTGCACCTTGGTGTACAGTACAATGCAGGCATCATCATGCACAGGCACCTGGGGACAGCAGTTGGGAGGTGCAGTGGTCTGTGTCGGCATGGTGAGCAGAGACCCAGGTGCACTGCCCATGACACACACATTGCACACAGGCAGCACCAGACAGCCCACACTGGAGACAGCTCATCAGGTAGCACTGTCCCAGCCACCCGGATGCGGGTTGCCCCACCATGACCCATCAGCACTGGCGGTTGAGCAGCCACATGGGTGGCACTGTTGGACCACCAGGGGTCCCACTGCATGAACGTGACCTGCCCGCGACAGGATCTGCAGCATGCGAACAAGCCTGCACCGGGTGCTGGGATGCCACAGCAACCCGGATCGACAGGCCTGGTGTCGCACGGACACCAGGAAAGGGGATGGATGAACTGTGTGGTGTGTACAGGCACTGATGTGTCCCATGTGTCCACGACAGAGACCACTGCCTGGGTCAGCCTTGTCAGGTGGTGTGGACATCTGTCCTGAACCAATACGGTCCAGAGCACACCCCTCGTGCCCACAGCAGACAGCCTCACGGACATTACGGCCGCCCTTCTGTGCTGTACTGATCTCAGCAGGTGGGGTGCTCATCCAGTGGGTACTGTGCCCCAACGGGCCCTGTCCCTAGGGGTGTGGCAGTCCTGATGGCCAACACCCCTTGAGGTGCTGTCACCAGGACCAGGATGGGTGATGGGGCTGCAGACATGTGCCACCACTTGACACTGTACCCCTGACCTGTGGTGACTGCTGCTGCTGCCCTCCAACCGCTGCTCCTGGGGTCCACCACCGTTGTGGCAGTGCCAGACACCTGCACAGCCACCCGTGCCCAACTGTGCTGACAGGTACAGCCTGGACCGCCACATGCGCGTGTTGAACTAGAGGCCCAGGCATGGTTGGCTTGCTGTGTCCGCATGGACACACACCATCACTGCCCATTGTGTCCTTAGACAATGGTGTGGGTCGCGTTGCACTTATGGTCACAGTGTGCTGGCTTGTTGCCGCTAGACTGCTGGCGCTGGTGGCTGTGCACCCCTGCACCGATCACCAAACCAGAGTTGGATTCCCAGCGCATGTTGCCAGTGCCTGCTGGCTTGAGAGAGAGGTGGATGGACCTCCATGTCCAGCAGGTCATCATCACTGCCTGACTCACTACCACCATCTCCTGAAGATAACAGATCTAACAGAAAGAGGCATGAGTGCAGTGAATAACCTCCCCACCCCAACACCACCACCATGTCATATGTGCAGATGGGCTTCACCTGCTGGAATCACCTCCTGGCATCAATAGCGCCTACTGCATTGATGCAACTAGTGTCTCTCAGCCGTCAGTCTAACACCACTGGCTGGCCCCTGCCATGCCATTATGCCGCCCTGGCTGCCACCTCTCCTTCAACCTCCTGTGGTCTGTCCCATCTTCTGCATTCCTGCACAGCCTGGTTCTTCCAGTTCACGCCTGAGCTACCTCCCATGCAGTCGCCCAGGACTGAGGGGTGCCCGTCCACTACTGGCTCTCATCCAGGTAGGCCGGAAGAGGGCCCTGTCTCTGCTGGGTAAAGGGCCTCCTCCCACGCCCACCATCCTCACCTCACCTTGGCTCTGCTCGTCATGGCGATCGTGGCGAGGGAAGGAATTGTCACTGTGCATCTGCAGCATTTTCCCATGACCATTGTCCAGAACATCACACAGCTGCAATTACCTCTCACCTGCAGTAACCGAATCGGCAGCTTGTTTGATGTCGTTATTATACGCAATGCATGCAAATTAGAGGGAGCACCATAATGACATGCAAATCCACTGTGCCTTTGAATGGCTGATCAGATGATGGTGTGTCGCTGAATATCGCTAATTTGCACTTTTGGCAATACGCTGAGTCGGTTGAGCCAATAGCACAGATTGTGACTGTGTGTACACTGCAGGCGCTCCAGATAGCTTGCAGGCATCTGCTGCACTGCTGACGTGGTTGCGCGATGGCACCAGTCTCTGCCACTGTGCCAGGGCGCTACAGCACTGGGATACTATATGGCGCTGTGGCACTATTGGCAGCATAGTCCACAGGCCTGGCACAGCTGGTCGGTCGCGAGGATGCGACACGCTGATGGAGCTGTGCGGGTCTTCGCCATGTCGGTGACCTGGTGTCTGACCTTTCCCCTGGCCCTGCTGCTGCTATGTGTGTCGTTCTTGTTGCACTGTCTGGTGATGGCCATGTGAAGTGATGGCGCCTGTTCGAATAGCGCGATTGGAACGGTGGTGTTCATTGCACAACATCTCCACGGGTTACGCGCAGTGGGGCACCATACCGCTGTGTTACCATGCCTCAGAAGAGCAGTGCAGTGAGCCCTGTAGAAGTGGCCAACTTGGTGTCCCTGGTGGAGCCCCTATGGGGCACTTTATGGTGAGGTGACCTCACCATTGCCAGGATGCAGGTGTGGAGCAAGTGGCCACTGACCTGGTGGGGGTCACTGGATGGTGCTGGTCAGCTGAGCAGTGCCGGATCAGAGTGGGATCTCCGCCGGAGGGTCTTGATTCTGGATCGGCTGCGTCATATTCCAGAGGGGCATGGTGCCTAGCCAGGTGGTACCATCTATGCACCTATTCAGTAGGGGTGAGGTTTTGGCTGTGCAGGCGGTGGCTCTGCCATGGTTGGCTGTGTGTGTGTGCAGGTGAGATGTATGGGTCTGGCTGTGGGCAGGCACTCTCACTGGGGCAGGGGCAGTCTGCTGGAGTCACACTGATGTTTGTTTCTAACATATGGTTCTACAGGCTGGGATGTGAGGGATGGTGCAGGAGGGGCTGCTGCCCCAGCTGCGGCGCCCAGCAGCAGCAGCAGTGGCAGACCCAGCTTGAGGAGGTGAGATTATCATGGATCATTGCATGCTGGGGAGCAAGACCACCAGCCATGCACAACACAACCATGCAGGAAAGGGAGGTCATAATCTACTATACAAGACACTAGTGAGGGGCCTCCTGAGTACAGTGTATGTCTGGAGACCATACTCACGTAAGGACATAGACTGTAGAGAAGTTCGGAGAGTGCAAGATGGTGGCGATTGTAACATGTCCTGTGAAGACAGGTTGAAGGAACGAATATGTACTCTGGAGAGAGGGAGAGAAGGGATATGATAGACATACAAGTATCTTACAGGGAGGAACAGGGCAGGAAAACACTATTTTTGCTAAAAGATGTTCCAGGACTAGAGGGTATTGATGGAGCGTTGGGAGGACACATGAGAAAGAATCTTTCAGAGTGGTGGACAAGGGAACACCTGCTGGAGATGGTGGCTGAAAATAACGGATTTAAGAATGGACGGATAGATATAAAGGAATTGGAGGTCAGGGGTAAGGTAACAGACTTCTTGGAAAATAAAGTGAACTTATAAGCCTGGGCAGAGTGGTGGTCATAGGCCTTATTGCTGATACTGTCTATGTATTCTGTATGGGCTTATGATACAGGTGACATGTATCGTTGCAGTGTCAGCAACACGTCTATGCGCTACTGGTGGGTCTGCGTGTACGGCAATACGTGTTTTCGTATCGCATCACGTTGTTACATCACTTGACAGCCTTGTTTGCTGGATGGATGGTGTGTGTGCAGGCATAAGGGTGCACTTTGTTGGATGGCGTGCATGTTCACTGTTGTGGTTGCTGCCACTCAGGTGCGGATATTGGCCATATGGTTTGCAGGGGTGGTGTCTGGGTTGTGGCCGTTAAGTTTACTGGTGTTCCCACCAGTCACAGTTCTCAGGGGATCCATCAGACATATGTCCCTACCATGTGTCCTTAGATAACCAGGCCCCATGACATCCAGAAACATGGCTCATGGAGGAGGTATTGCAGAGAACAGCGGCACCGGCACAGGATGACCAGCCTGCTGGGCCTAGGCCACATTACCCTTCCCACTTCACCCATCCCTACCACCCTGCCTTCCCTCTCAAGTTGTTCATCCCTACCCTTGCCCATCCACTACCTTGTACCTGCTCCCCTTGTAAATAGTTCTGGTTTATTGTTTTGTACTTTACACATTTTGGGAATACATTTATATTTTGATATGAATACTGTGTTGGTCTCTGATTTGCAGCTGGCTAAGGTTGCTCAGTTGCAGTGGTGTACATGCCATCTGGGGTGGTATGGTCCTGGGTGTGTGTGTGTGTGTGTGTGTGTGTGTGTGTGTGTGTGTGTGTGCGAGTGTGTGTGTGCATGGGGAAGTATCTCCGGCATGGCAGTGACTTTCTGTTGCTCTTGCCGTCTGCCGCCACCCACTGCTGGGTGCACAGGGTGTGTCTGGCTTGTATGCTTCTCTGCTGCATGGTGTTGACATGTGCTGGGGGGGATGCATGGTTTCCTTCAGTGCCAATCACTGCACATGGGTGATGTCTTGGGGTCACGGTGCAGGGTGTGCTGCTGTACGATGGGGCTGATGTGCACTGTGGTTGTCAACCTCTGTGTGGCAGTCTTGGCCTGCCAGCGTTTGTTCTGGGGTGTCATGGCTCTGCTGTGCTTTTGTTGGCTTGTCCCCATGGGCCAGTAGATCATCCGTCCCACCCCAGTGATGCTGTGTTTGGGGTGTGCAGGTGTCTTGTTGGTTCTGCAGTGTGTTCCTGTGCCCATGTGTGGCATGGCTGGCGGTGGGCCCCCGCCTGCCTCCCTGGATGTGCAGTTCCATTGCTCTGGGGGGGTCTGCTTGTGCTATGGCACCTCTGGACTGCTCAGCTGGGCTGCCCTGGTTGCGCTATAGCGCAGCATTTCTGCTCAGCTTCTCCTTCCTGGTTGCGCTATGGCGCAGTATGTGCGATATTCAGATGTTGGCTACTTGCGTAATTTGTTCTGCTCCATGATTGAATATCGCACCAGTTGCGCATATGCGCAATTGGTTTGTGCTTGCTCCTGCTGTTGCACACATTTTGGTGCAGTTTGAATATCTGGGCCAATAACTTTTACAAGAAATTAAGCCAAGATCCTACCTCTGAATTTAAAAGTAGTATTGATGAATTTATAAAAGAAGCTGCACAAAAGGGGAAATTACTCAGAAAGAGTTACAGTTCTTAATAATTGAAATGCCTGTGAGGGCTAAATTTTATTTGTTACCTAAAATAAACAAGACTTTTGTTAAACCCACAAGGCAGACCTATTGTCAGTGGCATAGGCTCATTAACTGAAAGCTTATCACAGTTTGTGGATTTTTATTTGAACCCATTTGTTGTCTCCTTACCATCGTACCTAAAAGACACATCTGATGTATTATGACTTGTACAAGATATGAACTTAAGTGATGATGACTATTTAGTGACAATGGATGTTGAAGCATTATATTCAAACATCCCACATGAAGGCGCATTTGACGCAGCTGCAAGCTTCCTTAATCAGAGAGATCAAACAGAAATGCCTAATACAGCCTTCATTTTCAAGTTGTTGGAATATGTGTTAAAGGACAATGTCTTTTTATTTAATAAAGAGATGTTTTTACAAATAAAAGGGACTGCAATGGGGGTCACATGTGCTCCCACAATAGCTAATCTATATATGGGAGTTTGGTAAAATGACATGGTGTTAAATCCAGTTAATAATAGATACAGGGATAGTATTTGCACATGGAAATGATACATTGATGATTTATTTTTTATTTGGAGGGATACTTTAGAAGAACTTGCAGAGTTTGTAACCAATTTGGAAACTACTAATCCTAATTTGAGATTTACCTATACTGCCTCCCAAGAGAGTATTTGTTTTTTAGAATTGAGAATTTACAAAAAAAGGTGATTTTGGACTAAAAACTGAAATTTATAGTAAATCAACACAAGGTAACACTTTATTATGAGCAGAAAGCTGTCATCCTAGACATACAGTAGATAACATTCCAAAAGGACAGTATTTGAGGACCCATCGTAACTATAGTGAAGTTGAGGGATTCAGAAGAAGCAGAAGAATTAACCAGATGGTTAAGAACTAGAGGTTATAGTGAGAGGTGTATAAGAACAGGTAGAGAATATGCCAAAAGAATAGACAGAATAGAACTGTTAAAAGGAAGCAAAACAACATTGCAGGAGAAACAAGAAGAACGGTTTAACTTTGTGACAACTTTCTCTACACAAGCAAGGGAAATAAAGAAAATTATTCAAAGACATTGGAATATTTTATCTAGTGAAGCAAGTTTAAGGGAGACAGCTAGTGTGCCACCAAGAATGGCATATAGAAGAGCCAGCACTTTAAGTGACAGACTTGTGCATAGCCATTTTGTTGATGTGACCACAGAGGCTGGTATGTGGTTGAATAACGATGCAGTAGGTTGTTACCCCTGCAAAAATTGCAAAGTCTGTCTGGTGATTGAAAAATTTAAAGAATTTACTTGTAGCAATACAGAATGGATTTTTAATATCAGACAGTTAATTACTTGCAATACAGAGGACCAATTATATATGGCAGTCTGCAGCTGCAATAGCTTTTACAGCGCAAAACAAAGCATAATTTTAAAGTTCGAGTTCGGGAACATTTAAAAGCAATTGAGAAAAAAGATGTAACGTATGCTACAGCTGCTCATGTAGCTATGGCTAAGAAGGACGAAACCACATGAGTTTCACTTTGTGGGTATAGATAAAGTACATCGTAAACCATGAGGAGGGGATTTTGATGACCTTTTATTAAAACGGGAAGAGTTTTGGATTATTAATTTGAATGCCACTAAAAATAAAGGATTAAATACCAGATTTGAACTTAAACCCTTTCTTAAACAAAAAAGAATGGGGAAAAGACAAAAATAAAGTACTTGAATTAAACAGGAAGTTATGAATGACAGACTTAAAATGTGATTATGACCAAGTTGAAACAGCGATGTCCTTGCAACCTATGAAACTGAGTGGGGAATTTTTGATGGCTATAATTAGGTTGCAATATGACTGTCACAGCGATGTTCAAGTAATTTATGCAATAAAATTGTAGGTCTCAGTAGTATAACATATGGTCTTGTAAATACTTGCATATTCAGAAGGTTTTGTTGTAATAGGCATTTTTATATATAAAACCTCATTCTTCTTTCTCCCCTTTTTTCTCTCCCCTCCCCCATCTTGAGCTTTTGTTGCTGTACATATTTTTGTTACTGAACATCCTTAATTGTGATATGAATGATTAATAGAATTTGGCTGTCATAATTATAATGATCAAATAAGACATATAGTAATTAGAATATTTTTAAACGCTATGTGTGAGCAGTTCTCCCATCCCCCTAAATCGTAGTTAATAAATGTCATTTCCAGGACTATAAAATGCAGCAAAATTAGTGAATTTTGGTGACATTGTTTTATGAATATGTTTTGCGATGTTCACTAATAGAGAGTGAATAAAGTTGTTTACTGGAAAATGGTTGAAATAGAGAATATATATTTTATCGAAACGAGATACGTCTAGTATAAAATCACTTTTTTTTTTTAATTCTTCTGGCCCCCATTCCTTCCCTTTTCCTTCCCTTCTCCAACCCTTTTCTTTTCTTCCTCCATCCTTTCCTCCTGTTTCTTTTTTCTTTTTGATGCACGATTGGTACAAGCCTTGATTCATTTCTTATATGTGTTTTAGGATAAGTTTGGATTTATATTTATAACATAGTTGTAATATTAAAATCAATGTATAGAAGGTTCAGAGGAGGGCAACAAAGATTGTGCATGGGTTGCATCACAAGTCCTATGAAGACAGGTTGAAGGAACTGAACATGTACTCCCTGGAGGAGAGGAGGGAGAGAGGGGATATGATAGAGACATACAAGTATCTTACAGGGAGGAACAGGGTGCAGGAAAACACTATTTTTAAGCGAAAAAGATGTTTCAGGACTAGAGGGCATGGGATGAAGTTGGAGGGAGGACGATTCAGAGGAAACATGAGAAAGAATTTCTTCACAGAATGGGTGGTGGATAAGTGGAACACCCTGCCAGAGGAAGTGGTGGGAGCTGAAACAATCACGGGATTTAAGAATGCATGGGATAGACATAAAGGAATTCTAGAGGTCAGGGGTAAGGGGAAATAGACTTCTAGGAAAACAAACTGAACTTACAAGCTCAAATGGGCAGACTAGGTGGGCCATAGGCCCTTATCTGCCGACACTGTCTATGTATCTATGTATCTATGTATATTTATGTATGTTTATCAGTTGTAACTGTTTTAATAAGATGGTGGTTAAAGCAGTAATGTCAGAGTTAGTCAGTTGGTTAGAGTATTTAAGGGAACATTCACATGAGTGGTTTTACCTTTGAGAAAGGATGTAATAGACATTCGAAACTCATCAGGTGATATGGCTTTTTGTGATACTTCTGAATAAAAGTTTTTTAATAGACCTGTGCCCTTGTTATTAGAGGTGTGTGTGCTCTACTTTTTAAAGTTTTTGTGATTTTCATACCAGTATAGAGGCATCACGTCATGGTGATCACTCGGTTTTGTTTTTTTGTTTGAAATAATTGTAGGAGTTTTGAGCACATGTTGCAGTAGGAGAAATAATTTTCTCTGAGCATAAAACCTCATCCTAGGAGCACATATTGGTCTTGTGACTGTTTTACAATTTTATTGGAAAATACACCTAATTTAATTTTTTCAGAAGATCCAGGACCTATGGGGTATACGAAAGATTTAATGGAGACTGCAATGATAAACAACCCTTTTCTATTGGAAAATAGCCATAATGTTAATCACACGCATGGTGGACAATCCCTTTTGCTAGCCTTCCATGAACTAGAGAAAGTTACTCTGCAATGGAGAAAAACGTTTTGGAACACAGTTAATATGGAGGCTTATACAGCAGTACAGCGTATTCCAAGAGGACTGAGGTTAGTGAAAAATCCAGCCTGTGGAACTGAAAATGAAGAATTTATGAAGGCGTGGGAAGAAATTTTAATAGAAGCAAGTTTTAAATTAGTGACATTGATTATTAAATATAGTAAAGAAAGAGAAGAGAAATTGAAAGAGGAAATAAAAAAGAAAGATATAGAGGTTTTACAATATAAGAATGATGTAAATTTTGAAGGCTTGAACAATAAATTGAAAGACGCTGTCAACAAGCTGGATAATGAACTGAAAATAGCTAAACAGATCAATCTCATCAGACACAGAAATGATTATGCGAATGATAGAGTCTTCAATTGAAAAAATAATCCACATGGTATTTTAAAAAAAGAAAAGACAGGTGTCCTTTGACTTCAGTAGTGCAAGAGAATCTGAAATAGAAGAAGAAATCAATCAGCACCATTTTCAATGAGAGAGGCAGGAGCCGGCACCTCCATATGTACCACGAAGAAGCCCGAGATTTCAAGCTGGAAGAGAAGAGAGTTATGGCGAGCAAACAGCAAGAAACGGAGAACGCGGAGAGGAAGGAGGGCAAGGAGGATGCCAAGGATGACATTTTACACAGAGGAAGTACAACAGGAACAAGCGATGGTGAAAGAATGAGAAAAGCAGGTAATTAACCTTTCAGACTATGCACTGACAGCGATAGAGAGGAGAGTTTTGGATAAAGGTTTGGGGTTTGTACCCACAACATATGTAAGTAAGTTCTACACAATGGTGAATCTAAATATTGCATGTAGGAACTTAAAACTAAAATCTTTCTTTTCTACCAAATATACACTAATGGAGAATGTGGTCAATAAAGACAGTAATGAAATGTTTAGACCAGCATCAACATTTAATCCGCCACTTTGTCCAGCTGTTAAGGTGTTTAAACAATTGGTAGAAAATGATTTGGAACAACTGTTTAATGATCCCACAATACATGGCTTTAACAATCTAAGCACAGAAGAACAAGCAGCACTACAAGCATTACAAAATAACACCTTGATAGAAATCAAGAGAGCTGATAAAGGTGGATGTGTGGTAATCTTGAATAAAAAGGATTATATACGGGAAGCCGAAAGACAACTTAAAGACAGTAACTTTTACAAGAAATTATGCCAAGATCCCACCTCTGAATTTAAAAGTAGTATTGACGAATTTATAAAAGAAGCTGCACAAAAAGGGGAAATTACTCAGAAAGAGTTACAGTTCTTAATAATTGAAATGCCTGTGAGGGCTAAATTTTATTTGTTACCTAAAATACAAAAGACTTTGTTAAACCCTCTAGGCAAACCTTTTTGTCAGTGGCATAGGCTCATTAACTGAAAGTTTATCACAGTTTGTGGATTTTTATTTGAACCCATTTGTGTCTCCTTACCATCGTACCAAAAAGACACATCTGATGTATTACGTCTTGAACAAGACATTAACATAAGTGATGATGACTATTTAGTGACAATGGATGTTGAAGCATTATATTCAAACATTACACATGAAGGCGCACTTGACGCAGCTGCAAGCTTCCTTAATCAGAGACATCAAACAGAAATGCCAGATACAGCCTTTATTTTGAAGTTGTTGGAATATGTGCTAAAAGACAATGTCTTTTTATTTAATAAAAAGATGTTTTTACAAATAAAAGGGACTGCAATGGGGGTCACATGTGCTCCCACAATAGTTAATCTCTATATGGGAGATTGGGAAAATGACATGGTGTTAAATCCAGTTAATAATAGATACAGGGATAGTATTAGCACATGGAAACAATACATTGGTGATTTATTTTTTATTTGGAGGGATACTTTAGAAGAACTTGCAGAGTTTGTAACTTTTTTGGAAAGTACTAATCCTAATTTGAGATTTACCTATACTGCCTCCCAAGAGAGTATTTGTTTTTTAGATTTGAGAATTTACAAAAAAGGTGATTTTGGACTAAAAACTGAAATTTATAGGAAATCAATAAATGGTAACACTTTATTACGAGCAGAAAGCTGTCATCCTAGACATACAGTAGATAACATTCCAAAAGGACAGTTTTTGAGGACCCGTCGTAACTATAGTGAAGTGGAGAGATTCGAAGAAGAAGCAGAAGAATTAACCAGACGGTTTCAGAACTAGGGTTATAGTGAGAGGTGTATAAGAACAGGTAGTGAATATGCCAAAAGGATAGATAGAATAGAACTGTTAAAAGGAAACAAAATAACATTGCAGGAGAAACAAGAAGAACGGTTTAACTTTGTGACAACTTTCTCTACACAAGCAAGGGAAATAGAGAAAATTATTCAAAGACATTGGAATATTTTATCTAGTGAAGCAAGTTTAAGGGAGACAGCTAGTGTGCCACCGAGAATGGCATATAGAAGAGCCATCACTTTAAGTGACAGACTTGTGCATAGCCATTTTGTTGATGTGACCACAGAGGCTGGTATGTGGTTGAATAACATTGTAGTAGGTTGTTACCCCTGCAAAAATTGCAAAATCTGTCAGGTGATTGAAAAATGTAAAGAATTTACTTGTAGCAATACAGAACGGATTTTTAATATCAGACAGTTAATTACTTGCAATACAGAGGACCTAATATATATGGCAGTCTGCAACTGCAATAGCTTTTACATCAGAAAAACAAAGCATCATTTTAAAGTTCGAGTTCGGGAACATTTAAAAGCCATTGAGAAAAAAGATGTAACGTATGCTATAGCTGCTCATGTAGCTATGGCTATGAGGACGAATCCATGAGTTTCACTTTGGTGATAGATAAAGACATCGGTAAACCACAAGGAGGGATTTTGATGATCTTTATTAAAACGGGAGCGCTTTGGATTATTAATTTGAATGCCACTAAAAATAAAGGATTAAATAATCGATTTGAACTTAAACCTTTCTTAAACAAAAAGAATGGGGAAAAGACAAAAATAAAGTACTTGAATTAAACAGGAAATTATGAATGACAGACTTAAAATGTGATTATGACCAAGTTGAAACAGCGATGTCCTTGCAACCTATGAAACTGAGTGGGGAATTTTTGATGGCTATAATTAGGTTGCAATATGACTGTCACAGTGATGTTCAAGTAATTTATGCAATAAAATTGTAGGTCTCAGTAGTATAACATATGGTCTTGTAAATACTTGCATATTCAGAAGGTTTTGTTGTAATAGGCTTTTTTATATATAAAACCTCATTCTTCTTTCTCCCCTTTTTTCTCCCGTCCCCCATCTAGAGCTTTTGTTGCTGTACATATTTTTGTTACTGAACATCCTTAATTGCGATATGAATGTTTATTAGAATTTGGCTGTCATAATTATAGTGATCAATTAAGACATGTAGTAATTAGAATATTTTTAAACGCTATGTGCGAGCAGTTCTCCCCTTCCCCCTAAATCGTAGTTAATAAATGTCATTTCCAGGACTATAAAATGCAGCAAAATTAGTGAATTTTGGTGACATTGTTTTATGAATAGGTTTTGCAATGTTCATCAATAGAGAGGAATAAAGTTTTTACTGGAAATGGTTGAAATAGAGAATACATATTTTATCTAAACGTAGATAAGTCAGTCTATATTAAACTTGCTTTTTTTTAAAATTCATCTGGCCCCCATTCCTTCCCTTTTCCTTCCCTTCTCCACCCCTTTTCTTTTTTTCTTCCCCCCTTTCCTCCTGTTTCTTTTGTCTTTTGGATGCACGATTGGTACAAGCCTAGATTCATTTCTTATATGTTTTTTAGTATAAGTTTGGATTTATATATTTAGATAACATAGTTGTAATATTAAAATCAATGTATATTTATGTATGTTTATCAGTTGTAACTGTTTTAATAAGATGGTGATTAAACAGTAATGTCGAGTTGTTTAATTGGTTGAGTTTTTAAGGAACATTTACATGAGTGGTTTTACCTTGAGAAAGGATGTATGACATCTGAAACTCCGTCCAGTGATATGGCTTTTTTTTGGATACTTCTGAATAAAAGTTTTAATAGACCTGTGCTTTTGTTAGTAGGAGTGTGTGGCTCTACTTTTTAAAGTTTTGTGATTTTCATACCAGTGGTGAGGCACCACATCATGGTGCTTTCCATTCGCTTGTTTTTTTTTGGAAATAATTGTAGGAGTCTGGAGCACAGGCTGCAGTAGGAGAAATAATTTTCTTAAGCGTGAAACCTCATCCTAGGAGCATATTGGTCTTGTGACTGTTTTACAATGTTGTTAAACTACACCTAATTAAATTTTTTCAGATCCGGGACCATGGGTATATGAAAGATTTAATGGAGACTGCAATGATAAGCAACCCTTTTCTATTGGAAAATAGCCATAATGTTAATCATATGCCTGGTGGACATTCCCTTTCCTAGCTCTTCCATGAATCTAGAAAGTTACTCTGCAATGGAGAAAAACATTTTGGAACACAGTTAATATGGAGGCTTATACAGCAGTACAGCGTATTCCAAGAGGACTGAGGTTAGTGAAAAATCCAGCCAGTGGAACTGAAAATGAAGAATTTATGAAGGCGAGGGAAGAAATTTTAATAGAAGCAAGTTTTAAATTGGTGACATTGATTATTAAATATAGTAAAGAAAGAGAAGAGAAATTGAAAGAGGAAATAAAAAAGAAAGAGATAGAGGTTTTACAGTACAAGAATGATGTAAATTTTAAAGGCTTGAACATTAAATTGAAAGACGCTATCAACAAGCTGGATAATGAACTGAAAATAGCTAAACAGACCAAATTCATCAGAGACAGAAATGATTATGCGAATGATAGAGTCTTCCATTGGAAAAATAATCCACATGGTATTTTAAAAAAGAAAAGACAGGTGTCCCTTGACTTCAGTAGTGCAAGTGAATCTGAAATAGAAGAAGAAATCAATCAGCACCAATTTCAATGAGAGCAGCAGGAGCCGGCACTTCCATATGTACCACGTAAGAAGCCGAGATTTCAAGCCGGAAGAGAAAGAGTTTATGGAGCAAACAACAAGATATGGCAGAATGAGAGAGGAAGGGAGGGCAAGGAGGATGCTGAGGATGACATTTACATGAAGCAAGTACAACAGGAACAAGTGACGGTGAAAGAAAGAGAAAAGCAGGTAATTAACCTTTCAGACTATGCACTGACAGTGATAGAGAGAAGAGTTTTGGATAAAGGTTTGGGGTTTGTACCCACAACATCTGTAAGTAAGTTCCACACAATGGTGGATCTAAATATTGCATGTAGAAACTTAAAACTAAAATCTTTCTTTTCTACCAAATATACATTAATGGAGAATGTGGTCAATAAGGACAGTAATGAAATTTTTAGAAAAGCATCAACATTTAATCCACCACTTTGTCCAGCTGTTAAGGTGTTTAAACAATTGGTAGAAAATGATTTGGAACAACTGTTTAATTATCCCACAATACACGGCTTTAACAATCTAAGCACAGAAGAACAAGAAGCACTACAAGCATTACAAAATAACACTGATAGAAATCAAGAGAGCTGATAAAGGTGGTTGTGTGGTAATCCTGAATAAAAAGGATTATATAATAGAAGTCGAAAGACAACTTAAAGACAGTAACTTTTACAGGAAATTATGCCAAGATCCCACCTCTGAATTTAAAAGTAGTATTGACGAATTTATAAAAGAAGCTGCACAAAAAGGGGAAATTACTCAGAAAGAGTTACAGTTCCTAATAATTGAAATATCTGTGAAGGCTAAATTTTATTTGTTACCTAAAATACACAAGACTTTGTTAAACGCTCTAGGCAGACCTATTGTCAGTGGCATAAGCTCATTAACTGAAAGCTTATCACAGTTTGTGGATTTTTATTTGAACCCATTTGTTGTCTCACTTACCATCGTACCAAAAAGACACATCTGATGTATTATGTCTTGAACAAGATATGAACTTAAGTGATGATAACTATTTAGTGACAATGGATGTTGAAGCATTATATTCAAACATCACACATGAAGGTGCACTTGACGCAGCTGCAAGCTTCCTTAATCAGAGACATCAAACAGAAATGCCTAATACAGCCTTTATTTTGAAGTTGTTGCAATATGTGTTAAAGGACAATGTCTTTTTATTTAATAAAGAGATGTTTTTACAAATAAAAGGGACTGCAATGGGGATCACATGTGCTCCCACAATAGTTAATCTACATATGGAGTTTGGGAAAATGACATGGTGTTAAATCCAGTTAACAATAAATACTGCGATAGTATTAGCTCATGGAAACAATACATTGATGATTTCTTTTTTATTTGGAGGGATACTTTAGAAGAACTTGCAGAGTTTGTAACCTTTTTGGAAACTACTAATCCTAATTTGAGATTTAACTAAACTGCCTCCCAAGAGAGTATTTGTTTTTTAGATTTGAGAATTTACAAAAAAGGTGATTTTGGACTAAAAACTGAAATTTATCGTAAATCAACACATGGTAACACTTTATTACAAGCAGAACGCTGTCATCCTAGACATACAGTAGATAACATTCCAAAAGGACAGCTTTTGAGGACGCTTTGTAACTATAGAGAAGTGGAGGGATCGAAGAAGAAGCAGAAGAATTAACCAGACGGTTAAGAACTAGAGGTTATAGTGAGAGGTGTATAAGAACAGGTAGAGAATATGCCAAAAGAATAGACAGAATAGAACTGTTAAAAGGAAACAAAATAACATTGCAGGAGAAACAAGAAGAACGGTTTATCTTTGTGACAACTTTCTCTACACAAGCAAGGGAAATAGAGAAAATTGTTCAAAGACATTGGAATATTTTATCTAGTGAAGCAAGTTTAAGGGAGACAGCTAGTGTGCCACCGAGAATGGCATATAGAAGAGCCATCACTTTAAGTGACAGACTTCTGCATAGCCATTTTGTTGATGTGACCACAGAGGCTGGTATGTGGTTGAATAACGATGTAGTAGATTGTTACCCCTGAAAAAATTGCAAAGTCTGTCCGGTGACTGAAACATGTAAAGAATTTACTTGTAGCAATGCAGAATGGATTTTTAATATCAGACAGTTAATTACTTGCAATACAGAGGACCTAATATATATGGCAGTCTGCAGCTGCATTAGCTTTTACTTCGGAAAAACAAAGCGTAATTTTAAAGTTCAAGTTCGGGAACATTTAAAAGCCATTGAGTAAAAAGATGTAACGTATGCTACAGCTGCTCATGTAGCTATGGCTATGAAGGACAAAACACATGAGTTTCACTTTGTGGGTATAGATAAAGTACATCGCAAACCATGAGGAGGGGATTTTGATGACCTTTTATTAAAACGGGAAGCGTTTTGGATTATTAATTTGAATGCCACTGAAAATAAAGGATGACATACCGGATTTGAACTTAAACCCTTGCTTAAACAAAAAAGAATGGGGAAAATACAAAAATAAAGTACTTGAATTAAACAGGAAATTGTGAATGAAAGACTTAAAATGTGATTATGACCAAGTTGAAACAGCGATGTCCTTGCAACCTATGAAACTGAGTGGGGAATTTTTGATGGCTATAATTAGGTTGCAATATGACTGTCACAGTGATGTTCAAGTAATTTATGCAATAAAATTGTAGGTCTCAGTAGCATAACATATGGTCTTGTAAATACTTGCATATTCAGAAGGTTTTGTTGTAATAGGCATTTTTATATATAAAACCTCATTCTTCTTTCTCCGCTTTTTCTCCCTTCCCCCATATTGAGCTTTTGTTGCTGTACACATTTTTGTTACTGAACATCCTTAATTGCGATATGAATGATTACTAGAATTTGGCTGTCATAATTATAGTGATCAATTAAGACATGTAGTAAGTAGAATATTTTTAAACGCTATGTGCGAGCAGTTCTCCCCTTCCCCCTAAATCGTAGTTAATAAATGTCATTTCCAGGACTATAAAATGCAGCAAAATTAGTGAATTTTGGTGACATTGTTTTATGAATATGTTTTGCAATGTTCACTAATAGAGAGTGTATAAAGTTGTTTCCTGGAAAATGGTTGAAATAGAGAATATATATTTTATCAAAACGACATAAGATAGTCTAGTTTTAAATCCCTGTTGTTTTTTAAATTCATCTGGCCCCCATTCCTTCCCTTTTCCTTCCCTTCTCCACCCCTTTTCTTTTCTTCCTCCCCCCTTTTCTCCTGTTTCTTTTTTCTTTCTGATGCACGATTGGTACAAACCTTGATTCATTTCTTATATGTTTTTTAGGATAAGTTTGGATTTATATATTTAGATAACGCAGTTGTAATATTAAAATCAATGTATATTTATTTATGTTTATCAAATGTAACTGTTGTAATAAGATGGTGATTAAATCAGTAATGTCAGAGTTAGTTAATTGTTTGGAGTTTTTAAGGGAACATTCACATGAGTGGTTTTACCTTTGAGAAAGGATGTAATAGACATCCGAAACTCATCTGGTGATATGGCTTTTTCTGACACTTCTGAATAAAAGTTTTTTAATAGACCTGTGCCCTTGTTATTAGAGGTGTGTGTGCTCTACTTTTTAAAGTTTTTGTGATTTTCATACCAGTATAGAGGCACCACGTCATGGTGCTCACTCCGTTTTGTTATTTTGTTTGAAATAATTGTAGGACTTTTGAGCACAGGTTGCAGTAGGAGAAATAATTTTCTCTGAGCGTAAAACCTCATCCTAGGAGCACATATTGGTCTTGTGACTGTTTTACAATGTTGTTGGAAAATACACCTAATTTAATTTTTTCAGAAGAGCCAGGACCTATGGGGTATATGAAAAATTTAATGGAGACTGCAATGATCAACAACCCTTTTCTATTGGAAAATAGCCATAATGTTAATCACACGCCTTGTGGACATTCCCTTTTGCTAGCCTTCCATGAACTAGAGAAAGTTACTCTGCAACAGAGAAAAACATTTTGGAACACAGCTAATATGGAGGCTTATACAGCAGTACAGCGTATTGGAAGAGGACTGTGGTTAGTGAAAAATCCAGCCTGTGGAACTGAAAATGAAGAATTTATGAAGGCGTGGGAAGAAATTTTAATAGAAGCAAGTTTTAAATTGGTGACATTGATTATTAAATATAGTAAAGAAAGAGAAGAGAAATTGAAAGAGGAAATAGAAAAGAAAGAGATAGAGGTTTTACAGTACAAGAATGATTTAAATTTTGAAGTCTTGAACAATAAATTGAAAGACGTTATCAATAAGCTGGACAATGAACTGAAAATAGCTAAACAGATCAAATTCATCAGAGACAGCAATGATTATGCAAATGATAGAGTCTTCAATTGGAAAAATAATCCACATGGTATTTTAAAAAAAGAAAAGACAGGTGTCCTTTGACTTCAGTAGTGCAAGTGCATCTGAAATAGAAAAAGAAATCAATCAGCACCATTTTCAAAGAGAGAGGCAGGAGCCGGCACCTCCATATGTACCGTGAAGAAGCCCGAGATTTCAAGCAGGAAGAGAAGAGAGTTATGGCGAGCAAACAACTAGATACGGAGAACGCAGAGAGGAAGGAGGGTGAGGAGAACGCCGAGGATGACATTTTACATGAAGCAAGTACAACAGGAACAACGATGGCGAAAGAAAGAGAAAAGCAGGTAATTAACCATTCAGACTATGCACTGACAGTGATAGAGAGTAGAATTTTGGATAAAGGTTTGTGGTTTGTACCCACAACATCTGTTAGTAAGTTCCACACAATGGTGGATCTAAATATTGCATGTAGGAACTTAAATTTAAAATCTTTCTTTTCTACCAAATAAACACTAATGGAGAATGTGGTCAATATGGACAGTAATGAAATTTTTAGAAAAGCATCAACATTTAATCCACCACTTTGTCCAGCTGTTAAGGTGTTTAAACAATTGGTAGAAAATGATTGGGAACAACTGTTTAACGATCCCCCAATATATGGCTTTAACAATCTAAGAAAAGAAGAACAAGCAGCACTACAAGCTTTACAAAATAACACCTTGATAGAAATCAAGAGAGCTGATAAAGGTGGTTGTGTGGTAATCTTGAATAAAAAGGATTATATACGAGAAGCCGAAAGACAAGTTAAAGACAAAAACTTTTACAAGAAATTAAGCCAAGATCCCACCTCTGAAATTAAAAGTAGTATTGACGAATTTATAAAAGAAGCTGCACAAAAAGGGGAAATTACTCAGAAAGAGTTACAGTTCTTAATAATTGAAATGCCTGTGAGGGCTAAATTTTACTTGTTACCTAAAATACACAAGACTTTGTTAAACCCACTAGGCAGACCTTTTGTCAGTGGCATAGGGTCATTTACTGAAAGCTTATCACAGTTTGTGGATTTTTATTTGAACCGATTTGTGTCTCACTTACCATCGTACCTAAAAGACACATCTGATGTATTACGACTTTGTACAAGATATGAACTTAAGTGATGATGACTATTTAGTGACAATGGATGTTGAAGCATTATATTCAAACATCCCATATGAAGGTGCACTTGACGCAGCTGCAAGCTTCCTTAATCAGAGACATCAAACAGAAATGCCTAATACAGCCTATATATTTGAAGTTGTTGGAATATGTGTTAAAGGACAATGTCTTTTTATTTAATAAAGAGATGTTTTTACAAATAAATGGGACTGCAATGGGGGTCGCATGTGCTCCCACAATAGCTAATCTATAAATGGGAGTTTGGGAAAATGTCATGGTGTTAAATCCAGTTAATAATAGATACAGGGATGGTATTAGCACATGGAAACAATACATTGATGATTTATTTTTTTATTTTGAGGGATTCTTTAGAAGAACTTGCAGAGTTTGTAACCTTTTTGGAAACTACTAATCCTAATTTGAGATTTACCTATACCGCCTCCAAAGAGAGTATTTGTTTTTTAGATTAGAGAATTTACAAAAAAGGTGATTTTGGACTAAAAACTGAAATTTATAGGAAATCAACACATAGTAACACGTTATTACGAGCAGAAAACTGTCATCCTAGACATACAGTAGATAACATTCTAAAAGGACAGTTTATGAGGACCCGTCGAAACTGTAGTGAAGTGGAGGGATTCGAAGAAGGACTAGAAGAAGTAACCAAACGGTTAAGAACTAAAGGTTATAGTGAGAGGTGTATAAGAACAGGGAGACAATATGCCAAAAGAATAGACAGAGTAGAACTGTTAAAAGGAAACAAAATAACATTGCAGGAGAAACAAAAAGAATGGTTTAACTTTGTTACAACTTTCTCGACACAAGCTAGGGAAATAGAGAAAATTATTCAAAGACATTGGAATATTTTATCTAGTGAAGCAAGTTTAAGGGAGACAGCTAGTGTGCCACCAAGAATGGCATATAGAAGAGCCATCACTTTAAGTGACAGACTTGTGCATAGCAATTTTGTTGATGTGACCACAGAGGCTGGTATGTGGTTGAATAACGATGTAGTAGGTTGTTACCCCTGCAAAAATTGCAAAAGTCTGTCCGGTGATTGAAAAATGTAAAGAATTTACTTGTGTCAATACAGGACGGATTTTTAATATCAGACAGTTAATTACTTGCAATACAGAGGACCTAATATATATGGCAGTCTGCAGCTGCAGTAGCTTTTACATCGGAAAATGAAGCGTAATTTTAAAGTTCAAGTTCGGGAACATTTAAAAGCCATTGAGAAAAAAGATGTAACGTATGCTACAGCTGCTCATGTAGCTATGGCTAAGAAGGACGAAACACATGAGTTTCACTTTGTGGGTATAGATAAAGTACATCGCAAACCACGAGGAGGGGATTTTGATGACCTTTTATTAAAACAGGAAGTGTTTTGTATTATTAATTTGAATGCCACTAAAAATAAAGGATTAAATACTGGATTTGAACTTAAACCCTTTCTTAAACAAAAAAATGGGAAAAGACAAAAATAAAGTACTTGAATTAAACAGGAAATTATGAATGACAGACTTAAAATGTGATTATGACCAAGTTGAAACAGTGATATCCTTGCAACCTATGAAACTGAGTGGGGCATTTTTGATGGCTATATTTAGGTTGCAATATGACTTTCGCGGTGATGTTCAAGTAATTTATGCAATAAAATTGTAGATCTCAGTAGTATAACATATGGGCCCAGATATTCAAACTGGCGCAACAGCAGGAGCAAGCACAAACCAGTTGCGCAAATGCGCAACAGGTGCGATATTCAAACATGGAGCAGAGCAAACGCGCAAGCAACCAACGCCTGAATATTCGCGACATACTGCGCCCATCGCTAACCAGGAAGGAGAAGCTGAGCTAAAATGCTGCGCTATGGCGAACCATGGAAGCTCAGCTGAGCAGTGCAGAGCTGCCATAGCGCAAGCACAGCCCCCAGAGCAATGGAACTGCACATCCAGGGAGGCAGGCTGGGGCCCACCGCCAGCCATGCCACACATGGGCACAGGAACTCACTGCAGAACCCACACCACACTGGCACTTCCCAAGCACAGCATCACTGGGGGTGGGACGGCTGATCCACGTGCCCATGGGGACAAGCCAACTAAAGCATAGCAGAGCCATGACACCCCAGCACAACCACTGGCAGGCAGAGAGTGCCACACCCAGGGGTTGATAACCACAGTGCACATCAGTCCCCCTGTACGCACAGCACAGCATGCACCGTGCCCCAAGACATCACTCATGTGCAGTGACAGGCACTGCAGGAAACACCATGCACCCCTGCGACACACGTCAACCCCATGCTGCAGAGAAGCAGACCACCCAGACCCACCTGTGCACCCAGCAGTGGGTGGCAGCAGATGGCGAGAGCAACAGAAAGGCAATGCTATGCTGGTGATACCTCCCCATGGACACACACACACACACACACACACATATATCCAGGACCATAGTAGCCCAGATGGCATGTACACTTCCTGCAACGGAGCACCCAGAGTTAGTTGTAAAGCAGATACTTAACACAGCAGTTGTACCAAAATAGAATTTTATATTCAAACAAAAGAGGTAAATAAACAGCTAAAACTATGTACAAGTTGGGGGGACAGGTAAAAGGCAGGGGTGTGCAAGGGAGGGAAAACAACTTGGAGAGGAAGTCACGGTGAAAGGGATGGGGAAGGGCAAATAAAAGGTGGGCTACGCCCAGCAGGCTCCTGCTCCTCCCCTGCCGCCTTCCCCTCCTGTGTCTGTGCCACCGTCCCCTGCTGCTGTAGGGCTTGCAGGAGCTTCCTGTTGTCGCCGCCGCTGTGTCAGGCGCCGACATCTGCAGCGCCATGCGCCAAGCACACCGAGGCCTGAGGAAATTGGGAACACAGTCAATGGCTGAGACTGACCACAACCCCTGAACACCACCCAACCTGCAACCCAGCTAACTCGAATGTGCTGCACATGTGATGGCATGCACCCACCCACAGTGAACATGCATGGCCATCACAAACAGGTGGCACCAGCCATGCGCACCACCGCCCACACACACTGCCCACGCCAATCACAGTACAAACTAGGCTGTCGTAGTGATGTTGCAACGCAGGCGTGCCAGTCACACAGCTATGTGCCCAGTGCATGCCTGGACCACCTGTGATGCATACACAGACGTGTCGTGATGCTGCACTGTGATGCAGGTCACCCGTGTCACGCCTACATACATGGATACATAGACAGTGTCGGCAGATAGGGGCCTATGGGACACCTAGTCTGGCCATTTGGCCTTGTACGATCACTCCATGTCCTATAAGTCCATTCCCCTCACCCCTGACCTCCAGAAGTCCCTCATGGCCAGCCCACATACAGATCTCCCGTGACCAGTCAGCCCCACCACATCCTCTGGCAGGGTGTTCCACTCGTCCACCACCCATAATGTGAGGAAACACATTCGCATGTTTCCTTAAACGAGCCCCATCCAACTGCATCCCATGCCTCTACACCTGGAACATCCTCTACGCTGACAAATATTGGTTCCTGCACATTGTTCCCCTGTACAATACTCATATGACCCATCATATCCTCACACCTCCTCCCTCCAGGGAGTACATGTTCAGTTCCCAACCTGTCTGCATAGGACATGTGATGCAATCCATGCACCATCCATGTCGCCTCCTGTGAATGCTTTCCACCCAGTCCCTGTCCATACGCAGCTATGTGTTCCGAACTGTACACTGTACTCCAGTGTGGGACTCACTAGTGTTACGTAGGGTGAACTACTACCACCCATCTGGTTGTGTCCATCATGGTTGGTGGTCCTGCCCCCAGCATGCAATAGCATCCATGACGTAATGATATCTACACCTCCAGCAGCTCAGTCTGCCGCCGCTGCTGCTGCTGTTGATGCTGTTGCTGCCGCCGCGGGCCGACGGCCTGTGGGACTGGGGCCCTGGCATGGCCCACATCAGCCGCGTGCCCGCGCCGTCACCATCCGGCCTGTGGGAGACATGGTGAGACAAACATCAGTGTGACTCAAAAGCAGAGTGCCCCTGCCCCAGTAAGACTGCCTGCCCACACAGCCATAACCATCCATCGCACAGCTGCACACACTGACACACCGATGCACAGCCACCCAGGCACACACACACCCCTACAGAGAATATAGGTGAATAGATGGTACACTCACGTGGCCTAGGCACCAGGCCCCGCCTGGCACGGGAACGCAGCCACGCTTAACAGCTCGGAGTCCTCCGTGGAGATCACTGAACCGGTGCCGCACTGCTCCGCAGACCGGCCCCGGCCAGTGACCCCCACCAGGTCAGTGGCCACTTGCTGCCACACATGGGTCCTCGGTCCGGTGAGGGGGGCCTCACCATACAGTTGGTCATAGTGGGGCTCCACTAGGGCCACCAGGTTGGCCACCTCAACTTGGCTCCACGGCACCGCCCTCCTCCTAGCCATGGCACCAACTTTACAGCAGGCAATATGGCGCCCCGCTGCGCTGTGACCCCACGTGGAGTTGTTGCGCAATAGACCAGCACAGGCACCTATCGCGCTGTTCGCACAGCGCCGTCACTTTACATGGCACTGTAGCCAGACAGCGCAATAGGGACGTACACACGGCATGCACTCAGCGCCAGGGATCAGAGAGGGCATACCCAAGGTCACGGGTACGATTGGGGGTACCGACAGCGCCACAGGATGCATAGATATCCCGCGTGATCTGCGAGCACAGCACCAGTGCCACAGGGACTATCGGCGCAGAGGTGCCACAGCGCCGCCGCATAGTGCCCAGTGCTGCAGCGCCACTGGCACAATGGTGGCCATGTCCAGAATAGCCTATCGCGCTCAGCAGTTCTGCAGCGCGATCGGCGCGTCATCCCCGTCTGGGCATGCGCAATGCAGTGTAGCACACAACCACAATCATCGCCATCGGCTCAGCGGACCTTCCCTATTGCGTTAAGCGCATTTATTTACGATATTCAGCCGACATATGCAAAGCAGGCGATCAGCTATTCAAAGCGCGAGTGGCGATTAGCATGTCATTAAAGCTGCGCCACACCTCATTTGCATGTGTTGCGCTATAAAATACGACACTGGGTTGTGGCGGCCGATTGGTTGTTGCAGCTGAGAGGTGAGTTACATGCTGTGTGATGCTCAGGACAATGCACATGGGCAGGGTGCTGGAGGGTGTCACGGGATGAGGGGGCTGAGCATGATGAGGGCACTTAGAAGTGGGCAGAGGGCACCCTTTCCATCAGTATCTGCCAGGCAGTGAGGAAGCCCCCCCCTGGCCTGCAGCTATGCTCATGGGGAAATGCTGTGGACTGCAGAGTGACAGGTGTCCACTTCCACCCATACAGATCAGCATGACTGACGAGAACCAGGCTGAGGGTGTGGACGGCGGGCGTAGGAGGAGGCCGAACTTCACCACAGCAGAGACCGAGGCCCTCTTCCAGGCCTACCTGGAGGATGAGCCGCTTTTGAGTGGTGGAGGGGCACCCCTCAGCAGAGTGCAGCTGCATGGGAGGGGGTAGCTCTGGCTGTCAACCTGCACGGAAGCCACCAGCGCTCCGTGCAGGAGTGCCGCAAGAAGATGGGGACTGACCACAGGAGGCTGAAGGAGAAGGTGGCAGCCTTCAGGGTGGCACGTGCTGCCACTGGTGGGGGACCACCAGTGGTGTTGCAGCTGACCCCGACCGAGGAGACACTGGTCATGGCCATGCAGCCGAGTGCCATTGCGGGTGTTCCTGGCGGAGGATTCCAGACAGGTGGAAGCCCATCACTGCACAGTATGTCATGGTGATGTTGTGGGGGGGGCGGCTGTTGTTCACATGCACTCACATGTACTCTCTTTCTGTTTCAGATCCTGTTCATCTGCAGGAGACGGTGGTGGTGGTGGTGCTGACAGTGAGGCAGACCTGCTGGACCAGGAGGAGGGACCTTCCACCTCCGCCAGCAGCCTGCACACACTGCAGCAGCAGGCCGGCTGGGCTGACAACTCCACCGGCAGTGATACGGGTGCAGGGGGTGCACAGCCTGTGTCACAGCAGTCTGGCATGCAGGTGTGCCAGCATGCTGTGCCTATGGCAGTGGCACGCACCGGCACTATTGATGATGGCAGGCCTGCAATGACCAGTGAGAGGTGTGTGTCCCACGAGGGACACACGGCAGGCCAGCACGTGCCCCCGGGCTGTCCAGCTCCACACCTGTGTACCAGCATGCTGGCACAGTCACAGGTTGGCCTGTCAGCACCGTGGGGCAGCACCGTGGCTGAGCAGGTGTCTGGCACTGTTGACAGCACAGGGTGGAACAGGTGGACCTGGGGCTCAGCAGTTGGAGGGGCAGCAGCAGCGTGCACACCAGGCCTGGGGGACAGCGTCAGGCAGTGGCACTTGTCCACCGCCCTTGGATCAGCCATACCTGGTCCTGGTGACAGCAGCCACCCTCAAGGGTGCTGTGCACCAGGACCAGTCAATACCCTGGGGTCACGATGCCATTGGGGCACAGTACCCTTTGGACGTGCACACCCGCCTGCTGCAGGAGTCGGTACAGCTGCAGGGGCGGGTTGCAAGGTCCATGGAGGCACTGACTGTGTCCATGGAGTGGCATAGCAGGGAGTGTGCTCGGGACCGGGCCGAGATGGTCCATATGCGGACGGATGTCACCGCTGCCATCGACAGGCTGACCCAGGCAGTGGTCTCTGTGGCGACCGCATTGACCACATTGTCTGGTGACCCTGTACCACGCACCCCACACAGTGTGCACTCCACTCCCCGTTCCCGGCATCATGCGACACCAGGCCTGTCAATGCCGTGTTCTGCTGTGGGCATCCCGAGCACCCCTGGTGCAAGTTTCTTTCGTGGGATGCAGACCCCTGTGCGGGCAAGGTCGTGGTCATGCACTGGGACCCCTGGTGGTGCAGTAGTGCCACCCGATGTGGCCCCTGCACAGCCTGCCAGTGCTGCTAGGCCACGGTGGGGCCGTCCACGCATCCGTGGTGGCCGTGGGACAGTGCTCCCTGACTGAGCTGTCTCCCAATGCAGGCCCTGTCTGGTGCTGCCCTGTGTGCAATGTGTGTCATGGTGGGCAGTGCACTGCTGGGTGCTCTGCTCACCAAACTGACACAGACCACCTCACACTCTCCCAACTGCTGTCCACAGGTGCATGGGATGATGATGCCTGCATTGCACTGTACACCAAGGTGCAAGGTTGCCCAGGTCCTGACACATGTACGTGGACAGTCCAGGTGGTGAGGGTGGTTGGTGGTGCTGTGTGATAGCGTGTAATTTCCACATTGCTGTGCTGCTGCCCCTGTATGCTGCCTGGTGTGTGTGTGTGTGTTTATTTGAGTGCTCACCCTCTCTGCTAATGTGTTGGTATTCAGAGACCCTTCAACCCCTGACCTTCATGCACGTGTGTTCCCTGTGTGCCTGTGGTTTGGCGATAGACAGCGTTGCCTGCACATGTCCCCTTGACTTACCTGTGTTGTGCATAGTGCTCTTCTGCAATGGTGTCCCGGTGCAGCTGGGCCTGCCGGGTCAGTCAGGGGTCCCTCCATCCTAGGGGGGGTGGCTCATCACCCATATCACCGGCACCACTGGCGTCCCCATCGCTGTCCCCCTCTTGGACCTGTACAGCTATCCCATGGTATTTTGCCATGTTGTGCAGGATGCAACAGGCCAGGAATATCCCACAGGCCTTTTGGGGGCTGTACTGTAGGGCTCCGCCGGAGGTGTCCAGGCATTGGAAGCGTGCCTTGAGTATCCCGAACACCCGCTCTATGATGTTCCGTGTTGCGGCGTATGCCTCATTGAAACCGTGCTGCGCTGGGGGTCGTGGGGCCGGTATGGTGAGCAGCCAGGGACGGAGGGTATCCACAGTCACCTGTGTGGAGATAGTGGAGATCAGTGTTAGGTCAGGTCCATATTGCCCATATCCTTGTGTGCCACTACCATGGCACCTGTGTCATTCCACCCTTGCACAGAGTTTGCATTCCATACATGTGTACTCACCCACTAAATGACCGTGGGGATGTTCCCACTTCGAATCGATGGACAGTGCAGATTGGTGCCATATGAAGGCATCATGTGCTCTGCCAGTGTGTGTGGCACAGACATTGATGATGCGCCCAGTGGCATCACACACCACCTGGCAGTTGACACTGAGTAGCCCTTTCAGTTCGATATGCTTGCAAGTTGGGGCCAGGTGGCGTGCGAATGGCCACATGGGTGCAGTCTATGGCACCTAGCATGCCAGGAATTTGTGCTACCCTGTGGAACTCCTGCATGTTTGCTGTACGCTCTGCCGCGGTGCTGGGGAAATGGATGTACTCCGCAGCATGAGGCAGCAGTGCGCTGAGGAATTGGGTGAGGTTGCGTGACGTGGCTGACTGTGTGATGCCTGTGGTGTCCCCTGTCGGCCTCTGGAAGGTGCCCGTGGTGAGCAGGCACATGCAGGCTGTCACCTTGGTCTCCACGGACAGAGCATGACTCCCGTGAGGGTGCCTGCATCACATCACTGCACAGCTCACTGAGCCGTCTCAGTATTGTCCTGTTCAGGCGGTACCGGGCCACGATCTCAACATCACTGTACAGCTCGTAGCTGATGCGGGCACGATACCGCCTGTCGGGGGCATACCGCCGACGGGCCCCTCCACGGCCACGGCCCCCTGCAGCATGCTGTCTCACCCCCCTCATTACAGCTTCCATGTGGAAGCTAACACTGTCCATCTCCCTGGCTTCTGCCCCCCCAGCTGCTGTTCCTGTGTTACCCCCACTGCCCCCACTGCTGCTTCCACTGCACCGGGCACCCCCACTGACCTCTCTGTCCTCCAGGACCCACTGTCCCTCTCTGTCCTTCCTGCTCCTGTCTCTGTCTCTGTCTCTGTCTCTCTCTCTCTCGTCTCTCTCCCGGTTTGCGGCCTGCTCTGGGTTCTTGCGCCTGCTCCCTTGAGCCGTTTATTTGGCTCAAATCAGTACTACGCAACTTCCGGCTGAGCCACTCTTACGCATTGCGCCCGTGTTCAAAACTATCGCATTCACACTTTATGCATGGACCCGCTTCTCTCGGGTTGCACATGCCTTCATTTCCATTGGCGCTGTGGCTCAGCTGTTTTGTGGCGCAACTGGCCCCTTCTCAATATCGCAGAATGGCGCATTTTTGGAGTTGCGCACGCGCAACCCTGTTGCGCATGGCGCAACCCTTTTGAATATCTGGGCCATGGTCTTGTAAATACTTGCATATTCAGAATGTTTTGTTGTAATAGGCATTTTTATATATAAAACCTCATTCTTCTTTCTCCCCTTTTTTCTCCCCTCCCCCATCTTGAGCTTTTGTTGCTGTTACTGAACATCCTTAATTGCGATATGAATGATTAATAGAATTTGGCTGTCATAATTATAGTGATCAATTAAGACATGTAGTAATTAGAATATTTTTAAATGCTATGTGCGAGCAGTTCTCCCCTTTCTCCCTGAATCGTAGTTCATAAATGTTGTTTCCAGGACTATAAAATGCAGCAAAATTAGTGAATTTTGGTGACATTGTTTTATGAATATGTTTTGCGATGTTCACTAATAGAGAGTGAATAAAGTTGTTTGCTGGAAAATGGTTGAAATAGAGCATACATATTTTATCGAAATGAGATAAGCTAGTCTAGTATTAAATCCCTGTTTTTTTTTGAAAAATTCAACTGGACCCCGTTCCTTACCTTTTCCTTCCCTTCTCCACCCCTTTCCTTTTCTTCCTCCCCCCCTTTCCTCCTGTTTCTTTTTTCTTTTTGATGCACGATTGGTACAAGCCTTGATTCATTTCTTATATGTTTTTTAGTATAAGTTTGGATTTATATATTTAGATAACATGGTTGTAATATTAAAATCAATGTATATTTATAAATGTTTATCAGTTGTAACTGTTTTAATAAGATGGTAATTAAATCAGTGATATCAGAGTTAGTTACTTGGTTGGAGTATTTAAGGGAACATTCACATGAGGGGTTTTACCTTTGAGAAAGGATGCAATAGACATCCGAAACGCGTCAGGTGATATGGCTTTTTGTGATACTTCTGAATAAAAGTTTTTTATTAGACCAGTGCCCTTCTTATTAGAGTCGTGTGTGCTCTACTTTTTAAAGTTTTTATGCAATATATTACTTGCTGTTTTTACTCATACAGTACAATATGCACTGGCACTATTTTTTTCTGGTATGTTAGTGAGACTGTGAGATATTTTTTCTTGCACTCATCCCTACCATGATGTTCTCTGCTATGTTTTACTTGCCTGGGACTTATATTTTATGTACATTATACAGAGATGCTAATCAGTGCCACACTGTGCAAGCCAAGTTATTTACATGCATGCATTATAGTGAACCTGATGTTGATTATTTTATATGTATTAGTATTGAATGTATATGTAAATGTAAATAGAGGAAACCATTGTCAAGCACTTGTCACTAGAAAGGAGGCAAGAGCCTTTATCCCATGTCAAACACGGTTTTGCATTCAACATGGTATCACCGCCACAGTAGTTCATCTACTTTTTGGACTTAAGGAGGCTTGCCCACCACTAGAGACAATGTGAATTTAAAATCCACTGAGGAATTATCTGCAATATGCTCATTAGACAGCTCTGCCATTGCACTCGACTTTGTAAAGTGATAAGAGAATTGCTTCTGATTAAAGGCCTGGGCCATAACTATTGCATGTTACACTGCATACCTCCTGAATCACAGTGTCACTTTGAAAAATCTGCCTATCCCACTTTTGCTTGAGTTTTACCTCCTGAAAAATATAAACTAGACAAATTAAGCCCCCAAAAAACTGATAACCAGTCACCACACATAATGGGGTCTCCAAGTGATCACAGCAGGACTATTATGGTGGATGGCACCTGAGGCTATGACTGATTCAGTGTATTTTGTTATTTTGTTTTTCTTTGAAGAAAAAAATGTAGCACTTTATTACTGTAGTCTTAATACAATCTATTGTATGGTAAATGTGATCAGGCCAAGCAAAGCAGCAGCTGCAGTTGTGGCCCCATATAGATACCTTTGTCTTCCATGTCAACAGAGTGGAAATAAATGTGTATGTGGCAGTGGCTGGGCTGAGAACTCCCTGGAGCTGGTGGGAGGCTGACATATTTAGTGGGTAATGCCAGTTGTTTAGACTTTTATGCCTAGTGGGTACTCCTGCCATTCACTAATGCTCCCTTAACCACAAACAACTGCAGTTTTGTGGAGGATAATCTCATACTTCACCACCTTGTGAAATTACTTTTCCCTGTTTTTGAAGGGAAATGCATAATGTGAATTTCCCGGACTTCATGAAGAAGTTTATGAAGCACAGCATCTAAAAACATATCTATTCGAGTCCCAATCACACTGTGAGTTATTGGCTCTGGGGGAAATGAAGCTGAGTATTCTGGCTGCCAAGCCTGTGCGCTAGCAACTAGACTGTGCTGCCTTAAATTCAACTTGCTGTGTAAGAAATAACACCTTGGGTCCAAGTCAGCTCAGAAATAATATAAAATTAAGGAAACGTGATAACGGCAAGGAAGTGTAGCAATGATGCATACCCACAAACCTATAAGCCAGAAATATACTTCTTGATTTAAAGAAGAAGCACTTACCACTGCAAGTTAAATATTGTGTAATGCTTAACCTACAATTCCAGATGTGATTGTCACAAAAACGTGATTAATTAAAACAAGATTAAATTGATTCTCTCAAATGATCATTGCCTATAACCTAACATTAATCAGTTGCCATTTTAATCTGATGTGGCCTTGAATACAGCTTGTCATTTTTGTATAAAAAGTCTATTTCTATGATAATCAAATGTTTATTATAAGGTAAGTTGCCTGTTTCTAGGGCAGACCCAATTGTCAGGGGTTTTCTGATTGAAATACCAGGGGGTTCCTGAGGGACAAGGCAGCAAGGACAGGAACTGCAGGGAGGGGGAGTGAGATAGAGTAGTGGAATGAAGGATTATGGGAGGGTCAACTGGGAGGGAAGCAATTAGACAATGAATACAAGGGGAAGGCTCACAGAAAGGGGCTATATAAAGGGGTGAGAGAAGGAGTTTGCTCTTCTTTTGCTAGCAAACAGCTTGCCAACCCAGCCTCCCATTAAAGGAGCAAATGGGAGTGAAACATTCTAATGGCTTTATATCAGGGGATTGTGCCAGGGATGAATATTGGGTTGCCACAAGAGGGCAATGTGCATTTTTAGAGTGCAGACACATGAAGGGTTGCCAGAAGAGGGCAACAGGTAAGTAAGGGGTGAAGTACAAAGAAGGATTGACGACAGAGGGCAACATATTGACAAGGAGTGGAGAATCTGGGAAGGGTTACCAATTGAGGGCAATGGTTCATTGGAAATAAGGTTGTGTGTAAAGAAAGGATGTGGCTATGGAAAGAGGGCAACAGGTGAACATGAGGGATAACGTTTGGGAGAACGGGGCAAAGGAAGGAAGAGGAAAAAGTGGGTGGAGGGGGTAGGAGGCTCAGGTAAAGGATGCAGTGAGCACAGGGGATACAGAATGGTAAAACCAATGCTTGGGCTGGATGTGTATCCAGCCATGTCAAGTGCCTTGTAGGGTTTACATCCCAGAGGGTGGAAGGTGGGTGTCAGATATACATCCAAGCCCAGAAACTTTAAAGTGGAAAGACAATGAATCATGCAAATAATCATGTAATAAATCTGATGTGTTTATGTCAAAAGTATCCATGGTATAAATAAAGCAGTTATGGAAGGCTGAATGTATATATAGTTTTGGTGATGGAAATGTTATAAAATTGTAAAACTAAATCTGCCAATATGAGCACCCAGCAAGGTTGTGCAGTGGTTTATTTCAGGACAGAAATCCCACGACAAACTAATATAGCCTTGAATTCAGCATGACTTCTTTATAGGAAAACTATTTCTGCAATACTAAAATATTTTATTTATATGACTTTGAATACAGTGTGTCATAATTATATGAAAAACATTCACTAATAATCAAATATTTTAACTGATATAGCCTTGAATCCTCATTGTTTTAATTATAATAAACCAACATATCTGCTGTAATTTAAATGTTCGGCCACAAGAATATTATGTTAAATAACTGAACAACAGCCTGAGGCAGATATATCACTGAAAAAGGCCTGCATAGATGTTTTAGCTTTCTTTGAGTATGTGCAGTCTTTGTGTGAGTAGGCATTTTTTATTACCAATTAGTCACATGGTGGTGCTCAATAAAACCCATGGTTTTGGTGTGGATGTGATAAACCTATGTATGTTTACAAACAATTGAAGTAAGATGAGTTTAATGATGAATAAGAACATCCTGGACTGCTCACGGAGCTGTTCCTCATTTGTTCCATTAGCCTGAACTAGTGTGCTACATCCTGGACTGCCCACAGAGCTGCTCCTCATTCACACCACCGATTTAAACTAGTGTGCCATGTCCTGGACCGCCTGCTGAACTGCTCCTCATTTGCACCGCCGACCCGAACTAGGTATGCTGTGGAGGCAGATGTGTACCACGCTAATTATCTCCTTTGTTCTAATTTTAAACTTGGTGCCTTTTTTGTTGGACCACAGCCTGCTCCCGTGGGTTAACTACTAAGGGGTCCTGCATTTTGATTCAATCACACAATTTATGTGTGAATCTTAGAGCTGCTCCTTAGCTTACATTTATATTTTATTTTAATCAGCTGGAATATAAGAGCTTAATAACTGGGTCAGCATCTCTGCTTGGGACAGCAGAGTACTTTAATTTTTGCCTGTGGGTATCCACGCTGTTAGCTCTGTTAATGTCTTCCAGCCTGCTGTTGCTTAATATGACCCTCAAGCCTGCAGGTTGTTTAATATTAACTGCACTGCAATTCAGAGCAAACATATTACTTCAGGTTGAATTCTGCTTAACATTAAGGCCATTGCAATTTGGAGCAAACAAATTCCTTCAGGCTGAACTCTGGCTGTAATCTGTATTAGGCTTCCAATTAATGTACTGTGAGTGCTGCCTGGTTGAAGAAATTTATTTTGGGACTGAGCTTTAACTTACTGTGTGATGTTTTAAGGTGGATGCTTTACTTTATGGAGGCTGAACTGTATTATTTTAAATTGTTATGGTGTCATTACATGTTTTTTTCTTGACTTATATCTCCAGCTGTCCTTATCTGTATCCCCCTGAAACATATTTCTACTCTGCTCTCTCTTCTGGGAACTCCTTCACCTCTCCATTTTCCTCTGCTCCTCCCCTACCATTTAATCCGGTGTCGTAGTTGTTAATTCCCTACCCTCTTGAAACATATACAGTATATTTACCCACCCTCCTGTTTTCTTTTCCAGTGTGCCATGTCCTGGACCAGTCACGAAGCTGCTCCTCGTTCACACCACCGACCTGAACTAGGTATGCTGTGGAGGCAGCTGTATACCCCACGGATTATCTCCTTTGTCCTAATTTTAAACTTGGTGCCTTTTTTGTTGGACCACAGCCTGCTCCAAGGGGCTAAATACTATGGAGTCCTGCATTTTGATTCAGTCACACAATTTATGTGTGAATCATGGAGATTCTACTTAGTCTGAATTTATATTTTATTTTAATCAGCTTGAATTTAAGAGCTTAATTAGTGGGTCAGCATCTCTGCTTGAGACAGCTGAGTACTTTAATTTTTGGCTGTAGGTAACCACGCTGTTAACTCTGTTAAAGTCTGCCAGCCTGCTGTTGCTTAATAAGACCCACAAGCCTGCAGGTTGCTTAATATTAACTGCACTGCAAATTGGAGCAAACAAATTCTTCCGGCTGAACTCAGGTGGTAATCTGTATCAGGCTTCCAGTCAATGTACTGTGAGTGATGCCTGGTTGATTGCCCGCAGTCACTTTGTGACTGCTCCCACCCACCAATTACCCTCCCACCCTTAGCTGGTGTTACATATATAGTGTATCCTCTCATGAGAGTTCCCCACGAGAGTTCCAGAGTGTTTTTCTATCTGCTGGGTTTCTCATTTGCACGTTATTATGTTTCTCCACTAGAGGTCGTCTGATCTCTTTGGGAACCTAATCTTTACTCCCTGCCACAGTGCTCTGCCTACTTATCCTCTACTGTGGGGTGTTTACTCTTCCTTGTCTCTCTTCCTGCCCTGGTCTATTTCTCTCCCTCCGAAGTAACCCTTCCAATTCTACTCCCTCACCATGTATACTAGGGCTATATACCCCCTTCTGCCTTTATTAAGATTGCTGTTTTCTCTGGCTGTTATTACTGAGCCAACAGAGTATCCCCCGTCTCACTCTGTATATTCTCTTGACAACTTCTGCTACTCCAACCTATTGACTGACCCGACCTATAATAATGGGATCTGTACTACTTCCCAACACTGGACTTCCCTACTAACTGCCCACAACCTGTACTCCAACAGATCCAAATCCCAACTACTTATACTGACAAATGGTCTCCCAACAATCCAGTAAAATGGCACGGTGGCCACAGACTGCAAATATGCCACAATTACAAATGAATTGCAAATGACATGGCCGCAGCCATCACAGAGATCAGTAATGCAGACTGCACAGACAAGTATGCTGCCATCAGAGATACAGAATTACAAATGGCACTCAAATATAGGATACAGGAAATTAGGCTTACTTGATTATGAAGTATCCATCTTTTGTCCAGACTCAGCAAAGTAAAATCCAGTCTTTATTAAAGTGTATTAAAATAAAATATGCGGAGATTGTGAGTAAACAAAATAAAATACAGACAACCTCATATTGTAGCTATATGCTGAGACTGTGAGCTATTCCATGAATGTACTCCAATGCTGTGCACGCTGTTTTGTCCTTAATAATATTGCACATCTTTTCTTCCCTCTTGGCATATTTTTTCTTTATGGGAGATTTTGGTAGTCCTCGTGTGATTTTTGCAAATGTTCATTACATGTTTATTTGCTCCTTGTGGAGCTCCTGAATAAATCTGCGCACTCCAATGTGAGACCCCACAACAAGTGACCCTAGTTGCCTGTGCCTTACCTTTACATTGTTTTGTGTTTGGGGGAACCCCAGTTCCATTTGTTTGGACACAGACCAGAATGTAGAAGGGAAAAGTGGTGGGCTTAGAACAACAGTGTTATTTCTCATCCTTCTTGTTATTAGTCCCAACACATAATTCTCCTCAAACCATTCAACAATCGCACCACACGATGGCGGCATCTTCTGCTTTAACTCAACAAATGCTTCAGGGATTCCCTCAGCAGGCAGGAAAGCTAATGCAACAAGATGTCTCAGTTTGAGACTTAATTCTGCATCTGCCCCATACTCAATAGCCATGCCAACACTATGTGAAGGGATAACCTTGCAAACAATAACTTTTCCCATTGCAAAAATTTAAACATTCAGCAACCGAAATGACTGACTCAGAAGCAATGCAAATGATATTTTATTTATAAGATTCAGCTTGATGTTAATTACAGTAATTGATTGACAGTGATCAATTAACTGTAACTGACAACAGCCCCATGTCTGTCAAGTTCATCAACAGCTCACTGATAGCTGCACGTAACTTCCTGTTGAAGTCGGACTTTTCGTTATATAGTTTATTTCTCTCTGGAAGCCTGCAAGTATAGAACCTTTATTTGTTTATTTTTCTGCTCAGCCATGGTGCACTGGTCCCTGGGACCATTTCCAGGCATGATACATCAAAAAATATGGCGCAAGTGCAAAACAGTTAACTCCGATTGCAGTGTGGGAGATGCTGTCAGGAGGAAGGCTTCATCAGGATGTTTCTTTTTGGGATGCTGAAGTTGGTATGCATACAGTCAGGAAGTAGACAGTTGGGAAGTCGTACTAAGAACCCCCTATAATCCATCCTATATAGTGGGGCTTAAGCATAAATGCTTAGGAGTATTACTAATGTATATCTTGCAGACATTCTCTATCTCCCCGGGGTGTACCTCTCAAGCATGTTTAACTGCATCTTTCTGGATAATTACCCTATCCCTTATCCTTGCTGGGGATATAGAGTCTAATCCTGGTTCTTTTATTGTCACTACCATCATTCTGTCTCACCCTTTAAATTGCTTACCCAGTCTACATGTTTCACCTTCACTCACCTAAATGTAAGGAGCCTTACTGCAAACCTCCCTGAGCTTGAGGCTTGGATACATGCCAATAACCCTGACATCCTTGCATTATCTGAAGCATGGCTGAATCCAACCACTGCAGACTCCCTCTGCTCCATTTAGGGCTATAATATGCTTCTTGCAGATTGCTCTAGCGACAAAAGAGGTGGTGGTGTGGCTCTGTAATACAAGTCACATCTCAGTGTATCTATCATACAAGATCTCCCTCTGGCAAATTGTAAGGTTCTTCATTCCCTTCTATTGCATGGGGGTATCAAAAAACTTCACATTTTCTGCATTTATGTACCCCCCTAGAAACTCCAGGCTAGGGCTTGAAGAATTCATTGAATTTGTACCATCTGTGTCTGGTAAAAACAACATAATCTGCTTAGGGGATTTTAGTCTTGACTGGGTTGGGCCTAGTTTCTCTCTCTTATCATCCATAACTACTAAGGCCAATCTCACTCAATTCATCCAGGCCCCCACTAGGATCTTCCATCATGGCTCCTGCAACACCCTTATAGATTGGATCCTGACTAATAGGAAGGAGTACTTCCCATCTTCTGGAGTTCTACCTGACACCATACGTGATCATTGCCAGTTTACCGCATCTGGGACACCTCCCCTCCCTCTTACCCCTCTAAAGTCTAACCTTTTTCTGACCTCTCTAAGCTTAACCCTGCTGTGTTCCTGCAAGATTTACACTTGGTTGACTGGTTCCCCCTCTACATAACCAATGATATTAACATTGCGGCTGAATATTTCAATGCTACCCTTCTCGCTCTTCAAAATCAGCACATTCCAGTCACCATGCATAGGGTAAAAGGAAAAGTCACCAAATGGCTCAAGCAACCCCTTCTCCAGTTGTCAAAACATAGGTATAAACTCTGGTCAACATGGAAGTCCTCCTCCCTTCAAGTTGACTATGAGGCTTACAGGTCCTTATGCAACACCTGTAAAAAGTAGATTCTTTCAGCCAAGAATAGGTACTATCGGAACATACTTAGCTTCTTTGCCTCTAACCCTACATGTTACTGGTCTCAAATTAAAGAAATTTGCAGTAAACAATAAACCTCTGTCTCCTAATGACATGTTTATAAATGATACCCGCTGTAATAACCCTCTCACCATAGCTAACGCTTTCAACTCCCTCTTCTCCACCTTACCCTCCACCACCACCTCTATATCCCTTGGTACCTTGGTGTCCACAACCCCACTTGCCACAATTCCCCCCACTCTTGTACTATTACCGGTCACATGCAAAGAAGTCCTTAAGTTACTAAGGTCACTTCCTGCTAACGGCAGTGCAGGTCCTGATGGTATTCATCCTGGAATTCTTAGACAGTTTGTCTCTTGTCTGGCTGCACCTGTAACCTGGCTTTTCAACCTTTCAATCTGCTCTGTCTCAGTCCCCTCAGTCTGGAAATCAACCAGAACTATACAGGTGTTAAAGACAGGTGATGTCAAAATCCTGTCGAACTACTGTCCCATTTCTCTCCTGCTCACTCTCAGTAAGTTCCTTGAAAAACTAGTTCACTGGCAGGTCTCTGTGCACCTTCTCAGCTTTGACCTTCAATCCCCAATACTACATGGTTTCAGGGTGGGGCATAGCACAACTACTGCTGTGACCCAGTTTACTAGCGATGTTAAAGGCAGCATGGACAAGGGCTTACTTCCTGGAGCTGTTTTCATTGACCTCTCTAAAGTATTTGATATGGTATATCACCCCCTACTACTGGCTAAGCTGCAATATCTTGGTGCCTCTTACTCTAACCTATCCTGGTTTGGTAGCTACCTAGAAAATGTCTCTCAGGCTGTCTCTTTCTGTAAGATTCTCTCTTCCCTTGCCCCTATCACCGGTGGGGTTCCACAGGGTTCTATTCTTGGTCCCCTACTTTTCTCTCTCTTCATTAATGACATCCCTAGTCCTTCTCCAAACAGCAGTATGATCATGTACGTGGATGACCTGGTGATCTACTCTGTCTCCAAGTCTATTGTCGACATCAATCAGCATCTTTCAGTTGACTTCTAGACCCTCCAATCCTGGTTCTTTGCAAACAATCAAATTCTAAACATAGCTAAGACCCAGGCCATGCTCTCTGGGTCCTCTAGAAAGGTCCCCACTGAGTCTTCTAAACTTCTGGTCCACTGCTGTGATGGAACTGCTGTATCTAACACCTTATCCTTCAAATATCTAGGGATTACACTCGATCCTGTACTTGACTGTGCTGCTTACATAAATGAGGTGCATCGCTCAGTTAACTCCAAGATTGGGGCAGCCTATTGAGTTCAGCACTCACTCACCCTCCCTGCTAGTATCTCCATAGCTAGAGGTGTGTTACTTCCACAACTTCAATATGCCTTCCATGTACTCTCTCATGCCAATGCAGGGGTCCTTCACAAGTGGGACACCTCCTATAACAATATCTGTAGATTTGCCTTATCTGCTCCATGCCTTACCCATCATTGCCTACTCTATTCGGCCTTAAACTGGCTATGACCCAATGCCCTCTGAGCTTACACTTTAGGTTGTTTCATTGCCTCCCTAATCAGAAACCCTCAACCCACCACTCTGGATGACATGCTTACCCCTGTCTCTCACTCCTGCCCCCTTAGGTTCCCCCTCCTCCCCTTTGTAGCCCTGCTCCTCTAAAATGCATGAGCAAGCTCTTTCCTATTTTGCTCCTATGTTTTGGAATTCTCTCCCCCTCCATGTAAAGAACTCCTCATCTCACCTTACTTTTAAGCATGCTCTGTTTTCAAACCTCAATGCTCTTGATAACTGTGACTGCACTTAATGTCTGCGTAGTTGCTACTGCTGTTCACCATCTGTGTTCATGTCTGTGCTCTGCGGGCTGCATTGGCTGCCTGTACAGTGGTGGATCACCTTTAAGGTTGGCTTGCTAACCTTTAAAGCCCTACATGGTCAGGGACCCAGCTACCTGCAAGATCTCCTTGTACCCTACTGCCCCCTCCATTCTCTCCAATCTGCTGAAGAGGAATTTCTAGAGATTCCCAGGGTTCAACTGAAGACATCTGGTTCTCGAGCTTTTCCTTTTTTGGCTCCAACCCTGTGGAATTCTCTACCTCATCGGTTAAGAGAATGCCTGACCAATGATAGGTTCCAAATTGAGTTAAAAAGCTATTTATTTCATTTAGACATCCAAAAATATGGATAACCTGTTTTATCATTTTGTTTTAATTCTATTTATATCTGCTGTATCTGGTTTTATGTACAGTGCCTTGGTTTGGAAAGGCACTATAAAAATAAAGTTTGACTTGAATTGACTTGTGTCTGTGCCAATTTCTGTCTGCATAACTGTGTATATTGTCTACCTGTCTTCTCTCCTTGATATGCCATTTTGACTTGTTTATCTGGTTATTATGCTATAATTGTATTTCTACTCTAACTTACACTATTTTTGCTGATATCCTGTCTTGTATGAATTTTCAGTTGCTTCTACTGCTGATGTATTATGTCTTGACAGTTTATCTTTATTATGTACAAATTGTTGCTCTCTGTTGTTTTTCATCTTGTACTGTCCTGCGTCATGCCTGAAAATAGGCAGGGTTGTTGCCTAGTGCACTTCCCAGTTACCAAAAGCTAATAAATAAATAAATAAATAAATAAATAAATAAAAACATAATTCTTCTGCCATTTCAGTATCAGAGGGTTTCAGTATTTTGACTTCAGAGATGCTCAGCAGATCTTGGCCAGCCACTAAATGCTAAGAATCTTTCCTTTCTTGGCACAGATAAGATAATTCACACAATCAAGCAATAAAATATGACACTGTGTGGTATATCATAAGATGTAATCACATCTTGGATGCTATGAAAAACAAGAGGTAATGGTGGGTGCCTTCAACCACCCACGAATTACTGCTATCCCATGATATACCACATCCTGGAGTGCATTATTGTGATTATAGTAGTGTATCTTTTTATTCAGATTTTCAAAAATAAAACAGTTTACAGATAACTGCATGTCAAGAATTTGATACATAGATAAAATATAGCATATTTGTGCAAAATTAAGAAAAAGAAATGTCTAGCATTTCCGAATGTTTAGTTAGGATCCATATGTAATATGAATGTACGAGTCCACAGCAACAATGTTCATATTGAGGATAAAGAAACATGGAACCATACCTTCTCCATAGAGTGCAATACACTTGAGAAAACTAATTATAAAGGTAAACAGCTTTATAATGTAAGATACAAGGGAAACCGTTTCTTGCTGTATAACATAAGGAGCAGCAGTTGAACCTTATCAATAAAAAGAAGGGAAAATATTACAGTATTATTTAAAAAGCCTAATGCAATATAAGAAGTATAACATCCTAACTAATGAAAGAAATATTAAGTAGATAAATTAAGGTATAATGACAAACAATACTATATAATATATTGTATGGAAGTAGCATTCATTTCCATTATTATTAGAAGGTTCCAGATATTTAAAGTAGTCCTTCCAACAGGTTTCATAGTCTTTAAGTTGGTCCAAAGATGCATAAGTAATCTGCTCAAAGAATGCATAGTGAGATAAATGTTTGATAATATCAGAATAAATGGAATTACTACTAGATTTCTAAAGCACCAAAATCTGTTGTTTCACCTATAGAAACAATAAATGTAACCATCTATGTTGGGCTTGGGAGAGAGGAACATTGGGATGAAGATAGATACCTAATAGGCAGTATTTTGGGTCAAATGTAAAACCTCAGATGCAAATTGATATACCTTAAACCAGAAACCAGAGTTTTTAGTTTTTTTTAGGATTGCAGTCCCATAATATATGGAGCAGGTCTGCATTAGGGGAATTACGGTATCAACAATTATTAGTGTTGGCCAGGCCCATTTTGTACAAAACCATAGGGGTTTTGTACCATAAGTGTAGGATTTTAGTTTGAATAAGAGCACTGCGTATATCCTTGTAAGTTTTATGAGACAGGAGCCAACAATTGTGCCATTGTGGATCAGTTATGTTATAATTTAGGAGTAGACTCCATTTTGATTTTGCTGCAATGGATTGGTCGGGTTGACTGCCTCTGATGTTTTTGTATATAATACTAATTAGATTAGATGATTTGTTGATCCAGTGTGTAAAATATGGTGGTCATGTAAGGACTGGATAGATTGGTGAAGGAGAAAAATTATTACATGCTGAGTGAAGTTGAAGATATTTCCAGAAATCGTGTTTAGATAAGTCCTATTCATCACAGAGATCTGAGAAGAGTTTTAGGTTTAGAGAGTTTTTTTTCCAAAATGTCATCAAGGAAGATTATGCCTTTATTTTTCCAAGTGCAATAACAGATAGGATGATGTTCAAGGGATATATCATGATTACACCATAAATGGGGCATACAAAAGGGGAGTAGGGTTATATTTTAATCTTTTATGAAGTATTTTCCAGTAATAGACTGAGGGGGGTGATGGTAGGGTGAGATCTTAGTTTAGGAGGAAGAGTGTTGTAAATAAAAGAAGTAGGAGTGTTACTGGCACTTAGTGAAGCTTACATTTCTACCCATAGTGATACTTGAGATGTTGGTTTATTAAACCATGTAATGGTTTGTGCAGTTTGAAAGGCCCATAGGTAAGCTGAAAACTATGGGAGCCCAACCCCCCACTAGATCAATCTGAACAAAGTTTAGTACAACTAAATCTGGGTATATATCCCCGCCCCAAATAAAATTGTCCATTATTTTATCAAGTTTAATTAAGAGATTACAAGGTAACTTTAAGGGAATGTTGGCAAAAAGATAGAGAATGTTAGCTGATATACACATTTTGGTATCAGTGTTTTTTCCCTGAAAAGGATAAATTAAGTAATTTCCATCTATCAAATATGGTCTTGATGTTAGTTAATATTGGAGAAAGGTGTATTTCTCAGAGCTTTTCTAATTTTGGGGTAATCTTGATACCAAGATATGTAAGCCCTTGAGGTGTCCAGTGGAATCCTAAGGGAGTATTCATAGAAGGCTTACAGAGGGTGTTTAGAGAGGAAGGTTTCTGATTTATTATAGTTCAACTCATTACCTCCAATAGTTCCATATGAAGTCTGAACTATTCATTGTTTATCTGACACAAAATGGCCACCCAGGAGGTAAAGAGTTAAGGCTAGTCCAGTAAGTTCCTTGCCATTATTAAGTAAGCTACCTAATGGCTGGCTAGCTTCCTAAAGGTCTTCTAGCAAAATCAGAGGATCTTCTGCATAAGATAGTGATGTGTGCCATAAGCTACCAATAGAAATCCCTTTAATATTATTAGATTGATGAAGAAGAGCAGAGAGAGGTTCCATAGCAAGAATAAAGAGTGAAAATGATAAAGGGCAACCTTGTCTGGTACACCTTGTTAATTAGAAGGGAGACAAGAGAGTGGAGTTAGTAAGAATGCTGGCAGAGGGTGAAGTATATAATAGCTTAATCCATGAACAAAAATTGTTGGTAATACCAAAATGGGATAAGACCTGATACAGATATTTCCAGTTTAATGAATCAAGAGCTTTTTCAAAATCAATGGCGATTGTGGCTGCTGGAGTTTTAAGGGACTTACTGTAGCTCTCTGCATTATATTAATAAGTCAGCGTAAATGATCAGATCCTGTTCTGTTTTTAATAAAACCAGCCTGAGATTTATGTGCTCGTTTAGAAACAAGTGGTTCTAATCATAATGTTAAAAGCTTGGCCAAAATGTTCCCATCTATATTTAGTAAGGAAATTGCATGGTAGCTGGTGGAGAGGGAGTAGTCCTTATTTTTTGGGGGTAGTACAGTGATAATGGCTTCTGTCATTGTGAAAGGGAGTTTACCAAATTGAGTGGCTTCTTGAAAAAGCAGTGGGGTAAGTGTTTCCAAGAGTAATTTATAGAAATCAACAGGAAAACCATCTCTGCCTGGTGATTTATCCGATATTAAGGAGAATAGGGAATCGTGGATTTCTTGTTTAGTGAATGGCTTATTTAAAAGATCTTGATCCTGATCTGTGAGGTGTGTCAGTTGTAATTTTTGTAAGTATTATTGTATGAAGATCCTAGGAATATGTTTTGGCTGAGTATAGTTGTTTGTAAAAGGATGCCGTAATATCGTTGATGGAAGGGTTGTCCAAATGAATTAAGCCTGTATGTTCTTTAAGGCCAGCTATGTGTCTTTCTATTTATTGTGCCTTAAGCTGGTAAGCTAGTAATTTACCACATTTATCTCCATGTTTTCAGAATTTATGTTTGAGTCTAGATAGGGCTAGTTCCATTTTCCTAGTTATGAGCTCATTGATTTTTATTCTAAGTTGCAGAATCACGAGATGTAAAGGAGAATTAGGGTTAAGTTTAGTATTTTTAAAGTATTTATTTTTCTTTAAGTTGGGTTTCTAGATGAGACAGGTGTTGTTCTCCAAGTTTTTTCCCATGAGCTGCAAAACTTATGATTTTCCCTTGAATTGTGGCTGTTTATGCTTCCCAAATCAAGCTCATAGAGATATCAGTGTTTATGTTGAAGGAAACGAAATCTTGAATTTGTAATTTGATCCACAGGAGAAATTCTGGATATTTAAGTAACATGGGGTCTAAACGCCTCAATGGGGATTTGGTAGGTGTGAGTCCCCAGAGCAGATGTATACTAATTGGAGAGTGTTCTGATATTACTATTGGAAGGATGGAAGTTTCAATAATTTTTTTCTATTAAGGAGGGGGATGCAAACCAATAATCAATTCCACTGTAGATTGATGTAGAGATAAGTAAAAAGGTATAGTCACAGTTGCAGGGATGATAAAGTCTCCATACATCTGATAGGCCAAAGTCTTTCATGAATGGGGGAGAGCATTGATTGAACCAGGATTGGCATCCTTGGCTATATTACTTCTGTCTTAGTATGCATTCAAAGCCAGATTAAGGTCACCTCCCAGTAATATTGTCAAGTTATTTAGGTTGTTAGTTATAGTTTGTTAAAAATTCAGGGGGATAAGAGTTGGGTGCATATACATTTATCAAAGTTAGAGGGCCCACTGGGGTGTTAAATAAAATAATCACCCATCTACCTTGTGTATCACTGTCTGTTTTTATATGGGTCCATTTGAGATTCTTGTGAATTAGAATGGCCACCCTTTGTTTCTTAGTGGTAAAGGATAAGGCATATATATGGCTGACCAGGTCCCTCTTAAGCCTGTCTATGTCCTCTGCCAATAATTTAGTTTCTTGTAAAAAAGCAATCCTTGCTTTATGTTTTTTTAAGATGTGAGAGTATTTGTTTATGTTTGCGAGGAGAATTAAGTCCCTTAATATTCCACAAATATAATATTAGATCTGTCATAGTAATGACATTAAAGGGACTGTGAAGAAAGTTCTTAAAAAGGAATTGAGTGTGCTAGGACATAGCGCATCATAGGGACAACTGGGTAGGCTAGGTCTTTGTTAAGAGTAGTTTGAATTTGCAGACCTGTGCAGAACCAAATACTTAATCTGGTTGGTATATTAGAATGGTAGAAATCAATACTTCTCTCTAATGCAAAAATGTTAGAAACCAATAATAAACAAAGTAACATTAAACTACTTTCTAAGGGTACTATATACAACAATAGAACAATTTTGATATGAAGCAAGATATGAGTCAGTACAGCTATACTAGAGACTCTCTTGCAACACATCTAGGTGGGCATTAAATGGACAGATAACTAGTGCGGTTTAAACTTTAATTCAACATAGTTAAGTAGGCAGTTCATATAAGAACATGTGGAACTGAAGATAAGTCTTGCTGGAATTTAAGGTCTGGTTTCAACATGAAAAAAACAAAACAAAAACAGCATCCTAACCCCACTGTAATTAAACAAAAAAGGTGGATCTGGACAGAGTCAAGCAGAGAAAAAGATGGATTATTTAATCCAGGTTGGTAGATATAACTAAATAGTGAAAAATAAATATAAGCCAACCATAAATAAATAGCAGTAGACATCATATGCTGGGGAATCTAGATATAATACATAAAACTGTGTCGAACCTGTATATTAATATTGTGCCATATTTCCATAAGACAGAGATGAACCCATCAAATACTAGCATCCCTTTGGTACACCAGGTTATTCCACAGAGATTAGAATAAATGTAGTTCTTTGTAAAACAGCCTGTTATTAAAAGAAATAATTGGTCTTCATACCTATAAATTAGGTATACAGAGTTATAGTCAATAAGCAGACTTCGAGCTTTGTGGTGTCATATGCAAATTATGGAGGTATTATGTATAGAGGTACCAGTTCTACTTGAAAATGACCTTAGTTGTACAATATGGGGTGACTGGGTCCATTAGCTGGACCCTGTGAGCCCCCCAAATTAGAGTTGACATGAGGATACAGTAACTCTCTGTTGTCTAGGCTTCGAGTAGAGATATTATAATTTTTTGTTATCTGGCATTACCTACACAGATCTTATAAATATGTACCATAAGCTCGAGTATTAACTGAAATCAGTACGAAGTAGCAGATTGCAACTAGACCAAATTAAAGAGTGCCAAAATGTAGGAATTATGTTAATTTTCAATCAGGTTTAGGTAAAATAGGGAAAGGTATTTGTGCAGAGCTATATGCAGATTGGGATTAAGCTGTTTTATTTCCATCTGTCACACCGAGAGACATAAAACTGAAGGAAAGGATGGGATATTAAGGATCAAGACAGAGGTTAAAGGAGATAGAATAAATTAGTAGATTAGGAATAAATTAGTTGCATTTTGGTATGAAAAGCAACCTGGTCACAAAAGGGATTGCATCATTAATAAAAAATTTATGAGGCAAAGGTGGGTTAAAGTGAATTTAATTCAGCTGCGATGTACTGCTTTCTGATTAGGCACCAGTTGTGTGCAATAGTAAGGGGATTCTCGCATATATGCAGCTACGTGTAGTGAGACCAGCATCTCTAAACATTATACAAGGTCTGAAAGTGTCAAACCTTGGTTGCTGTATTGATAAAGAAAACAAAACTTCAATGTCTTGATTCAAGTGACAGCCCTTCTGTGAGAAACTGGGGATGAAGAAAATGCTTTGTTTTTTTTTGTTTTGCTTTCCATTTCTTCTTAGGAGGTTCCGATGATTTCAGAAGGGAGCTAGCGACCACCTCTGTCCACGATGAGTTGGCTCACATACCCCCGTGTTCCAAGGTGTTTGGTATGACAGATTGCATTAGTGGATCGTCCTGGGTTAAATCCTCTTGCAATGAAATCATGCTGTCCTGGAGCAGGGAGAACATGTTGCTGAGAGGGATAGAGGATTCAAGAGGAGGAGCTGACTTCCAGGAATCCAATTTCCCCAGAAATGTTCCCATTTCACAGCCGGTAACATTTTGGGGCTGGATACCAGATGAAAGTTTTTCTTGTATGCGGGTGGAGTGCCTTGTTGAGGGTGCTGCCTTAGACAGACTGGCTTTCTACAAATGAGCAGATAGGTGTTCTTCTTTGTGTGAGACCAACCACTCATCACCCAGGGCAAGCCACTTGCAATGGAGGTACTGGCAGCCCTGACTGGGCCAGAAGTGCTGAATTCAAGTTGTAAATTATCAATATATGCAGAGAACACTTCGGGAGTATTAAAGTCTTTTAAAGAGTTGTTTAAATAAATACACATGACTACTGGGTACCTTAGGGTGAATTTTATTCATTTTTGGCGTAGAGCTGGTTTGATATGATTGAATGGCCGTCTTTTAAGGGACAGCTCCTTAGAAAAGTCCCTGAAAATTGAGATTTGGAAGTCCTGCCACATTATGATCCCTGTCTCTCTCGCTTTTTGTAGTATTATCTCTGTGTGTGCAAAATTCAGAAAGCTTGCCAAAATTGGTCTAGGCTTTTTGGTCAGGGCCTGGCTTGGGGCCCAAGGAGCAGTGAGAGTGCTCTATAGTTAAGTTTAGGTCAGGTGGAAGATGTAACATAGACGGGAGGACATGAAGCAAGAATGCATTTGTGTCTCCAAGTTCCACACCTTTGGGGAACCCCAAAAAACTTAAATTGTTTCTGCAATTTCTGTTTTCAAAATCACTTAGCTTTGTTTGCAGTATTTGATAATATGATGCTCCCTGATTGTTATTTTTAGATCGTGCACGGTAGTTTCTGTTTTGAATGCTTTAGCTTCTGTGGTTAAAAGTCTTGAATCCAATATTTTTAAAGTGGTATTGTTTTGTTGAGTGACCACTTTTAGCTCATTCATGTCCTCTGCAAGTTTTTGAAACATGGATTCCACTCTAGATAAGGATGTAGAGAGATTTTTTGGCTCTGCCATCATTGTACACCCAATGTTAGGCAGCAGTAGTAACACAGAGAGAGAATAGCCAGATCTTGTTCAAAATGTAGAAATTACTCACAGAGACAGTGCTATGGAATTTTGATAATCCGTTGCTTGAGTTTGGTTCACATTGATACCTTGGATGATAACAGATAGAGTTAGATTGCTGGTATAGTTGCAAGCTCAGTGAAGATTAAGCTGCCAGCTTGAGCTCAGCCAGGCCACGCCTCCATTGTTGTGATTATAAAATTATCCCAAAGTGCTAAGAAAGGAATTGTTTTGTTAATCAGTTTTGAAACATGATGAGGTATTAAGATATCATAACGGGTCAAAGATTGCTTAAGCAAATCAGTTTCAAGGTTTTCTACTATCTATTTTTTATAATTTAGCAATATTACATAAAGGGTATGGTACATCACAGGATATTGTCATGGCTTAGGTGTGTTATCAGATGATGTATGAGGCAAAACTGAGTCCCTTCAACAATCCATTAAATTACACTATCTCATTATATGCTGTACCGTACCCTAAAATGTAGTATTGTGATTTTTAAAATGGCCCTAAAGTGTTGGTATATGGCTCATTTTAGGATTGCATTTCTGATGAGATTCTGAGATCTTGATATGGTTAAAAGACTGCTTTAGCAAACCAGCTTTCAGAATGTCACCTGCATATCTTATTATTTTGGCTAGATAGGATTTCCTATCTGTTTAAACCTGGAGCACATACTTTGATGTGATAGTAATTTGTTTACCTGGATAATCATAATCCTTTAAAATCAGAACTAATTATTGGGCAGAATTGTTATTTATACTGGATACTAACTGTCAGGCCTAACATTTTTTAAAACTGAAAAGATCTATATATATGGAGTGGATAATATATTATCATAGGTAAAAAGACAAAGAACCTGAGCACAAGATGCACTGTGGTAACGGTTACCTAAAAAGGGGGCATTGGCAATACTGCTAAGTTTCCAAGAAGCACAAGATCACACATACCCCCAAAACACAAAGCATCTTAGGATATATATGCAAATCATTATGAAAATGTAGTCTGATTCTGCTTTAGCAGGAATGCATGGTGCAAAGGGCATCTCACACAATCTACAAAGGATGAGAACAAAAGACAGATACACTTGATTCATCTTGCTGAGGGCTCATTAGTGTGCATTGTCTGTATCTCACCCCAGAGGGAAACAAACCTGCCATAATATGGTCTTATCATTTTTGTTCAGAGTTATCATGTTTATTTATTTGAGTATTTCAAACATCATCAACAAGAAAAATTTCATCCTAGGAGGAAGAAACAGAAGGATTAACTACCAAATTGAAGACATTAATAAATTTGAAAAGTACAGCAGTTATACAAGTTATCAATTTAATTAAAAAGTAATTCCAGTTATCAGGTTTTATCAACCAATCTAAATCACAACTGTGTATTTAAAACAGCCTTACATGTATGTTTTCCCATGTTAAAGTGTTTATACCACATTCCAAATAAGAATTTCCGGTGTGCTCCAATAAGGAAGTGCTGTTTTATGTGTGAGATGCATCATTTGCTAGTACTGTAATGACAACAAAGTTGATGGCTCAGAAATAGTACATCTCTTCCTAGTTAGCAGTAGCAATGGTGAGGAGTCTTGATGACATAGTAGCAAGCAGTGATAGTGAGATTCAAGAGGATCTAATCACTGGAGATCGATGTACAGCATGGATCCACTGCAGACTAAATCAGAGGTGCAGTCTTCTGATGAGTCAGATGATTCACTGCACATTTCCTTTACTCCATCCCATTAGTAACATATTATTTGATTACATGCTGCTGTTTAATCTCACTGTGAAAATCCTGTCATCAATTTTGCGAATCAGGATCTACAGTTGCCCCTCACTATCATTCAGGGCAGCAGTGCTGTTGAAATCTCATTGCAACAGAAGTAATAGCCATTTTATGATTCAGGATTTCCAGTTGCTTTTTACTATCTATTCAAGGCTGGAGTACTGTTGAAATCTCACTGTGACAGTCTTATAAGCCATATTGTGAGGCCTGATCTACAGTTGCTCTACCTACATGGCTCAAGGCTGCTGTACCTTTGTAACTCACTGTGTTTTATGTTTTGTAACCTGTTAGAAATATACTATCAATGTGTAACTTTCTTAAAATTTCTTTCTAAAAATTACGGACATTTATTTATTTAATTTATTTATTGAATCTTGGATTACAAATATCTTTGAATCAAAGGTTCTTTTACAAAGGTTCTGCATTAAAACAAATTAAGCAACAGTAAGACAAAGTAAATAATAAACAACATCAAGAGTAGATCAATAAAAAAACATGGGTTGAAGTGTAATATAAGCAGCATAGTAGGAAGCTTACAAAGTTAGTTAGGCTGTAGAGCATAAACATAGTAATAGTAAGACGTACAGTGAGTATGCAAATAGGGTACTTAGGAAAGGGCAGAGAAATTAGGGAGGAAGGGGAGGAAATATGTAGAAGGTTGTAGATAGAGTGAAAGTATGGGAGGGGCACAAGGTGGCCAAAGATGGCCTTTGTCAAATAAGAGCATAACAGAAAAAAAGCAGGTGGAAGAAGGTACGGGAGTAGGGTTTGCAGGAGAAATGAGGGGTGAGCAGGTAGTCAGCAGTGACATTGTTGGGTGGGAAAGAAAGGGAGAAAAGGTTAAAGGGAGGAGCAAGGATGGGAAGAGAGTGGCCTGGGAAACTTAGGGTAAGTAGAGAAAGGGAGGGGAAGCAGTAGGGAGGAGGGGAGGGGAACCTGGTAGTGGAGGGAGCCAGAAGAGGAAATTGTAAGGGTATGGGGGAAGGGGGGATTGTGAAGGAGGAAGAAACAAGGGTGGGGAGTAGAAGGAAGGGGGAGAACAATTGGTAGGGGGAGTGCAATAGACGGGCAAAAAGGGAAGGCCAACTAATGGACATAATCACAGCTACTTAGGGTCATAAGGTGCATGCCAATATTGAGCTTGAAGGGGCCTAATTTGGGTTTATTTTCAATATCAGAGGGAAGCACATTGAGCCATGTGGGGGCCCTGTAGCTAAAGGTGCGCTGAGCTTGGAGGAGTCCTACAAAAATGGACAATGAATATTTGTCTGGAGGCACTGTGGTTTGTACAAGGAATAATAGGAATCATAGTAACATAGGAAATATCAAGCATTATGGACTTTCATCCTTGTACCTTGCCAATCCCCTGGTATTTAGAACTCAGGGTAACCCGTGAGGTGGGCGCATGAGGAAAGGTGGCATCTGAATTGGCGACTTCTTCTCAGCACAATCCCTCATGGAGATGGGAGGGTAGGGTGACAAGATGAGGGGGTGGGTGAACTGGGCGACAGGATGTGGTTATGTGTACGTTCATGCGGGGGATCGAGCACAGTGAACGTGGGCTGGGAAGGGGTAGAGGGGCTGTAGGGGTGGTGCTGCGGTGGACGGCCAAGCTGTGTCATGGCATCGGAGGTTGGCTAGTGGTTGGGGTGCGTGAGGTACTGGGTTCGGGTCCAGGTGCTGGTACGATTTTATTTCACCCATCCCGAACCTTTCTTTTTTTAATGCTTTCAACCCCCAACATGCACCCCTCTGGAGTTGAGTAGAAATCCTTAATAGGGGTGCAGGGAGGTTTGCCCCCTATGGGGGTTTAGGGTGCCGCCCCCCCCTACAGAAAGCATTAAAAATTTATCCTGGTGCCATTGCCCTGTGTGCCAGGGTTTTCAGAGTGCCAAAAATCATTTCTGCACTCTGACTGTGCACTAATGGTGATCGCATTTAGGTGTTCACTGTTATCACATAGACCCAGAACTCAGTAGTTCTATCCCTACAAACTAAATCTAGTCTTAAATTAAACACACCCATGTTAGGGCTATCTACCACTATAGACAGGAGTTTGTTCCATGATGAAATTACCATTTGACTGAACCAACTTTTTCTCATAATCAAATTCCACCTTGGCAGAAAGAATTGTTTATTATGTCTCCTGCCACTACACCAACTGGTCTTAAGAGTAAAACCTAGCTCATCACACAGTTTAATGTTACTCATTGCTTTGTAGAGCATACACATGTCACCCCTAAACATCCTATAATGGAGTGAATAGAGGTTCAGGGTTTCCAATCTTTCTTTGTAGGGTCTGGTCTTAAGCCCAACTATGGCTTTGGTAGCTCTTCTTTGTAACCCCTCTAGTCTAAGGATATCTTCCCTTTTGTATGGGGACAATACTTGAGCACAGTATTCCAAATGGGGTCTGACCAATGCACTATACAAAGGAATCAGAACCCTCTCTTCCCTGCTTCACATGTGCCTTAAAATACAGTTTAGATTATGATTCACCTGTTTAATCTGAGCATTACTATGGGGGCTAAATTTAAAATCAGAAGTGATCATAATACCCAAGTCTTTTTCCTCTTGAGTGACTGTTAATGCATCTTTCCCAAGTTTATATACTGATATGTTGCTGTGTTTAGCCAAGTGCATAACTTTACATTTAGCTGTATTCAGCAACAATTTGTCTGACTCAGTCTATTCTAGGATTTTATTAATAGCCCCTTGTAGGGAAAACACATTGGTAGGATTATTGACAGCTGTCCCCACTCTGCAGTCATTTGCAAATTTGGAAAGCCAAATCTTTGGGTCGTTTAATTTTTGGGTAGAAATATAGATATTAAAAAGGCATGGGCCCAGGACTGAACCCTGTGGGACCCCACTAGTAAATGGTGCCCATTCTGTCAATGCACCTTTTATAGCAACCCTTTGCGCCCTGTCCTGTAACCATTCAGAAATCCAGACTAAGATGTTTGACTCAAACTACGGTTTAAGAGAAAGCTTAATGAGGGGCAGGGCAGCAGGAAGAATAAGTCCATGTTGAATTTTCTTGGCAAATAAGCAGGTTTGGTAGTTAATCCTACCCTTCAGGTGGAGCCAGTTTGTTTGCACATACAGATCACTACAGGTGAGTATGAATAGATAAGCCACTGATAGAGTAAAGGTCTATGGCACATTCATAAGGTAGAAAAAATTGGCAGACTGGATGGGCCTTGTGGTCCTTATCCGCCATCAACTTTTATGTTTCAGGGTGGATTTAAACTAGAGGATAGTGTGTAGAGGGTTGGTGTAGGGAATCACCAAGAGCAGGATACAGATACAGGGGAACACCAAGGCAGGAACATCAAAGCAGGGGAGAGCATAGAGGGGATACCACTAGAGGAATGAAGAATCACAGAGGCTACCACAAGAGGAATGAAAAAGCACAGAGGGGTAACCATTCTTAGTTGCATGCAGGTCAGTATGAGTAGTGTATCCAGCAAAGTGGATGATACTGAGGGACTCATTTGAATGCTGTAACTTAGTAGCACTCATCAAGGCCTGGTGGGAGAGGAAAATGAATGGGACACAAGAATAGAGGGATACAGAGTGTTCTGAAAGAATTAGCCTTACAAAAGAGAGGCTGGGTGGCTGTACTTGTAAAGGAGAGAGCTACTGTGTGGGACAAGTAGAACATCAGGGAGGTAAACAATGTAACATCCTCTCTGTATTAAGCTTGGGGAAAAGGATGGAAGCAGTGTTACTCTGGAAGTCGGCTACAGGGCCCTAAAGAGCTTAGAGCTGACAGAGCAATCCCTCTGTCTCTCCCCATCCTTTAACCACTTCAAACATCTGCCAAAACTTCAGCTCCCCTCCACTTGCTCCTGCTACCCTTCATCCAGTTACCCTATAAGTCTCGATTTTACCCCTTAGGCTGCAAACAGAATTAGAACATATAGGAATTTTGGACTGATATATCAGTCCATGGCCATTCAAGGGTTAACCCATACAAGTTTTTGGTCATGATTCTAAGCATTGCTAAAGTTTACTGTACTTTGTTTAATTGTGATATATGCAAATTATCTTTATTTATTCTATTTTTGTAACACATTGCTCATCTTCCTGTTTGGATGTTGTTTGATATTGTCTACAGCTGCTTTGCTCCATCTTCCCCTTCCTGGGTCACACCTGGAAATGAGCCTTGGCTCAGTGTGCCTTTCCAGTTACAAAATTTTAAATTTATATATATATATATATATATATATATATATATATATATATATATATATGTGTGTGTGTGTGTGTGTGTGTATAATGAAAATATGATGCAGTATTGACCTGGAGCATTTTATTGTCTCCGGTAGAGATTGGTGATTTGAGAAGTTTAACAGCGGGGCTAAGACTGATTTTCTTACCACCTTGTATGAATGTTTCATAGACCAGCATGTCAAACAGGGGATCAGGTTTAATGCAACCTCTGTTCTCTGCAATGGTGAAGGGGTAATCTGCAGAGTGAATATGCAGACACTGGTGGGATGAAGTAACCACAACCAAGTCACTTTCTTCCTGGGGACAGTGAAGATGAGGTGGCCTTCATGCACCTGGTCCTGAAACATCGGAAATACAGGCATTGCCAAGATGAAGGACCTTGTGACCAAGGGTATAAAGCAACTGCATGAGGTAGTTATTGTAGAAAATGTGTGAGGTTCATTGAAGAACATCCTTAAAACACTGGCAGAGATCTAAATCCCTGTTAGCAATATGGGTATGATGTGCCCCCCTCTCCCTTGACCTAACAGGTACATAAGGCAACAAACTCTAAACAGAGGAAATATGAATCCAAGATGGCTACTGAGTGAATGGAGCAGAATGGGGCTACTGAGATTACTAAGAGCTGCCACTCAGAGTTACTTTGTACTTTTTTTAAAAACATGAAAGGTATTTTATAGTTGTGTTATTGTTTATGACTTTAAACAAAACAACTTCAAATTGTTAAGTTACTGTACTTAGATAACACTGCATGTTCTTTTTATTTTTTTTTGGTGGAAGTCACTAACGAAGTTGAAGTCCAGTCTAACCCAACCACGGAAGAGAGCCAGATTGGAGGGGTGGGGAATGGAGGCTCAGGTGGTTGCCTTGCCACCCAACTCTTTTGAGAGACACAAAGACTTATCCCACAGAGCTGTATTTGGCTGTAGCTGGAAACATGGGATGCAAGATCAAAGGACACAAGGCAGTCAATCTTTGGAACTGTTGAACTTATTGACAAAATTGATACAAAAATTAATTTAGTACTTGGACAAGACTTTTATTGTTTTGAGCTTTGTTTATACTCTAGAGAGACAGGAGTGAATTTACAAATAATCAAAAAAAGTTGTATATTATAAGGAAAGGGAGCTGTGCCCTGAAATACTTACTTTGTTCCTCTTTTTCTATATTTTTTTTTGAATCGCAGAGTTGGAACTAGAGAGTAAAATAAGTAAAAAGTATTGAAATTTGAAAGAGGTTTAGAAGCTACTTTGCAGTTTTGCATATTTGCATATTCATTACACTAACTTGTAGCTTGTAACAAGCCATCCATCTCATACACCTCAATTTTCACTTCCAAGTTCCCCACTTCTTTTGCTCTGCAGGTATTAAATGTGCTCAGCCCCATGCCTTGACAGATCTCCACTAGTTGATTGTACAGGTCACAGTGGTGCATCAGTCTAGAACAATTGAGTACCATCCTTGCTAACCTGTTGAGCAACACATCTAGTCTAGATACAAGATCCTGAGTAACATTTCCATATAAGATGTCACAATAATCAATTAGGGGAAACATTTTAACTTTAATAATAAAATTTAGTGTGTCAGAATTTAAAAATTTTTTGTTCTTGTACGAGAACCCCACCCTCTTGCTCACCTGAGCTATAAGTTTATCTACATGGGTGTTACCAGATCCAAACTTATATAGCCAGAACCCCAAGTACTTGTAGCAGTTTACACATTCCAGAGCCATCAATTATAACTAAAGTTGGGGTCACTTTGAATCTAACAGCTGGGCCAAACAAAATGCATTTTGTTTTAGATATATTTAGTCGTAACTTTAAATTTGCAAAGTAAGTTTGCAAAGTCATAAAGCTAGCCTGAAGATTATCTTGTACACACGATATTGATTTGTTGGAAAAGCAGATGATAGCATCATCTGCAAATAAGTGGTACTGAGCCGGACCCATATGCCTGCCAATATTCTTTAAATAGACTAAAGAAAAGTAAAGGGCCCAATACTGAGCCCTGGGGGACTTCTCTATGTATAGGCAGGGTCAGAATTGACACCATGTACCACAGACACCTGCCATCTGTTAGTCAGGTAAGAACAAAACCATTCCAAGCTGTTTACACTCAACCCAACTTTGCTCATACTACTCAAAAGTAACCGGTGACCTACCATGTCAAAAGCCCTGGACAGGTCAACCAAGATACCCCCATGAAACATTGGGCATCATTTGCAAGGCTGATCCCATCCAGGATCCCTGACATGGCTGCAATTGTCCCATAAGCCTTCCAGCTTTGGGTTTCCACAACTGAGAAGCACTCTTTCTTCTTTACTTTTACTGTTGGTTTTGCCAGATGCCTGCTTTCATTTGAAGCTTGCATCAACAGCCTCGCTAGCGGATTACTCACATGGGGAAGTCTGCTAGTAGCTAATATGTGATTGCATTTCCTGGTATCTACTGTTGATAGTGACACCTTTACATCAACCATCAGTTCAGCAACTATAGCGCCAGGTCGCTGGACCCAGGCACTGTATTCAGGGAATTTGCATCCCTTCCCCTAATCAGTTCCAATTTGGAGTTGATTATAAAAAGTGTGGTGGGGACATGGAAACATAGAAACATAGAAACATAGACTTTGACAGCAGATAAGGACCACTTCACCCACCCAGTCTGCCCATTTCCCTTCTTATTGGATAAGCTGCAGATTCTAGTTAACCAACAGCCTACTTCCTGCAACCTCCACTACAATTGCCTTATGTCTGTCCCATGCATGTTTGAATTCCCCCACTGTTTTAGACCCAACAACCTCCCCAGGAAGGCAGTTCCATGCATACACCACTCTCTCCGTGAAAAAAAATGTCCTCACATTACCTCTGAGCCGTCCTCCACTATCTTTAAATTGTGCCCCCTTGTTCTTACACATCTCTTTTTCTGAAAGATGCTACCCTCCTGGATTTTGTTGATTCCCTTGAGGTACTTTGAAGTTTCTATCATGTCCCCCCGTCCCTCCTTTCATCAAGGGTATACATATTAAGCTCTCTCAGTCTCTCTTCATATGGTTTCTGATGCAGACCCTGCACCATTTTAGTTGCCCTCCTCTGGACTGCTTCCATCCTGTCTATGTCCTTGCATAGATGGGGTCTCCAAAACTGCACACAGTATTCCAGATGGGGTGTTACCAACTGTCTGTTCACAGGAATAACCACTTCCCTTTTTCTACTTGTGATGCCCCTTCCTATGCATTCCAGTATCCCCCTGGCTCTCCTTACTGACTTCTTACATTGCTTACAGATCTCCAGGTAGAAGGTCACCTGGGGGCCAGTGACCATCACATGGTATAGTTCAATTTGGCTACTACATCTAAATCATCCCATTCCAAGGCAAAAATATGGGACTTCAGAGGAGCTGATTTTGATAAGATGGCCAACAGAGTTAAGCTAGCCCTGGCAAAAAGAAACACAGGCGAGGGGGTACAGGCAAAGTGGGCAAGCATTAAGGATGCAATAGTTGAAGCAACATCCCATTGTGTTAGACAGAAAAGGAAGTGCAAAAGAAGAGGGAAACCACTTTGGTTCACAAATACAGTAGCAGAAAAGGTCAGAGCCAAAAGGCTGGCCTTCAGGAAATATAAGGGAACACAGCAGGATGAAGATAGGGAGGCATACCAAACTGCCCTAAGGGAAGCAGGGAAGGCAGTAAGGCAGAAAGTCCCAAACTGAGAAACACTAGCACGAACAGTAAAGAAGGTGACAAGACTTTCTATAGATACATTAGTGAAAGGAGAAAGTCCAGAGGGTATTACTAAGCTTAATGGAGAAAAGGGAGCATGTGAGGAGGAGGACCTGTAAAGGCATCTATCCTAAATAGATACTTTTGCTCAGTATTTACTGAAGAGAATGTAGGGCAGGGCCCACAGCTCAGCATCATGGATACAGGGGAGGGAGGAGGCACTACTCCTTCACAAAGAAAAGGGTCCTACAAGGAGCTGCTAAGCTCAGGGTGGATAAGGCAATGGGACCTGATGCCATACATCCCAGGGTACTTAAGGAGCTAAAGGTGGAACTAGCAGAGCCATTAGCAGAACTGTTTAGTGAGTCTCTGAGCACAGGAGAGGTCCCAGAAGACTGGAGAAGGGCTCATGTGATCCCGCTCCACAAGAGTGGTAGCAGGGAGGAGGCTAGGAACTACAGACCAGTCAGTCTTACCTCAGTAGTGGGCAAGATTATGGAGGCACTCCTTAAGGAAAGGATAGTGCAACATCTGGAATCCATAGGGGCACAGGATCCAAGACAGCATGGGTTTACAAAAGGAAGGTCCTGTCAAACTAATCTCATAGATTTCTTTGACTGGGTAACCAGAGTGGTGGACCAAGGGGGAGCAGTTGATGTCACCTACCTTGACTTCAGCAAAGCTTTTAACATTGTTCCACATAGAAGATTGATAAATAAGCTGGGTAGGCTCAGGGTGGGTCAGAAGTTGGTCAACTGGGTGGCAAACTGGTTAACGGGCTGAAAGCAGAGAGTGGTGGTAAATGGTATACAGTCAGAAGAAATGCAAGTCACAAGTGGGGTATCTCAGGGATCAGTCCTGGGGCCAGTCCTCTTCAACATCTTCATTAGTGACCTTGCAGATGGATGAGAGGGTAAGGCTTGTCTGTTTGAAGATGACACCAAGATCTGCAACAGAGTAGATGATGCAGATGGGGTGGGCAGAATGAGAAAAGATCTGGATAAACTAGCAAAATGGTCAGACGAGTGGCAACTGGGATTTAATGCAAAGAAGTGCAAAATCATGCACATAGGAAAGAGAAACCCTGAAGCCACCTATAGGCTGGGAAGGGAGTTGCTAGCAGTCACAAAGGAAGAAAGAGACTTGGGCATCATCATCACTGATGACCCGAAATCATCCAAGCAGACCTCTAAAGCAGTAGGTAAGGCTAGGGGGGTGTTAGGGTGTATTAGTAGGGGTATCACAAGTCATAAGAGGGAGGTAATAATCCCTCTTTACAAGACACTGGTAAGGCCCCATCTGGAGTACTGTGTGCAGTATTGGAGGACACACCTTCACAAGGACATTAACCAAATTGAGGCAGTCCAGAGAAGGGGAACCAAAATGGTGCAGGGACTGCATCAGAAGACATGTGAGGACAGAATAACAGAGCTCAATATGTATACCCTTGAGCAAAGGAGGGAGAGAGGTGATATGATTGAGGCATTCAAACCTTAAGGGCATTAACAAGGTGAAAGAGTCTAACATGTTTAAATATAAGAAAATTAGCAGGACAAGAGGACACAGCATGAGATTAGAGTGGGGACGATTAAGGGGGAATGTAAGGAAATTCTTTTTCACAGAAAGGGTGGTGGATGCATGGAATGGCTTACCACAAGAAGTGGTGGCTATGAATACAGTACAGGGCTTCAAACAGGCATGGGATAGGCATAAGGGAGCAATACAAATGACTATGAATAGATAGGCCACTGACAGAACAAAGGCCGATGGCACATTTATAAGGTAGAAAAAGAAATGGGCAGACTGGATGGGCCTTGCAGTCCTTATCTGCTGTCAACTTCAATGTTTCTATGTTTCTACTAAGCCCTGAGGTACTCCACTAGTAACCCCCCTTTCTTCTGAATGTATTCCATTCACTATTACCTTCTGTGTCCTGTTGTGCAGCCAGTTTGCTACCCAGGCTACCACCCTGGAACCCACTCCCAGGTTGGCTAACTTAATTATTAGTCTTTTGTGTGGGACTTTGTCAAATGCCTTGCTAAAGTCTAGGTAGGCCATATCCACAGCCCTTCCCTAGTCTATTACTTTGGTCACTCAGTCAAAGAAATCAATTAGATTCATCTGACATGACCTTCCTGCTGTAAATCCATGCTACTTTGGGTCCTGTGCCCTGCTGGCCTCTAGATACTCAACAATTCTTTCTTTCAGAAGTGATTCCATCATTTTCCCTACCACTGAGGTCAAACTTACAGGTCTGTAGTTTCCTGCTTCTGTCTTGCACCCACTTTTGTGAAGGGGAATCACATCTGCCCTCCTCCAGTCCTCAGGTACCACCCCATCCTCCCATGATTTGTTAAAAAGTGTGGTCAGTAGTGTCACTAGGTCTTCCCTTAGTTCTTTTAGGATTCTGGGGTGAATCCTGTCTGGCACCATTGCTTTGTCCACCTTGAGTTTTAGGAGTTCTTTCAGGACTCTTTATTCTGTAAATGGACTGTTGTCAACCTCCCTACCCAGATTGCTTCTATTGTCTGGTTTAGGTAACTCCTCCTCATCTTCATTTGTGAATACTGAGCAAAAGTATTCATTCAGTATCTCTACCTTTTCACTGTCTCCCTCGGCCCACCTCCCCTCTCCTTTATTAATCTTCACTATTCCTTCCTTAACCTTTCTATGCTCCCTAATGTACCTATAAAAGGTTTTATCCCCCTTCTTAACTGAGTTGGCTATTTTTCCCTCAGTACGGGCCTTTGCTATTCTGACTGCCTTCCCCACTTCTTCCAGCTTTAATTGATACAGTTCCCTGTCATGCTCCTTCTTCGATTCCTTATACTTTTGAATGTAGCCTTTTTCTCCTTAACCTTCCCTGCCACCTCTTTTGAAAACTGTAGTGATTTTTCACTCCGCTTTGTTTTCTTTATTTCATACAAAGGCCTGTTGCCTTTATGATAGCAGTTTTGATTTTTCTCCATTGTTCTTCCACCCCTCCTTTTTGGCCATTTGCTAGTGCATTCCTCAGGTATTCACCCATTTTGTCAAAGTCAGCCCTTCTAAAGTCCAGTATCCTTGTTTTTGTATGGCTTGTCTCCATGGTTGTGCTTATTGTGAAGCACACTGTGCAGTGGTCACTTGTTCCCAGATGTCTAATGATTTCTAAATTTGTGATCCTCTCTCCATTTGAGAGTATCAGTTCTAGTATTGCTCCCTCCTGAGCAGGTTCCAACACTATCTGTCTAAGGCCTGCCCCCTGCAGGGCATTGAGAATGACCCTGCTCTTGGATGTGGCTGCAGTACATGTCATCCAGTTAACATCTGGCATATTCAGGTTCCCCATCAACAGTATCTCTCTTTTTCAGCCATTTTGAGAATATCCTCTATCATTTTCTTGTCCATTTCCTCCCCTTGAGACGAGGTTCTGTATAGAACCTCTGTGTGGACTGTGATGCCATTCCCTGTCTCCAAGGTGACCCAGAGTGCCTCTTGTCTTCCCCCTTTACTTTTTAGTTCTGTAGCTTTGATCCCTTCCCTTATGTATACAGCTACTCCACCTCCTCTTTTACCCTCCCTGTCCCTTCTGTAGACTGTGTACCCCGGTATGTTGACATCCCAGTCATGTTTCTCCATGTACCATGTTTCAGTGACTGCCACAATTTCCAATTGTTCATCTTCCATCAGGGCTACTAGATCAGGAAATTTGTTTCCCAGACTATGGCCGTTGGTACTCATTGCCCTCCATTTAATGTTGGCTTTATCCTTTTTCCCCATCCCTGCTCTTATTGTCCTTGTCTATTTTTCCATTTACCCCATTCTGCCCTCTGTTGAGCTCTGTACCTCAGTGTTTACCTTACTACCTGCCATGTTTTGTGGGGGGAGGCTTGAAATTTCCTGCCTCTTATCAGCACCTCCCCTGCATGGGAGGTTGGGGGAATGAAGCCCCCTGAAGAAACTTGGAAACCTCCAGCCAACTGCAAATGTAGACATGATGGTTTCGCTGTCCGGTTGTAACACCTGTGGTAGATCCCATTTCTTTCTTAAACTAAATTTTTGGAACAGATTGGCTATGGCCTGACATGGTCATAGAGGGTGGTGAATCCAAGGCATGTTAATCATGTTTTATGTGAGTATTTAAGCCCAGTTCTTAAAACTCAGCAAGTAGAATTGTTTATCTTTTTTTTAATAAATCTTTAACATTTATGTAGAGTTACTCATACATCTCACATAGACATACATTTATCTTATATATACATCTCATTATAAAGAAAATAATGATCACATTTTAAAAGGCTTATTACCTAATGGCAAGTGTGTAGCCCTGTTTTTTTTTTTGTGATAACATTTTAAATGCCCTGGAAAACTAACAGTTTCTAGAGACTGCAGAGCAAATAAAACATATTAAGGGTATAGCCTTTCCTTCAAGTTGCATTGCAAATGCGCATAGCAGCTTTATGTTACTTTTGTATTCCTTTCCACCAAAAGCACTTGGGTGACAGTGGTGAAACTACACCTCAGCCAGACAAAAAAGAAATTTCAGCCAAAAGAAAATGAAAGAAAGGAAAAAAAACAAAGAAATTACCATGGAACCATCTGAATCAAGAAGAGATCATTGTGAGAAAAAAAGGACTTTTAATAGAAGGGGTGCAGTATATGTGTATTTTTCCTTCTTTTTTAATTAAAAGCAATTGAGGCACATTTTTAGTAGACACTCCTAGAACACCTGATCACTCCAAGATCATGTTCTGCTACATGATGTCATATCTTAACATTTAATAATCACTTTGTATTGGCATATTACAAGTGTACTTAGGATATTTAATAGTCTAAATTAATATTTTATTAGTATAAATTAAATAGACGAAAGACAATGGTTGTCATCACTAGGGGAAGAAATGTCATTTATTATAGAGCAGCTTCGACCTCCCTTATAGAGTCACCTCCAGAATATCATTATACTGGTCAGAAAAAGAAGACTGCTAAAAATAAAATAAAAATAAATAAATAAATAGAACAGAAACACATATAGATAAAGCATAATTTAATGCATTACAATCTGCTATGCAATCTTCTCAATTCTCAGGGGAAGACCTGAAAAAGGCAGAACAGATGCTCATAAAAACTTTGTATGTACATCCACATCACAGTTACAAAAAAGGAAGGATGAGAGGGCTCAGCTTGCATCAAATCACGATAAAGATGGTGGTAATTATGTTGTAATTGTGTGCAGTGGAGAAACAAATAGATTTAATAATAAATCATTACCTAGAGTTTCATGTTACAATAAAGATGCAAACAAAGGCATACTGGATTTAACAGAGCCTTCAGTAATGACACAGGTGCATCCAGATGGTGATAAATTATTGCCACTGACTCTCATGGAATATGAATCGGAGCCCTTCCCAGAACCAGCCACATGATTAGATCATTCATTAGCTTCTCTAGAATGATCCACTGATTTGGAGATCATTTATTTTATTTATTTATTTATCAGACTTTAGGATTACAACCTTTGAGTCAGGGACTCATTTACAAAGGCTCCGCGTCAAAAAAAAAAAAACATAAACAATACATATAGACACAGAATGGCAGCTAAAGGTTACAGTTTTTTTTAGTTATACAATATTGCAGAATCAAGATCAGCTGTACATTGCATAAAAGGTATTACCGAGAGCTGTATTTTACAGTTTTCAAGAGAACAATAAGTTTGCTGATAGAGGGAGGGAGTAACAGGTTTGATATTTACAGCGAACTAGAGAATTAGACAGATATCTTGTGAGTGCAGCCAAAGGAGGCATTGTTAATAGGTAATGTTTTGTACCCCTATTGGTAGGAGCTCAGTGGCTGGGTGGTCCCATGAGATGATAGATAGATAACCCAGCAGTAGCTGGTACATTGGCAGCACCATGAAGCAAGAATGTGCTCTTTGAGGGCTGACTTGAAAGGTCCTAATTTGGAGATGGAGGAGACATCAAAGGGGAGTTCATTGTACCAGGCTGGGGTCCTGTGTGGGAATGACCTTTGGGCTAAGGAGTTTCTAATCCTCGGGATGGACCACACCTGTCAGTTAACAGTGTGGGTGTTCACTGAGGTGTGGGAGGATAGGAGAGAGTCAAAAACCCAAGGGGGTAAGCCCCAGGTATATTTTCTTTGGGTGGAGACATGGTTGATAAAATAGCATTTCATCCAGGGTGAAGATATTCATCAGGGCATATAGGGTACAGGTACGGGTATGCTTGTCTGCCCTGGAGAGGAGTCTTCATGCTTTGTTTATGGCAAGGTGGATTTTGTTAAGGGCTGTGTAGTCAGCAGCTGAGTAGATAGTGAGCCCATAATCGACTAGGGAGAGGCCTGAGGGGGTGACAGCCAGATTAAGGGCTTCTGGAGGTAGGCAATCCTTGTGCCGATACAATACTCCTATATGGACATTTATTGCTGATGATAGACTGTCAATGTGTAAATGGAAGGAGAGGCTGGAATCAAATATAAGGCCCAAGTATTTATATGTATGGACCTGTTCTAGAGGATGGAGAGAGTGGGAGAGGATTGTTAGCTGTGCATTCTTGGCCTTATTCTGTCAGTGGGCAAAGAGCATGGTCTTTGTCTCTTTTACATTGACCACAAGTCTTTGGTCTATGGACCAGTTTTCAATCTGGTTAAATGCATGTTGGACGGAGGACTGCAATACTGTGGGATCTGGGTGTGGGGCAAAAAGAACCGCATCATCAGCATAGAGAAGTAGGTTGCCAGAGCAGGAATTGGGAAAGATGTTTAGGTAGATGCTGAATAATACGGGACTGAGGATGGAGCTCTGGGGAACCCAGAGTGGACTGGCAGGGTGGTTGAGAGGGTGTTGTTTATTTTGACACACTGTGGTCTAGCTGTGAGGTAACTGGTAAACCAGGAAATGGGTCCTTGAGAAAGACCTATGTGGGGGAGTGTGCTTGAGAGTAAGCGGTGGGAGACTGTATCAATGGTCTTTGACAGGTCAATGAAGACAACTCCCGCTAGGTGTTTTCTATCCAGGGCAGAATGAATAAAATTAGAGAACACAGTGACAGCCGTAGTTGTACTGTGCCCAGATCTGACGCCATGCTGCTCCCTGCAAAGTAGGTTATGAGCAAGCAGGTACTCAGTGAGTTGGGTGGCTATAATTTTTTTGAGGGCTTCCGAGAGTGGTGGGAGGATAGATATGGGACAGTAGTTATTGGGGGAGGTGCTGTCACAACTCTTCAGTATTGGGGTGACTGTGGCAGTCTTCCAGGCTATGGGGAACTGTTAATGAGGTCAGTCAGTTGGGAGAGGACTATATCTAGTACTAGATGTGTCTAGTACTAGATTTAACCTAATAATGACACTATAAAGGGACAATCCTGCCTAGTTAACTTTCCTCTTTACTAGAGTGGATTGAAACAATCTACAGTATGATTGCCAGTCAATTAGACAGTCATATCAATTTATGGAATTCATAAAAAAACAAAACTGAAACAGACACAACCTTGAGTATACTAGCAAATCAACTACTTGAACAATAACTGTCAATCCCAAGTGGGAAAGATAATGTAATGCATGTAATGAGAGACACCCAGAGCAAGTGATTGTTTGACCACCTGGTTCTCTTGGACATGGAGACTACAAGGTGAGTATGGGGACAATTCTTGTCACTCAGTCATTTAGGCTTAAGTTTAGATCTCTCCACTCTCATTTTAACATACTTAAAAGAAAATAAACAAAACTTTAATAAGGGCAAATTAATCATGAAACTGAACTCATAAAGGATGAAAATGGGGAAGACCAACATATTTTATCTATATATGATTAAAATATCTCATTAAATGAATGCAAGACTCACTCATGAAAAAGTTTTTTTTCTGATAGGGAGAATTCTAGCAATCGGTCTTGGTTAAAAAGGAATTCAGTGGGTATGAAAAGAAAATGGGATTACTAATCAGGGTCAGGTTACCCTAGTGGTTTGAGATAAATTCCTCCTGAATCACATTCTCACTGAGGCACATAAACTTGATAAGCTGGGTATAATCATATGTGAATGTCCCCCTACTCAAAAACAATAATTTAGAAACTAGAATAATGCACAATCAGATTTGGGATGTAAACATCAATAATAACCAGTGATATATGGGCCCAACCCTCAGCTACTGAAACCTGGATGCAAGCAACTCCTCATATGCCATTAGACAACTGTTTCCAAGTCCTAGCAGACTTAAACAAGCTGTAGCCAGAGCCAATATAACTGTGGCAGGCTGCCAAATGAACAAAGTTACACGTGTGTGTAGAAAAGTTTGAACAACTGTGTGTAACTTGACCATGTTTTGGAGTTATTTCACCAAATTTCATTCACATGTCCCAAAAGTTGATTTCACAGAGTGACCACACCGTTATGTGCCACAGGTGTGAAAACATGTTTCAGACAGGATGTGAAAAATGACAGCTGTGCTGTTAATAAGGAGGTGTGCACAAATGGCAATGTTGAAAATCTGGAGTGAAAATATTAAACATTGGTGAAGTTAGGAGTGTGCATAAAAACTGCACAAGGCATGCTCATAAGCAGTCAATTTTTGGAATTTTTTCACCAAATTTGTAACATGTTTTTTTTTGGGACCCTACCACATGAACAGTGGCACTGTCATTTCGTTAATAGCTCCCAAAAGGTGATTCCACACAGCGATCGGGAAAACACATTTTGGGAATGAGTAATAAAATGACAGTGACAGTGTTCACTAGGTGGGGTCCCAAGAACCCCATGTTGAAAATGCGGGGCCAAAATTCATAAAAATGGATGAAATATCAACCTAAGTTGAATCCCCCATTGACTGGCTTTATACAGCACTTATCTTTGATTCTTCAGTTGTCAGTTCGGCTTTGAAGAGTGTAGATATGATCCGGTCCTGAGGAGATGACAACTCCAACCTCCATAGGTAAGTACGGGGTAAGGGGGCTGAGGGGAGGTGGGTGCTGAGTGAGAGGGTGGGGATGTGGGAGGGGGACTGGGTGATGACTAGAGATCATTTTCTTTTTACATATAAAAAAGACATCAGGGGATACATATCTTTATTTACAGGAAAAACTCATAAATTTGGGCACACTGAGATGGGTTTCCACTGTGCCACATGAGTTGGGGGGGGTGTACATGATGCCAAGATGGGGATTAGGCACCCTGATATCAGCAGAGTTAGAAAAAAAATAAAAAAAAATAAGTTAGGCACACTGGGGTGGGCTCCCAGTGTGCCACATGAGTTGGTGGGGGGTGTAAGTGATGCTGACATGGGGATTGGGCACCCCGATGTTGGTGCAGGAGAAAAAAATACATCACTTTGGGCACACGGGGGGGCTCCTGGTGTGCCACATGAGTTGGGGGAGGTTACATGATGCTAACATGGGCACCTCAATGTCGGTGCTTAGATGGAAAATGGAGGGATCAGGGAGGACAGTAGCAGTGGGAGGGAGTGCGAGACTTTGATTACCCACCGGTGCTGGGAGGGCACACAGGGATCAGGGAGGACAGAAGCAGTGGGAGGGTATGGGAGGAGTGCTATTCACAAGATGGCAGAGGCAAAGCAACTGGACATTCATGGCATTCGTGCACATGTAGTTGCTGTGAATGACTTTCTGCTCTTCATAAGATGGTGGCACTAGAAGAACTAGGCATGTGCCCAAGGTGTGCATGCATAGTTCTTGTACCAGAATATGGAAGTAACAGCCGAAATAGTGCAGTTGTTACTCCGTAGCGGCTGATCGTGGTGGAGTGTTATAAGCTCCATTGGACTTTTAAAACGACACTTCCAGAAGTCCAATTGAAGGTTCCACAACTGACTATTTTATGAGCAACAGATGGATCCCAAAACAGCTGTAGGCTCTACCCTCAGCCATAAAAATGACTGACTCCCTGAAGCACACATGCTAGAACAGGAACAAGAAACTCATCTGGAGAGTAAGGAAGGAAAGATAAATAGAATCAATGCCATTCTTTCTTGGAACATACTGGGTTTTACTAAAAATCTTGTAGATGCACAGTTTAAAAAATTCATATCACACTGTATTGTTCTAGAGCCTTTCACCCAAAGAAGGACACCACACTCAGTATTGTTTTTGGTTGCTCAGTTGGCATAGCATTTATTAAAACTTTGTCATTCACATTTTCATCAACAATACTGAGTTCCTTTACATGCCATATTTAAAACATTTATTTTCATATTCTCTTTATTCGAATTATCACAATTTATATAATATTTTCATTGCATTTTATAACACATTTTTATCATGTTTTTTTTTCCCTCTCCACCCTCCGGATGTAAAACCCGAAGGGGTCTTTCTTTCCTGTCCATTTTCTCTTTCATCTCCCCGATGTAAACCTGAGGGGTTATCTCTTAATGGCTGGGCCAGGTCCAATTCCTGTCCCCATTTTTATTCCTGGGTGTCCATACCCTTTCCTCTTGTCTGGTCCAGGTCTAATTCCTGTCCCTCATTTGTATTCCTGGGTGTCCATACCTTTTTTTCCTCTTACACCCCACCTTGGTGTAACTCCAGAATTTTGCCCCCTCCCTTCCAGAAAATATTTTCTTTCTCATTCTTTTTATTTTATTGAAATCTAGGATTACAAATACCTTTGGGCAGGAGATGCTCATTTACAAAGGTTCCACGTCGAAGGAATGGGAGTATACATACATACAAAGGTCAACATAATAATACATAGTTACACAATAAAAAGAAGTAAGAGACTGAGGCTTAGGAAATTCCAGTAATTCAAAATGTGCCAAATGTTAGGTAGCATGACATGCCAGCCAAGGGCAATCTTAGAAATAAGCACTGCAGGTGAGAGGAAGGGGTATGCAGGCAGGAATGCCATTAGAGGGTAGGAGGGTGAGGGTAAGAGCTCTAAAGGGAGGGAGGGAGGGATAAAAGTCAAGAAATGCCTGTAGGAGGAAAGTGAGAGGGGGCAAGGGGCAGCAGGTAGAAGGGGCAAGGCGGGAGAGGTAGCCATCAAAACTGAAGTGGAGGGCAGTGAGCGGTGGGCCTTGATTAGGCGAGGCAGTCACAACGACTAGTTGAAATGAGATGAAGTCAGAATTGTCTCTTAAAAAGGCCAAAAGCAGCAGCAGTAAGAGTTTCTTTGTTGAGAGTATTGTACCACTGTGGTGCTCTGTGGGCAAAGTCCCTCTGGCCCATGGCAGTCTGGCATCTGGGGACAAGGAAGGTTAGTTGTTGTGAACTTCTAGTTCACTGGGTGCTGTGGTGGTCAATGAGGAGCTTTTCAATGCCTGGGGGCATGACCCCGAGGAGGACTTTTTTGGCTAAGAGGCAGGATTGATACTGTATCCGGCTTATGAGAGGAAGCCATCCTGCCCAAGTGTACAGGTCACAAGTGTGTGTAAGTCGGTCAGCCCCAGTTAACAGCCTGCATGCTTTGTTGAGTGCTACTGTAATTCTGCAGAGGGCAGAGGTGGAGGCAGAACCATATATTGCTAGCCTGTAATCGATGATGGAGGTGACAGAGCTGTTGATAGCCACCCGGAGAGTGTCAGGAGTCATGCAGTGTTTGTGCCTGTAGAGCAGGCCTATATGGATGTTGGTGGCTTTAGTGACAGAATCTATGTGCCGATGGTAGGAGAGTAAGCTGTCCAATGTGACACCTAGGTATTTAAAATCAGGAACGTGTTCAAGTAAGGTCCCTGTTTGGTTTAGGATGGTGAGGTCACAGGATTTGTACTTGCTCCTGGCATTGTAGAAGGTCATAACCTTTGTTTTGCTGTAGTTCATGACCAGTTTGTGTGACTTGAACCATTCTTCGATGGGCATGAATTCAAGCTGTAATTGTTTCTTGAGGAGCTCTGTGTATTGGTGGTTGGTGAACATGACTGCGTCATCAGTGTAGAGCAGTAATTTCTAGTGGCAGACACTGGAAAGGTCATTGAGGAAGAGGCTGAAGTGTAGTGGCCCCAGGATGAACCCCTGTGGGACCCCTGAAAGGACTGGCTTTTCTTCTGAGGTGACAATGGCAATCCTAACCCACTGGACTCTCTCCCCAAGGTAGCTTGAAAACCAGAGCAGCACTTCATTGGAGAGCCCAATGCCTGATAATTTCTTGAGTAGGAGTGGGTGGGTCACAGTATCAAAGGCTTTTGTAAGGTCAATGAATACTGCCCTTATACAGTTTCCTTGATCGCGCGTGGTATGGATGAAGACCGTGAATTCTAATAGTGCAGTGGTGGTACTGTTCCCTTTTCGGAAACCATGTTGCTCAGGACACTGGATGTCATATTTTTCCCAGTACTTGACTAGTTGGTCTGAGGCGATGCACTCCAGGGCCTTAGACAATGGAGGGAGGATGGAGATAGGTCTGTAATTGGAGTGCAGTGATTTGTCTCCACTTTTGTATATTGGTGTGATGGTCACCTGTTTCCAGTGAGATAGGAATTGGGACATCCTTAGTGATAAGTTGAGAACCTTTGTCAGGGGTTCAAGGACTTCTTCAAGGACAAGTGCTAACACTTCAGGTTAAGGGAGACACCGCTGTGGCCTGTGTTGTGAATGGCCTTCCTAATATAGGTTCTGACTTCATGCACTGGGATCTCCTTGAAGTAGAATTGTGGGTCAGGGTGTTGGAGAGGAGCAGTTGCAGAAGGGTTACTACTAGAGGGGGCATCAAGGAAATTAGAAGGGAGGACACTATCCAAGTTGGAGAACGCATTGTTAAAGGTGTTGGTGATTGTGTACAGGTCAGATGTTGGTGTTCCATTTGTGTTGAGCATGATGGGTGGTGACTTAGGGTCCTTGCCTTTAAAGTCTTTCAAGTTACTCCAACATTTTTTTCCATCACCCCAGGAGTTGGAGAGAACTTCCTTGAAGTATTTGCTTTTGGTGACCCTAACTGCCCACGTGCACTCATTTCTGGCAGCTTTATATTTATGAATATCCCCAGGTTTGGATGTTGCACGGGCACAGTGCCAGAGATGATCCCTATGTTTGAGTAAAGTGATTAGATTGGGGGTTATCCAAGGGTTAGCTCTGCCCCTGACCTTCAGCTTTTTGAGAGGTGCAAAGATATTGCAGGCTGCAGTGAAGTGGCTGCTGTTGTGAGGTCATCCTCTCTGAAACTGAGCTCCCCCCTTCTTTCCCTGGCCCTCCCTCTATGACCACTTTTCCAAACCCCACCCCATGGTTCCCAGTTCCCCCTACCCCTCCCCCTTTCTCAATCCCTCCTTTTAGGCTTCCAGGCCTATAACAAAAGGGCTTGTCTTTTTAGAGACAATCCTTCTTATAATACGTTTTCTAGAAACTTAGGCTCTGGAAGAAATCTGGTCAGAAGGATATAGTTTTGTTCAACCAAAAAAAAAGGTAGCCACCTGGGAAAAACTGATATTAGCTTAGCATCTTTAATGAAAACCGGAATAGAAATCACAATTAAAGAACATATACTAATATCTACCAACAGTCTCATTATTCTACTACAGTGGACCACAGAACTTGTCTATATTTGTAACAGTTTTGTTCAACCAAATAAAAAATACATATTATCATAGAAAACAGCTATGCGAAAACTCAAAACTGGAAATTCAGAAAATAATTATTTTATTTATTTATTTATTTGAACAATATTGGAATTATAATCCTTTGAGTCAGAGACTCCTATACAAAGGCTCCACGTCAGAGTAATACAAAGTTTTACAAAACAGGGAAACATACATTAAGTAGGGTACAAATTTTTCTTAACAAATATAGTACAAATAACAGTGGACAAAGATACAGGTAGGCAAATTAAAGTAGCTATTTGTCGTGAGCCATGGTGGAAACCATTTGGATACAGAAGTGGTACAACCCAAGCAAATAGTTAGTCAGGACAGGCTTCCATTGTTGTGAGATTGAAGGTTGCTTGACCACAGGTACTGAAAGGGAAAGGGGTAGGTGGACGGTGGTGGGATTTGTCAGATTAGGGACAGTTACAGGTGCGGGTTACTAGGAGATGGTTCTGAAGAAGAGACTTGAAATGTCCAAGTTTGTTTTCAAGGGTGATAGAGCTGGGTAGGGAGCTCAGCCAAGTGGGGGTTATATAAGAGAAGGAACACTGTCCTAAATCAGTCCAGACATGTGGCACTAGTAGAGTAGGTTTGGGCAAGCTGCTGGTGGCCACAGTCATGGTTGCCAGTTGAATGAGAATGGACAGTCTGGGTGGGGCAAGACCACGGGATATCTTCCTGGTGAAAAGACAGGTCTGGTACCTCAGCCTATCATCAAAGTTGGGCCAGTTTGCCAGGCTTTAGAGTGTGCAGATGTGGGTGAGGCTGGGTCTACCCGTGACTAACCAGCATGCTTTATTTAAGGAAACTTAAATTCTATGGAGGGCAGTGTTGTCAGCTGCCTCATAGACCAGTATCCTGTAGTCTATAAGGGACAAGATGGAGGATGAGATTGCAAGCAAGAGGGCTTCAGTGGGGAGGCAGTTCCTGTGTCAATACAGCAGGCCAATCCTAGCATTGACTGCAGTGCTGAGGAGGTGAATATGGTCATGGAAGGTGAATGCAGAATCAAGGGTGATCCTGGGGTATTTGAAGGAATTCACCTGATTAAGGGGGTGGAGAAGGTTGGTGTGAATTTGGAGTGGGGTTCCTTGGTGCTTGCTTTAATGATGGGTAAACAACATCACCTTGGTCTTTTTGTGATTTAGCACCAGTCTGTGGTTGACAAACCAGGATTCAGCCTCTCTAAAGGATTTCTGGAGTGATAGTTGAAGGGAGATAGGGTCCGTGTGGGAGGAGAAGAGGACTGCATCATCCACATATAAGAGGACTTTTTCAGAACAGACCTTCAGTAGAGTATTGAGGAATAAACTAAACAGGATGGGCCCCAAGATGAAACCCTGGGGAATATCAGAGCAGACCAGGAGGGAGTTAGAGAGAGTGCCATTTGATTTGACCTGCTGGAAGCAAGTATATAGATAGTCAGCAAACCAGGTCATGACCTCCTGGGAGAGGCCTAAGCAGGACAGGGTAGATAGGAGGAGGGTGTGCTTAATAGTATCAGAGGCTTAAGACAGGTTTAGGAAGACTGAGCTGACCAGTCATCTGTTGCCAAGAGTGGAATGAATAGAACTGGAGAATTCAAGGAGGGCAGTGGTAGTGCTATGGCTTTGCCAGAATCCATGCTGCTCCCTACTAAGAAGGTCATATTTGGTAAGGTAGTCTGTAAGCTGATCCAAGATTATTCTTTTGAGGGCTTTTGAGAGGGGAGGAGGATGGAAATAGGGTGATAGTTTCCAGGGAGAAAACGGTCATCGCTTTTGTTGATAGGGATAACGGTCACAGTTTTCCAAATGGAAGGGAACTTACCAAGGCATAGGGAGCATTTGATGAGGCAGGTGAGGGGGGATAGGAACACATCCAGTACCAGGTGAAGGAGTCTGAGATAAAGGGTGTCATTACTGTGGCAGGAGCCACTTAGAGCTTCCTGTGCAGTGATCATTCTGAAACGGGGGGGGGGAGGGTGAGGGTGGTCTGGAGGGATGGTAATTGGGGTCAAAGAAGTTAGGGGGAAGTACAGGGCTGAGGTCTGAGAATGAGGAGTTAAGGGTGTCAGCAATGACTTGGGGGTCGGTGGTTATGGAACCACTAATAATAAGTTGGGTTGGGGAAGGGGCTATGGATTTACCATTGATTTTCTTTATATTGTCCCAAAATGTGTGGCCTGTGCCCCAGGTGGAGATAAGGGATGCTCTGTAGTATTCAGCTTTGGCTTCGCCTATGGTCCAAGTTCATCTGTTTTGTGCAGCCTGGTAGCTCTTTCTATCAGCAGGCTTGCCAGAGTCTAGGTTTTTTTTCCAGAGGTCATCTCAGTGGTGCTTCTAATTAAGTAGTGCCTGCAAGATCCAGGGGGTGTCCGGTCTTTTAATAATACGCTTGGTGAGGGGGCAAATAAATCACAGGCTGAGATGAAAGAGTGGATGAAATAATCAAGGGCAGTGTCAATGCCATGTGTATGGCTTACTGTGGACCAGTCCCAGTGAACCAAGTGGTCTTTTAGCAGCCCCTGCTTGCCAGGTTTGAGCTGCCACTGGAGGACAGTTTTTGGGGTAGATTTCTTTATCTTGCATGACCAGGTGCACAGAACTGGAGAGTGGTCACTTAGGGCATTAGGGAGCATGGTGGTGTGAGTGATTTCGTGGGGGCAGTTGGATAGAACAAGGTCTAGTAGGGTTCAGGTACCATTAGTGAGATTTATATGGGTGGGGAGGGTAACAAGTTGGGTGAGGTCAAGAGCAGCAATAGCATCCTTGTAAGGGGAGGCAGAGTAGGAGAGCCAGTTTATGTTGAAATCCCTGAGGGTTAATTGTTCTGACGGGGGTGGGGTGGGAGAGATAGTCCAGTATCGATTGGAAAGCAAGTTTCCGGTTGCAGGGGGAATGTAAATGGAGGTGATGATTACATAGAAACATAGACTTTGATGGCAGAAAAGGACCACTTGGCCCACCCAGTCTGCCCATTTCCCTACCTACTGGATAAGCTGCAGATTCTAGTTAACCAACAGCCTATTTCCTGCAACCCCCCCCACTATAATTGCCTTATGTCTGTCCCATGCATGTTTGAATTCCTCCACTGTTTTAGACCCCACAACCTCTCCAGGAAGGCAGTTCCATGTGTCCACCACTCTTTCCATGAAAAAGAATTTCCTCACATTACCCCTGAGCCATCCTCCCTCTAACTTTAAATTGTGCCCCCTTGTTCTTACACATCTCTTTTTCTGAAAGATGCTACCCTCCTGGACTTTGTTGATTCCCTTGAGGTACTTAAAAGTTTCTATCATGTCCCCCCTGTCCCTCCTTTCATCAAGGGTATACATATTAAGCTCGCTCAGTCTCTCTTCATATGGTTTCTGATGTAGACCTGCACCATTTTAGTTGCCCTCCTCTGGACTGCTTCCATCCTGTCTATGTCCTTGTGTAGATGAGGTCTCCAAAACTGCACACAGTACTCCAGATGGGGTCTCACCAACTGTCTGTATAGAGGGATAACCACTTCCCTTTTTCTACTTGTGATGCCCCTCCCTATGCATCCCAGTATCCCCCTGGCTTTCCCTACTGACTTCTCCATTGCATACCCACCTTTAGGTCATCTGATATGACTACACCCAGATCCCTTTCCATTATTGTTGTTGTTAGTACCTCCCCTGCTATTGTGTACTTTTCTGGATTTTTATTTTCCAGGTGTATTACTTTGCACTTCTTTGCATTGAATTTAAGTTGCCATATGCCTGACCATTCCTCCAACCTTGCCAAGTCCCTTCTCATCCTTTCTACCCCCCCTTGTGTATCAGCTCTGTTACAGATCTTTCTGTCATCCGCAAAGAGGCATACCTTTCCTTCCAGACCCTCTGCAATGTCACCTATAAAGACGTTAAAGAGGACTGGACCCAGTACTGAGCCCTGAGGTACTCCACTAGTAACCCCCCTTTCTTCAGAATGTGTTCCATTCACTATTACCTTCTGTGTCCTGTTGTGCAGCCAGTTTTCTACCCAAGCTACCACCCTGGGACCCACTCCCAGGCTGGCTAACTTGATTATTAATCTTTTGTGCGAGACTGTGTCAAATGCCTTGCTAAAGTCTAGGTAGGCCATATCCACAGCCCCTCCCTGATCTATTACTTTGGCCAACCAGTCAAAGAAATCAATTAGATTTGTCTGACATGACCTTCCTGCTGTAAATCCATGCTGCTTTGGGTCCAGTGCCCCGCTGGCCTCTAGGTACTCAACAATTCTTTCTTTCAGAAGTGATTCCATCATTTTTGCCACCACTGAGGTCAAACTAACAGGTCTGTGGTTTCCTGTTTCTGCCTTGCTCCCACTTTTGTGAAGGAGAATCACATCTGCCCTCCTCCAGTCCTCAGGTATCACCCCATCTTCCCATGATTAGTTAAAAAGTGTGGTTAGTGGTGTCACTAGGTCCTCCCTTCACTCTTTTAGGATTCTAGGGTGAATCCCGTCAGGCCCCATTGCTTTGTCCGCCTTGAGTTTTAGAAGTTCTTTCAGTATTCTTTCTTCTTTAAATGGACTGGTATCAACCCCACTATCCAGAGTGCTTCTACTGTTTGGTTTAGGTAACTCCTTCTCTTCTTCTTTTGTGAATACTGAGCAAAAGTATTCATTTATTATCTCTGCCTTTTCACTGTCTCCCTCTGCCCACCTCCCCTCTCCTTTATTAATCTTCCCTATCCCTCCTTAACCTTTCTATGTTCCTAATGTACCTATAAAAGGTTTTATCCCCCTTCTTAACTGAGTTGGCTATCCTTTCCTCGGTTTGGGTCTTTGATTTTCTGACTGCCTTCCCCATTTCTTTCTGCTTTAATTGATACAGTTCCCTGTCATGCTCTGTCTGTGATTCCTTATACTTTTTGAATGCAGCCTTTTTCTCCTTAACCTCCCCTGACACTTCTGTTGACAGCCATAGTGGTTTTTTATTCCGCTTTGTTTTCTTTATTTGTTTCACACAAAGGCTTGTTGCCTCCATGATTGCAGTTTTGATTTTTCTCCATTGTTCTTCCACCCCTCCTTTCTGGCCATTTGCTAATGCATTCCTCAGGTATTCACCCATTTTTGCCAAAGTCAGCCCTTCTAAAGTCCAGTATCCTTGTATTTGTATGGCTTGTCTCCATGGTTGTGTTTATTGTGAAGCACACTGTGCAGTGGTCGCTTGTTCCTAGGTGTCTACTGACTTCTAAGTTTTTTGATCCTCTCACCATTTGAGAGTACCAGGTCTAATATTGCTCCCTCCTGAGTGGGTTTCACTACTAGCTGTCTAAGGCATGCTCCCTCTAGGGCATCGAGAATGACCCTGCTCTTGGATGTGGCTGCAGTCCAAGTTGCCCAGTTAACATCTGGCATATTCAGGTCCCCCATCAACAGTATCTTCCCTTTTTCAGCCATTTTGAGAATGCCCTCTATCATTTTTCGATGGCCTCCAAGTATGGATGGACCAATACCAAGTGGGACCCTGGAAGTGCCTGTTGTGATTTTTAGTGAGTGAGCTTGGGCACCAGCCTCCAGCTGGGGGGGATACCCCTGAAGAGACTCAAGGAGGTAGATTGCACAACTGCCCCCACATTTCCTGACTTTGTCTTCACAGAACAAAGTGTAACTAGAGATAGAGATATATAAGTTGGGGGTGGTTTTTGAGAGTCATGTTTCAACAATAGCTAGTATGTCAGGTTGGTGTTGGTCCACCCATACTTGGAGGCCATCAAACTTTTTTAGAAGGCTACAGATGTTTATGGATGCAATGCAAAGACCAGGTGAAGAGGATCAGTGCTGGGATGGAGTGGGTGGGGACCTGGGTTTGGGTGGACATTCCCAGACATCAGGAGGAGGATGAGGGAAAGTGTTCTGAGGCATAGCTGGTGCAGCTGCCTGCTATGGATGAGAATAGCAAAATAGGGGTGGATGGGTAGAGTGAGATAAGTTGGGATGGGTAGGGCATGAAGGCGGGGGATAGACGGGAAGTGGGAGAGCAGGGAGAGCCGGAGTGGGGGGTGAGGTGTGCATGTGGAGGTGGGGAGGTGAGAGAAGGATAGGCCACAGTAGTGGTAAATTGAAGATACTGAGGACAGAGCAAGAGAGCCATCTGGAGTGGGGCTAGAGGGGCAACATTTGGGGGAGTAGAGTAAGGAGGAGAATAGCAAAGGAGTGAGATGGGAAGACAAAGCAGTGGGGTTACAGGCAGACTAATGGAAAGCATGGGAAAAGGGGAGCTGTAAGGGGTACTAATGAACATCCTGTGGTGAGGTGGCCAGGATAGTGCAGTGGTAGTGTAGTGGACTACAGTGCAGAAGGCACCAGTTTTGAGCCTGGGGATGGGAGATAGGAATAGCAGATCAAGGAATATTATTTTAACTCCTGAGACTGAACTAATCTGAATTGGAGACTTCGGCCCCAGGGTGGGCTCCCTTGATTCACTAATAGACTTAGAAGATGGTAATGAAAAACAGAAAGAACATCTTTGGACAACATTGTAAATGGAAGTGTTAGAAGACTTTTACAATTTTTGGAAAATGTGGGCTTGAGTATTCCAAATGGCACACTAAAAGTTAATTCTCCAACCCAATACACATATTCTTTCTTTAAATGAGCTAGCGTGGTTGATTGTAAATTCACATTTGGCAATTTGTTTATAAATTTTTAGAACTAATGGTTATCTCAAGACCGAAGAGTGACTATTTTCCTCTTTTCTTAAAATTAAACTTACATTTCCCCTCCTCTTCAAGTCATGAAAATAATTATCAAATGCTACAAATTGACTTTTGCAATAGTAAAAGATTATTTTCCCAACAAGACTAGAAACCAGTCTTTCCAATATTTCAATAAGTATGAAACTGCAGAACAACTGTGAACTCTCATGTCCTCTGTGTCTGTATAAATTGTGTTTTCTACAGTTAAGGAAACTAGTGAAGGAATTCTCCCACTTCTATGTCATCCAATGACTAGTAAGAAACATTTCTCCTGGTTCAGTGATGATTGTAGAAGATTTAAGGCCTCATTGTTGAAACAAATTAAGTTTGTCAGGCAGAATCCCTCTAGGGAGAATTTCACACATTTCTTAACAATTACAGGACCATGTACAAGACAATTTTACAAGAACAGAAGCAGGCTCACCAAATAAAACAATGGGGAGAAATGTTTAAAGCCATACAGCAAAGGATACAAAATGGTTCTGGTTACTTGGAGAAAAAAAGAACAGGCAACTTTGCCACAAATATCTTGACACACATTGCATGTATGATTTGGCTAAGTATTATCAGAAAATAAGTTTCAATAAAAAAGAAGTTAATAATTACAAGTCTATTCTCTCAAAACTACAAGTTCCTCCAGGGTCTAGAGACATAACTCTGCATGAAATCTCTACAGCACTTAAACAGACCAAGTCTAATAAAATAATAGAGTCTGATGAAGTTGTACCATATGTATATAAAACCCAAACTGAATAGTTGATTAACCTACTTTCTCTGCTTTTTAATAAAATGATAATGGAAAATGTCATTCCATCAGAATAGAAAGGAAATATCACAGTTCTGATCCATAAAAAAGGCGATCTTGCCTTATTGGAAAATTATAGACCCACACATCTCATAGACTGTCTGGAAATTGTGCTTTTACTAGGACAATTCTTTTTTTTTTTTTTTTTTTTTTTTTGCATTTTTTCCACCTCCTCCTAGCTGCCGGCCACCCAATGTTCAGCCCGGTCACGGGCCAACGGCTTCCACCCCCCACATCGGTCTCGGGTCCTCCGATACCCCGTGGCTTGCCCCCCACGGTGGGGCTGCGGGATGGGGAGAGTGAGGCATCCCGCAGAGACTGTAATTGGTCGGAGGACTGGCCTGGGGGGGCTAATCAAAGCCACGGTGGGCTTCATGAAGGGTGGCCGGCAGCCATCCATTTTCCTCTTTTTCCGGGCAGGTGGGGTCATGCAATGACGTCCAGCGTCCGCCCCGCCTCCTACAATCTTTGAGCACGGCAGCGTGGGTGCTCCTAGCCTCCGCTAGGAGTCCCCATCACCCTGGATGCTACCCATCCCTCCCGGAGAAGGAGAGCAGTCCGGCGGATGCTCAATCCTTCTCCCCGGCCGGCCTCCGACGACCGGGTCCATTCCTCGACCTGGTCGTCAGCGTGAAATCCAACCGCTACCGACGAGCTGGCAGGACAATTCTCTTTATTATTTATTTATTTATTACAAGTTGCATAAATTACAGGACAGGTTCTAAGAGAAGTAAGTCTTATTACAGAACATCCCGAGTTGGTAAGAACTGCAAATACATAAACTAACATAGACAAGGTTAATTAAAACAAGTACAAATAGATTGTTCCTGCAACAACTGTTTTATTTAAACCAGATTTAAAAATACAAAGGGTTGATGCAATTCTCAGCTGAGGAGGGAGATGATTCTATGAGAGTGGAGCAGCATGGGAAAACCATTCTTTCCTGAAGTGAGTTTGAAACTTGGGTGAGCAAAGTCCATGATGAGACACACCTCTGAGACTGTAGTTATAGGTGGGAACTATAAGCCTGTCAGATAAGTAGGCAGGAGTCTGCTTCTTCACAGTTTTATAAATAAGGGATATCCAATGAAAAGTGCATCTGGAAAAAGGGGATAACCAATTTAATTGGGACAGTAAGGTGCAATGGTGTTCATTACATTTCACTTTTAAAATAAACTGTAAAAGCTGATAGTAAACAGTGTTCAATGGAAGAAGATTAGAGACATTGGTGTGATGGTAAATGGTATCACCACAGTCCAGCATAGAAAGAATGGATTCAGCAAAAATATTCTTAAGATCCATGATAGACAAGCAATGCCTGACACATTTTAAGTGACCTAGGCATCATCAAACTTTTGAAACAGTTTAGTCAATGTGGGATTTGAAAATTAGTGATGAATCAAAAGTAAGACCAAAATATTTAAATTCACTCACAAGCTCAAGTGGGTTATTATTTAAAGTAATAGAAAATGAAGATTTTTCCAGAGACACAGAAGGCTGAGAACCAAACAGCATGGACTGAGTCTTTTACCTGTTTAAAAGTAGAAGATTATTAGACAATCAGTTCATGATTTTATCTAGATCATCCTGAAGAGTTGAGGAAAGAAGGGAAGGATTCTTGTGAGTGTAGAAAAGAACTGTATCATCAGCATAGAGCTTGACTGAACAATGCTCCACAGTAGAAGATGGGGTCTACAAAATACAAAAATTTGATGAGAATAGGACCATAAATAGACCATTGAGGAACCCCAGTAGATATAGGTAGAGAAGAAGAAGGTAACCATTCCAGTGCACAGACTAAGTTCTCCCATGTTAGTAAGAAGACAACCAAGTGATACATTACTGGGAAAAAAAAATGCTTCCATGTGAAAAATCATGATTCTAAAATCCCGATAGCCAAATCAGCGAGTATTTAATAAGCAAGCTATAATAGCTTGTTTTCTTCTTAGCACCTTATATAATAGTGTTGCAGTAATATTAGCGAACAACAGCATGCTCACTACAAGCTATCTCTCTCTCTCTCTCTCTCTCTGACACTGTCTCTCTCTCACTGATGATGCCATACCAGTGTGATGGATCAAATACAAGATGGCCCACTCCTTTGCCCTGCACATTGCCACTTGGTTTGTGTCTGTTGCTGTGTGTCCATCTACCTTTTAGCTCACTCTTCTGGTCTCACTCTCCCCACTCTTGCAGCACTCCTCGATGTTACTTGGCAGAACACTGAATTCCATCCTGACCATGTCAGCAACTGACATACACACATACACACACACTGGGACAGCAAGACACACAGACACACACAGGTACAGTGGGTGGCAGGTGGTGCAGGGTGAGTAGACACTTGGCACTGACATAGGAAGCCAATACACATGCGGTGAGCTGCTACCAAATGAGAGTCAGCCATAGAGACACAGCACTGGTACAGAGCTGGCCACACAGGGAGAGCACACTGAAAGCAAGAGACACACAGGTACATTATCTGGCAGGTGGTGCAGGGGTGAGTGACAGTTGCCACTGACATTGGGAGTGAATAGACATGCAATGAGCTGCAATCATGGACATGGGCTGACTATAGGGAGGCCTCAGAATGGTGCACAAATCTGCTAAGATAACATACAGCACCAAGCAGGGACAGGTCACGATCCCCAGCTTCAGGCAAGCATCTGTGCTGCTGTGTTTCTATCTCTCTCACCTGCTTGCACCCATGGGGAACAAAGTGGAGAGGGAGCAGAGAGACAAGGGAAATAGAACGCAAGCCTATTGTCACCTATTTTGTACAATGCGATTATTGTGAGCACATTGACAGGCAAAATCACTATTTGTGCATTGTCGCCATTTTCTGATGATCACTGAAATTAAATTCGCTATACAGTATCTGCGATTTTGTAGTTACTATTTTGCAGTCACTAATATAATGGGTAACCAAAAAAAAAAGAAAAGAAATGAGCTAAAAGCAATGAATGGTTAATTACATCAAAGGCTTTAGACAAGTCTATAAAAACAAAACCAACAAGGTACCCTTTGTCCAAAGCCCTAGAGACAGAATCATGAAAATTAATCAATGCTGTTTGGGTAGCGTGGTTTGATCTAAAGCAGTGGTACTCACTCTGCTGCTCACGAGCCGCAAGTGACTCTTTACACTTTTGGTTGTGGCTCAGTAGCACTGCCTATTAAAGTAATGTATCTGCAGCTGTTTACATGCCACTGGAAATGTCACCCAATTATCGCTCCAAGCCACAGAGTAATTGTCCCTTTTTTGAAAAAATTGAATTTTTGATCAGTGGTTTTACTATCATGGCTATCAATTGATTTCCTTTGTCAGTGATGAACGAGCACATCACACACCCACTCCACCCCCCTAGACACACACACACACACTGATGTAGCTAAATTACAACTAATTGGTAAGCTTATTTACTACAGATGGCTAGGTAATTGCTGATTCATTTCTTTATTTGCTACTGTTTTTGATCTGAATCATTTGCGGACAGTTATTATAAGGTGAATTCAGTTACTTGTGGTCACACTTTTGTGATAATGACTGCTTTCAGCTCTACGTTTGGTCATGCAGAGAAAGAAGCCTAACTTCAATGCAGGTAAATTTATCAGATTTTTTTTCCTGAGCATCTTCACTTTGGCAAACCAGCAACTAGTTATAGTTTATCTGGCTTATCAGTGCTTTGTGTGGGTGGTGAAAGTGCTGTTAGTATGTGTATGGAACTTTCTTAAATATAATGATGGTGTGAACTACAACTTATTTATTTTATATGAGTGCCACACATGATTTATTTTACAGTGTGTTTTTTCAGGCAACTGAGCTCCAATAACACTGAAACTACATTGGTTGTCAATTAGAATTAAATAGAATGGAGACCAGTAAAAAAGAAAATAGGATACAGGTGTTTCTGGGTGGAATGGAAACTTACCTTTTTTTTTTTGTAAAAGTGTTGGTGGTAGAAGTCTCTGTACCAAGAGAAATATATTCAGCTCACTAAAGAATGCCATATATCTGACTTGGATTGTATTAAATCAGTTTCATTAAATAAACAATTTGTTATTGTAAGTTTAAGTAAATGCAGTTAATACAATTAAACAAAATGTGTGTTAATACTTTCGAAGTGTGTGTGTCATATTTTGCATTACGTGCATGACATGTATGACTGCTGTGGCTCTTTGGCAAAGGCTTCAAACTTGTGTGGCTCCCAAGCCATACATGACTGAGTACCAATGGTCTAATGTCTGAATGAAAATTGGAAAGAATCTGGTAGACAAACAAGCAATCAGAAATCAGACAAAGGACCATTTTTTTCCTTGAATATGGAAATAACAGGGAGCAGGGAAATAGGACAATACTTCTTGGCTAAAGTTATGTTTCGACCTGTATGCAAGGGAATAATTAAAAGGAATGCTTCCATGCTGAAGGAAAGGTTTGGGAAGTATGGGATAAATTAAAATTGTGAGTCAAAAGAGGGGATAAAATATCAGCACAGGAATCGAGTAAAAAGTTTTCCAAATTATGAATTCCCTTAGCAGTATCCTTTCTCAGTGTGGACAACAGTTTAAATACTTCTTCAGATTTAATGTGTTTGAAGTAAAATTTGGGCCTTTGGAGAAAGGATGCTGCAAGGGGATCAGGAGATAATCTAGCAGTGTATAAGTCTGCTTTTTTTTCAGTAAAAAAGGCAGGGGCCTCACAAGGCTGAGCCTCAGAAAACAAAGGGTTAAATGCACAAGAAGTGCAGTCTTTAGAATGCACTGCAGCCCCAGCAAAAAATACGTTTGTAGTGGAGGATACAGAAGGTACCTTACAGACATGTCAACCAAGTGCCAACATTTCTTAGGATTATTTCTTACATTGGTCAAATTGATTTTATAAAAGAAAGATTTACATTTTCTTATAATAAAGACAGAATAGTTGTGAAATTTGTTAAAAGTTTACCATGCCTCTGGGATATCTAATCTTTTGATCCTTTGATAAAGTTTGTCTCAGGACTTCAGCCAGGAAATGGTAAAAGGAGTCATTCAAGGAACATGTTTAGATTTAACCCCTGTTTCTACAAAAGGGGCATGTTGATTGGAGAGCATGTTAAACTGATGAAATAAATACTCCCAGGTGGCATCTACACTGTGGAGAAAGAACAACTCTCACCAGTTAATTATAAGAAGGCCAGAGTGAAAATCTTCCAGACTAAAATGCTTACAACAATGAAGCTTAATAGCGTTAGAATTAAATTTAGGACGAGAAAGATTAACTGTACAAAAAATAAGGGAATGATCAGTTAATACATTTCCCTAATAGCCAGAAGACCTAGTTGGGAGTTTAAGGAAAAGAAAGAACAAATCAAGAGTAGTAAGAATGCTTCTAGCCAAACCATAATAGGTTTGAGGCAGAACAAATCTCTGACTAGAGAAAGAAGACATATTAAATGCATATAAGCAGGATTCAGGAAAGGTTACTCAACAACAGATACGTGCTTTATGTTGCCACATATAGAAACATATTACCTCAGAAATACATCATACTTTATTTGACTTTCATTGATAAAGCAGGGATGCATTTTAGCCCCATTACTCTTTAATCTGTTTACAAATGATTAATCATCTCATCTCACAGACTCAAGCCACTCACCCAGTGTAAAAAAACACGTCTGTGCCTGCATTAATATATGCTGATTTTTCAAGTTTGATCTCAATCATCCCAGTGAGACTGAGTAAAAAAACTGACTCTCTTAGAGGAATATTGTGATAAAAATAGATCTGCACTAACACTAAAAGATGTCAAGTTTTAATTTATGGCAAATGAAAGGGTACATGGAAATGGCATGTCAACAACAAACCACTGGACATTGTCTCCTTTTACTGTTGTCTCAGCCTAATTTTTTCTAATAAAACTAATTTGGCAAAACACACAATTTACTGAGTAAAAATCCTTATACAGATTAAAACATACCTTATTAAGGTTTAATGCAAAATTTGGTGGGTATTCCCGTCATTCAACACTTCATGCACCTGAGATGAAAATGACCAGTGTGGTTTTATACATGGGTGAAATTTTGGCTGATACAAAAACTGACCAAACAGAAAAGTCATTTACACAATGAGATAGATTGATTCTTTAGACTTACAGATCCACATCATCAGAGGTAGTAAGAGCAGAGCTAGGGAAGCTCAACATGGAACACCTTACAATAGCAAGAAAAATGGTGTACTGTGCAAGCCATTTTACATGGACACCTCTGTGCTGTTATATTTTGTCTGCCTAAGCCAATGTCTGGGATTGCCGATAGGCAGCTAATAATTTTTTTTTCATTTGCTGGTTTGCTGTGCTTATGTGGATTGAAGCTTTGTGCTTTGTGCATTACTGTGCTTTACTGTGGCAATGGGAGGGGAGGTGTAGGATAAAAACATAAACTTTATTCAATCATGTGTCTTTAAATTTTTTACTTCAGTTGGATTCATTTAAAGAAGCTATGTATAGCTATCTCACATACAGCAGGTCAGATAATGTTGACTTCGGTATGACAAGTTGGGCAGCAAGGTCTCTGATGCTCATCTTTGGTAAAGTGTCAATCTGCTTAAGAAGCTCAATTTTGTGGAACAAAGGTATTCCAGGGTGTTTGGACATCTCACACTAGCACCTAGCACACAGACAGCAGAAGAATCTGTTGAATGGTAAACTGCAACACTACTTAAGCGGTCGGTAATTAACAACTTGGCATGTAACCAGCTGTCGAATGAGGTGTTAATTACTTAATGCAGCACTGTGAAGCTTCATCAGCTGTCTGTGGTTTCTGGTGCATAATGTCTGCATTAAACATTCAAAACAATTAAGGAAGACCTGGAAACAAATTGGGATTTGAAATTTTGTCCGCCTTTGCCGATTGTCTGAATAATCCGTGTCCGTGTAAACTGGAGTGCACTGTATTGGATTAAATGTATTAACAAGATTCAAAAAGACTGCTTAGAAAATGTTTGGAAGAATAGGTGATTTGTGTTGTCCATTGTTCTCCCTCTCCTTGGTTAAAAGACACAATGAACACTCTGAAATTATTGAAACTGGACCATCACTGGATAGATTCTCTTAAACAAAAAAATTCTCCCAACAATGCTCCTGTATTCAAAAAAAAATAAGTCTTCCATGATAAACATAATGACAATTTGAATGTTAATATTACATGGATGGTATGCACAGAATAAAATAAATAATGTGTTAGAACCATATCTCATCTTCTTAACACATACAGTAAACAGGCACCTTATTATGAAATTCAGAATGGAAATGTACTCCTCCAAGGGACTGCAGTTCAGATATTGGAAAAGTAAAAATTCTGCTACTACTCAAAACTAGTATTGGGACTGTGGAGACACTGCAACAGCCTTAGATAGCCTGTTCTACCAAGATATTAGGGATAGCCTATTAGTTTCATTGTAGAAACAGATTTAGTAGTTAAGGACACAGGTTCAAAACCCAGAATAGGTAGGAGCTGTCAGAGATACATGGGGCAATCCCTGCTGTAATAAAAATACTAGACTTAGCCTCCATAATTGTCATATATAACAAATAAGCAATTTAAAATTAGTTTGATTGTAAAATACACTGTAAGAGTATTAATAATTGTGACAGTGGGATGCAGCACAGGGGAAGAGGAAAGGACTCCTGGCTTGACGTTTCTCACACACATGCAGTTTTACACATACGTGTAGTAATTGACATTGTTTTTGTGAAAAAATATAATATTTTAATGGTAAAGCAGAATAATTCTGCTGATGGCCAGTGGGCTAGTAAAAGGATCACCATGGCTAGTGACAAAAGTGCTGGACAGCCAGTGTAAAATTGAACTGCCTGAGTTACCTGTGAAGATTTTGCAAGTAATTGTATTTTTTATTAAATAGACATTCACTCCTGAAAGAAGTCTTGCTGCTCTGAAAGAAATAAAGTCATGCAGAGAGGCAGCTGTGGGCACAAGTAGCACCAAAAACTGAGTGAAAGTGGAGAATCAGAGACCAAGCATCTGTCCCACAGCAGAGTGTAGTGAGCTCAGTAAGGAATCCTTGGCTTGCCTTGGGCAGCTGCCTCACTCTGCAGCCATGTGAAGAAAAGGCTTCAGCTTAGCAGTGTGTCCTGCTTTAAGAAGTACCGAGAGGTAGCAGAACAATGTGCTCCTCTCACGGCAGGATCAACCAGATAATAAATTCCCTTCACATATAGTTGACAAGATGAAAAGTGCCAGCGAATGTAAATATTAGAGACTAGCTCTAAGAAATAAATAAAATATATAATAAAGGGCACAGTCTGAGGATGTGTGGCTCAGAGAGTCCCACAATAAGAAAATACACACAGTATGAATAAAAGCTCACAGGGGCCATTTTGTGCAGTGGAAAAGGATACAATTGGACACGGGAGCTCATAGTTCACATGCATCAAAACACACTCATTTTCATTAAATAATTAAATGAAAGGGCAAGCATGGGCTAGAGGAGTCCTGGGCACACCAGGAAAACATTGATTGCTCACAAATATGTACAGAATCCAAAATGGAGCATTTTGAATATGAACACAGTCAGAAAGTGAAGCACAAAAGTCAGAACACATTTTACATATTCAGCAATGTGCTGCCAAGCCGAATTTCAATGAAATTGAACCAAATTTGGCATACATGTTCAGAATCATGTTCTACATATGGGGCAACAGTTTGAGCTGTGTAGAGTTTAAAATACTGGAGATGCTAACCTTTTAAGGGAGAGTGGTCCTTGGTGAAGCTCATCCATGCAGGCAGTTGCATTAGCGGTGGAGCTTAGAGTGAGAAAATGCATACCTAATATCTGAGAGAAAACAACTTGTGATCAGCACAATTAAAGGGAAAATGACTATTTGTTTTTTGTTGTTGTGGTATTTCTTCTGAGCCCTGGTAGCACTACTGCCTTCAGCTATCACCCCAGCACTGACCCCCAAAGGTCAGACCTCCCTCCCTTAAGCATCCATGACTTACCCTTCATGGCAGGGTGGTGGGGAGCATCTTGACCCACCCACAATGTATCCTTGCCAGGGAGGTGCCTTCTCAGGGGCGCTTCATGTATCCAGGGTATTTTTCCATTTTCTCCGTTGTATGGAGGTGGGTCATGCAATGACACATGCAGAGAGTACTCACACTTTTGCACGCATTCTCTCCAAGCATCTGCCCCATCTCCTCCCTCTTGTTGCAGCATCAGCGCACTGCCCCCTAGCAGCCACTAGGGGCCAGGGGAGTATTGACCACTGATAGCCCCTTCCCCAGAGAAAGAGAGCAGTCCCTCAGAAGCTCAATCCTTCTCCTCCCCTGCTGACACCACAACAGCCCATGCTTGTTCCCGAGCACGGGTCACCAGTGTAGCGTGAGGTAAGGCATCCAGCGCCTCAGTCCTCAGTGCCACCAGGCCAGCTGAAGATGACTATTTTGACAGGAAAAAGCATAGGGGTGTTCAGAAGTCATTATTTAAGTGTTTTATTGCCAAAATAATATAAGTCTAAGTGACTCTGCTTTCTTAAAGGTTATTGTGAACAGAAAACTTTCAGCAGAAAGCTAAGAAAGTCAGATGTTCAACCATTATAGTGATAAAGTGCTTGACCCTTGAGAAAATGTTTATTTTGAGTGACAAAGAAATTGTATTTTAAAAATGACCAAAAGTGGAAAAAAACAATGGAAGCATTAGAATGTTCAGGACGGCAGCTGAGCTTCAAAATTGATAATTCCATTATGGCTTATGCTGCTGCACTGAGGAATTTGATAGGTGCTGAGCTGCTGGACAGGTTAGGGTCCACTCAGTGACCACAAATTTAAATATGCTAATGACATTTTGACTATAAAAAGATCTTTACAGCCAGTGTGTAATCAGTCAAAGCAGGTAGCGTGACCAGCAAGGAAGGTTCCCACGCAAAGGGGTGTCTTTCTGAAGAGGCCTACTGAAGAAAGAAATCCTGGCAGAACCAGTTTAGTTTAATTACAGTGTAAGAATAGAGGATCACCTGTATCACAAAATAGGGACAGTATAGGGCAGTAAGTGAGAACAGGGCCTAGTGTAGAAAGCCTATTGCTTCATGTTCCTGTTGTTCCTGTGTAAACAGTTTTCTCACAGAAAAGAATCTACAAAGCTGAAGAAATCATCGTTCTCATCAACCACCTGATGAGACAACAGAGGGCCCTCCTACTACATTAAGTTGCACTAGTACTACAGAATTTCTTCAGTATTTCAAAGGAATGTGGTATAGTGAAAACCTTGTTGATTCAAAATTGGGGACTGTTTTAAAAGCCACAGTGACACAGTTTTACAGAGAATGTATCTCAATCCTTCTGAATTTAAGAGACTGTGTCAAAGTGAAGGACTAAACCTGAAGGGGCTGAGGTGGGATTCTGACACAACTTTTAATGCACCAGTATGCAACATTGCTTAATGCCGTTTAAACGTGTTTAGTAATGCATATGTGAACATGATAACTGATTTAAATGATTTTTTAGAGTATAAGATACAGTAAAGAGAATAGAATTTGGATACCAGTGGGTATCTGGCAGAAAGGCTCAGTGTGATGAGTGAGGTAGGTAGGCCTAGTAGTCACTATACACCCTTAAGGTCACATTATTTGAATACCAGGGGGAATCTGGCAGAAGTATTCAGTGAACTGACTGCTCAGATGTTTGGCACAGTAGTTACTGATTGCCTTAGTATAAAAAATACAGGGACCAATTCTACAAAGGTTACACATTGCACAAAGTGATTTGCGCCAACAGGAATGATGTGAGTAGCACTCTGCACCATGAGTTGCGACATGTGGGATTCTGGAAAGCAACCTGCGACATGATGCAGGCTGCTAGCACCAAAGTGGACTTATGCCACCATTTGCACCATAAACCCTGCTGTGACATGGTGCAAGGGGGTTTACGGCAGCAGCTGTGCCTTATTCTGTAAGGACAGCTGCCACATCCCTTAATTTGGGATTCTGAAATAACCCCAGAGGACATCCATCAAAGTAAATTCACATCAGCTATGAGCTGGTGTAAGTGTACATTGAATCCACTCGGAGTTGTGCCAATGTGCCCCCAATGGATCCTTCATAGGTAGGCAGCCCCCAGCCCCGATCCTCAGTAACAAATAATTGCAAAGCCCTGCAGGGATATGGTCCCCCCATGTCCTGATCCCCAAGAATAAACCAAGCTCTGCTGGGCAATCGAACCCCCAAGCCCTGAACCTTGAGTATTGCATAAGAAGCCCTGCAGGGCTAGCAAACCCATCCCAAGCAATGATCCCCAATAACAAATAATTGTAAAGCACTGCGGGGCTATGGTCCCCCAAAGTCCCAATCCCCAAGAATAAACCAAGCCCCACAGGGCTATCGATCCCCCTAGCCCTGAACCCCAAGTATTGCATAAGAAGCCCTACTGGGCTAGCAGATCCCCCAAGCCCTGATCTCCAATATAATGTCTTGTCAGCCATAAAACTAATACAAAAAAAATTTCCACACCCCCATTAGCCCTGGTAGTTTAGTGGCCCCCATCCCCCACCAGGCAGTGTCAGACCATGCCACTCCCCCCTATCCATACTGAGCCAGGAAATGGCAGAGCCCACCTCTCACCACCACAGCCATCTGCTGACTGAGTTCTGTGTGAGCGTGTACTACTGTAAATATTATGCACTCAGTGAATGACAGCTGCTGTCATTCACTGAATGCATACTATGTACCGTACGTGCTCATAGCGGAGCTCGGTCCATGACTGGCAGTAGTGGTGAGAGGTAGGCTGTGCCATTCACCAGCTGGGTACAGGCTGGGGGAGTGTGGTGATCTGGCACTGCCAGGTGAAGGGCCACTAAACTACCAGGACTAACGGGGATGTTGGACATTTTTTTTATATTAGTTTTATGGCAGATAAGACATTTTATTGGAAATTGAGGCTGGGGGTGCCACTAGCCCTTCAGGGCTTCTTATGCAATACTCAGTTTTTGGGGCTTGAGAAAGTCTGATAGCCCTGTGGGGCTTCATTTTTAATAATCAGGGTTCAGGGCTTGTTGGGGTTCGATAGCCCAGAGAGCCTTTTCAACATTGAACAGTGGGGATTATGGCATGGGGGGGCACTTGCACCCTTCCACAGTCAATGCCACAGGTTTGCAGTCACCACTTCAAGAACACCCTCTATTTGGTGTACTGGTAGGGTTGGCACAAGTCATGGCCACAGGGACACTGCCTGATACAGAATCAGATGGATGGCCCTTGGTGCAATGGCATTTGACGCAAGCCACCTTTGGTGTGACTTGCTCCAGCTATTTGAGAATCAGTCCCACAGCATACACAGTAATTGGATACCAGGAAGGGTATCTGGCAGAAGGGATCATTAGACTGGCTGCTCAAAGGTGGACCCAGTAGTCACTAATTGCCTTAGTTCTACAGTATAGTAAGCTCGGGGAAGAAGGCTTATAGTAGGTGGGCACTTATCTTGGGAAAGTGTGATATCTTGAGGGCTGATGGGAGGTGAGTGCCTGCAGTCTTCAGGGGTAATTTATTAGTAAATATTGGGATGGGGGTACCCTGCTGGGATACACAGAGTGTAAGAAAAAGCGACTGATGCATATGAATTGTCATTTTTATCTGTTTTCAAACTGTGCCATTCGTGACTATAATTACAAGAATGTCTCTTAATAGTTTCAGTAAACTTTTACCTTTTTGCTCATCTACCCAAGTGTCAGATTCCTTACTTGCAGTACCATTAGATCATATTCCTGAAGGTCTCCGGGTTAGTATGCTGCAGATTTCGCTACTATTGGCAGCTCTTTGCTACTCCAGTTGGGGTGGTAAGGTACTATACTCAGGTAGTACCCTACTGGGAAAAGGTTGTCACAGAGGAAGGAACAAAGAATCCTTAATGTAACCTATCTCTGTGTCTCCCTACCTATCTCTGTGTCTCCCACCAGTAACCCAAGGTCAGTACAGTACTGGGTGGGTCGGTATAACAATGTGTCCAGAAACCTCTCACACATACTCCTAAAGTGTCCTAAATACTCCCCTGCAAGGGAAATATGTATTAACCACTGTCTGCCAAGTAGTACAACCTCTGTGGATGAGATTTGTAGAGTTCTCATGAATCCTCCTTTAGAAACTATTGCATGGAATATGGCAAAATGCATTAATGGATGTATGCCCTCATGACTGGCATATTCTCGTAACCAATATAAATAAAATCTCCCTTTGACAGAGACACATAGACATGTAAGGTATGTAAATCTTCCCTTGGTATGGCAACTTTTTATGGCTAATGTTTTGTATAGGCCTTCTTGATCCAGAACATCTGGATGTATGGAGAATGCAAGCTAATCTTCGTCAAATGCATTCCTGGTTGCATAGTGTTTTGTTCACATGCTGCCAGATACTTTTAGGATAGATAGCATTTTCTAATGTTTCACTACTATAGAATTTTTACCTTACTATTCACAACAAAGACAGACCAAAAGATTGTAACAAATCCTCTATGTAGTCTATTATACACAAATCACACTTCGTTTGTCATTGTGCAATACTAGTACATCTTGAGGAACTGGTACTAGATTGTTCTTCTCTATCCTTAAATCCTCCTTTTCATGTTTCCAAGATAAATCTCAGAATTGTGATAGCCATTAAAATTGTTACTCTTTGCCAGAATGTATTACTTTTGTTTCTAGCACTTTTAAAAGTATTTATTTTTATGGTAAAGTATGGTAAACATGTATGACTAAAGTATGCATGTTTTTTTTAATGTCAACTTTTTGAAAATGGTTGTAATGACTCTTACAAAATCAAACAATAATGCATTGACTTGAACTCTAAACAAAAAGAAAATCTATGACTACTAGAAAGAGGCAGATTGCCTACAGACCAGAGAGGGGTTTAAAGCAACACTGAGGGACTGCAAGACTAAGCCAAAGCAGTAGAAACCACAACCCTTAAGAAAGGAATTTTTTTGGCAATAAAATCGCAGCTTGTTTTGGGGTGGGTGATCTCACCATTCCCTTCTCTCATTTTGCCAGTCTGCATGTAATTTAAAATGACTATAAACATTTTTGATAACTTGCATTCTTTGGCTTTTGCAATTAAAGGCTCAGTGAGTGTGGGAATGGCTTCTTTTGTTTTGGCTTACTGATGTTTTAATCAACATCTAACAACACAGGGGGTACTATTTTCTGTTGTCTTGTTCCCAGACAGCAACATTAAAATTACAGTCGCAGTCACTGACATGCCTGGGTGTTTCCTGAAATTTATGTAATATTGCTAGAGAAATTTCCTGCATGCCTGTAGTACCACTGTGGTTTCACATGAGAGATTTCCTTTAGAAATATTGAAAAGTATCTAGAAATATACAGACAATATGGTGGTTACAACTCTAAGAAAATGGAGAACAGGTTAGAAGCCAGAATAGTAGTAGGAGCTGCAGAAAACACTAAGGACTTCCTCCACTTGATGAAAATGGAAGGAGGAATGTGAAGTGCTGACTTGGCACCTGAAAACTGTGGAAAAGAGATCACCTTCAGGAAAGCAGTGGCTAATAACTTTGATGCTGTATCAATACTTTATAAGAGTGTTTGCTAGTGGCCTCAGTTGGGAGAGAGTAATCACTGCAAGGGCCTGTGTTAATAGAGATAGCTATAATGCATCAAGCAAATATCAAGCTTACCCTTATTACTGTCAAATGGCAAGGACTATACAAAGTAAGTCTTAAGTGACGGAAATAATACACAATACATACAGGATCATTCTGGTGATAAGCGAACAACTGAAAGGGTTACTTGCTGTTGTCATTCAAGAGCATTTCCAGACAAATGTGCTGCCTATGAACTGGAAGTGGCCAGCGTGGTCCTGATCCTGAAGAAGGTGGGGTGGTCCATTTCTGGAAACTACAGGCCAGTCTGCCTGACATCAAAGCTGGACAAGGTCCTGGAAGTCTTTTTCATGGATTGAATAATACTGTACTTAGTTCAGGTCAAGGTTTCTGCTCCTCTGAGCATGGATTTATAAGGGGCAGATTGAACAAAACCATTGTGATCACTTTTTCTAGTGTTTGACCAAGGGGTGGACAGGGCAGAGCCATGGATGTGGTCTCTCTGGATTTCAGAAAGGCCTTTGATGCTGTAGCACATAATAAACTTCTGGGCAAAGTATGTCACTGCTGTTTAACATTTTCATTCATGATGTAGAAGCTGGGGTCTCCAGCAAACTGCTTAAGTTCACTAAGATGGCCAGAGAAGTGGAATATCTTAAGAATGGGGTCACGCCTTAAGAAGATCTGAACAAACTGGGGAATTTATCAGAGTTCAGGAGCCATGGATTCAATGTAGCAACTTCACAGTACTACACTTACGGAGGAAAAATAGGTAGGATCTATAGGCCATTTTGGGGTCCATTTTGATGCAGTGCAGGAAGACAAGGCAAGCATCTGTCAAGAGGGTCTATGGAATGCTAGGGCACATCCAAAGTGGGTGAAGAGCAGTACTTCTGGTGACATCATTAATGGAGCAGCAGCTTCTAGCAGGATCTTCAAGACAAGACTTTTACACTATTTCCTCTAATTTGGGATTTTGGACTTGGATTGCTATTATAACCACGCTAGAGATAAAAAAAAAATAACTATGGGAGGCTCAAAACAGAAAAATAAACACAACAGTGGCTCCCTCGAGCTCAAAGAAACGTTTAACCCACCTGGTGGTCCTGCATCAGTCATGAGCCACCTGACTAGCTATTGATGTGTAACTCTTGCAGCAAGCTTGGTGAGTCAAATAATGCCCATATAGTGATGGAACTATGGGTGTTTCAAGCTGAAATCAGACAGCAAAGACAAACCTTTGGAACAGAACTGGCCAAGGTACAAACTAAATAAACCAAAATGTAGGGTGTGCTCAAAACATCAGAGTGTATGATCAAATAACTAATATTCTCCTCTGCCTGTATTGAATATATCTGCTGCTCAAAGAAAAAAAACTATGATTTGAAGGGTCGCTCCTACGAAAAAAAAATTACACATGTACAGATTGCCGGAGGGTGAGGAAGGGCAAAATAGCACACAGTACATATACTTGTTTTTGCATGAAGCTTCAACCTCCCTACATATCTCAAGCTGCAAATTGAGGTGACAGGTCAGCAGCATTGAAGAGACAAATTTGTTATTGTGGCCTGACCAATTACAACAGTAGCACTGACAGCCACTGCAGACACCACTAAGCAGTGCCAACCCAAAGATTTGCCGTGTTATTTTTATTTATTATTTTTTGTTTGTTTTACAGTTTTTGGCCAGGAAAAACACACTAAAGCAGGGTTTGTTTTCAGATGTATCCTGGGAGTACACGGAAGTTAAGTGACTTGCTCATGGCCACACAGTATGCAACTGTTGGCTGTGAAATTTATACCCAGGTATGCACACTAAGACTCAAACTCCAGCTATGCAGCTTAATGAAATTTGGAGCTTAGTGCTCTTAATCACTATGCTCTACTGCCTCACCATATTTTAGCCAAATTTCAGTGTCAACCACACTAAGAAATGTGAGTTGTGACTTTGTCTGTATTGAGTAACTATAATACCAACACGTATTAGCGTTGCTTTCTTTTGCTCTGGACTTGCAGCCTATACATATATGTATATTGTTGGGCCTGCTGTGGGATGGATGGGTCTTGGCCATGCCTTACACTGTTGAGGTTCCTAGAAGCTTTATTTTTAGTTTTCTGGCATGGTCAGTTCACTTTGTGCATTCCATTCATGCATGTGATTATAGATGTTGCTGGGTTGAGACTGGCACCCACCCACTCATTTATTAAAGAACACCTGAAACCTTTATTTCTGGGGTCACTAATTTAAAAATCAGAATGTATGGAGAAGTAGAATTGAGACGCCTTTTACCATATAGTGCTCCTTACCTTTGAATTACTGATGTAATACATTTTCATCATGTTTGAAAATGATGAGAAAAGTTCCCTCACCTTAGAAAGTTGGTACCATGATCCTACCATAAGATGCTGCTGACATGAAACAATGACATCATTGAAAATGGACTGCTAGTAAGGACTCAAAGAAGCCCTATTGCATGTGCTGGCCCATCTCTGCTCATAATGCCTAATTTCTAAAGCCCACCAACATTGTTAATCACCAACTAATACATGAATCAGAGTCTAGATTTAAACCACTGACCCTTTGCTTGCTAAGCAAACTCACATTCACTGTGCCACTAAGCTGTAGACGAAAGAGTTGCAGTTCCTATGGTGTAGAGGTCTGTCACAACCTGGAACTGGGGAGCTAATCCCAGCAGGCAACATACCTTCACAAATTGTTGTTCTTAGCAAAAATTACTTCTCATATAATTTGCTATTCCAACTCCACACTACCATGAATCTCCCCTCAAGTGAGTTTCCAGTTTATAAAAAAATAAAATAAACATACAAGTCCCTGTTAGGATCTGAACCACTGATCCTTTGCTCACTAAGTGAGCACACATTCAGAGTACCACTTTGCTGCAGGTACAGTAATGCCAGCCAAGATGCAACACAGTAGTGCTTCAGTATATCACAAAATGCTGCAGTGTCTGAAAGGAAATAGTTTAAATCTCTGGCAATTAAGCCTGTTTGTCATGAAGTATTTTGTGACATTTCACTTACTGCAAGTTACTGCATTGCATTGTAGCTGGCTCTGCTGTAAGTGGGTTGCAGTTCCTATTGAGTACATGTATGTTACATCATAGAAAACATGTGGCTGGGGTTTTAATCCCAGCAGGCAATTTACCTTCTACAAATTATTGTTCATAGCTAATTTTACCTCTTAAATTATTTCCTATTCCAATTACACACTACCATGAATAACTACTAAAGTGAGTTTCCATCTTACAAAAATTATGTTTATGTTTCTGCCAGAATTTAAACTGCTGGTCCTTTGCTTGCTAAGCAAATACACATTCAGTGTGCCTCTAAACTGCTCTCAAACAAGGTGCAATTCCTATTATTTACAGGTTATGTCACATCCTGCAAAACAAGGTATTGGGACTCTAATACCAGCAGATCATTTACCTTCACAAATTGTTGTTACAGTATTAAGTTTTCTTCTCAAATAATTTACTATTTCAGTTCCACTCCACCATGAGTTGCCACTCAACCGAGTTTCCATCTGACAAAGTAAATTTGAAAAAAAAATGCTTAAGTTCCCTTCAAGATTTGTACTGCATATGCTTTGTGTGCTAAGTAAACACATATTCAGTGTGCCACTGAGCTGTATTTAAGTAAAAACATTTACCATGGTGAATTGGTTGTGTCACAACCTGTAAAACAGGTTACTGGGGTCTAATCCCAGCAGGTGATTTACCTTCCCAAACTGTTGTTCTTTGCTGAATCTACTTATTTAATTGACTGTTCCAGCTTCATACCACCATGAATCACACCTGAAGTCAGTTTTTGACTTACAAAACAAATTTGGAAAAAAAGTCCCTACCAGCATTTCAGCTGCTGATGATTTACTTGCTAAGCAAATACACACTCAGTGTGCCACTGAGCTGCAGGTCAGTAAGATACAGTTCCAATCATATAGTGCCAGAACCTGCAAAACAGTTGACTGAGAATCTAATTCCATCAGGTGGTATACATTCTCAAATAGTTGTTCTTAGTTAAATGTACTGCTCATATAATTTACTATTCCAACTCCATACCACCTTGAAGTTCCACTCAAGTGAATTTCCATGATGCAAAACAAATGAAATATATAAGTCTTTTCCAGGTATGAACCACTGATCATTTGCATGCTAAAGAAACACACAGGCAGCATGCCACTGAGCTGGTATCCAGTTAACATGGTGACTGCAATTGAACATTTTCAAAAAGAGTAATTCAACCATGGTGCCTGTGTTCTAGGCTACCTGGCAGTGTAGCAACTGGATACAGGGGTAGGTGAGTACAGTGATAGGATTTTGCTATATATACATGAATGATGGGCAGAAGGGGAGGCAGGGTATGTGGGATATAGTGTGGCAGTTGGCTGCAGAGCTGGCCACATGGCATGGTAGGTAGTTGGCAGGCTGGGGTTGGGAGGGTGCCAGGTTCTATTCTGGGCAATGACCACGTTTTGCATCTGGTCAGGCTTTCTTTTTTTTAAGTTTTGCACCATCCCCAACATGCATCCCACTGAAGTCGAGAATCCTTAAGAAGGGGGGGGTGCAGAGGGTGAAGCCTCCCATGGGGGTGTGTGGGGTGCACAGCCCCCCACATAACATGGAAACCAGTTGCCAGTTTCATAGTCACTAAGAGTGTACATTGCGATAATTCATTTTCAGTGATGTACACTCACCCAAATGGTGATCACTAGTCCATGATCACCATTGTCACCATTGTCACATAGAACCTACTAAGCTGCAGGTAATGAAATTGCATTTCTTATGGTGTAGTGGTTAAGTCACATCCTGCAAAACAGGAGACTGGGGATCTAATCCCAGCAGGTTATTTACCCTAACAAACTATTGTTCATAGCTAAATGTAATTACATAATTTACTATTCCAACTCCAAACCACCATGAATCACTACTCAAGTGAGTTTCCATCTTACAAAAATAGTTGAAAAAATGTTTAAGTCCATGCTAGGATTCAAACAATGTCTACCTGGATTTAATCCACTGATTCTTTGTCTGAAGTGCAGATAAGTAAGTAAGTAGCATTTCCAATCATGTAGAGGTTATGTCACAACCCACAAAACAGGTGACAAGGGATCTAATCCCAGAAGGTGAGTTTCCTTCTCAAATTGTTGTTCTTAGCTGAATTTATTTCTCATATAATTTACAACTCCAACTCCACACTTCCATGAATAATCACTCAAGTGAGTGCCCATCTTACAAAAAAAGTTTAACTCCCTGCCAGCATATGGCCCACTGATCCTTTGCCTGTTAAGTAAACATACATTCAGTGTGCCACTGAGCTACAAGTGAGTTGCAGTTACTATGGTGAAGAGGTTATGTTACAATCTGCAAAACTGGTGACTCAAATTGTATTCAAACCTAGACATGCCTCAACTGGAACTAATTTAATTTGTTGCAACTAGAGCTGGGTGAAATTTGCAAATTCCACTTTCACTAAACTTTAATGAACTTCAGTAAATTTCGCAAAATGTTCTGAACTTCTACCATTGGCAAGATCAGAATCATCTTCTGAATATGTTTGGTGGATTTTTACTCTGTTCCATGGAACTTTTTGACTGAACTGTGGAATAATACACATGAACTGTGGGATGACAGTTCTGAGGAATTTTGCTCCACAGTTTAATGGATTATTCTAAAATACATGTAATTATTCTGCAGTTCAGTGAACAGTTCTGTGAAATTTCTTTCTGCAGTATAATTCATTAATCCACAATTTATACATTCATTCAGCAATTTGGTGACTCACTGGACTGTGGGATGAATGTATGAATTGTGGATTAATGTATTAAAAAGCTAGTTGATTGAGCTTAATGGGGTCGATTCTCAAAGGGTCCACACAAGCTGCACCTTGTGTTGATTGCCAATGTGCATGGGACCCTGCATACAATTATCTATCAGGCAGGGTCCCAGCAGCTAAGTCCCATGGCTTGCAGCAAATTTGGCCGTGTAGGATGCATCAGGCAGCCTTGCTGCAAGCCATGGGTGGACTGTGCAGCAAGAGCACCACGAACAGGTGCTGTACTACCCCACAGCCCTGATGGCCCATAAAGTCTAGTGTAGTTACTTGGTGGGCTAGAGGCCCCGCCCCAAGAACAAATCACCCACAAACATTATTGAAAGTGCCTTGGTGGGTTAGCGGCCCCCCAAAGACCCAATCACCAATAAAAGTCATTGAAAGTGCCCCAGTGGGCTAGCAACCCCCCAGACCTGATCACCCATAAAAGTAATTGAAAATGCCCTGGTGGACTAGCAGCCCCCCCCAAGCTCTGAACTCCCTGTGATAGTACTGCACATGTCCCTGTTGGTCTCATGGTATCCCTCCAAAGCCCTGATCACTAATTATGATTAATACACTATCCCTGGTGGTCCAGTATAGTGGTCCAGCCCTGATCCTCCCATTCATAGCTGTTTCCAATTACTTGGTGGTTTAATGGATCCCCAACCCACAGTGTCACACCACCATGCTTCCCATCTCATAGATGAGCCAACAACTGGCACAGCCCAATGCTCACTATCACAGCCAGCCACTGATTGAGCTCTGCATGAGCACATACTGTATTTAGTATGCTCTAAGTAAATGATAGGTAATGGGGGGCTGCATGTACTATGGGGGTCTGGCTGGCTGCACATTGGTGCAACCCTCTGGCTGGTCTAAATATACTTAGACGATTGTCCTCTGCAGGTGGTTCAAGAATGCCATTTTAGAGCATAAGGCAGCCTGCATCTGCTGCATACCCCCTAGAACAGAAACCCACTTTGCAGCAAGCAGCCTGTGTTTGTCGCATACTGCTTTTGGGAATCACTTTGGGAGCATTTGTTGACACAAGGTGCCATTTGCATCTTTAAACTTTGATCCAGGCATCTTGCATCATTCTAATTGCTTGGAGAATTGACACCAATGTGTTTAAATTCCCTACATGAATTAGGTTGCCACTGCTGTCAGTAGTTTTAGAAGAAAAAGAATTAGCATTTATATAGTGCTTTTCATACACAGTGTATCCCAAAGTGCTTTACAAGCAATGCTAGATTGGTAGTGAAGTGACTGAATGTGTGGTGGTGGCCATATCGCACATCATCACCCACACACAGCCTGGATAATTGCATAAACCGGTATATGGGAAGGGGAATGTTGGCCAGGACACTGGAAATGTTCCCTACTCTTTGCGAACAGTGCCCTGGGTTCTTTTACTTCCATCTGGACACTCACCAGGACAACACCAGGATGGGCAGAAGGGACCTCAGTTTAATGTCTCATCCGAAGGATGCACACCCCAGCAGTACAGCACTGCCAATACTGAACTCGGATGTCAGCGATTTTTAGGTGCAAGTCCAATCCCGGTGTGGGACAAGAACCCACAACCTTCTGGTCCAGAGGCAGATGTGCTGCAAACAGAGTCATGCTGACACCTTTTAGTTAAATATGCCTTCTGAGAGTAACACATTTTTGTCATTTAATGTGAATATGTGGATATGTGCAGTGGAGTGCCACTGTCACTTTTTTTCTGTATGATTTTTGCTCTGTCCCAGTAATTCAAAGCAGCAGTTATTGAAATAAAGTAAGAATAGCATGAATAAAATGTTTAAAGCAACATCTTCCTAGTGGTTGTAATTTTTTTTCTTTTTTTCAACATTTACTGTCCCCACAAACCAGTCTTCTTCTTATTGCTGCCATTATGTCAGAGCTGTACATGAACTGCCTTAGAATAGCAATGGTAGTACATGCAAGACACATCTAAATTGTGTCAAGCAAAAGGGGGGGCACACATATATTGCAACAATACTGAGAATAACTATAAGATGCATGTGGGTGGGGGTGGTGGCAACCATGGCAGGTACACATTGAAAACATTGTCTGACAGGCAGCTGTCTTGCAACATAAAGCATGAGATCTAGTAACTTTTATACATAATATTTCACATCATCCCCACTGTCCCTATCAATCATTATAAATTGAAAATAACTATATGTGTAAAAGGCAGGGTCACCCCCACACACACACACACATTATAGTTATCCTCAGTACTTTAGCAAGATATGTGTTTTCTCCCTTTTCACTTGGTACACTATTAAACATATCTGGCATGTACTAACATTGCCATTCAAAAGCAGTTCATGTACAGCTCTGAGATGAGGGCTACAATAAGAAAAATATTGGTTTGGAGGGGGTAAAATGACAACCATTGGGAAAATGTTGTTTTAATCATGTCATTCCTATCCTTTCCCTTGTATTTCAGTGACTGATGCTTATTTACAAGCAAGTGATTAATGGTGAGTGGAAAACAAAGTAACTAAAAGAGAGTTTAGAAACTTCTTGTCTATCTGTCATTAATATTAACACAAAATGAGTTTTGCACACAACTTTTTTCCATAAAAGTTTTTATTGAATTTCGGGTGTCATTTAAACATAGTACAATTACAGTTTTATACATTCATCCAGTACATTAAGTACTAACAGTAAACATGTATGGTAGTTTATATATATTGAACAAGTAATGTAGCTGTAATTGCTTCACTTTCATTAGCGCACATCTTGTAGAACAATAAACAAAATCAAAAAATGCACATCCCTGCAGTTGTATTCAGAGTAAATTAAACATGTTTCTGCATGGGACCTATTATCCTATCTTGGGTGTATAACAAAGCTATTCCTGAAATGCACCTTTCAGCCATAGGTGCTACAATTATACCCCATTTGTAGATATGGGGTTGGGGTGTTGCTACATACCTATATTCCCAAGGCATATAAATGGGGGGGGTAGAGTATGAAGTATTATTAGTACATGAATATGGGAGAGGAGATGGGGGTTCTACTTATGGTCAGTGGTCACCACTGGGGCCTAAGTGGGAAGTCATGAGGTAATGATAGTGTTATTTAGATGGAAACATCCAACTGCAATCAGCACAATGAAACCCAGTACTACCACTTCTTCAAGTACCTGAACAGAGAAGAAATGTTCAGTAGCCATGAAAAAAGATGAAGAACACCATCCTGAAGCTGAAATCCTCCAAGACCAAGATTAAGCACCATCTTACACACAACTAACTGCACCAAATATGGTAGGCAGACAGAGCAGCACACAGGAATCTTGCAACCTTGTGAGAACAGAAGCAGCTGTGATGCCTCCACACTGAGCATCTCTTCTGAGCTATTTCATAAACCACAGCATAAAAAAATCTCTACTTTAAAGAATAAACAATAATATTAAAATCCTAGAATCATCTGACATAGGCATGTCAACAATGGCTCATTTAAACAAAAAATATTGTAATGCCTCAAGTATTACAATTTGTTATTTAAGGAAAAGTATTTAAAAAATGTTTAAATAAGCAATGTTTTTGTAACTGCTGCAACCGCATTTCTAACAGAAGTAATGTCTCAAAATATTTGACTTTGACATGTAAGGAAAAGTAATTAACATTCCCAAAAATGTGTTTAACACATTCAGCTATATTTGTTACAGCTCACATATTTATTTCTCAGTTCACAATGTGTTCCTTCAAGAAAATGTGTTAAAATACAGAACTCCAGGAGGAAGGAGCTACTGGTATAACTAAAACTTCTCTACTGGGACTAAGAACTAGATCTCTTGTACTGGGACCATCAATTAAGAGTAAAAAAAAAAGGAGTAGGTGTGTTTGTCAGAGGTAGTTGAAGTAAATTGTTATCTGTGTTATCTGTATACTTAACTAGGTGCTTGTCACAGGTGTCAGAAGGGAATTGTTATCTGTGAAATTAACTAAGTGTAGAAAGATTTGCAAAGTAGGGGGAGTGGCTTAGCTAGAAGGAGCCAGGTTAAGACCATATATAAATACTGCCCTAGATAGCTTCTGCCAGAGGACAGACAGAACTCCAGGAGGAAGGAGCTACTTGTATAACTAAAACTTCTCTACTGGGACTATATTGCCCTCCTTCCCTCCCCTCCACCCCCAACCCTAAACCAGTTCTACTTTTATAGGCACAGGATTTAACTGACAACAGGAACTTCCTGTTTGGGAGCAGGAAGTGAGTGATCACAGAGCCACCAAAGACTCACCGTCATAGAAGGGCAAGAGTAGCTCTCCATCCCCCCAGCTGCTGGAGGTCTGACTCTGAGCAAGTAAGGAGATTACTGTGAAATATAGGAAGTTCTTGTCTCAGAACAGGAAGACCAGGAGATAAAAGGGTGCAGAGGCAGTAAGTAAGTAGGGAGAGAAAAAAAAAAAGAAATAAACAAACAGAGGAAAGAGTAAATATTCCAAATAACAGTTAGGGGGGCCAGAAAAAAGACATGATGGGAGTGGTGCAGTGCTGTGGCTGTGGAACAGCAGTCTTCCAGGAGATGTTTTGGAGGATGCAGTGTTGTCCCATCTGCAGACACCTCTCTGGGCTGAGGGAGGAGGTTGCTCATCTCCAGGCAGAGTTGGCCAGGATTTGTGGGACATACTCTCCCACCCAGGGACCACCAGGGTCACTGTCGTTGCCTCAGAGGTTGCCAAGAAAGAGGAGTGGTTGGACCACAGTGGGCTCAGGGAGGGTGAGGGTGGTGGAACAGAGGCTCATCCCTCCAGTTGTACCTCTCCACAATTTCTATGCCATTCTGGAAAAGTGTGGTTCCTCTATAGAGGCACCCACAGTGGAGACCAAGGAGGATGCTGGGAACCTCCACAAAGGAGACCAAGAAGGGTGGAATGGGACCCCACAGGGGAAGGAAACAACTCCTGGTGGGGGACTCCATTGTTAGGAAGGTAGAACTGGGGGTGGAAGGGGAGAGGGAGGTAAGGTGCCTGCCTGGTGCCATGGCTTGGAGAGACAGGGAGAAAATACTCAGGCTCGCAGGAGCAGCTGCACAGGGGAGGGAGCTGGATGTCATTGTCCACCTAGGGACAAATGACCTGGCTAAGAAAGGGATCAGAGCAGTGCAAGAAGCATTTGTGGAGATGGGGAGGGGCCTTAGACAAATAGCACACACGGTAACCTTCTTGGAGGTGCTGCCTTTCTATGGCATGGGTGAGGCTAGGGTGCTCCACACCACGGGATTCAATCAGTGGTTGAAAAACTGATGCAGAGCTCAGGGATTTGGCTTCATTGTGGACTGGGGGTCCACCTGTAGGGATGCAGGCCTATACTGGCATGATGGTTGCATCTGTCAAGGAGGGGAACCAGGGTCCTAGGAGATAGGTTTAAATACTTTATTGACAAGTATTTAAACTAGCAAAGGGGGAAGGCACTGGAAAGGAGAAGAGAAATCCTAGCCCCCCCCAGAATATCAGGCTAGTAAGTGAGGTAGACACCAACATAAGATGTCAATAGGGAGAAGTGAGGGGGTAAATGGAGAAAGTGACAAATGCAATAAGGACAGGGATGGGGCAAAAAGGGGTAAGGCCATCAAGAAATGGAGGGTAATGAGAACCAACGCCCATAGTCTGGGTAACAAGCTCCCTGAACTGGTGGCCTTGATGGAAGAGGGATGCCTGGATATTGTAGCAGTCACAGAAACATGGTACACAGAGAACCATGACTGGGATATTAACATACCAGGGTACACAACCTACAGGAGAGACAGGGAGGGCAGAAAAGTAGGAAGTAGCTGTCTATGTAAGGGAAGGGATAAAAGCAACTGAACAAAAGAGTAAACAGGGAGGAGAGGAGGCTCTGTGGGTCACCTTAGAGATTGAAAATGGCACCACAATCCACACAGGGCTTGTATATAGATCCCCATGTCAGGGGGAGGGAATGGACAAGGATATGAAAGAAGGCATACTTAGGATGGCAGAGAAAGGGGAGATACTGTTGGTGGGGGACCTTAACATGCCAGATGTTAACTGAAGCACCTTTGTGCAGCCACATCCAAAAGCAGGGCCATTCTTGATGCCCTTCAGGTGGCATGCCTCAAACAGCTAGTTTTGGAACCCACTCATGAGGGAGCAATCTTAGACCTCGTACTCTCAAATGGGGACAGTGAGAGGATCTCAGATCTAGAAGTGGGTAGCCATTTGGGAACAAGTGACCACCAAACAGTGTGGTTCATGATAAACTCTGCTACAGAGTCAAGCCATACAAAAGTGAGGGTTCTGGACTTCAGGAGGGCTGACTTTGGCAAGATGGGAGAGTGCCTTAGAAAAGCACTTGCAAACAGGCTAGAAGGAGGGGTGGAGCAACAATGGGCAAATATAAAAACTGCCATCACAGAGGCGACAAGCCTTTGTGTGAAGCAAATAAACAAATCAAAATGAAAGAAAAAGCCACTATGGTTCTCAAAAGAGGTGGTGGTGAAGGCAAGGGAGAAAAAGATTGCATTTAGGAAGTATAAGAAAACACAGAAGGAGCAGGACAGAGAACTATACCAGTTAAGGCAGAAGGAAGCAGGGAGGGTAGTCAGAATAGCAAAGGCACAAACTGAGGAAAAGATAGCTAACTCAGTTAAGAAGGGGGATAAAACCTTTTATAGGTATATCAGGGAGCATAGAAAGACAAAGGGAGGGATAGTGAGGCTGAATAGAATGGATGGTGGGTGGGCAGAGAGAGACAGTGATTAAGCAGGGATACTGAATGAATACTTCTCTTCAGTATTCACAACAGAGGAAGTGGGGGAGCCGCCTAATCCAATTAACAGAAGCACTCTGGGGGGGGGTTGATCCCAGTCCTTTCACAGAAGAAAGGGTTCTGAAAGAACTCCTAAAACTGAAGGTGGACAAAGCAATGGGGCCAGATGGAATCATACCTGAATTCTAAAAGAATTAAGCACAGAACTAGTGACACCACTGACTAGGCTTTTTAACAAATCATGGGAGGATGGTGTGGTACCTGAGGACTGGAAGAAGGCAGATGTGATTCCCCTTCACAAAAGTGGGACCAAGACGGAGGCAGGAAACTACAGACCTGTCAGTGTGACCTCTGTGGTAGGGAAAGTGATGGAATCACTTCTGAAGGAAAGAATTTCTGATTACCTAGAGGCCAGTGGGGCACAGGACCCAAGGCAGCATGGGTTCACAGTGGGAAGGTCATGTCAGACGAATCTAATTGATTTCTTTGACTAGGTGACCAAAGTGGTAGACCAGGGAGGGGCTGTGGACATGGCCTACCTAGACTTTAGCAAAGCATTTGACACAGTCCCACACAAAAGATTAGTAGTCAAATTAACCAGCCTGGGAGTGGGTCCCAAGGTGGTAGACTGGGTAAAACATTGGCTGAACAACAGGACATAGAAGGTAATTGTAAATGGAGTCCACTCTGAAGAAAGAGGGGTTACTAGTGGGGTACCACAGGGTTCAGTACTGGGTCCAGTCCTTTGTAATGTCTTTATAAGTGACATTGCAGAGGGACTGGAAGGAAAAGTGCACCTCTTTGCAGATGACACAAAGATCTGCAACAGGGTTGATACACAAGGAGGCAAGGAAAGGATGAGAAGGGACTTGGCAAGGTTGGAGGAATGGTCAGAAGTATGGCAGCTTGGATTCAATACAAAGAAGTGCAAAGTAATGCACCTGGGAAATAAAAACCCAGGGGAAGATTACACAATTGGGGGAGGTAGTAACAACAACAAAATGGAAAGAGACCTAGGGGTAATCATATCAGATGACCTTAAGGTTGGCAAACAATGCAAGAAGGTGGTAGGGAGGGCTGGGGATACTGGGATGTTAGGGAGATATCACTGGCAGAAAACAGGAAGTTGTTATCCCCCTATACAGACAGTTGGTGAGACCCCCATCTGGAGTACTGTGTCCAGTTCTGGAGACCCCATCTCCGCAAGGACATAGACAGGATGGAGGCAGTTCAGAGAAGGGCAACTAAAATGGTGTAGGGTCTGCAAAAGAAGCCATACGAGGAGAGGCTAAAAGAGCTTAATATGTATACCCTTGAGGAAAGGAGGGAGAGGGGGGACATGATAGAAATGTTTAAGTACCTCAGTGGAATCAACAAAGTCCAAGAGGGTAGCATCTTTCAGAAAAAGAGAAGTGCAAGAGCAAGGGGACACAATTTGAAGATATAGGGGGGACAGCTCAGGGGCAATGTGAGGAAGTATTTTTTCACAGAGAGGGTGGTGGACACATGAAACAGCCTTCCTGAGGAGGTTGTGGGGTCTAAAACTGTGGGAGAATTCAAGAATGCATGGGACAGACATAAGGCAATTTTTGTGGTGGGTAGGAAGAAATAGGCTGTTGGTTAAATAGGATCTGCAGCTTATCCCTAGGTAGGGAAATGGGCAGACTAGGTGGGCCAAGCGGTCCTTATCTTCTGTCAAAGTCTATGTTTCTATGTTTCTAAAATAGATGTTTCAAATGTGTTTGTTACAAATAAAACAATCACGTATGAAATAACTATGGGTTCCAGAATTGTTCTCTTACCGTGCTATACTTAGATTAATATTTCATCCAAATGCACTTAAGACAAAAGGAACTACTTTATGAAGTACAGCAATGTTAATTTTCAGACCAATCTCCATTCTCTGCACCCTAAGCAAGTTTCTTGAGAAGGTGGTCTACAAACAGGTCAATGAGTACCTAGAAATGCACAACCGGCAAACAGACCAACAGTGTGGTTTCAGAAAGAGACACAGCACTAATACGGCACTGGTAAGCTTCATCACTGGACCAAAACAAACTCCTTGTAGCAGTCTTCATTTATCTAATGAAGGCGTTCAACCTATTCAACCACAAGCTGCTCCTAGGACAACTGGGTGGCTTAGGGTTTGACACACTGGGCCCAATTCTAGAAAGCAAAAGGCAAAGTGCAATGCAGATGCACCAAAGGAAATGGTGTAAGTTGGAAATATGTCCAGCAAATACACAAAACACAATTCTACATTACGGGATGCGCATTGATGCAATGCAGTATGCCAATTGCAATTTACGCAGCAGTTGCAACAAACCGGCAGGTACGCCAATGTGCAACTGAAGATATGCCAAGAAAAGGGAAGAGATACACCAGGGCGAGATTCTAGAAGCAGCAGTGCCACAGCTTACACCAAGACCAGCAGGCATAACATACACCAGGTGGGGGCAAGTGTAACTTATACAGCATATAAAGGAGCAGAGCCACACAGGATGGATACACAGCAGCACAGCACTGTGACAGAGAGAGAGAGGAGAGAGACAACATGGAAGGACCAGCAGCAATGCTAGGTATGCTACTACTGAAGCACTGGGACAGGCACAGGAGCTGAACCAATGCCCAGAACCAGATGCACAGGCAGCAACCAGGATGGCACAGACCTGGCAGATGCAATGCACCATGGCTGTACAGAGTGAGAAAGACATACCAGGACCTAGTTGAGGAACAGTATATCGCATGCTACTGACTGCCCCATGCCATCATAGACACAATAAATGATGACCATCGCACAGACCTGCGCAGTGTCACCTGCAGGGGGCAGCCAGTCCCTGTGGAGGTTAATGTGACAGCAGCACTATGCTTCCTGGCAACAGGCACATTCCAGACACCAACAGGTGACACTGTGAGAATATCACAGCTGGCCCACCCCCTGGTCCCTGATATGGTTGTTTGGGGTATCCCCAGCAGGAAATTCACCCAAGACCTGGAGGTTTCAGTGGGAAGTGTGGTGCAGTGGGGGCCCCCTAGAAGTAAGAAGCCTGACATTTAATAATTTCAAAACTTTATTTTTTTAAGTGCAATATAGCTGAAATCATTGGCTGGATTTCATTCTGGCACAACTATGAATCAAAGTCCATACTCTTTGCATCATATTCCTTGGCTAGTCTTTGGTTTGACTGGATGGGGGAAGGCACCCAGGAGGGAGGTGTCGGTCTGCAGCATGCGCCTAACATCAGCTGTCTTGATCTGGCCTTGTGTAAGGTGGCTTGCGAATGCAGATTTGATTGCTAGTTGCTGTTGTTCAGTAAAGGATTGCTGGCAATGTGGGGACCGTATAGGTGGAGTGTGTGCCCCCATCATCTCTTGGCTTCTGCAGATGTCCTGTAAGCCAAGTCCCCTTCTTGTTCTTATTGCAACACAGGTACCTGGTGAAAGAGATGGCCCTTTTCCTGGTTCACCCATGGTAATTGAACTGCTCTCCTGAGTCTGTGATGGAGCACCTGCATGTGGGCTGATGGTGGTGCATGGAGCCTTTATGGTTAACTGGCATATTTGTCGGCTCACTCTGATGCTCTCCTCTTTGCTGCCTATCAGGCAATAGTATGCATCTGTTGTTGAGGCTCGGTGGCTCATGTGTGATGCAAGCACATGTCTACCCTCAAGGTGAATGCTGTGAAACTGTAGAAAGAAAGAAAGAAAGTAAGATACATGCTTTGGGCCCACGTTTAACAACTAAGCAAATGGAAGTCTCCAACTTGGGGTGGGGGACATCATGGAGCTCTGTGTCATCACCCCTGTGAGTTTTGGACTGCTAGCCCATAGGGAAATGGCCAAAACACGCCCTGGAAGTTTTCAGGGGAGATGCCTGCTGGTGTCCCCAGGCTTGGACATACATTCCCTGGGGAAGGCATATGCTTTGGGACACTGGGTAAAAACTAATCCTGTGGAAGTCCCTACCCTGGCAGGGCATCAGGGAGGGGAGGGCCATTACCCCCTGGGTGTCTGGGAGTGTTAGACCCAAGGGAAGTGTTAACAGCAGGACCTGGAAGTTTTATGGGGGTTGCTGTACTAGGCCAACCCACTCAGATAGCATCTTCCCTGGGTAAGACATAGGCTTTGGTACCCTGGGTAAAAAGTAAGCCTGTGGAAGTCCACACCCTGGCAGGGCATCAGGGAGGTGAGGGCCATTAGCTCTGGGTGTCTGGGAGTGTTAGACCTAAGGGAAGTGTTAACAGCAGGACCTTGAAGTTTTAGGGGGTTGGGGTACCAGGTCACCTCAGCCAGATAGCAACCTCCCTGGGTAAGACATAGGCTTTAGTACCCTGGGTAAAAAGTAAGCCTGTGGAAGTCCCTGCCCTGGCAGGGCATCAGGGAGGTGAGGGCCATTACCTCTGGAAGTCTGGGAGTGCTAGGCCCAAGGGAAGTGTTAACAGCTGGCCCTGGAAGTTTTAGGGGGACATGCCAGCATGTGTCCCCAGGCTTGGAAACACATTCCCTGGGGAAGGCATATGCTTTGGGACCCTGGGTATAAACTAATCCTGTGGAAGTCCCTACCATGGCAGGGCATCAGAAAGGTGTGGGCCATTTTCCTTGGGAGTCTGGGAGTGCTTGGCCCATGAAGAGTGTTAACAGCTGGCCCAGGAAGTTTTAGGGAGACATGCCAGCATGTATCCCCAGGATTGGAAGCACATTCCCTGGGTAAGACATATGCTTTGTGACCCTTAGTAAAACCTAATATTTTTGAAGTCCCTATCCTGGGAGGGCATCATGGAGGTCATGGCCCTTAGCCTTGTGAGTGTTGACTCCTAGCCCTTAGGAAAGTGCCAAAAGCAGGCCCTGGAAGATTGACGGGGTGAGGGTACCAGGTCTCCCCAGACTGAGTGCACTTTATCTGGGTAAGGTATATGCTTTGGGACCCAGGGGAATAACCAGGTCTGTGGAAGTATGTACCCTGGGAGAGCATCAGGGAAGTCAGGGCCATCACTCTTGTGAGTTTGGGACTTCTCACCCTGAGGGAAGTGATTGAATCTGGGCCTGGAAGCTTTAGGGGGACAGGCTATCAATTCTACCCAGGCTGATTGTGGAGTTTGGAGGCATACTTACATTTGTTACGGTACTCTTCCGCCACAGAGTCATGGAGAAGTGTTTGATTCCAAGTATGGCTTCCTGCTTCTTCACTGCTTTTGCAATGGCAGAACATGTCAGGTTTGATCCATCTGTCTCGATGAGCACAAGGTCATTAAGTCCAGTAGCTGATGGTCTCAGTTTGTGGAGCAGTTGCCTTGTGTGGTGTGCATAGAGCTGAAGTAACTTGAATAGTTCTCCTTCTAGCACCAGTCTAGCTGGTCCATGTGTTGCAATGGTTTTGTGAAGAAAAATGGTAAAGACATAGCTGTCTTCACTATCAACGACCAGTCTCTCTGCATTCTTCAAGTCACCCAGAGACATATTTCGGATGGCAGCAGAGCTCTGGGCATTGTGGAGGGCCAAGCTGAAGATTAGGTGATTTCTAGCCAGGCAGTGATCTTAGTTTCTAAGTGTCTTGGCTCTGGGTAAACTGCTAATTATCTTGACTGCCTCCTTCGCAGCAGAGGTGTCCTTATACAGAGATGCTGTCTCTGGTGTTATCCAAATTTGTGAGTCCCTTAGCCAGATTTCAAGGCACCTCTTCATGGCAGAGGTACTGAGGCCAGCTCTCCAGAAAGGAATTACCTTGATGAGCATGTCAAGTTCAGCCTGATGGGTCCTGGCAAACCCATTCAAATCTAAGAATTTCAGGAAGTGAAGGAGGCTGTTTATATAACACTTGATAGTGCCTGGCTTAAAACCTGAGGCTTCAGCCTCTGGAATCCAAGTATCTCTTATGAATGCCCTGGAACCCAGCAGGGATGTGAGTGAAAGGGCTGGGTCAATAGAGTTCCACAAGTGGGTCAGCATCTGCTGGTGAGCAGTTGCTGTTTCTTGGTCATTCTTTCCTCCCTCCAAGGTCTGGAGCCAAGCTCTATAGAGACTCAGCAGTTAAGGACTCTGTATCTCTGACTCTGAAGCCTGGCTAGGCAGCTGAGTATGTGGCAAATTCAGAGATGGAGAATATTGAGTCTGGGTGTCTCTGATACTTGGTTGGGCTTTAAAGCTGGTCGAGTTCATTTGTGTAAATTCTGAAAGTGCTAACTTAGATCTCTTACAATGGTAAAAACAGTCTGGCTGTTGGCATTTGTAAAAGCATTTTCCTCAGGAGGTTGGGTCAGGAGTGACTGTCTCTCAAAGTATCGTGCCTTTCCTGGTGTCATGCTGTGTACTTTCCCAGAGGTGCCTTGGTAGATGCCTAATTTTCAAACAACAGATTGTGCAGGTACACAAGGGCCTCACAGTCTTGCTTGGTATCCCCAGAGAAGCATCTGCAAAAGAGGAACACAATCTTAGTAGTGCTGAACATTAACCCTGGGAGTGTGGGACTGTTAGACCCAATGGAAGTATTAACAGCAGGCCCAGGAAGTTTAAGGGAGCATGCCAGCAGTTCTCCCCAGGGAGATAGCACATTTCCAGGGTGAGAGCTATGCATTTGAACCCTAGGTAACAACCAAGCCTGTGGAAGTCTGTGCCATGTCAGGCCATCAGGGAGGTGAGGGGCATTACCACAGTGTGTCTGGGAGTGCTAGACCCAAGGGAAGTGTAAGGAGCAGGACCTGGAAGTTTTAGGGGGTGGGGTACAATGCCTGCCCAACCAGACAGCATTTTCCCTGGGTAAGAGATATTATTTGGGACCCTGGGTAAAAACCAAGCCTGTGGAAGTCTCTGCCCTGGCAGGCCATCAGGGAGGTGAGGGCCATTAGCCCTGGGTGTCTGGGAGTGCTAGACCCAAGGGAAGTGTAAGGAGCAAGCAGTGGAAGTTTAAGGTGGTGGGGGTACAATGCCTGCCCAGCCAGAGAGCATTTTCCCTATGTAAGAGATGTGCATTGGGACCCTGAGTAACAACCAAGCCTGTAGAAATCCCCACACTGGCAGGCCATCAGGGAGGTGAGGGCCATTAGCCCTGGGTGTCAGAAAGTGCTAGACCCAAGTGAGGTGTTAACATCAGGACCTGGAAGTTTTAGGGGAATGCCAGCAGTTGTCTCTAGGCTAAGAGCATTGAGCCTGGTGGAATCCTAGTGGAAGCTGAAGTCCCTGGGAGAAAGTGTGACCAGATGTCCCTTGGTCCTGGTGGGACCAGATGTCCATGAGAGATGTTAAGACGACATGGCCCGAAGGGCTTTTTAGACCAAATGACCCTGCTGGCTGTTGGCTGGGAGTTCTCTAAACAGTGCTGGTTGGGCTTAATAGTCACTCTACGGGAGTTTGTTGAAGCCTAGCCAGGCTGTGATGGCACTTGCTGGGCATGGCTTAATGCTGAGGCTGACAGGCTGATTCTGGAAGTCCCCAAGGTACATGCCAGCAGTTCTCACCAGGCAGAGAGCACATTCACTGGGTAAGATATATGCTTTGGGACCCTGGGCAACAACCAAGCCTGTGGAAGTCTCTGCTCTGGCAGGCCATAAGAGAGGTGAGGGCCATTAGCCCTGGGTGTCCGAGAGTGCTAGGCCCAAGGGTAGTGTTAACAGCTTTCCCTGGAAATTTTAGGGGACATGCATTCATGAGTCCCCAGGCTTGGAAGCACATTCACTGGGGAAGGTATATGCTTTGGGACCCTAGGTAAAAACTAATCCTGTGGAAGTCGCTTCCTTGGTAGCTCATCAGGGAGGAGAGGGCCATTAGCTCTGGGTGTCTGGGAGTGCTAGATTTAAGGGAAGTGTAAGGAGCAGGACCTGGAAGTTTTAGGGGGTGGGGGTGTAATGCCAGCCCAGCCAGACAGCATTTTCTTTGGGTAAGAGATAAGCTCTTGGGACCCCCTGGGTAACAAAAAAGCCTGTGGAAGTCCCTGCCATGGCAGGCCTTCAGGGAGGTGAGGGACATTACCACAGTGTGACTGAGAGTGCTAGACCCAAGGGAAGTGTAAGAAGCAGGAACTGGAAGTTTTAGGGGGAGGGGGTACAATGCCTGGACAGCCAGACAGCATTTTCCCTGGGTAAGAAATATGCTTTGGGACCTTGGGTAACAACCAAGTCTGTGGAAGTCTCTGCTCTGGCAGGCCATCAGGGAGGTGAGGGGCATTAACTCTGAGACTGTGGAACTATTAGAGCCAAGGGAAGTGTAAGAAGCAGGACCTGGAAGTTCCAGGGGGTGGGGTACAATGCCTGCACAGCCAGAGAGCATTTTTCCAGGGTAAGAGATGTGCTTTGTGACTCTGGGTAACAACCAAGCCTGTGGAGGTCCCTACCCTGGCAGGACATCAGGGAGGTGAGGGCCATTAGCCCTGGGTGTCTGGAAGAGCTAGACCCAAGTGAGGTGTTAACAGCAGGCCCTGGAAGTTTTTGAGGAATGCCAGCAGCTGTCTCCAGGCTAAGAGCATTGAGTCCTGGTATAATCCTAGTGGGAGCTGAAGTCCCTGGGAGAAAGTGTGACCAGATGTCCCTTGGTCATGGTGGGACCAGATGTCCCTGAGAGATGTTATGACGAGATGGCCCAACGGGCTTTTTAGACCAGTTGGCCCTCCTGGCTGTTGGCTGGGATTTCTCTAAATAGTGCTGGTCGGGCTTAATAGTCACACTAGGGGAGTTTGTTGAAGCCAAGCCCGGCTGTGATGTCACTAGCTGGACATGGCATGACGCTGAGGATGGCAGGCTGATTCTGGAAGTCTCCAGGGAAAATGTCAGCAGTTCTCCCGGGGCAGAGAACACTTTCCCTGTGTGAGAACCAAGCCTCTGGAAGTCTCTGCCCTGGCAGGCCATCAGGGAGCTGAGGGATATTAGCCTGGGTGTCTGGAAGTGCTAGACCCAAATGAGGTGTTAACAGCAGGCCATGGAAGTTTTAGGGGAGTGCCAGCAGCAGTCTTCAGGCTAAGAGCACTGAGTCCTGGTGGAATCCTAGTGGGAGCTGAAGTCCCTGGGAGAAAGTGAGACCAGATGTCCCTTGGTCCTGGTGGGACCAGATGTCCCTGAGAGATGTTATGATGAGATGGCCCAAAGGACTTTTTAGACCAGATGGCCCAGCTGGCTGTTGGCTGTGATTTCTCTAAATAGTACTGATCAGAATTAATAGTCACTCTAGGGGAGTTTGTTGAAGCCTAGCTGGGCTGTGATGGCACTTGCTGGACATGGCTTGATGCTGAGGCTGGCAGGCCATTTCTGGAAGTCCCAAGGGTACATGCCAGCAGTTCCCTCCAGGCAGAGAGCACTTTCCCTGGGTAAGATCTATGCTTTGGGACCCTGGGAAACAACCAAGCTGGTGGAAGTCTCTGCCCTGTCAGGCCATCAGGGAGGTGAGGGGCATTAACCCTTAGACTGTGGGACTGATAGAGCAAAGGGAAGTGTAAGGATCAGGACCTGGAAGTTTTAGGGGTTGGGGGTACTATGTCTGCACAGCCAGAAAGCATTTTCCCTGGGACAGAGATGTGCTTTAGATCCCTGGGTAACAACCAAGCCAGTTGAAGACTTTGCTCTGGCAGGCCATCAGAGAGGTGAGGGCCATTAGCCCTGGGTGTCTAAGAGTGCTAGGCCTAAGGGGAGTGTTAACAGCTTGCCCTGGAAGTTTTAGGGGACATGCATTCATGAGTCCCCAGGCTTGGAAGCACATACCCTGTGGAAGGTATATGCTTTGGGACCAAGGGTAAAAACTAATCCTGCGAAAGTCGCTACCTTGGCAGCTCATCAGGGAGGAGAGGGCCATTAGCTCTGGGTGTCTGGGAGTGCTAGATTTAAGGGAAGTGTAAGGAGCAGGACCTGGAAGTTTTAGGGGTTGGGGGTACAATGCCTGCCTAGCCAGACTGCATTTTCTTTGGGTAAGAGATATGCTTTGGGACCTTGGGTAACAACCAAGCCTGTGGAAGTCCCTGCCATGGCAGGCCTTCAGGGAGGTGAGGGACATTACCACAGTGTGACTGGGAGTGCTAGATCCAAGGGAAGTGTAAGGAGCAGGAACTGGAAGTTTTAAGGGGATGGGGGTACAATGCCTGCCCAGCCAGACAGCATTTTCCCTGGGTAAGAAATATGGTTTGGGACCCTGGGTAACAACCAAGCCTGTGGAAGTCTCTGCTCTGGCAGGCCATCAGGGAGGTGAGGGGCATTAACTCTGAGACTGTGGGACTGTTAGAGCCAAGTGAAGTGTAAGGAGCAGGACCTGGAAATTTTAGGGGTGTGGTACAATGCCTGCACAGCCAGAGAGCATTTTTCCTGGGTAAGAGATGTGCTTTGTGACTCTGGGTAACAACCAAGCCTGTGGAGGTCCCTACCCGGGCAGGACTTCAGGTAACTGAGGGCCATTAGCCTGGGTGTCTGGAAGAGCTAGACCCAAGTGAGGTGTTAACAGCAGGTCCTAGAAGTTTTTGGGGAATGCCAACAGCTGTCTCGAGGCTTTGAGCATTGAGTCCTGGTATAATCCTAGTGGGAGCTGAAGTTCCTGGGAGAAAGTGTGACCAGATGTCCCTTGGACATGGTGGGACCAGATGTCCCTGAGAGATGTTATGACGAGATGGCCCATAGGACTTTTTAGACCAGATGGCCCTGCTGGCTGTTAGCTGGGATTTCTGTAAATAGTGCTGGTCGGGCTTAATAGTCACTCAAGGGAGTTTGTTGAAGACTAGCCCGGCTGTGATGGAACTTGCTGGACATGGCTTGATGCTGAGGCTGGCAGGCTGATATTGGAAGTCTCCAGGGTACATGCCAGCAGTTCTCACCAGGCAGAGAGCACTTTCCCTGGGTAAGATATATGCTTTGGGACCCTGGGCAACAACCAAGCCGGTGGAAGTCTCTGCCCTGGCAGTCCATCAGGGAGGTGAGGGCATTAACCCTGAGACTGTGGGACTGTTAGAGCCAAGGAAAGTGTTAGGAGCAGGACCTGGAAGTTCTAGGGGTTGGGTTACAATGTCTGCCCAGCCAGAAGCATTTTCCTGTGTCAGAGATGTACTTTGGGTCCCTGGGGCAACCAAGCCTGTGGAAGTCTCTGCTCTTGCAGGCCATCAGAGGGTGAGGGCCATTAGCCCTGGGTGTCTGAGAGTGCTAGGCCCGAGGGTAGTGTTAACCACTTTCCCTGGAAATTTTAGGGGTCATGCATTCAAGACTCCACAGGCTTGGAAGCACATTCCCTGGGGAAGGTATATGCTTTGGGACCCTGGGTAAAAACTAATCCTGTGGAAGTCGCTTCCTTGGTAGCTCATCAGGGAGGAGAGGGCCATTAGCTCTGGGTTTCTGGGAGTGCTAGATTTAAGGGAAGTGTAAGGAGCAGGACCTGGAAGTTTTAGGGTGTGGGGGTGTAATGCCTGCCCAGCCAGACAGCATTTTCCTTGGGTAAGAGATATGCTTTGGGACCCCCTGGGTAACAACAAAGCCTGTGGAAGTCCCTGCCATGGCAGGCCTTCAGGGAGGTGATGGACATTACCACAGTGTGACTGGGAGTGCTAGACCCAAGGGAAGTGTAAGGAGCAGGACCTGGAAGTTTTAGGGGAAGGGGGTACAATGCCTGGACAGCCAGACAGCATTTTCCTGTGTAAAATATGCTTTGGGACCTTGGGTAACAACCAAGCCTGTGGAATTCTCTGCTCTGGCAGGCCATCAGAGAGGTGAGGGGAATTAACTCTGAGACTATGGGACTATTAGAGCCAAGGGAAGTGTAAGAAGCAGGACCTGGAAGTTCCAGGGGGTGGGGTACAATGCCTGCACAGCCAGAGAGCATTTTTCCAGGGTAAGAGATGTGCTTTGTGACTCTGGGTAACAACCAAGCCTGTGGAGGTCCCTACCCTGGCAGGACATCAGGGAGGTGAGGGCCATTAGCCCTGGGTGTCTGGAAGAGCTTGACCCAAGTGAGGAGTTAACAGCAGGCCCTGAAAGTTTTTGGGGAATGCCAGCAGCTGTCTCCAGGCTAAGAGCATTGAGTCCTGGTATAATCCTAGAGGGAGCTGAAGTCCGTGGGAGAAAGTGTGACCAGATGTCCCTTGGTCATGGTGGGACCAGATGTCCCAGAGAGATGTTATGACAAGATGGCCCAACGGGCTTTTTAGATCAGTTGGCCCTCCTGGCTGTAGGCTGGGATTTCTCTAAATAGTGCTGGTCGGGCTTAATAGTCACTCTAGGGGAGTTTGTTGAAGCCAAGCCTGGCTGTGATGTCACTAGCTGGACATGGCATGACGCTGAGGATGGCAGGCTGATTCTGGAAGTCTCCAGGGTAAATGTAAGCAGTTCTCCCGGGGCAGAGAACACTTTCCCAGTGTGAGAACCAAGCCTCAGGAAGTCTCTGCCCTGGCAGGCCATCAGGGAGGTGAAAGGCATTAACCCTGAGACTGTGGGACTGTGGGAGTTTTAGGGGTTGGGGTACAATTCCTGCCCGGCCAGAGAGCATTTTCCCTGAATAAGAGATATACATTGGGAATCTGGGTAAAAACTAAGCCTGTGGAAGTCTCTGCCCTGACAGGCCATCAGGGAGGTGAGGGCCATTAGCTTGGGTGTCTGGAAGTGCTAGACCCAAATGAGGTGTTAACAGCAGGCCATGGAAGTTTAAGGGGAGTGCCAGCAGCAGTCTTTAGGCTAAGAGCACTGAGTCCTGGTGGAATGCTAGTGGGAGCTGAAGTCCCTGGGAGAAAGTGAGACCAGATGTCCCTTGGTCCTGGTGGGACCAGATGTCCCTGAGAGATGTTATGACGAGATGGCCCAAAGTACTTTTTAGACCAGATGGCCCAGCTGGCTGTTGGCTGTGATTTCTCTAAATAGTACTGATCAGAATTAATAGTCACTCTAGGGGAGTTTGTTGAAGCCTAGCTGGGCTGTGATGGCACTTGCTGGACATGGCTTGATGCTGAGGCTGGCAGGCCATTTCTGGAAGTCCCAAGGGTACATGCCAGCAGTTCCTCCAGGCAGAGCACTTTCCTGGGTAAGATCTATGCTTTGGGACCCTGGGAAACAACCAAGCTGGTGGAAGTCTCTGCCCTGTCAGGCCATCAGGGAGGTGAGGGGCATTAACCCTTAGACTGTGGGACTGATAGAGCAAAGGGAAGTGTAAGGATCAGGACCTGGAAGTTTTAGGGGGTGGGGGTACTATGTCTGCACAGCCAGAAAGCATTTTCCCTGGGACAGAGATGTGCTTTAGATCCCTGGGTAACAACCAAGCCAGTTGAAGACTTTGCTCTGGCAGGCCATCAGAGAGGTGAGGGCCATTAGCCCTGGGTGTCTAAGAGTGCTAGGCCTAAGGGGAGTGTTAACAGCTTGCCCTGGAAGTTTTAGGGGACATGCATTCATGAGTCCCCAGGCTTGGAAGCACATTCCCTGTGGAAGGTATATGCTTTGGGACCAAGGGTAAAAACTAATCCTGCGAAAGTCGCTACCTTGGCAGCTCATCAGGGAGGAGAGGGCCATTAGGTCTGGTTGTCTGGGAGTGCTAGATTTAAGGGAAGTGTAAGGAGCAGGACCTGGAAGTTTTAGGGGTTGGGGGTACAATGCCTGCCTAGCCAGACTGCATTTTCTTTGGGTAAGAGATATGCTTTGGGACCTTGGGTAACAACCAAGCCTGTGGAAGTCCCTGCCATGGCAGGCCTTCAGGGAGGTGAGGACATTACCACAGTGTGACTGGGAGTGCTAGATCCAAGGGAAGTGTAAGGAGCAGGAACTGGAAGTTTTAAGGGGATGGGGGTACAATGCCTGCCCAGCCAGACAGCATTTTCCCTGGGTAAGAAATATGGTTTGGGACCCTGGGTAACAACCAAGCCTGTGGAAGTCTCTGCTCTGGCAGGCCATCAGGGAGGTGAGGGGCATTAACTCTGAGACTGTGGGACTGTTAGAGCCAAGTGAAGTGTAAGGAGCAGGACCTGGAAATTTTAGGGGGGTGTGGTACAATGCCTGCACAGCCAGAGAGCATTTTTCCTGGGTAAGAGATGTGCTTTGTGACTCTGGGTAACAACCAAGCCTGTGGAGGTCCCTACCCGGGCAGGACATCAGGTAACTGAGGGCCATTAGCCTGGGTGTCTGGAAGAGCTAGACCCAAGTGAGGTGTTAACAGCAGGTCCTAGAAGTTTTTTGGGGAATGCCAACAGCTGTCTCGAGGCTTTGAGCATTGAGTCCTGGTATAATCCTAGTGGGAGCTGAAGTTCCTGGGAGAAAGTGTGACCAGATGTCCCTTGGACATGGTGGGACCAGATGTCCCTGAGAGATGTTATGACGAGATGGCCCATAGGACTTTTTAGACCAGATGGCCCTGCTGGCTGTTAGCTGGGATTTCTGTAAATAGTGCTGGTCGGGCTTAATAGTCACTCAAGGGGAGTTTGTTGAAGACTAGCCCGGCTGTGATGGAACTTGCTGGACATGGCTTGATGCTGAGGCTGGCAGGCTGATATTGGAAGTCTCCAGGGTACATGCCAGCAGTTCTCACCAGGCAGAGAGCACTTTCCCTGGGTAAGATATTTGCTTTGGGACCCTGGGCAACAACCAAGCCGGTGGAAGTCTCTGCCCTGGCAGTCCATCAGGGAGGTGAGGGGCATTAACCCTGAGACTGTGGGACTGTTAGAGCCAAGGAAAGTGTTAGGAGCAGGACCTGGAAGTTCTAGGGGGTTGGGTTACAATGTCTGCCCAGCCAGAAAGCATTTTCCCTGTGTCAGAGATGTACTTTGGGTCCCTGGGTAACAACCAAGCCTGTGGAAGTCTCTGCTCTTGCAGGCCATCAGAGGGGTGAGGGCCATTAGCCCTGGGTGTCTGAGAGTGCTAGGCCCGAGGGTAGTGTTAACCACTTTCCCTGGAAATTTTAGGGGTCATGCATTCAAGACTCCACAGGCTTGGAAGCACATTCCTTGGGGAAGGTATATGCTTTGGGACCCTGGGTAAAAACTAATCCTGTGGAAGTCGCTTCCTTGGTAGCTCATCAGGGAGGAGAGGGCCATTAGCTCTGGGTTTCTGGGAGTGCTAGATTTAAGGGAAGTGTAAGGAGCAGGACCTGGAAGTTTAGGGTGTGGGGTGTAATGCCTGCCCAGCCAGACAGCATTTTCCTTGGGTAAGAGATATGCTTTGGGACCCCTTGGGTAACAACAAAGCCTGTGGAAGTCCCTGCCATGGCAGGCCTTCAGGGAGGTGATGGACATTACCACAGTGTGACTGGGAGTGCTAGACCCAAGGGAAGTGTAAGGAGCAGGACCTGGAAGTTTTAGGGGGAGGGGGTACAATGCCTGGACAGCCAGACAGCATTTTCCCTGTGTAAGAAATATGCTTTGGGACCTTGGGTAACAACCAAGCCTGTGGAATTCTCTGCTCTGGCAGGCCATCAGAGAGGTGAGGGGAATTAACTCTGAGACTATGGGACTATTAGAGCCAAGGGAAGTGTAAGAAGCAGGACCTGGAAGTTCCAGGGGGTGGGGTACAATGCCTGCACAGCCAGAGAGCATTTTTCCAGGGTAAGAGATGTGCTTTGTGACTCTGGGTAACAACCAAGCCTGTGGAGGTCCCTACCTGGCAGGACATCAGGAGGTGAGGCCATTAGCCTGGGTGTCTGGAAGAGCTTGACCCAAGTGAGGGGTTAACAGCAGGCCCTGAAAGTTTTTGGGGAATGCCAGCAGCTGTCTCCAGGCTAAGAGCATTGAGTCCTGGTATAATCCTAGAGGGAGCTGAAGTCCCTGGGAGAAAGTGTGACCAGATGTCCCTTGGTCATGGTGGGACCAGATGTCCCAGAGAGATGTTATGACAAGATGGCCCAACGGGCTTTTTAGATCAGTTGGCCCTCCTGGCTGTAGGCTGGGATTTCTCTAAATAGTGCTGGTCGGGCTTAATAGTCACTCTAGGGGAGTTTGTTGAAGCCAAGCCTGGCTGTGATGTCACTAGCTGGACATGGCATGACGCTGAGGATGGCAGGCTGATTCTGGAAGTCTCCAGGGTAAATGTAAGCAGTTCTCCCGGGGCAGAGAACACTTTCCCAGTGTGAGAACCAAGCCTCAGGAAGTCTCTGCCCTGGCAGGCCATCAGGGAGGTGAAAGGCATTAACCCTGAGACTGTGGGACTGTGGGAGTTTTAGGGGTTGGGGTACAATTCCTGCCCGGCCAGAGAGCATTTTCCCTGAATAAGAGATATACATTGGGAATCTGGGTAAAAACTAAGCCTGTGGAAGTCTCTGCCCTGACAGGCCATCAGGGAGGTGAGGGCCATTAGCTTGGGTGTCTGGAAGTGCTAGACCCAAATGAGGTGTTAACAGCAGGCCATGGAAGTTTTAGGGGAGTGCCAGCAGCAGTCTTTAGGCTAAGAGCACTGAGTCCTGGTGGAATGCTAGTGGGAGCTGAAGTCCCTGGGAGAAAGTGAGACCAGATGTCCCTTGGTCCTGGTGGGACCAGATGTCCCTGAGAGATGTTATGACGAGATGGCCCAAAGTACTTTTTAGACCAGATGGCCCAGCTGGCTGTTGGCTGTGATTTCTCTAAATAGTACTGGTCAGAATTAATAGTCACTCTAGGGGAGTTTGTTGAAGCCTAGGCGGGTTGTGATGGCACTTGCTGGACATGGCTTGTTGCTGAGGCTGGCAGGCCATTTCTGGAAGTCCCAAGGGTACATGCCAGCAGTTCTCTCCAGGCAGAGAGCACTGTCCCTGGGTAAGATATATGCTTTGGAACCCTGGGAAACAACCAAGCTGGTGGAAGTCTCTGCCCTGTCAGGCCATCAGGGAGGTGAGGGGCATTAACCCTGAGACTGTGGGACTGTTAGAGCAAAGGGAAGTGTAAGGATCAGGACCTGGAAGTTTTAGGGAAAGGGGGTACAATGTCTGCCCACCCAGAAAGCATTTTCCCTGGGTCAGAGATGTGCTTTAGATCCCTGGGTAACAACAAGCCAGTTAATGACTCTGCTCTGGCAGGCCATCAGAGAGGTGAGGGCCATTAGCCCTGGGTGTCTGAGAGTGCTAGGCCTAAGGGGAGTGTTAACTGATTGCCCTGGAAGTTTCAGGGGACATGCATTCATGAGTCCCTAGGCTTGGAAGCACATTCCCTGGGAAAGGTATATGCTTTGGGACCCTGGGTAAAATTGAATTATGTGGAAGTCCCTACCTTGGCAGCTCATCAGGGAGGATAGGGCCATTAGGTCTGGTTGTCTGGGAGTGCTAGATTTAAGGGAAGTGTAAGGAGCAGGACCTGGATGTTTTAGGGGTTGGGGGTACAATGCCTGCCTAGCCAGACTGCATTTTCTTTGGGTAAGAGATATGCTTTGGGACCATGGGTAACAACCAAACCTGTGGAAGTCCCTGCCATGGCAGGCCTTCAGTTAGGTGAGGGACATTACCACAGTGTGACTGGGAGTGCTAGATCCAAGGGGAAGTGCAAAGACTAGGACCTGGAAGTTTTAGGGGGTGGGGGTACAATGCCTGCCCAGCCAGACAGCATTTTCCCTGGGTAAGAAATATGGTTTGGGACCCTGGGTAACAACCAAGCCTGTGGAAGTCTCTGCTCTGGCAGGCCATCAGGGAGGTGAGGGACATTAACTCTGAGACTGCGGGACTGTTAGAGCCAAGGGAAGTGTGAGGAGCAGGACCAGGAAGTTTTAGTGGGTGTGGTACAATGCCTGCACATCCAGAGATCATTTTTCCTGGGTAAGAGATGTGCTTTGTGACTCTGGGTAACAACCAAGCCTGTAGAGGTCCCTACCCTGGCAGGACATCAGGTAACTGAGGGGCCATTGGCCTGGGTGTCTGGAAGAGCTAGACCCAAGTGAAGTGTTAACAGCACGTCCTGGAAGTTTTTGGGGAATGCCAACAGCTGTCTCAAAGCTATGAGCATTGAGTCCTGGTATAATCCTAGTGGGAGCTGAAGTCCCTGGGAGAAAGTGTGACCAGATGTCCCTTGGACATGGAGGGACCAGATGTCCCTGAGTGATGTTATGACGAGATGGCCCAAAGGACTTTTTAGACCAGATGGCCCTGCTGGCTGTTAGCTGGGATTTCTGTAAATAGTGCTGTCGGGCTTAATAGTCACTCAAGGGAGTTTGTTGAAGACTAGCCCGCTGTGATGGAACTTGCTGGACATGGCTTGATGCTGAGGCTGGCAGGCTGATATTGGAAGTCCCAGGGTACATGCCAGCAGTTCTCACCAGGCAGAGAGCACTTTCCCTGGGTAAGATATTTGCTTTGGGACCCTGGGCAACAACCAAGCCGGTGGAAGTCTCTGCCCTGGCAGTCCATCAGGGAGGTGAGGGGCATTAACCCTGAGACTGTGGGACTGTTAGAGCCAAGGAAAGTGTTAGGAGCAGGACCTGGAAGTTCTAGGGGGTTGGGTTACAATGTCTGCCCAGCCAGAAAGCATTTTCCCTGTGTCAGAGATGTACTTTGGGTCCCTGGGTAACAACCAAGCCTGTGGAAGTCTCTGCTCTTGCAGGCCATCAGAGAGGTGAGGGCCATTAGCCCTGGGTGTCTGAGAGTGCTAGGCCCGAGGGTAGTGTTAACCACTTTCCTTGGAAATTTTAGGGGACATGCATTCATGACTCCTCAGGCTTGGAAGCACATTCCCTGGGGAAGGTATACGCTTTGGAACCCTAGACAAAACTAATCCTGTGGAAGTCGCTTCCTTGGTAGCTCATCAGGGAGGAGAGGGCCATTAGCTCTGGGTTTCTGGGAGTGCTAGATTTAAGGGAAGTGTAAGGAGCAGGACCTGGAAGTTTTAGGGTGTGGGGGTGTAATGCCTGCCCAGCCAGACAGCATTTTCTTTGGGTAAGAGATATGCTTTGGGACCCCCTGGGTAACAACAAAGCCTGTGGAAGTCCCTGCCATGGCAGGCCTTCAGGGAGGTGATGGACATTACCACAGTGTGACTGGGAGTGCTAGACCCAAGGGAAGTGTAAGGAGCAGGACCTGGAAGTTTTAGGGGGAGGGGGTACAATGCCTGGACAGCCAGACAGCATTTTCCCTGGAAATATGCTTTGGGACCTTGGGTAACAACCAAGCCTGTGGAAGTCACTGCTCTGGCAGGCCATCAGGGAGGTGAGGGGAATTAACTCTGAGACTATGGGACTATTAGAGCCAAGGGTAGTGTAAGAAGCAGGACCTGGAAGTTCCAGGGGGTGGGGTTCAATGCATGCACAGCCAGAGAGCATTTTTCCTGGGTAAGAGAAGTGCTTTGTGACTCTGGGTAACAACCAAGCCTGTGGAGGTCCCTAAACTGGCAGGACATCAGGGAGGTGAGGGCCATTAGGGCTGGGTGTCTGGAAGAGCTTGACCCAAGTGAGGTGTTAACAGCAGGCCCTGAAAGTTTTGGGGGAATGCCAGCAGCTGTCTCCAGGCTAAGAGAATTGAGTCCTGGTATAATCCTAGAGGGAGCTGAAGTCCCTGGGAGAAAGTGTGACCAGATGTCCCTTGGTCATGGTGGGACCAGATGTCCCTGAGAGATGTTATGACAAGATGGCCCAACGGGCTTTTTGAACCAGTTGACCCTCCTGGCTGTTGGCTGGGATTTCTCTAAATAGTGCTCTTCAGGCTTAATAGTCACACTAGGGGAGTTTGTTGAAGCCAAGCCTGGCTGTGATGTCACTAGCTGGACATGGCATGACGCTGAGGATGGCAGGCTGATTCTGGAAGTCTCCAGGGTACATGTCAGCAGTTCTCCTGGGGCAGAGAACACTTTCCCTGGGTGAGAACCAAGCCTCTGGAAATCTCTGCCCTGGCAGGCCATCAGGGAGGTGAGAGGCATTAACCCTGAGACTGTGGGACTGTGGAAGTTTAAGGGGGTGGGGTACAATTCCTGCCCAGCCAGAGAGCATTTTCCCTGAATAAGAGATATACTTTGGGAATCTGGGTAAAAACTAAGCCTGTGGAAGTCTCTGCCCTGATAGGCCATCAGGGAGGTGAGGGCCATTAGCCTGGGTGTCTGGAAGTGCTAGACCCAAATGAGGTGTTAACAGCATGCCATGGAAGTTTTAGGGGAGTGTCAGTAGCAGTCTTCAGGCTAAAAGCACTGAGTCCTGGTGGAATCCTAGTGGGAGCTGAAGTCCCTGGGAGAAAGTGAGACCAGATGTCCCTTGGTCCTGGTGGGACCAGATGTTCCTCAGAGATGTTATGATGAGATGGCCCAAAGGACTTTTTAGACCAGATAGCCCAGCTAGCTGTTGGCTGTGATTTCTTTGAATAGTACTGGTCAGAATTAATAGTCACTCTAGGGGAGTTTGTTGAAGCCTAGCCGGGCTGTGATGGCACTTGCTGGACATGGCTTGATGCTGAGGCTGGCAGGCTGTTTCTGGAAGTCCCCAGGGTACATGCCAGCAGTTCTCTCCAGGCAGAGAGCACTTTCCCTGGGTAAGATATATGCTTTGGGACCCGTGGAAACAACCAAGCTGGTGGAAGTCTCTGCCCTGGCAGGCCATCAGGGAGGTGAGGGGCATTAACACTGGGACTGTGGGACTGTTAGAGCACAGGGAAGTGTAAGGATCAGGACCTGGAAGTTTTATGGGGTGGGGGTACAATGTCTGCCCAGCCAGAAAGCATTTTCCCTGGGACAGAGATGTGCTTTAGATCCCTGGGTAACAACCAAGCCTGTTGAAGACTTTGCTCTGGCAGGCCATCAGAGAGGTGAGGGCCATTAGCCCTGGGTGTCTAAGAGTGCTAGGCCTAAGGGGAGTGTTAACAGCTTGCCCTGGAAGTTTTAGGGGACATGCATTCATGAGTCCCCAGGCTTGGAAGCTCATTCCCTGGGAAGGTATATGCTTTGGAACCCTGGTTAAAAACTAATCCTGTGGAAGTCCCTACCTTGGCAGCTCATCAGGGAGGAGAGGGCCATTAGGTCTGGTTGTCTGGGAGTGCTAGATTTAAGGGAAGTGTAAGGAGCAGGACCTGGAAGTTTTAGGGGGTGAGGGTACAATGCCTGCCTAGTCAGACTGCATTTTCTTTGGGTAAGAGATATGCTTTGGGACCCTGGGTAACAACCATGCCTGTGGAAGTCTCTGCCACGGCAGGCCTTCAGGGAGGTGAGGGACATTACCACAGTGTGACTGGGAGTGCTAGATCCAAGGGAAGTGTAAGGAGCAGGAACTGGAAGTTTTAAGGGGTTGGGGGTACAATGCCTGCCAAGCCAGAGAGCATTTTCCCTGGGTAAGAAATATGGTTTGGGACACTGGGTAACAACCAAGCCTGTGGAAGTCTCTGCTCTGGCAGGCCATCAGGGAGGTGAGGGGCATTAACTCTGAGACTGTGGGACTGTTGGAGCCAAGGGAAGTGTGAGGAGCAAGACCCGGAAGTTTAAGGGGGTGGGGTACAATGCCTGCCCAGCCAGACAGCATTTTCCCTGGGTAAGAGATGTGGTTTGGGACTCTGGGTAACAACCAAGCCTGTAGAGTTCCCTACCCTGGAAGAACATCAGGGAAATGAGGGCCATTAGCCTGGGTGTCTGGAAGAGCAAGACCCAAGTGAAGTGTTAACAGCAGGCCCTGGAAGTTTTTGCTGAATGCCAAGAGCTGTCTCCAGCCTAAGAGCATTGAGTCCTGGTATAATCCTAGTGGAAGCTGAAGTCCCTGGGAGAGAGTGTGACCAGATGTCCCTTGGTCATGGTGAGACCAGATGTTCCTGAGAGATGTTATGACGAGATGGCCGAACGGGCTTTTTAGACCTGTTGGTACTCCGGCTGTTGGCTGGGATTTCTCTGAATAGTGCTGGTCGGGCTTAATAGTCACTATAGGGGAGTTTGTTGAGGCCTAGCCCTGCTGTGATGGCACTGGCTGGACATGGCTTGACACTGAGGCTGGCAGGCTGATTCTGGAAGTCTCCAGGATATATGTCAGCAGTTCTTCTGTGGCCGGGAGCACTTTCTCTAAGTAAGAACGAAGCCTCTGGGAGTCTCTGCCCTGGCAGGCCATCAGGGAGATGAGGGACATTAACCCTGAGACTGTGGGACTGTTAGAGCCAAGGGAAGTGTAAGGAGCAGGACCTGGAAGTTTTATGGGGTGGGGGTAAAATGCCTGCCCAGCCAGACAGCATTTTCCCTGGATAAGAGATATGCTTTGGGAATCTGGATAACAACCAAGCCTGTGGAAGTCACTGCCCTGACAGGCCATCAGGGAGATAAGGGCCATTAGCCCTGGGTGTCTGGGAGTGCTAGACCAAAGGCAAGTGCAAGGAGCAGGATCTGGAAGTTTTAGGTGGTGGGAGTACAATGCCTGACCTGCCAGATAGCTTTTTCCCTGTGTAAGAGTTGTGCTTTTGGACCCTGGGTAACAATCAAGCCTGTGGAAGTTCCAACCCTGGCAGGCCATCAGGGATGTGAGGCCTATTAGCCCTGGGTGTCTGGAAGTGCTAGACCCAAATGAGGTGTTAACAGCAGGCCATGGAAGTTTTAGGTGAGTGCCAGCAGCAGTCTTCAGGCTAAGAGCACTAAGTCCCGGTGGAATCCTAGTGGGAGCTGTAGACCCCAGGAGAAAGTGAGACCAGATGTCACTTGGTCCTGGTGGGACCAGATGTACCTGAGAGATGTTAGGACGAGATGGCCCAAAGGACTTTTTAGACCAGATGGACCTGCTGGCTGTTAGCTGGGATTTCAGTAAATAGTGCTGGTCGGGCTTAATAGTCACTCTAGGGGAGTTTGTTGAAGACTAGCCTGGCTGTGATGGCACTTGCTGGACATGGCTTGATGCTGAGGCTGGCAGGCTGATATTGGAAGTCTCCAGGCTACATCTCGGCAGTTCTCCTGAGGCAGAGAGCACTTTCCCTGGGTGAGACATATGCATTGGGACCCTAGGTGACAACCAAGGCTCTGGAACTCTCTGCCCTGTCTGGCCATCAGGGAGGTGAGGGACATTAACTCTGAGACTGTGGGACTGTTAGTGCCAAGGGAAGTGTATGGTGAAGGACCTGTAAGTTTTAGGGGGTGGGGGTACAATGTCTGCACAGCCAGAGAACATTTTCCCTGGGTAAGAGATAAGCTTTGGGACCCTGTGTAACAACCAAGCCTATGGAAGTCTCTGCCCTCTCAGGCCATCAGGGAGGTGAGTGTCATTAACCCTGAAACTGTGGTACTGTTAGAGCCATAGGAAGTGTAAGGTGCAGGACCTGGAACTTTTAGGAGTTGGGGGTACAATGCCTACACAGCCAGACAGCATTTTCCCTCAGTAAGAGATATGCTTTGGGTCTCTGCATAACAACCGTGCCTGTGGAAGTCTCTTTCCTGGCAGGCCATCAGGAAGTTGAGTGCCATTAGCCCTGGGTGTCTGGGAGAGCTAGGCCCAAGGGAAGTTAGAGTATGATCTGGAAGTTTTAGGGGGTTGGAGTACTAGGGCACCCCAGCCAGATAGCACCTTCACTGGGTAAGACAAATGCTTTGGTACCCTGTGTAAAAGTCAAGCCTGTGGAAGTCCATGCCATGGCAGAGCATCAGGGAGGTGAGGGCCATTATCCTTCAGAGTCTGGGAGTGCTAGGCCCAAGGGAAGTGTTAACAGCTGGCTCTGGAAGTTTTATGGGACACGTCTGCATGAGTCCCCAGGCTTGGAATCATATTCCCTGGGCAAGGCATATGCTTTGCGACCCTGGACAAAAACTAATCCTGTGGAAGTCCCTACCCTGGCAGCTCATCAGGGAGGAGAGGGTTATTAGCTCTGGTGTCTGGGCGTGCAAGATTTAAGGGAAGTGTAAGGGACAGGACCTGGAAGTTTCAGGGGGTGAGGGTATAATGCCTACCCAGCCAGACAGCATTTTCTTTGGGTAAGAGATATGCTTTGGGACCCTGGGTAACAACCAAGCCTGTGGAAATCTCTGCCCTGACAGGCCATAAGGGAGATAAGGGCCATTAGCCCTGTGTGTCTGGGAGTGCTACACCCAAGGGAAGTGTAAGGATCAGGATCTGGAAGTTTTAGGTGGTGGGAGTACAATGCCTGCCCTGACAGATAGCTTTTTCCCTGTGTAAGAGTTGTGCTTTTGGACACTGGGTAACAGTCAAGCCTCTGGAAGTTCCAACCCTAGCAGGCCATCAGGGATTTGAGGCCCATTAGCCCTGGGTGTCTGGAAGTGCTAGACCCCAATGAGGTGTTAACAGCAGGCCATGGAAGTTTTAGGGGAGTGCCAGCAGCAGTATTCAGGCTAAGAGCACTAAGTCCTCGTGGAATCCTAGTGGGAGCTGTAGACCCCGGGAGAAAGTGAGCCCAGATGTCACTTGGTCCTGGTGGGACCAGATGTACCTGAGAGATGTTAGGACGAGATGGCCCAAAGGACTTTTTAGACCAGATGGACCTGCTGGCTGTTGGCTCGGATTTCTGTAAATAGTGCTGGTCGGGCTTAATAGTCACTCTAGGGGAGTTTGTTGAAGACTCGCCCGGCCGTGATGGCACTTGCTGGACATGGCTTGATGCTAAGGCTGGCAGGCTGATATTGGAAGTCTCCAGGGTACATCTCAGCAGTTCTTCCGAGGCAGAGAGCACTTTCCCTGGGTGAGACATATGCATTGGGACCCTAGGTGACAAACAAGCCTCTGGAAGTCCCTGCCCTGTCAGGCAATCAGGGAGGTGAGGGGCATTAACTCTGAGACTGTGGGACTGTTAGAGCCAAGGGAGGTGTAAGGTGCAGGACCTGGAAATTTTAGGGGGTGGGGGTACAATGCCTGCCCAGCCAGAGAGCATTTTTCTGTGTGAGAGATAAGCTTTGGGACCCTGGGTAACAACCAAGCCTATGGAAGTCTCTGCCCTGGCAGGCTGTCAGGGAGGTGAGTGTCATTAACCCTGAAACTGTGGGACTGTTAGAGCCAAAGGAAGTGTAAGGTGCAGGACCTGGAACTTTTAGGGGGTGGGGGTACAATGCCTACCCAGCCAGTGAGCATTTTCCCTCAGTAAGAGATATGCTTTGGGTCTCTACGTAACAACCATGCCTGTGGAAGTCTCTTTCCTGGCAGGCCATCAGGAAGGTGAGGGCCATTAGCCCTGGGTGTCTGGGAGTGCAAGGCCCAAGGGAAGTTAAAGTGTATTACAGGGAAGTTTTTGGGGTGTTGGAGTACCAGGCCACCCCAGCCAGATAGCACCTTCACTGGGTAAGACAAATGCTTTGGTACCCTGTGTAAAAGCCAAGCCTGTGGAAGTCTTGCCCTGGCAGAGCATCAGGGAGGTGAGGGCCATTATTCTTCAGAGTCTGGGAGTGCTAGGCCCAAGGGAAGTGTTAACAGCTGGCCTTGGAAGTTTTATGGGACACGCCTGCATGAGTCCCCAGGCTTGGAAGCATATTCCCTGGGCAAGGCATATGCTTTGCGACCCTGAATAAAAACTAATCCTGTGGATGTCCCTACCCTGGCAGCTCATCAGGGAGGAGAGGGCCATTAGCTCTGGTGTCTGGGTGTGCAAGATTTAAGGGAAGTGTAAGGGACAGGACCTGGAAGCTTCAGGCGGTGAGTGTACAATGCCTGCCCAGCCAGACAGCATTTTCTTTGGGTAAGAGATATGCTTTAGGACCCTGGGTAACAACCAAGCCTGAGGAAGTCTCTGCCCTGACAGGCCATCAGGGAGATAAGGGCCATTAGCCCTGGGTGTCTGGGAGTGCTAGACCCAAGGGAAGTGAAAGGAGCAGGGTCTGGAAGTTTTAGATGGTGGGAGTACAATGCCTGCCCTGCCAGATAGCTTTTTCCCTGTGTAAGAGTTGTGCTTTTGGACCCTGGGTAACAATCAAGCCTGTGGAAGTTCCAACCCTGGCAGGCCATCAGGGATGTGAGGTCCATTAGCCCTGGGTGTATGGAAGTGCTAAACCCAAATGAGGTGTTAAAAGCAGGCCATGGAAGTTTTAGGGGAGTGCCAGCAGCAGTCATCAGGATAAGAGCACTGAGTCCCGGTGGAATCCTAGTGGGAGCTGTAGATAACGGGAGAAAGTGAGCCCAGATGTCAATTGGTCCTGGTGGGACCAGATGTCCCTGAGAGATGTTATGACGAGATGGCCCTAAGGACTTTTTAGACCAGATAGCCCTGCTGGCTGTTAGCTGGGATTTCTGTAAATAGTGCTGGTCGGGCTTAATAGTCACTCTAAGGGAGTTTGTTGAAGACTAGCCCGGTTGTGATGGCACTTGCTGGACATGACTTGATGCTGAGGCTGGCAGGCTGATATTGGAAGTCTCCAGGGAACATCTCAGCTGTTCTCCCGAGGCAGAGAGCACTTTCCCTGGGAGAGACATATGCATTTGGACGCTAGGTGACAACCAAGCCTCTGTAAGTCTCTGCCCTGTCAGGCCATCAGTTAGGTGAGGGGCATTAACTCTGAGACTGTGGAACTATTAGAGCCAAGGGAAGTGTAAGGTGCAGGACCTGGAAGTTTTAGGGGGTGGGGGTACAATGCCTTCCAAGCCAGAGAGCATTTTCCCTGGGTAAGAGATAAGCTTTGGGACCCTGGGTAACAACCAAGCCTGTGGAAGTCTCTGCCCTGGCAGGCCATCAGGGAGGTGAGTGTCATTAACCCTGCAACTGTGGGACTGTTAGAACCAAAGGAAGTGTAAGGTGCAGGACCTGGAACTATTAGGGGGTGGGGGTATAATGCCTACCCAGCCAGAGAGCATTTTCCCTCAGTAAGAGATATGCCTTGGGTCTCTGCGTAACAACCATGCCTGTGGAAGTCTCTTTCCTGGCAGGCCATCAGGAAGGTGTGGGCCATTAGCCCTGGGTGTCTGGGAGTGCTAGGCCCAAGGGAAGTTAAAGAGTATGACCTGGAAGTTTTTGGGGGTTGGAGTACCAGGCAACCACAGCCAGATAACACCTTCACTGGGTAAGACAAATGCTTTGGTACCCTTTGTAAAAGCCAAGCCTGTGGAAGTCCATGCCATGGCAGAGCATCAGGGAAGTGAGGGCCATTATCCTTCAGAGTCTGGGAGTGCTAGGCCCAAGGGAAGTGTTAACAGCTGGCTCTGGAAGTTTTATGGGACAGGCCTGCATGAGTCCCCAGGCTTGGAAGCATATTCCGTGGGCAAGGCATATGCTTTGCGACCCTGGATAAAAACTAATCCTGTGGAAGTCCCTATCCTGGCAGCTCATCAGGGAGGAGAGGGCCATTAGCTCCGGTGTGTGGGCGTGCAAGATTTAAGGGAAGTGTAAGTGACAGGACCTGGAAGTTTCAGGGGGTGAGGGTACAATGCCTGCCCAGCCAGACAGCATTTTCTTTGGGTAAGAGATATGCTTTGGGACTCTGGGTAACAACCAAGCCTGTGGAAGTCTTTGTCCTGACAGGCCATCATGGAGATAAGGGCCATTAGCCCTGGGTGTCTGGGAGTGCTAGACCCAAGGGAAGTGTAAGGAGCAGGATCTGGAAGTTTTAGGTGGTGGGAGTACAATGCCTGCCCAGCCAGATAGCTTTTTCCCTGTGTAAGAGTTGTCCTTTTGGACTCTGAGTAACAATCAAGCCTGTGGAAGTTCCAACCCTGGCAGGCCATCAGGGATGTGAGGCCCATTAGCCCTGGGTGTCTGGAAGTGCTAGACCCAAATGAGGTGTTAACAGCAGGCCATGGAAGTTTTAGGGGAGTGCCAGCAGCAGTCTTCAGGCTAAGAGCACTGAGTCCTGATGGAATCCTAGTGGGAGCTGTAGACCCCGGGAGAAAGTGAGACCAGATGTCCCTTGGTTCTGGTGGGACCAGATGTCCCTGAGAGATGTTATTATGAGATGGCCCAAAGGACTTTTTAGACCAGATGGCCCTGCTGGTTGTTAGCTGGGATATCTGTAAATTGTGCTGGTCGGGCTTAATAGTCACTCTAGGGGAGTTTGTTGAAGACTAGCCCGGCTGTGATGGCACTTGCTGGACATGGCTTGATGCTGAGGCTGGCAGGCTGATATTGGAAGTCTCCAGGGTACATCTCAGCAGTTCTCCCGAGGCAGAGAGCACTTTCCCTGTGTGAGACATATGCATTGGGACCATAGGTGACAACCAAGCCTCTGGAAGTCTCTGACCTGTCAGGCCATCAGGGAGGTGAGGGGTATTAACTCTGAGACTGTGGGACTGTTAGAGCCAAGGGAAGTGTAGGGTGCACGACCTGTAAGTTTTAGGGGTTGGGGGTACAATGCCTGCCCAGCCAGAGAACATTTTCCCTGGGTAAGAGATAAGCTTTGGGACCCTGGGTAACAACCAAGCCTGTGGAAATCTCTGCCCTGGCAGGCCTTCAGGGAGCTGAGTGTCATTAACCCTGAAACTGTGGGACTGATAGAGCCAAAGGAAGTGTAAGGTGCAGGACCTGGAACTTTTAGGGTGTGGGGGTACAATGCCTACCCAGCCAGAGAGCATTTTCCCTCAGTAAGATATATGCCTTGGGTCTCTGCGTAACAACCAAGCCTGTGGAAGTCTCTTTCCTGGCAGGCCATCAGGAAGGTGAAGGCCATTAGCCCTGGGTGTCTGGGAGTGCTAGGCCCAAGGGAAGTTAAAGAGTATGACCTGGAAGTTTTTGGGGGTTGGAGTACCAGGCCACCCCAGCCAGATAGCACCTTCACTGGGTAAGACAAATGCTTTGGTACCCTGTGTAAAAGCCAAGCCTGCGGAAGTCTGTGTCCTGGCAGAGCATCAGGGAGGTGAGGGCCATTATCCTTCAGAGTCTGGGAGTGCTAGGCCCAAGGGAAGTGTTAACAGCTGGCCCTGGAAGTTTTATGGGACACACCTGCATGAGTCCCCAGGCTTGGAAGCATATTCCCTGGGCAAGGCATATGCTTTGCGACCCTGGACAAAAACTAATCCTGTGGAAGTCCCTACCCTGGCAGCTCATCAGGGAGGAGAGGGCCATTAGCTCTGGTGTGTGGGTGTGCAAGACTTAAGGGAAGTGTACGGGACAGGACCTGGAAGTTTATGGGGGTGAGGGTACAATGCCTGCTCAGCCAGACAGCATTTTCTTTGGGTAAGAGATATGCTTTGGGACCCTGGGTAACAACCAAGCCTGTGGAAGTCTCTGTCCTGATAGGCCATCAGGGAGGTAAGGGCCATTAGCCCTGGGTGTCTGGGAGTGCTAGACCCAATGGAAGTGTAAGGTGCTGGATCTGGAAGTTTTAGGTGGTGGGAGTACAATGCCTGCCTTGCCAGAAAGCTTTTTCCCTTTGTAAGAGTTGTGCTTTTGGTCCCTGGGTAACAATCAAGCCTGTGGAAGTTCCAACCCTGGCAGGCCATCAGGGATGTGAGGCCCATTAGCCCTGGGTGTCTGGAAGTGCTAGACCCAAATAAGGTGTTAACAGCAGGCCATTGAAGTTTTATTTTTTTTAAATTCTCATTTTTATTTAAATTCAAAAAACAATAACAATAACATCAATCAATCAGAAAACAGGAATGGTACAAAAACTGTAACAATGTCCAAAAAATAGCTCAAGACATGGCAGACATGGGATAAACAACCTTCCCCCCACAACCACCCCACTCCCTCCCCCCCAAGAGGGTGTCACCACTGAGAAAAACAAGGGAGACCAAGAAGGTATAAAGGTGAGGGGCCATGGAAGTTTTAGGGGAGTGCCAGCAGCAGTCTTCAGGCTAAGAGCACTGAGTCCTGGTGGAATCCTAGTGGGAGCTGTAGACCCCGGGAGAAAGTGAGACCAGATGTCCCTTGGTCCTGGTGGGACCAGATGTCCCTAAGAGATGTTATGACGAGATGGCCCGAAGGACTTTTTAGACTAGATGGCCCTGCTGGCTGTTAGCTGGGATTTCTGTAAATAGTGCTGGTCGGGCTTAATAGTCACTCTAGGGGAGTTTGTTGAAGACTAGCCCGGTAGTGATGGCACTTGCTGGACATGGCTTGATGCTGAGGCTGGCAGGCGGATATTGGAAGTCTCCAGGGTACATCTCAGCAGTTCTCCCGAGGCAGAGAGCACTTTCCCTGTGTGAGACATATGCATTGGGACCCTAGGTGACAACCAAGCCTCTGGAAGTCTCTGCCCTGTCAGGCCATCAGGGAGGTGAGGGGCATTAACTCTGAGACTGTGGAACTGTTAGAGCCAAGGGAAGTGTAAGGTGCAGGACCTGGAAGTTTTAGGGGGTTGGGGTACAATGCCTGCCCAGCCAGAGAGCATTTTCCCTGGGTAAGAGTTAAGCTTTGGGACCCTGGGTAACAACCAAGCCTATGGAAGTCTCTGCCCTGGCAGGCCATCAGGGAGGTGAGTGTCATTAACCCTGAAACTGTGGGACTGTTAGAGCCAAAGGAAGTGTAAGGTGCAGGACCTGGAACTTTTAGGGGGTGGGGGTACAATGCCTACCCAGCCAGAGATCATTTTCCCACAGGAAGAGATATGCTGTGGGTCTCTGCGTAACAACCATGCCTGTAGAAGTCTCTTTCCTGGCAGGCCATCAGGAAGGTGAGGGCCATTAGCCCTTGGTGTCTGGGAGTGCTAGGCCCAAGGGAAGTTAAAGAGTATGACCTGGAAGTTTTAGGGGGTTGGAGTACCAGGCCACCACAGCCAGATAGCACCTTCACTGGGTAAGAGAACTGCTTTGGTACCCTGTGTAAAAGCCAATCCTGTGGAAGTCCATTCCCTGGCAGAGCATCAGGGAGGTGAGGGGCATTATTCTTCAGAGTCTGGGAGTGCTAGGCCCAAGGGAAGTGTTAACAGCTGGCCTGGAAGTTTTATGGGACACACCTGCATGAGTCCCCTGGCTTGGAAGCATATTCCCTGAGCAAGGCATATGCTTTGTGACCCTGGATAAAAACTAATCCTGTGGAAGTCCCTACCCTGGCAGCTCATCAGGGAGGAGAGGGCCATTAGCTCTGGTGTCTGGGCATGCAAGATTTAAGGGAAGTTTAAGGGACAGGACCTGGAAGTTTCATGGGGTGAGGGTACAATGCCTGCCCAGCCAGACAGCATTTTCTTTGTGTAAAAGATATGCTTTGGGACCCTGGGTAACAACCAAGCCTGTGGAAGTCCCTGCAATGGCAGGCCATCAGGGAGGAGAGGAACATTACCACAGTGTGACTGGGAGTGCTATACCAAAGGGAAGTGTAAGGAAAAGGACCTGGAAGTTTTAGGGGGTGGGGTACAATGCCTGCCCAGCCAGACCGCATTTTCCCTGGATAAGAAATATGGTTTGGGACCCTGAGTAACAACCAAGCCTTTGGAAGTCTGTGCTCTGGCAGGCCATCTGGGAGGTGAGGGGCATTAACTCTGAGACTGTGGGACTGTTAGAGCCAAGGGAACTGTAAGGTGCAGGACCTGGAAGTTTTGGGGGGTGGGAGTACAATGCCTGCCAAGCCAGAGAGCATTTTCCCTGGGAAAGAGATAAGCTTTGGGACCCTGGGTAACAACCAAGCCTGTCGAAGTCTCAGCCCTGGCAGGCCATCAGGGAGGTGAGTGTCATTAACCCTGCAAATGTGGGACTGTTAGAGCCAAAGGAATTGTAAGGTGCAGGACCTGGAACTTTTAGGGGGTGGAGGTACAATGCCTACCCAGCCAGAGTGCATTTTCCCTCAGTAAGAGATATGCCTTGGGTCTCTGCGTAACAACCTAGCCTGTAGAAGTCTCTTTCCTGGCAGGCCATCCGGAAGGTGAGGGCCATTAGCCCTGGGTGCTTGGAGTTCTAGGCCCAAGGGAAGTTAAAGAGTATGACCTGGAATTTTAAGGGGTTGGAGTACCAGGCCACCACAGCCAGATAGCACCTTCACAGGGTAAGACAAATGCTTTGGTACCCTTTGTAAAAGCCAAGCCTGTGGAAGTCCATGCCCTGGCAGAGCATCAGGGAAGTGAGAGCCATTATCCTTCAGAGTCTGGGAGTTCTAGGCCCAAGGGAAGTGTTAACAGCTGGCCCTGGAAGTTTTATGGGACACGCCTGCATGAGTCTCCAGGCTTGGAAGCATATTCCCTTGGCAAGGCATATGCTTTGCAACTTTGGATAAAAACTAATCCTGTTGAAGTCCCTACCCTGGCAGCTCATCAGGGAGGAGAGGGCCATTAGCTCTGGTGTGTGGGTGTGCAAGATTTAAGGGAAGTGTAAGGGACTGGACCTGGAAGTTTCAGGGGGTGAGGGTACAATGCCTGCCCAGCCAGACAGCATTTTCTTTGGGTAAGAGATATGCTTTGGGACCCTGGGTAACAACCAAGCCTGTGGAAGTCTTTGCCCTGACAGGCCATCACGGAGATAAGGGCCATTAGCCCTGGGTGTCTGGGAGTGCTAGACCCAAGGGAAGTGTAAGGAGCAGGATCTGGAAGTTTTAGGTGGTGGGAGTACAATGCCTGCCCTGCCAGATAGCTTTTTCCTTGTGTAAGAGTTGTGCATTTGGACCCTGAGTAACAATCAAGCCTGTGGAAGTTCCAACCCTGGCAGGCCATCAGGGATGTGAGGCCCATTAGCACTGGGTGTCTGGAAGTGCTAGACCCAAATGAGGTGTTAACAGCAGGCCATGGAAGGTTTAGGGGAGTGCCAGCAGCAGTCTTCAGGCTAAGAGCACTGAGTCCTGGTGGAATCCTAGTGGAGCTGCAGACCCTGGAGAAAGTGAGACCAGATGTCCTGGTCCTGGTGGGACCAGACATCCCTGAGAGATGTTATGACGAGAGGGCCAAAGGACTTTTTTAGACCAGATGGCCCTGCTGGTTGTTAGCTGATTTCTAGTAAATAGTGCTGGTCTTAATAGTCACTCTAGGGGAGTTTGTTGAAGACTAGCCTGCCAGATGGCACTTGCTGGACATGGCTTGATGCTGGAGGCTGGCAGGCTGATATTGAAGTCTCCAGGGCATCTCAGCAGTTCTCCCGAGGCAGAGAGCACTTTCCTCTGTGAGACATATGCATTGGGACCATAGGTGACAACCAAGCCTCTGGAAGTCTCTGACCTGTCAGGCCATCAGGGAGGAGAGGGCATTAGCGCTGAGACTGTGGGACTGTTAGGAGCCAAGGGAAGTAGGTGCAGGACCCTGTGTTTTAGGTGGGAGTACAATGCCTGCCCCAGCCAGAGAAATCATTTTCCGGGTAAGAGATACATTGGGACCCTGGGTAACAACCAAGCCTGTGGAAGTCTCTGCTCCTGGCTGGCCTTCTGTGAGGTGAGTGTCATTAACCCTGAAACTGTGGGACTGTTAGAGCCAAAGGGAAGTGTAAGGCAGGACCTGGAACTTTAGTGGGGGACAATGCCTACCCAGCCAGAGTATATTTACCTCAAGACATATGCCTTGGGTCTCGTGCAACAACCAAGCCTGTGGAGTCTCTTTCCTGGCAGCCATCAGGAAGGTGAAGGCCATTAGCCCTGGGTGTCTGGGGTGCTAGGCCCAAGGGAAGTTAAAGAGTATGACCTGGAAGTTTTAGGGGTTTGGAGTACCAGGCCACCCCAGCCAGATAGCACCTTCACTGGGTAAGACAAATGCTTTGGTACCCTGAAAGCCGTGCCTGTGGAAGTCTCTGTCCTGGCAGGTCATCAGGGAGGTGAGTGTCATACCCTGAAACTGTGATGCACTGTTAGAGTCAAAGGAAGTGTAAGGTGGCAGGACCTGGAACGTTTAGGGGGGAACAATGCTCACTACACAGAGAGCATTTTCCTCAGAAGAGATTTGCTTGGGTCTCTCATACAACCATGTCTGTGGGAAGTCTCTTTCTGGCAGGCCATCAGAAGGTGTGAGGCCATTAGCCTGGTGTCTGGGAAGAAGTAAACAGGGAAGCAAGAGAAGGACCTGAAGTTTTAGGGTTGAGACCAGGCCACCCCAGCCAGATATAGCACCTTCACTGGGTAAAAAGACAAATGCTTGGGTACCCCTGTGTGTAGCTGTTTGTAGTTCTCTGGCAGGTCATCAGGGAGGTGAGTGTCATTAACCTGAAACTGTGTGTACTGTTAGGACAAAGGAAGGGTGGACAGACCTGGAAGTTTTCAGGGGTGGTGGGCTGCCTGCCCAGCCAGACAGCATTTTCTTGGGTGATAGATGCTTTGGGACCTGGGTAACAACCAAGGCTGTGGAAGTCTCTGTTCTGACAGGCCATCACGGAGATAGGCCATTATCCTGGGTGTCTGGAGTGCTAGACCCAAGGAAGTGTAAGGAGCAGGATCTGGAAGTTTTGTGTGGTGGGAGTACAATGCCTGCCCTGCCTGTGGCGCTTTTCCTGCGTGGGAGAGTTGTGCTTTTGGACCCTGAGTAACAATCAAGCCTGTGGAAGTTCAACCCTGGCAGGCCATCAGGGACGTGAGGCCCATTAGCCCTGGGTTTCTGGAAGTAAGTAGACCCAAATGGGTGTTAACAGTAGGTCATGGAAGTTTTAGGAGTGCCAGCAGCAGTCTCTCAGGCTAAGAGCACTGAGTACTGGTGGAATCTAGTGGGAGCTCGTAGACCTCGGGAGAAAGTGAGACCAGATGTCCCTTGGTCCTGGTGGGACCAGATGTCCCTGAGAGATGTTATGACGAGATGGCACAAAGGACTTTTTAGACCAGATGGCCCTGCTGGTTGTTAGCTGGGATTTCAGTAAATAGTGCTGGTCGGGCTTAACAGTCACTCTAGGGGAGTTTGTTGAAGATTAGCCCGGCTGTGATGGCACTTGCTGGACATGGCTTGATGCTGAGGCTGGCAGGCTGATATTGGAAGTCTCCATGGTACATCTCAGCAATTCTCCCGAGGCAGAAAGCACTTTCCCTGGGTGAGACAAATGCATTGGGACCCTAGGTGACAACCAAGCCTCTGTAAGTCTCTGCCCTGTCAGGCCATCAGGGAGGTGAGGGGCATTAACTCTGAGACTGTGGGACTGTTAGAGCCAAGGGAAGTGTTAGGTGCAGGACCTGGAGGTTTTAGGGGATGGGGGTACAATGCCTACCCAGCCAGAGAGCATTTTCCCTGGGTAAGAGATGTTTGGGACCCTGCAACAATCCAAGCCCTGGGCTGTCTCAGGTCATCAGGAGGTGAGTGTCATTACCCCTGAAACTGTGTGACTGTTAGAGTCAAAGGAAGTGTAAGGTGCAGGACTGAACGTTTAGGGGTGGGGAACAATGCCCTACCCAGCCAGAGAGCATTTTCCTCAGTAAGAGATTTGCTTTAGGTCTCTCATGTCACAACCATGCCTGTGGAAGTCTCTTTCCTGGCAGGCCATCAGGAAGGTGAGGGCCATTAGCCCTGGGTGTCTGGGAGTGCTAGGCCCAAGGGAAGTTAAAGAGTATGACCTGGAAGTTTTAGGGGGTTGGAGTACCAGGCCACCCCAGCCAGATAGCACCTTCACTGGGTAAGACAAATGCTTTGGTACCCTGTGTAAAAGCCAAGCCTGTGGAAGTCTCTGCCCTGGCAGGTCATCAGGGAGGTGAGTGTCATTAACCCTGAAACGGTGTGTCTGTTAGAGTCAAAGGAAGTGTAAGGGACAGGACCTGGAAGTTTCAGGGGGTGAGGGTACAATGCCTGCCCAGCCAGAGAGCATTTTCTTTGGTTAAGAGATATGCTTTGGGACCCTGGGTAACAACCAAGCCTGTGGAAGTCTTTGACCTGACTGGCCATCACGGAGATAAGGGCCATTAGCCCTGGGTGTCTGGGAGGGCTAGACCCAAGGGAAGTGTAAGGAGCAGGATCTGGAAGTTTTAGGTGGTGGGAGTACAATGCCTGCCCTGCCAGATAGCTTTTTCCTTGTGTAAGAGTTGTACTTTTGGACCCTGAGTAACAATCAAGCCTGTGGAGGTTCCAACCCTGGCAGGCCATCAGGGATGTGAGGCCAATTAGCCCTGGGTTTCTGGAAGTGCTAGACCCAAATGAGGGTTAACAGCAGGCCATGGAAGTTTTAGGGAGTGCTGTAGCAGTCTTCAGGCTAAGAGCACTGAGTCCTGGTGGAACTTTAGTGGAGCTGTAGACCCCGGGAGAAAGTGAGACCAGATGTCCCTTGATCCTGTGGGACCAGATGTCCCTGAGAGATGTTAGTGACGAGATGGCACAAAGGACTTTTTTAGACCAGATGGCCCTGCTGGTTGTTAGCTAGTGTTTCAGTAAATAGTGCTGGTGGGACTTTAGTAGTCACTCTAGGGAGTTTGTTGAAGACTAGCCCGGCTGTGGTGGCACTGCTGGACATGGCTTGATTGCTGAGGCTGGCAGGCTGATGTTGAAGTCTCCAGGGTACATCTCAGCAGTTCTCCCGAGGCAGAAAGCACTTTCCCTGGGTGAGACAAATGCATTGGGACCCTAGGTGACAACCAAGCCTCTGTAAGTCTCTGCCCTGTCAGGCGATCAGGGAGGTGAGGGGCATTAACTCTGAGACTGTGGGACTGTTAGAGCCAAGGGAAGTGTAAGGTGCAGGACCTGGAGGTTTTAGGGGTTGGGGGTACAATGCCTGCCCAGCCAGAGAGCATTTTCCCTGCGTAAGAGATAAGCTTTGGGACCCTGGGTAACAACCAAGCCTGTGGAATTCTCTGCCCTGGCAGGCCTTCAGGGAGGTGAGTATCATTAACCCTGAAACTGTGGGACTGTTAGAGCCAAAGGAAGTGTAACGTGCAGGACCTGGAACTTTAAGGGGGTGGGGGAATAATGCCTTCCCAGCCAGAGAGCATTTTCCCTCAGTAAGAGATATGCTTTGGGTATCTGCGTAACAACCATCCCTGTGGAAGTCTCTTTCGTGGCAGGCCATCAGGAAGGTGAGGGCCATTAGCCCTGGGTGTCTGGGAGTGCTAGGCCCAAGGGAAGTTAAAGAGTATGAACTGGAAGTTTTAGGGGGTTGGAGTACCAGGCCACCCCAGCCAGATAGCACCTTCACTGGGTAAGACAAATGCTTTGGTACTCTGTGTAAACGCCAAACCTGTGGAAGTCCTGTGCCTGGCAAGTAGCATCAGGGAGGTGAGGGCCATTATCCTCTCAGAGTCTAGGAGTGCTAGGCCCAAGAAGTGCTACACAGCTGGCCCTGGAATTTTTTTGGGACACGCCCGCATGAGTCCCCAGGCTTGGAAGCATATTCCCTGGGCAAGGCATATGCTTTGCGACCCTGGATAAAAACTAATCCTGTGGAAGTCCCTACCCTGGCAGCTCATCAGGGAGGAGAGGACCATTATCTCTGGTGTCTGGTCGTGCAAGATGTAAGGGAAGTGTAAGAGACAGCACCTGGAAGTTTCAGGGGGTGAGGGTACAATGCCTGCCCAGCCAGACAGCATTTTCTTTGGGTAAGAGATATGCTTTGGGACCCTGGGAAACAGCTGCTGTGGGAAGTCTCTGCCCTGACAGGCCACTCAGGAGCTAGGCCATTAGCCCTGGGTGTCTGGGAGTGCTAGACCCAAGGGAGTGTAAGGAGCAGGATGTGAAATTGAGGTGGTGGAGTACAATGCCTGCCCTGCCAGACACGCTTTTCCCCTGTGTAAGAGCTGTGCTTCTGGACCCTGCAACAATCAAGCCTGTGAAGTTCCAACCCCTGGCAGGCCATCAGGATGTGAGGCTCCATTAGCCCTGGCTGTCTGGAAGTGCTAGACCCAAATGAGGTGTTAACAGCAGGCCATGGAAGTTTTAGGAGGTCTGGGCAGTCTTCAGGCTAAGAGCACTGAGTCCTGGTGGAATCCCTAGTGGGAGCCTGTAGACCCCAGGAGAAGGTGAGACCAGATGTCTCTTGTCCTGGTGTGACCAGATGTCCCTAAGAGATGTTATGACGAGATGGCCCAAAGAACTTTTTAGACCAGATGGCCCTACCGGCTGTTAGCTGGGATTTCTGTAAATAGTGCTGGTCGGGCTTAATAGTCACTCTAGGGGAGTTTGTTGAAGACTAGCCCGGTTGTGATGGCACTTGCTGGACATGGCTTGATGCTGAGGCTGGCAGGTGGATATTAGAAGTCTCCAGGGTACATCTCAGCAGTTCTCCCGAGGCAGAGAGCACTTTCCCTGGGTGAGACATATGCATTGGGACCCTAGGTGACAACCAAGCCTCTGGAAGTCTCAGCCCTGTCAGATCATCAGGGAGGTGAGGGGCATTAACTCTGAGACTGTGGGACTGTTAGAGCAAAGGGAAGTGTAAGGTGCAGGACCAGGAAGTTTTAGGGGGTGGGGGTAAAATGCCTGCCCAGCCAGAGAGCATTTTCCCTGGGTAAGAGATGTGCTTTTGGACCCTGGGTAACAACCAAGCCTATGGAAGTCTCTGCCCTGGCAGACCATCAGGGAGGTGAGTGTCATTAACCCTGAAACTGTGGGACTGTTAGAGCCAAAGAAAGTGTAAGGTGCAGGACCTGGAACTTTTAGCGGGTGGGGGTACAATGCCTACCCAGCTAGAGAGCATTTTCCCTCAGTAAGAGATATGCTTTGGGTCTCTGTGTAACAAATCCATGCCTGTGAAGTCTCTTTCCTGGCAGACCATCAGAAGGTGAGGCCATTAGCCCTGGGTGCCTGGGAGCTAGGACCAAGGGAAGTTAAAGAGTATGACCTGGAAGTTTTAGGGGTGGAGTACCAGGCCACCCCAGCCAGATAGCACCTTCACTGGGAAGACAAATGCTTTGGTACCCTGTAAAAGTCGAGCTCAGAGTCCATGCCCTGCAGAGTATCAGGAGGTGGAGGGCCATTATCCTCCAGAGTCTGGGAGGCGGGCCCAAGGGAAGTGTTAACAGCTGGCCCTGGAAGTTTTATGTGACAGCACCTGCATGAGTCCCTCAGGCTTGAAGCATATTCCCTGGGCAAGGCATATGCCTTGCACCCTGATAAAACTAATCCAGTGGAAGTCCCTACCCCTGGCAGCTCATCAGGGAGGAGAGGGCCATTAGCCTGGGTGTCTGGGCATGCAAGATTTAAGGGAAGTGTAAGGGACAAGACCTGGAAGTTTCAAGGGGTGAGGGTACAATGCCTGCCCAGCCAGACAGCATTTTCTTTGGGTAAGAGATATGCTTTGGGACCCTTGGTAACAACCAAGCCTGTGGAAGTCCCTTCCATGGCAGGCCTTCAGGGAGGAGAGGGACATTACCACAGTGTGAATGGGAGTGCTAGACCAAAGGGAAGTGTAAGTAGCAGGACCTGGAAGTTTTAGGGGGTGGGGGTACAATGCCTGCCCAGCCAGACCGCATTTTCCCTGGATAAGAAAAATGGTTTGGGACCCTGGGTAACAACCAAGCCTGTGGAAGTCTCTGCTCTGGCATGCCATCAGGGAGGTGAGGGGCATTAACTCTAAGACTGTGGGACTGTTAGATCCAAGGGAAGTGTAAGGAGCAGGACCTGGAAGTTTTAGGGGGTGGGGTACAATGCCTGCGCAGCCAGAGAGCATTTTTCCTGGGTAAGAGATGTGCTTAGTGACTCTGGGTAACAACCAAGCCTGTGGAGGTCCCTACCCTGACAGGACATCTGGTAGGTTAGGGCCATTAGCCCTGGGTGTCTGGAAGAGCTAGACCCAAGTGAAGTGTTAACTGCAGGCCTTATAAGTTTTTGGGGAATGCCAGCAGCTGTCTCCAGGCTATGTACATTGAGTCCTGGTATTCTCCTTGTGGGAGCTGAAGTCCCTGGGAGAAAGTGTGACCAGATGTCCCTTGGTCATGGTTGAACCGATGTCCCTGAGAGATGTTATGACGAGATGGCCCAACGGGCTTTTTAAACCTGTTGGCCCTCCTGGCTGTTGGCTGGGATTCCTCTAAATAGTGCTGGTCGGGCTTAATAGTCACTCTAGGGGAGTTTGTTGAAGACTAGCCCGGCTGTGATGGCACTTGCTGGACATGGCTTGATACTGAGGTTGGCAGGCTGATACTGGAAGTCTCAAGGGTACATCTCAGCAGTTCTCCGGAGGCAGAGAGCACTTTCTGTGGGTGAGACATATGCATTGGGACCCTGGGTGACAACCAAGCCTCAGGAAGTCTCTGCCCAGGCAGGCCATCAGGGAGGTGAGGGGCATTAACCCTGAGACTGTGGGACTGTTTGAGCCAAGGGAAGTGTAAGGTGCAGGTCCTGGAAGTTTTTGGGTGTAGGGGTACAATGCCTGCCGAGCCAGAGAGCGTTTTCCCTGGGTAAGAGATATGCTTTGGGACCCTGGGTAACAGCCAAGCCTGTGGAAGTCTCTGCCCTGGCAGGACATCAGGGAGGTGAGGGGCATTAACCCTGAGAATGTGGACTGTTTGAGCCAAGGGAAGTGTGAGGAGCAGGACCTGGAAGTTTTAGGGGTTGGGGGAAGAATGCCTACCCAACCAGACAGTATTTTCCCTTGGTAAGAGATATGCTTTGGGACTCTGCGTAACACCCAAGCCTGTGGAATTCTCTGCCCTGGCAGGCCATCAGGAAGGTGAGGGCCATTAGCCCTGGGTGTCTGGGAGTGCTAGACCGAAGGGAAGTTAAAGAGTATGACCTGGAAGTTTTACGGGGTTGGAGTACCAGGCCACCCCAGCCAGATAGCACCTTCACTGGGTAAGACAACTGCTTTGGTACCCTGTGTAAAAGACAAGCCTGTGGAAGTCCATGCCCTGCCAGAGCATCAGGGTGGTCAGGGCCATTACCCTTCAGAGTCTGGGAGTGCTAGACCCAAGGGAAGTGTTAACAGCTGACCCTTGAAGTTTTATGGGACACGCCTACATGAGTCCCCAGGCTTGGAAGCATATTCCCTGGGCAAGGCATATGCTTTGCGACCCTGGATAAAAACTAATCCTGTGGAAGTCCCTACCCTGGCAGCTCATCAGGGAGGAGAGGCTATTAGCTCTGGTGTCTGGGCATGCAAGATTTAAGGGAAGTGTAAGGGACAGGACCTGGAAGTTTCAGGGGGTGAGGGTACAATGCCTGCCCAGCCAGACAGCATTTTCTTTGGGTAAGAGATATGCTTTGGGACCCTGGGTAACATCCAAGCCTGTGGAAGTCCCTGCCATGGCAGGCCTTCAGGGAGGTGAGGGACATTACCGCAGTGTGAGTGGGAGTGCTAGACCAAAGGGAAGTGTAAGGAGCAGGACCTACATAGATACATAGAATGACAGTGTCGGCAGATAAGGGCCTACGGCCCACCCAGTCTGCCCATTTGAGCTTGTAAGTTCAGTTTGTTTTCCTAGAAGTCTGTTGCCCCTTACCCCTGACCTCCAGAATTCCTTGATGTAAATCCCATGCATTCTTAAATCCTGTGATTGTTTCAGCCCACACCACTTCCTCTGGCAGGGTGTTCCACTTGTTCACCACCCGTTCTGTGAAGAAATTCTTTCTTATGTTTCCTCTGAATCGTCCTCCCTCCAACTTCATCCCATGTCCTCTAGTCCTGGAACATCTTTTTCGCTTAAAAATAGTGTTTTCCTACACCCTGTTCCTCCCTGTAAGATACTTGTATGTCTCTATCTTATTCCCTCTCTCTCACCTCTCCTCCAGGGAGTACATGTTCAGTTCCTTCAACCTGTTTTCATAGGACTTGTGATGCAGTCCATGCACCATCTTTGTTGCCCTCCTCTGAACCTTCTCTACCCTGTCTATGTCCTTACGTAGGTATGGTCTCCAGAACTGTACACTGTACTCCAGGTGGGGCCTCACTAGTGTCTTGTATAGCGGAATTATGACCTCCCATTTCCTGCTGGTGATGCCCCTGCCTATACATCCCAGCATCCTATTTGCTTTACCTGCTGCCTTGTCACACTGGTTTCTACCTTGAGGTCATCAGAGATGATAACCCCAAGATCCCTTTACTGCTTGGTGCATGCTATATCCTCACCCCCAACTGATATATTGTGCCAGGGTTTTTGCGCCCATATGCATTATCTTGCACTTCTTTGCATTGAATTTCAACTGCCAAACCCCTGACCATTCTTCAAGTTTCTGCAGGTTGCTTCTCATTCTGTCTACACCCTCTGGTGTGTCTACTCTGTTACAGAGTTTTGTGTCATCAGCAAACAGTGAAATTCTGCCTTCTAGGTCTCCATGTAATGTCACTGATGAAGATGTTGAATAGGACGGTCCCAGCACTGATCCCTGTGGTACCCCACTGGTCACTCTTCCCTCTGTGGAGTGACAGCCATTTACCACCACCCTCTGTGTCCTGCCACCCAGCCAGTTACCTACCCCCACACTACTGTCCTGCCCACACCCATATTCCCCAGTTTGTGTAATAGTCTTCTATGTGGCACAGTGTCAAAGACCTTGCTGAAGTCCAGATAGGCCATGTCCACCGCCCTCCCTGATCCACCTCCCTAGTCACCCAGTCAAAAATTCAATGAGGTTGGTCTGACATGACCTCCCCTGGTGAAACCATGCTGCCTTGGGTCCTGGAGGTCCATTGACAACCAGATGTTTTGCACTAATCTTCCTTCAGTAGTGCTTCCATGATCTTCCCCTCACTACCGAGGTGAGGCTGACTGGTCTGTAGTTCCCTGCTTCCTCTTTGTTCCCACTTTTGTATAAGGGGACTACATCTGCTGTCCTCAGTCTTTGGGGTACCTCCCTGTTTCCAGTGATCGCTAAACAGGATAGCCAGAGGTTCAGCCACCACTCTCTTAGTTCTTTAAGGACCCTAGGGTGCACCCGTCCGGCCCCATTGCTTTATCAACTCTTATTACTTCCAGTTCCTTCAGGACCCTTTCTCATGTAAAGGGACTTGTGTCCATTTCTGCACCATTCTCACCCCTTGTACTCCCTTCAGACCCATTACCCTCCTCTTCCTCAGTAAAGACTGAGCAGAAATACCTGTTCAATATGTCAGCTTTACTGTTGTCATCCTCCATGTGGCCACCATCCTCCCCCTTCAGTCTCACTATCCCTCCCTTTGTCTTTCTTTTTTCACTTATGTACCTGTACAAGGTTTTGTCCCCTCTACCCACTGATTTTGCAATGTGCTCTTCTGTCTGAGCTTTGGCTTCCCTTACTGACCTCCCTGCCTCCCTTTGCTTCTCCTGGTACTTCTCCCTATCCCCTTCTGCCTGTGTCTTTTTGTATTGCCTGAATGCAATCTTTTTGGCTTTCACTTTCTTTGCTACCTCTTTGGAAAACCATAATGGTCTCCTCTTCCTTTTACTCTTGCTAACCTGCTTAATGCATAATTCTGTTGTTCTTCTAATCCCCATTTTAAATACTGCCCACTGTTCCTCAACCCTGATTCCTGTCCCATTCCCCTTAATGCCTCTTTCAAGTATCTCCCCATTTTCCCAAAGTCTGCCCCCCTAAAATCCAGGATATGTGTTTTTGTATGGTTTGGTTCTGCTCTTTCTGTGATTTCAAACCACAATGACTGGTGGTCACTGTTTCCCAGGTGCTCCCCCACTGTTACCCCCATCACACTGTCCCTGTTTGTGAGCACAAGGTCCAGTATTGCCTTCTGCTGAGTTGGTTCCATGACCAGTTGCTTGAGGAAGGCACCCTGAAGGGAGTCCAGGATAAATCTGCTCCTAGTTGATGCTGCTGCTGGGATGCTTCAGTCCACGTCTGGAATATTGAAGTCTCCAACCAGTACTACCTCACCCTTGTCTGCCATCCTTTGGATGGCTAGCATCAGCTCCCTATCTGTTTCTTCCTCCTGTGCTGGTGGTCTATAGACCACACCTGTGTGGATGGCAGTCCCCATTTTCCTTTCCAGCTTAACCCACAGTATCTCTCCCCCATTTTGTTCCTCCTGGATCTCTGTGGCCCTTATGTCATTTTTCACATAGAGTGCCACTCCTCCTCCCTTCCTGCCTGCTCTGTCTCTTCTGAATATGTTGTAGCCAGGTATGGCCATCTCCCAGTCGTGGTTATCATTACACTAGGTTTCAGTGATGGCCACAATGTCCAGGTCTGACAGCACCATGACAGCCTCCAGATCTTCCATCTTGTTGCTAAGGCTCCTGGCATTTGCATACATGGCTTTCCATGATTTGACCTCCCTAGACTGTCTCACTGTTCTACTCCAGCCCCTTCCTTGGTTGTCATTTATCCCTGACTCTCCTTGCTGTCTGCCCGTCTGCTGAATTTTGCCCCTTTTCTGCTTATCCACCTCTTGGACACTAATCTCCATCTTTTGTACACTGCTTTGCAGAGATGCTAGCTCCTCTGGTTCACTGGTTCCATTGCTAGCTGTGGGGGGTGAGCAAGTAGGTACCCTCCTTGCTGGCCTGCCACCCCCCTTTGCTAGTTTAAATGCTTGTCAATGTAGCATTTAAACTTATCATTGAGTGCTTGGATTACCCTCCAGGATGGATGCAGGCCGTCAGGCTTGAACAAACCTCCATCCCTCCAGGTGGGTCCCCAGTCACCAATGAATCCAAACCCTTCCTCACAGCACCAGTTCTTCAACCATGAGTTAAAGTTCCTGGTGCATGCACTCCTATGCTCTCTTGCCTCTCACAGGTAGTACTGTGAGAAAGTGACAGAAGTAGCTACTTGCTTGAGACCCTCCCCAGTTTCCTAAACTCTTCCTGAACTTCCTTTGGCTCCCCATTTGCCAGGTCATTAGTACCTAGGTGGATAATGACATCCAGCTCACCTCCTGTCTTGCCTTCTCAGTGATCCCCAGGATCTTACTTCTATCCCTCCATGCCGTGGCACCTGGTAGGCACCTCACCTCCCTGTCCTCCACCTCCTGTATCCCTAGCTGGATCCCTCTTATGATGGAGTCCCCCACCAGGATTCACTTCCTCCTCCTCTGGGGTCCACTGCTTTCCCCGCTGAGGTCACCTCCCTGGCTAACCTCTACAACCTTTCCTTCCACTTCTCTGGGAACCTCTATTTGGTTGTCCTCATTCACCAGTGTGGCATATGAGTTCTTGAGTGGAATAGGATCTGGGATGTGCCTCTGCCTGACCGCGCTAACCCTCCCTGAGCCCACTGTCATCCAAGTGCTCCTCATTCTTGGCATTCTTTGAGGCAGTTGCATTGGACTGGGTGGTCCCTGGAAAGGGGTGATGGTACTCCTGACCCAGTTTACTTCTGCTCTGAGTCTGGCTACCTCGTCCCACAGTCCAGAGAGATGCATGCAGATAGGGCAGCACCTCAGTGTCCAGAAGGTCTGCCTGAATTTGGCTGCCCCACAACCACTGCAATGCACCACTCACCACCTTATACTGCAATTCCACTACTTGTCTGCTACTGAAGCTCTCCTAGTTCCCTTTTTATTAATTTACTGTACTAAAAATCTTGCCAGTGATCCCTCAGATATTTTTTTTTTAAAGAAAAAAACAATAAATAAATAAATGAATCGAAACACTTGTCGGCTGAGGGTGGGCTTCTTCCCTTATGCCTCCTACTTCACACCCCTTACTATACCCTGTGTTTAGCTCCTATAATTCAGATTTAACAGGGCCCCACCTACCAGTTATCACATAGCTGAGGTCAGAGGCCAGACAATTAACACCCTTCACCCAACTACAGGGCAGTCAGACACGCCAAGATAAAATTTGCAACAATTAAAGACAGCACATAATTACACCACCACTATGTTTTAAATTTTCAACAGCCCAAAAACAATTATAAGTAAAGACAACAAAGAAATTATAGTGTCACTAAAAGCCCTCAATCTAAGTTTAAAAGAAAAATAGCAATTACCAGTTACTCTAAAACACTGAATTGAATATGTTTCCTTCCTTCCCCTTCTGGCTTTTTCTGAGAAAAAAAAAAGCTGGAAGTTTTAGGGGGTGGGGCTACAATGCCTGCCCAGCCAGACCGCATTTTCCCTGGGTGAGAAATATGGTTTGGGACCCTGGGTAACAACTAAGCCTGTGGAAGTCTCTGCTCTGGCAGGCCATCAGGGAGGTGAGGGGCATTACCTCTAAGACTGTGGGTCTGTTAGATCCAAGGGAAGTGTAAGGTGCAAGACCTGGAAGTTTTTGGGGGTAGGGTTACAATGCCTGCCCAGCCAGAGAGCATTTTCCTGGGTGAGAATATGCTTTGGGGACCCTGGGTAACAGCCAAGCCTGTGGAAGTCTCTGCCCTGGCAGGACATCAGGGAGATGAGGGGCATTAACCCTGAGACTGTGGGACTGTTTGAGCTAAGGGAAGTGTAAGGAGCAGGACCTGAAGTTTTAGGGTGGGGAAGAATGCCCACCCAACCAGACAGCATTTCCCTCCGTGCAGAGATATGCTTTGGGACTCTGCGTAACAACCAAGCCTGTGGAAGTCACTGCCCTGGCAGGCCATCAGGAAGGTGAGGGCCATTAGCCCTGGGTGTCTGGGAGTGCTAGACCAAAGGGAAGTTAAAGAGTATGACCTGGAAGTTTTACGGGGTTGGAGTACCAGGCCACCCCTGCCAGATAGCACCTTCACTGGGTAAGACAAATCTTTGGTACCCTGTGTAAAAGACAAGCCTGTGGAAGTCCATGCCCTGCCAGAGCATCATGGGTGGTCAGGCCATTACCCTTCAGAGTCTGGGAGTGCTAGGCCCAAGGAAGTGTTAACAGCTGGCCCTGGAAGTTTTAGGGGACACGCCTGCATGAGTCCCCATGCTTGGAAGCATATTCCCTGGGGAAGGCATATGCTTTGGGACCCTGGATAAAAACTAATCCAGTGGAAGTCCCTACCCTGGCAGCTCATCAGGGAGGAGAGGGCCATTAGCTCTGGGTGTCTGGGAGTGCAAGATTTAAGGGAAGTGTAAGGAAAAGGACCTGGAAGTTTTAGGGTGTAGGGTTCAATGACTGCCCAGCCAAACAGCATTTTCTTTGGGTAAGAGATATGCTGGGACTCGGGTAACAACCAGCCTGTGGAAGTCCTGCCATGGGCAGGCCTTCAGGGAGGTGGAGGGGGATTACCACAGTGTGACTGGGAGTGCTAGACTAAAGGGAAGTGTGAGGAGCAGGACCTGGAAGTTTTAGGGGTGGGGGTACAATGCCTGCCAAGCAAGCACAGCATTTTCCCTGGGTAAGAAATGTGCTTTGGGACCCTGGGTACAACCAAGCCTGTGGATGTCTCTGCTCTGTCAGGCTATCAGGGAGGTGAGGGGCATTAACTCTGAGACTGTGGGACTGTTAGAGCCAAGGGAAGTGTAAGGAGTAGGACCTGGAAGTTTTAGGGGGTGGAGTACAATGCCTGCACAGATATAGAGCATTTTTCCTGGGTAAGAGATGTGCTTTGTGACTCTGGGTAACAACCAAACCTGTGGAGGTCCCTACCCTGGCAGGACATCAGGGAGGTGAGGGCCATTAGCCCTGGGTGTCTGGAAGAGCTGGACCCAAGTGAGGTGTTAACAGCAGGCACTGGAATTTTTTGTGGAATGCCAGCAGCTGTCTCCTGGCTATGTGCATTGAGTCCTGGCATAATCCTAGTTGGAGCTAAGTCCCTAGAGAAAGTGTGACCAGATGTCCTTGGTCATGGTGGGACAGATGTCCCTGAGAGTTGTTATGATGAGATGGCCCAGCAGGGCTTTTTGAACCAGTTGGCCCTCCTGGCTGTTGGCTTGGATTTCTGTAAATAGTGCTGGTTGGGCTTAATAGTCACTCTAGGGGAGTTTGATTAAGATTAGCCCGGTTGTGATGGCATTGCTGACATGGCTTGATTCTGACGCTTTGGCAGACTGATACTGGAAGTCTATAGGGGTACATCTCTGCAGTTCTCCTGAAGCAGAGAGCACTTTCCTGGGTGAGACATATGCATTGGGACCCTGGGTGACAACCAAGCCTCTGGAAGTCTGTGCCTGGCAGCCATCATGCAGGTCAGGGCATTAACCTGAGACTGTGGGACTGTTAGACAAAGGAAGTGTAAGGAGCAGGACCTGGAAGAATTAGTGGGGATGACAATGCCTTTCAAGCCAGAAGCATTTTCCTGTGTAAGAGATATGCTTTTGGACCCTGGGTAACTACCAACCCTGTTGAAGCCACTGCCTGGCAGGCCATCAGGGTGCTGAGGGGCATTAACTCTGAGACTGTGGGACTGTTAGAGCCAAGGGAAGTGTAAGGAGCAGGACTTGGGAGTTTTAGGGGGTGACAATGCCTGCCTGGCCAGAGAGCATTTTCCTGGATAAGAGATATGCTTTTAGGAACCTGGGTAACAACTAAGCTTGTGGAAGTCTCTGCACTGGCAGGCCATCAGGAGGGAAGGGCCATTTGCCCTGGGTGTCTGGGAGTGCTAGATTCAAGGGAAGTATAAGGGGTAGCATCTGGCAGTTTTAGGTGGTGGCGTGACAATTTCAGCCCTGGCAGATAGTATTTTCCTGTGTAAGAGATGTGCTTTGGGACCCTGGATAACAACCAAGCCTGTGGAAGTCCCAATCCTCGCAGGCCATCAGGGAGGTGAGGGCCATTAGCCCTGGGTGTCTGGGAGTGCTAGACCCAAGGGAACTTTAAAAAGTAGGACCTGGAAGTTTTTGGGCTTTGAGTTACCAGGCCACCACTGCCAGTTAGCACCTTCACCAGGTATGACATATGCTTTGGTACCCTGGGTAAAAACCAAGGCCGTGGAAGTCCATGCCCTGGCAGGGCATCAGGAAGGTGAGGGTCTTTACCCTTGGGAGTCTGGGAGTGCTAGGCCCAAGGGAAGTGTTAACAGCTGGCCCTGGATGTTTAAGGGGACACACCTGCATGTGTCACCAGGCTTGGAAGCACATCCCTGGGGAAGGCATGTGCTTTGGAACCATGGGTAAAAACTAATCCTGCGGAAGGCCCTAACCTGGCAGCTCATCAGGGAGGAGAGGGCCATTAGCCCTGGGTGTCTCAGAGTGCTACACCAAAGGGAAGTGTAAGGAGCAGGATCTGGAAGTTTTGGGGTGGGGGTACAATGCCTGCCCTGCCAGATAGCATTTTCCCTGTGTAAGATGTGTGCGTTGGGACCCTGGGTAACAACCAAGCCTGTGGAAGTCCCAACCCTGGCAGGCAATAAGGGAGGTGAGGCCCATTAGCCCTGGGTGTCTGGAAGTGCTAGACCCAAATGAGGTGACAACAGCTGGCCATAGATGTTTTAGGGGAATGCCAACAGCTGTCTCCTGGCTATGTGCATTGAGTCCTGGCATAATCCTAGTGGGAGCTGAAGTCCCTAGGAGAAAGTGTGTGACCAGATGTCCCTTGGTCATGGTGGGATCAGGATGTCCCTGAGAGATGTTAGTGACAAGATGGCCCAATGGGCTTTTTAGACCAGTTGGGCCTCCTGGCTGTTGGCTTGGATTTCTGTAAATAGTGCTGGTTGGGCTTAATAGTCACTCTAGGGAGTTTGTTGAAGACTAGCCAGGCTGTGATGGCACTGCTGGACATGGCTTGGTGCTGAGGCTGAAGGCTGATACTGGAAGTCTCCAGTGGTACATCTCTGCAGTTCCTCCCAAAGCAGAGAGCACTTTCCCTGGGTGAGACATATGCATTGGGACCCTTGGTGACAACCAAGCCTCTGAAGTCTGTGCCCTGGCAGGCCATCATGCAGGTCAGGGCATTAACTTGAGACTGTGGGACTGTTAGAGCAAAGGTAAGTATAAGGAGCAGGACCTGGAAGAATTAGGGGTGGGGTGCTATACCTACCAACCCAGACAGCATTTTCCCTGTGTAGAGATATGCTTTTGGACCCTGGGTAACAACCAACCCTGTTGAAGCCACTGCTCTGGCAGGCCATCAGGTGCTGAGGGCATTAACTCTGGAGACTGTGGCTGTTAGAGCCAAGGAAGTGTATGAGCAGGACTTGGAGTTTTGGGGGTACAATGCCTGCCTGGCCAGAGAGCATTTTCCCTGGATAAGAGATATGCTTTAGGAGCCTGGGTAACAACCAAGCCTGTGGAAGTCTCTGCACTGGCAGGCCATCAGGGAGGGAAGGGCCATTAGCCCTGGGTGTCTGGAAGTGCTAGACCCAAGGGAAGTGTAAGGAGTAGCATCTGGAAGTTTTAGGTGGTGGTAGAACAATGCCGGCCCTGCCAGATAGCATTTTCCCTGTGTAAGAGATGTGCTTTGGGATCCTGGATAACAACCAAGCCTTGGAAGTCCCAATCCTCGCAGGCCATCAGGGAGGTGAGGGCCATTAGCCCTGGGTGTCTGGGAGTGCTAGACCTAAGGAACCTTTAAAAGTAGTACCTGGAAGTTTTTGGCTTGAGTAAGCAGGCCACCCCTGCCAGTTAGCACCTTCACCAGGTATGACATATGCTTTGGTACCCTGGGTAAAACCAAGGGTCATGGTAAAGTCTCATGCCCTTGGCAGGGCATCAGGAAGGTGAGGGTCTTTTACCCTGGGAGTCTGGGAGTGCTAGGCCCAAGGGAAGTGTTAACAGCTGGCCCTGGATGTTTTAGGGGACACACCTGCATGTGTCACTCAGGCTTGGAAGCACATCTCTGGGGAAGGCATATGCTTTGGGACCCTTCAACTAAGCCTTTTTGGGGCTCAAGGTTGTGCAGGCGCAGGTTGAGATTGCGCATGCACAACTCTGCACAACCCGACTGAATATCAGGTTAGCGCAGGTTATGCATGGATCCTCCCCTTCTGTTGAGCATGCATTCATTTGCATTGCTCTTTTGCGCAACCTGATGCCAGTGGCGTAACTGCCTCCTACTGAATATCGCAGAATGGCGCATTTTGGACTTCTTGCATGCGCAACCCTGTTTGCATGGGCGCAGCCCTCTTGAATATCCAGGCCTCTATGTCTTGAATGTAGGGAAAAACAGAAAAAAAACAGGATGAAGAAAGTAGGCAATAGAATAATACTTTATAAACAAATAGAAAAGGTGGGAAAACACAGTTACATAGGCAGAGGCAGATGCAAACTGCTCAACTACATTGCTGATGTTTATAAAAGCATATACATTTTAATCATATATATAGGTGTTTCAGGTGAAATCTACCCATCACCACCACCACCAAAAAAAGGCAACTTGGCAGGTTTAAAGTTTTTTTTTTCTTACTAACCTTTCACCTCAATCTTATAGCAGTTTTCCTTTTATGTACTATACCACAACACATAAGTAAAAAACAAAAACAAAGAGGTTGCCTTTAATGAAAGTACATAATTACAGTGTAATGAAAATTAAGTTTTGAACACTACTTATCTTTTACAAATTTACAGATGTTACAGTGCATTTATATGATAATTTACATGTTACACAGAAAATATTTATTTTCAACCAACTCTACTAATAAATACTTTCACTGCAAAGTACTGTATTAGTTAACCCATTGCTGAGATATGCTATTTTATTCATTAATAGGGACTACTTTTTTCAGATTTTAGATGTTGTAGATGTAATGTATTGTACACTCTTTTGAAAATAGTAAATAAGTTTTAATCCCTATCAGAGTAAATCAAACTAATTCTTTTATGACAGTGGCCCATTTTATAAGTGTGATAAGCCACTCCAGGATGTGCATTAAAGGATTTTAATGTACTTCCCAAGGGCATAAGGACACTCGACTTTTGGCCCCGTGCCTTAGCACACCCCTGGGGCATGCATTAAAATCCTTAAATGCACACCCTGTCCTGGCTTATTACTTACTGATACAATTCATACTTTAGGAAACATTTCCATATTAATATTTTAATAGTTAATTCAATCTCATAAATGCATTCAAAATATATCACTTTAACCCAGAAACATTTGAACTTTAAAAACAGTAATTAAAAAAATGTTCAAACTTTGAACTGTGTGTATCTAATTTAAATTATGCAAGTCTAGAACTAATAAATCCAGTGTAATGACCATAAGGGTCTGGATATGAGTCTCTGATCCTCCACATGCAGCAACTTGGTATTGGTAGATGGATGGCTCATCCAAGATGTCCATGTCTCCATAAAATATACTGCCTATATCCCATGTGGTGATGAGCTCTATTGAGGTCTTGGTCGACTGGAAGGGCAAACACATCTTGTCTATGTAGTATTGCCAGAGTGAGTACACTAGGGTGAATAATGAGTTGTGCAAATTTCTGCATGTGAAAATTAGATAAATTATTACAAAACAATTTACAATATTAGTAAAAAAATATATATATACACAGTATATACAGTGTGTGTGTATATTTATATATGAAACTGGGAGCGGTGGTGGATGTGGAGGGGGGTGGCCCTGCAGGGAACCTAAATGCTCTGGAGAGGTAGTCTAGGAAGTGGAGTCTGAGACTAAATGCACAATAATGTAGGATTCTGCACCTGGCACCAGAAACTCAGGCCAAGTGTAAACCATTGGGGGAGGAGGAATGCTACAAGTATCAATGGCGGAAAGGGACCTGGGGGTGGTGGTAGATGCAAAATTGAACAACTCTGAGACCCGTAGGAGGGCAGTGGTCAGAGCCAATATGATGCTGGGATGCATAACTAGTGGGATTACCTCCAGAAGGAGGTAAGTCATACTCCCTCTGTATAACTGCTTGGTTAGGCCATACCTTGAGTACTGTGTGCAGTTTTGCAGGAGAGGACGGACAGTGGGACATGATAGAGGTCTTCAAGTACATGAAGGGGATACATAGGGGAGGCTAAAGTTGTATGTTCCATATGAAGGAGGGGACACAAGAGGGCACTGGTGGAAGCTAGAGGGGGGAGATGCAGGGGGAAAGGAGGAGGTGCTATTTCACTGAGATGGTGGTGGAACCATGGAATGTGCTGCCCAGGGGACCGGTGGTGGCAGAGACTGTGGAGGGGTGAAACAGGGATTGGGACAGGTATAGGGGTAGGGCTGTGCTGACAAAGTCCAATACAAGGGGAATATATTGGACTGGGAATGGAGAATCACGGGGTGGGTGGCCAGCAAGGGGCTGACCAAATGAGCAGACATGAAAGACCATTAGGCCTACTCTTCTGGCATCTTATTATGCTTCTATGACCTCATAAGTGGGCAAAGTAGTGGAATTGAGACTGAAGTGAAGGATTGTGAAGTGCCTAGTTACCAGTGAAATACTGGATATAATGCAGCACGGATTCACATAGAGGATGTATTGCTATACAAGCATGATAGAATTATCTGATTGGATGCATGGGTGTTAATTAAAAATATGACTTCCACATTGAATTATCCACTGAGATCTAATTATCAGGTCACAAAGCCAATGCAATGTATCAGACTTTTTTTTTTTTACCATTACATCCATGTCAAAAAAATCCATGATAATTCTGATAGTATAAGAAAATAGATTAAATATTTTCCATAATCAATTCAGGAGGTAGTTATTTTCTGTAGTAGTAATTACTGTTGAGTATGAGTCAGCTGACCCTTTAAAAATTGCTGCTTTCAAATGATTGAAATTTCAGGGATAGCAGAGTAGCATAAGTTGTAGAATGGTATCAAAGGCTTTGCTGTAGTCAAGGTATGCCACTTCCACATCCCACCACAACACTTAATCACTGTCTTTGAAAACCAGATTACAACTTCAACAATGGTAGGATGGCTCAGCCACTCCCCTAATAAAGCAATGTTTACTTGAATCACATATACCATTGGCAGAAAGATGTTTGAATAGTATTTATTACAATAACGATTTCATGATATTAACATATAATGATTTCAGAATGATCAGTATGAGCAAGCTATATTACATCAGTCTTCTGGGAAATGCCTACAACATACCTTCTCGATTCCTGTTGGCATTTCCCAACACCTGGTACAGACACACCATTCAGTTTTGGGGGGGATATTTGCAATAGGTCCCTTAATTACATCAGGCAATCTCCCCTCTATTATGTTCAGAATAAGCCCAGGGGTTTGGACTGCAAACTGAAGGCACAGTGACCAAAGAGATAGACATCCATATTATTGATCCTGTCCTGTACATAAATACAAGTAAGGTAAACATCAATGGCTATATCAGACAGTGGAGTCATACAGTAGCAGCCACAGACACTGTCAGCTATTTTCTGAAATTCCTGTGATATTTCCAGAAATAGCTCTTGCTTTCTGCATTTCCACATTAGGGGCAGCAGAGAGAAACTCTTCAGAAATTTTGCAAAATATCTGGAAATAGCTGGCTATGTCGGTGGCTACCTCTGTATGTATTAAGCAATGCGCTCAAACCACCATCAAATAACCCCAGTCATCTCCCCCCACCACCCACCTTGTGCAATACCACATCCATTGCCCACTCCCCCAGTAAGGGCATTATACTGAAATTCAATGCCCGACCACAACCTGGGATGAACACAGGCACCAATTAGCAGAGATTGTGAATGGCGCAACCATCACCATAACAATGACAAAACACCATGACCAGTCTCACTCCTCATACCTGACACAATGTATCTCCCTACAGGATGGCAAGTAATCCATCCTGAAACATACTACGCCAACTGTAATACTAGGTCTTATCTGGACTCATACCAGTCCCAGTACAATCTAACCAATTTTATATGCAATAAAGCATGACCAGGGGTTGGATTAACAGTTTGTCAATCATCCCATGGGGTGTAATGTGGCACAAGGCTCAGCTGAGTGCCATATTGCCCTTAGGGGATGATTGACTGTTAATCTAACTCCTGGGAGTGCCTTATTGATATTATAAAAATTGTTCTAAAAAAGGAGTGTTTAAAGTATACTTTTGAATGTTTTCCTCATTGAGAGGGAGATTACTAATAAAATAGTTCTTCTACCAACATATTAGGAATGCTGGTTCAAAATCAGAATGCATCATTCCAGTCATTCAGCAATTACAGAGGATGGAATGCTGACAGGAACAACCCATGTGCCATTGTAATCAGGCTGTACAGGTAACTTAACTTCATTGTTCTCCCAGGTTGCGCCTGTAACCAAGCTTCATCTTAGTGTGTCGCTCCCGGTTAAAAATAAATAAATACTGTAAATAAAAAATAGTAATAGTGTATCTCTCCTGGTTAAACATATATGTTTATTAAAAACTATATTTACCAGTATTGAGTTACTCCATTCCTGACTACGTTCATTGAAGGACCCATGAGTAGATGAAACACTAGAAATCCTGCCATGACCAGTGCCAAGACATCATTCATGAAATGGCGCATGATGTCCCCTTCCACTATGTTGCACTCTCCCATGGCCTCGCCCATGTGCATGGGTATCACAAGATATGAGAGACTGATTATTGATATGTGGTTGATCATCGGCATCTTCAGATTCATTTGATGTATCAGATGATGCATTCTGAAAAATATATATACATAGAAATTCACAAATACATTAAATAGTTAATATAAATGTAACTGAACTTAACATACTAACATACTACAAAGCCAGCAGATTAGGCCATATGGTCTGTTGAGTCTGATCGATGGTCAGTACCTTTACAGGGCATTGTTAGTTGCCCACCTCCCTCCCTACAAGGACCCCCATTTCCCAGCAGGGCTCAGGGATGTACTTTCCCTCCATCTATACCTATCCCAGGCTTTCTTGAACCCCTCCACAGTAGTAGCAGCCACCAACTCCCAGGCAGTGCATTCCAGGGATGCACCACACTTTCATTGAAGTAGCACCCCTGATTCCCCCCTCAAACTCCCCATCAAGCTTCTTTGAGTGTCCCCTAGTGGCCCCCACCTCCCACAGTTGAAAGACACACTCAAGACTTACACTATTCATTACATTGAGATATTTGAATACCTCTATCATATACCCCCTGTTCCTTCTTTCCTCCAGCAAGTATAGGCTGACCACCCCCAGTCTCTCATCATAGGGTCTCATAGGGTCTTTCCCCTAGCCCCCAGTACCATCCTGGTCACTCTCATCTGCTCCCTTTTCAGAAACTCAATGTCCCTCTTTCAGAAGGGACAGTAAAACTACATGCAATATTGAAGGTGTGTTGGCACCAGTGCTGTTTGGGGATGCACCTCAAGTGAGCAATTAACAGTTCCATGTGATGCAGGCAGCAGAAATGACCAACAAAATGCTTGAGTGCATTGCAAGGGGCATTACCTCTAGAAGAAGGGAGGTTATTCTACTGTTAAACAGATCGTTGATTATACCCCACCTGCAATACTGTGTGCAGTACTAATGCCCATACCTACAAAAGGATATTAAGATGCTGGATGGGGTACAGCATAGGGAAATGAAGATGATTAATGGCCTAGTGCAATTGCCATATGAGAACATACTAAGAATGTTGAACATGTACACACTGGAGGAGAGAAGGGACAATGGATGACATGACTGAGTCCTTCAAATGCATGAAAGGGATAATGAAACCAGACACAGACGGTCTATTAAGGAGGAGGGTGGGGAGATAGTAGGGACCATGAGATTGGAGGGGGATGGATTCAGGAGGGAGATGAGAAAGCATTCTTACGGAAAGAGTGGTGGTAAAATGTAACACATGACCGGCTGAGGTGGTGGCATGAAACACAGTGGAATACTTCAGGAAGTTGTTGGACACAGCAAATAGGAGGATAAAGGGCGGGAAGGGGAGGGTGTATCCGCTGCTGAATAGGGAGATAGCTGCAATCTTGAGCAGTCTGGATAGGCAAGGATTGACTTTTACTGCTGTCAACTGTCACACAGAGTGTTAGCATGAATTCCATCAGTGACTGAGTGTTATGAAGTCAGAGAATGAAACATTGGGCAAGGAGGATCGGTGTCTGTCAACATCATAAGCACAAGACTAATCATGATGCTGTCTTGATGGCACAACACTTCCGTTAATCCTATGGAAGAAACCTCAGAGGAAAAGATTGTATAGCAATAGGATAGACCTGACCCTTTGCAGGATCAACATCACCGATAGGGCCCACTCGCCATGAAAACATGATATGGATATGATAGTCTGGAGGGGGAGTGGGGTATAGGGAATCAGTTGGGGGTAGCTATAAGAATCAAGGTAGGTACATCAGATATCAGGTTGTGAGTAATTGATCCAGGAGGTATGGCTAAAATGTACTAACATACTAAAACACCAGCAGAATAGGCCTAACAGTCTTTCTAGTCTACTCGATTTTCAGCACCCACACTGAGGGGCCATTTTGGTGTCCTCCCCTTCCCATTTGGTTATACTGTCCCCAGTCCCAGATGTGCCACTTTCATTGGACCTGGTCAGGTTTACCCTCCCCATGTACCCCCTGTACATGTTCCATCCCCTTTTAAACCTGTCTACCATCTCCGCCTCTACCAGCTCCCTGGGCAGCACATTCCATGACTCCACCACCCTTTCAGTGTAATAACACCTCCTTCAGAGCCTGCCCCTTCCATCTTACACCCATTCCATCTCACTGACCCTTTCTCCTTCCTTTGGAGCAACCTGACTGGGTCCCCCTTATTGATCACTTTTATTCTATCATGTCCTCCCCATCCCTCCTCTACTCCAGGGTGTACATGTTGAGCTCCCTGAGCCTATCTTCATAGGTCCTCTCCACCAGGCCTACAGATCATTTTGGTTACCCTCCTTTGGAACCTCTCTAGGAGTGTTATGTCCTTCTTTAAATGCGGTCTCCAAAACTGCACACAATACTCGAGGTGTGGTCTAACCAAGTAGTTGTACAGAGGTAGGATCACTTCCACCTTTCTGGAGGTAATCCCCCTGGTGATGCATCCCAGCATCCTTTTTGCCCTTGCTGCTGCCCTCCTACAGGTCTCTGAGTTATTCATTTTGACAACTACCACTAATCCCAGGTCCCTCTCACCCTCTGATACTTGAATTTTGTTTCCTCCCAGGGTATACCCCTGTTCTGGATTTATGACTCCCAGGTGCAGAACCTTGCACTTCCCCACATTGAATTTTAGTTTCCATTTTCCTTATCACCATTCCAGAGTATCCAGATCCTCCTGCAAAGCCAGCCTCCCCTCCTCCTCATCCACCACTGCACCTAGCTTTGAGTCATCTGCAAAGAGAATCATTTCACTCCTGATCCCCTACCTCATGTCTGAGACATAGGCGTTGAATAGGAGTGGCCTCAACACTGACCCTGGGGCATCCCACTAGTAACCCACCTTGGGGATGAGGCTAGCCACCCAACCACCAAATTCCTGCACTCTCAGAGAGTCAATTTACTATCCTTCCTAACAACTGTCTCTCTACACCCGTTTAGCCAGTTAGCCATTGTAGGGTACCGAATCAAATGCCTTGCTGAAGTCCAGAAAGAGGATGTCCACCAGCCTACCCTGGTCCATGGCCCTCGCCACCCAGTAATAGAACTCCACAAGGTTCATCTGACATTATCTGCCCAGGACAAAGCTGTGCTGCTGATCATCCAATAGCAGGGTTTTCTGGCCTTAGCAAACTTTCCCTTGTGCAGGATACGGTAGTCTCCTGTATTTCCCTCCTAATGATCTCCCACCTGCTATCAGCAATCATATCCAGCCTTATCCTGTGAAAATGATCCTTATGTATCCTTCCAATCTCCCTGAAGTCTGCACCCCTAAAGTCAGTCAGTACCATCCTTGATTGGTTCTCCTCCCCCGCCTAGGTCCAGGAAAAACCAGACTGTGGCATGATCACACCCGCCAGTGGATCCCTCACCTCTAAGTCCCTAATCTGATCACTGTCCATAAGGGTCATGTCCAGTGTTTGGTCCTCCCTAATTGACTCACCCACCTGCTGGGTCAGGAACACATCCTGGAAAACATTCAGCAGCCCCTGCTCCCTTGACACTGGTGACAACATAGTCCACCAGTCTGTTTCTGGCATGTTGAGGTCCCCCATTACCACTACCCTTCCCTTTCCCAAATGACAGTATCCATCGAGATTTACAACCACAATTTCTCCCAGAGTCTCCACCACTGCAGATGGTCTGTATACCACTCTGACCTTTACTCTCTTAGCCCCCCCCCCTGTAGTTAGGAAGGAAAAGAAGATCTAAATAAATGCAATAAACATGAGTGCTTACTTCAGATAAGTGTTTACATTTTTGTTGACTTATAAAAATTAACAAGTTTGACACCCTCTTCTTTCATCCAATATCCGCTGTACCTTTGGCCCTGCAAGGTACCTGAACATAGAGACATAGAAACAAAGACTTTGACAGCAGATAAGGACCACTTGGCCCACCTAGTCTGCCAATTTCCCAAACTACTGGATAAGCCGTAGATCCTAATTAACCAATATCCTATTTCTTCTGACCCCCCCCCCACCAGAATTGCCTTATGTCTGTCCCATGTCTTCTTGAATTACCACACTATTTTTGACTCCACAGCCTCCACTGGAAGGCAGTTCCATGCATCTACAATTCTCTCCATCAAAAAAATACTTCCTCACATTACCTCTGAGCCATCCCCCCCATATCTTCAAATTGTGCCCCCTTATTCTTGAAAATCTTTTTCTGAAAGATGCTACCCTCTTACATTTTGTTGATTCCCTTGAGGTACTTGAACATGTCTATCATGTCCCCCTTCTCCCTCCTTTCCTGGAAGATATACTTATTAAGCTTTTTCAGTCTCACTTCATATGGCTTCTGGGGCAGATCCTGCATCATTTTTAGCTGGCCTCATCTGGACTGCCTCCATCCTGTCTATGTCCTTGTGGAGACAGGTTCTCCAGAAATGCAAGCAGTACTCCAAATGGGGTCTCACTAACAGCCTATACATAGGGATAACAACTTCTTGTTTTCCACTATGAGAACTAAGCATTTAGAACTCCAAGCTGTTGATGATAAAAAAAATACACATGCAGTTCAAATACACCCAAAAACAAATGTAAAAGTATGAAGTCCATGTGTGCTAAAGTGGCTCACAGAACGTAAAGGGCATGGTGAAAGGTGGGATATGATGCCAAAGGTGAGTCTTGCTTAATAATTAGCTACAGTTAGAGCGAGTAACTCGATAGAGGGAGTAGGGATAAAAATATTTCTAAATTGCTGGTACATTTATTTGTGTTTACTGAGGTCATCCAGGAACATTTTTTAACCCCTCCCACTTTCTTAGCATACCTTGCATTATGTAGCAACTGAAAAATGCAGCTGATCAACTTAAAACATTACTCGTTGAGAACTATACATAATGTACATGTTGGTCATGTAAGGTGTGTTATTTGGGTGGGCAAATTGGGGTGTGTGGGGCAGGAGAAATAGTAATACTACTGGTGTTCTTTATGCCTCCTGTTTTTTTTATGGTAAGTTGCTTATACTAACATTCATTCCTGGTAAACAGTGATACAGATGTACCTGGAAATTCTCTCATGAGTTACTACACTTAGCATTTAGCTCCTTTTACATATGATTATGTGCCAGAATTGTGGGTCAGCATTGTGCAGGTGAAATCAGTTCACTGACACATGGTCAGCAAAGATTGCAGGGGAAACAAGAATGGGCACGATTTGATTTTTGATAAAAAAAAACTCGCTAAAGCTTTAGAGCAAATGTGAATCTGAACAGGCACTTCCTCATCACAAACACTAGTACAAAAATTTGAGGTGCATGCAAACACTGTAATGATTCCCCCATGAATATGAACACTAAGGACATGTAGGCCCTTTTTGAAAAGAGAAAATTACACATCACAAGGACTACTCGAGGCAGTAGATAAGCATCAGAGACAGTAGTTTCACCAAAAGTATGTGCAGTAATTTAAATAAATAATTTAACATTTTAGCGCATTTTAACATTTTTACTGCAAGATTTGCACAGCAGAATGTGTATTTCTTTACATCTCCGACTGAAGCAACATGACAGGAGAAAGTATTTAGAGTCAGTGACATCTACAAATGGTTATTAGTTGCAGTATCTTTATTTGATAGGTGAGGATTTGCTTAAATAGTTTTGGACTACATCAGACTGCATAGTGCGACTAAGTGAATGAGGGTACCAGCAATGAAGCAAATCAAAAGTATATTTATTACTATAACTTACTCTTACATATTATAGGAGAATGGAGTTGGGGAAGGGGAACCACCGATCGACTTATTTAAAAAGTAAAACCAGATCTGATTAAATTAGTTATGAAACTGCTGTGCCAATGTTGTTATGCAGTTGATCGTTATTTACAATGAGATACCTTGTGTAACAGCTATTACTTATGAGAGCTGTAGTCTCAAGAAAAAGGACGAAAACACAGAATAACCATTCTAAAACTTGCAGTACTAAACACATATGAAACTAGATTGAATCTTTTTACTGCAGTATTTAAAATATGGATGATGAAATAAATAGGAAACTACCTCAGGCTCAGGCATTGTATATGTTGCTTGCTGAACAGTCACATTTTCTGACAGGAATATTATGTAAAATTTGGTGCACTGAAATGTCAACTAGGAATGTCTATGTCACTAACTGATTTGACAGGTGCACGTCCGTAGTTGCTTGCAAGCTCATACCCTAGTTCAACATGACTGCACTCGCTGTATGATGTGCATGTACACTTCATGGTGTATGAGTACAGAGATTCATGAGCACGATATGGTGGATGAGAAAAATCAGTTTAGTGAGGGCAGAACAGAGAACAATATATGACAAAATGATAAATATTTCAGAAAGTTTGTTTCATGTGACTGTGCTATGGTCATGAGTAACTATCATAATGCAGAATGAACTAATAACTACAAACAGTTAATATGAATAAACAGTTTATTTGAAACTAAGACAGTGTCCCTTTCAGACAAGGTAACAACTGGCTAACAATAGCTAGACTACAAGTTGGGGCTACTACGCAACTACCTAAGTTGTGTCCCTCCCCATCCCAAAAAGACTTCAGCTGTGATAAAAGCCTTAACCTGCTCAGCTTTCAAATTTTTTTTATTGGACTACACAAAACAAAATGGCCTTGTACAGTAGTTGCATAGGAAAAGGCTGATGACATTTTCAGACTGTTTTTTTTTTTTAACATTTCATTTGAAGGTCTTCTTTAGGTTTCTGCACTGTTTTGCAGACAGTACATATATAAACAGTGTGAGTCTAAATATTCACAAATAACATTGGCAAATGAACACACAGAGTTATGTGTTTTACATATTTCTAATTAATATGCGTTGGCGTGCACACACACACACATTTTCTTTGGCTTCAGTGAGATTTAGAACATCTGAGGAGTCAGTTCATAGCATTCAATTCTGTGACCTTTGATTTACTAGTCTCAATGAAGTTTGCTAATCTCAGATTGTATTTCATGATTAATGGCTAATCTGTCACACTCGTGTTTTAAAGGGTTTTTTTCTCCTTATTTAAAGCAGATAATTTATTTGGCAACAATTATCATATAGTTTTTTAGCAAAATAAAAAATGGAAAAGGTGTTTCTGACATCCAGCCTAAATCTAAGAAGCTGAAATTGTTAAGAAGGTCTGATCATTACAGCCTGGTGCACTCTTGAAGATCTGACATCCCATTTACTAGAACTAGAATGAATCTATTTGATTGTGCTCTGGACAGATGTTCAGTCTGCAGCCCTGCAAGGGAGTAACATAGAAACATAGAAGCTGATGGCAGATAAGGACCACAAGGACCATCCAGTCTGCCCATTTCTTTTTCTACTTTATAAATGTGCCATCAGCCTTTGCTCTGTCAGTGGCCTATATATTCATACTCATCTGTATTGCTACCTTATGCCTATCCCATGCCTGTTTGAAACCCTGCACTGTATTCATAGCCACCACTTCCAGAGGTAGGCCATTCCATGCATCCACCACCCTTTCTGTGAAAAAGAATTTCCTCACATTCCCCCTTAATCAGCCTCCCTCTAATCTTATGCTGTGTCCTTTTGTCCTGCTATTTTTCTTATATTTAAACATGTTAGACTCTTTCACCTTGTTAATGCCCTTAAGGTGTTTGAATGTCTTGATCATATCACCTATCTTCCTCCTTTGCTCAAGGATATACATGTTGAGCTCCATTAATCTGTCCTCATATGTCATCTGATGCAGTCCCTGCACCATTTTGGTTGCCCTTCTCTGGACTGCCTCAATTTGGTTAATCTCCTTAGGCGCTCTTACACACAGGTTTATGTAACAGAATAGCTGTTGTGGAAACAGTATTCTGTTATATCCCTTGTGTGTAAATTGCATCTGTTTCGGTCCCTAGGTGAACGTTCATCCAAACTGCAATCTCTGCTTATTGCGGTTTGCAACATTGTGTACCGTTTTGTCGTGCTGTGTAAAATAGCCATTCCAGTACAAAGGCAGAAAACAACATTTGTAGAGCAGCAAACTCTGGGGGAGCTGAAACAAATGGAGACAGGGTTGCCGGAATACTCGCAGTGTGTAGAAAGGAACCTGAATGCAACAGAGTACACCGGCGCCACACAGGTAATGCTGATTCCGTTTTAAAAACCTGTGTGTAAAAGTACCTCTTGTGAAGGTGTGGCCTGCAGTACTGCATGCAGTACTCCAGATGGGGCCTAACCACTGTCTTGTAAAGAAGGATTATTACCTCCATCTTCCGACTTGTGATACCCCTACTAATACACCCTAACATCCATCTAGCCTTACCTACTGCTTTAGAGCTTTTGGATGATTTCAGGTCATCGGTGATGATGATGCCCAAGTCTCTTTCTTCCTTTGTGACTGCCAGCAACTCCCCTCCCAGTCTATAGGTGGCTTCAGGGTTTCTCTTCCCTATGTGCAAGATCTTGCACTTCTTTGCATTAAATCCCAGTTGCCACTCTTCTGACCATTTTGCTAGTTTATCCAGATCTCTTCTCATTCTGCCCACCCCATATGGATCATCTACTCTGTTGCAGATCTTGGTGTCATCTGCAAACAGACAAGCCTTACCCTCTAGTCCATCTGCAATGTTACTAATGAAGATATTGAAGAGGACTGGTCTCAGGACTGATCCCTGAGGTACCCCACTTGTGACTTGCATCTCTTCTGACTGTATACCATTTACCACCACTCTCTGTTTTCTGCCTGTCAACCAGTTTGCCACCCAGTTGAACAACTTCTGACCCACCCCAAGTCTACCCAGCTTATTTATTTCAACTGGCATAGTGATTTGCACTTGTGGAAGGATACAGTGAAAACTCCAAAAATGTGTGCCTTGGTATCCCATTTTTCCAGCTACAGTAAGATAGTTGCAGGCTGTGCCCATAGCCATAAAAATGACTAAAGAAAGGAAACAAAGCACAAAATGTATGTGACATAAATCACTAATGAGACGATGCAAACAAGTTCAGGCAATCATTTTAACCCCCTGACAAACAGTTTATATGCCTAAAGCACAAGGAGCCATCTACAATATTCAAAGCAATTTTGCCTCTGTGAATTCTCATGATTCAAGAATGACTAGAAATGCCATTAACTGTTTCTTGTCAATGTACCATGGCTCCATTTGTAAGTTTTTTTTTAGCTTTTTGTTTCTGTGCAGTGTAGAGGCTAACCACCTTGCTTCTACTTCACCACTCCTATGCTCCAAACTGCTGCTTGTTCAAGTTTACTAATCAGTTGATGCTAAGCTGGTCTGCTGAGGGAAAGACTAGGTGCAGAGACAGGATAAAAGGTGTGTTCACACAATTGAGCTTTGAAATGTAGTACCCAAATCCCCCAAAAAACAATGTTAGAAACATAGATACATAGAATCTGGTGATAGAAAAGGACTGCTTGGGCCACCTAGTCTGCCCATTTATTTCCCTGCCTACTCTTCCACCACATACCCCACTTGATCTCCATCTTCATGATCAAATTTGAATCTTTATTCTATTACCAACATCATAAGTTCTCAGCAGACATCCTACTCTGATCAGTGCAGCCTTGCTCTGACTGTCTACACAGGAAAACACCTTTCAGAACATTTCTACAGAATTTACCATGCACTTGCTCCCTCTCCTGGCAACACCCATATTACCATCATACTATGACAATGGCCCCCATTTAAGTGTTTATCTACACTGAACAATAGAAAACAGAAAACAAAGAAACTGTCAGTTACTCAGTTAAACACCAGTCATATTATACTATGTAAATCTTTCACCACAGTATTCATTTTTTTATGTTCAACATAGAAAACCTTCTGCATGATAAAAATACCACTACTCTTTATAGTCATTTAAATATAGGGGAAGAGCCGTTCACACGTGGAGTGTATGAGTTATCTCTCTTGTGGAACCATAACTTATTTTGTCACAAACTCAGGCCCCAGAGTCACTCCTGATATTTTGGCATTGAAAGCCAGTGACAGAAGTCAACAACTTACTGATGGATCTGGTAAAACACTCATTCCCCTGACAAAGTTCTTGGTAAGGGAAGCACTGAGGTACCTTTTTCTGTGTTGAAGACTTTAGTGGCACAAAATAATTTGCATTGTATTTGTCCTTCCCTTTGGTTCAAGCTATAAGTCCCAAAAAGCAACTTGTATCTTCTGAGGTGCTTTCTGTCTGCTAATAAGTTGTCTTCTGACCTAACCTGTTTGTGCCTGTGTCTGTATGGTTAAATCACTGGGTCCACCTGCTCCATTACCAGGTATAGAAAACTCCTCTGATGATAATGTCCCTTAGCCATCACAGTCATCAAAGGAACAGAAGCATCATACCTCTGTCTTACTTGACCACATGGTGACACACAAATCAGCCATCACCCAGCATAGCTTTGTCAGAAATAGGAACCATAATACATAGCTGGTATCCATTTGGGACCTAAACCAAATATTTTTGTTCAAACAGCATCTCCAATTTAAAAGCAATGACCATTTGCATTCTTATCATGTTGCTTTTGAGCAATTTGTTTTTGCTGAGTTTGTCCAATAAAAGAGGGGTGCATTTGATTTGATTTACACTTACAGATTATTTATTCCCTGTCTATGCAGCTGCCTGTGACATGGTGCTAAAAAGAGTAAAGCTGATTTGTGATAAAGTGTGCCACTTTGTACTTGGTGCAGATAACCACAGTCATAGTTCTACCCTTTACACACTCACAAATTGGCTACCTTTACCCAGCAGAATATAGCTCCTGACCTGTTTGCTAGTTAAAACTGTACCTTTGGGACTCACACTCCCCCTTCTTTAACAAATTGATTCCACACTGTCTCCAACAGATACAGCACTTGGAACATGGCCAGAAATGCCCTCCATCCTCATTTCAGGGGTACACAGCTTGGCAAGCAGTCATTTGTTGTCAGGGCCACTAACTGGTTAAAGTAATTGCCTGATACCCTGCTGAATCTCCCTAAGTATAATCAGTTTAAGAGGTCTTTGCAGTTTGCCTCTGCAGTCCAATGCAACTGTAGCAATTAAACTGTTTTATTTGGTTTCTTTCTATACATTACCCATGACTTTTTACACAGTGATCTGTATGGGTTATGTTTTGTTCAAACTGTATGTAGTTGTTCTGACCTAAGTGCTTTGAGCCTGATATGACTGCATTTCCTCTGGAACTGCTTGCTGTACTTATAAAAACTGGGGAGTGTTTTCTCCCATAGGGAAACCCGGTTATAACAGCTAACATGAGCCAGGTTTCCCTCGCTCTGCACATGTGCCAGCCACCACTTTTCTCTTCCTTATCACAGGCCTTGTTCCTCAGCTCCGGATAGTTCACCACCAATCAAAGTCAGTGATCAGTTCATTTAAAAAAAATAATATTAACGGGGCTAAAAAAAAAACCCAAAGCTTAATTTTCATCCTGGGCTGCTTTAAAAAAAGTAAACTTTTCTTTCATGAGCCGCTACTGACCATGCTGAAAACTGACCTGTCCGCAGCTCCATAGGGATGTCTGTTTATTTTATATAATTGCTGTGGTGAACACATGCTCCACAGCAATTATATAAAATAAAGGCTGGGAAGGTGGGTAAAGCTGAAATGTTACACACACCCTCTTTGTGGGATGCCTTTATAAACCCCTTGAGCTTCACTCTTGGGGTTTATATGGCATCCCACAACTCAGGTGTATGCAAAATTCTTGGTATAACTACCTACTCAGCAATTATTTTGTATCTAAGAGTTTTTGTGACTATGTATTTGATGTGGAACCTTTGTAAATGAGTACTTGTTCTCAAACGTAATTCTCAGAAGTTTTAAATAACTAAATAAATAACTAAATATAATACATTTGAAACATAGCATTCTATCCATTAGAATGTCAGCTGATGAGAAGCCAATTATCAGTTACGATGCTATCCAGTAACTAAGCAAGTGGTGAGTCAACTTCACATAAGTAGCTTCCTCAGGTATTGTTTTAATACCTTCTTCAAAAGACTGTCAGGCTCTTTCAGCTAAACCATTTGATAATAGGTGGTATGGAGCAGACATCTCAAAAGACTGGATGGCTTTTTCAGCGAAACTATTTGATAACAGATGGTATGAAACAGACATCACATGCAAAATAGTGTTTTGTTTCCTGAATTTATGAAATTCAGCACCTGTAAACAAACTCTCATGATCAGTTACAATCGTTTTGGGCAAACTATGGATACCAAAAGCAGTTTTTCAATTTTTCAGCAGTAATGTTAGTGGAGGCATTATTTCTTTACTATAGATTTACCCATTTGGAATGGGCAATGGCAGTACCAAAACCCTTTTCTCTAAAAATGTACTAGTGTAACTGAGATACAATCTCCTCCAGGGTTTACTTGCCCATTTCCTAGGATGAAATGGAGCTTGTTCCAGAGGTATGCAGCTTTCATGACAGGCCTCGCATGTTTCTGTCTTACATTCAAAGTCCATGCCATTTTTGATGCCACAAACAGAAACATAGAAAAATAGACTTTGACGGCAGATAAAGACTGCTTGGCCCACCTAGTCTGCCCATTTTCATACCTACAGGATAAGCTGCAGAACCTAGTTAACCAACAGCCTATTTCTTCCTACTCCCCACAAGAATTGCCTTATGTCTGTCCCATGCATTCTTGAATTCTCCCACAGTTTTAGACCCCACAACCTCCTCAGAAAGGCTGCTCCATGCGTCCACCACAATCTCTGTGAAAAAATACTTCTGCACATTGCCCCTGAGCTGTCCCCTCCATCTTCAAATTGTGCCTCTTTGTTCTTGAAAACCTCTTTTTTCTGAAAGATGCTACCCTCTTGGACTTTGTGATTCTGCTGAAGTACTTAAAGTTTCTATCATGTCCCCCCTCTCCCTCCTTTCCTCAAGAGTATACATATTCAGCTCCTTTAGCTTCTACTAGTATGGTTTCTCTTGCAGACCCTGCACCATTTTAGTTGCCCTCCTCTGGACTGCCTCCATCCTGTCTATGTCCTACTGGACAGAACTGGACACAGTACTCCAGATGGGGTCTCACCAACAGTCTGTAGAGAGGGATAATAACTTCCTGTTTTCTGCTGGTGATGCCTCTCCCTATACATCCCAGAAGTCCCCAGCCCTCCCTACTGCCTTCTCACATTGCTTTCCAACCTTAAGGTCATCTGATATGATTAACCCCATGTACCTTTCCATTTTTGTTGTTGTTACTACCTCCCCTCCATTGTGTAATCTTCCCCTGGGTTTTTGCTTCCCAGGTGCATTATTTTGCACTTCTCTGCATTGAATCCAATCTGCCATACTTCTGACAATTCTTTAAACCTTGCCAAGTCCCTTCTCATCTTTTCCATGTCTTCTTGTGTATCAACCCTGTTGCAGATCTTTGTGCCATCTGCAAAGAGGCATACTTTTTTCTTCCAGTCCCTCTGCAATATCACTTATAGAGACTTTGAAAAGGACTGGACCCAGTACTGAACCCTGCGGTACTCCATTAGTAACCCCCCTTTCTTCAGAGTCGGCTCCATTACAATTACCTTCTGTGTCTCATTGTCCAGTCAATGTTTTACCCAGGCTACCACCCTGGGACCCACTCCCAGGCTGGTCAATTTGATTATTAATCTTTTGTGTGGGACTGTGTCAAATGCCTTGCTAAAGTCTAGGTAGGCCATGTCCTCAGTCCCTCCCCTGTCTACTACACTGGTCACCCAGTCAAAGAAACCAATTAGATTTGTCTGACAAGTACTGTAACATCAGGATAACCATTGTTTTGTATGATCCTTGTATGGCTCCAATGTAGTCCATTTAGGAATAACTCTCAGCTCTGCATTGGAACTACAGCTCTTGCTCCCCCCTATTACAAATCAATCCTACACAATAAGTTCAGAATGCCTATTCAATTATGACATCAGGTCAGGGTCATTAGTGATATCAGGCAAACCTTGCTACACAAATTCTCTGACATTTTAAAGTACCAGATCCTTACCAGTCTAGGTATTTACATGCACTGCTGTTACAGGAAGTGAAGCCTTGTAATCTTTGGATAACATTCTTTCTATGTCTGTTTTTTTCACTAGCATTTGCAGTAATGATAGACGGATCAGAGCTTCTGCAGTTATCAATAACTTTACAGCTTTACACACTATAGTATTAATAATATGCTCTTAACATCATGGCCCATCTCTTTATTCTAGGGAGGACATCTGCAAAACAGCCTTCATCTCATTAAACAAGGAAATCAAAGGTTTGTGATCTGTACAGATGGTAACAGTCCACCAATAGATGTATTTCTGGAATTTTTGTACTCTGAATACAACTAACTCTCCGTGATCCTGCAAAGATTATTTTTTTTTAGCAAGGGATAGTGCACAAGACACGGATCCTAGTGATTTCTCTGTTTAACATCCTGTGAGCTAAAATCACTCCATATCTATATGTAGATGCATGACATATGAGAATCAGATTTTTGTCAGCCTGATAATGTGCCAGAATCTCTGAAGATTATAGCCATTTCTTAGACAAATTGTTGACTTTGCCCTGAGCTGATCCTCCATACAACTTCACTCCTTTCTTCCAGAAAAAACATATAATGGTGCCAAGGAGGTATATAGATTTGGTAAATAGCTGCTGTAATGGGTCAGAGGGACAATAATGCTTTCAGTTTGTTAACTGTTTTACACATAAAAGTATAGTTATTTGACTGTACGTTCTTGTTCATCAGGTACAACCCCCATGGCATCTACTGTGTGACCCAGATACAGTATATTGTTTCATTACCGAGAAAACACTTTTGCTCCTTTTTATGGCAATCCTGCTACCATCAGTTTCGTTAACACAATAGTCAAATTGTACACATGGTCCATCTGTTGTTCTTGTGATTTATATATCATCCTTATATATGCTGCAATTAGAGGGATCTCTTCAAGACACTTTTCCATGGTCTACTCTGTACAATTGTGGGAGCTGAGGATACTCCAAATGGTAACTGATTTTATTTAAACAGTCCCTTATGTGTATTTGTTTTTACATCACATTTGGATTCTTCTTCCAAATTGACTTGTTGGCAAGCCTGACTCATATCTATGTTTGTGAAAAACTTCCCAAAACTGTAACAGGTCCTCAGTCATTGGAATAGTATACTGTTCTGACTGGGGTACTCAGTTTAGAGTCAATTTACAGTTGCCAAAAATGTGTACCAAACGGTCCAGCTTCACTACTGGAACTATACGAATAGCCTAAACTGAAAACTTCACAGGTTCAATAATACAAGTTTCCTGCAGTCTCCCCAGCTTCTTCCCAACTTTTTGTTTCCTGACAAATAAGACTGATCTTGGTTTAAGTAATGCAGCATAGCATTTGGGTCTACATACAGTAAATCATTTGCAGTCATGTCCTTTAGTGTACTCAGTTCCTCTTTAACCACTTCTGCACATGAATTAAATATATTTGTTACAGTCAAATTTCTCTTTGATCTGAGTTGTTTCACTTCCCCTGCCCATCATAGTGAAAGCACTCCCAATCAACTTCTACCAAGACTACTATATCTACTAGGGATCATTCTTAGTTCTGATAAAACTTGGTTTTGATAGCTTGAGTGGTGATCTGGTCCCAGTATTTCTCCATTTTCCCCAGTATGCATTTTCAGATGTTTCTCACATTTTTCCAATGGTGGTACTCTCTTTCCAGTCCTAAAATTATTCAATGTCTTTCAGTTTAGTACGGTCACACTCTATCCTGTGTCCAAGTCAAATTGCACCTTTTTGCCATTTATAGTCTGGTCCATGTGAATCAGAGCTACAGTCCAAATTCCTGATTCAGTTGTGGTATACGCAGTACAAGCTAGTTCTTCAGCCTCATAACTTCTACCCCTCTCCTCAGAAACATAATAAGTAATATGTGCCCTTTGATTGCAATAGAGATTCCTTTCCTTTAATGTATCTGGAGTCTATGTAACTCTCTTGTCTCTATCTTTACTTCTGAATGCTTTCTTAATATGCCCCTTTAGGCCACAAACATTGTATTTTTATCCTTGAATTTGCATTCTGTCGGGAGAACTTGGCGCCACAGTGATAGCAGTCCTGCACCTCCACCTCCTGCTGTTTCTTTGGTATCTTATCAAACTTATGTTGAGTTATGTGGGTGTCCCTTGAACTGCTATTCACTCCATAATCTCCTGTAGCATGGATTTATAAATCTAGTGCATTTATGTTAGCAGATTCAGTAGCTTGCTCAAGCTTCAAAGCAGTCTTAAATGTTAAATCTGAGTTAGACAACAATCTTCTTTCTATTTGGTCATCATTAATATCACAAACTGCTGTAACTTACAATGTATAACCTGAGTAAGTGTGTCTCCACACTTAAAATCCTCTGATAGTGTCTGCAGTTTTGGCACATATTCACCTACCATCTATCCCTGTGTCTGACAGTTTCACTAGGCTTTGGGTTAAAGTGGTTCTTTAGTAATGTTATCAACTCTGGATTTTTTTTCTCTCAAGGCTTATTCAGGCTCAACAAATTCTTAATTAAACTGTAGATTTGTACATCCATGTCACTTAACAAAATATTTTTTTTTCTAACCATTCACAGAAATATGATTTGCAATAAAAAAATGGGACATAATGTCACAGTATTTTTCCCCACTTTGGTTTTCAGGAATGGATGGTACAACTGTTCCAAATGTGCCAGAACTATTTACATAACATGGCTACAGGATGGTTTCAGATGAAGAAGAATTATGGTATCATAAAAATATAGAACAATATGTTCAGATAATGGTTAATGATTAGTCTTCTCTCCATGGTCCATACCTTGGTGCAGGTGCCAGTCTAGTAATGGCCTGACCATGTGTTAAGATAACACCCACTGCATATGGGCCTTTGCCCCATAGTCAGTTCCCTCTATCCCCCACTTTGAGTCCCCTCTCCAGGCCCATAAGTCTGCCCCATCCATGCGTGAATGCATTCACTGTCTGCATACTAACAAGCTCATGTGGCCGGAGGTTCCATCTGTCCACCACCATCTCTGTGAAGACATACCTCCTATCTCTCCAGAGCATGCCCTGCTCCTGCTTCAAGTTATGCTTCCTTGTGATGTTCCCATCCTTGAGCCTAAACAACCCCTGACAATCCACTCTGTTGACACTGTTTAGATACTTGAAGGTTTCAGTCATGTCCCCCCACTCTCTTCAGGTCTTCAGGGAGTACAGACTGAATTCTGCAAACCTCATTTCATAGGATCTCCTTTGCTGGCCATTGGTAATCTTGGTTGCCCTTCTTTGAATGGTCTTCAGATATTCCATGTCCTTTTTAGATATGGACTCTAAAACTGGGAACATTCCAGGTGAGGCCTTTTCAGTGTCTGTTGCAGTATAACTTGCCTTCTCCTGCTCGAGGAAGCCCTCGCTATGTGTCCAAGCATCTTGTCTTATCACCATGTGCAGAGTCCACCAGAATATTGCTGATTATGATTCTCAAGTCTCTGTCCTATTGTATGCTTCAGACATACTTCCACCATCCAGTTTTCACCATTAGGTTTTTTTTTTCCCACGTGCATAGCGTTACATTTGTTTTGCAGTGAATCTTACTTGTCAGATCCTGGACCATTTCTTTAACTTGGCAAGATCCAATTCCTCCTTTAGTTCCTTGATGCCCTTCACATTGTCTACTCTGTCACATAGCTTGGTGTCATCAAATAACGGTGACATCCTACTCCATATGCCTTCTTCTATGTCATATATAAATATGTTGAAAAGCAGCAGCCCAAGACTGACTTCTGAGGCACATGATTCATCACCTGCCTCACTTCTGACCTAAACCAATGTATGACCACCGATGGGTCTTGTGTCTAAGTCAATTGCCCACCCACTGTGTCATTTTGTTGCCCACATGTAAGTTTTTCAGCTTTACATCAAACATGTCTGGGGTACCAAATCAAAAGCCATACTGAAGACCAAGTACAAGACATCCAGGACCCTAGCGTTATCATGATCCAGTGAAACCCTATTGAAGAAACCAATGATGCTTATCTGACAAAATTTGCTGCTCACAAAATCATGTTCCCATTTGTGTTGGAGTCCCTATACCTCCAGAAAGTTCACTAGATGATCATTTTCTAGGTACTCCATGAGCTTTTCCATCACAGATACCAATCATGCTGGTGTATAGTTCACCAGACCCACCTTTCACCATTCTTAGGTAAGGTGATGACATCTGTTACTCTCCAGTACCTCAGAAGTTTCCCAATATCCAGGGAACAGATACATGGATCTGTCAATAGCTCTGCCAGAGCTTAAGACAACTCCTTTAGTACGTTAGTGTGTAGTACATCTGGACAGGGTGGCATGTCCACCTTTAACATTAATAACTTTTTGAGAACTCTCTTACCTCTGAAATAGTTCCCTTTATCCATACTTGATTTTCTCTGGCCTTGATACCACAGTGTAGGAGAATCCACTTTTTTCACTATTGAACTAAGCAAAAGTATTAATTCAGGATTTTGTTTTTTCTTCACTCTCTTCATCCCTGGATTTCCCAATTTTCAGTCTTTCTATTCCATTTTGCCTTTTTTCTCTCATGTACTGTATATAGCTGAAAATGGTCTTTTCATGCAACTCCACCCCTCTACTATCCATTCATTCATTCATTCATTCTATTTGATAAAAGGCCAGTGGACAAAATCTGCTCATTTTCATAGGCAACTGTACATAAAACAGGTACATACACAAACAATTTAACAGAGTTAATTCTGCTCAGTCACAACAGGTGCAGGAGTACAGCATGTTCAAATGTATCATCAAAGTTTGTGCAAACTGCAAATAACAACTAATACTGTTGATTTCATAAGGTACTGAATTCCAAAGGCAACATAATCTATAATAAAAGAAATTTTGACCAATCTTTTTTCTATAGCACAGCCATTTCAAAGCTAGGATTCTTGTTGCTCTGGTTGTAACAGAGCTGTTACATTTAACAAACTCACCCAGGCTTTCAGGTACACAGTCATAATCCATCTACCAGGCCCAACAGTCAAGTGAATAATCTATGCACTAAGAGTCAGCAGGTTTGCAGTGGAATATATATTACAAATATGACATCCATATATAAGTTCTAAGGAAACTGCATGTCCTATTCAAAAGTATTTCAAGCCTATGCAGTGCAGTTTTATCAGTGGATAAATATACACTTCACCAACATTCAATTAGTGGAATAATATTGGATAAATTATTTTGTTTGTAGGCTTCTTGAGTTTAGTAGTCACTTTGCCTTTCATACTACTCTGCCTTGATTGCCTTTTTTGGGGGGGGTCAGGCACTATGCCCTTCTGGTCTCGGATTGGGAAGTCTTGTATTTTCTGAACACTACCTTCTTTGCTAAAAATCTTCCTTTACCTCTCTTAAGAATCAAGTCAGTATTTTTCTCTTTTTTTCTTAATCTGCATAAGGCAGCCCTTTGCTACTTCTACAATCCTAATTTTAAAAGATTGCTGCTTTTTCTTCACCAGCTATCAGTTGCTACCTGATCAGACTGGCTCTGGGGTATTCCTTCATCCACTTTGCAGAAATCCACCACTATCATAATAGTTGCCAGCCTATATGCCCTAAATGTTAGGTCAAGCCACACTGTTGCATCGTTGCTCCTTCCAAGTGGCTTTCATTGAGAGCTCCTCAAACCATCACCACTGGCCAGGATTAGGTCCAAAATGTTCTCTTTTGTTGGGGGTTTTCCAGGGTATTGTTCAGGTCTGAAATATCTCCAGAAAAGTCCTACTTTATCTTATCATCACAAGCATTATCATATCCCTGAAAAAAAAGGGCTGATGACCAAGTATGAATCATAATTATACAAATATCACAAGTTCTCAGCAGACAATGTGCTTTAATCACTGCATCCTTGCTGTGACAGTTTACACAGGAAAACAGCTTCCACAACATACCTGCAGAGTTTAAGATGTACTCCTACCCGATCTCATATTATAGTCACATGATCAAAGATGATCAAAATGAATGCAGACAAATGGATGAGGGGTGGAGGCTACTCTTCAGACGGGGTAGTCTATAGGAGAAATAACCTGATGAGCAGTGTTCTTGCAGCAAGGGGCATGGAATGATTCATGGCTGAGCCTTATCTAGAGCAGATGGAGGTGGTGTATAGAGATGTGAGGTAGCAGGGAAGGTTGCTTAACCCAAATTTTTAAATAAAGGAATTGCAATGAGAGAGAGGCCTACCCTAAAGGCAAGGACAGCCAGTAGTACATGGAACAGCTTTGGAATTGGGGAGAAAGCAGTTCAGTACAAAAAAAATGATAAATGGAATAGCAGTTCAGTCATGCCATGTAGTTTGGGACTCTTTACTTTTCCATATGCCAAAAATCATATTCTCCCTTGCAGTGCACAGGTTATTCAATGGCATTTTATATGATGATTAATTTTTTTTTTTTGTATTGCATCTTCTATTTTATTATGGCCCAAAACTAACATAAGTTAGTAAGTGCCAATTCCCATCATACATGTTCTCTTCTGAATTAAGTCAACTTTAAGATTATGTTCTGAGTGATTTGGCAGCAAGATGTCATTGGTGTTATTAGTGATAAGAATTTTAGGTCTTGATATAGGGCCTCTGACCTACACAAGCCTGGATTTGATTCTCAGCACAGATCAATCTTTCTCACTACAGTGCATGTAATAAGAGAAAGGCTTGTCTAAGTTGGAATGCAACTTAGTGGAAATCATTACTTAAAGTTGGTAAAATGTTTATCAGTAAATTCCACTGCAGCTATGTAAGGGGGATCTGCAGTCAATGACAGATGTGCATTCTCCTTTCATACAGTATGTTTCTTGTTAAATAATCTACAGTTTCACCATGTGAGAAAATATCACACAGTAGTAGAGCACTAGGCTAGCAGTTGAAAGGGGCTCTGCATTTGAACCCATGTGAAAACATTTTTCTTCACACTACAATTTCTGCAGTATGACAGAAATTCATAGCTGTCATTTCTGATGTCAGTGATATGAGTTTGGTATCCAGTGGCAAGGCAACTGAAATTGGGTGCCAACAAAAATGGTGATTCAATTATGGCACCTGTGTTCATGGCTACCTAGCTGGGGGGGGATGATGGATAATGGGGTGGGCAAAACACTGCAACAGGAAGAACACGTGTATATGTGTGTGGGCACACATGCGGGGGAGAGGCAGGAGAGGGATGGTATGTAATAGGGGGTGTGGCAGGAAGCTGCTGAGTTGGTCTGATAGCATGGTGAGGAGGGTGGTTGGCTGGAATTCAAAGGGCTCAGGGTTTGGATCCAACATGGCTCATTTTTTTTTTCTGGCAGGCAGCTTTAAATTGATTTAAGCTTTTCACCCCCCATGACATGCACCTCCTGGAGTTGAGAATCCATAAGTAGGGGGGATGTGGGGGGTGCAGCCTCTGCATTAAAAACAAGACCCATAGGTCTTGGGAGCTGTTCTCGTACATGCTGTGAGTGTTCATCACTGAAATTCATTTTCAGCGATGTACAGTCACTGTAATGGTGATTGCTATTCTGTGATTGCCATTATGACATGGCACCTTTGAGATTCAGTGAAGTCTGAAGGAGACTTTCAGAATATTAAACTGTTACTTTATTTTAGTCAGGGTATTTTCTTCCAGATGGTATGTTGAGGCTTTCCTAGGTTTGAATGCACCTTATTGGTAATCATTACTTCAAGTTGGCAAAATATTCATTAGCAAACTCCACAGCATTGTATGGGGGGGGGGTGTGCTCAAGTGAAGGATGTGTGCTCTCCTTGCATGGGTTTCTTGCCAAAAAAAAACTCAGTTTCTCCATATGAGATGATAAAACACAACAGTAGAGCACTAAGCCAGTAGGTAATGGGGGCTTGGTTTTCATTCTCATTGAAGAACATTTTTTCTTTCTCACTGAAATGTATATAGTTTGAGAGAACGTGTTAGATGTCATTACTTGTGACAGTGATAAAAATAGTTTTCAGAATATTAAACTGTTACTTTAATGCAGACAACTTAATTTGTTCCATCTGATACCTTCACATTTATTTAGATTTGAATATAACTTAGTGGGAACCATTACTTCAAGCTGACAAAAGGGCCACTAGTAAACTCCACTGTAGCTCTGTATAGGGGGTCTGCACTCACGGCAGGATGTGCATTTCCTTTACATAGGTTTATGGGTTAAAAAAAAAAAAGTTTCTCCATGTGAGATGACAGAGCACTGTGGTAGAGCAGAAAGCCAGTAGTTGAAAGGGGCTTTGGATTGATGCCCATTGAAGAACTTTTTTTTTTTCTTTCGTTACAATTAATGTAGTATGAGAAGAAAATGTTAGATATAATTGCTAATGTCAGAGATAAGAGTTTTAATAAAGTTTGACACTGACTTTCAGAATATTGAACTGTTATTTTATTGCAGTCTACATAATTTGTTGTGGCAGATACTGTAAGGCTTGTCAAGGTTTGGATGCAGCTAAGAAGGAAGCCTTACTTCATGCTGGAGAAATGTTCACTACTAAACCCCTCTGCACCTATGTGGTGGGGGGCTCTGCATGATGCATGATGTACTGCCACATTGCATGAGATTTATTGTAGCTGTGGAGGGGGTTATATCTCACCTCTGGGGTCATCTGATTCACTCATTTACCTACTACATATTTGTAGGATAACAACAGGTTTAATTTACAGTACAACACAGAAATCACAAAAGTACAGCATCATCACCATCACTGCTAAAATAACTTACCATAAAGCATACTTTTTTACAAGTAGTGTAGTTTTATTTACTCACTATGCACCTTGGTACTAGTTGTGTAAGCCCCTTGCAGGAAAGCCAGCAGAATCCACTGAATGATCACTACTACTGGTTTCACATTTTGCCTCATCATCAGGGAGACCCTGATGATGTGGTAACATGAGAAAATTGTCAGACTTATCTTTCAGTGGATTCTGTTTCAATCTTACAAAAGGGCTTCCATAGCTAGCTCCAAGGCATGTTGGGGTCAATTCACAAATGGGTTGGAATGCCTACATGCTGTGCATCTGAGGTGCATAGGCAACTCTACACCTGAATTCTGTGCAGCATGGTCCAGTGGAACCTCACTGGCATTCACCACAGGTGTGGTAGTGCCTAGCACTCTGGATCCCTTAGCAGCCCATGCAGCAATGTACCAGAGGCAGTCCAGAGGCATGCCAGGGGTTGTGCCAGTGTTCCGTGCTATGCATGAAGGATCTGTGCATCAGGCCAGGATGAAAAATGGTACATGAGTAGGAACCCTGCCATAAATATTTACATGCCCCCACATTGGTTACCAGCTGGGCATGGTGGCAATAGGAACCCCATGCATACAGCTGGCTCAGCTCACCAGGCTGCCTGGGAGGGCCAGGACAGCCATTCAGATAGATAATCAGTGGTTTACACATCTCAGGGGCCATCCTATTCCAGAATCACTTGCATGTGGGTAGCAAGGGATCCATTCTATTACCCCCAAGAAGGGCATCCAATTGGTGCCCACCCCTGCATCTGTGAAACTCTGCCATGCTGCTGCATGCCAGGGGGCAGGGGCATGGACAGGCAGCTGGCAATGGTGACTACCAGCCAGAGCATGTCTGTCTGTGGGATTATGGCTGCATGAGCCAGAGATGCACCTTTCACATGTATCCACTCCCAGGTCTTGCACAGGGCCCATTGTAAGTAAATAAAGTTACACTGCTTGCTAAAGTTTGTGCTTTATGGTACTTTTTTGGCAGTGAGGATGGTGGTGGTGGTGGTGTACATTCCCAGTTTTTTGGTTTGTGGTCACAGCATGCCAAGTAGTGAGATTGGCTTGTCTTTGTTCTTTATTTACAACATGCAAGAATATCACATACATAGCGGTTGGGATCCTTCAACAGACATTTTAAATGCAGAATGCCAATTTAATCTGTATGCAATGGCCTTTTAAATAAAGTTAATAAAGAGTGATGCTGTACCCAAGTATCTCCTTAACCCTACATCTAAATCCTCATTTGAACCAGCTTTAATTTAAATAGGCATATAATGACAGGAAAGGAATGGCTGACAGGCACATCTAGGAACATCCCAGGATCACCACAGGACCCAGGTACCCCATGAGGCCCAAGTTTGAAAATTATGTAACTGACTTTGCTACTGCAAATTGTTCTGATTTCTTTTCTGCCTTTTAATTAATTTTGGTACTTTTATACAGCTTTGAGCTTTTTTTTACACTGTTTTGTGTAATGTTAGGAGGTAGTATTATGTACTTAACATTTAAGATACTTTTATTTATTTATTTCAAAAGTTTCACTAGGAAAGACATATTGAGATAATAGTAGTTCATTTCCAGTTGCATCCTGGGGGGAAGGGAGAAGAGGAGAGTCAAAAGCAATCAAGAACAACAGTTGCATAACATGATAGGTAAAAATGAAGCAACTTAAACTAAGGCTACAATTAACAGCAAATCTGAGGTTGTGCAAGGATAAAGAAGGGATGGCTGTCTAGTGTGTAGCAAGGGACAGCTGACTAGTGGGTAGCAAGGAGGTACAAATAAACTGCAGAGTGCAATAACTACAGGGAAGAGTTTCAAGGAAGTTCAAGGAAGTACAAGTCAGGCATATCAGAAGCAAATTGAGGTTGAAGGGTATAGGAGGAGATATACTCTTACAGTATGCAACATTAAACAAACACTTTGCCAGCCACTGAACTACAGTATGCTAGTCTCTCTTAAAGGGTTTCTGAATACAGCTTTGAACAACAGTGTTGGAGGACTGACTGGAAATATCTATCTACAAACTATGGAAATGATACTAAAGGAAAAATACTGGCACATGATTTACCACATTAGTACAGCCCTGCTATGAGCACAGAACCTAGGGAGGGAGTACAAAAACACATAGTAGTAGAATAAAGGAAAGCAGAGTATTGTGCAACAGCAACAGAATGACAGGTAAGTGCTTTTATTTCCTTTGATACAGTACCTAGGTATTTACATTCTCAGGATGTCATTTTTATCTGATTGACTGACTGACACTAAGCAAGGGTACATTGCTTTGTCAGTGTTGCTTGCCACCATTCCCCTGCCAAACTCATGACAGAGTCTAAACACTGCCACAGTCCTTAGTGAAAAACAAGTTTTATTTCTCTCTACAATTTATGCTGTATAAGAGAAATTGCTAGTAAATGAAGAGGGTAACCCAGTGCTCCAGGGATGCGACAAACTCTGGGTGTGCCAGAGACTGTGTGCCAGGTTTTGCAAAAATCAGGGTCCCACACCAAAATCCCTAGGTTTGCAACAGGTGTACAACAGCACCAAACCATTGGTGCAACTGCAGCAAATTCCACAGGGATCTGCCCCCCCACCAGTGCAACACAAGAAGTGCTAACATTGGTGGTGTGATGGGCACCTGCTTACCAGGAGGGGTCAGGGGGCAGGAGGAGCATAGGGTGAGTTGGAGGGACAATCTGGAAGTAAGGGTTAGCTTTAGCCCCCGTCTGGGTGCATATGCCTTTGTATAATAAATACAGGGCAATTACACCCCACTGGGTGCCAAACCAATCCCATGCTTCCCTGCTGTCTCCCCATCCCAGCCTGTGTCTCCCTGTGCCTCTCCTTGCCCCCTGACCCCACATGTAGCTGTCCCCACTAACCTGCCACAGTGTGCGGCATTAGCGCAAGGGGCTTAGATCATCTCCTGGCTGGTCTAAGTTGAGCCCCTTGCTATGACCACAGCTGCAGTTAGCACAATGGCCTTGCAGAAAGTTCAAGGTAGAGCACATTACAGTACTCCAACCTCAGCATAACTATGGTGTGCACGAGTGTTGCCAGTTCAGTTGGATCGAAATAGTGTTTGAGCCAGGTGATATTTCGCAAAGGATAAAAGCCACTGCAGACAACAGTAGACACCTGATAATCCAGAGTTAGCCTAGAGCCCACAGTGACCCCCCAAATTTCTCACTGTGTTGAATGCTTGCAGTTTCACACCATTCAACATAGGTAGGAAGCTGCGGCTACTCACCACAGTGAAACCAGATGGCCCAGCTCCACCTGTTAACACCTCTGTTTAATCTAAGCCAGCTGGCTGCCATCCAGTCATGGATTTCTTTAAGATGGTTGTTTAGTTCAGATACTACTGTGACATCATCGGGGCATAAGACACATAAAACTGGGCATCGTCAGCATAACAATGAAAACCCATACTATAGCATCTAATGATCCCCCAAACAGTAACATATACATGATGAATAACATGCGGGCAAGAATCAACCCTGAGTCACACCACAGCACACCACATCAGATTTCAACAGTGCTTAGTGTAAATGAGCCAAGTATTACCCAGTGCACCCTGCCAGACAGGCAGGACTGAAACCAATACAGAAGCATTCATGAAAGTTCTACATAGTGCCTCTGATAGGCCAGCGGCACACCATGATCCAGCATGTCAAAGGCCAAAGAGGTCAAGCAGGATAAGAACAGAATGACACCTGCTGTCCCTTGCTATGAGGAGATCATGATGCACCCTGACTAATGCAGTCTCTGTACTGTAACAAGGATAAAAACTGGACTGGAATGGTTCACAGATGTCATATCATTCAAGGTGTTGTTCCAGCTACATCACCATTATTATTATTATTATTATTATTATTATTATTATTATTTAATAACAGTAACAGATTAAAGTCCTGGGTTTTGATTGCTTGGGGTTTCATGATGATGAATTTCTATTTTCTAACAGTTTACAAAACTCCACCAAAGTCATCTCTGTAAATGTAAAACTTCAAGGTGTAATGAAAAAAATAACTTTTTATGTTCTTAAATTTTATTTAAGTATGCTAAGGTTAAAAGTACTGGTTCCCTCTTTGTTACCTTCACTCTTGTCAGGTCTGTCAGGGGATGTTGAATCCAACCCAGGCCCTATATTGTATATTAGTCCACAAAATTCTGGTCATAAGAAGCCAAGGGGATAGCATTTTATACATTTAAATGTATGTAGTATTAAAACAAAAAAGCATGAAATTGAGACCTTATTGGTTCAGCACAACCCTGATGTATTGTATTTAACCAAATCCTGGCTGAAGCCCTTGATAGACAATAAATTTTACTCAATCGAGGGTATGGAAGGACTGGGTAGAGAAAAAAAGTGGAGTGGGATATTAATTAGAGATCACTGACATAGGCACCACTACTACCCACAATTCAGAATGTGAATGGTTACTTATCCAGTTATTGCTTGGAGGTTGCCATAAGTAAAAAATATGCACAGTTTACAGTCCCCCTTAAATGGGTACTAATGGCTTTAAAGATTTATTAGACCTTTTAAGTATGGAATGTAAGACAGGAGACTTAGTGGTCTTGGGAGATTTTAATATTAATTGGGCAACTGATGCTAATCCCAAAAGCAAATCCCTGGTGGCCAATACTGGCTTAGTTCAATTTATCTCTACTTACACTAGAATGAATTTAAGTAGTTATAATCATACTATCCTAGACTGGATTTTAGCAAACAAATCTGCAGGAGTTTTAACTAGTGGTATGCTTCCTGACATGGTAAGTGATGATTTCATGGTATTTTGTAGGGTTGTAAGAGTAAACTTCCCCCAAGATTAATTAATTCCTTTAGGAAATTTATGCCTAACCTACAGGATGATCTTTTAAGGGAATTAAATCATATTGACTGGTCCTTTCTTGATGCCATTCCCGATGTTGACCTGGCAGTCAATTATTTTAGTAAAATTTTAGTAGAATTACAGGATAAGTTTTTTCCTAAAAAGACTAGAAGAGTTACAGGTTGTACTAATAAATGGATTACCCCTGATTTGTTCCTTCTTATGAATGAAAGGGATGGTGGATGGACACTTTAAAAAAAAACAGAGACTGAAACTGATTTTAATAATTACCACAGATTAAGGAATTTATGTAAAATTAAGCTGTGAGTAAGTAAATCAAAGTATCACCTAAATAAACAATGTAATTATCTAAACAATCCTAGAAAATGTTGTTCTTCAATGAAGTCTATAACATCTCCCAACCTCAATAATCTTCCAGAGGCTTTCAATTTAAATGGCCAAGTAATCACTAACCAAGCTGAAATATCTGAGGCTTTTCTGGTTAAGTTTGTTGATCTAACCTTTTCACTGATGTTTTTTCTTCATTTAATAAAACAGCTTTCATGCAATCAGTAAAAGAAGGCCATCAATCCCCTTCCTTTAACTTTCAGCTAATTAAACCTAATAAAGTTTTGAAACTGCTAAAACAGTTGTCTTCCAATAAAAGCTCTGGATGTGACAACCTTGAGCCAAGGTTTTTAAAATAAATTGCTAATTACATTTATGTACTTCTGACTAAGGTGTTTAATTTATCTTTTGTGACAGGTCAGTTTCCGAATCAGTGGAAACATACTGTTATAAAACCAATATTTAAATGGAGGGTTGTGGTTGAATTGGATAGCTATCGACCCATATCCTTACTTCCTGTATTGGGAAAACTTTTGGAAAAACTGTAAATGAACAATAGACAGAATTCCTTGACTTATTCGGTCTTCCATCTCTCGAGCAACATGGATTTCAAAAATGCTATGGTACTGGGATGACCTTGGCCAGGTTCACTGATCACATTGGTAGGGCTATGGAGTGTGGGAAACTCACCAGTGCTATGTTCATGAACCTGTCCAAGGCCTTTGATCTGGTTGACCATTGCCTGATGCTCGGGGGTTTGAGAAGCGCTGGAGTCAGGAACTCACCACTAAACTGGCTCAATAGCTATCTAACTGACCGTCCTCTTAGGGTGAGCTATCAGGTGGTGATGTCGGGTAGTAGAGCCATGGTGTTAGGGGTGCCTCATGGTTCTATCCTGGGGCCCCTCCTTTTTTGAATATTTGTAGGCAAATTGCTAACTTTGTTAACCCACACTGACTCTGTGATGTATGCTGATGACATTATTCACTATACTAGGTCTCCCTCACAGGATTTAATAAACTCTAACTTAAACAATAATTTTCATATTTTGGAAACTTTGTTAAAAACTAATCATCTGCTATTGAATGCCAGGAAAACAAATAGCTTGCTCTTTAGGTCAAGATAAAGATTGGCCAGAAGTAAAGCCTCTTGTAGTGCAGGACCTTGCAGGTGTTGGACTGGAACAGGTTTCCCAGTTCAAATACTTGGGGATCTTATTAGATCCTTGTTTATCTTACTCTCTACATACAAAATCTACTTGTAAAAGTATTAAACAAAGATTGGGAACTCTTTAACTGAACAAGCTTGACTGGCATTTGATAATAATCTTCTGTTGTCCATTATGAATTACAATTCTTTCTTGCTCCAGGGATTAGCCAAGGTTGAAATGTCTCTACTTACCACCACTTTTCATGCTATCTGCAGATTTGCATTGAAAGTACCATTTCAGATTCATAATTGTATTCTATATCAGTTATCTGGTTGACTACCCCCTGGTTTATATTGCCTTTATAGTTTAAGCTGCATGATCCATAATGTTCTAAAGCTGGGCTCATCTTCTCCTTTGTACTCAATGTTGGACATAAAGAACACAAGTAGGGCCTTACAATCTAACAGTTCACTTATGCTATTTGCTCCCAAGGTAACAACAAAGATGGGCATGTTAGCCTTCTCCAATTTTGTCCCAAGTCACTGGAATGATTTACCAATTAATTTACATCAAATTACCTGTCATGATACTTTTAAATTGTCATTAAGCCAGTATTATGTTGATTCTTTGAAATGTGAATGTCTATAATCTGTGGTTATTTTTGTTGTATTGTATATATTGTCCGTTTTTGTTCTTTGTAACATTTTGACTGTTTTGTGTGGTCTCGGGTAGCATTTGAAAATGAGCCTTGGCTCATAATGCTTACTTGGTAAACAAAAGTTTAAATAAAAAAAAAAAATAATGCATGAAGTGGCACGGCAGCAGCATCAGTTTGCCAAGATCAAAGAATTTACCCCAAGGGATAGGTAGTCATGGTGCTGGCCTCACAGAAAACAATGTCTACAAATCCCAGGATGAAGTACAGGTAGCCTGCCGACATCACAAACAAGCAATGGTTCACCCTGTGGTAACCTACAATAGGTATGATCAACTGTTGATGACACTGTCATAAAGTCACTGGTGTTTATCTCCAGCAATCATAAACATGATCAGCATTCAGTGCATCATTTTGTGCAAATTGTAAATTCACACCAAAGGAATATCCAGTCTTTAAATGTTATCAAAGAAGTGCATCTCATGGATGGCTTCAGGATCCAGTGCGTGTAGAAATGGTCATTCTATGACATTTCCTTTGCAAGTAGCAACTATGGATTTCCAGTCAAGTGTGCTTTTTTGGCTCATGACATGGAAAGGGGCCCTCAAATGGTGAGAGTGCAGTTGTGAGGTCTGCAGCATCAAGAGCAGTACAATCATGGCAGGCCATGACTGAAAAGGCAAACGTCCTCTACAAATATTGATGCAATCAACTGTTAAGAGAGCCTGCCACTGAAGGGAGCCTTCACTTCAGGTGAACATTTTTCTGGGTCCATGAGAAAAAGATAAGAACAGAGTCAAGAGGAGATATTCAAAAGGTACCTGGGACACACCAGATACAAACTATGAAATCTGTGGGTGTCTGGTGTGGTGGCAACAAGAAACTTTACAATTTTTTCACAACCTTATTAGTGAATACAGGCGCTGTGTGAACCAGAGTCATGTGGAAGCTTGGGCAACAAAGAAATGGCTTCAACTACATTTATGCCAGCTGCAAAAGGTCCTGAGACCTCGATGCTCACTGGTAACTGTGGGGCCTGGTACACTCCACAGCCTCCCATGCTGAGCACAGCCTCCCACATTGACTCTTATTTTGATGATTCAATGGCTTCCAATGATGATTCAGCTCCTGCTGATTCAACAACAGCAGCCACCCTACCCAACAATTTTGAAACTTTGCCAGATACTGGTATTGTATGTCTAGTGAGGCTCAGGTGCATGCCACATCAACTAAATTCACAGCTACACACTCTGAGGACATGGTGGCTCCATTGTCATTATCATCCAGCATCCCCACAGTTCCTAAAAAGATCAAAACATTTTTAGGTTCAGAAATAATACAGATGAATAATTAGTATGCTGTTCACTATTCAAAGGAAGTATACCCTGGATAACTAACTGCAGTGCATGCCATGAAAAAAATGTTACTTCATGAAGTTCTTACAACAGAGTGGGAGTGTTTTTACTTGCCAACAGCCTCAGGATAATGATTACATGATGAGAAAAATAATTTTGCACAGGCCAAAACAGTTTGAGGAAGGAGATGGCATCTTTGTTATGCAGAATGAGGAGATAAAGAACATCTCTTGCAAGTTCAGAAAGCAATAAGAGAAATGCAATTAGAAGGACTTCCTTAACTTACTTGCACTGTACTGAGCTCATAATGCAAGATGGACTTTGATGAAAATATCACTATTTTCATTACTCATAATGCATATTTTTACAATATATGCAGTTTTTGTAAATATGCACATTGTTCAGTCTTTAGTTATACTTCAGTCTGTAGTTGTAGCTGATGCATTGGTCCAAAATGTTTTTGGGAACTATGATATACTCTGTTTTGTTAGATATATATATTTTTTAGTCTGCATTTTTGCTTTAGTCTGTAGTTATACTTTAGACCATAGTTATACTTTAGTATTTAATTATAGCTGATTTAGTTATAATTCATGCACTGGAATCGAATGCTGTTTCTGTAAATACTGAATATTGTATTTTTTAAACATCTGGTTGTATAGCCCATGTTACCATAAATTATACACTTTGTGTAACTTAAATTGCTGTTGTCTGTCTTTTCTTACAAGTGCTCTGGTAATTTGAGGTCCCTTGTTACATTGCACATTAGGTTAAAACTTCTGTTACATGTTAATCCATAGTTGTATGTCCCCTTTTACATGCACATCTCTAGTGTGATGTGCCTCATTACTTGCCCAAATTTGTGGGTACTTTTTCTCAGGACCCTGTAAGGGAGTTATCCAACACCATAGTACATTTTTATGTTGATTTCACACAGCACAAAAAACTTATTGGCACAGCTCACTGAGAAGCAGTCTGTGGAGGCATGGCACTGTTGAGGCCAATGCCCCCACAGCCTGCAAAGGCTTGTCCCACTTCCCCCAATGACGATGCAGGCTGCTGGTGACACAAGTTTGGAACGTTCACACCAACTTGTGACAAATCAGCTGCTGCAATCAGGGTCCACCTCGTCATTGCAGTGTAAGTCATCCACTGCAATGAGGGAGCGACTGGTCATTGTTGGGTGGATCTTGCAAGCCTGATATTGTTTGTGAACATGGCAGTGGGTTGCCTCCCTGTTCACAAACAATATAACCCCCCCAATGTTTATCTGCCAATGGGGAGCCCACTCCCCATCGGCATAATGTGCCCCCCCCGTTTCGGTGTCTGCTGATGGGGTGCCCAATCCCCGTCGGCAAAAAGGAATTACCCCCCCTTTGTTATTTGCCAATGGGGTGCCCAATCCCTGTCTGCAGAAAGGATCCCCCCCTTTGTTATTTGCCGACGGAGTGCCCAATTCCCTGTCGACTACAGCGCCCCCCCAAAAGTGAGTCTCCAGTGGCACACTGGGAGCCCACCCCAGCATGCCTAATGCCCCTGTGAACGTAAAAACTGTCCCACATTGTCTTTTTTTTACCTGTAAAGAAAAAATGGTCCCTCGTGGTCTCCTAGACCCCCTTCCCGCAACCTGCACCCACCCACTGTGCACCCTGCCTCCCCACACACCCCCACCCCATACTTACCTCTGGAGTCTGGCGCAGCAATCTTCCGTGGACCTTGAACACATCTGCACTCTTCAAAGCTGACCGAGAACTGAGGAAATGCAAGTAAGCTGTGTAACGGAGTAAATAGGGTTTTTTTCAACTATGCTGCATATCTCAGGCATTTTTTGGAATTCTTCCATCAAATTTTCAACATGGGGTTTTTGGGACACCTCCTCATGAATGCTTCAACTGTCATGGCATTAATCAGCCCCGAAAGGTGACTTTGTGGTCACTGCACAGAATCACCTTTTGGGGCCAACTAAAGAAACGACAGTGCTAGTGTTCTTGAGATGGCCTCTCAAAGAGCCTATGTTGCAAATTTGGTGGGAAACATCCCAAAAATGACTGTTTTACAAGCGTGCACTGCACAGTTGATACGCACACTCCTAACGTCGTGAATTTGCAATATTTTGATGCCAGATTTTCAACATTGGCATTTTGTCACACCTCCTTGTGAACAGTATAGCTGTCATTGTTCACATTCTGGCGGAAATGTGTTTTCGCACTTCCGGCTCAGAATAGCGCAAGTCGCTGTCGGAAATCAGTGTTTGGGACAGATTAAGAAAATGACAGTGACACTGTTCATGAGTAGAAACCCTGAAATGGCTATGTTGAAAATTTGGTAACGATACTCCATAAAATGACTGTGTTACGCATGTGCATTGTGTAGTTTGCATGCACGCTCGTAACTTTGTGAATGTATAATATTCTCACTCCAGATTTTCAACATTGCCATTTTCCCACACCTACTTATGAACAGTGCAGTTGTCATTTTTCCCATCCTGGCAGAAATGTGTTTTCGCAGTTCCGGCACAGAATAGAGTGGTCCCTGTGGGAAATCACTGTCCAGGACAAAGTAATAAAATGACAGTGATACTGTTCATGAGCAGAGGTCCTAAAATGCCTATGTTGAAAATTTGGTGATGATATCCCATCAAATGATTGCGTTACAAGTGTGCATTGCACACTTTCCACACACCCTTGTAACTTTGCAGATTCTTAATATTGTCATGCCACATTTTCAACAATGGCAATTTTTTCACACCTCCTTATGAGCAGTACATCTGTCATTTTTCACATCCTGAGTGAAATGTCATTTCACAGTTGCGGCACAGAATAACGTGGTTGCTGTGGGAAATCAGTGTTCGGGACAGATTAAGAAAATGCCAGTGGCACTGTTCATGAGCAGAGGTCCTAAAATCACTATGTTGGAAATTTGGTGTCAAAACTCCATAACATGACTGTGTTACAAGCGTGCATTCAACTGTTTCCATGCACCCTTGTAACTTCACAAATTTGTAATATTTTCACGCCACATTTTCAACAGTGGCATTCTTTCACACCTTCTTATGAACAGTACTGCTGTCATTTTTCACATCCTGGCTAAAATATGTTTTTGCACTCCTGATGTAGAATAGCATGGTCACTGTGGGACATCAGTGTCTGGGATAGATTAAGATGGAATGAGTGAGAGGGGGGAGTGACTGAGCTCAACTGAGCTCTGTCGGGACTGCTCTGGATTCGTTTGTGGGCAGAAAAAGGCCCCAACGCAAGAGGCCAGTACAAAAGGGCAGACTGCAGCACTGGGAGAAACATCACAATAGAGTAAGTGAGGGAGGGGGAGTGAGCGAACTCACCGGTGCACTGTCAGGACTGCTGCAGATTTATTTTTGGGCAGAAAAAGGCATCAATGCAGGCAGGGGCCCAGTAGAAAAGGCCAGACTCCAGCGGTGGGAGAAACCGTATGAGTGAGTGAGACGGGGGACTGAGTGAGCTCAACGGAGCTCTAACAGTACTGCTGCGGATTTCTTTGTTGGCAGAAAAAGGTGCCAATGCAGGCAGGAGCCCCGTACAAAAGGGCTGCTTGCAGCACCATGACAAATAGAATGAGTGCGTGACAGAGGGAGACTGAGTGACCTCAAGGGAGCTTTGTCAGTACAGCTGCAGATTTATTTGTGGACAGGCAAAGGTGCCAATGCAGCCAGCAGCCCCGTACACAAGCGTAGCCTGCAGCGCCAAGAGAAACAGACCGAGTGAGTGACAGAGCGGTAGTGAGTGAGCTCAATGGCGCTCTATTGTGATTGCTGTGGATTTCTTTGTGGGCAGAAAATGCAGCAACACAGGCAGTACAAAAGGCCAGCTTGCAGTGCAGGCAGAAACGGAATGAGTGAGTGAGACAGTGGGAGTGAGCAAGCTCAATGGAGCTGTGTTGGGACTGCTTCATATTTCTTTCTGGCCAGAACAAGCCACCAATGGAGGCAGGAGCCCAGTACAAAAGGGTGGCCTGCAGCGGCAGGAGACACAGTATGAGTGAGTGATGGAGGGGGACTGAGTTAGCTCAAGGGAGCTCTGTTGGGACTGCTGCAGATTTGTTTGTGGGCAGAAAAAGGCAGTAATGCATGCAGGGGCCCAGTACAAAATGGCAGCCTGTAGTGGCAGGAAAATCAGAATGCACAAGTGAGAGAGGGGGAGTGAGCGTGCTCAATGGAGCTGTATTGTAACTGCTGCAAATGGCGGCAATGCAGGCAGGAACCCAATAGAAAAGGGCAGCCTGCAACGCCACCAGAAATGGAATGAGCGAGTGAGAGAAGGGGACTGAGGGAGCTCAATTGATCATTGTCAGGACTGCTGCAGATTTCTTTGTGGGCAGAAAAAGCCACCAACAGAGGCAGGAGCCCAGTACAAAAGGTCAGCCTGCTGCAGTGGGAGAAACAGACTGAGTGAGTGACAGAGGTGCAGTGAGCGAGTTCAACACACCAGCGCAATCAACATTTGGCATTGACAAATGCTTGTTATTAAGTGAATCACAGCCTAACAAGTGCTTAAAATAATTGATAAATTATGCATATTAAAACTTGACACTAATGTCACATGTTGGTATCTCTTTTTATGTTTAGACTCATTCATCTCATTTTGTACTTAATGTTGTTGAAGTTTCAAGAATGCTTTTTACTTGTAGCTTTTGGTTATTACCAAAGTGGAATTTCACCCTTGCTACTTTATGAAGAATTATAGTTGATGTAATCATTTTTCTAACACATTGTCTCTCTTCTAGAAGACAACTGTTTCACTCATACAGTATATAAAGGAAGTGTCAGCTTCCTAGATTGCACACTGATGGTGATACAGTAGCTGCATAGGACTACATTGGGTGACTCCAGGTCAGGCAAGAATTACACTCATCATGCTCTGTTTCCATTTAAGTTTTGAAGACTGTGACAATTTATAGAAAACAGGAAAGTGTTAACATTAAATTAAGAAATATTTGGAAGTATTCACATTGAAAACAATCATTACAGATAAAATATTAGAGAAGTACACAACTCTTTAATACTTTTGTTTTGTAGTTCCTTTTGCACTTCTCTTTTTTGTAAGTTTTTCAAAATGTCAGCAAATCATTTTGTGCTGCTTTGCAACACTTAGCCAAACGCAAGAAGATATTTTATGAAATACAGGTATGTTTGTAAATGCAACTGGAATGCACTTGTACAGTAGCTCTGTATAATTGCAATGCAAAACAGAGTAGCAACTCTTACTTGTATTGTCATTATATTTGCTTTAAAAGAAAGAGTACTAGTTTAAAAAAATAACATTGTTAGACACACCTGGCATTAAATACAACACAACATAGAAATATACATTGGTGCCTATGAAAAACAAGTTGGAAATTTTGAGTGAAGCTGGGGCAAAATAATCTAGGAGCCCCCAAGGATGAGTGGCTTCTATTGGCACCAGCTTCACAAGAAGAAGTTACCACTGAGTTCTTTACAGGTACCTACAGTACTACAGTACTGTACAGCATGTGTAATTGATTATATAATTACTGGTGTATGATTTTTCCCATAGGGAAACTCGGTTATAATTTTCCGTTCTAACCAACACATGCTGGGTTTCCCTCTTACAATGCATGCACCAGTCCCTGGTCATCCTTTACTGCGCATGTGACCACTGACTTCACCACCCATCACTGTCAGTGGTAAGTTGATTTTAATTTAAAAAACCAAAGATGCCTCTCCTCTGAAAAAAAAAAAAAAAAAAAGGGAAACTTTTAAAGCACATTTTCTTAGTCAGCACGCGTGAGCCAGCAGGTCTCCACAGTTCTAAATGCTGGAAGGACACCATAGCTCTGAAACCGCTGCTCATCAGTAAGTTTAACTACATAAAAAATGCAGTATTTTAATTGTCCAGTTGTAAATGCATGCTGCGTGAGACAAAAAACCACCACCCCTTATTTCTCTGTGATCTGTCTTTTCAAAAGATGCTGCCTGTTTTTCACAGCCAGAAAATAAAAAGCAGTGAATTGGAGAATAACTGAGTGAGGGGTGCAAGTCAAACTTTAAGGTAGCTGGTATTTTAAATTCATAGATTTCAGCTTTATTGTTGCAAAATATGGGAAAATTGTTCTTTTAGAACCAACTGGACATTGTAACATGACAGACCATGGATGGTAGAATCCCTACTGGTCTGTGGCTGCCTGAACACCAATCTCTTTGCTGATTTTATTTTATATAATTCCTGAGGTGAAAACATACACACCAGCAATTATCAAATAAAATAAAGGGTGGTTGTGTACAACTCGATTTTACACACACCACCCCATATATTATTCTCTATATTGTACCATAAAGAACTGGAATTATATTTATGTAGCTTTATCATGTGGAAATGTTTTGGGGAGTGTTAACTGAGTGTGAATGAGATGTATTTTGCTTGTAGGAGTGTATTGTGGTATTGGGCAAGAAACACAGTGTGTTGTCAATCACCATGGTAGCATGTGTGAACATCTTTGAGTGTGCAATGCTATGGTGACATCACATGCTACCTATCCTGGTTTGGCCACACTCATGAAACACCAGTATTTAAATAGGATTCTCTAGACACCAATTCCTTTATGAAGAACATACCTGAGGGACATACTGCTCCCCAAATAAAGGGGTAACTTATCTTTGAAATTTTAAATAAGACTGCAATAACTCAGTGTTTGGTATCCTAAAAGTAGATACCTTTTAATGAAAATGTCAGGTTAAGGAAATATTTTAAAATGGAACTTAAAAGAGAGTTGCTCTTGTTGGCTGACATACTGTATACTCCAGTGCATGAAATTGCAAACTAGGAGGTAAAATACAATGTATACTATTTAAAATGAATTAAACTAAAAATAATAAAACAATGTGGCTTTTGAAACCAATCTCCGCACCTACTTTTTTGAACAGTAGATACTGACAATAATGCAGCATGCAGAATAGACAAGTGACTTGAAAGATACAAGTTCACATGTATGAAAAGGTAAACATTAAGAAATTTTTGTAAAGTCTTAAAAATGAACCTTAAGTCAAATAAGCATCTGTGCTGCATATTAACTGCACTGAAGAAAAATGAACATATGAAAACAAAAACTGAAAAAGGGGGGAACTAGTGATCAGCATTACCTGCATTACTCAATTACTGAATGCATTAAAGCCTCCTGAATTTTTATGTGAGCAGATATAGTACTCATTACTCTGCCGGTCTTTTCTGTACTGCTCATTGAATAATATAATCATACACCCTTTATCAAAACGTACTATGGAAATCTGGAGGAAATAATTTCAATAACAATATGGATAAAGAAAACAAATAGACAGTTTGGTGTTTATTATTAATACTTTGTATTTTTGATTTCTTTTGAAGGACAGAAAAAGCGATACCCTATACAAGGATGAATAAATTGATAAATAGTACAAAAAGAGTTTAAGCAAAAGCAAACATATTACAGACAATTACTGATGAGGTCAAATTCATCAGTTATAAAACATACACTATATGGGCAGAATTCATAAAGGAGATGCATTCAGTACATCTTGACTACCCCGGCACAGTGGAGTTGTGGTGAGCGCATGCTGTGGTATTCACAGAAGATGCGAAGAGGAATGCCTCCAGCGCATTCCCTCTGTGAATACCACAGCTGCGCCCAGCCCAGACTGCTTCGGCACATCCCCCACGTCAGGCTGGGAACTCAAAGAGGCAGCGCATCTCAGGATGCGCTGCACCCAAAACCACCATTCACAGTCACAGACATGCAAATGGAGCCATTAGGCATGCAAGGCACAATGGGCCATTTGCATGTCATTATTGCCCCATTTGCATGTGCCTTGCAGGGATGTGCCTGGCCAAAAGTGCTGGGTGCCCTGCAGGGCTGTCAGAACAGCTGCAGGCCCACAACCTGCTATGGTGACATAGTGGTCCCCCCACCCTGCCCATGACTGTACTGCCTCCGAATCCCATAAAAGTCATAGCCCTGGTGGCATAGTGGTCCCCACACTCCACAAACCATCCAGGACCCCTCTTGCCCAAAACTCACCACCAGTCCATTAGTGGCGGGCAGCACACCCACTCACACACCACCATGGCTGCCCGATGACTATGCTGATGGAGACTGACATCCTACTGTAAAGCATGCAGCGCATTGGTCATCCATGTCAACCAATGGATGTGCAGCACATACTGTAGGCTGTCATTCACAACTCTGTCAAAGACAAAGTTGTGAATGACAGCCTTCAGTACATGATGCATGCCCATTGGTTGACATGGATGACCAATGCACTGCATGCTGTACAGTAGGCTGTCAGTCTCTGTCAGTATATTCCTTGGGCAGCTGTGGCAGTGTGTGGGTGGGCTGTGTTGCCGGCCACTAAGGGACTGGCTGTGGGTTTTGGGCAGGGGGGTCCTGAGTGGGTTGGGGTGGAGTGACCACTGTGCTATGAGGGCTATAACTATTATGGGATTCCGAGCCTGTACAGCTACAGACAGATTGGGGCAACCACTATGCCACCAGGGATATAACTATGATAGTATTCAGAGGCTGTACCGCTATGGGCGGGGTTGGGGACAACTATACCACCAGGGCTATGACTTTTATGTGATTCGGGGGCTGTACAGCTATGGGTGGGGTGGGGGGACCACCATACCACCTGGATCCTGAATGGGTGACAGGTGGTATAGTGCTGTGGGCTGGTTGGGGGGGGTACTTGGACTGACACAGTGTGCAGGCTGCCATGCTGCTGTCTATAGTATGGCAGCCTGCCTGTGGGTGGCCACCCACTTAAGTCTAGTAGAAATAGACTTATCTTTTGGTGGTGCACCCCTGGACTTGCCTCGGGGATGCGCCTCCAATTTGGGCTGTGATTGGGGCTGTGCCCAGTATGCATGGGCACGCCCCCTTCACAGCTCCCCCCAGATGCACCACATGTCTTTACTGGCCTTGTGTGGTGCATCTGGACCCTTGCTGAATCATTTTTCAGCAGAAGTCGGGGATGCACTGGGCGCATCCCTTTTGTGAATCCTGTCCTATGTATTTAAGGAACATGGAGGTTGCAGTTTTGTGGTAAACTTGTGGTGCTAATTGTATACTTATGAACAGAGCAAGTAAAAACATTAATTTAATAACTGTTTAAACTATAATTCTGTACAGATTTATAAAGCCATGTGACTGTATAGTTTTTATTGCATGTTGTTATTCCACCACATGTTAATAAATGTAAACTTTTGATGAATGTGAATATAACATTTAATAATAAGCTTAATATAATTTGTCATAGATCATACTGTCCTGATGAAGCTATTCTTAGCAAAACATTGACTGTAGGGTATGATCCGTTGTTATTCTGCATTTAAAAACATCTTAAATAAATGAAAGATTCCAAAAAAAAATTCAGTCAGCTGTGTATACTGTCTGTTTAGTGAGTCAGATAGTTCCAACTGTAACTGCATTAAAAAAAGTTAGCATGACACTGACCATATTAGCAAAACACTAACCAGGAACACTGTAATTGTACAGAGTGAGGGCCATATTCAGATGCCATAGTTTGTGATGTTTATCTGTTAGGGTGATTCTGCAAATATACAGCTGTACCGATGCAAGTGAGAAACCCCCTTCCAAACAAGTAGAAGTATATTCAGTGGTTTTGGCAGTGCTAGACAGCCTCTTTTGCAGCACTGTCTGACTTCACCAGAACTTCATCCTTATCACTGCACACAATAGTACGTAGGACTGCTGTCGTAATGTGATGGGTGGTACACTAACAGTAGGAGTTGTGAGTCTCTGCCAGTATTTCCAATCCCCCCAAAATTAAAGATCCAGCAGTACATAATAACCAACTACTACATTCCCTTGTGTCTAGTGGTTTCCCCACCCTCAATCAGTGATCCAGCAGTACATACTCAAAAAACATTCTTTGGTGTCCTGTGGCCCCCCATCTCCCTGATCACCACCACCATTTCACATGCAACCCACTCAATCTTGCCTGCTCAGGACTCTCCAACCCTAAACCACTTGACCGGTGCTTACCAAGCCAACTCTTGAGACTGGAGATAGAAGCCAGCACCACAGCTCCACTCAACTCCTATGTTGGCCATCATCTAAATGAAAAGGAGCATTATGCATCATGCTAATAAACCCATAATATTCATGCAAATGGCATGCTGATAGTCCACCTGGGCTGCCAGTATGCATTCCCTGCCATACAGTGGTTGTCCCACCCCAATGTCCTGTCTGCTTTCCAGTATGTATCTCCTGGCATTCAGTGGTGCCTCATTCACCCATTGGCTATTATCACTACTGATCATGTGGCCCTACCCCTAAATTACAGGTTTGTAGATGTTGGGTACTCACAGTACTCCCATTGCCTCTTGCCCCCAACCAGTTTGACAGCACCTTCTCTCCCCCCCCTCAATATTGGCCAGCCATCCCAAAATTCTCTCCTCCACTGCTGCTGCCAGCTGGCATGCATTATTGCTATTATACAATGGCTCTTATTTATTAATATTGTGGAGACAAATATGAGCACATGTAGATGGCTATTAGGCAGAAAACAAGTGCTGGAACATCCCATGTATGTGCAGGGACATCTATTTTAAAGCATCAGTTGTATAGTTTTATTTTTTAATTTAATTATTTTTTTTGAGGAAACAATCTCCATTTGAAAGCACTGCATCATGGGTATGCAAATAATCAATTGTCTTTTATCACTGCAGTGTGTTATGCAATACCAGGCAATTGGATATTTGCATACCCATGATGCAGTGCATTCATAAGTGGTGTGTTTCCTCACAAAAATAAAAATGTAAAACTGATACTATAAATGAGATGTTCCCACACTATAAAGGAAATGTTCTGTCACTTGTTCTCTGCCTAACTATGAAATGCTTTAGCAATGACAAAAATCTCCCCCACAACAAAAATAAATATGTGTTTTTTTTTTATATATGAAACTAAGCTGTTGTTTTTGTATTACAAGAAGGAAGGAAGGAAGGAAGGAAGGAAGGAAGGAAGGAAGGAAGGAAGGAAGAAATTCAATTCAGTGCTTTAGAGTAACAGATAATTGCTATTTTTCTTTTAAACTTAGATTGTGGGCTTTTAGTGACACGATACTTTCTTTGTTGTCGTTACTTATAATTGTTTTTGGGCTGTTGAAAATTTAAAACATAGTGGTGGTGTAATTCTGTGCTGTCTTTAATTGCTGCAAATTTTATCTTGTCTTGTCTGACTGCCCTGTAGTTGGGTGAAGGGTGTTAATTGTCTGGCCTCTGACCTCAGCTACGTGATAACTGGAGGTGGGGCTTAGTCAGAGTTGAAGTAGCAAGTAGAGTTTATTTTCTCAGAAGAAGCCAGAAGGGAAGGAAGGAAACATATTCAATTCAGTGCTTTAGAGTAACTGGTAATTGCTATTTTTCTTTTAAACTAAGATTGTGGGCTTTTAGTGACACTATACTTTCTTTGTTGTCTTTAATTATAATTGTTTTTGGGCTGTTGAAAATTTAAAACATAGTGGTGGTGTAATTCTGTGCTGTCTTTAATTGCTGCAAATTTTATCTTGGCTTGTCTGACTGCCCTGTAGTTGGGTGAAGGGTGTTATTTGTCTGGCCTCTGACCTCAGCTACGTGATAACTGGAGGTGGGGCTTAGTCAGAGTTGAAGTAGCAACTCTTAATTATATGCCCTGTTAAATCTGATTGACAGGAGCTAAACACAGGGTATAACAAGGGGTGTGAAGTAGGAGGGGCATAAGGGGGAAGAAGCCCACCCTCAGCACAAGTGTTTTGATTCATTTATTTATTTTTGGTTTATTTTTCTTTAAAAAAAAAAATTATCTGAGGATCAGTGGCAGGATTTTTAGGACAGTAAATTAATAAAAAGGGAACTAGGAGAGCTTCAGTAGCAGACAAGTATTGGAATTGCAGTATAATGTGGGGAGTGGTACAATGCAGTGGCTGTGGGGCAGCCATATTCAGGCAGACCTTCTGGACACTGAGGTGCTGCCCTGTCTGCATGCATCTCTCTGGACTGTGGGAGGAGGTAGCCAGACTCAGAGCAGAAGTAAACTGGGTCAGGAGTACCATCACCCCTATCCAGAGACCACCCAGTCCAATGCAACTGCCTCAAAGGATGCCGAGAATGAGGAGCACTTGGATGACAGTGGGCTCAGGGAGGGTTAGAGTGGTCAGGCAGAGGCACATCCCAGATCCTATTCCACTCAAGAACTCATATGCCACACTGGTGAATGAGGACAACCAAATAGAGGTACCCAGAGAAGTGGAAGGAAAGGATGTGGAGGTTAACCAGGCAGGTGACCTCAGCGGGGAAAGCAGTGGACCCCAGAGGAGGAGGAAGTGAATCCTGGTGGGGGACTCCATCATAAGAGGGATCCAGCTAAGAACACAGGAGGGGGAGGACAGGGAGGTGAGGTGCCTACCAGGTGCCACGGCATGGAGGGATGGAAGGAAGATCCTGGGGATCACTGGGAAGGCAAGATGGGAGGGTGAGCTGGATGTCATTATCCACCTAGGTACTAATGACCTGGAAAATGGGGAGCCAAAGGAAGTTCAGGAAGAGTTTAGGAAATTGGGGAGGGGTCTCAAGCAAGTAGCTACTTCTGTCACTTTCTCAGAAGTACTACCTGTGAGAGGCAAGGGAGAGCATAGGAGTGCATGCACCAGGAACTTTAACTCATGGTTGAAGAACTGGTGCTGTGAGGAAGGGTTTGGATTCATTGGTGACTGGGGACCCACCAGGAGGGATGGAGGTTTGTTCAAGCCTGACGGCCTGCATCCATCCTGGAGGGGAATCCAAGCACTCAATGATAAGTTTAAATGCTACATTGACAAGCCGCTTAAACTAGCAAAGGGGTGGCAGGCCAGCAAGGAGGGTACCTACTTGCTCACCCCCACAGCTAACAGTGGAACCAGTGAACCAGAGGTGGCTATCTCTGCAAAGCAGTGTGCAAAAGATGGAGATTAGTGCCCAAGAGGTGGATAAGCAGAAAAGGGGCAAAATTCAGCAGAAGGGCAGACAGCAAGGAGAACCAGGGATAAATGACAACCAAGAAAGGGGCTGGAGTAGAACAGTGAAACAGTCTAGGGAGGTCAAATCATGGAAAGCCATGTGTGCAAATGCCAGGAGCCTTAGCAACAAGATGGGAGATCTGGAGGCTGTCATGGTGCAGTCAGACCTGGACATTGTGGCCATCACTGAAACCTGGTGTAATGATAACCATGACTGGGAGATGGCCATACCTGGCTACAACATATTCAGAAGAGACAGAACAGGCAGGCCGGGAGGAGGAGTGGCACTGTATGTGAAAAATGACATAAGGGCCACAGAGATCCAGGAGGAACAAAATGGGGAGAGATACTGTGGGTTAAGCTGGAAAGGAAAATGGGGACAGCCATCTGCACAGATGTGGTCTATAGACCACCAGCCCAGAAGGAAGAAACAGATAGGGAGCTGATGCAAGCCATCCAAAGGATGGCAGACAAGGGTGAGGTAGTACTGGTTGGAGACTTCAATATTCCAGACATGGACTGGAGCATCCCAGCAGCAGCATCAACTAGGAGCAGATTTATCCTGGACTCCCTTCAGGGTGCCTTCCTCAAACAAATGGTCATGGAACCAACTCGGCAGAAGGCAATACTAGACCTTGTGCTCACAAACAGGGACAGTGTAATGGGGGTAACAGTGGGGAGCACCTGGGAAACAGTGACCACCAGTCATTGTGGTTTGAAATCACAGAAAGAGCAGAACCAAACCACACAAAAACACGATCCTGATTTTAGGGGCAGACTTTGGGAAAATGGGAGATACTTGAAAGAGGCATTAAGGGAATGGGACAGGAATCAGGGGTTGAGGAACAGTGGGCAGTATTTAAAATGGGATTACAAGAACAACAGAATTATGCATTAAGCAGGTTAGCAAGAGGAAAAGGAAGAGGAGACCATTATGGTTTCCAAAGAGGTAGCAAAGAAAGTGAAAGCCAAAAGGATTGCATTCAGGCAATACAAAAAGACACAGGCAGAAGGGGAAAGGGAGAAGTACCAGGAGAAGCAAAGGGAGGCAGGGAGGTCAGTAAGGGAAGCCAAAGCTCAGACAGAAGAGCACATTGCAAAATCAGTGGGTAGAGGGGACAAAACCTTTTACAGGTACATAAGTGAAAAAAGAAAGACAAAGGGAGGGATAGTGAGACTGAAGGGGGAGGATGGGGCCGTGTGGAGGATAACAACAGTAAAGCTGACATATTGAACAGGTATTTCTGCTCAGTCTTTACTGAGGAAGAGGAGGGTAATGGGTCTGAAGGGAGTACAAGGGGTGAGAATGGTGCAGAAATGGACACAAGTCCCTTTACACGAGAAAGGGTCCTGAAGGAACTGGAAGTAATAAGAGTTGATAAAGCAATGGGGCCAGATGGGGTGCACCTCAGGGTCCTTAAAGAACTAAGAGAGTGGTGGCTGAACCTCTGGCTATCCCTGTTTAGCCGATCACTGGAAACAGGGGAGGTACCCAAAGACTGGAGGACAGCAGATGTAGTCCCTTATACAAAAGTGGGAACAAAGAGGAAGCAGGGAACTACAGACCAGTCAGCCTCATCTCGGTAGTGGGGAAGATCATGGAAGCACTACTGAAGGAGAGATTGGTGGAACATCTGGTTGTCAATGGACTACTGGACCCAAGGCAGCATGGTTTCACCAGGGGGAGGTCATGTGAGACCAACCTCATTGAATTTTTTGACTGGGTGACTAGGGAGGTGGATCAGGGGAGGGCGGTGGACATGGCCTATCTGGACTTCAGCAAGGTCTTTGACACTGTGCCACATAGAAGACTATTACACAAACTGGGGAATATGGGTGTGGGCAGGACAGTAGTGTGGTGGGTAGGTAACTGGCTGGGTGGCAGGACACAGAGGGTGGTGGTAAATGGCTGTCACTCCACAGAGGGAAGAGTGACCAGTGGGGTATGACAGGGATCAGTGCTGGGACCGGTCCTATTCATCATCTTCATCAGTGACATTCAGGACCCTAGAAGGCAGAATTTCACTGTTCGCTGATGACACAAAACTCTGTAACAGAGTAGACACACCAGAGGGTGTAGACAGAATGAGAAGTGACCTGCAGAAACTTGAAGAATGGTCAGGGTTTGGCAGTTGAAATTCAATGCAAAGAAGTGCAAGATAATGCATATGGGGGCACAAAAACCCTGGCACAATATATCAGTTGGGGGTGAGGATATAGCATGCACCAAGCAGGAAAGGGATCTTGGGGTTATCATCTCTGATGACCTCAAGGTAGAGAAACAGTGTGACAAGGCAGCAGGTAAAGCAAATAGGATGCTGGGATGTATGAGCGAGGGGCATCATCAGCAGGAAAAGGGAGGTCATAATTTCGCTATACAAGACACTAGTGAGGCCCCACCTGGAGTACAGTGTACAGTTCTGGAGACCATACCTACATAAGGACATAGACAGGGTAGAGAAGGTTCAGAGGAGGGCAACAAAGATGGTGCATGGATTGCATCACAAGTCCTATGAAGACAGGTTAATGGAACTGAACATGTACTCCCTGGAGGAGAGGAGGGAGAGAGGGGATATGATAGAGACATACAAATATCTTACAGGGAGGAACAGGGTGCAGGAAAACACTATTTTTAAGCAAAAAAGATGTTCCAGGACTAGAGGGCATGGGATGAAGTTGGAGGGAGGACGATTCAGAGGAAACATGAGAAAGAATTTCTTACAGAACGGGTGGTGGACAAGTGGAACACCCTGCCAGAGGAAGTGGTGGAGGCTGAAACAATCACGGAATTTAAGAATGCATGGGATAGACATAAAGGAATTCTGGAGGTCAGGGGTAAGGGGCAATAGACTTCTAGGAAAACAAACTGCACTTAGAAGCTCAAATGGGCAGACTGGGTGGGCCATAGGCCCTTATCTGCCGACACTGTCTATGTATCTATGTATCAATTGCAAAGCTTTAAATTATTTTGGTAGAAGAAGTTAAGATTTGCTATTCAGTCTGACATACAGTCATCTGTATGTTTGGACTTGAGATTGTATTCAAATAACCTCACTGTAACAAGCATAAACTTATCAATCTGAGTCCAATACATTTTTTTGTCATTGTATAATAAAAAATATATCCTGGCAGCCCAGGATGATAGGAGACCACAAAACACCAGAGAGTACATACTGTTAGCAAAGGCAGTTGATGCAGTGGATCACTAAATGCTAGGGAATATATTATATAATACTGGGCAGAAGAACATGGGAGTCGGGGGATCACTGGATGAGTGAGAATGAGATATTTCCTGATTGTAGGAGTATATAGTGGTATGACAATTTTGAAAGTAAGTGTTTTCTGATGCTAACAGTGAATAATTGAATCTTTGTTTACATTTTAAAATGTTATTCACACTCCATTATTTACTGCTAGCAGTGAATAATGGTATTTCTCAGCCACTGAAAATTGATGGGTAAAGGGTAGTCAACCATGTAATACAATAAATGGTGTAATATAATATTGTATTGAAGCATACAATAAGTAATTTAGTGCTAGTGCTGCATAAGATATTATTTTTTTTTCTCCAACACTGGAGAACTCCTTCCAGCGACCACGGAGCTACCCGCCTCTATCTCCCGCTGTGATCATTCCCTCTCCTCGTGCCACCGAGCACCACCTCCGGGTCTGAACCCTCCAGACATAGGGCTGCCCTATCCACCCGGGGCACTGTATCTAGTAGGGCAAAGTGCCCAGCGCACACGAGCCTCAACAGGAGTAGGGAGATGGCCCGGAATTGGGAGTGTGGGCAGTGAAGGTCATGGCGCCTTCATCTATCTCCAGGTTGGGGTATTTCTTTTTTTCTTCCTGTCCCTCCAGAGCATGGCTAGCAAGGCAACATAATGCCATGACTCTGCTCACCCCTAGCATTCTCCGTGCTGCTCAATTGGCGCACCCCCGGCCACCACCAGAGGTTGCACGATGAGCGAGCTACTCCCACACCCACCCACAGGAAGAGAACAGTCCTCCAGACACTCAATCTCTTCCCCCCCGCTAACCCCCGGTGACTCCCAGCTCATTCCCGAACCCAGGTCATCGGCATGGCATGAGGTGTGGTGTCCAGCACCTCAACCCTCAGCACCACCAGGCCAGCCTTGCTTAAGATATTATTAATTTAATCTTAGTTACAGTCATGATATTTGTTTAGTGTTCTGCTGTTCTCCCCTTCCTGTAACCTTATTTATTTAGTTAAGTGTTTGATTACTGAGTAGGTGCACTGATCCAGGGGACAATTTTTAGGCATGACCCGGGCCAACAGTATGGCAAAATAAAATATATACTAGAAAACAAATTATACAGAAAGTCAACAGAATAGTATAACAGTATAAACAGCACAGTGCAAAAAGTGTTGGGGGAAATTAACATAATACACTACATATTACAAAGAACTGGGTGATTGGATGACAGTATACATGATTATACAATTACATTTTGAGCAAAACTTTAGAGAAAAAATAATTGGAGACACAGACAAAAGTAACAGGCAATAACAACCAGACTAGCAAAAAAAGGGTAGACATAGAGTGCTATGTTTGGCAAGGTGGCACTGGATTAGAACATCGCTGACCAGAACATCATGGTCAAGAACTGCTGTACAAAAATTCTGTATCTTTTGTGAGGAACTCCTCCCCACACCCCAGACTAAAGGATTCTCACTCCGGGGGGGGGGGGGCGAATCACCGAGCAGGTTTGTGGGGCCGTGGAATACTGTTTCCATGCGCCTTGTAAAAAAAAAAAAAAAGTCCCGATCACCAAAATCTAAGGAGACCAGGATTAGAACCCTGGTCTCCACTGCCACAGCTGCTCTATGCCTCAGCCCTCTACATCATAGGAGCAGCTTGGCCATCCTCCTGGATTCTGGTGCCCTTGTCCACTGTAAGCACCATGGACAGTGGCCTGGGGAGTGCTTACTGCAAGCGCTGTAAATCCATTTTCTCTGTCTGTGGTAGCACTATCCAGACTTGGGCTCAGTTGACTGGCCCTATTCTGGTGGTGCTATTCTAGGAGGTTATCAGGCAGGGCAACTATAAGAGCTGGGTTAGCAGCTAAGGTAGGCGGGATAGGTAATAAGTTGAAGAAGCTTACCCCAGCAAGCACAGGCATTTTTCCTGTTTCAGTAGTCAGGCTTTGAAACAGTGTTTGAAAGAACTGTGAGTGTCTGCTGACCAGAGTATAGTAGGGAGTCTGTTCCCAAGAGAATGAGAAGCAACTAACATAGCTTTGCCACCCATTACCATGGAGACTTTAGGGACTTCCATACATGCAGGCTTCTAGGAGCAGCTCTTCAGGAAGGATGCATAAGGTGAAACACTGCCATCTCTAAGGGAATTGATAATAATACAGCCCAGTGCTTATTCAAAATGGCCAGAGAGAGGAAGCCACCGTAGCTCCTGGTAAAGGTTACAGTGGTGTGTAGAGTGGGGTGCTAGAAGAACAAATCGACATACATTATTGTAGATGGAGTTTAGATGCATGCATAGGGACAAAGATAGTGTGGAACATATGAGAGAGCTGTAGTCAATGATAGGTAGCAGATTACCTTGGGCAATAGCTAAGCAGGCCTCACTAGTCAGGAAATGTTTGAGCCGCTATGCAGCTCTGAGTTTTTGGTTAACCTGGCATACAATGGCGTTAACGTGCTCCATGTAGAAGAGGGAGGGGTCGAGGGTTATGTCCAGGTACTTGAAACTGGGAACATTTTCTATTGCTGGGCCATCGGGTGTAATCACCAAGAGGGAGAATTCAGACTTGGCAATACCAGACAGGTAAGGTTTGGACCCAAAAAGCATCGCCTTGTTTTTTTACCATTGTCCAGTAGCCTATGCGACAGGAACCAGTTGTATGCTGAGCTGTAGTTATGGGACAGGATAGAGGATGTTTTTGCCAGTGACTTGATGGTGATAAGAGTACAAGATCATCAGTGTACAGAAAGACTTCACTAGAGAGGCAGTCAGAGGGGAGGGAGTTTATAAAGATGGAGAACAGTAGTGGGTCTGCCAGGTCTATCCTTTCATAACAGGGAGTACCCCGGAAGGTGGTAGGTTGCATCAAGAATATGTGGCTTTAGCCACATTTCGGAAAGATTTGTGGAGGGCGACCCAGGATTCAAGGTCAGGATATTTAGATGGGAGGCTGCATAAACTGATATGGGCAACTTTCAGCCATGAGGAGCTGACTGATATGTGAGAAGAAGGAATATTTGTGGGGCCCAGGTTGCTTTCAACATCCCCTGATAGCAGCAACAGGGAAAAAATGGACTGTGGGGGCAGAGCAAAGAGAGGGTAGTTAGAGAGAGGTTGAACAAGAAGAGGCTGAGTTGGCAATGCTCCAGGTTTGAGAGGAACACATAGAAAAAGGAGTCCGCAGGAGTAAGTTCCCACCTGCTACCGATGGGGGGGGGGGGATCAGGTTGGAAAGTCAGTGTATAACAGGAGAGGTGTTCTTGGTCTATGGCCAGTATCGATGCACTGAGATCAAAAACTAGTAGGGTGCATAACAGGGAGGCTGCCTACAGAGGGAGCATGGCTAATTTCATTCTGTGTACTTTAAGCATAAACAGTTTGTAAAAAACCCAACCACAGTACCTTGTCTGTTTAGAAATCCCTGGCCACAACTTGGCTGTTCTATATCTTATCACTGATCCCTTTATTCCTGCAGTTATTCCAGCTCAACAGTTTTAACTTTAAACTATTTGTAAAAAATCACAACAAAAGTGCCTTGTTTGTTTAAAATCTCCAGCCACTACTAGGCTGTTCTAAATTTTCACCCCCGTACATTCGCTGTTAGAAAGATCTCCAGCACTGCATTTTCACATTTCCCTCGAGCTAATCACCCTCAGATTTGAACTAACTGTAGTGGATATAACATATATTTTCTTTATCTACCTCAACATATGATCATTACTGAAAATTACCCCAATCAAACAATGCCCTAACCTCAAACATATTTTCTTATTTAACTTGCCCTGATATACGGTACATAACTTCCTTATCCAGAACAAAAAATGTAAATGCACATATGCCCTTGTTTTCCATCAGTCCTATACGGCAAAGCTTAATGTTGCAGTAAGGGGAGTCAAGTTTCAAAACATTGAGCTGAAATGTGAAATTACCTCCACACCATTTTACATATCTAAGCTAATTTGTGCAGAGTGAGGACATGCTACTACCCAGAGTTCCACCTCCTTCCTAGCTAGCCCAATGAACAGACCACCCTTGAAACAAGAAGGATGGAATTACCATAGCCACTGAGCATTTAACAGGTCTTGGGGGTGGAGTTTGGGCACATTTCAAACTTGGGGCAGAGCCACACCATTAATTACATGAGCAGGTCTCCTACACAGAAACATGCAAAAGTCCATTTAAAGTTAAAAATTCATTGCTGGGAGAGGGCAGCAAACAAAGTATATTACCTGCCACAACACACACACACACACACACACACACACACCCCAGGTCCTTTTCAACTCCAGCAGCTAACATTCGAATGGCACACAGCATTAGAAAGCTTCAGCCAAATGATCAAAAGACAGGCTTCTCTTGCTGGCTGGATTCAAATTTCAGGCAGAGACATACCATTAATTACAGGAGCAGGTCTTCTGCAAAGAAACTTGCAAAAGTCCATTTAAAGTTAAAAAATGTTTGCAGGGGAAGGCATCGAATTAAATATATTACCTGCTCACCCTTCCCCAAGGTCCTTCTCAAGTCCAGCAGCTAACATTCGAATGGCACACAGCATTAGAAAACTTCAGCCACATGATCAAAAGGCAGACTCCTCTGGCTGGCTGGATTCAAATTTCAAGCAGAGACACACCATTAATTACAGGAGCAGGTCTGCTGCACAGAAACATGTCAAAGTCCATTTCAAGTTAAAAATTAATTACGGGGGAGGGCATCAAACAAAATATATTACCTGCCACCACACCACCAATGTTCTTCTCAACTCCAGCAGCTAAGATTCAAATGGCACAGAGCATTGAAATGTCTTTCTCAACTCCAGCAGCTAAGATTCAAATGGCACACATCATTAGAAAACTTCAGCCAAATTGTCAAAAGGCAGGCTCCTCTGGCTGGCTAGATTCAAATTTCAGGCAGAGCCACACCATTAATTACAGGAGCAGGTCTGCTTCACAGAAACATGCAAAAGTCTATTTAAAGTTAAAAATTTGTTGCAGGTGGAGGGCATCAAAAGAAATATATTACCTACCCTCACCCTCCTCAGGTCCTTCTCAACTCCAGCAGCAACATTCAAAAGGCACAGAGCATTAAAATGTCCTTCTCAACTCCAGCATCCAACACTCAAATGGCTGAGCTCCCTCCCTCTCTTTCTTTCCTGTGCATAAAATTTATCCCTTCCCTTCTTAGCCAATATTTAGCTGAATTATCCCTTCTTCTTCCTCAGATCTCTCCCTCTACCGGGCATACCTTGCACCCACGGATCCCTGCCCACTGACTGCTACTTCAGGTATGTGCCTGCACTGTAATGGACTCTGCTGCTTGACTGCCAGTGAACATTCTACCACTGCTGGCATGGTGGCTGCCACCCCCTTGACTGACACTAAATTTATAGCTATCACTAGTCATGTGATTATTCTATCAACCCAGAATCCTATTAGCTCTTTCTCAGCTTCTGCCACTAGATGTCACTCTATATTGTTGCCTTAGACTGCACCGTATAGCTCCTCACTTATTTGCTATGCTTGTATTTTCTTACCACTAAGCCTGCCCTATCTCTCTTACCTGCTCACTGCAACTAAGCCTACTTCTCTTGCCATGGACAACCATGGGCTTCATTTGCCTGTCTCTATATATTTACATTCCTGCTTGGGGATTTCTCCTTTGCCCTGATTGCTTACTAGTCCCCCCTGCTGCTGGTATTACTTGCAGTCCTTTTCCACTATGCCCCTCTTCTCCAATGACTCATATACCGTTCTTTCTCCCTAGATATGAAGCCCTGAGTCTTGGCTTCTGGTTCTGTCATTCTCTCCCTACCTCTCACAAGTAGTTTCTTGGCTCACGCCACTTCCCAAGGCCTTGTTTACTTTTTTTTGAAACACTTGTTCCTTATCTCTCTCCTTCTTCTCTTAGAGGATATTGAAACTAACCCTGGCCCCCAGGTCCCCCATTTTCCTTACCTGATCATACCAAGAGCAACACTAAAGGGCTGTGAGTTGCTCACATGAACGATTCAGCCTAAGACCCAAATTTCATGAGATAGAAATGTGGACCAGCCATTATAATCCTGATGTGCTGGCCATTTCAGAGACCTGGCTAAAACCATCCATCTTCAATCTTGAGATTACCATCCCTGGCTACAAAAAGTTTAGGTGAGATCAACCCTCTAAGCATGGCAGTGGAGTGCTCAACTACACTCGCTCCTCCCTGTCTGTAACTGAGTTGGAGCCCCCCCTCTGATGCCTTAATGGTGGAGTCCATATATATATATTACAGTAGTTCTCGATAAAGTGAAGAAGTTACTCATTAGTTGTATTTATCTACCCCCTAATGCTCCTACAGCATCCCTTACTTCCCTCATCACATCCTGGTCCCATCTTCCAACCACAGACCTAATACTCTGTGGTGACTTTAATTGCAATTGGCTAGGACCAGGAATGGGGTCTACACATAACACCCTGATGGACATTCATCTGACACCGCTCATCTCTGAACATGTCAAGCTCAATAATAAATCTGATAATCATACTCTCCTCAATTGGTGTCTCGCTAACAACCCTCTTCACATTAGATCTGCTGGTATACTTCCTGATGCACTGAGTGACCATTCTCCCACTTTTTGCATCTGGAGGAATAATTTTCCTAGGCCACTCCCTAAGATCTCATCATCTAGGGATATGTCTAAGTTTTGCCTTCAAGCCTTCATGACCTCCCTCTCACAAGCTAATTGGTCCATGTTCAAACACTTACCTGATATTGAGTCTGCCTTAGAATACTTCTCTAACACTTTCAACTTCATAGACAACCTCCATGCTCCCATGGCCAAGTGGAGATCTAAGGGAGCCTGTGCACCTTGGCTCTTCATGGAACTCAGAGGTCTTAATGGCTTTGTGGGATGAAGCCTGGAACTTATTTGAAACATCTAGCTGTTCCACTGACTGGCAGGTGTACAGACACCCAAGACATCTTTGTAAGAATAAGCTGCTCTCTGCAAAATGCTCTTACTTCCAAACCCTCCAAACTAACAATCTTTCTAACCCTAAAGAATTCTGAGGTCAGATTAACTCCCTCCTAGAGAGAAAATCCTCCTCCCTGTACAGTACCATGTATCTTAATGGTACTGATTTCACTGACCTAACCTCTATTGCCACTGAGATCAACCCAGCCTTCACTGACCTTTTAAAGCATAAGTCCTCCCTCCTTCCAGCTCAAAGTGACCACCCAGAAAGAAGTCTTACATCTACTTAGAGGCCTTAAGGATAACAGCTCTCCGGGGTATGACTCCCTAAAGCCCTGCTTCCTAAAAATAGGTGCTACTGCTATTGCCTCCCAAGTGCGAGATCTGTTCAATATGTCTTTCTGTTCAGGCATTGTACCTCATAAGTAGAAAGCTGCAATAGTGGTACCTATCCACAAGAGTGGTCCATCCTCTGCTTTCAAAACTTACTAACCTATCTCCATCCTCTGACCTCTTGCTAAAATCCAGGAGAAAATCATACACTCTCAACTCAAGTCTCATCTTGAGCTCAGTAGCTCTCTCTCCATATATCAGCATGGTTTCCGCAAATCCCACAGTACCCACACAGCCCTCATCAAGGTTATTTCTGACATCTTTAGTTCCATGGACAAAGGCTTAACCACTGATGCAATATTTGTTGATCTAACCAAGGCCTTTGATCTTGTAAACCATAATCTATAACTCCAAAAACTGCTAAACTTTGGCCTTGACTCTTTATCCTTAAACTGGGTCACCGGTTACCTCACTGGTCATACTCAATGTGTGAATTGAGCTGGAAATTTGTTCCCTTTTAGTGCCATAATGTATGGTGTCCCTCAGGGATCCATCCTTGGCCCTCTTCTGTTCTCACTGTTTATCAATGAACTTCCTCTGCACTGTGGTGGAGCATCCATTCAGCTGTATCCTGATGATGCCATATTATACTGGTCCTCTGCTGACCATACATGACTGCACCAACAGTTACAACAGGACTTCTGGTTCCTTGAAGCCTGGTTCTTTAATAATCTTCTTCTACTTAACACTAAGAAGATGAAGTCCATGCTCTTCTATCACTGCATCACTAGGCTCACTTGCCCATCACACTTTGTGATTAACTCCTCAAATGGTGACACTCCAGAACTGGTGGAATCATTGAAATACTTAGTAATCACCTTAGATACCAACCTTACCATTGATGCCTATGTAACAAACATCATCAGGACCCTACACCAGAAACTAGGCCTCCAGTATCACCTCAATTCCTGCTAACCTCCTCCTCTTGCCTGACAATAGCATCCTCCTCCCTACTCCCCCTCATCTCTTATGGAGCTCTGACTCTATGATCCACCCAGGTCTCCATCCTTACATGGCTAAAACAAGTTTACCATAGGGTTGACCATTTCAGTCTTGGTGCAAACTCTAGGAAGCACCACTGCTCTGTCCTTGCCTCTCTTGTTTCACCATCCATTGAAGCTAGGCTGCAATACCCCACACTGTGCCTTATCTTTAAATTAATTCATCAATCCACTCCTCCTTGTCTTGATAACCTGAATCAATGCAAATCAGCAACTAGGTCCCTATGGTCAGCAGCCCTACCACTGCTAGCTACACCTAAACCTCACCTAGTGGTAGGTCAGAGAGCCTTCTCCTTTTTGGGACCCTCACTCTTGAACTCTATCCCACCAATGGTGCTATCCTGTCCTTTCATAACTCAGTTTAAGCATCTCGTAAATCACATCTCATCTCCTTCCTGAAGTGCACCTGCACCTGAGGCCTTTAACTTCTTATTGCTTAATGTAAATACCTCATTAAATCTACTGTTACAAAACCTGAAAATCTTTACCATTACATGCATCCTTCACTGCACTAATGGAAATACCTCTCATATCTACTGTTTGTGGAATCTGTAACTTCCTTCCATTATATGCATATTTCACTGCACTTATGGAACGACTGCTAATAGGCCTTGTATTGCACTCATCTTTTCGTCTGATGCGTAACTCTCCTGTGTATGCTTACATTTGTCGAAATATTTGTAAATACTGTTTATATGACTTTATAAATGTATGCATGTATGTAAATAAGGTACTCATCCTTGTACTTCCTATTGTACCCTCCCCGGGTTGCCCCTGGAAAAGGGACATCCTGTCTCAGTGGGCTTACCTGGTTACCAAAATTCAAATAAATAAATAAATTGACAATAAACAAAACATATTATGAAAGAATGATGAGAGATATTTCTAAATTACATTAAAATCATCATAAAATAGATATTATCCCCAGTATTTGAAACTTTAGCACAACACTAACCAGGAATATCGTTATCAGATGGAGCAAGGGTCATATTCAAAGGTCATGGTGTGCAGCACTTATCTGCTAGGGTGCTTCTGCCAGAAATATACTGCTGCACCCATGCAAGTGAGGAATCCTCTTGCATACAGGGCATAAAGGTAAACTCAAATGCGCTGGCAATGCTAAACAGCCTCTGTCACAGTGCTGTTTAACTCTGCCAAAACTCTGTCTTTATCGCTGTGCACAGTAATGCTTGAACCCGCCCCCCAATGCCTAGTGCTGGGAAGCACACTGACAGAAGCAGCTATCAGTCCCAGTCAGCATCCCAGCCCCCGATCTACAGTCCAGCAGTACTTAACCAGCTTCCCCATTCTCTTATGCCCAGTGGTCCCCCACCCACCCCCCATCACTAATCCAGCAGTACATACCCAAAATGTCATTCATTGGTGTCTTATGGTCTATCACCTCACCAATCTCCACTGCCATTTCACCATGCATACCCCCTCCAATCATGCCTGCTCAGTACTCTCCAATCCCACTCCTCTAGGCCACAACTCAGAAGTCTACTCCTGTATTGGAGATGGCAGCTAGTACCACGTCTTTACTCACCACCTCAACCAGTAGCCATCTAAATGAAAGTGAGCATATGAACAACAGTGTTGTGCACAGCAGCGTTGTGCATCATGCTAATAAGCCTATAATATGCATGCAAATGGGCCCCTGATGGCCCAACTAGGCTGCCAGTATGTATTCCCTGGCATTCAGTTCTCCCCCAACCCTAATGTCCTGTCTGTCTTCTAGTATATATTCCCTTGCATTCAGTGGTCCTCCACCCACCAATTTACTGCTATCACTACTGACCATATGGCCCTGGCCCCAATCAAAGGTCTATAGATGCTGACTACTCTCTGTAGTCCTGATGCCTCCTACCCCCGACCAGTGTGACAACAGCCCTTCCCCCTCTATCAGCTAAAAATCCCCAAATAGTTACCACCACTGCTAGCGGCCATCTTCCTCACACAGACAATGCTGACTGACATTAATCATTCATGTTTTGAAGCAGACAGTGGCTGACAGTGACAGTGAGCAGTGAAGGATTGTCAGCTACCATTGGTGCATTGGTGGAGGGTTGGAGTTGCCATGCTGGTTGAGAGAAGGTGAGCAGTGGGACTAAGGAGGGTGGTTGGCATCAATTGATCTAGTATTGGGGCAAGGCCATATGGTCCATACAGATAGCAGTGGTTAAGGGTGGGGACCACTGGAGAATGGGGTATAAATACTGGTAGCCCAGACAAGCGATAAGGGGTGAAATATCACAGAACACCAGACAATACATAATGCCTGCCAGAACAGGTGACTGGGAGACCGCTAGATGCCAGGGAATGTATTATTGAGTACCAGGCAGGAGATCAGGTGTGTGGTGGTGAAAACACTCTAGAAGAGGAAATATATTATTTAATACAGAAAAGTTGACGGTGAACTAGGAGTGAGGGAGACACACAGGCCATAAGACTTGGTTTTACTACCACACCAGACCTTCTAATATGCCAGAGCACTTTTATGCAGGCACGGCCAGCTGCTCTACCAAGGCCAACTGGCAGATTTAAGTGCCTGTTTAATTTGGGTCAGAACCATCATCCTGCTGTACTGTCCATCACCCCTGTGCCACATTCTCAGGGAAAATCCTAATAGGACCAATATGCTGTTTGGGAAAAAAAAGCCCCTACCTTTTAGGAAGCAAACAATCAAAATTGAACACAAAGGAATTTGAAATGTATACATGTGTTGTTCACAATACCAACTTCAGTTCATACTAAAAAGCATGGCTCCCTTACTGGACACAAATCACAGGTGGAACAGTTCCAAACAGGCTGACACTTACAAAGTTCATTTACCTGAGGCAATAGTGAAAAAAAAAGATTTTGCCTTCTTAATGCTTTTAGTGGCAATCCAATGCAGCCTTTGTGGGTTTCAGCTAGGGTGGCAGTATTCAAATGGTCGTATTTCACTTTCACCAACTGAGCTGAATCCCAACCCTAAATCCATGGGTTGTCTGTACCTACTGCCAATGTGAAAAATTGATGGGATGCTAATTTTTTGACTTTGGAGGTGAGAACCTATATTGGGACTATTCCACCTGTACTTAGGGTCAGTTAAGGGAGTAATGCTTTTTTGGTATGAACTAAAGATTTGTATGTTGGTGCAATGGTAACCATTGCCATTTTCAAACCATGGCACTGGGTGTCATACTCGCGGTGTCTTTTTTGTTTGTTTCATTCCTATATTGGAATTTTTCAGACACAGTAGTTCCTGCTGTTGTTAGCAGATATCACTGTTTAGAATTTTTACTGTGCATGTGTCACCCTTAATCATGGTCTGGGGACAGACATGTACAGGCACATGAAACAATCAGTGGTGTAGGTCAATAAACACTCTAATACACACTTTGTTACAGAGCATTGATCTATGAGGTGAGTTTGCTGCCTGAAACACTCTATGCCATTCCCAATGGAATAGCTGGAGGGTGAAGGGGGTCCTCTGCAACCATTCTGTGCTATTCACAACTGAATAATAATGATTAAGCAGTTCAGAGGATACAGCTTTGACTGAGGAGAGAGGGCCCTTGGAAACACTCTGTGCCACTCCTAGCTGAAATGAGGGGGCCCTTGGAAACACTCTGTCACATTCTAAGCAGAATATTTAATGACTCAGCATTACCAGTTGAATAATGAATGAATCAACATGCCAGACGATGCAGTTTTCACTGAGAAGAGGGGACCCTTGGAAATACTCTGTGCCATTCCGAGCTGAAATTCTGTGGAGACATAAAGATCAAAAAAACATCAGTGACAATGGGTGCATGTGAGCATGTGTGCGCGCGCGCCACACACAGACACACACACACACACACACACACACACACACATGCACACACACAGGTTCTATGATTGCAGAAAGGCGATCGCCAATTGGATGAGTGTACATCATTGAAAATCAGTTTTGACAATGTATACTCATGGCGAACATCAAAAGGGCACTGGAGACTTAGGTTTTGTTTTTTTATTGCCCCCCCCCCACACCCCCTACTAAAGGATTCTCAACTTCAGTGGGGTGCATGTTGGGGGGTGCAAAAGTTAAAAAAAATTAAATCCCAGACCTGGCACAAAAAACAAGCGCACCCAGAAATGAACCCTGCACCCTCCCTACCCCAGCCTGCCATCAACCCACCATGTCACATGGCCGCTCGGCAGCCCACTGCTGCACTACACCCCACAAACCCTCCCTCCCCTTCCACCCGTCATATGGTGTGGTCCCTTCCCTCTCCCCCACGAGAGTGTATGCATAGCGACATCCTGTCACTGTATTCACCTAACCCCCTATCTGATCGCCCCTTCTGTGCACAGGCGCCATGATTGAGTCACCCTTTTTGAAAATTCTCAGTCATGGTCACCATCATCACAGGCTACACACACACACACACACACACACAGAAAGCACACACAATCAACCCATGACAGGTGTGTACTGTACATACCTCTGCAGGCGCTGTCACCTAACAGATTATTACACCCCCAACACTGAATCTAGATAAGTGGAGAGGGACAACCTCAACAACTTTCTGGGATATACCTGAAGCCTCCCCATACTCTCTGCTGACACACAACACACTTGCAGAGCCATTTTGATGCAATGTACTGGATTGGACTGAGACAATACACTGAATATCAAAGGTCATGAAAATGGGTTTTAACAAAGTTAAACATAACTTTGTACATCAGGTGCCCAATAAGAGCATTAACATTCAACAGAGTAGCACATCAGAGGAGCAGTTCAGTGCCATCACCCCTATAGCAGTTACTGTACAAATATTAGCACCAGTCCCAGCATTCCCCTCCTCAAAATACTGTAGGTGGAACCTACTGTAAGTCAGCATTAGCATTAGAAGCCAACAATTCCTGTATCACTGGGTGTGGTGATGCATGATTGTGTAGCATGCAAATGTGGCACACTAGAGTTGCATCACAGTTGAAATTCCATCCCTTGCTGGATTCAGGGATTAAACTTGATTTTGTATCTGCGAAGCAGATTGGATACATTTGCTCTGTGTTTGTATGTTACATTTACTTTCACTGCCCCACATACCCCATTTAATTAGAAAGTAAGATAATACATGCATAGAATCTCAGAGTTTAAATGGGTTACTATTCAGTAGCTCTTCTTAATTTGAAGAAGTTTATAAAATAATTTCTTTTTTTTTAGTTTTTGTTTACCAGGTAATGCACCCTAGACAAGTAAATGCGCATTTGCAGGTATAACAGGGAATATATAAGGGGGCATAATATCACAAAATAATACATAATACAGGTAACAGCCTACTGCATATTTTAGGTATCCATCGTACTCCATGTATTGTCTGTGATACTTCACCCAGGTCATTCCTGAAAAAGGTACTCACTGCCAGTGCACTCATCCAGTCAACAAAGTTAAATAGATACTGTAAGTAAAATAAACAGCCAGTGAGAGCTAGTAAAGATAAATGATGAAATCAAGTAACCAGCATGGTTTAGAGTGCAGAGATACATAATCCAATTAGAATATAAAACCACACATAGAAGTAAACAAACCATTTCACATGGCAAGTTAAACCTTGGATCAGGAATCCAGGTCAAGGGACTTTAACAAGAAACAATCTACCTGGGATCCATTCATCACAGTGACAGACTGACAAACTCAGATGATGCCTATATAGGACACTTTTAAAGAGCCCATGTGAGGGGAGAATCCTAATGTCAAAGAGAAGGGAGTTCCAGAGTTTTTGTGCAAAGACAGAGAAGGCCTGCTCACCCATCTTAGATGCATATTTTGGGACTTACAGAACAGATGAGTCTGCAGACCTAAAGAAACAGATGTCTCATGGTGGTGGAGGAAGAGGAAGAGGAATGGGCAGGGAAAGAGACCTAAGTAATTTATCACTGAAACAGCTGAATAAGTATGAGTGGACCCCAGATGGAGAGAGCCAAACCAGGGAGGTGGACAGAGGGAAATGGTGTGTAAGATGTGGGGAAGACAAAGAGAAATGGCAGATGTTATTATAGGACTCCTCCCACTTATTATGGGCTGATATGGGGGCATGGGAATAGATAACCAGATCATATTGCAGGTGAAGGAGGAGGATACCTATGTCACATTGCAAGCCTGGCCTTTGGTATGAGGGAGTGTTTGGCATGGTAGGCTGGATCAAGCTTGGAGTTTCATTGCTTTACAGGTCTCAGCAATATGAAGGAGAAATCCAGACCTGATTCGAGGGTGACCCCAAGTTATTTGAAATATGTCAACATGGAAAGGTGTGCAGTGACGAGATCGATACTTACTGGGTGAACCCAAAACTGCAACTCTGCAACAGCACCTGTAGAATGGGTTAATGTGCAATAATGTAGACACAGTGGAAGAGTGAGGAAGCACTCATGGTGCATACAGAGCAGCAGGACACAAATGACCGCACTGTAAACCATGCAGGTCTGTGGTGGGGGAGCAGAGGCCACGCTGGTGCAGGGCAGATCTGCAAAGTACCCATCTCCATGGGGACAGGGCAGGCAAAACAGACATATGCTTCAGGTGCAGGCAATGAGGCAGGTGTGGGGCATAAGAAAAAAGGCACAGAGCAGACCACGGCAGAAGCACAATTGTCTGAATCTCAAGCAGACAGCAAGATGGCCATAGAATTTCTTTGAATCCAGAAGGGGATGCCACTAGCCATATATGGTGGTTATGTGTACTGCCATGACAAGGATGGCCCCCAGAAGACCTACTGGTGGTATGCTGATGCCCACCTGCCAGTACTGTTGCCTGGCCTGCCTGCATGGAGGACAGTTCAGTATATGCAATAAGGGACACAACCACATCCCCGATGCTGCCAAGACTGGTTTATGTCTGATGATGGAAGACCTACGGAATGGACCCAGGTGAGCATGGAGTTGGCATCGCAGGTGATACTTGAGTGCACCATGTGGGTACCTGCTGCCATAGCTGGTCAGATGCCGGGCATGTGACTCCTCCGGCAGATGGTGCTACACATCTGGCAAGTGATGAGGGGGTGCCCAGTCACCTCGACAATGGTGAAGGAACTGGTCATCCCAGAAGAGTTCACAGCCAGCAGCACTGGCAACTGCTTCCTTATGTTCAACAGTGGACAGGAGCAGGACTGGCTGGTGGTGTAAGCAAGTGACAGGAGCCTCTGTTTCCTTGCTGAATGCCAGGACTGGCTGATAGATAGTACCTTTAAATCATGCCTAGCACTGTTCGATCAGCTGTACTCCACACATGGTGTGCAGCTGGGGGCCATGGTTCCAGCAGTGTATGCCCTCACGTGCACCAGAAAGATGCAGTCCTATGTCCAGCTGGTCTCTCAGCTGAAGAGCCACTGCCCAAAATTGCCATCTGGAAGTGCTATTCTTGACTTTGAGCATGCAAGCTGGAAAGCTGGAGGGGAGTCACCACTGTGTTCCTCACTGTCCTTGTCAGGGGCTGCTTCTTTCAATTTTCCCAGGCACTGTGGTGCAAGATACAGCAGTACCCTGAGGTCCACGAGCATTATGGAACTGATGCTGACTTCACCCTGTATTTTTGGATGCTGCTGTAACTCACATTCATGCCCATGGAGGAGGTGGTGTGTGTCTTCAAGGAGCTCCATGAATGGGGGTACTTCCAGCAACATGAAAGGCTACTGTAACCCATCCTCAAGAACATTGAGAACAATTGGATTGGCCGGCTAGTGGGACAGTCTGGGAGGAGGAGGGATACCTTCCCTGTGGTGCAGTGAAACTGCTATGAGGCCACCTGCCAGGTGCTTGCAAGAACTAACAATGTGATCGAGAGGTGGCACAGGGCATTTACCACCAGCATCAGTGCATGCAACCCCAGCATCTGGCATCTGATCCAATGTCTGTAGCAGGATGAGCATCTATCAGAGATCAAGCTGGAGCAGCTGGTATCTGGGGCACAAATTTGCAATGGTGCGGAAGAAGTACTGGGATCTGAATGCCAGTATCACTACTGTTGTCACTGAATATGCCAGTCATAGCCACTATGATTATTTTCGTGGCTTGGCACACAACTTTCAATTCCATGTGTGACTTCGGGGCCGGCATTCCTGTGCCAGGGTGGGGCGGTGGGGTTTCCAGGTTAGGGGCAATGTGCTGAGATGCTCATTTGATGGTCGCCCTTTTGCCAGTTGTGTTACAGTGTCGCTCTTTTGATGGTCATCTTTTTTGCTGGTTGCAGTTTCCGCAATCACTGCTGTGCTGTTATCCATTTGGCCGTTGTGCTAGAATTCTCACCCATACCAAATAAAACCCCATGGAAAGGAGGGATGCATCCTTACTGAAAGATCTCCTGATCCCCCACTGCCCACTCTGCCAACTCCATTCTGCCAACGAAGGATTGCTAGAGATTCCCAGGGTTCAATTAAAGACATCTGGCTCACGATCCTTTTCTTTTGCGGCTCCAACCCTGTGAAATTCTCTACCTCATCAGTTGAGAGAGTGCCTGACCATGGGTAGGTTTAAAATTGAATTAAAAACTTATCTATTTAGCCTAGCTTTTCCAAAATATGGATATTAATTTACTGTTTTATCTTTATTGGTTGTTTTTATCTTTTGTACAGCACCTTGGTTTGGAAACGTGCTATAAAGATAACATTTAGATTGATTGACTGAAAGGAGGGAGAATCATGCAGAGAAGGAACAAAGTCTGCCTTGTGATCCAAATAGCATGGTATGGATCTTAGTGGAGTTGGGGATTAATTTATTTCTGATGAACCATGGCTGGACCATGTTGAAATCATGCTGTAGTTGTGACTGAATGATGGTGTAGGAGGGAGAGCTAGAGTACAGAGCAATATTGTTCACATACATAAGGAGGAGCAGCATGCTGGAACAGAGGGAAGCTGATTTATAAAAATTGAGAAGAGCAGGGAACCCGGTATGGACCCCTTGAGAATACCTAAAGTTATTAGGGTTAAGGATGAGGGTGAGACAACATTGTTGAAATGGACAAATTGTTGTCTCCCAGAGAGGTAGCCTTTCAAAGCAAGAGAATGCATGTTTAGAGGCCCAAAGCAAGTAATTTGGAGTGAAGCAGTGTGTGATCACTGGTATCAAAATGGTATCAAAAGCCTCGGAGAGGTCAATAAAAATAAAAACTATTATTATTATTGGGTAGACCAGTCAGGGCAATAGTGACTGTGTCCCTTTCTGACCCCATGCTGGTTATAGGAGAGCAGGTTGCAAAACTGGAGGAATTTGGTCAGTTGGGAGGCAATGACTCTTTCTAGCAATTTGCTGAGCATGGAAAGCATTGTGGTTGGTTAATAGTTGTTCAGAAGCTTGGAGTCCACTTTTTTGAAGACCAACATGAGAAAACAGACAAATGCAACAGGGTAGACTAGGATTGGAGCTCCAAGACACAAAACTTGGGTAGGAGCCCATCAGGGGCTATGCTGCCACTTGTTGGAAGAGACCATAAGAGTATAAGGGTGCCTCTGCAGGACAAAAATCCAAATGTAAAGAAGTTATCCCCATATACCCAGTACAGTACTGTATACATGATACATTTTAGAACCAGGATGTTTGATAAAAAGTACCCTGCACCCTTCCATCTTTACCCCCTTATGAGTTTCTGTGTTACAGCTGGAATATACAGTACCCTTTCTTTGTGGGTAGTGCCTTTTACTTAATAATTCAGTGGGTTGGGGATACAGCTTAACAATGTGGCATTCTCAACAGAATGCAGAGTGGTATTGTGCCATGTGAGACACTCTGTGCCATTCCCAGCTGATTACACAATAAATCAGGAGGCCAAGGGATACTGCTTTGACTGAAATCAAGGTCATTTTTCACAGGGCCCCAAATGCATATATGTAACTGAATCTAAGGTGCTAGAAACAATATTTCAAAAGCAATTTGAAGGTAGTAACTGTCTGTTCTTTGATGCTAATGATTTTAGGGACATGGACATATTTATTGGTGTACTTTTTCCTTCAGTCTGCTGCCTCTTTCATGATGATTTCTACACCCTTGGTTTTCTGCAACACCCCACCCCATAAATGGGAGTAGCAAACCTGAAATCGCACCTCATGATGCTGCCCACTTGGTCTTGGAACCTGAAGCTGCAACATTACACTGATTACTATTCAGTAGTTCCTCAGAGTCTTTGATTACCATCCTCCATAGCTGTGATTAGCAAATAAGAGATCATGCCTCAGGATGTTGCCAGGCTAGGTGTTAGGCTAGATGGTACATATCCTGACACAGCAAAAATGTGGGATACAAAAAAAATAGTAAAACACTAACTACTGAAAAAACAAAGTTTAATAAATTATTTTTTTTACATTGCAGTGGTGCAACCATTGGCACAAACAGCATATGGCATCACTTTATTTATGTGATCAATATATTTATTGTAGTCTTCAACTGTCCGCACTCACCTTCAAAAGTGTCTTATGCCCCATTTTAGCTGAGTGCTGTTCTTTGACCTAACATGCCTCAGAATGTAATGCTTCATCTGACGCCACACCATCTCTTTTGGGTTCTGGTCTGCAGATTTGAGTGGCATCCTGATGATATTCACTCACTGATCCTTTATGTACGCCCCAGATGCTGCATGCTTTGGGTCATTATCTGCAAAAGAGAAAGAACACACATGTATGTAAGCACATAAAATACAGTGCTGTGTATCACCACTATGGACACAGAAAAAAAGTCATTGCAAATTGCTCTGCCAGTATCAAACCTTGGAAAAGCCTAAGCCCATCTGCAGACACTCACTTGATAAAGTGCACCAGTTTATTGGGCATGATCACCTGGCAGAAGAAATCCCCCTTCATGATGCCACTGAATAATAGTATGACCCTGGCCCATGGCAAGAGATGGCGCCCTAGATGTATATATATTCAGGGAGTGTTTGGGCTGTAGTTTCAGTACAAGAAATTATTTTTTTCCAGAAAGCCATGGGGCAAAAATATTGCATCACTGTAGTACCCTCATCATAGAAATAACATCTATAATTTATTTGTTTTCTTCCAGCCACACCATAGCCTGTTCCAGCCACTGATGTTTGTTAGTTTCATGAATAAGAAGGCATATACTGTTTGGGTAAAAAAGTGTTGTCACTATCTTGCTCTTTGTAGGTACAGTACATTACCTGCAGGACATAAGGTGCAGGACATAAATTCGTATACAATAGGTTACTACATTAGCAAAACAAGAAGAGTTTACGACAAAAAGGCAGGCTTTAAGTTGTTTTTGTGGCATGTACTGCCCAGAAAAAAATCTATTACATACATACCATACATGCTATGGACACAGCACTGTACTTACTGTGGTCTGCAATAACTCCATACATTTTGGTGTTGCATTTGCCTGATTGATGATTCAGATACTGAGTACCCATTCTGTGAGTTTCTGATGAACCTCTGCTGTAGTGCTGTCATCATAGTCCGTTGTTCGCAGATCTACAATTTGGGAAACATTGCTGTAAAATACATTAATACAAACTAGTTGATGTGCCTTCATGTTACAAAAGTTTCCTGTGAATTAAATCATGCAGTTTTAACATTCACTGCAATGTATTTTTTCAGTGTGACTTGAACAAAGCCACTGAGGGAGTCCCAGACCATCTCATGACCTTGTAGTGCAGTGTGAATTGTTCCAAGTCACAGAAGCTGCCCAAGACCATCTCACTGTCTTGTAGAGTAGTGTGGTTTTCTCATGGCCACAGAGGCAGCCCTGGATCATCTCACTGCCTTGTAGTGTAGTGTGGTTTTCTCATGGCCACAGAGGTAGCACTGGACCATCTCAATGCCTTGTAGTGTAGTTAGGCTTGCTCAAGGCCACAGAGGCAGCCATGGACCATCTCACTTCCTTGTAGTGTAGTGTGGACAGAGGCAGCACAGAACTATCTTTCTTATGGTGCTCATGATATAAAAGATGCACACTGTTTCCTTGTGTTGATGTTCCTTGTGTAGTCAAATGTGTTTGTAAAGGGCGGAGAGAGAATTCTAGATTCCAGTCACTGTAAGGTAGTTCTGTATAGCCAGCACTGCAGTCCTATTTCGAGCATTTCATGGACTGCATTTTCACTTTTTTCTCCATTATGTCATTTTCATTTTGTATTGTCACTCTTTAAATAACTAAAGCTTCAGCCTCAATCACTGAAGTTCTTTGCTGCAATTCATTTGTTCTTCTTGTTACTTCTTTAATATTTTTTGCTGACTGTGTTATTTCTTGTTTTGAAGTTGCATGTTGAGACTATATATCTTTAATAGAAGCCAGACAAAATGAGCATTTCAGTCACTCTGTGAGAGGAGTTTGCTTGTATTTTCTCAGATAGGGTGTCCTCCATTCTGTTGGGAATTTCCTCAGTAGGGCAAAATTAGCCTCACAGTGATAGGTCTTGTATTGGCAGATGCACTCCTGTTGCTTGGGGGGAGTTCCAGCTTGTGGGGGAGGCAGAGGTTGTCGAGGTAATCTCAAAGCTGTGGCCCACCTTCTATGAAGTGGATCTGGGCCTTAGGCATCTCAGAGTGGGATGTGCTGGGTCAATGCATCCAGTGTTTGCCGAGATTGTCCAGTGTTCGCTTTCAGAAGGGTTCTTCCTTGATGCCTTGAAGGAGGTGCTGGTGAAGCCACTGCTGAAGAAATCATCTCCTGACCCTGACATCTTGGTGAAATATTGACCAATCTCCAACCTTACATTTTTAGGGAAGTTTGTTGAGAAAGTGGTGTCTCAGCAACTCGAGACCAGCCTCGCAGCCGTTGTTATCTATGAGCCATTCCAGTCTGCATTTAGGGCAAGGCATAGCACTGAAACAGCATTGGTCAGGGTGAAAAATGACCTCCTCAGGGCAAGAGATAGAGGAGACCAGGTTGAGCCGGATCACTGTTGTGATGTGGCAGCCACTGGTGTGGGAATAGGGTTGTTTCTTGGTCCTACTCTGTTGGTGGCTGCTCCTAGGGTAAGAAATCTGGCTGCTGTCCTTGATGATGGTTTGACACTTGAATTTCAGGTGTCAGCTGCTGTCCAGAGTTGTTTTTTCCACTTGAAGAACATCACCCAGATTAAACCCCTAGTTCTGCCTGGCCACCTGCCAACACTAGTGCATGCTTTTTTCACATCGAGGCTGGACTACTGCATTGCTTTCCACTTTGGGATCAGTTGAGGGAAGCTCCATCAGCTGCAGCTGGTGGAGAACACAGCGGCCAGGTTGCTAATGGGTCTTTCAAGATCAAGTCGTGTGACCTCGGTCCTGCATGACCTGCACTGGCTGCCTGTCAGATGGAGGATTCTCTTCAAGGTGGGCTTGCTCATCTATAAGGCCCTGTACAGATCAGACCCTGACTACCTAAATGATCTCTTTACCCCTGCCACCCTGGTGTGCTCACTCTGCTCCTCCACTGAGGGTCTCCTAGTGGTTCCAATTGCCAGGCTGAAAACCTCAGGAGATAGAGCATTTGAGGTGGCCAGTCCGTCCCTCTGGAATTCACTTCCCAGACCACTGAGGAAGGCCAGTTCAGTGGAAGTTTTTAAAAAGGGCCTAAAGATGCACCTTTTTAATCGAGCATTTTTTAATTAACTTACAGAGCATCTGGGACTGAGAGCCATATATAAACAAATCTTAACTTACTAGTTCTCTCTAAATTTCAAAATCTCTTTTAGCATAGATGCTGCCTAAGTTGGTATTTTATATTCTTGATCTTTATGTTGCTTTGAGTTTATCCTGTCTTCAGGTACTCCATTAGTTTTCTCTCGACTACATTTGGTGAATTATTCTTAGATGCTTTGGTAGGGACTTATATTTCAGTGTTCTCTTTGCCACTTGTAATAGTCTTACTCTGATCAGTCACATGAATCCCAGAATGAACAACCTCTGATTTGTTCCTGATTTCCTTAGGACTGCTTTCTTCCTCCTCACACTCCTTCAGTTCCATTGAAGATGTTAGATTGGTTAAGGTGTTGGTGCAATATTTCTTCTTCTTTATTCTTCAAGTTTATTACTTTATCTTCTGTGGCCAATGTTTTAACAAGTGTTGTGGTAAAGCTATTGAAAGATTAAGGGTCTTTAGGGCTTGATTCACTTGTTACGTGAGTTTCTTGCAATCTCACCAATGTTGAAACATTGTTTTAACCCTGGCATCTTCTGCTTGTTTTGTTGAATAGCTTTGTTTTCCTGAGATGCCATTTCTACCTATAAGTCTCTTTTCAACAGTTTTTCTGTTTCCCCTTGCTTTTCCCCACTTGCTTTTGTGGAGCTATTTTTACTATCACAATTTGTGGGGTTTGTATGGGACTAAGTAAATCAGAAACACAAAACGGTGAAACTGGAGATTCAGGGGTCTGGTTATCCATTAATTTCTACTCTTCTTTTTCTTCATCATTTTTGTCAGTTTTGGAGTAATATTTTGCAGAAAATTGCATTTAACAAGCCTGTTTTTTATTTCATGTTCTGGCATGGATGTCTCAATATGATTGTAAGCAACAATCAAGTCTTTGAGCAAATTCCCCCATGTAGCACCAAGAGAAAACAATAGCATTTAATTTATAAAGAATTATCTGGGGGGTTTTAATCATTGGTACTGCTTCTTGGGAATCTATTGCCCATTCATTCATTGGAAACTGTATTCCACAATGGGTTCACTATGTTGAATACAAGCATCTTTGAGTTTGTCATTTCTTACAGTAATCTAATGATGTTTCCCATATTCTGAGGTGACTGACTACTGCTCTTGAATCAACAGGGCTAATCCATGCTGGATTCTCCTCTGTTGGTGTCTTAACAGACCTTTTCTTTGGGAACAGGAATGCCACTTTTCCACACAACTGCAAATGCCCTCTTTGCTCATTCAAACCAGCCTAGCTAGCTTTGTCACATGTACTGGGGGTGATGTTATTGTGATGTCGAGGATCCTGACTGGTCAATTCCATTTGTTAAAAGTTAACACAGAAATGAAAAAGGTATCAGTTTTCATAGTTTTTTAGTTGTTCTCTTTAAACAGCAAACCTCATAGTGTAGTCTCATAATTTAAAAGATGCAACACATCATCACAAACACCAATCAGGAGGAACTGCTTAGGGAACTCGTCCACAACAACTCACACCCTCCTGCTACTCTACTGGCATTTTTCCTATGAAAACAGGATCTCTGTCCCTTAGCCAGCTTTCTACTCATTTGGTCATCTTCTCCACAACTCTGAGATCCACCAACTTCCTGATCAACCTCATGAGGGTTACAGAGTCAAAGACCTTGCTGAAGTCCAGATAAAGGATGTCCTCCACCTGGCCCCTGTCCACTGACTTAGTAACCCAGTCAAAAATGTCAGTCAGATTCATTTGACACACTAACACTCCCATAAATTGGTGCTGTCTCTCATCATGGAGACCATTCTCTTCTATATATCCAACCAACCTTTCCTTAAGTATGGTCTCCATGAGCTTGCACATGATTGAGGTCAGACTGTTATTCCCTGGGTCATCCCTGGGACCTCTCTAATGGAGGAGTATGATATGTGCCATTCTCCAATTCAGTGGTACCATGCTAAACTCCAGGGAACTATTGAACAGGCCTGCCAGTGGTCCCACAAGCTCTGCTGCCAGCCCCCTCCATCCCCTTGGGTGTATGCTGTCCAGGCCTATTGATTTGTCTGCCTTTAATGTTAGCAGCACCTCAGTCATTATCTCCACTATTACTACATCTGCGCTGCCTCCCTCTGCTCCCCTTCTCTCACCCATTGGCACTAGTCCACCTTTTTCCCTGATAAAGATGCAGCAGAATTATCTGTTCAGTACCTCTGCCTTTATACCATTCTCCTTTACCCATTCTTCCCTTTTCTGAAGGGCTACAATCTGTCCTTCTTGTCCCCCTTTTTGCTTATGTAGTGAAAGAAGGCCTTCTGTCCATTTCTTGATTCCCTCAGCTATCTGCCGTTCTTTTTGTGCCTTAGCCTACTGGACTACCTTGTTTGCAACATTGACCAACCCTTGATAATTTTCCCTGTCCACCTCTTCCTTGGTCTTTTTGTATCTCTTATAGTCTAACCTCTTGTTCCTCACTGCCTGTGCAACCTCAAAGCTGCACCAGTTGGATGCTTTGAGACTTGAATTCTTCCCCTTGAGCCATATTCACTCCTTTGTGGCAGTCATTATTCCATCCTTTGTGACTGTCTACCTTTGGTCACCACCATATCTACTCTGATACCCACAAGGTGCCTATTTAGCACCTCTCCCATCTTCCAGAAGTCTATCCCTCCAAAAATCCAGGATTTTTGTCTTAGTGGGGATGCTTTCTCTGCTCATATCTAGCCTGAACTGCACTGTGCAGAGGTCACTTCTACCAAGGGTCTCCTTGACCATTATTTCTTGTACATGCTCCCCATTCATGATCACTGGATCAAGGATTGCTCCATTCCTGGTGGGCTCTGTGATGCCCTGAGTCAGGAACCCACTCTGCAGTGCTTCTAGGATCACTGACTCCTGGCATAGGTTGTGGATGGTATGCTCCAGTCCACTTTGGGCAGATTAAGTCCTTCACTGTTACTATCTCCCCCTTCCCTTATTAAATTGTATTGTAAATACAGGGGTTGAGCTTACAAACATTGTGTACTGATTTGAATGTAGGAGAATTGTGACTTTCTTCTAATTTTAAGCTCCCTATTGGACACCTGTGAGCCATTCATTGGCCAGAGCACACTGTAAGTAATGAAGCCAGGAGAGTGGTATCTTCAAAAATATATAGAGGAAGCAAGGAGACCTCAGCTCTGATAAGGCAAGTTAAAATGTGATGCTTTTTACCTGACCGATGGAGGTGGTCACTTGGCCAAAGTGGTCAGGCTTAATCATAGTTCAGCTGGATGATGAGAACCAAAAGTCCCTCTGAAAAGTATGAAAAGTAAGACTATTAGAGTTAATTTGTAAAAAAGTACAGGCTTTGATGCAGCAAAATGGGGGGAGGGTGGTGGTAAGGCCCTGGAACTTTAAGCATATGTTTCTGTTTGGTCACACACCAGGAGCCACCCCACTAAATGAATTAAATTGTATTGTAAATACTGGGGTTGAGCTTGCAAACCTTTTGTACTGATTTGAATGTAGGAGAATTGTGGCCTTCTTCTAATTGTTAAGCTACCTATTAGACACCTGTGAGTCTTTCATTGGCCAGAGCACACTATAAGTAATGAAGCCTGGAGAGTGGTCACTTCAAAAAAAATATGGAGGAAGCAAGGAAACCTCAACTCTGATAAGGCAAGTTAAAATGTGATGCTTTTTACCTGACCGATGGAGGTGGTCACTTTGCCGAAGTGGTCAGGCTTAATCATGGTTCAGCTGGATGATGAGAACCAAAAGTCCCTCTGAAAAGTATGAAAAGTAAGACTATTAGAGTTAATTTGGAAAAAAATGCAGGTTTTGATGCAGTAAAATGGGGGTGGGGTGTGTGTGGGAAAGGCCCTGGAACTTTAACCATATGTTTCTGTTTGGTCACACACCAGGAGCCACCCCACTAAATTTATTAAATTGTATTGTAAATACTGGGGTTGAGCTTGCAAGCCTTTTGTACTAATATCCAGCCTGAACCACACTGTGCAATGGTCACTTCTACCAAGGATCACCTTGACTGTTATTTCTTGTACATGCTCCCCATTCATGCTCACTGGATCAAGGATTGCCCCATTCCTGGTGGGCTCTGTGATGACCTGAGTCACTAACCCACTCTCCAGTGCTTCAAGGATCATCTGACTCCTGGCATAGGTTGTGGATGGTACGGTCCAGTCCACATTGGGCAGATTAAAGTCCCCCACTGTTGCCATCTCTCCCTTCCCTACAGCTTCCAGCATTTGCAAGCTCAGTTCACTTACCTTTTCTCTTCCTGGTTGGGTGGTCTGTAGACCACACCCAATCTCATCTTTCTCCCTCTAATGAGCCATGACTGAACCCACAATATTTCCACTCTCCCCTCCTCTGACTTCTCCCTACCTTTCCTGATATAAACTGCCCCCCATTGCCTGTCTTCCTGTCTGTCCTATATATATATAGTTTGTATCAAGAGATTGAGAGGTCCCAGTCATGGTGTGGTGTGGTTCAAGTCTTGGTTATTGCTGCTATGTCCACCTTCTCCTCAGCTAATAGTGCCTGCAGGTCTTCCCTTTTGTTCCCAAGACGTTGTGCATTCAGCAACACCACCCTTCAGCTTGAGTCTGTGCCTCCTTCTCTTTCTTCTATTCTTTTCCTTACATATACCCCTCCTGTACTCCCCCGACCCCCGTTGCTATTCTCCTACACATCCACCCTCCAAACTGCTTCTACAAATATGGGGGAGATATGCTGACCTCCTGATCCTAGAGTCTTTTAGCCTGCAGGCCCGCTTCCCCCTCAGCAGTTTCAATTCAGCTTGTTGTTTATGTACTGCCTCAGTCTGTCCCTGAATACCCTTGAGCCCTCCCTACTGAGGTTTTGCCTATGTGGTGAAAATAGTGTTTTGTTCAACCAGGTATCCACCCAGCCCCAATATGGGTGAATCCTTCCTCCTTGTACTAGTTCCTTAGCCAGTCATTGAAGTCATCTATCCTTTATTCCTGACTGTGCTGGCTCTGGAAACTAGTATCACCTCATAAAAAATCACAGAACCTACTACCTCCCTGCTGGTCTTTGCTAACTCCTTGGCATGTATCTGGAGATGGCATGTACCTGGAAATGGTTTCCTTTTCCATTTATTATTTAACCTGGAAATACAAAGTTATATGAATCTGTATTTATGTTTCTCATTAAACTATGTTTAATATTCACAATACTACATTATTCAACCACTTCTTTTTTGTTTTTAAAGTGTACTGTCATTTTATATGTTTTTCTTGTTTCCTTTCTGAATATAAGTATGCTGTCTTCTATGTTTTTTTATCAAAAATTCATCTCCTACCATCTCATTACCTACTTTGTTCAGTTACAAATCCTATGCTAGAAACCTTCCCTTTCTTCTGATTTGTTACTTTAACTCAAATTTCTTTAAAAAAATAGCAACAGCTTCTGACTTTCATTTTACTTGCTACCCTAACATTAAAAGTTATGTTTAGTAGCACACTTACCCTCCATATCGAGGTTCTCCATCGGCTAGTAGTCAGTCAGCAGACTAGAAGCTGATGGAGCAAAATAGGAGTAGATATGCAGAGAAAGGCTGAAAAGATGTAGAGGTTCAGCAGAACATTTGGACTTCTAGTGCTCCAGTTGGTCAAATTGAACATTCAACATTTCCAAAGGTAATTGCTGTGAAACCCCCGGTTCAGGGTCAGTTATCTTAAGAGGGTGGCCTGCCCCAAATGTACAACAGTTTTAAAGTAACAACACACATAGAAAACAAATTCTCAAAGTAAAAATAATTGCATATCAATCCAGTTTAATAAAATGGTGCAAGCCCAAGCTGCAAGCCTCAGCTCCAGTGCTTCACTTTCACAGTCTTTATCAAGGGATGCCCCCTGATGTAGGCTGTGATGCCAAAGTACTGGGGCTGAGGCTTGCTGCTTGAGTTTACACCATTTCAATAAATGGGACTGATATGCAATTTTTCTGACTTTGTGCATTTGTTACCCATGAGTGCTGTTACTTTGGAACTGTCAAAATGGACAATGAGATCCAAAAAAATTAACAGGCATGGTTATTGAGGTGGTATGGGTGACAAAAGCTTGGTAAAATACTCAAAGAAGGGTAACAGAGGCTTTAGGTTGATGGTATACAAAGTTGTACAGGATACTGGTCTAGGGAAATGCACAGCCAAATGTTCAAATGCATCAGAGATGAAGGTGCTATCTTGGGTAGCTGCATGGTGCTCTTTTCAAATAAGTCTAAGTCCCCAGCTGGTGCAAAGTGCATGGGAATGAAATATTGAGTTGAATGACTTTGGCACTAGAATATTAATGGATACTTCAGTTACCTCTCCAAATGCATCCCAGAATCCCACTGGCCCTACCCAGTGCTTTATCACACTGCCTTACCACTTTAAGGTTGTCATATAAGAGAATCACAAGGTACCCTTTCTGCTTAATGACAGTCAATACCTCCCCCTGTTCTGCACTCAGTTCCTGGGTTCCTATGCCCTACATACATGATTTTACACTTATTGGCATTGAACTCCAACTGCTATTCTTTTGACCACTTCTCAAGGTTCCTAGGGTCCTAGCACATTCTCTTAATCCCCTCCTGAGTGTCCACCCTATACTGATTTTGGTATAATCTGAAAAAAGACCCAGGGATTGGCCACAAGTTCACATATCAGTTCCTGCTATAGCAACCCCTATCACCTACATTTTCAGGCATCACTTCTTCCTGGGTGCTGCTCCTGTGGCATGGAAAAAGTCTACTGTAATCAATTTTCCCAAAGAGCCTGATCTACTGTATCTATCCCTGGAAACTATCTCTTTAGCTATTTCCTGCCAGTCTTTGCCAAACTCCTTGAACACCTGATCCTCTCCCAACTCTCTTCCTTTCTTGGCTCTTCTTCTTTACTTACATCATACCAGTCTAGGACCAGGAAGACTCACTCCACTACCTCCTCACTTTTAAAGCTCACTGACTTCATTCTGAAAGAAATGGATCATGGTATGACCACTTTGTTACATTTGTTTTTCAAGTTACATTTTCTGATCATCAAAAGACACTTCAATTTCATAAAGTAACATTAGGATACTGATTATAGAATGAGTACAGGTATAATAAATATAATTCTGTGGCAAAGATGACAGAATAAAAACAAACAAAAAAGTCAATTCTATTATACTATTGCCCATAAAAGACTTCATTTTCAAATTAAACTATTTCAATTACATCTTATCTGTTTCTTCTGTGTTTTAAGATATGATTTACAAAATAACCCAGTCTGATTGTCACGTTGATATTATTACTACTACAGTATCAAATAAATAGCTTAGGAGTCCTTTTTTTGTCCCAGTAAAGATTTCTAAGAGTATTTCCCAGCCAGTTTTATCTGGAACCATAAAAACATGGACACTGTATGACAACATGCAGATTTTCTTCTTTATAGCACATATTGGGTGCTATGCACTACTGTGGCACAAGTAGGCAAAATTTTTGCATACCTCACCCGCACAGCTGTGCACCCATGGACAGGTGCGCTCATACTTGCATGTACAAAAGCCATCCACTTGTCCATGGCTCCACCCCTAGCATGCAGAACTCTGCAGGGCAGCTTGAGGAGGAGTCATCTTCTTGGGCAGGCATCCAATGGGATGCTCCCCTTGGTTCTCTAGTGGATACCTCAACATAGGGAGGCATGGGTCTGGGGCTGTGCATGCTGATTGCAATCACCAAGACCCATGCAGCACCATTACAACCCAGTACCACCTCTCCCATCCAGTAATTGGCACTCACCCTTTCAGCTGCCCCTGCCATCTCCAGCAGCCCAGCAGTCAGGGGCCACATGAAGAGCCCTGTCCTGGTCTCCTGGTGACCAGTGGCCTGTGTCTGTGGGGACATGTGGTGAGTTATGTCAGGGTCCCCCTGCCATAACTTGTGCCCTGCTCTGCATCTATGTGGTCAACACTATGCGGGGCCATGCATACTGCATAGTGCTGCCATGCACCCAGAATGCCCCTGCCCACCCCCAACACATTGCTATCTGAGTGACTGAGGGATTGGGCATGTAACCCCTGCACACCTATGTTGTGAATGCCACGCAGCCACCAATCCATTGCATTCACACACATGATGCCAAAGTGCACAGTGTATGCAGGCACATTGGCATCATGCATAGGGCCCATTATGTGGACAGACATTTGAGATTGTTTCTTTTTTATCTTTTCTAAATCGTTTTTCAAGATGTTTCTAGTAAACATCACAAATCAGAATCTTGTAATTGCTACTGTCATTCTTGGCATCATTAGAATAGTTAAATATGACTAACATTAGACCTCCTTTCTAATAAGTGGAAATGGGGGTGGGGGGAACTTTTTTTTTTAATATTGATGAGGTGCTTTAGTTTGTTCATTTTGGTGACTCTCAATTTAAGAGAAAGGAAGAAATAGGAAATTGTTCAATCAGGAAAAGCACACTAAGCCAGAGCTTGTTTCCAGGTGCAACCTGGAAGCACAAGGAAGTTAAGTGTAGCGCAACATGAGAGGGGTGCTGCACTTCTGAGGTGCCGTCTTTCGGATGAGACGTTAAACCTAGGTCCCATCTTCCTGGATTGGTGGTAGTTCAGGTGGATGTTAAAGATGCCATGGCACTTAATGAAAAGAGTAGGAGAAAATTTTATTGAAAAAAAAACTGAACCATGTTTTCCAATTTCTTGTCATACATTCAGAATACATACACATAGGAAATGACAATTCATCCTATCTTATCTTTCATAAATGGAACTTTAGTTCACCTAATTTTCCACACATTGTAATTCATAGACTGTTGTTCAAACCTACATTGCTTAGTAATTTCTGCTTTAAGAATACAAATTACTGTCTCTGGATCTTGAAAGAACTGTTGCAAGACAAGTTTACATTTTACTTGCCATAACACAAATTTGAGATGTGAAAGGAGTAGTTAAACCATCGCTTTCGGTAACCCAAACTCAATCAAACTACATCCCCCCCACTACTTCTGTATAAGTGAGTCGTCCCCACTGGGGGTGTTTCCATCTCTTTGCTAACAGTCCCCATATCTCTTTCACAAATGGACATTCAACAAGAAAGTGAGTCATAGTTTCTTCCTGTGCCGTACACCCCATTCTTGGACACATCATCTCTTCCCACTTTTTATGCTTAGCATTACCCTTCACAAAAAGTCACCCATGAACACTCAACCAAGTAATGTCCCATAATCTGGGAGGTATACATGGGCCCTTCAATAATTCTAAAATTGCAGAATAAAATTGGGGGACAACCCCTGGAAATTGGACCTGAGATAGGCCAATTTGAGATGTATCTTTTTATACAGGCCTTTATTTGAGGAAGCTGTTAATATATCCATACTAAGGTGCCATTGTTTTAGTTTTCCTAGAACCGGTTTTAAGAACACACACTTAGTTTTAACCTGAGCCAACAGATATCACTTTGTGCCCCACATTTGATAGAGAGGCCTAAGCCAGCATTCAGCAAAGGGAATCCATAGTGCAGTACTCGGTTTAGTCAAATCAAGCAAATTGTTGCGAAAAAATGCTGAAAAGAAAAACACTACAGGATTTAGTAAATTTAAACCACCCTTTTCTATTGGAAAATATAGTATTTCTCTCTTAATAGGATTTAAGCAGCATCCCCATATTACTTGGAACACTAAACTCAAAAGGTATGTTTCTAAGGTATGGGGTAAAGGATATATTGCACTTATGAATAAAAATATCAGGAGCAAAAATGTCTTAACTACTGCCACTTTTTTCTTTTGTGTTTGGCTTCAAGCTTTCCAAATGTTAACTTTAGCAGAAGCCTGTTCTAATTTAGCAGTCTAATTTAGTATACTATTATCTCCTCTTCCAAACCATACTCCTAGATATTGAAACAAGTCATACTCTTCCCTAATACCATGCTAGGACTCCTGTGGTAAAAGTAATCTGTTTAAGGGATAAACTACACTCTTACATTTATTCAACTTAGCCCCTGTTGGCAACAAATATTTTTAAATTAAATGTAAAACCCTATCTCCCGACTGTTTATTTGCTATAATGACACTCACATCATCTGCGTATGCAGTTACTTATGTCTCAACCCCCCGTCCCTTTGGCTGAATGCTCCTTGTCCTGGAGTCCTGCTGTATCATCCATAGCATTGGGTCTAAACAAAACACATAGAGTAAGGGGCTTAGTGGACACCCATGCCTTACTCCCTGAGATATATCTATATAATTATCTAAATGCCCATTACCCAATGGGATTGCTTTTGCATTACTATATAGTAATGAAATCCAGTGTACATAGGGGCATGAGATATCATAATGCATAAAGACCTGCGTGATAAAGGAATGTGGGACTTTATCAAAGGCCTTTTCTTGATCTAATAACATAATGTACCTTCTGAGCTGCTCCTCTTTCTCCAATTCAACCAGTTCCCAACTCAATAATAAATGATATTGCATGGAGCGGCCAGGTATCATTCAAGTTTGAGCTGAAGAAATTATGTATAGTGATAATTTAAGTAATCCATTGTGCAGTATTTTCATCAGAATCTTATAATCTGAATTCAATAAACTTATGGACCTCCAATTATCTAGTTTAGTTTTATCTCCATGTTTTTAAACTAATATTTGTATGGTTATACAGAAATGGAAGTCTATCACTGAAGTTTGTAATGCCCAGTTATAGACACCCATCAAAATCTGTGATACCAAATCTTAAAATGTTTCATAAAATTCAGTTGGGAGCCTATCAAGTCCTGGGGCAGTATTTTTTGAGACTACCTATTGCCACCTCAATTTCTTGTATGGAAATAGGTTTTTTTTAGATCTTGAAGAGTCTCTGAGGGTATATCATATAACTTAAGTTGTGCAAGAAACTCATTTAAAACTCCCTCATCAATCTGTACAGTGTTGTACATATTCGATAATATGTTACACACATTTTTCAAAATACTCAGACTGTCTGTAAGCACTACTCCATCTTCTGTACTAAGTCAAGCCATAAATTGATCTGACACATGCTGTGCACAGCTTTTGAAAGCCTCCCCAAACCCTGATTTACCTGGGGAGCATATGTTGTGCTCATATAACAAGGCTGTAGCTCTAGAGTATTGTATTGCAGACATTGCCTCTTTAATATGTCATCTGTACTGTTAAACTAATGTGCTTTCCATTGATAACCAAATAGATTTTACTCAGCTGCGAGCATAGTTTAAGGTAATCTTTATACTGATTCTGTTGACATGTAGTGGAGTATGTTTGAAACACCTTCCTAATCTCTGTTTTGGTGGTCTCACACCAAGTGCTTAAATTATCATAAAGGACTACTACTGACATCTGTGCCTTAAGAAATTCATTAATTTTAATCTGCAATTGATATTCTGACAGTACTGTGGTATTTAATTTCCAGTACCCATGACCATACGTAGGACCATTGATGTCTCCCAAGGTTACTGATAGTATTGCATGGTCTGAAGTTTCTAATGGGATGGTCAAAGTCTTAATTATACTAATATTAGATTTTGTAAAGATAAAATCTATCCTAGTTGATATCATCTCCCTATAATACATATGCCCTCCCCTTTTATGAAGAGGTCTATATGAATCATGTAAATTACTCTGAGCTAAAATGTTAAGAAGAAAATTAGTCACAGTATATTCTTTTTGTCTTTGCGCCACTAACACTTCTTTCCATGACACAGTTAAAATCTCACCCCAGATTACATTTTTTGTTGTGATTAAAAAAGTTTTAACAGTGTTGAACAGTGGCTCAGTAGGTAGCACACTCGCCTCTGAGGCTGGGAGATCAGAGGGCTGTGGGTTCAGTTCCCACATCTGGCACATGGGTTAATATAGTAGTGCAGCATGAGATGGGTGCTGCACTTCTGAGGTGCCGTCTTTCAGATGAGATGTTAAACTGAGGTCCCATCTGCCTGGATTGGTGGTAGTTCAGGTGGATGTTAAAGATCCCATGGCACTTATAGAAAAGAATAGGGGATTTTTTTATTAACAGAACTTCAAAAGAAATCAAAATACATTGTTAATTCACAATAGTACAGAAAACAAAAATAAATAACAATAACTCAAAAAAGTAAGGAGGAGTAATACAGAAATAGAAAAAAGAAAAATTTGAAAAAGGAAAACAATACCGAGTTCAGATAGCACATTGTAAAATCATGTGATGGGAATATCATTATCCGACATCCAAGGTAAATTCCTCCAGTTAAACCTTAATTGAACACGACAATATCTTCCTGCTTCATATTTATAAATATTTAACAATTCAGAATGTAGTTTCTGTAAAAGTTCTGTATAAGAGAAATCTTTCTGCTGTAAAGTAAAATGACACCTGTTTTGCCAAATGAATCATTTAAAAACAGCAAAAATAACATGCAATGTATGCACCAGAATCCCATTTGCTCCAGTTGGGAGTATAGGAACCATAAATCAAAATATTGTAATTTACGTGTTCAAAGACTGGTTCTTTCCAAACAGTGGCAACATAACTCCAAAAGTGAGATATATAGGGACATAAAAAATATAAGTGCTGCATTGTCTCAAAAGCTTGAAAGCAACCAGGAGGGGAACAGTTACGATCTTGTAGCGGTTTATGAAATTGATTTCCCTTAACATTTAGCTTTTCATGACCACACAACCAAGTTATATCCCAGAATTTGGGAGGAATTCAGTTATGAGATATTAAACCCTGCAGGGACAAACACAGCTCACCAGGACATTTTGAGAATATAATAGGTTCAGAAAAACATGAGTCTAGAACAGACTTGTATAGGAATTATTTACGTTTAGAGAGTATCCAGCCACTGGGAATTTCCATTGTCGTAATTTAAGGAAAATCTCACATTGATAAGGTTGCACATTGGCAAGTGTACTAAGACACCCTAATCTGCCAACCACCCACTCATTATACCATAGCTCTATTGCCTGTAGAGAGAGACTGTTCCATAATTTAGGAAGATGTGTCAATAATGGTAAAAAATTAGAAAAAAGAAATTGACAATAAAAGAAAAGGAGAGGATTTATCATATTTAAACCACCTTGGGATACAGGTAAATACAGAATATTATACTTAATAGGACTAAGGTGGCTACCCCAAACAGCTTGAAAAAAGATGCTAAATAAAGTTGCTTCCCTTTGCTTAGGCAGAGGAAAAATGTTACTCAAAAATAAAAATAAAGGTATCAAATATGTTTGTATCAAATAAATATGTTTCAGCTTGGAAAACTGCCATTTATTCCAGTTTTGTACCATAATCCTACCCTTTTCCAAATGAATATCCCAGTTATAAATAGCTGGTGTAGGTGAACCAAAAAATATACCCAAAATCCGTATGGAGTTGGACATGAATTTGATGTCGCATATAATCTTCTGTTCAGGAAGTGTACCATTCAAGGCATATCCGAGGCATTTGGACATATTTAAAGATGTACCAGAAAAAGGGCCAAAAAATTGGCACATATCCACAACAGAGTGAACGGAAGAAACAGTGGGGGTGCAAATGCAAATATCATCCGCATAAGCAAGGGTAGAAAAGGGTATTAACACACCAGGAACTGAAATGGGGGTATTAATTTATTCAGGGTATGTAATAATGGATCTATACTATACACATACAATAACAGGCTGATCAGACAACCCTGTTGAACTCCCCGCTGTACCGGAAGCATAGGTCCAAGGTGCCCATTTACCAGAGGAGACACTGTTGCAGACTTATAAGGTTTCTGTAACCAAGAAATAAAAGGGGATGGAATACCATAATGCTTTAATGTAAGCCATAAAAAATCGTGGTTCACTGAATCAAAGGCCCCCTTTTGATCTAAAGACAGAACGAAACCAGGCAATCCAATAGTATTGGATCTGTCAAAGATGTCATGCAAAAAAAGTAACTGGTCAATTATAGATCTATGAGGGAGTGTACAAAACTGTGCAGAAGAAAGTAAATGGGAAGACACAGTTAAAAGTCTTGTAATTAAAATTTTCATTAGAATTTTTAAATCAACATTTAATAAACTAATTGGTCTCCAATTAGAAAGGAGTTTTTTATCACCTTTTTCATGCAGAAAAATCAAAACACCCTCATCAGTTCTAAAGGACAATCAGAACTTGTAACAAATCAGAATACACATCTGCAAGTTCCTGAGATAATTGGGTCCCCATTAGTTTATAGAATTCAGCAGTTAGACCATCCAGACCTGGTGCTTTTTTGCATGAGAGGGTATGTATAACCTTGAGGACTTCCTGTGATGTAATGGGATGTACCAAATCAGATAATAATAATGGAGGGCAGAAAGGAACCTCAATACCATGGAGATAAGCCCGAGAAGAATCCAAATCTACAGGCTGCACTTTAAAGAGTGTTGCTGTGTATGACGTCACCTCTGACATCAACTCAGCTTGTGCAAGTTTTTCCTGACCATCGCACCCTATTAAACTGATAAAGACTTTTTTCCCAACCCTTTCCTTGGTACCAATAAAGGGACAAACAGTGGCAAAGCTGCCTTATGTACCAAATTGTTGTTGGAATTGTAAAACTTTTGATTGGTGTTTATGAAATGGTACCATTTTCTCCTTAAAATTTTTTATTTGGGAGGAAAAGTCATGTTTAGTAGTCTGGGCCATAGACATTACTTTTTGCAATTGTGTATTGCAAATAAGAAAAATATGCAGCTGAGCGTTGAACTTTCCCAAAAGTTTTCAACAGAGAGATAACAACCAATTTAGTATCCATCCACCATAAAAGGGGATCTTCATACATCTCATATGGAGATTTCCTTGCCATTATAAAATATTTTAAGTGTTGCAAAATGTCCTGCTGTAGTAGCAATTGGGAGTTGAGCCTCCTGAGGCCCCTACCAAAGGAGAAAGCTTCCATAGACCCAACTGTTATGCACAATGCACAATGATTGGAAAATTCTACCGGGGTAACCCATGCGGACTGTAAAGGTAAATTCCTATTAATGAAGAAGAAATCTATTCTGGTAGCAAGGGCACCCTTGTGAAAAGTAGGTATAGTAGGCATATGCAACTGGGCAAATGCATCAACCAAACTCGTGGTTTGGACCACCTTGGCCAAACAAGACTTATCACACAAAACTTCAGTAGTCTTTACTCCCTTGCCCTTATCTTTGTTAGACAGTCCACAATTAAAATCACCACCCCAGATTACATTAAAGGAAGTGTGTAGATATGGTTGTAAAAGTTGAAAAAGATCCACCCTGGTTACTTTCGTTTGAGGTGAATAGACATTAAGTAACCTATAACATTGCCCCTGGTGTACAATATCCAAAAGTAATACCCTACCAGGAACCAAATCTATTAATTTTAAAACTTTCACATCCAATGTAAAGAGTATTGCAACCCCTGTACATCTGTCAGATCCCATTGACCAATATGAGACCCCCGTGTGCCATTGTTTTGCAGCACCAGCAAGTTCAGCAATAGTGTGTAAACGTGTGTCCTGTGAAAAAGAATATATTACAGTGTAGGGTATTCAAAAGGGAGAATAATGCAGATTGTCTCATCTGGTTTTTGATGCTGTTCATGTTAAGTGAACAGAAAGTTAAAGAGGAAACCATTTAGGTAGTTGAGAAACATCATGGCAGTTTACGTTTATTTTTTTCCCTTTTTTAACAACCGCTGAGTTAGATTTCAGAGGGAGGATTGGAAGAGGAACGCCCTCTGAGTCTACATCCACAGATTTCCCCACGGGGTCTACTCTGGACTGGGAAGATTCAGAGTCAGCATCTGACACATCTTGTGTAAGAAGAAGGAGGGCATGAAAATGGTTAGTTGTAGGGATATTCAGCAATTTGGGTACTTTGGAAGCAGATTGGGTATTATAGCTCTTACTCCTTGTTTCTCTAGAAAGAAAAGATAGTACATGAGGGAGCAGGGGGGCATGGATCATTTATTAAGAGAAATGGAAACCTGGGGTGGAGGGTCAGGCAGAGGTATTTCTGTGTCTGAAACTAAAGGGGAGGGAGCAAGGGGGGGGAGATTCATGAGGGACAGAACATGTCAAATCTGGGGAAACCAAGGTATTGGGAACAACAGGTGCAACAGGGTCGTAGAGAGAGTGGTTCTGGAGTGTTGTGCTGTTGAAATTAACTGTCTCTGGTCTTCAGATGTTTAAGCTTCTGAGTGTTGGTGAGCTGCCGCAGGGCAAGTGGCATAAGAGTGTCTGGGTGTAGCACATAAGGAACACAGCTACATTCCTACAGTGTTCACGCACATGACCCCAGGAATTACAAAGAGTACATCATAAGTAGTCACAGGCACTGCTAATGTGACCTGGTTTCCCACATCTATAGCAAGATTTAGATTGCCCTGCACAAAAAAGGACCCCTCAATCTTGCCCCAAAAAATTACCGTTAGGAAGATGGTGTAAACTATCTTCTGTGGAACGTAGGATAACCCTAATATGCCAACCCCCTGTCCAAATATCCTCTGAATCAAAAATCACCTCTGGATGTCCCGATACCGTGCACCTCTGTTTCAGCCAGTAAACCAGATCTGCAACACTAACGCTCACATTTCTAAAAAGAACAATAACTGTCTTATAAGGCAGTTTAGTAAGGGGGGAAAACATCAAAGGGGGACCACAAGGGAGTCTGCCGTACTGTACAATATCTAGACCAGAATTTTTCTAAACCAGTATGAAATTTAAAACTAATATCAAAGGTTTTTTCTCCAGATACATGTATTAGAGCATACATTTCAGCTGAAGTAAATTGCAAGCTATCTTTAAGCAATGATTTCACCACAAATGTCCTATCAGGAAAGACATCCATCCCTCCTTTATAAATGAATCGAACAGTGTTATGTCTTTTAGCTGAATAAGTTGAGGAACAAAAAAGAGAGGCATAAGAGCATGTTGTAGGTTGTCCTGGAGTAGGCATAGTGTCAGGTGAAGGGCCTACAGGGTTATCCAAAGTGTTTTGGTCATTGATACGCTCTTCCGAGGAAGGGATTAGTGGCTCAGATGGAAATGCTGTGGAGAGGGGAACATCACCCTGTGGGTGAAAATCAAGTACTGGATTCTGGGAAAAGGATAGTTCAGAAGGAAGGGCTAAAGGAGAATCTTCAATATTGTCAGAGAGGGTTTCTCTGGTAGCAGTCTTAGAGACTTTGGGAACCGTAGGTCCAGGAAGTCATGAAGAAGAGACACTAGAGTCTGTCATATCTACCCCAGGAATTATAATAGGGGAGAAGCCTGAAATCCATTTACCGAACTCTGGGAGCTGTGCCCAGCCCGCAGATGTCAGGGCCTTGGAAACTGACCAAGGAGCATCGGCGTCTTCAACCTGGTCAGCCCAAGAGCATTTTTGGTCAGAGGAAGCTTTTTTTGTAATAGGTTTGAAAGTCCATTGTTGTTTTGCACCAAAAGAAAAAACGGTGGCATTTTGTTGATCCAAAGCCGAAGAAACATAAACAGTACCTGAGGTGGGTAGTCCAGAGCAAAGGGTATTCGGCGTTTCGGCAGGAGTTGTAGAAACCCGCAGGTTAGTTTAGATTACCTGCTGCATAGCAACCTTGCTATCAAACAGCGTTTGTTCAGCTGTCAGAGTAATACCAAAAGGCGGTTCCGCATTCTGCCGCTGATTATAGAGTAAAGGCTGTGCTGGAGCTCCAAAAGTCAACTCGTTAAGGCGTTCAGCAGAAACTGTCGAGGTAGATGGTAACGTCGAAACAAGCTGTCTCCTCACACTTGAAGTATTAGTAGAAACTGCAAGGTCAGTATTAGAGTCTGGTTCCATAGGAGCTTCAAAAAAACCGTCCGATTCAGTAGTTTCAATCGCAGAAGCTATAACCGGTCCCCTGGCCTGCAGCACGTCCTGCTGCAACAAAGGCTGCTCAGTGACTGAGCTTTCCATCCTGATGGTCAGCAAGTCCCCTTTCTGGCCAAGCAGTAGGGGAATTTCCCCAGTGTCCCGGCCAAATTTCCCTCATTCACTAAAAAGAAAATACCACCAACAGCTTAATCTGGTTCAAGGTCAGTTGGCATTCATCTGTATCCCCCTCACCCGGGTCGTGCCTGAAAATAGGCAGGATTTGTCTAGTGCACTTACCCGGTCAACAAAAACTAAATAAATAAAATAAATAAATAAAATTGCCCTGTTTTTTTTTGTAAGAGGGTAAATACATTTATCAATCTCCACCCCACTGACTTAAATGTAAAATCTACCATTAATGCCCGACTCAGTGAAACTTCCACAAGTTTCAATACTTTAAAGCTGTCTCCCTTAAATAAAATACCCACCCCCTCACAAGACTCAGTTCCAAAGGAAAAGAAAGAAGGGCCCCAGCACCATAATTGTTGAGCTGCCCTCACTAAGGAAACAGTATTTAACCTGGTATCTTGTAAAAGACAGATATCACTATCTAAGTCTTTTAAGATATTTAAGGCAGTCACCTTCTAGCATTTTTTATACTATTAACATTAATAGTAGCTATACTAAGCAGAGGTATCAGGAGTGAAAAAAGGGGAAATATTGTAACTTCACAGTGGTTTCCTTAACCTTGTACTTCTCCTGACTCTAGACCTTGTCCATGTTCTCCTATCTTTAATCCCTCTTTGTTCCTGTGTCTCCCTATCAGAGTCAGAAGAGTGGGGGGCCAATGAAGATGTCTCTGAATTGCCACCCTGTTCTGACTCTTGGGTCTTATTTGACAGGAGTTCAAATTTATTAGTTAATGCAATGTCCTCACCCTCTGGAAAATCAGCCTTAGCTACCTTGGAACTGGGTTTAGTCTGTTTTAGACTATGTTTCTTGGCAGTAGTTTTAACAAACTGAAAGGGGGGCATATCCATAGTGTCCACTTCTGAAGCAGTAGGTAAAGTATCATTTTGTGGTTGGGGGTGGCTCTGAGATACTCTATGGTTCTTCTGAGACAACTACTGGGACCTCTTCAGTTTCTTTGATAACTACTATGGGGGGGAAGAGGAAGCCTGCTGGGTATCAGGAGGAGGTCCTGAATGAGTCTTTTTCCTTTTATTCATCTCTCTTTTTTGAGCTTCTTGAATTATAATATCCTGGTTTCTCTGGTCCAAATGATTATGAGCTGCCCATGAACATATTCTATAAGTGTGTCCTGATTCAAAACATAAATTACATTTCAAATCCACTTGACATTCAGAGCTATGGTGTCCAAATTGTAAACATAGGTTACATCTTAATCTGTCACATGCTGAGCCTACATGTGTGTATGCCCCACACTTAAAACATGCCCTAGGCTGTCCTGCATAGAACACATGAGCTCTTTCATTCCCCAAAAATACACTATTTGGAAGATGAGCTGGGCCCAAACTGTTATTCCGCAAATGAACCTTAAATATCCACCCCCCCATTCCATATACATTCATCATCAAATATAGGGGTAGGAGTTTCTAACACCTGACATTTCTTCTGTAACCAATAGGTAACATCATGAACAGACACTGAGTCATTGCATAATAGAATTGTCACATCTTTAACTGAAGATTTAGTCAAGGGTAAGATTTTAAAAGGTAACCAAAGTTCAGTATATTTCAGAGTCCACTTTAGGCCAAAAGCGATCGAGGCCCTGTGGAGTAGAAAAACTCACATCATACAATACTGATTCTGATACATGAATTAGTGCATGAATTTCATTAGAAAAGAACCCCATCAAACTTTTCAATAATGTTCTCCACACATATAATCGGTCTAGTGCAAAGTCTAATCCCCCTAGATATTCTAGGCGAACTGCATTACGTCATTGTAAAGGGGGGGGGAGGTGATCCTGAAAATGGATTTTTACGTCGAAAGTTCTCCCAAGCTGATTGAGATTGTTTCTGAAAGTTGGGTATTTGTTTAGCCTTCTGTAATTCAGCCTCCACAATATCTCCTTACTCTGTAGGAATATTTCCTGCAACCTCCGACTCTGAAGAGGAGGATTCTGAATGTTGTGAAGGCATTTGTTCAGTGATGTTACTTTAATCAGTTTCTTGTATCACAGGCTGTGTAGGCTGCCATTTTAACCTGTGGATTCATAGGTACCTCGATATTCGGCTGCTTATTCACCGAGGTAATAGTTTGACCGTGGATTGGGCTGTGATCTGGATTTGGGACCCAGATACCTTGTTCTCCATGTTTCCAGCCTGCATTCATTAAAGAATGCTCTAATGAGGTTAACGAGTGTTCACAGGCTGGAGGAGGATGAATTTCCTCAACCCTTTCCTTCCACAAACCTAATACTTGTGTTTTTTCATCAATATTTTTTAAATGTGTTGAAAGGGGAGTACTCACTGTCCCAGGGATCTTTGTTTGAGGAGGCACAGCAGTTTCCAACAGGATATGCCCTGCTGTAGTTGTCAAGCATTCCCTCGATGTTCCTGACTCCGCTTGACAGAGTTCCTTTAGTCTGTCATCAGGCTGACTCAGTCGATGCACAGTGGTCAGCTTACCGGCCTTTGTCTTGGCCAGCTCATCTTGAATCATTCTCACTGCTGCAGTGACAAGTCCAGAATCTAACAATGCAAGTTGAGAGTCTGCAATAATTATATCTTTTAAAACTGGTAAACATGTTCTTGTCTCTCCATTTGTAATCAAGTTTCTTAAGGCTTTATTCTGTTGCAATATATTGTCAAGGCAAGCATCATCTGAAGCAAACAGCCCATGAGGGCAACTCACTGGGTTTGTATCACCTGTAACTACTGTATTTTCCATTTCCATAAACCATATCATAGCATGTTCAATCTCCTGAGCTGGACCTGAGGGCTGTGAGACCTGCTTACCCTCAGGTACACCAGCAGAATGATCAGCCATCTCTTCTGCCACATCAGCACTTCATCCTCGGTCCGGCTTCAAACTGTGCTCCTCCATTCCTGCACACAGGAAGAAGAGCCCCCTGGTGCAAGAGTAGGGGAATTTCCCCTGTGTCCTGGCCAAATTTCCCTCATTCACTAAAAATACCACCATCAGCTTAATCTGGTTCAAGGTCAGTTGGCATTCATATGTACCCCCCTTCCCCGGTTTGTGTCTGAAAATAGGCAGAATTTGTCTAGTGCACTTACCTGGTCAACAAAAACTAAATGAATAAATAAGTTCTGCTTATGTTCACACAGTATGCAAGTGGGGGATGATGGGATTCAAACCCAGGTCTTTAGGTTTGCAGCTGAGTGCCGGTAACCACTACACTATCCTGCCTCCTAGGCTAAGACTCTAAGCATTAGCAATTACTGTGTTTTGAAGAATCCAGGTCGAGGAATACTCTTTGCCAATTAAATTTATGTTGTCCCATGACCTCCCCCTTCCCAGAAATAACACACTCTACAACTTCTAGCTTTGTATGCTCGCTGGCAATCATTTATTCAAAAGCACACATTATAATATTTACATCCTAATATTTCATAGAACACAACAGTGAACATTATAATTAGACATATGAATCCATTTCTTTGCATTGGACATATCAATCCATGTCTTCCATCCTGCCCGTCTTCCTTTCTTGTTCCTTCTCCTGTTTCTGTGTTGCTCTTTGGGGTCTGGAAATTCAGATCCGGCTCCCCCTCTCCATCACCACCAGCGCCAGGTACTGAACACTTACCCGGACTCCTACCCCCACTAGGTACGGATACAGTGATCCGCCCTCTAGCTCTAATACCCTCTCCCTCTCCCCCAGTTACTCCTATGCTCCTTTGTCCCCAGCCCATGGTGCCTACACCCTCTCCCCTCTTCCTGCCCCCTTTTTCTCCTCCCCCTGCTCCCACCCCCTTTTCCACTGACCCAGCTCCAGCTTGCGATAGAAGATGGGTCTCCCCTCTGCGGGTTAGTATCACAAGCCCCTCTTATTCATCACCCCACTAGGTCCCCAAATGGTCACAAGAACAGGCACATGCTGAACTCTGACAGGTGCACCCCATCTGATCAGTACATGTCAGCCTGATCAAACGAAATGTCTCTATGCTGGATGTGTACCTCCCCCTTCTCTATAACTGCCATAGCCACCTTCCTATTTTGGCTTTTTCTTTCTGTTTCCACTGCCTTAACCCCTTTAGCTCCTCTCCACACCTGCCCGGGATTTGATCTCAGATGAGCCGATCACCACTCCCGGACACCAGCTTTTCACCCTCTCCAGGTCAGCCACTATGTCCCTAGCTAGTGATCCCCAAGGCACACCCCCCAAATCATTGCTCCCAAGATGAATAATTATGCAGTCTGGGCTGGCCCACTACACCCATAGTTCCTCCAACAAAGGCAGCAGCTAGGCCCACCTCATGCCCCTGATGCCTTTCTATTGCACTTTCGTGTGCTCCACATCCAGGCGCAACTGTGTCCCTCTGCTTGTGGTGGCAGCAAACCTCTCTGCCCAATAAATGAATGAGTGCCCCACAATCCACACCTTCCTTCTGGAGCCTGCCATGGAAAGAAAATAACATGAGTTATCAACATCAACACTTCACATGTCTCATAACAACTGGATTGCCATCGCCCTACCTGCTTTACCTCTGCTACCATCTCCCCTCTTGCCGCTGCCTCAGATGCTGCCCCTATCCAGAATGAGTGAGGGCCAAACTCACTAGGGTTCTCCCCCACAAATACCTGGGCCTTCTGAAGGACAGCTCTGACCTGGAAACATGTCACTAGAGACCAGTCCCCATGCTGAAACCATGCCCCTTCCTTCGTGCCCTGAGATTTTCCATACTCCCCCATTGCTGCAACTGTGCACACACACCTCCAGTGTACCATCACCAAGATGTCTTTTACCATCTTGTCCATCTTAGACCTAGGTAGCTGAATAACCACTGTGTCCTTGCCCCACGTAACATTCTCATATTGCAGTGCCTGTGTGACAGCCACCTTACTGGGAGCCACTACTTCCCCTACCCTGAAGGCACCCCCAGCCATGACTGTGAAGATGGCATTGAACAAACAGGCCTCCTTTGCTGATGTAAAAACAGGTTGCACCGCCCATACCACCTTCGTGAGTAAGGGCCCCATAATATGCCTCTTCCTATCATTCCTCGTGCCCTGCCCTCCTCTACCACCCCATGACAATCTGCCTTACTGTCCTCCCCCCCACTGCATCTGGCCACCCTTGATCCTGACAAATCCAGCCTATGCCTGCTAACTGAACCACCATGGTTGCATGGGCCATCCCATCCTCCCACCTTGCCACCACATATTGCATTACCAGCTCCTCCCACATTGGCTCAGCTATATCCCAACCCTTTTGAGCTTGGAGCTCCTGGAAACCTGCTCATACCCCTTCATAAGCCTTCAGGGTGTTGGTCAACCAGGAGTCCCTATACAGGACAGTGGCTTTTTCCCTCCAATCTCCCACAGCTGGTCCAGTACCCTGGTTCAGGATGATGCTGCCTGTGGTTCCAACACCCGAAACCTCTCCAGCTGAAAACAGGAACGACAGTCAGCCATTTCATTTATGAGTCCCTCAATATGGTGTGCTTTGAATGATAGGTTTAACTGTAACCCCAACAGCATTGCAGATTCTGCTGACTGATTCTGTATTTCAACTCTGACTGTTTACTACTTCCATCACCCCTTTGTTGTCACACCAGAACAGGATTCATTTCCCCCTCATCCTATCCCCCCAAACCTCCATTGCTGCCCAGATGGGAAAAATCTGGAGGAAGGTAATATCCTTGACCATCCCCCATTCTTTCCATTGTGTCTGCCAAGCTTCTGACATCCATTCTCCTTTAAAATCTGCCCCTATCCCCAGAGCCCAGAAGCATCTGTGTACAGCTCGAGGTCCATATTGTATACCCATTCCTCTTGCCAGAACATTACTCTGTTGTATGCTTCCAAGAACTCCTCCTAGACCTGGAGATCTTCCCGTACCCCTTTACTGATATCCACCCTATGGCGGGGTTGTTTTGCCCTCCCAGTAGCCCTCCTTAACCTCCTTGTAAATGCCTTGTCTGGGCTTATGGCCTTGTAGGCAAAATTAAGGTGCCCCAGCAGTTGCTCTACTTGTACCAGCGGCACCCTCTTCCTTCCCCCCCCAGCACCAATAACCCTCTGAGCCATGCTACCTTATCCCCTTGGGGATGGAAACATTCTTGTTCCATGTCCACCTCAATCCACAGGAACTCCAGTCTACAGGCCAGGCCCTCCATTTTTCCCTTTGCTAGGGGGATCTCTATGATCCCACACATGTCCTGGAAGTTCCCCAACATCACCTGCATCTCTGCCCGTCTGGTCCCAATCAGCAGGAAATCATCCAGGTAATGGACCACCCTCCTGTGTCCATACTGAGTCCCAAATAACCATTGTACTCATGAGCTGAATGTCTCAAAGGTCGAGCAAGCGATGGGCATAGCCTTATCAAAGTACAACCTGCTATCAAACTGGAACCCCAAAAGGTCCCAATCCATCAGCCAAACTGGCAACAGGTGGAAAGCAGACTCAATGTCTGTCTTTGCCTGCCATGCCTCCCCTACTGCCCTAATGAATACGACTGCCTGATCCAGTGAGGTGTATGAGACAGCACTCAAACACTTTGGGATCCCTTCATTCACTGACCCCCTGTCCGGGTATGAATGGTGGTGTATGAGCCTGAATTCACCTGCCTGCTTCTTGAGGCACTACTCCCAGTGGTGACAGCAGAAAGTTAAGGTACAGTGGCTCCTGTAAAGGCCCCTCCACCCTTCCTGCCCAAACCTCATTTTGAATCTTCATGACAATGATGTCATCCTTCCCCTTCACCGAACCCAAGTTCTTTGCCCTCATCCCTACTCGTCCTCCCATGAAACCCAGTGGAAACCTCCCTTGAAGCCCTCCCTCAGCCACTCGGACCCCTGCGCATTGGGATATCCTTCTGTCCAAGCCTCTACCACCCCGAGTATGAGGTACACGCAAGCTAAGGCATATCTCTACTGCCCCATATCCCTCCTATCCCTAATACCATCTGTAGTTGGAATTATACACCCATTTACTGGGCACTCCCTGTCCCCTCCATGGTCCCCCCAAAAGGGCTGCTCTTGGTGCTGCCCACCTGGTTGCAAGGCCTTATCACCTCCCTGCCTGCAGCTTGTCACTGGGTGTGACCCCACACACTGAGAGCAGCATGCCTGAACTTGCAACTGGGCCACGTACATGATGCCATGTTAAAGGCCCAGCAGATTTTCACTCCTGGGGCCTGAGTGGCCCTTTTAGACTGATCCACCATTGGCCAGACTCAGGCCTGGAGTGGGTACAGTCCCACCTCAGATCACTATTTACTGCCATCCATTTCCAAAAATACCTCTATCATACTTTAACCAACAGAAACCCAGTTTTACCTTATATGCATCCTTAATAATTGCCATATAAGTCAAAAGCAGGATAGCCAGCTCTGGCTGTTTCTCCAGCACCAACATGCTGTAGATCAGAAAACCAACCTGCCATGTGTCAATGCTCTTATGCTTATACTTGGCCTCCTCTGCCTTACGACCAATCACCGCCAATGCCACCACCATCTTCGACTTATGAACCGATTCCTTTTGTTCATATTTTTTGGCCATCTCCTCATCTACCATCCTAAATCAGAATCTTGTAATTGCTACTCTCATTCTTGGCATCATTAGCATAGATAAATATGACTCATGTTTGACCTCCTTTCTAAAAAGAGGAAATGGGGGTTGGGGAAAATATATTTTTTAATATTGATAAGGTGCTTTAGTGTGTCCATTTTGGTGAGTCTCAATTTAAGGGAAAGGGGGAAACAGGAAATTGTTTAACCTGGAAAAGCACACTAAGCCAGAGCTTGTTTCCAGGTGCAACCAGGAAGCACAAAAAAGTTAAGTTCTTGCTCATGGTCACTCAATATGCAAGTGGGAGCAAATGGGATTCAAACCAAGGTCTCCAGATTCGCAGCTTAGTGCCCTTAACCACTACACTATCCTCCATCCTAGGCTAGGATGCTAAGCATTAGGAATTGCTGTGTTTTGAAGAAATCAGGTCCAGGATTACTCTTTGCCAATTAAATTTATGTTATCATTAACAAATGTAATCTGGTAGCTTTTATAACCTTTAACATTTGAATGATCAAGATTTCTTTATGACAAAAATCCTACTATACATCCTATATTTTGAGAGGAGAGACAGAAATTGAATATTCTCCACAAAACTAAGGCTCTCATTGAGGTTTGTCTCAATTTGGTCCTAACACTGAATACAGAAACTGGAAAAAAAGTAATTTCAAAAGATTTTAGAAAATGAATCCATAGACTTATTTAGGCTGCCTCTTATCACGTATCTCCCAAGTTTGATACCATACAAAAGTTACAGAGACAATTTGACATTACTTACTGTAAAAGCTGGTTTGACTGCAATACCCCCAAGCTTGAATCATAAAACAATGTCACTGGTAGTTGTGCTTTTCTCTTTACCATAGTAATTTGGATTTCCCATGAAAATTCTTGATTGAATTTAATTTCTAAATAAACATGCTCTTTTACCTTTTTTTAACTTTGCCCCATTTAGGTATTAATAACTCTTGATTTCTTTTTACTTTTACTAACAATTATCTTGCTCTTTTCTAAGTTAATATTGGATCTATATCCCCACATTGTTTAGCTAAAAGGTCTTGCTGGTTGTAAAGACAGAAGGACCTGGCCGTATAGCCTAGTGATTAGAATAACAAGCTATGACTTAGCCTGGCACAGCCAGCAGACCTGGGTTTGATTCCTATAGCCTCCATTTGCATACTGTGTGACTCTAAGCAAATCACTTAAGCAACCCATAGCTCTTAGGTCACCCCTGAAAACAAACATGTGTGCCTTACCAAGTCACAAAATTATAAATAAAAGACCACTTAGAGTTAAAGAAAGTAGTACCAAGGCATCCTCATATGCCAAAAAGGAGCAACAGCAAGTGCCAATTGTATGGTGACTGTAATGACTTTTGTCAAATATACATATAACAGCATTTATGTATATGTTAAATAAAGTGAAGCAAGTACACAGCCTTGTTTAACCTTAGTACTGGTGTAAACCTTTTCTGTGATGCTTCCATTTTTACCATAATATCCTTTTCACCAATTTTTTTTTCTATATAATTCACTGATCAAATGTACTAGATCCCCCTCTATACTCATGCCTATTAATTGTCTGCTCAACATGTTTCTATTAAGGGAATTAAATGCTTTACAAAAAATTAATATAGATAACAAAAACAACTTGCAATCTTACTGTAACATACCTTTCCAGTATACAATGTAACACAAAGCATTGGATGATAGTGGAACCTCCTTCCAAAATCTGGCCTGAAGGTTGGATGTAATATCATACAATTCCAAGTGATTAGTCAGTTTTTAACTGATTGTTTTAGCAAAGATCTGTGAGGCTGTATCTGGAAAACTGATGGGGCAGTACATAGCAGGATCAGAAATTCTTCCTTTTTAGGGCTGCAGTGGATGGAGCCCTGCAGACCTCCTGTGATAAAAAAGGAAGGTTTTCCCTACCAAAAAACATTTAGTAGCTGCTCAACAGTCACCTCCACATCTGTGAAACACTCTGCACTGTCAATACACTCATCCCACAGCACTGTTTTTACCCCATCAGTTTCATTTCCTCACCATTATAGTGGCACATTAGGAGCTCCCCTGGTAATCCTAGACCCACAGATTAGTTAGTTGGGGTCCAGAGACATGAGGGCTGGAGTGGAAAAGCCACAACAGAAAGTTTTTAAGAGTGCCAATGAGTGATATAAAACTGAATTTATACATAATAATGACCATTCATGAATATTAATGAACCCCGCATGCATTGTGCTAATTGGAAGGGTTCACTAATATTCAAGAACAGATCATTATTATGCTTAAAAGAGACATCAGCAAACATGACCAAATATCAAAAATCATTATAGTCTACAAATTACACATACAAACGAGTAGCTGAACAGCCAATCAATTATTCTTTTACTGCCATTTGGTCAGAAAAAGAGATGTTCCTGGACATAATCAAATACCCAAGCCCAAAAAAATAAGTCTCTTAAACTTAGACAGACTGCTAATAAAGGTGACACTCTAAATATTTTAATAAATAAAACAAGGCTTCTGGTATAAACAGCTTGTGACCAGGAAAACTATAATGCCAAATAACTCCACACAGTAAAATATTATAAAGACAACTCATAGGTAAACAACAGTGGCTGCCCATAGACTATGGACTATTTACAACCTAAATCAAATAAAAAAGGGGTGTTATTTATTTTGAACTGACAGACATGTTTAATCAAGGCAAAAGTTCTTCAGAAAAACCTAGACTCTGAAAAAACCTGTGAAACTGTATCAAAGGAAAATTAGCCCTATAAGGATGAAGAAATGTCAATGTTTTTGTCATTAAGGGCCACGATAGAATGTGCTCTATCTCCCCCCTTCGGATTCCCTCATATATGTTTAATACCCAAAAATCTGAACCACACAATACGTCTGTTGTGGTATTCAGCAAAATGTATACTCACTGGACTATCAGATTCCACATTGATAACAGAGCGAACATGCTCCTGAATTCATTCTTTCAGAGGCCAAATTGTACAACCGACATACATTTTTGAAGAGGGGCATGACAAAACATGCACAACAAATGATGATATACAATTGATAAGTTTCTAGATAGATGTTGTTTTATTCATTGGTGGATGTGAATAAAGTTTCATTGGTACACAAAAGTGGCAACTGTTGCATTTGCCACATTTGAAAGAGCCTATGCGGGGGAGAGGGGCATCCTCTGTGGTATAAAAATTGGTTTGTTTCTAAGATAAAGACTGCTACAGTAGTTAGTTTGTCTTTTAAATTTTGCCAACTAATTTGAGGTTTTTCACCTATTGCTTAATAAAGTGCTTGGTCTCCACTTAAAATATGCCAATGTTTATTAATAATAGTTGAGATGTTTCTAGGTAAACAATTGTAAGTGGTTACTGAAGTTACTGGCTGTTGTTCTTCATTTTTTTTTCACTCTTTGTTAATAATAGATTTGCCCTATCCACATTACTGGCTCTATTCAAAACTACATCTAGAATGCATTCAGGATACCCTCTAGCTGGGAAATGATTTTTTAAGACAAACAGCTTATTGTTCAAAATTCTGTAAAACAGAACAGTTTCGTCTTATTCTGGCAAACTGCCCAAAAGGAATAGATCTTATCAAATGTAATGGGTGAGCACTCAATGCATGTAGCATCATATTCACTGAGATAGGTTTTCTGTAAGTTAAACTCTATATTGGCTCCCCATACACTCCCTTTAATGTTATATCCAGAAAATAGTGTTGGGGTCACTAGTGTGTGTAAATTTAAGACCAACATCATTCATGTTTCAATAATCAAAAAAGGAATTGACAGAAGATTCATCCCCCCTGCATATGATCAATACATCATGAATAAACCTCCCCCACATAATTATGTGGGGAGGAAGGGATTATGTTCATGGTTTAACATGGTGGTTCCCTCCCACCATGCCATAAACAAGTTGGCATAGGAGGGGACTACCATGGTACCCATGGCCATACCCCATGTCTGAAGGTAGTATATTTGATCAAATAGAAAGTAATTCATAATCAAAATAAATTCCACAGCTTCCAAAATGAACTGGCAAGGAACATTCTGTGTCAAGTCAGAAGAATGGTAAAGATGGCATTCTAGTCCTCCTGTTAAACCCAAATCATGTCAAATTAATGTATGCACACTTTCAAGATCAGCTGATATCTATTTATATTGACTGGACCAGACAAATCCACCCAGTTTGAACAAAAACATACATGCTGTCCCTTACATACTGTAGGAGGGCTGTATTTGTACCAGTTGTTTCAAACAGTAATCTATAAAAAATGATATTTTCTCTGTAAGAGAGCCACGTCCTGAAACAATAGGCCTCCCAGGTGGGTTTGTCTGGTCCTTGTGAATTTTTGGGAGCACATAGATTGTAGGCAGAATTTGAAAGTCCACTTACTTAAACTCTAGCTCAGATTTAGTTATGTAACCTGCAAAAAAAAAGAATCCTTTAAACAAACATCGATTCTATGTTTGAATGTGTTGGTAGGGTCAAAGTCTAATCTGCTATAACTTGAAATATCATCAAGCTGCCTGTGTATTTCATTTTCATGCTGTTGTTTGTTCAAAATAACAACTTTACCACCTTTATCCACTTTCTTTATCATGATTGAGTCATGAGGGCCAATTCTAAAAGGATGTAGAATGATGCAAGTGACTTGTGTCAAAAGAGTGTGATGCAAGTGGTGACTTATGTCACCATTTGCATCACACTATGATTCTGGTAGGCAGCCTGTATCTGCCACAGACATATTGTGCCAAAGTACCCTTGCACCAGGATTGCATCCAGCAACCCAGTACTCCATGTGGCAAGGGGGCTTGCACTATGGTGGGGCTGCCACATCCCCTTTTTTGGGATTATGGAAGCTCCACCATGGTTACAGGAGGGTTCGCCACTTAGAGCAGCTTGAAGGTGGACTAAGTGGCTTGTGACCAGCAGAGCAAGGGAGCAGTGGTCCAGTGGTGGAGCAGCAGGGCCATAGGGGCCAGTAGTATGAGCAGGGAAACAGGTGCTGTGGCCCCATAAGCTGTGCCAAGTGGCATCTTGCCCATGTAGGGCACTGTACCACAACTGCCTGGGCACCAATGTGCTAAGAAGATGGCATGCCTGCTGTGGCAGGCTATTGCCAACCCTAATGCCATATACAAATAGGTTCCCCAAAAACACAATAAGCCCAGATCCCGCGATGTCCATTGAGAAGTGACAAAACCCCAGTCCCAGTCTGACCCCCCCACCTGCATATACACTCCAAGACCAACCCTGGTGGTCTAATGGCTCCCCCACCCTCTCTAACCTGATGGACACTGATCAAGCACTCTGCCACCCCCCCATCACCAATCCACTTCTGGACTGGCACATCCCTTTGCATACCACCATGGTGAGTCACAGAATGTGATCAAACATCCCAGGTAAGTGTACAGTACACTTACACAGTCTGTGTGATCACACTTTGTGGCTGGTTGTGGTGGTGTGTGGATGGAAGTGCAGTTCAGAAGCAGATCCACAAATGGAAGGGGGGAGCACAGTGCTGAACTACATAGGGACCTGTACCAGTGTTCTTGAGGTGCTCAGTGATCATGGGGGATATGGACTGGCACAGAGGTGCCTTAGGGAGCCAAATCTGGGCTACTTGGACATTGTTCAGGGTTGCAAGGACATTACACCACTTATGTCATCTCTGTTTAGGCAACTTCAGGGGGTTGCCAGTCCCCAGCCATGGGGGTTCACAGACATCACGGGGCTTCTATTGTATGGAGGACACCTGCATGCTGCCACAAAAGTTGCAGGGGCTCCCCATTTCTTGCCCGTGATCTGGTTGTTGTTCCTTGGGGCACCTGGCTGCCCTCTGTGCCCTCTGCACCCTTGCCTATGACTGCATTTGGGACTTACACCAATGCCTCCAGATGTGCCAGTCTGTCAGGCACAGGGTCACAATTTGCAGCTCTTCTTTGATAGTTTGCTGCAAGTGGCAAACTTTCCCGAACAGCACAACTTGTGATTGCCACAGCTGCATCGGTCGCATTCCCCTTCCTTGCCACAACTCGCATCAGATGCAGGTGGCTTCCAGACTTGGCCCCACTATTTTTAAGTTCTTGTAATGCAGAGACTTTCTTATGTATTTGATTGTAATTATGATATTCCATCTGTCCAGCCCACAACCTGTACTAAACAGTATGTGCTATAGAAGGGGACCCATCTTCCATAGGAGTGGAATGACAATAAACTTTGTCAAGCATAATATGTTAACTTATTCAAATTCTGATATGCCTTTGAGTCTTCTTACATCTAAAATATTGTGGAATAAACAAAATCATACTGTATAGTGATACCCTAGTCTCACAGGCATGCTGTCCTACACTAAATAATATAACCACATGATCTTTTATCTGAAAATTTGCCAGGATTTAATTTTTAGTTTTCAGAAGAATCTCATTTAAGTAAATTGTTTCATATGTGCCAGTAGACTTCATGAAAGGTTCTTGGGATATCAACCACCAGAACAAACTTAGCCAGTAGAAATATTTTTTTTGTCCAGATTTGAAAAAAGGTGTTTTGCAAATCAACAAATGACACCAATATAATTTCATGTGAATTTTATTTATATCTGAAGTCTTCATAACAAAAATTACTTGTTATGTCCACCCCACGTTCAGCTAGGTATCTTACTAACTCAAATGATTGAAAATGTTCTTCACTTTTCTCTAATATACCCCTCTCCTTTCCAGATATCACTCATTGCTTAACAGTGTTAGTTTTCTGTTAGGCACAGCTGAACTTCTGCCCTCCTCTGGAATTATAGGTTGATATAATATTTTCATTTTTGGGACAGAATTTGCTCCTCTGCAATTAATTGAGGTATATTAATTTTATTTAAAATACTGTCTCCTACAACACAAATATTAACAAGTAGAGCAAGGGGAATATCAATATTTTCCTGCAATAGATTTACAGTTGGTTCTAGATTACCATCTGGGTTTAATTTTTCTAATAGCCCTGGCTACTTTCCTTCTATCTGTTTTATCCTTTCTTTATTCTTTTGCTTAGTTTGCCTTTTTCTCTTGTGAATTTGAACTGTTTACTCTATTATGGGCATAAATTGTAGTGAAGAAAGACTTTTTCTCATATTTTAATTTATAGTTAAGTTGATCGATTAAAGATTCTGTCATTTATTTATCACATATTTATCTCCTCATGCATTCTACCTTATTTTTAAACAAGTGTAAATATTCCATTATAACAGTATTGGCCATGAGGGGATGGCTTACTGTATTGGATAAGGTTATAGAATAGTTGTTGTAGATTAACGAGTCAGTTCTGGTACTGAAAATTCTTTATAACATTAATTAGTTGTGGTTCTAGGACTCAAGAGTTTTTCTATGTTTTTGGCAAGTAATCTTGGACTTTCATAGCCTCTTCAGGCAATATTCAGCTAAACATCTTGAAACTGGTGGTTTCATCCTGAGATTGGTTGGATCTCTAAAGATCTTTTTTTTTCTATAAATAGGTCCCAAACTAGTTGAGAGTCCACAGTCTGGTGTAAACAAGTAGGTGTTTCCATTAGAATTACACTTTCTGCTAGATTCTAATTTTCTGGTTTATCTATACACTTAGACATTTGAGGTTTTCCAATGAATGACTGAGAGGTTTGATGTTTTTACCTTTTTTTAATTCCTCCCTTTTTAATTTTTTTTTCCTTTGTTTTCTATCTTGGCATCATTACATAATCTATATTGTCTTCTTGCATATTATCAACCACCTTCTGAATAAGAATCTGCATTTTCTGAATAAGAATCTGCATTTTCTGGATGTAGGTTTAATTTTCTTCCATGCCTTCTAAATCCCCAATTTTCTGCATTATATATTCTTTTGAAGTTATATCTAAAGCATGAGTGTGGGCATTAACCTAAACCTCCCACCAAGCCTGGTTATCTCTTTTATTAATAGGGTGGAGGCTATAAAGCATGAATTTTCACTAATTACCTAAACAATATTGACTTTTTTTAGGGGTCAAGGGTTCTATGTCTTTAACTATAGGTGATGGTTTGTGCACAGCACAAACCCTGTCCAGATCCTTCCCCTCCCTCTCAACTCAAGGCATGGCACAGCCACATATGCATAAAACAGGAAATAAAAATATCCAGAGACAGACATTTTTTATGGAGTGTATCTGGACGGACCTCATCCACCCTTCCCCCCATTAAGTTGCACACTGAAACAAAATGGCATGTGGCCAGCACAGACCAAATTGACTCTTTTGTGTCTCTTCTATAGTGAAAGGCCAGTTAGTGTTTTGCACACTGCTGCTCCTACCCCTAAAGTACTTATTTTTTCTTGTGTTTATATTTATTCCTTCACTGCTGCTTTAAGTGTGATGCACTGTACCTTCTTCTGTTTTATTGCTAGCTTTGTTCTCCATTGTTTGTCATTAATTTTCTGGTGCACAGCAGGAACCCTTTAAGTCCCTACATAGCCTGGTCCCTGGTTATCTAGCAGACCTTCTTACACCTGTTACCTCAGTCCTCTCACTCTGTTCCTCCATGAGGGGCCTCCTTGTGATTCCCAGGATGAGATTAAAAACTACTGGTAACAGAGCTTTTAGTGTCACCATCCCAGTCCTGTGGAATTCGTTTCCATCATCCATAAGGGAGGCCCACTGAGTGGAGGTTTTCAAGACCCACCTCAATGCCTTCTTGTTTGCATAGGCTTTTCCTGATCCAGTTCAGGAAATATTGGCCTGTGTTGACTCCCTACACTATCTGTCCCTAATTTTTTATTTTATTTATTTACTGAATTGTATTTAATTAGTATTATAGTTTTTAGGAGTGCTGTTATTTATTGATGATTACTTTATGGTTGGTTGTATGGCACCCACAGCCTCTGGTATTGGGCATATTTTAAACAAAATTTGCTTTGCCTTGCCTTCTGTGTAATAGTGTACTTTAAGCCATCTCCTTGTTAGTCAATGGGAAGGGAAAATGCAAGATTACTTCCCTATGGGTCTACCCTACCATACACATGAAGGGTGTGTTTGATGATTTATTTATTTATTTGTATAATGTTTCACCAGGAAAGACAACATGAGCCATAAACAGCTCGTTTCCAGAAGCGTCTGGGAGGAGGGGTACAAGAGTTGGGAGAACAAGCAAACGCATAGCAATACAACTGCAATTACTAAAACAAAGCAGTGTAGTACAATTACAGAGCAGAATAACCCAGATCAACTGGCCAAGGTAAACAAAACCATATTCAGATATAGCATACATTGCAACAGCCCAAGAGCAGGTGATCCAATATAGTTAAGGTTATTTACGTATTTATTTATTTATTGACACCTGTGAGCAGATACTTGGTGAGAGGTTCCATGTCAAATACATTAAACAACATGACAAAAAAAAGACTGAGGGCAATTTACAGATAATACAACAAGAGTTCAGCTAGCAGATAATGAGAGTATTAAACACAACGGGTACAAAAAATCCAGCCAGGAACAGGTAAGCTGTGAAATTGTACAAATTATGCTTGCATCAGTAGGAGGAGCAGGAAAAGGAAGGGGGGAAGAGGGTCAGGGTAAGCATGGAAATGTGGGAAAAGCAGAGGTTTGACAGGGACAGCATAGGGGCACAAGAGGTTGGGGGAGATTGCTTAAGTGCCAGGGTTTGCCTATCTCAAGGGATAGGGACTGGGAAGTGCTGGTGGTAGTCAGTCAGTGTGTGAGATGTCTAGTGGTGGCACCTGCAGGAATTCCTGTCAATAACGTGTTGGTGCAGTCTGAGTTTGAAGGATCCAAGAGTAGTAGCATCAGAGATAGTAGGCAGTAGCGCATTTGTCCAGAGTGATGCCCAGTAGGAGAAAGTACCTTGTGCCATGGATGTGCAGCATCTGGGCACATGGAAGGTTTTGTGGAGGTGCTCCTGGTTTGTCTGGTGTTTAGCGGTAGGGACAGTAGGTTCTGAACTCCAGGAGGAAGCTGGTTTACCATAGCCTTTTTGGCAAGAAGGCAGGTTTGATATCTTATTCTGTCATTAAGTTGGAGCCAGCCAGCAAAGGTACAGAGTTCGCAGGTATGGATTAGTATAGGTGCATTTGTAAGCAAGCAGCAGGCTTTATTTAGGGTAACAGCAATGCGTTGGAGTGCTGTGTCAGTTGCAGATCCATATATTACCAGACCATAATCTATAAGGGGTACAATTGAGCTGTTAATTGCCAGATTCAGTGCTTCATACATGAGACAGTGCACGTATCAGTAGAGGATGCCGATTCTGGTGTTGATGGCTTTTAGCAATGTTGTTGATGTGCTGTGTGAAGGACAAGGAGGAGTCAATTGTAACCCCCAGGTATTTGAAGTGTGGGACGACTTCCAGAGTGCTGCCATTGTCATTCAGTAGTGCCAAGGGGTAGATTTTTAGATTGTTTTGGGCTGTTATGTAGAGCATGGTTTTGGTCTTTTTGTAATTCATGACCAACTTTTGTTCTGTGAACCATTTTTCAGCTGATGCAAAGCTGCTTTGGAGATCTGTTTTCAGGAGTTTCAGGTGCGGGGTCCTGGCAAAGATTACCATGTCATCAGTGTATAAGAGCATGTGGCACTGGCAAGGGGCCCGTAGGTTGTTCAAAAAGACACTGAATAGCAGTGGTCCCAGTATCAACCCTTGTTGTACACCACATCAGACAGGGCAGCTATTGGATAGGACATCCCCAATCCTGACTTGTTGGGAGTGGAGGCTCAGGTAGCTGCTTAACCAGTCCATGGTTTCAGTTGCAAGTCCAATTTCAGAAAGCTGCTTGAGGAGGAGGAGGGCTTGGTGAACCATATCAAAAGCCTTTGATAGGTCAATGAAGGATGCCCCTACTAGGTTGCCTTGGTCCAAGGAATTATTGATGAACCCAGTGAATTCTAGAAGGGCCATGATGGTACTGTGGCCAGTCCCAGAACCCATATTGCTCTGGGCAGAGGAGCTTGTGTTGGTTAAGGTAGGCCACCATCTGGTCAGCCACAATCTGCTCTGGTGTCTTGGAGAGTGGTGGGAGTATGGAGATTAGTCTGCAGTTGTTGTGTAAAGTTCAGTCCCCACTTTTATGTGCAGGAGTTACAGTGGCAGACTTCCATCTTTAAGGGAATTGAGAGTGGCAGAGGGAGAGGTTAATTATTTTTGTTAGTGGTCCAATTATTTCATCCAGTGTGTGGTGAATGAATTTGAAGTCCAGTGAACTCTACTATGCCTTGACTTTCCTAGGACCTTCTCTATGTATTTTCTTGCATCTGCCTCTGATACTATCTGGAAGTGGAAAGGCAGTCAGAGGGGAGTTAGTTTAGGCACCCTTGCAGTGTCTCTTGGGTTAGAGGTATTGAAGAAGTTCACTGGGAGAACACTACTGAGGTCAGTAAATGCCTGATTCAGTGAGTTGGCAATGAGTAGGGGGTCTAAGGTCAGGACACCCTCAACAGTGAACAAAGCAGGGGGTGTTTTTGGATCTTTCCCTATATTATCCTGCAGGTCTTCCCACCAGGACTTGTTGCTATTCCATGAGCTGGCAAGGGCTTCTTTGTAAAATTTACTCTTTGTCTGTCTGATTGCTTTTGTACAGTCATTGTGAGCCTTTTTATATCACTGGATGTTTGCTTCACAGCCCTGTGATTGAGCCTTTATCCAGTATTGATCTCTTGCATCAAGCAGTACTATTAGATTGGGAGTAATCCAGGGGTTAAGAGTTCCTTTGGCTTTCTTTGTTTTGACAGGGGCATGTTTGTCACAGACAGCATTAAATTTTGCAATAAAGAGATTGAGTGCCATGTTCACATCATTGGATTCTACAAGGGCTGACCAGTCAAGGAGTTTGAGGTTAGCTTTTAGCTGTGGCAGGTGGCCCTTTAAGAGCAACCTTTTTTATGATTCTGGTGGGGGGCTTACAGTAGTTGTTGTTCCATAAACATTTCACAGGGGAGTGGTCACTCAAGGCATCACAGAGAATGGTAAGGTCAGAGATATGCACAGGGTAGTTTGAGGACCCAGTCAAGTAGTGTGCTGGTGCCAGTCTTACAGTTGAATCTGGTCTGGGTCTCCACTATTTGGGAGGCATGGATCGTGGAAAGGGTATCTTTGATAAAGGTAGATGCAGGTGAGAGCCAGTTGATATTAATGTCTCCTAATAGTAGTATTTCAGTGTTTAGTCTCAGTGTGTTGATATAGTCCAGCAAGTTGTTGGCACTGGACAGAGATAGTTTTGATGGAATGTAAACTGACAGGAGGGTGAGCACTGTGTTGTGGGCTCCTAGTAGCAGTTTGATGTCTAGGGCTTGTAGGTTGTCACTGCTACACAGTGAGGGTATTATATGACCCTGGAGGTGGTGTTTGGTGTAGATGACAGAGCCCCCACCTCTTTTCGATTGTCAGTACTGTCTGTATATGGTGCAGCTGGGCAGAGAGATGGCTGTATCAGGTATCTTTAAGGACAGCCAGATTTCCATGACAGATAATACATCTGGGTTATGCCGAGTGACCTTGGCCTTCAGGCAGTCCAGTTTGGGGAGCAAACTGTGGATGTTTAGTGAGGCAAGCACAAGTCCAGGGGTTTTATTTGGATAAGAGCAGTGGTTGGGTGTAAGACCAGGGTTGGGATTCACATTGCCAGACATCAATAGTAAAAATAGTATAAGTAGACAGAGGAGATGCTCCTGAATTATTTTTCTATAGAGGAGTCAATGCCTTTTGCCGGTCGCTTTGGCTTTAGTGTGCTTTACATGGATTACCAGACTGCTGGGTAATGGCACCTTGGCCGGATCATAAGTTGGGGACTCATTCCATGACCTATTGGATGGTAGCTGATGAAGGTTGTGGGAATCTTCAAATGACACTGAGGTCATAGTTCCATATACATTTAGGTCTACCTTCTCATGAGTAGTCAGGTAGGATTTGTTGGGCCCACTATAAATGCCTGGGTTGGCAGTAATGGTGATTAAAATGAGGCTTTGCAAGGCTGGAGTAGAAGTAGGTGCCATTATTGGAAACACAGTGAGAGTGGTGTAGATTGCGGGGGGGACAGACTGCCCCCCCGAGAAAGGGAGACCGGGACAGCGGGACTTTTAATGAGCCATTTTTGGCTTTTTTTCCTCCTCTTGCCTGGACTGGTGTCTGGACCTGGCTGCTCAGGGGCATGGCTGGCTCCTCAGTCTCTCTCTCCTGTCCATAAAAAAAACAGTAACTTTTGCTGGTCTTAGTTGGTGACCCCTCCCTGGACTGCCCTTAGCACTCACAATGAAGTCAGCCCTTAGGGCGAGCTGAGCCTGTGCTGCTGCTTGCTGTGTACCTGTGATGCAGAAGTTCGACTCTGACCTGATGTGTAATGGCCCCATTTTTGGTTATTTTTTGGTGTCGGGTCGGACTTCTGCTGTGTGACACACTCACGCTGCTGCGCCTGAATGATACCTGCACAAATTGATCCAGTTGGATGTTCTGCCTCTCAACGGTTACCAGAGCACTCTATTTGCTGCATCCATTAGCCCACTTAAGTTGCGACTTTAGTACCAGCAGCAGCATAATTTCTTTCTCTTCTTGGTGAGTGCTGAACTTTACTGATGAAACCTGTCCAACCCCCCCAGCACTCCTCTTCCCTCATCAGTGCGAATGCTGAGATGAGAATCAAGAGCAGCAGTAGCCCAGCCCAGTAGCCTACTAGCCAGCCTACTACTGCTGACTGTGCAGCACAAAGCCCAGTCAGTCCAACAGCTCCTGAAGTCAGTATGAGACAGTCAACAACAACACCAGGAGGACAGAGAGAAGCTGCCTTTCTGCAGAACGAAGTTGAATAAACAACCAACAGAGAGAGACAGGGTCCTGACTGAGTCTGCTTGTGCCTTGATGTAAGTGCCTGGATTTATTGTATATGACTCCATATATTGTGGGGAGGGGACTCAAAGGAGAGAAGAGCATACACAGCATTCTGCCACTGTGGGTGAGCAATCCATGGGGGACAAGGTTGGGAGGTGGTGGTGGTGGATACCTGCTGGAAATGGACAGGATGGATGTCCCTGCTTCACCTGGCTTGTGGATGGGGAATGGCTGTAGTTCTCCTGGCTAGGGGAATGGCCCTGCTTTGTCTGGCTGTGGGGTGGGAGTATGGTCCCTCCTCAGGTGAGGAGAGTCCCTGCTTCACCTGATTTGTGGATGGGTAATGGCTGTGGTTCTCCTGGCTTGGAGAATAGCCCTGCTTTGTCTGACTGTGGGGTGGGGTTATGGTCCTTCTTCTGTTGGGGGTGTCCCTGCTTCACCTGACTCGTGGATGGGGAATGGCTGTGGTTCTCGTGGCTTGGGGAATAGCCCTGCTTTGTTTGGCTAGGGACCCATCACCATCCCTGTACTGAAGCTGTTGTGTTGCCAAGCTGAACTTGCAAGTTGGCCACCTCAGTTCAAGTCCAGACAGAGACTAGGAGGAGGATTTCTCCTAGTCCTGCACGCTCCAGTCATTCTCAGTCAAAGCTGGTAGTGGATAATTTCCCCAATTGCTCCAGTGCTCCCCAAGATGCCTGCTAGGCCGCCAGTCCTGAGGCCCACCCAGAACAATGAACACCCACTGCCAGGCCCAGGGAAGAGACCAGATTCAGGAGGAGGTAAGGAACAAGAGCGTGGTGAGGTGCACCATGTCTCTAGCCCAGCTGCTTCAACCCAGCCTGGTACTGATTTGGTAGGGAAAGGCTGAGGGTATATGGCAGGTATTCTTAACTGTGTAACTGTCTGGATTGCACAAGTAAACTAAAGAGTCTATTTCCTTTGATTTTTTTTTTCATAATAGCAACAGAATCCTCCATGCTCACTGCTAACCAGACAGTATTGTTAGGTGGTGGCTGGCTCTGTGTGTCATGGGAGAGAAGGGGCTGCCCACCCTCCTAATTATTTTAAGACTTGGCACAGTGGCAGTGGCATGTCATGGGAGCAGTGGACAACCAGTAGCAAAGGAATAAGTAGGTCAGGACTAGAAAACACAACAGGGAGAATAGGAGGAAGAATAAAGAGGAGAAGTAGAAAAGGGAGACCATGAGAAAGGCTAATTGGAGGGCAGCAGGTATGGACTAGGACATCAGTGATTACAGTAAAGAGATATTTTATAAATGGGAAGAAGTACAGGGATGGAGTGAGAAAAGGGGGAACAAAATTTCAAAATGAAGGGTGTTGAAATGAGAAAGCTGGCAAGCTACTTGACATGCCAAGGAGGTGGGTCATAACACATAGATTCAAAAGCTGTAGAAAGCAGTAGAATGGAAAGAACAGGATGGGAGGGAGGGAGGGAGAGAGCAAGGAGTGAGCTAAAGTCATATGTGGAGAGAAGGGGGGTGCAGTACGAGAGGTGCCTGTCAGGGATACAGTGTGTCTTGAGGCTGAGACAAGGGACAGATAGGACAGCAGAACACCCAGAGAGCACAAATTCACACATTCTGTCACAAGGCAGGACACAGTGATACAGTCCTCTCTAAAAATGTGTGAGCAACACTGTAAATCACTAATAAAGCAACAGGACCACCACTACTGGAAATTTCAGCCCCATGGGTAGAGTTACCTTCCCCCAAAAGCTATGCAGCCTCCAAAGTTGTAAATAATAGTTTTAAATATTAACAGGAAAGTAAATGAAACTGGGTTGCATTGCACTGAATAAATATTGTAGACTTGTGAGAGATTTGCATTTTTTAAGTTCATGTGTCTGTTTATTTGACAATCTCTGGGCAAAGTGTTTGTGAGGTTTCATCATGTTCCATTTGGTTGTATTGCACCATAAAAGACATTATGAACAAACCTTGTCTTGCTACCTTCTTTGAGGGACCAATACTTGAGGTGTGGAATACCAGCTTGTACCTCCTTACAACTGGGGGGTACATTATCCTCTATTGTTTGCATTGTTTGAATGGGTCTGGATAGCATGGACTCTTTGTTGTGGTAGTTGTTGTACTATACTAGTATTATCTGTATAACACAATAATGATAAATATATAGTCATAATAAAGACCAGAGGTCAATGCTAGCATTTACTTGGAATGGTCTCTGACCTTCATTATGGATACTGTATGTTTTATTTATATTGTAAGATTTGTTTTTTAGCCAAGTGGCTGTGGGCAGTGGTCAGGGACTGTTTGATTGCTGCTACATAGGGTTGTCTTTTACTCTGGCTAGCCAGTACCCATTATTTAACTTGGGGCCCTGATAAAAAAAGAAATGAAAAATGGTGGTAGCATATTTTATCTCCAGAGTGGTTACTTCCCTTATGCTGTATTTTTTTTAACAGCACTTGTAACCCTATGTGCAATATGTTTCCCAATGTAAACTTGTTATGGCTGAATTTTCTGGATAAATAGGTTTGCAGTTTCTGCTGCTTGATACTGATCAAGAAATTGCTTTCAATTTGAAAATGTTTTTAATGAAAACAAAAAACAAGTTATTTTGATAGGGATAGTGGTTGTTTTGTAGCAAGTCAAACAAGGCTTTAAAAGCAGCCAAACAGTGCCAAAATAACCCTTAAAATGCACCAGAATGCATCAAAAACCTGATAGCTTATGGGGGCCTAGGCGGCCCACAGACCCCAGGCCTATTGATTTAGGGTCTATGAGGAAAAGCAGAACTTTTAGCAGTCTTTGCCCCTCATAAAAAAGCTAACTATGCCCCTGCACAGTGATGTTGTATATCTATGTTAGGGTAGGTGCTAGGTAGGGCTTTCTTTCCCAGGTAGGGTTAATCAGCTCTATCAGTGAAGGTGGAGATGATAGACTAGAGACCAGCCATGGAGGCACCAAGTAGAAGTAGTTATTTAACAAAAAACAGAATCATGTTACCTGGATCGATAGTGGGGAGCAGAAGCATAAGAGGGGGCTTATGTATTAAAACCACTCTATGAGAGGGAGGAAGGGGTGTTGCACCTTTAAGAGCAATGGGTGTACCTTAAAGACAGTCAGTGAGAGGAAAGATTGGGAGAAGACTAGTGAGAAAATCTATTTAAAAGAGTGTCAGGACAGGAGTGGGAGGGTGGGCCAAAAAACTGCTGTGAGAAGCAGGTCCGGAGAGATTGGAGAGATTAATTTAATCTCCAGAACTCCCACTTCTGCACATCTTAAAACTTAATTTTATGTAAGCTGCAGTTCTCCACTTTCAGCAAAGCTTAAAGCTTAACTTTATTTAAGCATCAGATCTCCTGTTTCTGCAGTGCTATGACTCAATTTTACTTAAAATTAATTGAAAGCAGCCAAATACAAAATTAAGCTTAAAGCTTAATTTTACTTCAAATTAATTGAAAGCAGTCAAAATACAGTAGTTAGAAATGAATCTCCCGGTTCTGCAATCAGCCAAATGCAGCAGTTATATGACCTTAGGGAGCAGAGGAGAAAAAGGAAAAAAGTGCCCATTTTAAAGCCCATGAAGCAGAGACAATTAGTTTACAATTACAAACAGTCTCCATTTTGCAGTCCTGGGCAGAAACTGTATTAGGCACAAGTTAGGTTCAGGAAGGGTACATAAATCATTTAACTAAGATTTAAGGTCTCCCTTAGAATGTCCATGGGGCCAGAGCCTAATAAAGTAAGTTGCTTGAGCCCTCAGGGTTCTTGGAGGAAAAGGCACCAAGTCTTAAAAATAAACAGTGGCACAGGCATGGTGTATCAATGGCATCCTGTGGTAATCTTACCTTGCAGCAGAGATGAGCTCTCGGGGTGAGGAGCTCCAGGTGTAGAATGCACAGCTCAAGTGGGGGGTGAAAGAGAAAGAAGAAAGTGGGCAAGTGAGTTTAAATAAGGTCTAGGACAGTTGAAGATTAAAAGAACAGTCAGTAAGGACAAAAGAGAGGTGGACAAAAGAAAAGTGGAAAGAGAATGGGCAGAGAAGACAAAGAGATACAGCAGACAGAGAGTAGAATCACTAGGCACTTTGAAATCTAGGCAGTTGTAATATTTAATAAAATCTCTTAACAGACCTTTCAATTGTAGAAGAAGAAGAATCAGCATTTATATAGCGCTTTTCATACACAGTATCCCAAAGCACTTTACAAGCAATGCTAGACTGGTAGTGAAGTGACTGAGTGTAACCTTTAGTAAATCACTAACAGCAAACCTAAAGACAGCCTAAGTTAACAGTAATTAGCAAAATAAATTTTCCTTGAAGTTTGTGTTACGGATTGCTGAAAAATCCCTGGGACAGAAGACAGATAACATTGCAATGGAAAAACTGGGTTCCATGTAATCGCGATTATAAAATTGTGACTACAATTTCAGCGCTCCTTATCGGGCGACTGCATTAAGTAGCGCCAGAAAGTTCAGCGCCCACAATTCAGCTACCTAGTAACAATAGCTACGTCACTGATAGAGCAGTAGCGATTTTTAATGAGATATTTGTTTGGTGTATAGTGACTCGGTTGTGGAGCGATTACGCCATGATCCTGGACCAAGGTTACCTTTTTCTTCCCCTTGTTTACAAATTTAATGTATTGGGACACTAGGGGTCCTACGAGGGTACCAGTCAGGCTGTGCTGATGAGGGGAGATTTACTAGATGGGCTCAGCATGTCTCAGGGTTGATGCAGGGGTCATCTGTTTGCTGTTTAAGTTGATATGTGACCCAACTGGGTCAGGTATGGGGGTGCTGTTGGATGGCCTGTCCTTCTTCATCTATGGCACCCCCACCATTTGGGAGCATAACAGTTTGAAGGGGTTTGAAGTATGCCCGAAGTGCAGTGTATTGATCGCCACCCTCACCAGAAATTCAGCTACCATGTAATAATAACGCTGGTGTTTACTTACTATTTACGGAGTCTGTGTCTAGTAAGCTGCTCTTCTGATAGTTTATCAAGATATATTATGATTTATATTACTTCCTATTTCGATCCCACAATGCAATAGCCTACCTCTTAAAGGTACCAATACCATGTCGATACCGAGATCGAGGTTACAATGGCGTGGAGTTGTACTATTGAGAAGGAAAGCCACTAGCCTTATTTTCTGGTTTCCTTTATCGCCATGACAAAGAAAAAGGAGGAAAGGTGTACTGGCGATGTATGGATGCACACCACTTCAACTGCCTTGCTTGCATCCACACAATAGAAGGCAAGGTAACTGCTCAACTGAGAGAACATACACATGTTGTGGATGCTGGGGGAGTTGGTGTACGTAAAGTCATAGCTACTGTAAGAGAGCATGCAAGAGGTTGTTTAGAGAGCACTTCACAGGTTGTAGTGCAATGCACTTCTACTGCACCTCACTCGGTTGCTGGTCGATTTGTTTGTGCAATTCCCATTTATTGGCTGCCCTCTGTTAGTCACGGAATCCTGTCAGCAGAGTCGCTGAATTTGCCATTCGCTATTATGTGAAATAACTTTCAGCGCGGTCACCCTAATTGTAAAGTCACTCAATTGTGCTGGTCGCTGATAGAGTAGTAGCGATTTTTTAGTTGCTCATATTGCATTGCCGCCATTTGTAGTCGCCATTTCACGGGTAACTAAAACTGCTGTGATCAGCAGCTCTGGAGAGATTGGAGAGATTAACCCTTAGGCTGCTGACAGAATTAGAACGTATAGGAATTCTGGACTGATATATCAGTCCGCGGCCCAGCAAGGGTTAATTTAAGCTCCAGAACTCCTGCTTCTACACAGCTTAAAACATAATTTTATATAAACTGCTGTTCTCTACTTTCAGCAAAGTTTAAAGCTTAACTTTATTCAAGCACCAGATCTCCCATTTCTGCAAAGCTAAGACTTAAATTTTACTTCAAATTAATTGAAAGCAACCAAAATACAGTAATTAGAAATGAATCTCCCAGTTCTGCAAGCAGCCAAATGCAGCAGTTAAATGACCTTAGGGAGCAGAGGAAAAAGGAAAAAAGTGCAGTTTTTAAAGTCTGTGGAGCAGAGACAATTAGTTTACAATTACAAACAGTCTCCATTTTGCAGTCCAGGGCAGAAACTGTATTAGGCACAAATTAGGTCTAGAAAGGGGAGGTAAATCATTTAACTAAGATTCAAGATCTCCCTTAGAACATCTGTGGGGCCAGAGACTAATAAAGTAAGTTACCCGAGCCTTCAGGGTTCTTGGAGGAAAAGACGCCAAGTTTGAAAAATTAAGAGTGCACAGGCATGGTGTACCAATGGCGTCCTGTGGTAATTGTACCTTGTAGCAGAGATGAGCTGTCTGGGTGAGCGGCTCCAGGGGGCCGAATGTCCAGCTCCAGCCAGGGGCTTGTGGCAAAGATGAGTTGTCATGGTGAACAGCTCCAGGGATGAAATGCCCTGCTCCAGCTAGGGGCTAAGGAGGTTAGAGGATGGATAACACATTTGAAGTGATAGAAGTAGTAGGCTAAGTACAAGAGTCAAAGTGCTATTGTATACCCAAGGGAGGGTAGTTATAAGACAAGTGGCTAAGTGGATGGGCGAGGGGTAGAGGGTGGGGGATGGAAGAGGGAGAGATAGGGACAATTGGATAGGTGAGGGGTAGAGGGTGGGGGATGGAAGAGGGAGAGAGAGGGACTGCCAGGATCTATACCCATTCAGGATGTTGAGAGCCCTGCAATGGGGTCAGGATTAGAAAGTAGGGGGAAAGGAAGAGGGGTAGAAGAGAGGGAGCTGAGATCAATACCCCTTCAGGATGACAGAGAACCCTGTAAGGGGGGGACAGGACCAGGTAGAAAAGGAGGGGAGAGAAGGGGGTGGCAAGGAGGAGGAGTGGAGTGTGGTGAGTGACTGGAGGGGAGAAGAAGGATAAGGAATAGGGAGGCTGGAGAAAATAGGTGTAAACTAGGAATGGAAAAAGGGGAGAGCATCAGTAGGGGGAAGAGGAGGTTGTAGGGGGAAGGACAGCAGTAGAGTGTTGAAATATCACAGTAGGTTGTGGATGGTAATAGAGTCTCAAAATGGCATAGTAGGTTGTGGTAGGGGGTGGAAGCAGAGGGTATAATATGAGGTAGCATGTGAGGAAGTAATCAGAGGAAGGGTTCAGTTAGGAGACAGGAGGTAAGTCAGGGATAGAGGAGTAGGGGATAGTGCACAAGGGTGGGGAAGGTTGTGAAGGGGGGCTAAGAACAAGTACAGTTAGGAGAATAGAAGTAAAGTAGGGCTAAAGTATAATGCACCAGGGTGGGGAGTGTTGAAGGGGAGCTAAGAACAAGTGCAGTTAAAGAAATAGAAATTGTGAAGAGCTAAGGAAATTGAAGATGGAAAGAGGAAAGTCTGAGAGGTGGTGGCAGTGAGTTCCAAAACTTTGGGAAGCGGTAGGAGAAAGCTTCATGGCCTATGGGGGTAGCGTGATGAGGACTAGCTAGAGTGCATGTGTCAGTAGATCTGAGAGGGTGGGAGGAGGGAGGTGGAGCAGAGAGTAAGGAGGCGAGGTAAAAGGGGAGAGTCCCAAACCAGAATTTAGAAGTGAACTTGGCACAGTGAGAGAGATGCCTACACTCGAGGGAGGGGAAAGCCAGAGAATGATACAAGGTACAGTGTTGTGTGTGGGAGGGGGAGTCAAGAGCACAGTGACAGAAAGCATTGAAGAGAGTATCCAACCTGGTAATGGAAGACTTAAGAGCAGCACTGTAGACTATGGCACAATAGTCAGAAATAGGGAGTATCATTTTCTGAACAAGATCACATCTAACCTTTAGTGGTAAGGAACTATGATTCCTGTAAAGGGCGCAGAGCTTTGGGCTCAGCTTTTTCGGGATGGCATTAATATGTACAGAAAGGTTAAGGTATTGGTCAAGCCAGACAGATGAGATATTATGGAAGTAGTAACATCCAATTGTGCAAGAGTGCCATCCAGCAAGGGAACAAGATCTCCAGCATGGGCTCATGTGCTGAGACATCATCACAGTTGCTGAAAGCAGTTGCATAATATGGATGAGATGCTGTAGAAGAATAAGAATAAGAGCATCCTGGCACAGGGTCATTGAAAGGGGCCATGATCAAACACCTATGGGAATCACCAGGCATCAGTTGCATCAAAAGGAAATGGCAAATAGGGAAGAAAATAAAGATTTAAGAAAATCACATTCTGCTCTCTGTGCTATAGGTCTGATCCTACAATAAACATGCATTTGTCAGTGCAAATGTTGTCTCGCTGGCATTGGCATTGGTAGTGCAGGAGTGAGAGATGCATAATAGGAATGGCAGTGAAGTATTGAACTGATGCCAACCCCAACCCCATCCTGCAGAGACTGACAGGTGTTGGGTGTGCCTTTGGGTCTTCAGCTGTAACGCTCATGCCATTTCACCTCACCCTACCCTGTAGACACAAACAAGTGTCATGGTGTGCTTTTGGGTGTTTGGGCCTTTTACTTACCCCATTCCATAAGGAAATATGCTGAGATGGGTGCAGTATAGGAGAATGGGGTGAACTTTGGGGCCGAACACTGCAAGGCACACCTCGATGCCTGTCACTGGCTGCAGTGTGTGGGGGGGGTGGAATGGCGTGAGCATTACAGCCGATGATCCCAAGTCACACCCCTGATGCCTGTCAGTCTCTACAGGGTGGGGTGTTACAGTTGAAAACCCTAATGCCGTAGGCATTTCTTGGTATTTTCACTCCAAATTTTCAACATGGGCTTTTTGTGACCCCATCTCATAAAGTGCGGGACTATCAGTTTGCTAGCCGAAAAGTAATTTTGCACAGTAACTGCACCATTTGGCGTCACAGGTGCAAAAACACATTTCAGGCAGGATGTGAAAAATGACAGCTGTACTGTTCATAAGGAGGTGTGAAAATGCCAGTGTTGAAAATATGGCATGAAAATATTGCAAATTTGTGAAGTTACAAGGGTGCGTGGAAACTGCATATTGCACTCTTGTAACACAGTAATTTTTTGGACTTTCATCACCAAATTTTCAACATAGGCATTTTAGGACCTCTGTTCATGAACAGTGTCACTGTTATTTTCTTAATCTGTCCCTAAAACTGGTTTCCCACAGCTACCGGGCCATTCTGTTCTAGAAGTGCATAAACACTTTTCAGCCAGGATATGTAAAATGACAGTTGTACTGTTCATGAGGAGGTGCAGAAAAATGCCAATGTTGAAAATGTGGAGTGAAAATATTAAAAATTCATGAAGTTATGAGCATGCGTAGAAAATGCGCAATGCATGCACATAAAATGGTCATTTTCTGGATGTTTTTCACCAAATTTGCAACATAGGCCTTTTAAGAGCCCTCCTCATGAACAGTGGCACTGTTGTTTCATTAATCAGTCCTGAAAGGTGATTCCGTACAGTGACCATGAAATCACCTTTCAGGACCAAATAATGCCATGACAGTGACTGAATTCATGAGGAGGGGTCCCAATAACCTCATGTTGAAAATTTGGTGCCAAAATTCCCAAAAATGCCCGAGATATGCATCAGAGTTGAAAAAACCCTGTTTATGCCATTATACAGCTTACCGGCATTTCCTCTGTTCACGGTCGGCTTTGAAGAGTGCAGACGTGTTTCCGGTCCACTGAAGATCATCGTGCCGTGCTCCAGAGGTACGTATGGGGTGGAGAGGGTGTGGGGAGGCAAAGTGCGCAGAGGGTGGGCGGCTGTTGGAGGGGCCACCGGACTCAACGAGGGACCATTTTCTGTTTATAGGTTTAAAAAAAAGAAAAACATTGGGGAAGGTTTTTTTTTTTTACAGGGACATTTGGCACACAGGGGTGGGCTCCCAGTGTGCTACCTGAGTGTTTGGGGTGCTGTAGCCGATGGGGATTTGGGCACCCCTCGGCCCCATACTGAGTGGGGGGCAAGAGCAAAGGGGATTAGGCACCCCTCAGCGCACAACAAATGGGGGACATTATGCCGATGTGGAGTGGGATCCTCTGTTGGCAAAGAAAGACTGTTGAGGGGCGCATGATGCTGAGGGGGATTGGGCACCCCCTTGGCACACAATTAAAATTGGGAGCATTATGCTGACAGGGAGTGGGCTCCCCCATTGGCACATGAACTGGGTCGAAGCATGCTGACGGGGGTTGGGCACCCCTTAAGTCAGCATTGTGGCACGCAGCAGTGGCAGTCACTGTCCCCATGTTTGTTGGAATAATTCACCAGGAAGGGCACGTTGGGAGGCATGTTATTGTGCTGCTGCATGACAAGCTTGCCTTTCATTACAGTGGCACTTTTCTTAGATGTGACCACTTTTCATATTGCTGGTGTCAGTGCCTGCATGCTGGCTTACTGGGGAATGAGGTATGCACCTACTGATGCATGCCCTGCATTCACCCACAATGACCGCACCTCCAAATCTGCTACTATTGCAAGATGTTGGCTGACATACAAGCATGAGCCAACATAAAAACAGCTACCACTAATTGGCAAAGCAAGGCTTTACTGTATTTAAAGATGCATAAAATGCACTGCACTGACAGCAACTGAAGTTGCATTTTTGTTAGAATCTTCCTAATAGGTTCCACAAAATACATGATATGCTAAATTCACTTTTGCCTACCATCCAGCTAATTAAAAGTGCTACAAAAGTGGGGGAAAAAACTAGTAGTAATGTTTTGATACTGACACTAAACATTTTAAATATGTTGCTGAAGAGGTTAGATTAGCTACTGCACCTCTATGGATGTAAGGTCACGTTTACCTAACAAAGCAACTCTGTGTGTGGGGGTGTGATGCGTTGGCCCTCTCTTTTAAGTATGCTGCAGCTAAAAGGGAAGGTGGAATAAAGGGTATGTGTTGCACACCTCAGGCATTTTTAAAATGCATTTTTTCTTTCATTTAACTATTCCTTCTCCAAAACTGTTTCCCTAGTCTTTGTTTTTTTTTCCCTCTTATTCTCTTCTAGAGTGGAATGTGGAGACCTTATTGGGTATAGGGTGCACCCCAAAAGAAGAGTTAGCTGAGGCAGGAATGTATCAGTTATGGTCTCCTTTAGCTTTACTGCAAAAGAAATGAGATGAGGAAGTTACTAACAAAGCCTAATATGACTGAGAACATACTGAGAATGACTGCCAAAGGGAAGCCTGTGTATGGAGTATGGGCCTGGCAAGGTGATACACTGGGGCTGATAACTGGTGGTGTTCTTTGATGCAGTCAGAGACATTAGCCTAATAAAAATAAAGAAAGACTCATCAAGCTGACATTTTTAATAAACTACAGCAGAATCACTGTTTTATCTTGCCAAGTAAAAATCTGAAGTGCTATCTGACCAATTACATGAGCCCTGAAGTTTTCTCAACCCTATCCTATTCCGCTTTCTTTCTTTTCTTTCTATCCAGGGCTATGACAAAAAAGAAAGCAATATAGAGACATGCTAGCAAACAAGATGCACATCTCTAAAATCTTGAGCCCTGTTAGCATGCTTACACCACTAAAATCCTTGTTTGTACTAATGTTGGTAGAAGACGCTTTCAGCAGCTAATGTGAGGCAGTGTTTATGCTCAGTTCACAAGTGATCTACCAGTTGCAATCTGATGCTTAGAAAAAGCAAAACATTTGTAAACAAGTTGTCTTTTTTACCTTTTTAATACCCTTGAGGATTACACTCAGTTTCTCCATAGGCTCTACAGCCACCTACCTGAGTTGTCTTGCTTTTCTCTGTATTGCTCAGTAATGTATTTAACTGAAAAGAGAGCTTTGTGTTAAAGTGTTTCACTGTAGGACTACTAGCACAGCCTAAGCACCATACAATGCATATTTTTCTAACACCCTCACAGTTTATAGCGTTTAAGCTAAAACAAAGCTCTCAAGTATGCAGAATATTTGAATGGGCTAGTTTGCCTTCCTCCATGTTCACCTTCCCACAGAGGTTTGCGCCATCTGTAAAAAGGCATACCTTAACCATGTTCTCATCTGTGATTTTACTTATGAATATGTTGAACAACACAGGGCCATGCACAGAGTCCTGTGGGACACCACTAGTCATGGGCCTAGCATCTGAGAATTCCCTCCCACTGCCACACTTTGGCTTCTTTCCTGAAGCCAGCTTCTGGCCCACCCAACTGGCTAAGCTCCCACCCCTAGGTCTTCTAATTTCCTAACTGGCATCCAATAAGGTACCGAGTCGAAGGACTTGCTTGAGTCCAGGCACAGGATATTAACCACTTGGCCCTAGTCCACTGTCCTGGAGATCCATTCAAAGAAGTCAAACAGGTTCATCTGACAGTACCTACCCATGACAAACCCATGCTGCCTCATGCCCTCGAGCCCATTATCCTTCAGAAAGCTCACCAGACTCTCTTTCAAAACAGACTCCATCTGCCTTTCCACTATTGAGGATAGGCTGACTGGCATGTAGTTGCCAGGTAAATACCTTAGCTCATTTTTGTGGAGAGACACCACATGTGTAGTTCTCCAATCCTGGGACATGATGCAAGACTCCAGAAAGGTGTTAAACAGGTCAGCCAGGGGACACACCAGGTCCCTGCCAGTTCCATAAGAACCCTTGGGTGCATGCCATCTGTCCATGGGGATTTATCTACCGTCCAGGCTCTTCAATCCTTTAGTACTCTGTCTGCATGGATGATGTCATCCTTACATAGAAACATAGAAACATAGAAACATAGAATGTGAAGGCAGATAAGGACCGCTTGGCCCACCCAGTCTGCCCATTTCCCTACCTACTGGATAAGCTGCAGATCCTAGTTAACCAGCAGCCTACTTCTTCCTACCCCCACCCCCCAGAATTGCCTTATGACTATCTCATGCATGCTTGAATTCCACCACTGATTTTGACTCCACAACCTCCTCCGGAAGGCCATTCCATGCATCCACAACCCTCTCTGTGAAAAAATACTTCCTTAAATTACCTCTGAGCCGCCTCTATCTTCAAATTGTGCCCTCTTGTTCTTGCACACCTCTTTTTTTGAAAGATGCTACCCTCTTGGACTTTGTTGATTCCCTTGAGGTACTTGAAAGTTTCTATCATGTCCCCCCTCTCCCTCCTTTTCTCGAGGCTATACATATTAAGCTCCTTAAGTCTCTCTCTTCATATGTCCTCCGGTGCAGACCCTGCACCATTTTAGTTGCCCTCCTCTGGACAGCTTCCATCCTGTCTATGTCTTTTCGGAGATTGGGTCTCCAGAACTGCACGTGCAGTACTCAGATGGGGTCTCACCAGCTGTCTGTACAGAGGGATAATAACTTCCTGTTTTCTACTGGTGATGCCTCTCCCTATGCATCCCAGTATCCCCCAGCCCTCCTTGCTGCCTTCTCACATTGTTTGCCCACCTTTAGGTCATCTGATATGACTAACCCCAGGTCCTTTTCCATTTTTGTTGTTGTTAGTATCTCACCTCCCATTGTACTCTTCCCTGGGTTTTGTTTCCAGGTGCATTACCTTGCACTTCTTAGCATTGAATCTAAGCTGCAGTACATTTGACTGAGTCCTAACCTTGCCAAGTCCCTTCTCATCCTTTCCACCCCACCTCTGTGCATCAACTCTGTTGCAGATCTTAGTGTCATCTGCAAAGAGACGTACTTTCCTTCCAGTCCTTCTGCAATGTCGCTATAAAGACATTGAAGAGGACTGGTCCTATACTGAACCCCGCGGTACCTTCACTAGTAACCCTCCTTTCTTCTGAGTGGACTCCATTTACTATTACTCTCTGTGTCCTATTCCAGCCAATTCTTTACCCAGGCTGTCATCTTGGGACCTCCCAGGCTGGCTAACTTATATATTAATCTTTTGTGTGGATGTGTCAAATGCCTTGCTAAAGTCTAGGTAGGCCATGTCCACAGCCCTCCCTGATCTACTACTTTGGTCACCCAGTCAAAGAAATCTATCAGATTCGTCTGGCATGACCTCCCGCTGTAGAATCCATGTTGCCTAGGGTCCTGTGCTCCTCTGGCCTCCAGATACGTGACAATTCTTTCCTTTAGAAGTGATTCCATCATTTTCCCTATCACTGAGTTAAGTTAACAGGTCTATAGTTTCCTGCTTCTGCCTTGCTCCCACTTTTGTGAAGGGGAATCACATCTGCCCTCCTCCAGTCCTCGGGTACCACCCCATCCTCCCATGATTTTTTAAAGAGGGTAGTCAGTGGTGTCACTAGTTCTACCCTTAGTTCTTTTAGAATTCTGGGATGAATCCCATCAGGCCCCATTGCTTTGTCCACCTTCAGTTTTAAGAGTTCTTTCAGAACCCTTTCTTCTGTAAATGGGCTGGTATCAACTTCTGTATCCAGAGTGTTACTACTGTTTGTTTTATGTACCTCCCCCTCTTCCTTTGTAAATACTGAGCAAAAATATTTGTTTAGTATCTCTGCCTTTTCACATTCTCCCTCTGCCCACCCTCCCTCCCCTTTATTAAGCCTCACTATCCCTCCCTTGGTCTTCCTTTGCTCCCTGATGTACCTATAAAAGGTTTTATTCTCCTTCTTAACTGAGTTGGCTATCTTTTCCTCAGTTTGGGCCTTTGCTGTTCTGACTGCCTTCCCAGCCTCCTTTTGCTTTAACTGATACAGTTCTCTGTCCTGCTCCTGCTGCGATTCCTTGTACTTCCTGAATGCTTTCTTTTTCTCTTGAACCTTCACTGCCACTTCCTTGACTTTCTCCTTCCCTGTCCCCACCCCCCCCATTCCCCTGTTGTACTGGCCCATCCTTCTTTGTAGTGAGGACTGCATAGAAGTAATGAAGAAACAAATGGGGACAGTGCAGAGTGAAGGTGGTGCAACCACAGACTGATATGTTTAAGAAAAGAAAACAAATGACAACAAAAAAAGACTGCAACTCACATGCTGTAAAAATCCAAGGAGATGTCATTCAATTGTTTTTATTGCATGCTCACATCATAGCAACCAAGTGCATTCAGTGCAGTGGCCAGGTGGTAAAGGGATGCATTGCTTATTTTGTGTGTGAGGCATCTCTTCATCACCTGGCAACTGCACTGCAGTGAACTCACTAGTTTGCTGTGATATGTGCCTGCAATACAAATGTTTGAACAACATTTTCTGAGATCTTGGATTTTTCCAGCCTGTGAGTTGCACTGTTTTTTTTTTGTTTGTTCGATTTTTTGAACTGAAGAGAAGTACTTCTTGAGTACCTCCACATTCTGATCACTACTCTCTGCCAAACCACTATCCTTTTTTAATCTATTTCATCCTTGGTGTTTCTTTTTTCCCTTATATATTGCAAAAAGACCTTCTCACTTATGTGTACCCCTGTGCTAGCTGCGCTTCCTTTTGGAATTTTGCTACCCTAACGGCTCTACTTGCCTCTCTTGATTTACCTGAGTATTCCACCCTATCTTGTCCCTTCTGAGTATGTTTATACTTCTGAAAGGCTGCCTTCTTGTCACCTACAGCTTTATCCACCTCCTTTACAAACCAGCTGGGATTTATAGCATTAGTTTTCTTATTTTTGATTTTGGTACACTCCCTGGTGGCCTCTATCAGTCACTCCTTTATTATTGCATATTTCTGTTCTACATCCATTTACAGTCTGATCCAAGCAAGGTGGCCTCCTAGGATTTCTTCCATCCTACCAAAGGCAGTCCTCCCAAAGTCCAACACTCTTGTCCTGGTTCTGACCAATCCTCTGCCCATGCCCAGGTGGAACCATACTGCATGGCAGTCATTACCTGCAAGTGTCTCTTCAACAGTCACATCCTGAACATGCCTGAAGTTGTTGAGGATCAGGTCCAGAATAGCTTTCTCCCTAGTGGATTTCAAGCCACCCTAGGCCAGGCAGCCACTCTGAAAAGCATCTAGCAGTACTTGCTTCCTAATGCAGGAGGCAGCTGGGATTTTCCAATCCACCCCAAATAGCTTGAAATCCCCCATTATTAAAACCTCCCACTTATCAGCCATTTCAGTGATTTGAGGCCCTAGTACCATGTCCAATACCTCTTACTGAGAAGGTGACATGTAGACCACCCCCATCCTTGGTTTCTTCTGCTGAGTAGATTGTATCTGTACTTATAGTGCTTCAGTATTACTCTACATCACTTTCTCTCTGGTATATGTTATCCCTTTCTTCATGTACAGAGTCATTCCCCCCTTCTCATCCCATTTTTCTTCCTATATAGTTTATACAATGGTAAAGCAAGATCCCAATTATGTTTTAGTCTGGCCCATGTCTCTATCATCCGTGACTGCAAGTCTGTGATCTTCTTTCCCCAGGATTGTGGCATTCAAAGACACCACCCTCTACCATGACATGGGACCTCACTTTATCTGGAGCTGACCCTTATCACCCCTCATCTTTCAGTCACCACCCCTTACTCCAACCTTCTCATCCACCTCCCCCATGCTATCCTGATTGGGGGGGAGTCTATTGGCTCCCTTCCTCTAATGAATAAGGCTGCTGTTCACCCTGCTGCCTCCCCCATTAATTAAAATTAAGGTACTCACTGTAGGTGCAGTATTCCAAAGTGCATGCTGAGTTTGAGAATGCATACTGCTGCATCTGTAGCAGAAGTGTAGCAGAGATGGACAATGACTGATGAGGAAAAGGCAGCCAAAAGTGGCAGAAGAGTTCACATACTGGATGAGTGCAAGCAGCATCAGTGTCAGCTAACCCTTCTGCTACTTGCCAGCTGGATTTCTACAGGTGCATCCTGTTCTGTTAGCAGGCTCTGTGGGGACCAAACCCATCATTGTCCTCCCTCAACATATCTCTACCACTCCCAGGAGAAATTCAACATGATCATGAGTTTGTCTTAAATGCAATAAGCAAATGCATTCAATCATTGATACATTTTGAGAGAAATTCAATCTGATATTCACAAATGAATAGGGTTTGGAAAATTTTCTAAACCTTGATGGTTATGAGATACAGCAGGGTCCACCAGATGCAGGTGCAGCTGGCTGATGTGCCTGCATCCTGAGCTTTCCAATAGGTTGACATGCTATTTCTATTTGAATGTCAGGTGCTAAGACCCTAATGTCAGCAATGATTGAACATCATAAGCCTTGTACATCACCTTTATTGTGAAATAAGTGCAAAAAAATTCTAATTAGAATTAAGAATTCCTCTCAGATTTCAATTGACTCTCTGATCTCAGACTGTATTATGCATATGTCAGAAACAGGATAGCTGTTTTTTTTAATAGTTTTGCTGGCAGCCTGCCACTCTGTCCATTTGTCCCAGACATCAAAACTGCAGTCTTGAGAAATTACCTCTTGAAATCACAACATATGTTATTTTCCTCTCAGTAATTTGTCAGGTACAAAAAAAGGATTTTCCTGCTGACACTTTTTGCTGTCATATAGTAGCTAAGGGATTGCCTTTTTAAATGATCATAAAGCATAATGTCTTCTAGTTAATCCTCTGCTCTTTTCTTATCCTTCATGTAATGCAGATATGAGCAGTGCATGAATACAAATGACCTGAACACTAGCAGCCAAAGCACTGCCCTGACTCTGAGCCCCTTAGGTAACTGACAGTGAAAAAGATTAATTCACAAGGAGAGGGGAAACTCTTTTTCATCAAGTGATGGGTTTGCAAAGCAAAATATATTGTTACCTCAGCATAGTGCCTGCTGCAGTGCAGTTTTATGATTTTGTACAGCATGTCAGCTTTGATATGTTTGCCTGAAATGTGAATCTGTTACCTCTAGATTACAAGTGTTACTGCTGATAGAATCAAAAAGGGAACTAAACTAACCCATTGATTAATTTTGGCTAATCCAATAAAACTGCAAACCTTAGACCTATTGTGTTATTATGTAATCAATTTCCAAAAGTATAGTACATCTAGAATCCAAAGCATACGTTTAAAGTAAATAACATAGAGAGCGTTGTCTGTTCTGCAGCATATACCAGTGAATGCATTCACCAAAAGAATGTTAGGCAATGTATTTTGTAAATAAAAATCCTATGTTAATGCACCAGTTAGGCTCAAGATAATGCCACACAAGTAGGAGAATGTGGTTTTAAGCTTATCCCCCAGCAACAAAAGGACGAGACCACACAAGCAACAAAAGCCAGCCGTCATACAGTAAGGCAAACAACATACAACTGTTTCTAGGTGTCACAAATGCAGTAGCACTGATGTGTTAGCTTTATGAATTTGTATCTGTAGCATGCTTACTGAATGACATACATACTTACTTATGGCTGCAGACAGAACTTGGTGATATTCAAAGGACAACATTACTTCTATCTGCAGATGCACAGCTCAGTGCGGCAACAGATACAAATCTGTAATATCCACATTACAACATTTCTCCTGTTTGCAGAAACACATGCCCTTGGGAGACAAGCACTTCTGCAGCCAAAGATACACATGCACAGTGTAAGGCATACACACTTACGTGTTGCAGAAGTGGAGGCCCCCATTGAGGTCTGCACTTCTCCAGCCACAGAAAGAAATCTATATTATCCAATATACCACACTATTTCTGTCTCCAAAAGTGCAGGTCACTGTGGGGCTAGTACTTCTACAGTCACAGTTATACATGCACACTGTAAGACATGCACACCCACTTCAGGAAGATGAAGTAGCCAAGGCCCATGACAGGCCTGCTCTTCTGCAGTCACAGATACAAACCATGCTACTCAAATTATACTACTACTTCTGTATGCAGAAGCCCAGGCCACTATAGGGCCAGTGCTTCTGTAGCCACAGGTACACAGTAAGACATAATCACCAGTTCTAGATGCAGATACAAATCCGCACTATCCAAATCACAACACTACTTCTGTCTGCTGAAATACAGGTCCCCAAGGGGCAAGTTCTTCTGCAGCCACAGGTACACATCTACAGTGTGAGATATTTAAAGCCACCTCTGGCTGCAGAAGCGTAGGTCATTGTGGGGCCTGTGCGTCTGCAACTAAAGATAAAAATCTAGGAAGACAGCATATCAGGGCTACTGCATTTGTGTCATCTGGAAACAGTTTTATTTTGTTTGTCTTACTTGATGATGGCTGTTTGTCGCTGCTTGTGGAGGGTTGTTCTTTTGATGCTGGGGGTAAGGGTTAGAAACCCTAACACCACATTTCCCTGCTTTTGTGGTGTTATGTTAAACCCTAACAGGTGCATTAACACAGTTTTCTGCAAAGGATTTGTTTTCTTTTTGAAAAAGTCAAGAATGTGAAATTGCAACAGCACTTTCAGAAGTGGAAGCACTGGCCCCATGGGGCCTGTGCTTTTGTAGACACAGATACAGATTTGCAGTGTAAGAAGTACACAGCTGCAGACAGAAACAGTACTTCTGGCTGCAAAAGCACTGGAACCTATCAGGCCAGTGCTTTTGCAAAGTCAGATACACATTGGCACTGCAAGACATACACTTCCACTTCTTCTTCTGTTATTATGTGTATAGACATAATGATGGGGAAGTTGTAAAATTGCTCACAAGCATGGCTTTTAATAGGAACACTGAGACACAGATTTTGCAGTAACATTGATTTAAAGAGTTTAATTAAAACTAAATTTCAGAACTAATTAGTGTGAGATCGACAATACACTAACACATTATAGTAGAATTAGAACAGCCACTGGAGGGGGCTGGAGCCCAACTACAGCTGCAGTGCAGTTGAAGGTTGTGCTGGATAAAAAAGAGAAGAAAAAAACAGCTTAAACACAAGGTATACAGTAGCTGGGGTTGGTCCCTTATTGATGAAAATTCTACACAGTTGTATTGTTGGAAATCCCTCATGTTTTTTTTTGGGTTTGTTTTTTTTCTTTTCTGGAGGGGGCTTCACATTTAATGCAAATCCTAAATGCTGCAAATAACATACAACCCAGAAGCCATATAACATAGCTGCTGAGTGGTTGCAGAGTTCATTACTCAGCCAGCATTAGGCAGAACAGAGGCTGATTTAAACGGTTGAGGAGACTTGAGGTGCTTAATTACAGTAAGTTGCTATCAGTCTGAGGTTACCCTTTAATGGGCTCTTTATGCAATCAATCACAAAAATTGAGAGGTTGGGGGATGAGGAGCACCTGTGAGGAGCATCATACTTTTTTTTTTGTATATTCTGTTTTATTGCACCACCACTTGGAGAACTTCCTCAGGCATTCACTGACCCTCCACCTCTACCTCTGAGCCTGAAACTCCTCCAATTCCTGTAACCAGCCCAGCAATCCCTCCGGCTCTGAGCCCCCCAAAGTAGGGCCATCCTTTCCACCCAGGGTGCTCTATCTACAATTTGGCAGGCTGGGATAGGCTTAGCCCAGGAGTGGAGGAAGTCCAGCTGTTGAAGTGTGGCTGAGGAAGGTGGTGCCACCACCTATCCCTGAGGATGGGGATTTTCTCCTTAATCGTTTCCCCCTGGGGATGCAGCATGTAATGATGTCCACGCATGGCTGCCCTGCTGATGTCTGCCACACTCCCCACCCACAAGATTCAGTTGGTCATCCTGTATTACCCATGATCTCCATCAGAGTTCACAAGGACACTGGGCTGTCCCAGGAACACTCCCAAGGGAGAGGAGAGCAGTCCTCCAGACACTCAATCCTCTCCCTCCCAGCCAACCCTACTCCCTGAGTCCATCACGGAACCCAGGTCGCTGGCGTGGTGTGAGGCATGGCTTCCAGCACCTCAACCCTGAGTGCCACTGGGCCAGCATGAGGAGCATAATACTGATGACACAATCCAAGATGGTCAGGTGAATGCTACACAAAGGTACTAGGCACGGGGTGCTACAAGAACAGCAGGAAAAAGAAAATACAATGACTCCTTTGGGCCCAATTCCAGAAGGCATGGTACAAGTTGCCGACAATTGTGACTTGCACTAAATACTGATGCACCGGGGATTCTGTGGATGATTCCAGAACAGCCAGGGTCTCAGGCGGCTATGTATGTATTTGCAGTACCCCAGGCTTTGTGCCAATGGGAGGACGCACCTCAACAGGGTGCTATAACAGGGTGCCCCTGTTATGAATGAATAGTCCTGCAGTAAAAATGTGTAACCCCTCCCATATATTCTTTTTCTACTTTTCTTTCATCTTTTCTTCCTCCTTTTTATGCTATATTTTGTGCCAGGGTGGCCAACCTGGCATATCTTTATTAACTTTGCTGTCCCTTTAAATCCTACTTTCCTCATTATTGCACATTAATAGTATCTCCTTTTATTTATAAAGGAGCCTTCTGGTTTAATGAAGAGAAATGCTTGCATTCATAAAGTGCCCCAGGTTGTTTATGTAGCATTTCAGCACTGGAATGCTGGTGCTTCTGTGAAGAAAGTGAAGTGCTATGCACTTCTGTTACTGGTGCGCCTTTCAGACATGGAGAAATGCTGTGCTACAAGGCCGAGATCGGGCGAAGTAAATAAAAAGAAAGCTGCTTGATGCGGTATTGATGAAAAGCTCTTGTGAGATAAAAAGAAAAGGAAATGCTGCCTTCTGCAGCAATGGAAACAGCAGCGCTGCTTCGTACATCAGAGCAGGAGCGTGCTCCAATGTGCTCTGAGGCATAGCTGCTGCTTAGCTGACATCTAACTTGAAGCAGGATGTTTCACCTAAAAGAGTAAAAGTGCTGCCTCTTTGTTTTATTTGTACAAGCCCCAGAGCCAGAGTAACTGCGGACTGTCAAGTCAAAGGCCATAATGAAATGTTTCAGCTGACGGCTGACATTTCAGCCATTTGGTTTTAAAGACAAACAGCAGTAAATAGAAAAAGACTGCTAACAAGGATTGCAGAGGCTTTCTAGGTATAAAGCCTGCAACTTTAAATAAATAAATCCTTTTTCCTTTTCCTTTGCTAAAATAAATAACCTGTTCTCGAGTATCAGGTCCTGCCATTATGAGGAGATTCCTACTATAGGACTGAAAGCCCCTGAAGTGACTGCTTTTGTAAAATGAGGAGAGATGAGATCACAGCAAGTGGGAGGAGCTAATGTCCTAATGAGGTGTTAACTCACTAATTAAGGTTTTAGGTGGTCTTAAAGGGATATTCTTATTAAGTATTCCAAGTAAGAATAATAAATAAATGCTTGTTTTTCATATCGTACAAGAATGATCCAAGATAGCCTTAGATAGGACCACATAAAGGTCTATTTTATGTTAACTGGGAGTTCCCCTGATTGTGATGTCACCCGCAGGATTGCTATAAAACCTTCCACTATGGAGCTAAATAAGGTAGAGTGGGTCAGTATCTTTGGACCACAGAGTGTGAAGGAGCCAGTGTGAGAGATTACACTCTGTATTGTTGGAAACTGAGTATTGGATCTTGAATACACAGAAGAAAGACAGGAGTCTCAAGAAGAATTATTTCCTGATGTGTTGAAATGGTGTGATGGACTAACACCCACAATTTGTTTTCTGTAAATATATTCTATTTTTTTTTGAGTTTTTGCAAAGTTATTGCAAATAAAATGATAAACACAATTATTGTGTTTTTTATGCACTAAAATTACTGTCTGGCATCTGTCATTTATCCCACACCTTCTACAAGTGCCACAAGCCACAGTAAAGCCCATTGACCAGGCAGAAGCCCCCACCCCAAGCCCCAGTCCCCAGATAATGCCCAGCAGGGCTGAACATGTCTCCCCCCATACCCAAGCAGTGCCCCACAGGGCTGAACATGTCCCCTCCGGTCCCCAAACTCCGATTGCCATCACACCGGTAATATTAAAAATGCTGTCCCCATATGCCATAGTAGTCTAGTAGCCCCCACCCAGCAGTGCCAGTCCATCTCCACCCCCACACCCATTCCCAGTCAGTGACTGGCACATCCCACCTCTCACCTCCATGACCATATACCAACTAAGCTCTCTCTGAGCATGTACTACTGTATACAGTACATGCTTAATTAATTTTCATGGAGATGAGATGGGATGTGCCAGTTGCCAACTGGGAATGGGTATGGGGTGGACTGGCACTGCTGGGTGGGGAGTTAGGGGCCACTAGACTAGCAGAGCATATGGACATGGCATTTTATATTACCAGTGAGCTGGCGATCAGGCATTGGGGCATGGAGACTGGGGGACATGTTCACATGCGGGCACCACCAGGCATGGGGGATATGTTCAGCCCTATGGGGGCACTTTCTTGGATCGGGACCTGGGGAGCTAGCAGCCTGCAGAGGGCAGGAATGTGCGATCCCTTATGGGGATGGGTGGGTAGGGCATATGTGGTGTCATGGAGGTGGCCGTTTGGTGCACATGGCACAGTGGTGCACCCCCGGTGGATGCAGAGTACAGTTAGACCAGCTAATAGCTGGTGTAACTGTATTTAGACAAATGTCCTCCAGGGTGTCTCCTGAAATAGCAATTGTGCTCTGCTGTTGGCCACCCTCCCAGAATAGGGTACAACTGCTGCTGTAAACCCCCTTACACCATGTCACAGGGGATTTGTGGTGTACACGGGGGCATAAAGCCACTTCTGCACAGGCAGCCTGCGACATGTTGCAGGCTGCCTTTTAGAATACAGAATGTCAGAACTCATGGCATAAAGTGCTGCTTGCACCATTTGTTTTGGTGCAAGACACTTTGTGCCATGTGTATCTGTTCTGGAATCAGGCCCATCATTCTTCTTTTGTACACTGAAATTTGCCCATGGGCCATAAGTTATTAGACAACATAAGACATGTCTAAAAGTATTAGGTGAGCCCAAGAATTCACTGAAACCCACTTTATGGAAAAAAGGCTTATGAGAAGCATGATGACAAACTCAGTCACTGCAGCTCCCGCTCTTCTGTAAACCATCGGCTGCAAAGTTTATCCCCAAGCCTGCCTGATTTAGGCATAATCACTGGAACACTGATCTCTCCACTGCCCGAAACATCGACCAGAAAGGATGGTAAGAAACCTCCTGGATCATCAGGTAACCTATTCTCTATATTTGTCATGAATCAATCAATCAATCAATCAATCAATTTTTATTTATAAAAGGCGCTTTTCTTCAATCCAAAGCGCCTGTACAATAACATAAAACAATAAATAAACAGAGTTTAAAACTATTATAAATCATTAAAAGCTAGACTAAAAAGGTGGGTTTTCAAGGATCCTTTAAAGATCAGGACAGTCTGATTATTTCGCACCTGATGAGGTAGAGAATTCCACAGGGTCGGGGCCATAAAGCTAAATGACCTAGCCCCTGAAGATTTCAAACAGACCCTGGGAATCTCCAGCAATACCTCATCAGTGGATCGGAGAGGGCGGGAGGGACAGTAGGGGCGAAGGAGCTCTTTCAGGTATGTTGGTCCCTGGTCATGTAGAGCTTTATAGGTCAGAAGACCGACCTTGAAGGTGATTCACCAAAGTACTGGCAGCCAGTGCAGTCCACGGAGCACAGGCATTATATGACTGGATCTAGAAGAACCAGTCAACAACCTGGCCACCGCATTCTGCACTAGCTGCAGACGGCGAAATTCAGCCCCTGATAGCCCTAGGTACAGGGAGTTGCAATAGTCAAGGCGGGAGGTAACAAAGGTGTGGATCAATGTCGGAAGATCTTCTGGAGGAACCAGATGCTTCACCCTGGTGATATTCCTCAGATGGAAAAAGGAAGTTTTGACCACTGCTGACACCTGAGCTTTAAGCGTCAAGTGGTCATCAATTATTACACCAAGATTCCGCACCTAATCTGAGGTTGTCAGTGGAGCGCCTGCAAGCCATAAGCCAGAATGCGATCCAGCTGGCAAACCTGCCTCACAGCGACCTTTATCCACAACCAACACTCAGTTTTCTCGGGGTTTAACCTCAACCAACTCCCATTCATCCAATCTTGGACTTCTGCAAGGCAGTTATTAAATACCGACAAGGCAGCATCCTGGCCGGGCACAAAAGACATATACAGCTGGGTATCATCAGCATAGCAATGAAAACCCAGTCTGTATCATCTTATAATCGCTCCCAAAGGCAGCATATACACCGCGAATAACATGGGTGCTAGAATAGAGCCCTGTGGTACCCCGCAAGGCAGGGAGACTGATGCCGAGGAAAAAATTCCCGACACCACCCTCTGAGTCCTACCTTCGAGGTAACATAGCAATGAAAACCCAGTCTGTATCATCTTATAATTGCTCCCAAAGGCAGCATATACACCGCGTGGCCAACAGGATGCTGGGATGCATCGCTAGGGGGATCACCTCCAGAAGGAGGGAAGATACTCCTCTGTATAACTGCTTGGTGAGGCCGCACTGGAGTACTGCGGCAATTTTGGAGGCCGCACTTAAAGAGGGATATTAACCTCCTGGAGAGGGTCCAGAGGAGGGCAACAAATGATTTGGGGCTTGGGGACAGGACCTATAAGGAGAGGCTCAAGAGCTAAATATATTACACTTTGGAAGAGAAAGGGACCGGGGGGACATGATAGAGGTCTTCAGGTACATGAAGAGGGTAAATGGGGGAGGAACAGTGAGGGTGCTTCGAAGGAAGGAGGAGGGGCCACTAGAGGGCATGGGTGGAAGCTGGAGGGGGGAAGATTCAGGGGAGAAAGGAGGAGGTGCTACTTCACTGAGAGGGTGGTAGAGCCATGGAATGCACTACCTAGGGGGCTGGTGGAGGCAGAGACAGTGGAGGGGTTCAAGAGGGGGTGGGACAGGTACAGGGGAAGGGTTCAGGAAGCAAAATCCAATGCAGCAAGAATATCTGGAACTGGGAAGGGAGAAGCCAGAGAAGGCGAGGGGGACAGCAAGGTCAGCACCCAGGGTGGGGGCTGACCAAACGATCAGACACAAAAGACCATTAGGCCTATTCTGCTGGCATTTTAGTATGTTAGTATGTTAACATCTAAACCACTAGAGGACCATACCAGATAATCCACAGATGGACCGCAGACACTCCAACAGCACCCCATGATCAACAGTGTCAAATGCTGCAGAGAGATCAAGAAGTACCAAGACAGAACGGGTCCTACGATCTCTCGCTATTAGGAGGTCATTTAGTACATGAACAAGTGCTGTCTCGGTACTGTTCCTTTTCCTAAATCCAGATTGGAGAGCATCGTAGATATTGTTGTTGGTCAGATGATCCTCCAATTGCAGTGCGACCACCTTCTCAATAACCTTACCCACAAAGGGTAGGTTAGAGACTGGTCTGTAATTTGCTAGACAATCTGGGTCTAAGGAGGGCTTTTTTAAAAGAGGCCTAACTATAGCCTCTTTAAGGGGTTCAGGAAACATCCCCCTCTCCAAAGACTTCCAGACTATCAAAGCCAGGACTAGGCCGATTTTATCCACACAATCCACTAGGAGACGTGTGGGGCCAGGGTCCAAGTCACAGCTGGTTGGTCATAGCACTCAGATGACCATCACAATATCCTCAATTTTGGGGAGGCTGAAGTCAGACCATGCAAACTGGGTGTTTGACATCTCCAGCCGACCATCACTACCCCCAATGGAGAGGGAAGAGCGGACATCCGATCTGATTTTGGCAACCTTATCTGCAAAGAAAAGAGCAAACTCCTCACACCGTTCTGTGGAAAAGGCCCTCCCAGGCTGAAGACAGACTGGATTGCACAGTCTGTCCACAGTCCGAAAGAGCTGGGATGGTCTATTCTGTGCAGCCGCTATCTCCCTGGACAGGAACTCTGCCTTCTTATGAGAGATTGTGGATTGATATAATGGTCCATCAAACAAAAGTCTGTCATCATCCAGACCAGACTTCTGCCAATGCCTCTCCAGCCTTCGTCCAACCCTCCTCAACTCCCTCATGGTCTCATCAAACCACGGAGACCTGGGGCGAAGAGTGAGCGGATGAACACGAACAGGTGCAATAGAATCCAGGGCCCCTGTAACTGCCCTATTATAGGCCTGTAATAGGTCACCTGAATCCAAGCAATCTATCAGAAGATCCAATAGGTCCAGTACCACCATCAGGTCATCTGGGGACACACCCCTCAATGGGCGGTACCGGACCATTTCCGAAGGGGCTGACCTAGTAGGGGTGGCCTCAAAATTGAACCTAATGGAGTGATGGTCAGACCATCCGAGTGGTTCCACCACCACATCAGATATCCCCATCCCCAGAAGGAACACCAGATCCAATGAGTGCCCACCAATATGGGTCGAGGAGGAAACTACCTGTGTGAAGCCCAGTGATAACATCAACTGGAGGAAGTCTTGACCAAAATGTGAGAGTTCATCATCGACCCAAGCATTGAAGTCACCCAGAACCAACCATCTGGGGGACCCCAATGTTAGGTCGACAATGAAGTCTGCGACTTCCTGCAGGAAAACATTCCCATCACCTGGTGGATGGTATACGAGAAGTATCCTGCACCCCACACCCTCGCCTAAGACACACTCAAAGGATCCGGTGACTCCCACTGGTACCTCCACCAGGCCCAATTCTGATTTAAAACAAATGGCGACACCCCTGCCCCTACGATCCTGCCTCGAGCGGTGTATCGAAAGGTTCTCGGCCGGAACTGCTGCAGCCAATACTGACCAGCATTCTCATCCAGCCAGGTCTCGGTGATGCGTTAGGTCAGTTGACCTAAACAAGATCGGCTATAATAGCCATCTTGTTTTAATAGACCTAGCATTGCACAACACCGCTTGTGCAGGATGGACCTCCGATGATGACCGTGTTACCTGCTGGTAATCAGAACCCTTGGGTATGGGCACAAGACAGGGAGAACCCCTCTCCTGAGCCCATTTCACCCCAGGGCATCTCCTTGACCTCACTATCCCTATCCGCCCGCACCTTTCCATCCCCCCAGGTCTAGCCCCACCCCTCCTCCTCCCCCTCACAATCCCCAGAGCCCTACACCTTCTATAGACTCCTGGCAACAGAGGGGGACAGGAGAAGGGATGGAGATCCCTGAGCCTGGAGGGGGAATAATAGCCGACTGTCCTATTTTCATTCCAACACATAGTAACACAACTTAATACAAAACTCTAACAGAATATATAAATAACAAAATTTTAAAATACAACATACAAATAACATATAATTATTATAACTAAGCAAAACAAAACTAACTAAAATTAAACCCTAACAAAATACTCTATCAAGGATAAAACATTCCATACCAATGTGTTACACATAAATGTATCTACCCCCTTCCACAGTGCTCTCACCACTGTAGAAAAGGATTTTTTTTTTCACCTACACAAAACCCTTAAAATTTGGCCCAAAGTTTCAATTTCCAAAATACTAAAGGAAAACCAAAACAAGAGTTCAAGGTTTTTTTTTTCTTAGTATCCACACTTTTGTGCTCTCATCACTAGTATGGCCCAAAAACTTTAAACAGTCTTCTCACAAGACTGAACTAAATAGCTCAGGTTTCGGTCCTCCCAATCGTATCCCAAAGTATAATTGAAGATAAAAAAAGTTCAAGTATACATCACCAAAGTAGCAGTCCACACAAATCCAGCTCCAGTAAAATCCTGCAAACATCCTGAGAAAGCATCGACAGAAGTCCAGACTCAACCTGACCTTGCAGCAATGAGACAGGTTGAACCACCTCGATGGTACCCCCCTCACTAAGGAAGCAAGGTTAACTTCATCGCTCATGGAGGCAGAGAAACCCTCTACCCTGTCCGGACCAGGGAATCTGGACCATTTAATTCAAATAATCCACAACTTTGTCTGTCCCAGACGCTTCCTCCATACAGTAAGTCCAGTCACAGTATGATCCCGATTACTTCCTCTTCCTGGTTCGGTGATAATCCTTCCCCGAATGGGAACCAACACTCCACCACGAGGCGTTCCTCCTCATAGTCCAGTCCAGCATTCACCCCAAGCATGCAAGCAGCCACCAGAACCCCAGGCCACCAGCAACCAAAATCTTCTCCACAGCACCAGAGGCAGTCAACCCAGCTCCACACACCGCTCTCAGCACACAGCCAGCAGCTAACCACAGGACCACACAGCAGCTGGAAATGACACGGCTAGGCACAATACGACTTCAGGTAAGCAAGTTCCAAATAGCTGTCAGACGAATCTTGCCATCACCTTGCAGCGTTGTAATTAAATTTTGTTTGGTGATTGTCCATAGTCAGATCTCTTCAAATTCTCAAACTTCTCCTTTGATTGTATGGTGCCGTTAACACATTCCTGTTCCCGAGCAGAATACTCGGAATACTGAGAAGCAGAAAAATGTAAACCAAAAAAGGGGTGCGATCCCGAAGAAACTTACTGGTTTGGCAGTAAATGCTGTGGATAAAGGGGATAAGGTCACTTTAACAGGTGGGATAGTAAATGGGGCTTCAGTGAAAATATCAGAAATGGGGGAAGAAATTAAAGCAGATAAACAAAAAAAGAGCTCAGAAGTAAATAAAACAGATTAACAGACCAATGAAACAAGGCATGCTGAAAATAAGGCACAGGGAAACTAGCAATAAACAGAAATATTGAGGGGAGATAGAGGGGGGAAATATGGAATTGGAAAGGGTAACAGAAAATACCAACACAGAACAAAGTAGTGACTCAGATCACAATAAATTTAATGAATTTAAAGGCGAAGTATTTGGAGGCAATGAGAAGTCTCAAAATTGAAATGGTTTAAATCTTGGGGGAAATAAAAACCTCAATTTCAGATGTCACCAGTTCTGTAAAAGAATTGAAAAACAAAATGGAGACTCTTACAATACGATCAAATGAAATGGAAAAAAGAATATCCAACTTGGAAGATCACACCTGGGTATGCCACCCTTATGGTGACACCAACACAGCAAACTGCACACCTGTTGGCAAAATCAACACTTTGCCAACAGGTCTCTGTGTTGGTGTGCTCAAGACAGTGGCATGCTGTCTCCCGTTCCTGCACCCCTGCCCCGAATCAACTCTGACTGGAGCTGAGAATCCTAAAGATGTGAGGCGGGGGGCTGAGCCCCCTGCAGGGGTGATTCATAGGACGAAGCCCCCTGATAAAAAAATTGGACCGGGAGACACACAGGAATCATGTAGACTGCAACTTGTGGTCAATATGATTCCTGTCGGCGAGATGCTGGTTGACATAAAGGATATCAAACTAGCATGGTAGAGCCCCTGACAAACCCTATGCCACAAAAGCACACATAGTTTGAGAAACAGTTAGCATTGCTACAAAACAAAATTTCAGAGCAAGAGGACAAGGCACATAAAGGAAACCTGAGAATTAATAAAGTCCTTGAAGGGGTGGAAGGTTCTGGAGACCTGCTCCCTTACTTTGAAAAAATGCTAACTGTAGCTATGAACAAGAAATATCCTGAGGAGAAAATTTTATTAGATAGGGCTCACAGGGTGGCAGTAGATTTTCAAACACTGCCTACCCAAGAACCATATATGTGAAACCCCATAGATTTCAAGATAAAACACTGATTCTTCAAAAGGTCTGAATTGATAAAGGCCTTACATTTGAAAATAGTAAATACAATGTCTATTCTGACCTTTCTACAGAGACAAATGAAAAAAAAAATCAACACAGTGAAAACAAACTGTATCAAAAGGAGATTTGATTTACTATGTTTTACCCAGCTAAACTCAGATTTATTTTAAAAGGGAAGTTGCATACATCTTAGGGGTGAGAAGAGGCTATGGATGCCTTTGAAGCAGAATATGGTGAAAAAAGACAAAGATATAAAAACTAGACAAGAAAATAACAGAAATAAACCATATACCTGATCTATAAAAAACTAAAGTGATGTAACCCAATGGAACTATATGGGGAAAATGAAAAAGAAAAAAGAATGGGTGGAGAAAAATACTTACAGCAGAACATACTATAAACAAAGTGCTGACTCAGTAATACTAAATTGTTGCATGAAAAGTACAAAAAAGGAAAAGGAGAAGGAAATATGTATTTAAAAATCCATGAATTCAGAATGTAATATTAAAATATGAAGGAAACATGCCAAGGCCATAGCTTTAGTGTACCAAGTGATTACATATCATGTTACCACTGTTATGGGGGGGGGGAAGAAATCCTACAGATTTCTGCACACAGAGGGAGAGATGGTTGGGGGAGGGAGGGTTCTGAAATAGATACATGCAATAAAGACCTTAGTAATTCAAAGCACATGCAAAATGAAATAGTGGCAGATGATTTGAAGAGTAAAAGATTTTCATCCAAAAAAAAGCAGTAGGAAAGAGGGATACAAGTCAATTATGAGAAAACTGTTAATAAGAAAACTTCAAAAAAATACAATGAACTTGGTAAAACTAAAAACAAGTACACATAATAGGAGTCAAGGCAATATACAAAAAGTAAAAGGAAATATCCAAAGAAACATAGTAAAGTAATACATTTATTATGGAGATGAATAGTGGCAATCATATGTTGTCCTGGAATGTTAAGGGGTTGAAAAATGAAGTTAAAGCCAATAAAAGTATAACATTTCTGCAAAAAAAAAAGTGTTGCAATGATACAAGAGACACATTTTACACAAAAAGAATCAAAATGGTTTCAGAATTGGCGGGGCAGTGGATGTATGTCTAATTATTTATATAATTCCAGAGGCATAGGTATAACATTTAATGAACAATTTGCAATTCCAAAAATTAATAAATATGAAACAGATGTACTAGGCAGATGGGCAATTACAGAAATTAATATTCCTAGTTTTAAATGTACTCAGGCCACAATATATACAACAAACAATAATGATCCCAAATTTTTCAATGATTTCTTTCTGAACATATCCACTAACCCACCATATATAATAAGTGGTGGTTTTAATCTGGCCTTATGTGAACAAGACAAAAAATCTAAATTAGACAAAACACATAGAAAAACTAGAAAAATAGTTTATATATACATATCTATCTATCTATATATATATATATATATATATATATATATATATATATATATGTAATAGAATTAGGACTAACAGACACATGGCATATCAAACTCCTAGACAAAAGAATATATTCATATTACTCTAATACAAAAAAAAACTTATTCACGCATTGACTACTTCATAATATCTAAGTCAATAAAACAGATGATCATAGATATTAATTATCCAGGAATATACCTACCAGATCACTTACCATGTATACTGAAACTAAAAAGTGGATATTATAATACAGGGAGAACATGGAAAATGCGACATCCACACTTGAAGATCCCACAAATAAAAACACAATTAGAAAGAGAAATATAGGAGTTTTTCAGACTCAACTCAGAACAAGAAATATCCATGATTAATATCTGGGAAACCTTCAAGATGTGAACAGTGTTGTGTGAAATGGAAATATTTCAGCTGGCAAAATATTTCACATAATTCCCGCAGTTCTGCAAAATGTTTCACCTGTTTTCTTGATTTTGCATAACAGCGAAATTTTGCTTAACGTTCCTTGGTGAAATTTTTCACCAATGCAAAGTGAAATTTCGCTTGGTTTCATGATTTTGTGTAAATGGCAAAATTTTGTCTAAATGCATTGTTCTGCCAAGTTTGCCCATTGATGCTTCCAAATTTTGCCTTGTAGCATAATTTTGCTGGTGTAACTTTTGATTTTGCCAGCAAAATTTTGGTCCAAAGGCAAAATGTGCAATGCATTATAGGTAAATAGGTTAAGGTCACATGTAGCTTGTTTCCAGCTCATTCTGCTGCATGTTGAGTTGGAGCACAGTCTGTTGTGGTGCATTAGAGCTAATAAAGTCATTAAAAACATAGTTAAAACTTGATTTTGAGAGCTAATTGCTGCAGATATAATGTGTTTTCCTAGTGCTACTATGCTGCTAGGGAACATTTTCTAATTTTGTTGATTTTTGTATAATACTTAGTTTAAATTAGGTTTTATTTCTCTCTCTGTGTTTGAAAGCATTGCATGGGGTCAGGTAGGAGTGTAAAACAGTGCAGGCTATTTCTAGCCAAGCAGATTGGAATTTACTCACAACTGTGAGTTATTTATTTACTGTTATTTCCTATTAGGCAAGGGCAAGGCAAGGCAAATTTATTTAAAAGACGCCCAATCCCAGAGGCTCTGGGCACCGTACAAATTTCATATAACATTTAACACACAAAACATAAAAACATTCATAGAAAGATAGGATAATAAATCACAACCTATAAAATAACCTACTCTAAGCATCAAATGCTTGTAAAAATAGGAGTGTCTTCAGGTGGGCCTTAAAAATGTCTACAGTGGGGGCCTTTCTGACCAATGCTGGCAAAGATTTCCATAGAATGGGAGCCGCAACACTAAAGGCTCTGTCGCCTGCTGATTTTAACCTCGTTCTAGGAATGGACAGGAAGCCACCACTGGAAGATCGGAGAGGACGGATAGAGGGAGTAGGTACCAGGAGGACTGACAGGTAATTTTGTTATATCTTTCCATTTATTTTTCCCTGAAAAGTTTCTCCATATTGTTTGAGAGAGTTCCTGCCACTGTTTGCTGTGTTATATATATACCATTCTTCAAATTTTAGTTGTGAATTGATTGTGAATTCTAAAGTTTTAAACACAGAGAGCTGATCCTTTGTTTTATTTGTTTTGTGGTTAGTTCTGTTTGCTAGAGCATTAACTTGTGTTCCTAAGACTGTGAAAATCAACAGTTCTATATATTTTTGTATCTTTACTTAAGTACTTCTACTTGATTACTTGAACTTGTCCATTCACAGTTGCACTGCATTTTTTAATTGTTCCCCTGTAAGTTATTGCTGGAGCTTGACTCTGCACACTGCATGGTGTTCCTGTTTTAGTTAACTTATGTTACCCTTTCTCTGTTATAGCATTGTTTGTGTAACACTTGACATGCACATTATAAAAGAGTATATATATTAAAATAGACATTTTCAAAAGATTTCTTGGTGATCCCTCCCATCCAGACCACTACCTTATTGTGTGGTATTACTTGCCTTTTTGTTGCAGTTTTATGGTTGTCTCTGCCTATATATATATATATATATATATATATATATATATATATATATATATATTGTGGTACTAAGTAATAACACATTAAGTACTTTATTTGTCCAGAGACACAGGTGATCTGTATTTAAAGTCAGACACTTGTCTTCTTTTTCCTTGTGTGTGTTTGCAGTGGCAATAAAAAGTAAAATCACAAGAGACGTGCTAGTTATGCAGAACTAATTAATCAACATCATAACAAAGGAAAGATATTAGAAAATAAATAAATAAATTGATTAGATATCTATTCTGGTTCATTGCATCATCTCTGACAATGCCCCCATTACAGAAAACAAGCTCAGAGTTAGTTGAACATGATTTTATTTTTGTCAAATAATTAATCTTACAATGTTACAAAGCACACACACATATATAAGTAGTGAAATAAAAGCATGCTAACTAACTGTCATGGATTAATTTATATAATAGTTAAGTGCACAATTTGGGTAAAAATTTGACAAGTCCTTAATCAACTATGTATTTAAACTTTCTGAACGTATTGGAGTTCAATATAAATTGTTGTTTAATAAATCCATATTGCTATGATATGCCTATACCTTATTTTGTCATTAAAGTTAAGTAATAGACAGATTATGAGTGACTCAATAACTTGCTTGTTCTATGTTAATTATTTTTACATTGATTAATTTCAATTTTGTACAAAGGATGACTATTCTACTATTAAGTACAACTGGTTTTCGATGATCTTAAAAAGATGCCATAATACACAATTCTTATATATTTTCAACTCAAACAGCAGTTTAAACTGATAGAAACATAAATAATGTTATGTACAGTATGTGTGTTAGTGTGTTTGCAATTGTGTCTGTATAGCACAGTGACAGCAACTTCAGTGACAGTTGTTTAACATGGATACAATAATTCACTGCCACTATTACTTCTGTAATAAGAAAACAAAACAGTCAAAAAAAGCTTTGCAAGTTATGCTGTGGGATAAAACAAACAAATGAATGGCATGTATGAGAGAGCTCTCTTTTAGGCAGAAGTGATAGAATGGATTTGGGGGCCAGGGTTTGAGGGGAGAGTATATTAATACTGACAGTGTATTTCCCAAATATGGGAGAAACATAAATGTGAACTCTGTATACTGTATTACAAGCAGAAGCATTATCATAAGCTATTTTTGTTGTACTGACTGTCACACTGCAGAACAGAAAGATGTTACTCTGAGATACTTTGTGTGTTAGCTTTGACTACTGGCTCTGTGGCTACTCTCTATTAACCTGTAACATGATTGAATTAGGATGGAAGAAACAGCAGTCAGCTGGTTTAAGCAAATAAGATTACTCATACCAGATGCCGTTTCTGTCACAAAACACTATTCTTGCCTCATACAGTTGATTAAACTCCTTAAGTGCTTGGTGAGACTAGCAGAAAAAAACACATGACTGCAAGGCTGTCAACATCTGCCTGCATCAGTGAGTTGCCATCCTGAAACATTTGTATCTAATAAAACCTGCATAATTTAAAGTTATTACAGTCCTATAGGAAAAATAAGATCCTGGCAGCCTCCAACTAGATTGTTCTCTGAGCCCTAACTGCTCTCCAAACCCAGTCTCTGATAAGACAAAAGTGGTGCTAACTGAAAATTATTTTTTCCCATACTTTGTTTATCCTCTGGTACTACAATGAGAGAGGGATCCCTTCAGTTGTCTCCCACTCTTCCACACACTCTATTCTCTCTCCCCCAGGACTCTCCCATGGATACCCCCTCCTCATGGCGAAGCAGAAGAATGAGGTCATTCCTCCCTGCTGAAGCACATAATCCAGTGTCTCACCGCAGGCAGGTATGACAAGGCAGGTGGCGGGTGTGGTCAGTGGAAGTCATAACTGTCATCTTGCCTGATGTTTTCCTCCAGCTTTTCTCCTTTTCTACTCCCCAGAGCCTCAGCAAACTCAGTTGTGCATGTATGTGGAAATGTGCATGCATGCTGGAACTGGTAGTCCTGCTCCATCCACCTGTCCTAATGCCAGCACCCTATTTGCACAGCATTAAAAGTGAGCCTCCACTTAATGGCAACCAAGCACCAGGAAGACCAACCTCTCCAATCTGGGAGGGGAGAGCTGCTTGGCAGCTGCTCTATCCTACTCCCAGCCCTTCAGTATGGTGTCCCAAGCTTGTTCTTGAACTTGGCTCACCAGCATGGGGAGAGGTAAGGTGCTGGAAGCACTTCAGCCCTCTGCACCATTGCTTTGGTTTTAACTGAAAATTGTTTGATAGCAGCATTTTATGTTTGACCAAAGAATTCTCAGCTCATGATCCAGAAATTGGCCCCCTTGCTAAGCTTGGTACCAAAGTTCTTTGGGGGTGCCTGGAAGAAGTATTTCTGGCATGATTTTCAAAAAGACAAAAAAACAGAACCTTCAAAATGGGTTATGTTTACCTAGATTCAGGTGTTTATTTTTTGAAAATTCATTATTTTTATGTATTTTCAAAACTTTTTCACGAAAAAGATTGCAGCCCTCATGACCTAAAAATTGTTTCACACAAACAAAAAAAGCAAGATTAGTCTCAACCTAAAAACAGCTCCTGCATGAAGAATTCTTGGGTTGTTTCAGACACTTAATGTAACACCCTACTGAGCATGCTTATATGCCATATTTCAAGACCTTGTAACTCTAGACCCATTAATTTTTTAATGAAACATTTGAAAGCCACACCCTTGCCACAAGCCCATTGATGTGGCATTTTCTAGGTGTTTAACATTCAGCATCTCAGAATCGGGATGAGCCTCCATCATAAGGTTTTCCAGGTTTTGAGAACTAGCCACCTTGATCATGCATGTCAACTTTGGGTCAGTTATGGTGAATGCCACCAAAGTTATTAAGGTGCCAAAATTTAGAGTTAACATTAACACTGTTCAACTCAAACTATGTTTGCACTACTGCACAAGTATAATACATATTCATTGGGAAAAAAAAAACAGCTTTAATGTACCAGTTAGGTTCAACTTAACCCGAAAAACTAGAGAAATGTGGGATCAAGGCTTCCAACCCTAATTCACCTGCAGCAAAAGGACAAGAGTGCACAAGTAACCAGTCAGTCATCATCAGGTAAGACAAACAACATATAACTATTTCCAGGTGACACAAATTCAGTAGCCATGAGTACTGCCTTAGTGGATTTGTATCTGTGTCATGCACACTGCAAGACATACACACTCACTTCTGGTTGCAGATAAAAATTTGACACTTAAATCTCAACAGTACTTCTGTTTGCAAAAGAACAGACCCTGCAACCACAGATACAAATACACAATGTTCAAATTACAATAGTACTGTATTTCTGTCTGCAGAACTGCAGGCCCCTGGGGAGCCAGTGCTTTTGATGCCACAGATATACATGCAAAGTGTAAAACATAAACACCCACTTGTTGTTGCACTTCTGCAGTCACAGACAGAAATCCATGATGCTCAAATTACAACATTACTTTTGTCTACAGTACTTCTGTTGACACCGGTAACCACACACAATCTAGGATGTACTTATTTATTTAGTTATTGTTTACTGGGTAAGTGCACTAGACAAAAAACATTGCCTATTTTCAGGCATGACCCAGAAGAAATACAAACAGTAGAACAGCAATTACAGGTGACAATACAGTACAGCATTTCATACAAAGGTTAGCCAAAACTTTAGATTCACATTGCACTTGTTCCAGTAGATTACAGGAGAGCTAGACATCTAGAACAATGGACCTAACCAGAAAATTATGCAACATAGAAGCAGAGAGCAATTCATAAAACAGACAAGAGTAAGTGCTAAAATTTGTTGAAGAGCAACACATTAAGTGATTGTGCTATAGATCAGTACATGTGCATTTGTCAGAGACCATGGGGAGGGTTCTAAGTCCCATCTTAAAAGCCTGGTGTGATTGGGAGTGTCTAACATATGTTGGCAGGGAGTTCCAAAGTTTTTTTGCAGATGCAACAAAGGCATATTCTCCCATTTTCATAACACATTTGGGTAGGCTTAACAGAGACCTTTCTGCAGACCTCAGTGGGTAGGCCTGTGTAGCTTAATTTAACATGTGGGACAGTGGCATTGGAGCACCAGTTCTAATTATGTTATCTATCATACAACCAGTGGTGTATTGACAATAAGAAGCTGGAGAGAGCCAGCCCAGGCTCAAGTAGAGTATGCAGTAATGAATGAGTCTGGGTACCGAAAGGGCAAAGTGGCAGATACTGTTGTAATATGTGTTCCATTTTTGCAGGACCTCTTTGTTGGCATCCAGGAATGTCATTAGCCCATAGGTTAAGCTAGGCTTAAGAACTCCCTGGGCAATTGCCAGTCTTGTTGCAGTGGTAAGAGAAGACCTGATTTTAAAGGCCAACCCCAACTTCATGTTTACTGCTTTACATGTTATGAATATGTGTTGAATAAAATCCACTTACACTCTTCTGCCTGCAAAAGCAAAGGCCCTTGTTGGCCTGGACCTGCCATTTTGCAGTTGCAGATGCAAATCCTTAATGCCCAAAATGCAATGCTACTTCTGTTTGCAGAAGCTCAGTTCCCTTTGGGGCCAGCACTTCTGTAGCCACAGGTACTCATTCATACTGTGTTCCATGTCATAACAGTGATCTCAGAAAGGCGATCACCATTAGGGTGAGTGCATATTGCTGAAAATTAATTTCAGCGATGTACACTCCTGTCGCACAGCAAAAGGGCACTGGAGACTTGGATTTTTTTTATTATGTGCTTCACCCCCTGCACCTCCTCTTACTAAAGAATTCTCAGTTCCAAGGGGGGTGCATGTTAGGGGGTGCAAAAGCTGGAAAAAACAAAATTTCTGGGCTGGCAGAAAAAATGAGTGCACACCCAGAACAAAATGCAGCACCCTCCCAACCCTAACCTGCAACCAACCCTACCATGCCACATGGCCAGTTCAGCAGCCCACCACCACACTACACCCCAAAAATCCTCCCTTCCCTTCCACCCATTGCATGGTGTGGTCCCTCCCCCCACATTCATGTATATATAGTGACATCCTATTGCTGTATTCACTGACCCCCCATCTGGTAACCCTCCCTGCCTGGTAGCCCTGTGCACAGGCACCATAATTGAGTCACCCTTTTTTAAAGTGCTGAATTGCAGTCATCATCATCACAGACTACCTTCATACTGTGAGACATATACACACCTCTGGTTGCAGAGCCACAAACCCCTATGGGGACAGCACTTCTGTAACCACAGGTGTAAGACATACACAATGTCTTCTGGCATCAGATGTGCAGGCCCCTGCGTTAGGACTTTTGTAGCCACAGATGCTTATGCATACTGCAAGACATAAACACACTTCTGGATGCTGAAGAACAGGCCTCTGAGGGACCGGTACTTCTGCAGCTGCAGGTGTAAGACATACACACTGACTTCTAGCTGTAGATGCACAGGTCCCTTGGAGGGCCTGCTTTTCTGAAGACACAGACAGAAATCCATGATATTCAAATTGCAACACTATTTCTGTATGCATAAGTGCAGGTCCCTGTGGGGTCTATGCTTCTGCAGCCAAAGGTGCTCATACATAGTGTAAGAGGTACACACACACTTCTGCAGCTGCAGATATAAATCAACAAAGTAGCACATCAGTGCTAATGCATTTGTGCCATTTGGAAAGAGTTGCATTTTGTTTGTCTTACGTGATGGCTCCCTGTAGTTGCTTGTGTGATCTTATCCTTTTGCTGCTTAGGGGGCTGGGGAATTAGGTTTAGAAATCCTAACAAAACATTTCCTATTTTTCTGGTGTTAAGTTGAACCTTGATTTCTGCATTAAAGCAGTTTTTTTTTTTGCAATGAATTTCCTTTCTTTTTTAAGACAGTAGAATTATATCCTCATTTGGGACCTGTGTGAACAGATGCAGATATGCAGAACCTTCTGGTCCCGTGCCAAGGGAAGAGTCAATCTTCTTGCAAAAACAGAAGGCCTTCCAGGCCTTCTACAGTATGTCTGTGTAGTTATGCATGCAAAGAATTTGTGGGTTTGTTTGGAGGGCATACAGATGCACAGGGACCTTTGGGCCCTGTGAATCTATGTGGCTAAAGATTCAGAAGCACCGGGTTGAGAATCCATCTGGCTGTGGAATTGCAGGGCCCTCTAGAACCTGTGCTTCTATACAGCTACAGTACAGGTGCAGAGGTCCAGAGCCCTTTGGTACCTACTCAAAGAGAAGACTTCTCTTCACTATATGGTTGCTTGTTTCCCATGGAGCAGCTAACACTGCACAACCCTTCCCCAGGTTGGGGTGATGCCACCTAGCAGCACAGTCTCCCTAGTCTTAGTCCATCTAGCTGGATCACTGAGCTCATCCATGAGCTTAGCTCATCAGTACAGGTCACAATTCACTACCAGCTGGGCCAAAGAATGGCCTGCACATAATATTTCTTCATAACTTTTTGTCTGACATTTTGGCTCCACATTATAAATTTGATCATTAGAATATGTTACATCATACCAAAAATGTGGCTTCACATAGCAACTGCAAAATATTATTTTGGCCTTTATTTGAAAATGTCTAGCATTCATGTTCATGAGGTAGGGTCAAGCAAACAGTACATTCAAAAATTAGGACTAAACAATTGCAAAATGAGCAAGTTATTAGTAAAGGTTTTTAAGACACATGCACAAAAAAAAACAACAAATTTTTATGTTGTGAGCTGGTATTGCACTACTGTACTTAATGTGCAACCAAAAAATATTTAGATCACACGTAAAAAAATTCAACAATTCAGTTAACAGTAATTTTAAGTTAGCATGAACAAAATCTTGGGTCATTATCAAATAATTAATCATCCTCATATTAACATCACCATCTGGTTCAAAAAATGCTTTTTTACTTATTCAGCCAAAATATTCTTGAGTCACACTTAAAAGTGTGACCAAGGAATTCTTTACCAGCATGGCCAACCCTCCACTTTGCCCCAAAACTATTTTTATTTTAGTTTGTGGAAAAAATTCTTAGGTCATATTTAAATGTGCAACCAAAGAAGTAATCTTTTAGAAAAGCAAACATTTTTTTTTTGTACTGACAAAAAATTCTTGGTTTGCATTTTTATTTATTTATTTAGCTTTTGTTTACCGAGTAAGTGCACTAGCCAGTAAATGACTATTTTCAGGCACGACCCGGGAGAGTACAAGGCAAATACATACAGAAGGTGTTTACAGGGAAAATGACATTTTACAATAAAGCCTGGAAGAAAATAAAAAATAGACAGTAAGCAAAGTGCCTGGCATGAAGCATAAGTGGCTGAAATTAGCTATGTAGGCTCAGATAACAGTAAATGAGCATTGGTCAGCACTATATTTAACAATAGCAGAAAGCATACAACAGTCAGCAATGCAACTATGATTCAGGTGCAGGTTATAACATGAAGGAGTATGGTTATTACAGATAGTCATAAGATACAACATGTAGGAATAAAACAGACATCTAAATGAGTAATAGAGCGGATGGGTCAGGGAAGCGTGTTTAGGAATATGAGAGAGAAAGGTGAGAGGAGAGAGAGGGGTGTGACGTATGGGTGGGGGGTTTCATCAAGCATGAGACTATGGATCGTTCAGTGGAGATAGGCTTGGGGCAGGTTCATTGGCAAGGTCAGGTAGGGTCGAAACAGGTACACTGTTCAGTAGTAGCTAGATAGCATCATAGCCCACTTTTAAAGTGATAGTGGGATATAGATTGCCTTAGATCCAGTGGCAGCATATTCCACATCTGAGGACCAGCATGCCCGAAGGCCCCTGTGCCTTTGGAGGTGCGATACATGGGTACCCTCAGTAGTGATTTATCAATTGACCTCAATCCTCGGTTTGAGGTGACGGGACGTAATAGCTCTGCCAGTGAGTCGGGGGTTTCTAGCCTGATTATAGAATCAGACAGACAACCAAGATGGCATTGTCTGGATGCAGAGAGGGAGAGATAGCCAAGGTCACCATAAAGCCAACATTGATGCTTGAGCCATGGGGACGATGATGCATAACGACAGATATTATTATAGGTGACATCCCATTTTTGTAATGCTGATTTGTGGGCAGCTGCCAGCATAGGAGCTCATTAAGTCAGGTTGGGAGTAGGATCCCCCTGGCAATGGCTAGCTTAGCAGAAGGTGTTAGCATATAGCTTGTTCTGTTGTTGGCACCTGGTTTACAGTTCACTGTTTTACAGGTTGATTGAATGTGGGGTTTAGGTCTAGAGATTGGTCGAGCAAAACCCCAAGATACCGAAAAGAGGTGACAGCCTGTAGTTTGTTCCCCTCCAGGTCGAGCACCATCAAGGTGGAGGAGCAGGTTCTTAGTTTGGGGGTGGAGCCCAGGAGCATGGCTTAGTCTTGTGTGTGTTTAGAACCAGTCGATGGTTGCTCAGCCAGTTTTGAATACTGTTGTAGGCTGTGGTCAGAGATGAGTTTAGGTAGTCGATGTTAGTAGAGCTGGCATAGATGACCAGGTCATCAGCGTAGAGAAGAGAGGAGCAAGTTGAGATGTTGTCCGGAATGTTGTTTATAAAGAGGGGAAAAAAGAAGAGGTCCCAGAATGGATCCTTAGGGTACTCTAACATTGATTGTGGTGCTGTCCGATGTTGCGGAATTGAATTTCACTGCTTGGGTCCTGTCGGTTAAATAGCTCCTGTATCAGTTTACAACAGGAGTGGAAGTCTATGGTTTGAAGAGTGGACAGGAGTGGAGTGATCCACAAGATCAAAGGCCTTGGTAAGATCAATGAAGACGGCGCCTGTTAGTCGTCCAGCGTCCATGTTGGAGAGAGTATCTGATGTGAATTTGGCCAGAGCCATTGAAGTGCTATGGTTTTTCCTGAAACCATGTTGTGCATCACAGAGCAGGTCTGACGTTTCAATGAAGTCCAGGGTTTGAGAGGTGACGAGCTTTTCCAGTATTTTGCTCAGGACCGAGACAATAGCTATCGGCCTGTAATTTGGGATCTCATTCCTATCCCCTTTTTTGAATATTGGAGTTATCCTGGCAATCTTCCAGAGGTCAGGCATGACACCACTAGAGAGGGATAGTGTGAAGATTTTGGCCAAAGGTGAGACAATGAGATGGGCGGTCATCTTCAGAGGGCGGGGTTCAAGAGAGTCAGATCCTGGGCTGGTGTTGTCGGAGATAGTTCTTAGTAGTTTTAGGACCTGCGAGCTGGTTATGGCTTTGAATTAGAAAGTCCAGGCCAGTGGAGACCCATTTGGTGAAGACAAGAGGCCTGTCGACTTGCTTGAGTTGGTGGGCTGAGATAAAATGAGTGCCTGTGAAAAGGTGGAGGTGTAGGATGAGAGATCGGAGAACATCCTGTTGAAGGCATTCACTATGGTGTAAGAGTCATTACAGTGGGCACCGTTGAGGATCATGTCTGAGGGGCTTATAGATTGAGATGCACCAAGGAAAGTCTTTATATGGGCACATAATTTCCGAGGGTCTTAGGCTGAGCTGGATAGCAGGTTCTGGCAGTACCTACTTTTGGCTTGCCTTATATGCTTTTTGCAGGAATTTCTGTGTTTTTTATACATCGTGTAATCTGTAGGTAGGCCAGTGTTTTTGTAGTGCTTCCATAGTTTGTCCCTGTGCCGCAGCTCTAAGAGCAGGTCTTTGTGGAGCCATCTGGTTTGGTGCCCTCTGACTCTCCTTTTCACCTTTGGTGCATGTCTATTCTGGACATCACTGAAATTGTTAAGGAAAACTCGTAGGGCATCCTCAACTTTTAAAGTATGGTAGACTTCAGACCGGTCTATGGTAGAAACATCATGAAGGAAGGTGTCTGTGTCCATGCCTGCAAAGTTTGTAAAGGTGATAAGGCAGGGTGGAGGAGATGGTGGGACACTTGAGGTCCATTGACAGAATACTGGAGAGTGGTCAGTTATAGCATCTGCCAAGATACCTGCTTTGGTCACGTGCTCAGGTTGATTTGTGAGAATCCAATCAATAAGAGTACCTGGTTTAGATGGAGTTACCATCCTAGTGTTCTCGGTTATGAGCTGGTACAGGTTAAAACTGTGAACTAAGGACATGAGGGCACTGTGAGAAGGATCCAACCAGTTTAGATTTACATCCTCAAGTATTAGGGCCTCATTTAGGTTGACAGATTGTGATGTTAGGTTTTGTAGGTCCTGAAATCCAGCCATTCCTCTGGATGGCAGGTTGTAGATGCAGACTATGTGCAATTTCTTTGCACCAAGGGTGACAGTTGCATGGATGGATTCACAGGTCATGGGTGAGTCTCAAACAGGGACTGTTGTGATACTGAAGTGGTTCTTGTGGTAGAGTGCAATGCCACCACCCCACTTGGTACCAGGTCTGTCATGTCAGATAAGACAGTAGTTCAGTATATCACACAGTGTGTCAGGTATTTGTGGTTTTAGCCAAGTTTCTGTGAGGCATAGTATGTCAGGTTTATAGACTTTACCCAATGCTTCCAGTTCAGCCATGTGGCTCATAAGACTCCTAATGTTCATGTGGACAATGAGAAGTCCTTTATTTGCCCATCCAGTTTGGATGGTGGCAGTGTTGCAGCTGCGAGGGCCTGGATTTGGTTCAATATCACCTGATAGTAGAAGCTTCAGCAATGATAGGAATGTAAGCCTTACCATAAAGTAGGTTTTGGGTGGATGATGCTTCCTGCCCAGCTTACTAAGTGCACAAAGCATGTAGTACTTGCATCCATTTTTGTAGAAGAGATTTTGCCATGTGGTGGCTGGCCAGCACTTGGAAGGCAACATATTGGAGAATCTGAAATCCCCGGCTGTAGGACAATTTTGGTTCAGCTCGCATGGCAATGATAGTGAAATCTTGTTCACACAGAGTAATATTAGTAGGCTAGACAAGAGATATAGTGCCCTTGTTATGCCACTTGTAGGCTGTGTGCCTGCAGAGATTGGTGGCATGGTAATAGGCAACGCCACCTAGACCTAGTGAAGGCTATGAGCCAAGACTGTAGTTGATCAGCAAAAATTAGAGAACTGTAGATTGGCAGAAAAAGAGAGGGTTTACAATCTTCTGTTCAACCTACAGAGTAGTTCAAAATTGTCCACGTTCAGGTCTGTGGTAACCAAGATCGAGTTGGTTAAGACCCAGTGCAAGAGAGATAGAGGGAGAGAGGTAGGTAGTTTGGCTGGTTTCTAAGCAACCTGACCAGGATGCCGATTCAGTGAAATGTATTGCAGTGCAGTTATAGTGGTTAGACAGCTTGGTTCTCCTACTGAAGCACAGCTAGAAGTAGAAAGGATCACCCCTAGTGGTGACAGAATATAAGGAGCCAATGAGAAAGTGGACACTTAGTCATATGACCAAGTGGATCCTATACAGCTAGAGGTCCGACTAGGATGGGTGAGGTGGGGGGCAGGTGGGGAGACAGCATGAAGTGCCAGCAGGGTGAATTTAGCACCAGAGGAGCTGTAACACTAGGTGAAACTTTCCCGAGGTGGGCGCACTGAAAGCGGGCAGAGAGGCCGGCTCACAGCAGTGCTGGGCAGTCCGAGTCTCAAGTCATCGGCAAAGGGCAGTCAAAATTGCAAAGTCCCAGGTGAAAACAGCTGCTTTCAGTGAGTGGGTTTGTCCAAGCAGCGTCTAGTGCTTTTGAAACAATTCCGGCAACTGAAACTGCTAGGAAACATACATTACGGCGGTTTACGGCTTTAGCAGGTGCAGGTGCTGAGAAGCGGCCGGGCTGCTGGTCCTCAGTCTGGGCTTGAGTGTAGAGGGCGGCTCCTCCAACAGGCTTTTCCTGGAGGAGCAAGGAGTAGTCTTGGTCACTTGCCACTATGCTTTCCGCTTGGCCAACAGGTCCATGGCAGCGCTTAGGTCCAGAGGAGGCAACGATCCAAAACCCCGGTGGGCTTGGATGGACCTGAGGAGGAGAGCATGGGAGAGGGTTTAAATAAGCATAGGTGTGGAGGGGGGCTGGATTAGAAACAAAGGAAAAGGGTGGGCAGTGAGATGAGGGGAGGAGGACAGTTGCAGGTGTAGGAGAGAATTTAACAAGTTTTAGACAGATTGATCTAAGCTGTAAGTAGTGTGTTAATATCCTACAAACTACTCTGCTGCTAACAACTGTGTTTCCTTCTGTTGCTAAGACTTCAAGACATGCATAAATCACAGGAAAATTATACTGAACACAAGGCAAAGTAGGTCAAACAGTCTTTCACGGCAACTGAGAACACCCCTGGAATTTAGCACCAGAGGAGCTGTACCACTTGGTGAAATTTGCCTAAGGCAGGAGCGCTGAAAGCAGGGAGAGAGGCCAGCTCATGGCAGTGTTGGGTGGTCAGAGTCTTGAGCCATCGGCAAAGGGAAGCCAAAATTGCAAAGTCCCAGGTGAAAACAGCCACTTTCAGTGAGCGGGTCTGTCCAAGCAGCGTCTAGCACTTTTGAAACAATTCTGGCAGCTGAAACTGCTAGGAAACATACCTTACAGCAGTATACAGCTTTAGCGGGAGCAAGTGCTGAGAAGCGGCCAGGCTGCTGGTCCTCAGTCCGGGTTCGAGTGTAGTGGGTGGCTCCTTCCACAGGCTTTTCCCAGAGGAGTGAGGAGTAGTCTTGGGCACTTGCCACTGGGCTTTCCGCTTGGCCAGCGGGTCCATGGCAGTGCTTGGGTCTGAAGGAGGCAATGATCTGAAGCCCTGGTGGGCTTGGATGGACCTGAGGAGGAGAGTAAGGGAGAGGGGTTAAATAAGTGTAGGTGTGGAGGGGGGCTGGACTAGAAACAAAAGAAAAGGGTGGACAGTGAGAAGAGGGGAGGAGGACAGATGCAGGGGTAGGAGAGAATTTAACAAGTTTCATACAGATTGATTTAAGCTGTAAGCAGTGTGTTAATATCCTACAAACTACTCTGCTGCTAACAACTGTGTTTCCTTCTGTTGCTAAGACTTCAAGACATGCAGAAATCACAGAAAAATTATACTGAACACAAGGCAAACTAGGTCAAACAGTCTTTCATGGCAACTGGGCACACCCTCAGAATTTAGCACCAGAGGAGCTGTACCACTTGGTGAAATTTGCCAGAGGCGGGCGTGCTGAAAGCAGGGAGAGAGTCTGAGTCTCGAGCCGTCGGCTAAGGGCAGACAAAATTGCAAAGTCTCAGATGAAAACAGCTGCTTTCAGTGAGCGGGTTTGTCCAAGCAACGTCTAGCACTTCTCAAACAATTCCGGCAGCTGAAACTGCTAGGAAACATACCTTACTGCAGTTTATGGCTTTAATGGGAGCAGGTGCTGAGAAGCGGCCAGGCTGCTGGTCCTCACTCTGGGCTTGAGTGTACCGGGTGGCTCCTTCCACACGCTTTTCCCAGAGGAGTGAGGAGTAGTCTTGGGCACTTGCTGCTGGGCTTTCCGCTTGGTCAGCGGGTCCATGGCAGCGCTTGGGTCCAGAGAAGGCAACGATCTGAAGCCCTGGTGGGCTTGGATGGACCTGAGGAGGAGAGCAAGGGAGAGGGGTTAAATAAGTGTAGGTGTGGAGGGCTGGATTAGAAACAAAGGAAAAGGGCAGTCAGTGAGAAGAGGGTAAGAGGACAGTTGCAGGTGTAGGAGAGAATTTAACATGTTTTAGACAGATTGCTTTAAGCTGTAAGCAGTGTGTTAATATCCTACAAACTACTCTGCTGCTAACCACTGTGTTTCCTTCTGTTGCTAAGACTTCCAGACATGCAGAAATCACTGGAAAATTATACTGAACACTAGGCAAACTAGGTCAAACAGTCTTTCACCCCAACTGGGCACACCCCCAGAATTTAGCACCAGAGGAGCTGTACCACTTGATGAAATTTGCCTGAGGCGGGCGTGCTGAAAGCAGGGAGAGAGGCAGGCTCACAGTGGTGCTGGGCGGTCTGAGTCTCAAGCAGTCGGCAAAGAGCAGCCAAAATTGCAAAGTCCCAGGTGAAAACAGCCACTTTCAGTGAGCAGATTTGTCCAAGTAGCGTCGAGCGGTTTTGAAACAATTCTGGCAGCTGAAACTGCTAGGAAACGTAACTTACGGCAGTTTACAGCTTTAGAGGAGCAGGTGCTCAGAAATGGCCGGGCTGCTGGTCCTCAGTCCAGGCTTGAGTGTAGCGGGTGGCTCCTTCCACAGGCTTTTCCCAGAGGAGCGAGGAGTAGTCTTGGACACTTTCCACTGGGCTTTCTGCTTGGCCAGCAGGTCCATGGCATAGATACATAGACAGTGTCAGCAGATAAGGGCCTATGGCCCACCCAGTCTGCCCATTTGAGCTTGTAAGTTCAGTTTGTTTTCCTAGAAGTCTGTTGCCCCTTACCCCTGACCTCCAGAATTCCTTTATGTCTATCCCATGCATTCTTAATTCCCGTGATTGTTTCATCCCCCACCACTTCCTCTGGCAGGGTGTTCCACTTGTCCACCACCCGTTCTGTGAAGAAATTCTTTCTCATGTTTCCTCTGAATTGTCCTCCCTCCAACTTCATCCCATGCCCTCTAGTCCTGGAACATCTTTTTGCTTAAAATAGTGTTTTCCTGCACCCTGTTCCTCCCTGTAAGATACTTGTATGTCTCTATCATATCCCCTCTCTCCCTCCTCTCCTCCAGGGAGTACATGTTCAGTTCCTTCAACCTGTCTTCATAGGACTTGTGATGCAATCCATGCACCGTCTTTGTTGCCCTCCTCCGAACCTTCTCTACCCTGTCTGTGTCCTTACGTAGGTATGGTCTCCAGAACTGTACACTGTACTCCAGGTGGGGCCTCACTAGTGTCTTGTATAGCGGCATTATGACCTCCCTTTTCCTGCTGGTGATGCCCCTGCCTATACATCCCAGCATCCTATTTGCTTTAACTGCTGCCTTGTCACACTGTTTCCCTACCTTGAGGTCATCAGAGATGACAACCCCAAGATCCCTTTCCTGCTTGGTGCATGCTATATCCTCACCCCCAACTGATATATTGTGCCAGGGTTTTTGTACCCCATATGCATTATCTTGTACTTCTTTGCATTGAATTTCCAACTGCCAAACCTCTGACCATTCTTCAAGTTTCTGCAGGTCACTTCTCATTCTGTCTACACCCTCTGGTGTGTCTACTCTGTTACAGAGCTTTGTGTCATCAGTGAACAGTGAAATTATGCCTTCTAGGTCCTGCACAATGTCACTGATGAAGATGTTGAATAGGACCGGTCCCAGCACTGATCCCTGTGGTACCCCACTGGTCACTCTTCCCTCTGTGGAGTGACAGCCATTTACCACCAGTGCTTGGGTCCAGAGGAGGCAATGATCCAAAGCCTCGGTGGGCTTGGATGGACCTGAGGAGGAGAGCAAGGGACAGGGGTTAAATAAGTGTAGGTGTGGAGGGGGGCTAGATTAGAAATAAAGGAAAAGGGCAGGCAGTGAGAAGAGGGGAGGAGGACAGTTGCAGGTGTAGAAGAGAATTTAACATGTTTCGGACAGATTGATTTAAGCTGTAAGCAGTGTGTTAATATTCTACAAACTACTCTGCTGCTAACAACTGTGTTTCCTTCTGTTGTTAAGACTTTGAGACGTGCAGAAATCATTGGAAAATTATACTGAACACAAGGCAAACTAGGTGAAACTTTCTTTCACGGCAACTGGGCACACCCCTGGAATTTAGCACCAGAGGAGCTGTACCACTTGGTGAAATTTGCCTGAGGCGGGCACGCTGAAAGTGGGGAGAGAGGCTGGCTCACAGCAGTGCTGGGCAGTCTGAGTCTCGAGCCATCTGCAAAGGGCAGCCAAAATTGCAAAGTCCCAGGTGAAAACAGCCACTTTCAGTGAGCAGTCATATAAATGTGCAATCCAAGATATGGTCTTGTAAATGTGCAATCCAAGAATTACATTTTTGGTGTGCACAAAAAAAATTCTTGGTCCACACTTAAATGTGTGACCCAATAATTCATTGCTCATGACACGAATCAGCCATGTTGCTAAGCTGATGTCCAAATAACTTTGTTAATTTACATTTTGACTTCACATCATGAAATTGGTTGCTAGAATGTGTTAAATCCTTTCCAAAAGGTGGTTTCACAAAGTGACTGTGACAATCACCTTTCAACCTGTACTTGAAAATTCCAACCATCTTTGTTTATGAGATATGGTCATGTAAACAGTATATTCAATATGTCGACTAAAACACTGTAAAGCAGCCAAGTTATAAGTAAAATTACAGTATGTGAGACACAAAAATGGAATTCTTCTGATACACATTTAAGTGTGACACAAGAATATTTTGTGTTCACCAAATATAGAATTATTGTGTTGCACATTTAAGTGCAATCCAGAAATCCCATTTTTGGTGCTGGGAAATTTTAGTGTTGCAAATTTTAGTGTCACTCTTTAGTGTGACATTTAAATGCGCAATACAAAAATTTGGACCTCACAAAACATAAATCAGCCAATTTAGTAAACGGACAACAAAAGCCCAAAAAGGTATTTCTGGCTCATTGTTAGAAAAAACAAGCAACATAATCTTGCTTAGCAGGTCCTATTTATTTATTTGCTGAGAATCAGAATCACAATCCTTTGAGTCAAAGATTCATTTGCAAAGGCTCCTCGGCAGTACAAAGAACAAGCATTAAACATTTTATACATACATTGGTCATACAGTATTACATTACACATTTTGTACATTGGTCACACAGAAAACATATTTACATTAGTTGGTTACCACTGCTAGGATCCTATAGGACCGTGGGTCATTGTAGCAAGATGAGACAGGTTACAGATTTGAGGGATCAATTTACAGAACCCTGAGTCGAGGTTTATATGCAGCTGGATTGTAGGACCTGAGGATATTGTCAGGAGATAGGCTAGTCAATAGGTATATTCTGTTGAGAGGAATGTTGGTAACTGCCACTGGCTTTTGAGTCAAGAAGGATGCTCTTTATACCCGTTTTGAATTGACCAAGACTAGTGGCCGGGGAGATAGAGGGAGGTAGGTTGTTAAGCCAAAGGAGAGCATGATAACGGAAGAACCTTTGCCCTAGAGAGGTCCTGCAGTGGGGGAATAGTAGGGAGGTGTTTGTAGGGCATCTAGGGGTCCTCCTGTGAGTAACTGGCTGGATGATAACAAGATTCATGTTAATTTATTTTCAAATAACTTGCTTCTATGCATTTTCTATTTTTTTTGTCCAGAAAAAAATGATGGCAGCCATCACGACACAGACATTTTTCCTCATGGCATGAAAAACACTAATTCTGAGAAAGTAAAATAGCTCAGGAAAAGTAAATGTATGTGTCATATCAGGGTTATCCTGAAACCCTACCGAACATACTCAGAAGTCACATTTCAAAACCTTATACCTCATGAATCAGTTTATATTTATTCACAAAACTTTCAGAAGGCATAACCTTGGCACAAGCCCCTTCAGTTGTTAAAGTGTTGGAAAAAAATCCATACTGTCTCGGCTGTTGGTGAGAACAGAAAAACTGCCAATAAGGGACAAACGTGATGCTTTTTGAGTATTTGAAATGGGACATGTATTTCAGAATTCTGATAAGTGCCCATTACAAAGGTTCCAATGTCTTGAGAACTTGTCACCTGGACTATGCCTGCCAAATCTGGGACAATTTAACTGAACAATGCCAAAGCTATTAAGGTGAAAAGATTGGGATTTAACATTGAGATCTCAACTCAACCCTAACTATACTTGGGCTGCCATACAAGTTTAATATGTGTGTGTGTGTGTATATACATATATATATATATATATATATATATATATTAGAAGCAAAAAACTCTGTTTAATGCATCAGTTAGGGTTGTTCCACAGCGACAAAAGTGAGGAAATTCGATGTTAGGGTTGAAATCCCCTTTGCACCCCTCCAGCCCACCCCCCCAACTGGAATCGGGTGCTCATTAGATCGTCGGTCCTAACTGTCACCCCATTCTACTATTCCTCACCTTCTTTCCACATGTGATGGGGTGACAGTTAGGACCGATGACCCCAATGCGCACCCTGATTCCAGTTGGAGGGTGGGCTGGAGGGTGCAAAGGAGTTTCAACTCTAACATCAAATTTCCTCACTTTTGTCACTGTGGAACAACCCTAACTGATGCATTAAACAGATTTTTTGCCTCTAATTCCCTTCTTTTGAAATGATAATGAAAATAGTGAATGTAATCTGGGGCGGGACTCGGCTCGCTCCCCACGTGATGTCTTGTCACATTGTAACATTGTGCCTAGCAACGCAAATCATAATGCGCATGGTGATGCAAAGCGAAACAGAAAGAGAAACAGTACTGTAGACAGAAATGTTAAAAACAACGAAAACGCAACCGCAAATAAATGGTAACAGTAATATAAGTGCACAGGCTGGTTTTCCCCAAAAGCTGTATAGAGAAAGAGGGTGAGTAGAATGAATGTATGCAAAATAATGACTCTCGGAACACAAAAATGAGGACTTGGAATAGTAAATTGCTTATATCTCAGTAACCGTATGACATAGAAAAAAATTTAAAAGTCATAAGTATTATCATTTTCCTGGCTAGTTTTTTACTCTTCTCCCATTAGGGGGCTAAGTGTTTTTCGACAAAAAGTCTGTATCTCTCACCGTTTCCAAGATACGGGCCCTGAAAGCTGGTGCGAACGCTGTAATGTTATCCTATGGGAAAAAAACAGAAGTTCGGAGTGCCATAATTTTGCCTCCCTGTAATATTTTTCCACCAAACCACTGAAAGACACATCTGTGGGATGTTGGCTGTGTTCCCTACAAATTTCAGCCCAAAAAACCAAATCTTTATTTTGCAGCAGGGCGCCAAACAATTGCTGCAATGCGTCGTACGCCATAATGTTATCCTATGGGAAAAAGCATCAACTTTGGAGTATCGTAACTTTGCTGCCATGTAATATTTTGTCAACAAGACACTGAAAGGCACATCAGTGAGATGTCAGCTGCCTTCCCTCCGAATTTCAGCCCTGAACTGCAAACCGTTCTTTTGCAGCAGGGTGCCAAAGAATTGCTATCATTTTCCCACAGCCTAGAAAAGTACTGTCGCAATTTGCGAAAGCTTTCACAAAAATTTGCGACACTTTCATGAGTGCGACACTACTTTGCAAAAGTACTTTTTCCAGAAATCTGAAAAACATATTTCTGGGTTGTTTTACCCCAAAATAAAGACATGGCTAGCATCCTCAGGACCCGAATAGGTGAATACAAAAATAGTTAGGTTGCTAGAGGGTCCCAAATTTAAATGGCAATCATTTTTCTGATCAGTAACTGAAAACAAGATGGCAGATTTACGAAAGCAAGAGGGCCATCTGCGACAGTAAAAATGCATTTGTGACACTGTCGAACTTTTTAAGTTTTCCCATTGACTTATAATGGGAAATTGTTTTTTTAATTACTTTTGAACCATTTACGTAACTGAATTACGTGATTTATTTTGAACCAGATGTGGACTGGAGCATCCCAGCAGCAGTATCAACTAGGAGCAGATTTATCCTGGACTCCCTTCAGGGTGCCTTCCTAAAGCAACTGGTCATGGAACCAACTCGGCAGAAGGCAATACTGGACCTTGTGCTCACAAACAGGGACAGTGTGATGGGGTTAAGTGTGGAGGAGCACCTGGGGAACAGTGACCACCAGTCACTGTGGTTTGAAATCACAGAAAGAGCAGAACCAAACCACACAAAAACACGTATCATGGATTTTAGGGGGGCAAACTTTGGGAAAATGGGGAGATACTTGAAAGAGGCATTAAGGGGAATGGGGCAGGAATCAGGGGTTGAGGAACAGTGGGCAGTATTTAAAAGGGGGATTACAAGAGCAACAGAATTATGTATTAAGCAGGTTAGCAAGAGGAAAAGGAAGAGGAGACCATTATGGTTTTCCAAAGAGGTAGCAAAGAAAGTGAAAGCCAAACAGATTGCATTCAGGCAGTACAAAAAGACACAGGCAGAAGGGGATAGGGAGAAGCACCAGGAGAAGCAAAGGGAGGCAGGGAGGTCAGTAAGGGAAGCCAAAGCTCAGACAGAAGAACACATTGCAAAATCAGTGGGTAGTGGGGACAAAGCCTTTACAGGCATAAGTGAAAAAGAAAGACAAAGGGGGGTATAGTGAGACTGAAGGGGAGGATGGGGCGTGTGGAGGATGACAACAGTAAAGCTGACATATTGAACAGGTATTTCTGCTCAGTCTTTACTGAGGAAGAGGAGGGTAATGGGTCTGAATGGAGTACAAGGGGTGAGAATAGTGCAGAAATGGACACAAGTCCCTTTACACGAGAAAGGGTCAGGAAGGAACTGGAAGTAATAAGAGTTGATAAAGCAATGGGGCCAGATGGGGTGCACCCCAGGGTCCTTAAAGAACTAAGAGAGGTGGTGGCTGAACCTCTTGCTATCCTGTTTAGCCAATCACTAGAAACAGGGAGGTACCCAAAGACTGGAGGATAGCAGATGTAGTCCCCTTATACAAAGGTGGGAACAAAGAGGCGGGGAACTACAGACCAGTCAGCCTCACCTCGGTAGTGGGAAGATCATGGAAGCACTACTGAAGGAGAGATTGGTGGAACATCTGGTTGTCAATGGACTACAGGACCCAAGGCATCATGGTTTCACCAGGGAGGTCATGTCAGACCAACCTCATTGAATTTTTGACTGGGTGACTAGGGAGGTGGATCAGAGGAGGGCAGTGGACATAGCCTATCTGGACCTCAGCAAGGCCTTTGACACTGTGCCACATAGAAGACTATTACACAAACTGGGGAATATGGGTGGGGGCAGGACAGTAGTGTGGTGGGTAGGTAACTGGCTGGGCGGCAGGACACAGAGGGTGGTGGTAAATGGCTGTCACTCCACAGAGGGAAGAGTGACCAGTGGAGTACACAGGGATCAGTGCTGGGACCGGTACTATTCAATAACTTCATCAGTGACATTGCGCAGGACCTGGAAGGCAGAATTTCACTGTTCGCTGATGACACAAAGCTCTGTAACAGAGTAGACACACCAGAGGGTGTAGACAGAAGGAGAAGGACCTGCAGAAACTTGAAGAAAGGTCAGGGGTTTGGCAGTTGAAATTCAATGCAAGGAAGTGTAAGATAATGCATATGGGGCACAAAAACCCTGGCATAATATATCAGTTGGGGGGTGAGGATATAGCATGCACCAAGCAGGAAAGGGATCTTGGGGTAATCATCTCTGATGACCTCAAGGCAGGGAAACAGTGTGACAAGGCAGCAGGTAAAGCAAATAGGATGCTGGGATGCATAGGCAGGGGCATCACCAGCAGGAAAAGGGAGGTCATAATTCCACTATACAAGACACTAGTGAGGCCGCACCTGGAGTACAGTGTACAGTTCTGGAGACCTTACCTATGTAAGGACATAGACAGGGTAGAGAAGGTTCAGAGGAGGGCAACAAAGATGGTGCATGGATTGCATCACATGTCCTATGAGGACAGGTTGAAGGCACTGAACATGTACTCCCTGGAGGAGAGGAGGGAGGAGGAAGAGAGGGGGGATATGATAGAGACATACAAGTATCTTACAGAGAAGAACAGGGTGCAGGAATGCACTATTTTTAAGTGAAAAAGATGTTCCAGGACTAGAGGGCATGGGATGAATTTGGAGGGAGGACGATTCAGAGGAAACGTGAGGAAGAATTTCTTCACAGAATGGGTGGTGGACAAGTGGAACACCCTGCCAGAGGAAGTGGTGGGGGCTGAAACAATCACGGGATTTAAGAATGTATGGGATAGACATAAAGGAATTCTGGAGGTCAGGGGTAAGGTGCAACAGACTTCTTGAAAAACATAAACTGAACATAGAAACTTAAATGGGCAGACTGGGTGGGCCATAGGCCCTTATCTGCTGACACTGTCTATGTATCTATGTATCTATGTATTTAATATTTTTTCACAAAATCTTCGAAAGGCACATCAGGGACCCCAGCCGCACGGTTCCTGAAAATTTTGGGCCAATCACGCAAACTGTGCGACCTGTAGGCGCGACCGTAGAATTCCAGAAAAAGCGTAAATGCACACACAGATCATGCTTAACAACTCCACAGCTGTGTATCCGACCAATACAAAACTTGGCATATCCCAAGGCATATGGGTCTTGATCATGTATTCCAAATTTCAGGCAAATCTGTCAGACAGTTGCAAAGTTATTAAGATGCAAAATTTGGGGTTTAACATGTAAATGGCTTCTCAACCCTAACTATGGTAGCACTACCGTGCTACCATAATATATATATATATATATATATATATATATGTGTGTGTGTATGTGTGTGTGTGTGTGTGTGTGTGTGTGTAGACAGACAGACATACAGACAGAGAGAGAGAGAGAGATAGGTAGATAGATAGATAGACAGACAGACAGACAGACAGACAGACAGATAGATGTTATAGGGCACAGTCATGTCCCAGTAGTTAGGGTTAAATCTTCACTTCTATGCTAAATTGAAACTTTTGTGCTTTAATAACTTTGCAACTGGTTATGTGATTTGCATGATATTTGGCATGCACCATCAGAGATCAGTGCTCTCGTGCTGTGTCAAGCTTTGTTCCATTTGGATTTGCTGGTGTAGAGATATAGAGTCTCCAAAAATGTATCAATTACCATTTTTTTGTCAAATTCTTTGTCACCACATTGTGCATAAATGGTGTGGAATTTTGGTCTGGAAATTTTATAGTGTATAGGTCTTGATTCCCAGTTGTGCCTGTCAAGGTTTGGTGAAAATATAATTATCCATTTCAAAGCTATTAAATTTTAAAGTTTCCCATTTTTTCCAATGGAAAAAGTTAGATGTGAGGCTTAAAACAGGATTCTTGATTGAGAAACAGGAGTATTGATTGCAATTTGCATTTTAATAACTTCACAGCCGTTCACATGATTTGCAAGAAATTTGGTATGCGCCATCAGGGACCAAAGATCTCCTGATATGGCAAGTCTTGTTCCAAGTGGATGTGAAGGTGAAGAGATATGGGGTCTTAAAAATGTGTAAATTACTGCTCTGTAGTGATCCACATTGTCAATGGTAAGTCATTAAAACTGGGAATGGTGCACTCCCATCTGGCGAAATGGCACATTCCAAGCTTAAGAATGCTGGGCATATGAGGATTCCAAGCAGTAGCAGCTCCTCAGATAAGCTGTGCCATTCACAGAGGAAGCAGCTTGTCGACCTTCTTTTAAGAATTTTAAGATTTTTCAGTTGGGGCTGCAATTCTGCATAGCTGGTTGGGCTACCTGTTTTCAGGGAGAACGCCTAAACTAAAAATGTGCCTGGTAAGCTGTGGACTTCAAACTGACTAACCTGCCTTATCCATTTCCATTTGTGGACTGAGGCCATAACTACCTTGCTCTAGAGTGTCTAATATTCTCTGATTAAAAAAAGGTACTGCTGGCCTAGTGGCACTGAGAGTTGAGGTGCTGGATGCCACACCTCATGCCACGCCGGCAACCCGTGTTTGGGAACAGACTCGGGATGCTGGGTGTTGGCAGGGGAAGAAGAGGATTGAGCATCTGTAGGAACTGCTCTCCTCTCCTGGGGCGGGTAGTGGGTTGGCGTCACTCCGCAGCAGCCTCTGGTGGAGACTATGAGCACTGCAGAAGGTGATGCAAGGGGAACAGCACAGAAAAGCAGAAAATCTGCCCACGACTGATCAAATGATGGCTAATGGTCCTCTGTTACTGCCAATGCCCTGAAAGAGTGCCTCCACTTCAGCAGAACCCTGGGGCCAAGTATGTGCTGGTTGCCCCCCCGTGCCTTCCCCCTCAGAGGAGGGGGACCTGCCTGACAAAGGGTTACATCTGGGTTACCCCAGGGGTGGCTGCAATGTGAAGCTGGAGTGCTCAGGATGGGACAGGCAGAGCAGGTGAAGGACCTAGGCAGCCTGAAGGAGTGTTGGGCTGTGGGGCACGAGGGGAGAAAATAAATAATAATAAAAAGAAAAGTGCCACAGGTATGTAGATCTTTTATTATTTGGGGTAGCATAGGTTTCCTGGGGGGTTTCCTCATCTTTTAAATCACCCCCAACATCAGGTTGCAGTATTTTTCTGTATTTAAAAAAAAGGGAAACAAAGGGAAAAAGTTAAATAACTGTTTTGTTATAGTGTTTGTGGTGATTGGTAGTTCATAAGGCTTGTGTATTTTTCTCCTCAGCCTTCTGACCTTCTGATCATATGCTCTACCACCATTGAGCCATGTGGTAGTTGGGCAGATGCTTCTTTGTCCCATTGGTTTTCCCATCGTGCACCAGCGTTTGCTGCAAGTGAGGCTATTTTTGATGCAGCTGCATGAAATATTTGATGCAAATGAGTAAAAAAGGTATGCAAGTTATGTTACAAATCATACACAATTTATTTTTACCAAAAACTGCATTTTATTTCTATAACTGGGGCATTGCCATGCATGCAGGTAACACACACATGCATTTAGTCTCTTAAAGGATCAAACAATTTTTTCTACCTTTATAAAGGGACATATTTACAAACTAAATTATCTTTTGGGAACATGTCTTATCAGAATCCGTTAATTATGAAACGATGTAAGACCTGCAAAAGGGTGATAAGGCCCTCCTCATGGGTACCTATTTCCTTCCTTGTGTTGCACAGTACAACATTTCTCTAATGGTTCCCCCCAGCCAATCCTCTAAGCTGGGAATGATGGCACCTTGTTCTTCAATCAGCAGTGGTAAAGCAGAATTACAAAAATGTCTTTTACTTCCCCTGGGTGTGCTTCTGACCCACAATGTCAAGCAGTAATTCCCAGCAGACACATCTGATCCCAAACTGGGCTCCTCAGGTTGGGGGGAGCCCATCCAGGCATGTGCAGGTGTGTTGAAATGAGAATAGGCTGCGGAGACAGATGTACAGGCAGACTTGACCCTGGGCACTTAGTGGATCAGAATGAGGATTTCAGAGATCTTGGGGAAACTTCTGACCTTCAAAAACTACTTACTGATGAAGAAGACCTTCCCTCTGAGGAGGAGAAGGAGGAGGAAGGAGAGTGGACAGAACCCAGATCAAGGATTCCTATACCTCCTCTGTTTTACTTTTTTTTCCTTCTGGATCCTCCCCTCCAGGAACAAGAGGATCCAGACTCCCCACTCACTCGCTGACCCCCAACCCCAGACTTACCCCCCTGGGTGGGGCCACTGAGCAGGAGCTCCTCCCCAAGGAACTTGGTCACTAGCCCTGGCTTGCACCCCCAAGGTGGGGCCACAGGAGTGAGCCCCCCCCGGTGGACCTTGGTCTGCAGTGGGAGTGGTGGCAGAGACAGGGAGCCATCGCTAGTGGGCCGGCATTTTTTTGTGGAGTTTTTTCCCCCGGGGCAGGGACATGTAATGACACCAGCATCTGTCCTGCCCCCTGGCGCATGGTGCCAGACATGCAGGTACCCCCAGCCTCCACCAGAGGACCACATTGCACTGAACTCTCTTCCCCCTTCCCCCCAGAGAAGGAGAGCAGTCACTGGGATTCTCAGTCCTTCTCCGCCTGGCTGACACTCCAACTCCCGAGTCCGTCACCGAACCAGGGATGTTGGCACCTCAAGCAGATGCCTTGCCACTGTGCCAGCACCTCCTCTGTTTTACAACAAATCCTTGCCTTTCCTGATAGCAGAGGCATTTAGATCCTTACAGCTCAAGGAGCAGCAGTCCACAGAGACAGTGTCTGTTAATCCAATTCTGTCGGTTTCTTCCTCTGCTCCAAAATGTTTTCCAAGTTTTTTACACTGTGACCAGATTGTTGAACAAGCATGGGCTGGTGTGGTTTGGAGACAGTATCTTCTGAAAGCACAAACATGGCCTTTTCCCTTTTTAAAGGAAAAATACTGAAATATGGAAGCCCCACTGCTGGAGGACAAGGCGGTGTATAATTCAATCAAACACACCACCATTCCTATTGAGGGTTCTCTTGCCTTGTCAGATTCACATGACAAAAAACTGGATGCTGCTTGTAGAAAGACTTTTACTTCAAATGATACAAACCTTCATATCTTATATGCTTCCTTTATTGTTGCCAGAGCTTTAAACTTGTGTGTCTCTACACTGGGCAGTTTCATCCCTCCAGATTCAGAAGGGGCAAGCATTTTGCAATTGATTGCCATGGCCTCCACTTTTTCTGTGATTCTACAGTGGAAAACTTGCACATGTCAGCTAACTCAGCCTACCATATTGTGTTGGCTATGCGGGGTGTTTGGCTTAGGCACTGATCTGATGACCAAGCTTCCAAGTCTAGACTATTTAATCTACCCTTTGAAGGAGGTCTATTGTTTGGTTCTGGCCTGGATATCATTTTGAAGAAGCTCTAGGACAAAAAGGGTGATCTTCCAGAGTCAAAACAGCAGTGCAAGACCACCTCAATTCAAAGAGGTCAAGGTAGCGGACTGCGAAACCAGTTTTAGGGAGGTTTTTGTCCCTTTTGGAGCTTCGGTAACCATAAACAGAGGTGCCTACTCTGGTAACAAGGGTTGCAGCAACTGAAGGGCCCTGGCCAAAAAGGCCCAAACCAAAAGCCAGGTACCTCACAATGAGGCTATGCGGGCCCATCCCTGCCTCCCTCCCTACCCTTGACGGGAGCCTATAGGATTTTTACTCAAGATGGGCCCAAACAACATCAGACACATGGGTTCTGGATATCCTAGCACTAGTATATGTGATAGAGTGCTCAACAATTCCCTCAAGGGGGTGATTTTGCCATCCCTGGTTTCCAAGGATGCTGCAAAGAGACAGGCAGTGTCAGAGACTCTGAATCACATTATTCAAATTGGAGTAATAATTCCTGTCCCATCATGCAAGCAGGGTCAGAGATTCTTCTCAATTTACTTTGTGGTTCCCAAAAAGATGGGGGGCTTCCGATGCATTTTGGATCTGAACAATCTGAACAAATTTGTGTGTCAAATAACATTCAGGATGGAGTCCCTGAGGTCAAAAATGTGTGTGGTTCAGTCCAGGGTCTTACTAGTGTCAACAAATCTGATGGATGCCTACCCTCACATTCCTATCCATCAGTCACATCAGAAATATTGATGAGAATAAGCTCAGACAACACTGTCACAGTGCATACATAAACAATCATGAAGGCACAAAGAGTAGGGAGATGCTAAAAGAAGCCTCAGATTTTCTCAGGTGGGCAGAGAAAAATCTTCTTTCACTGTGAGCAGTCCACCTAGCAGGAGAATTGAACATTCAAGCAGACTGGCTAAGTCACAAAAATGTTCTTCTGGGGGAGTGGAGATTGAATCCAGAGGTGTTTGACCTCCAGTGCAAAATGTTCAGCATGCCTTAGATTGATCTGTTTGCCTTGAGCTACAGTGCTTGGACTCCATGGTTTTTCAGCTGTGATCAGTGTCCACAAGTATTGGCAGTGGATGCTTTGTCCCAGGATTGGGCCTTCTACAAAGCATATGCATTCCCTCCACTGCCTCATCTTCCCAGGGTCATATAAAAGATAAGACAGTCAAGAAGTTTCCTTCTAGTAGCTCTGGAGGGCCAAGAAGGCTCAGGTTTTTGGATCTGGTGAACCTAGCTCAGCAAGCACACTTTTGCCTTCCAATGCAGGGAGACCTTCTATCTCAGGGTTTCATTCTGCACCTAATCACAGGGGCAATGCAGATTCTGGCCTGGCTCCTGAAAGGAGGAGACTCATGAAACTAGCTTTTTCCAAAAAAGTAGTAGATACTTCAATGGCTGCATGGAAATCATCTACTTCTGCAGCCTATGCCCATGTATGGTTCCTCTTTTAAGCATGGGCCAGACAGAAGGAACTCTGCCCTTCCAAGGCTTCAGTTCCTCAGATCTTAGATATTTTGCAGGAAGGTGTGGAGAAGGGCTTGGCTTTGAACACTTTGAGAGGCCAGGTCTCCACTTTCAGAGTGTCCTTGAGCATTCTCTTATAATCATAATCATACTTTATTTATATTGCGCTTTTCAAATGCCAAAGCACAGCACATAAAAACATACATCAATAATAAATAGAAATTAAAATATAAAACACAGTTAAAAAGACAACAAAAAAGGGCTAGTCAAATGCTAATACAAACAAAAAACTCTTCAAAGAAGCCTTAAAGGATTCTGTGGACGGGCACTCTCTAACACGATGAGGTAGAGAATTCCACAGGGTTGGAGCCACAAAAGGAAAAGCTCTGGCCCCAGAGGATTGAAGACAAACCCTGGGAATCTCTAGCAATCCCTCATCGGTGGAATGGAGTGGGCAGAGAGGGCAGTAGGGCCGCAGGAGATCTTGCAAGTAGCTTGGTCCCTGTCTGTGTAGGGTCTTGTAGGTCAGTAATGCGACCTTGAAGGTAATCCTCCAATGTACCGGCAGCCAGTGCAGTTCACACAGAACAGGTGTGATGTGGCAAGTTCATGGTAGCCCAGTCAACAACCTGGCTGCAATGTTCTCCACCAGCTGCAGGTGGTGGAGGTCTACCCCCGGCAACCCTAGATATAGTCCTGGGGACTAACAGAGAGATCATTTATTTTCTGTGTGCATTTAGAAAGAGTTGACCTGTCTTCTGATCCCCGGTCCCTCCATGGGATCTAAATTTTGTTTTGAATGCTGTGTGTAAGGAGCCTTTCAAACCAATGTCATCCATCTAGTTGGATATGATGTCTTTCAAAGTGTGTTTTATGGTGGCTATGTGCTCCACCAGGAGGATCGGCATGCTCCAGACCTTGTTGCATAAAGAGCCATATATTATTATGCATAAGGATAAGGTGGTTCTTAGAACAGTCCAATCTTTCATTCCAAATTTGCAAATGGCCTTCCATGTGAACCAGGAGATATGTCTTCCATCCTTTTGTCTGCAACCTTCTCATCCAAAGGAGAATGAGTTGCACAAGTTAGATTTGTGAGGGGCTGTTAGAACATACCTCAAATGGATGGAGGTGCTCCAAACTTCAGAGAGCCTTTTTGATCTCTTTGGAGCATCCAAACAGGGTCAAAAAGCCTCAAAGGACACTCTACTTTGCTGCGTGAGAGCCTGGAATTTTAAGGCCTATGTTGCAGGAAAGAAGAGACCTCTGGCCATTATCAGAGCTCACTCTACAAGGCCTATGGCGATTTCCTGTGCAAAGATGGAGGAGTCTTTGGTTCTAAAACTATGTAAGTCAGCCATATGGTCTTCCAACCACACTTTCACTAAACACTACAAATTAGATGTTCAGAGTTCAGCTGATACAGCTTTTGGTCACAGAGTTTTACACCCAGCAGTTGTAAGTGATCCGTTGCAGTATAGTCTTCACTGAAATATGAGATAATATTCTCCCTCCCCCCCATCTGGTCTATTTACTGCTTTTTAGAAACCATTTGTAATGACTTCCCATTGACTAAGTGGAGCACTACAGAAAGAAGAAATTAAATTCATACTTACCATAATTTCCTGTTTTGTTAGCTCCAACATTGTCAATGGGGCCCACCCAGGAGCCTGTTCTTGTGGTATAATATTATCCAGAATGCCAGGAGGAATGTCCATTAGTTAATTTAAATCCCTTTGTCTTGGGCATCCTTCTATTTTATGCTGCTGCACTAGGTTTTTAAGCAGACTGCACCATGCATCTTAACAGGTACAGTTGTAAGCCTTTTTTGTTGTCTCCTTTTTATAGGTAGTTCTTACAGCATGTAGATTGTTTAACAGAGTTAATCATTATGTTTTTTATCAGTCTCTCAGTTGCAGAATTTTGATGGAGTGAGATGAGTGGGTTTTACATTACTTTGTCAAAAAGAACCTCAGTCTGAACAAACCAAGAGTCAGCCATAAATGACATCCTGTTTCATCGTTTTTCTGTCCGCAAGGTAAAACAATTTTTATTTTTTGTAAATTTAATACGCTTTATTAAAATTACATACATACCATCCAAAAGATCTAAAACAGTAAGATGGAAAAGATATCTAATATAACCAACACAATACCACAGAAAAGAAAACAATCAACAAACTCTCAACAAGACCCTTCCCACTCCACATCCCCCATCAACACCCCCCATGGAGCACAGTGAAAAAGATAAAGTTAGAAGGCAAGGTAAGTTCTCAGGATATCCAAACGTTTGCAAACATCTAACGAGACAGAAGGGCCTCAAAGGGTTCCCAGCATTCCCTGTATCTCTTAGTTCTGTCCTTATAGTGGGCTATACATTTCTTGACTGCCAAAATCTGTAAAATGTCCTGGTATGATGGTATGATTTCATTCATCCAGTGGCAGAGAATGATAAGTTTGGCAGTCATCAAAATTAAGGCCATATATGCCTTATTGGGGCTGAAAAGCACATTTGGAAAACCCCCAACAAGACAGACCTGTGGGGTAAAGAAGGAGTACAAACCAAACCAGGGGCCAAGAGGGTCATGAATAGTCACCCCCAAAAAGGAACTAACTTGGGGAAATCCCAAAGAATATGCTTATGGGAGCCCATCCCAGAGCCACATCAGGAACACTCAACTGAGGGTTTGTGCCCCATCCTAAACAGCTTTTGAGGAGTATAACAGATATTATGTAAAATACAAAATTGTGTGAAATGATACTTATCCTGCTTAATATATTTACAAATCTGGTGCCATAACAATTGTCATTTCTTAGGATCAAGCTGCAAATTCAAAGCCTGTTGCCAATAGAAGCATACCCCCTGTAAACTTTCAGGATTGATGGATTTAAAATAAGTGTAAAATTTAGAGGTGGGATGAGGTTGTTCAGCAAGGAACAAAAATTCCCAGAAAAGGGAGTTAGATTGAATGTTCAAAGCCTGTGGGCCCCAAATCTGGTAATTGTTCTGGAAAATTGAATGTGTTTAAATGTGTGGTAAACTGGAATGGAAAATCGTTGTTGTGTTGTTCCAACGGAAACCACATTACCATTGAAAAAAAAGGACCCCAAGGAATCATGCCAGAGTAGAGGACAGATGTTGAGAGGGGTGGGATGATTGGCTACGCAAACATTAGGATTACCTACAATAGGTTGTGACAGGTTTCTGTACCAGTCAACCTTCATATATAAACATAATTGTTTAAGAGCTTCAAGTTACCATATAAGTTGAGTGTTATTTAAATGTGAAGGAAGGGAAGAAGGTGACACATACAACAAACTAGAACATTGTAAACCATGTTTGAGACAAATCTGGGACTCTAAAGAGAGCCAGAGAGGAGAGCAAGCCTGATCTCCAAAGCACATTTTCTGGAGCTGGAAGGACACTACTTTCTTCAACTGCGAGCTGTGTGAGAAATTCTATATTGCACTTGATATCTGAAACAAACGTGCACTTTTGCTAATTCTGTGGGAGATGAAACTAACCACCCTTGGTAATTGCTTTTTATTCACATTTATTTAGTGTTTAACCAAGAAGGGGCTTGTAAACTCTGTTTATCTTGTTAGTAACTTCAGAAGGATTTAAATACTGCATTTGGGTAGGTCCTTGGAGGTAGCTAGATTGTCTACTAGGATTTGCTGACAGTTAAACTATTTTTAAATGAATTACAGTTGGCTGAGGAGTTGAAAAGAAACTTGCAAACTCTGCTTATCTTGGAAGTAACCTCATAAGTGTTTGAATACTGCATTCTGGTTGTCCCTTGGGGTAGCTGGATTGACTACTAGGATTTTGGGACAGAAACTATTTTAAATAATTTACTGGGCAGAGGAGTTTGTGATAGTTAAACTCTTTTAACAGAGTTACTTAAGTTAAGGAGTGGTCACAGAAAATCCTGCAGTGTGAAACAGGAAAAGACAGTCTTTCAAGCAACAGAGGGTGGTGGATCTAGGTTTACGTTTGTTTGTTACAATTCTTAAGATTTTCAGTGCAGGAAGAGTTTAAAGCACAGCTGACTTATTTTGGGACTGACAGCTCTCGGAGCACAAATCTCCAGGCCTGTTTTGGGGCTGGGAAGGTTTACCTGTGTCTGACTTGGATGTGTGGATTTTTCTTTGTTTGATTAGCAGGGTATTTCTCTATCAAATTGTTGTGTAGGGCATCTTGCTGACAGGAAGGCACTCATTGCAGCAGTGGGTCAGAGCTTTTAGCTGATTGTTTTCAAGGGCACAGTTTAGGCCCAACCCCTTCCCATCCCTCACCCCACCCACCTCTGGAAATAGTTCCTTTATACCTGAGGTTCTGACATCATTTCCTCAAGAGTGCAAGGTGCATGTCACTGTCATATCCTCTCTAGCACACTGCACTGACAATATAAGCATACACATTGTATATTATAAATACATATTTCTATATTTACAAACCAATCACACACAAAACAAAACAAAAACAAATGTGGGAGTAGAAAAATGTAATGGCTGTGGAGCAGCAGTCTTCCGGGAGTCTTTCTGAGGCTGAGATGCTGCCCTATTTTCAGACAACTCTCTGCCCTGAGGGAGGAAGTTGCCCGTCTTCAGGCCACACTGGACAGTAGTACGGAGACCTTCCCCCAGGCCACACTGGACAGTAGGAAGGGAACCTTCCCCATCCAGACAGCACCACAGCCACCACCACTACCTCAGAGGTTGTGAAGAAAACACAGCAGTTGGACCACAGTGGACTCAGGAAGGGTGAGGATGGTGGAATGGAGGCACACCCAGTCAGTTGTTCCACTCCACAATCCATACACCATTCTGGGGGAGCATAGCTCCCCTATGGATGCACCCACAAAGGAGACTAAGGAGGCTGAGGACAGCTGTCACAAGGGAGGCCCACAGGAAGGAGGCAGAGGACACCACAAGGAAAGGAAGCAGCTCCTGGTGGGGGACTCAATTATTAGAGGGATAGAACTGGGAGGAGCTGGAAAACTGAAGTAAGGTGCCTGCCTGGTGCCATGGCTTAGAGGGACAGGAAGTGCATCCCTCAGGATCACAACAACAGCTGCAAGGGATTCTGAGCTGGACATAATTGTCCACCTAGGACAAATGACGGCCTCATCATGAGGTTAGAGCAGTGCAGGAGGACATTGCAGAGTTGGGGAGGGGCCTAAGATAAGTAGCACACACAGTATCCTTCTCAGAGGTGCTGCCTGTCAAAGGCATGGGGAGGCGAGGTAATTGGCACCATGCAGTTTAATGAATGGTTGAAAAATGGTGTGGAGCACAGGGTTTGGCTTCATTGGGGACTGAGGTTCCACCTGGAGGACACCAGCCTATACTGGCAGGATGGTCTGCATCTGTCCAGGAAGGGAACAAGTCTTTGAGCAATCGGTTTAAATGCTTCATTGGCAAGCTTTTAAACTAGTCAAAGGGGAGGCACTGACAAGCAGCAGAAAATCCCAGCCTCCCTACAAAACAGGGTACTAAATGAGAAAAGACCAAGGTAGAATGGTCAGTGGGGATGCTGCAACAGAAGTTAAAGCCATCAAAAATGGAGAGCAATGAGTACCAATGCCCGTAGTCTAGGTAACAAGCCTGAATTAGTGGCCTTGATGGAGGAGGAACATCTGATATCGTGGCAGTCACAGAAACATGGTACACACAAAACCATGACTGGGACATAAACATACCAGGATACACTATCTACAGGAGGGACAGGGAGGGTAAAAGAGGAGGAGAGAAGTTCTTACATAATGGAAGGAATAAAAGCAACAGAACAAAAGGGTAAACAGGGAGGAGAAGAAGCACTGTGGGTAAATTTGGAGACAGGCAATGGCACCACAATCAGCACAGGGGTTGTATACAGACCCCCTTCCAGGGGAGGAAATGAACAAGGAAATGATAGAAAGTATACTTAGAATGGCAGAAAAAGGGGAGATCTTGCTGATGGGTGATCTGAATATGCCAGATGTTAACTGGAGTGCAGTTGCAGCTGCCACTTCAAAGAGTGCAGTTATTCTAGATGCCCTACAGGGGGCATGCCTTAGACAACTAGTATTGGAGCCCACTCAAGAGGGAGCAATATTAGACTTGATACTCTCAAATGGAGATGGAGAGAGGATCACAGATGTAGAAGTGGGTAGCCATCTGGGAACTAGCGACCATCGAACAGTATGGTTCACAATAAACACAGCAATAGAGTCAAGCCATACAAAGACAAAAGTACTGGACTTTAGGAGGGCTGACTTTGCTAAATGTGGGTGAGTGCCTAAGGAATGCACTAGCAAATGGGCAGGAAGGAGGGTGGAAGAACAATGGGGAATAATAAAACTGCCATCACAGAGGTAACGAGCCTTGTGTGAAGCAAATAAACAAACAAGACGATGTAAGAAACCACTATGGTTCTCAAAGGAAGTGGCAGTGAAGGTTCAAGAGAAAAAGAAAGCATTCAAAAGTACAAAGAATCGCAGAAGGAGCAGGACAGAGAACTGTATCAATTAAAGCAAAAGGAGGCTGGGAAGGCAGTCAGAACAGCAAAGGCCCAAACCGAGGAAAAGATAGCCAACTCAGTTAAGAAGGGGGATAAAACCTTTTATAGGTACATCAGGGAGCGAAGGAAGACAAAGGAGGGATAGTGAGGCTTAATAAAGGGAGGGAGGGTGGGCAGAGGAAGACTGTGAAAAGGCAGAGATACTAAACAAATATTTTTGCTCTGTATTTACAAAGGAAAGAGGGAGGTACATAAAACAAACAGTAGTAACACTCTGGATACAGAAGTTGATACCGCCCATTTACAGAAGAAAGGGTTCTGAAAGAACTCTTAAAACTGAAGGTGGACAAAGCAATGGGGCCTGATAGGATTCATCCCAGAATTCTAAAAGAACTAAGGGTAGAACTAGTGACACCACTGACTACCCTTTTTAACAAATCATGGAGGATGGGGTGGTACCCGAGGACTGGAGGAGGGCAGATGTGATTCCCTTCACAAAAGTGGGAGCACGGCAGAAGCAGGAAACTATAGACCTGTTAGTTTAACCTCAGTGATAGGGAAAATGATGGAATCACTTCTAAAGGAAAGAATTGTTGAGTATCTAGAGGCCAGAGGGGCACAGGACCCTACGCAGCATGGATTCACAGTGGGAAGGTCATGCCAGATGAATCTGATAGATTTCTTTGACTGGGTTACCAAAGTAGTAGATCAGGGAGGGGCTATGGACATGGCCTACCTAGACTTTAGCAAGGCATTTGGCACAGTCCCACACAAAAGATTAATATACAAGTTAGCCAGCCTGGGAGTGGGTCCCAAGATGACAGCCAGGGTAAAGAATTGGCTGGAGAATAGGACACAGAGAGTAATAGTAAATGGAGTCCACTCAGAAGAAAGGAGGGTTACTAGTGGGCAACGAGGGTTCAGATAGACCGTCCTCTAATGTCTTATAAGCTACATTGCAGAAGGACTGAAGGAAAGTATGTCTCTTTGCAGATGACACTAAGATCTGCAACAGAGTTGATGCACAGGCTGGGGTGGAAAGGATGAGAAGGACTTGGCAAGGTTAGAGGAATGGTCAAATGTATGGCAGCTTAGATTCAATGCTAAGAAGTGCAGGTAATGCACCTGGGAAACAAAAACCCAGGGGAAGAGTACACAATGGGGGGGTGAATACTAACAACAACAAAAATGGAAAGGGACCTGGGGTTAGTCATATCAGATGATTTAAAGATGGGCAAGCAATGTGAGAGGGCAGCAAGAAGGGCTGGGGGGATACTGGGATGCATAGGGAGAGGCATCACCAGTAGAAAACAGGAAGTTATTATCCCTCTGTACAGACAGCTGGTGAGACCCCATCTGGAGTACTGTGTGCAGTTCTGGGGACCCAATCTCCGCAAAGCCATAGACAGGATGGAAGCTGTCCAGAGGAGGGCAACTAAAATGGTGCAGGGTCTGCACCAGAAGACATATGAAGAGAGACTTAAGGAGCTTAATATGTATAGCCTCGAGGAAAGGAGGGAGGGGGGACATGATAGAAACTTTCAAGTACCTCAAGAGAATCAACAAAGTCCAAGAGGGTAGTATCTTTCACAAAAAGAGGTGTGCACGAACAAGAGGGCACAATTTGAAGATAGAGGGGGGCAGCTCAGAGGTAATTTAAGGAAGTATTTTTTCACAGAGAGGGTTGTGGATGCATGGAACAGCCTTCCGGAGGAGGTTGTGGAGTCAAAATCAGTGGTGGAATTCAAGCATGCATGGGATAGTCATAAGGCAATTCTCGGGGGTTGGGGTAGGAAGAAGTAAGCTGCTGGTTAACTAGGATCTGCAGCTTATCCAGTAGGTAGGGAAATGGGCAGACTGGGTGGGCCAAGCGGTCCTTATCTGCCGTCAAATTCTATGTTTCTATCTGAGAAGGTATCTGGAGACTGGCTCCATTTAAAGAGCCTACTGCTGTGAAGTGTGCAGTAATGTAAGAAAACATAAGGTAGACGAAGACCCCCTCTCTCCTTTGGGAGTGTCAATTTGAAGTATACCTGGAGACCAACCCCTTTTTTCCATAGGAATTCTGAAATAAAACATTGAAGCCAGGAAAATCAAACTTTAGGAAAAGAAAGGCCAAGCATGCCCAATGGCTATAAAATCCAAGGTAGGATGTTCATTTTAATGATATTAACTCTACCCCAGAGGGAGATAGGGAGGGCAGTCTACCACTTCAAATCATCCTTAATTGTTGAGAGTAAGGATGAGAAATTCCTTTTTGTCAGCTCAGAGATAGATCAAGAGAAACAGATCCCCAGGTAAGTGATAACACTAGGTTCCCAATGAAGACCCAAGTCCAGAATATGTTGTTTAGAAATATAAACATTCAGGGGTAGAACCTGGATTTTGTCAAGATTGGGTTTATACCCAAAACTCTTGAATCTCCCCAAGGGCCGCAGGAAGTGAAGACTTAGGGAATGTAAAACAGTTTTTCTATTTATCATTTAGAAGGTAGAGTTATGTATTGTGTTATATCATTTATAAATGGACATTATGGTAGTCAAAGTTATTAGAGCACTTCAAGGTTAGCAGTGACTGGGGAGTTGCTGCTGCTTGGAATCCTCATATGCCCAGCATTCTAAAGCTTGGGCTGTGCCATTTCCCCTGATAAGGGTGCACTACACCACATTGTAAAGACTTCCCATTGGCAATGCTGGAGCTAACCGAAAAGGAAATTAGGGTAAGTATGAAGTTAATTATTTTTTTTTTGTCAAATTCTTTCTCATCACATTGTGCAACAATGATACATAATTTTGGTTTGAAAATGTTAGGGTATATAGGCCTTAAGTCACAGTGGTGCCTTTTGAAGGTTTGGTGAAAAAATATTAATCCATTCCAAACTGATAATATTTTAAAATTTTGCATTATTTCCTAAGGAAGGAGTTAGATGTCAGGCTCAAAACTGGATTCTTGATTGTGAAACAGGATTCTTGATTGCAATTTGCGCTTTAATAACTTTGCAGCTGTTCACAACATTTGCATTACATTTGACTTGCTCCATCTGGGCCAACAATCTCTTGATTTTGCAAGCATTGTTCCAGTTGGATGTGCAGGTGTGGAGATGTTGGGCCAGATATTCAAAACATTGCCCCGAGGCTAAATTAGCACTGCCTGGCAGGCAAACTTAGCCAGGAGCACAAAACAAGCCATATTCAAAAGGAATAGTCCAGGGCAAACAGCTTCTGAATATAGCATGGGAATGAGGCCGGGCAATCTGGGCTGGGAGTGCAGGGCAAACAGCCCTGGAATAAGACAGCTCTGAATATGGCAACCAGGAAGTGCAAACCACAACAGCAACACAGTGCACAGCGACGTGAAGGTAGGTAGAGATGAACTATGTGGCCAATGTGTGTGCCAGCAAATGCGTGGACCAAGTACAGCTGCAGGCAGCAGCATATGTGAAAGTACAGTGTGCAAAACTGTAAAATATTCCCCAAACTGTTAGCGCAGAGCTAACACGTTTGACGGGTTTAGTACAGGGTTAAACAGTTAGCTCGGTGCAAACACATTTGCCCGGCGCTAAACTTTGGCATATTCAAAAGTGACATGCAAATGAGCCTACTTAGGTAGTCTGTGGTCAAGCATCCAGATAAGCATCTCATTATGCCCTGATTTGCATGCAGTTTGCAGTGGGCTAACTGCTTAGCCCTGCGCTAAACCCGCTCAAACGTGTTATTGCTGTGCAAACAGCTTGGGGAATATTATAGTTCTGAACATTACTTCCACATGCGCTGCTGCCTGCAGCTGTACTGGGACAACGCAGCATAGGCACAGATGGTGGTGGTGCTGCATGCAACTATCACATTGTAGGTCATGCTACAGTGCACAGTAGAAACTACAGTAGCAAGGGGGCCAGTAGTGTGTGGACACAGCAATGCCTATGGTGTGTAGGGCAGTGATGATGACTGCACTATACACAGTGAGAGGCCCAACCTGCGGGTGTTTACTGACACTGGACATTACTGTTACGCTGTTGTGTGAACCACAGATGCTGCACCTGTGGCATGGGATGCTCACAGTGACATGTACATTTCTGGCTTTGTGTGCTATGGCAGTTGTACAGCTGTGCGGTATGTGGCCGAGGGGGCTTATATTATCTGAAAGGCACACTGGTGTTGGGGTATTCCCAATACTGGCCCATGTGCACTGCATGATGTGTCCCAGCCTTGTGGCCACACCTGGTCTGTAGCACAGCCTCACCACCCATACATGCTCCCAACATCCTCCATGCCCACAGTTCTGCATGTACGTGCTGGTATCTGTTGGTGTCCACAGAAGTGCGGTCCACAGGTGTGTGCTGTATGGTCACACACTGCCATGCTGTTCACTGGTGGCAGGGTCACCACTTACTGCCTGGCATGGCTGGGACTGGTGGCAGATGATGGCATCAGTGATGCCATCACTTCATCATTGTGATGCCATCAGTTAGCAGCATGCTTTCTCTATGTTTGGCTTTATTTATGTGTCCTATTTATTTGTTAGGGTCACGCTAAACCCACCCAAACACCACGCAAAGCCATAGTGTCATGCAAAGCTGATTGCCCAGGGTTAAGACAAGCTTTTCCTGGGCGGTAATGTGCACAGCGCTAAGTGTTGCCCTAAGTTGCGCAAAACCACTTAGCATGGTGCTAGTCGCTGAATATAGCATTGCGCCTGTATTCATGTCAGTTTGCCCCTTGCATACATTATAATTTTGTCTGGTGCTAATGCAGTTTGCCTGCGCTATTTGACCTTTTGAATACAGCAGACCCACGCTAATCCCGCGCTAAATCTGCGCAAATGGTATTTGCCCGGTGCAAAGTTTTGAATATCTGGCCCATGGAGTCTTGAATAATGTATAAATCACAGTTTTTTTTGTCAAATTCTTTGTTACTGCATTGTGTTTCTAACAGTAACACCCCACCCCCACCCTGCAGGCAGCAGCATGTGTGGAGTGTGCCTCACCAATTTTAGCCCTGACGCTCACCCCATTTTCATATAGTGTGCCCATTTCAGCTTACTTACTCATGGAGTGAGCATTAGGGCTGAAAATTGCAAGGCACACCCCACAACTGCTGCTGCCTGCGGGATGGTGGTTTGGTGTTAGGGTTGGAAACCCTAATGACACATTTCCCTATGTTTGTCACTTTAACCCTAACTAGTGCATTAATTAAATTTTCTGCAAAGAATATTATAGGGAAATGCTCACGCCCCTATAGTTAAGGTTGGTCTTGGACTTCTACGTTACATTCAAATTTTTGTACCTTAATAGTGTTGGAAGTTTTTGATGAAATAGCCCAACATTTGGCATGCGTGATCATTTTGCCAGTGTCTCATGATATGGAATATTTGTGGTGGTATCTTGTATGGTTTTTGAGATAAGGGGGCAGATATTCAAAATGTAGCACAGCACGCAAACCAATAGCAAGGCAATAGAGCAGGACTAGCGTGGAGCTGCAATATTCAAAGGACCAGTTAGCGTGCACTAACTGCAATAGCGCAGGGCAAAATGATAATGTATGCAAGGGGCAAAGTAGGGGGATGGCCTGCATACATGTGCTATGGGATATTCAAAGCCATAGCACCACACCAGGACACATAGTTTGACATGTAGCATAGTGCTAGCTACTGCCTATAAAAGGCTGGTCTTCACCCAGGGCAAATCACTGAGGGGGAAGGACCACACCAGGAAGTGGAAAGGGCTGCAGTGCCAATAGCAGTGATGCTGCCACTGATGGCAGTAGTAGTGGAGGAGGAGGAGAGGGAGCAGGGCCAACATGGGCCGCAATACAGGCCAAGGAGACGGTATGCTGCAAACAGGTGGTACCGGCCCAGGGTCTCCTTTGAGACCCTGCCAGATGAGCACATCACTGGCTGGTACAGGATGAACAGGGGTATGTTGAGGCAGCTATGTGAACTCCTGCATGAGCAGCTGCACCCCAACACCAGATGCAGCCATGCCATAACAGTAGAGGAGAAGGTGACAGCAGCGATGTGCTTCCTAGCCACAGGGACATTCCAACGACTAATGGGGGTCACCATCAGTGTATCGCAGTCTGCCATCTTATGCCTCCTGACCCAGTTCCTTGAAGCTTATCTGCCACACACTGGAGAGTGCATAGTATTCCCCAGCACAGCAGCTGAGTGCAGAGAAACCATGCAGCAATTCCATTGAGTTGTGTACCTACCAGGGGTACTTGGTGCCATTTACTGCACCCTTGTCCCCATCCGTGCTCCACCTGGTGATGGCAGTGAGGTGTATGTCAACAGAAAGGGGTACCACTCCATCAGTTGCCAGGTGGTGTGCGATGCAATTGGGTGCATCAGTAATGTCTATGCACAGTACCCTGGCAGTGCCCACGACGCCTTCATCTGGCACCAGTCCTGGCTGTGCCGGGCATATGAGGAGGGCAGGATACCCAGTGGGCACCTAGTCAGTGAGTAGCAGCAAACAAGGCACACACACACACACACCACAACAGGGGTTGGGATAGGGAGGGGAAGTCAAGGAAGGGGCATGGGAGAGCAACACAGGTGGTGCAAGACAGCAATGGGTAGACAGCAGAATATCACTAACAGGTGCATGTCTCTCAACAGGGGACAGCACCTATCTCTTGAGACCCTGGCTGCTGACATCAGTACTCTTGTCCGGCCACAGTGGCTGATGAGATGTACAATGAGGCACACTCTGCCACCAGAAACATCAGAGAGAGGATGTTTGGCATACTGAAGATGCACTTCTGATGCTTAGACACATCAGGCAGTGCCCTACAGTATAGGTCTCAGAAGGTATGACGTATCTTTCTAGCCAGTTGTATGCTGCACAACATGGCAATGAACTGTGGGATACAGGCACCTGAACCTGAGGGACAGGCCGACAGTGACCCAGAGCCAGTGGTCAGGGGGATAGTGGAGCAACTCGAGAAGAGAGATCCTTGTATGGCCCACAGGGCCCTGGAGCACAGGGCCACCATCATCAGGCCAGAGACTGAGTACACACAGCACAGCAACAAGACACAATACAATGGTAAACAGTTTATTATGTACAGACAATCACAACAGTGCTGACAGCCAACAAAGCATGTGCACAATACAGTGGTACTGAATGCACACGTGACATCAGTGTGATGGGTAGGTTGTGCAGGACACACATGTGTTGAGGACACACATCCATGGTACAGTGATGTGGGTGATGCCTGATGTGTGGCAGCAGTGTGGGAACGGACACCATGACTGTGCATGTATGAATGTGCAAGTGATTGTGTGTGTGTGTGTGTGTGTGTGTGTGTGTGTGTGTCCGTGTGACAGCATGAGTGCAAGTTTGTGCAGGTGTGTGGGAGTGGTAGTGTGCACATGTGAGTGTCAACAATGCACATGTGCATGACGGCCATGCCTATCTATGGTGGCTATGATCACACACATGGCGAACACCACATATGCGGGACACAGAGCCAGGGGTGCTCTGAGCTGAGGACACAGTAGGGCAGGACCACGGTGAGGCAGGGAGGGCAGACCGCCTGTGCCCCCACTGACCAGCAGACCCAGAAAGGGTGGCCAGATACCTATGGTGGTGCTGGACACCTGCCAATGCGCATGCAACACTGTGGTGAGGTAGACCACTGTGGCCGTGAGCCCTGCAAAGCCGTGGTCAAGTGTGGTAACCATGCGGCCCAACCTGTCCTCAGCCTGCTGTTCTGCCTGTGCAAAACCTAGGGACACTGACTCTTGCATCTGTGAGAGCTCATGCTTCAGCTCCCACCACAGGCCATGTAGGTCCAGTTGGGACTCCTGCTGGGATGTCAGTGTGGCCTGGAGCAGAGGGCAGGCCCCCTGGGGTGTCCAGCTTTATGGCCGCAGCACCCTCAATGGCAGCTGGTGCTGGTGCCTGCAACTCACCCTGGTGGAGACGCTGTTGCACCAGTGGAATGTCCTGATGCTGCAGGCCACTGGTGGTGAGCTGTGAAACCTGCAGAACCTGCACCCCTACCCATGGAAGGCACCGCATGTCCAGTAGGGCATACCTGTCCCCCACAAGGCCAACCACCGGCTGCATGGGAACACCCATTCTGGCATGGCAATCCACCCCACTGGCACCAGTGTTGCAGACTGCACCCTGCCCCACCCCTGTGCCCCCCTCCACTGGCCCCTCCACAGGCAAGATGTAACCTCCCTCTGACACATCCGACTCCATGTTGCTGGTGACTGTCAGCAGGATTACTTGCACACCACTGAGATCCTCCACCTGGGCATCCTCCAGGGCTGCACTGAAGTCCAGGTCCCCACCACCATTGGAGCCCTCCATGACAGGTGTACCCCATGTCCAAGTGAGTGCCACACATGGTGCGTGGCTGAGGGTCCACGACCGGCAGCTAGTCCAGAGGTCGATGGCAGGTTCTCCTCCTCCTCTACATCTGTTCCCATGGCAGCCATCCCAGCCTGGTCCTGGCATGCTGCAGGCCCTGAACACACCACTGTGGAAGAAGATGGGACAGAGTTACTGACTGGTGCGTGCACAGTGTGCCTCATCACCACCAGTACATGCACACCCTAGGATACGTGCCACCCACCACAGACATGTACACCTCACACAGCAGCCCCACAGACATAGACCATGGCCACATGCACACACCCACACCACAGTGCACATGTCCTGGCCTGTCAGCCGGGCACTGTTGACATGCAAACCCACCCCATGTGTACAGTGTACACAGCAGAGCACCCCCCACAGTGCACCCCAGGCATGATGCCAACACCAACACCCAGCACCTGTGCAGTGACACCATGCAGGGTGCACACACGCGGATACAGACCTGTCCTAGGTGGTGTGAGTGGCGTCTCACACCCTTCATCAGGCACTCTGGCATCGGCAACCTGGTGAAGTGTGGATGCCACCACAGCCATAAGTGGGTCCTCCTGCCGCTGTTGTGTGGATTGTGGACCACCTCCAGTCCACAGTCTATCATGGATCTGCTGTGCCTCCTCCTCCTTGGCCTGTCACGGCAGATCACTCCAGTGCTTGCGCACTGCAGCAGTCATTCTTCCATGGCCACCGACGGCATTCACCCCTGTCATCACCTCATCCCATGCCCGGCGCACCACCGCATCTGTCACCTTATGCTGCCACCGCACCTGGTCCCTCTCTTTTACACCATGCACCAGCGTCTTCAGCTCATACTGTGAGAAGCGATGTGCCTGTATGCATTCAGGTCATGCTGTGGTATCTATGGGTGAGATGTAGAGAGATATGTGCCACCAGCTGTGGTGGGCCTGTGGTGCATGGCACATGTGGAACAGTATGTGCATGCGACCCCCAACGGCCACACGGACAACCCAGTAGTGGCATGGTGATGGTAGAGGTCAGCATGTGCGTGTACCGTGCACACAAACACAGTGTACTGTGGCCACCCCTGCGTGCACCATGCCACTGTATAACTGATGGCATACACCATGTACAGACTGCACACACTGGACTCACATAGGCACCGTCAGTACCCATACCATTCATGTGCTCCCTGGGTTGAAGGGCATCCCAACGCTCACCACCTGGCATTGCACCACACCCCCATCGGCCCTCTAGGGGACATGTGCACCACACACAGGGCGCGGACTCTACAGATGGTACACATACAATAGCAGGCTACCAGGCACAGATGACATGGTGCTTTTGATGTCACAATGAGATCCACACAGTCCTGATCCTGTGACCCCTGTGCTGTGGCTGTGTACCACCATCAGAGGGTCTGCAACCTTCCATGTCCCATGTCCAGGGTGTCAAACGAGGGTCCATGGACCCCATGTCGGTGTGCCACTGTTGTGCAGGCCATGGTGGGGCCCCCATAGCCCAGTCACTGGCACCCACAGTGTGCAGCTGGTGCACGCACAGCACTGGCTGACGCAGGTGCACGGGCCCGGCACACAGATCAGTCAGCTGGATAGCTGGCCCAATGGCCTTGTGCACCATTACGCAGCACTGTGATGGCCAGTGGGCCTGCAATCAGCAGCCCTGTCCCCAGCCTGTACAATTGCAGACTGCTGGTGTGCAGTGTGTACTCCCAGGCCCTGTGATGCACCAGTGCCCTTCCATCAGGCCTCCGGCTGCTATACAGACCAGCCTCTCACTGCTTTGCCTCCTGTGACATGGCTCTGTCCATTGTGCCTGTTCGTCTGCAGCTTCTGATATGTGCTGCAATCCCACAACACAACACCGGTGGAGCACTGCTTGCTCTTTTACAGCCCAGCCAGGCAATTCAGCCTGTTATGCATGCAAATCATTGGATAATGATATGCAAATCACAGTGTTTACACCCTGCATACACAAGTGCTCTCATTTGCATGTGCCAGTTGAATATGGGCCTGAATAGCACAGGGCAATCCGCTTAGTGCTGTGCAAACTTTAGTGCCATGGACACAATGTCAGTGTGCCACTGTTGCGAGTCATACCTTGCCATGGTGGGCCCTTCGGCCCAGTGACTGGCACCCACAGTGTGCTTCCAGTGCACTCATGGCACTGGCTGATGCAGGTGCATGGGCCTGGCACATGGATCACTCAGCTGGATAGCTGGCCCAATTGCCTTGTGTACCATTACGCAGCACTGTGATGGCCTGTGGGCCTGCAATCAGCAGCCCTGTCCCAGGTCTGCACAGTTGCAGACTACTGGTGTGCAGTGTGTACTCCCTGGCCCTGTGATGCACCAGTGTCCTTCCACCAGGCCTCTGGCTGCTATACAGACCAGCCTCTCGCTGCTCTGCCTCCTGTGACATGGCTCTGTCTGTTGTGCCTGTTCATCTGCAGCTTCTGATATGTGCTGCAATCCCACAACACAACACTGGTGGAGCACTGCTTGCACTTTTATAGCCCAGCTTGCAATCCAGCCTGTTATGCATGCAAATCATTGGATAATGATATGCTAATCACAGTGTTTGCACTCTGCATACACAAATGCCTTCATTTCATGTGCCGGTTGAATATGGGCCTAAATAGCACCAGGCAATCTGCTTAGCACCATGCAAACATTAGTGCTGGGCTGTGTGGTGTCCAGCGCTGCATTGTCCCATTAGCGCAGTGCTATGTAGCATAGCGTGACCAACATGCATGCGTGTGTGTCCTCTGTGTCATGCTAGCACCCCGGTTTAGAGCGGCATAGTGCCACGTTAGCCCACATAGTGTGGTGCTAGGCACATGCATGGCATTGTGCCTCCAGCGTCATGATGGGATCACACATGCACAGTGCGCCCACTTCCTGGTAGCGCCACGCTACATCATCTGATAGCATAGAACTACTAGACTGCTTACTGGAGGGATCAGGTGTGGAACAAGCTGTGCAGTACAACAGGTGGCAGGGTACCAGTGGTGCTTATACAATGCCAAGGAGTCGGAGGCAATGTGCTGTGGTGTACAGGGACAGGTGCTGGGGGAGGTGGAGTTGGCCAACCTGGTGCAGCTTGTGCAGCAGAGGCACATATGGCTCTCTGGTGAGATCAGGGAGGGTGACCTCCCATGACGGCAGGTGTGGGCATCCATTGCCAGTTGGCTGATGGAGTGGACGGGCATCCAGAGAAGTTCTGTCACAGGTACAGGGACCTGGGCTGCTGCCAGAGGAGCCAGTTGGAGGTGTACAGACACATGATGTGTGAGGGCACTGTGGCAGTGTCAGGTAAGTGCCTGTGCATGATGCTCACATCTGCAGAGTGTGTCGTGGTCTGCCTGAGTGTGCATGCATGTGCCTGTATGTGTTTGCCTGTGTGTGTGTGTGTGTGTGTGTGTGTGAGTGTGTGTACACTGGTGTGTGCACAGGTGTGTTGGTGTGCAGGGTGGTGCAGGGTGGTGCAGGGTGGTGCAGGGTTGTGGGTCGCATGTGGTTGGGAGGGCACAGTGGTTCAGAGGGGGCACAGCTGCCACATGTGCCAGGTGGCCAACATGGTGGTGGCGGTGCATGTTCAGTGTATGCTGTATCTGGGTGGGGCACTGCATGCCATGCATGGCCCCAACACATGGCCATGGTGTGTATGTGGTGGGAGTGTCCATTGTGGGGTGGTGGGACATGCTACAGGACTGTCCTGCAGCCATCACCAGTGTGGGGCAGGGATGCTGTTGCATGGGCACTGGAATGCCTACCCAGCTGTGTGTGCCTCCAATCACTGTGGACATGCATCCTGCACGGTTGCACCACTATGCGTACGTGCCCTGTGTGCCTGGTGCACACTCCATGGGTCATGGGGTCCAGTGTGTGGGTGTCCTCTGCATGCTATTACTGTCCCTGGGCTGCCCTGTGTGTATGGTCTCATAGTGGTGGGCGTGTATCTTGCTGTGGCACTTGTGGTTCATGCTGCGTGTTGCACTAAAGCTGTTGTTTCCTCTGTCCACTGTAGAGTGGACTGTGTAGCCCAGCACAGGGAGAAGGGGCCAGAAGCTGTCCCAGACCACATCCAGTGGCAGCCCAAGGGTGCTGGCCATGCAGCAGCTGGCACAGGAGAGTGGTTCCAAGGACAGGAACCTGTTGAGTGAGTACATCTCTTTCTTCATTTATGCTGTGCCTCCATATTGGTTGTACCTTCACTGGGAAGCCATTGAGTGTGCTGGACATTTGGCTGCCATTGGTTTTATGCCACTGCTGCTGCAGATTTGTGCTGTGTTGCGCAACACTGTCCCACGGTGCTGCCATTATGTGGTTGTCTGGTTGCCGTGCCCTGTGGTGTGGGGTGGTATGTGGTAGTGTCGGCATGCATGGCTGGCATTGCCATGCTGTCCATGTTCTGCACTGGCCTTGATCAGCTGGTCACCTGCCTTGTGGGTGTTCTGGGTGCAGGCCACCACACACATTGCTGTCCATGGGTCATGTTTGGCAGCAGCTGTCAGTGCACCCCTGCAGGTGTGTGCGTACCTGTGGGCATTCGTCACCTGCAGGTGGGTTGTGCCCTGGCTTGGGTTGGTCAATGGCTGCCCACCATGCCTGCAGTGTGCTGCTTCTGTGCCCCTGTAGTTTGCTGTTGCTCTCTACTTTCTGGTACATTGCTATCTGTCTGTGGGCAGCCTGTCCCAATGTGTGGTCACCCATGTGCATGTTGTTGCATGGCCCTCACCCACTGCCATCTTGGGGACCACCTGTGTGCCTGCACTGTATCACTGTGTGCAGTGCTGGGTTGGGTGGTGTATACTGTGCCATGGTGCTGTCAAGGCCTGATATATCCATGTGTATTGGGTATTGGGATGGGGCCTGTGTCTACAAGGCCTGCCCTCTGGGCACCTGCCGGGTGTGCCTGCCATTGTGTTCCTCACCACCACTTTGGCATGGCTGTCGGGATATGCTTTCCATCCCTGTATTACCACCTGTGGCTGCAATATGCCTCCTAGATGGTCTCCCATCCTCACCAGCTCCCCCATCCTCTTGCACGTCCACTCTGATCATCTCTGTGGGTGACCAATCCCAAGAAGTCACAGGGCTCAGAGGATCTTCTGCAGTGCATTGTCCGGCAGCAACAGACACTCATTGAACAGCAGGCAGTCCTAATTTCAGAGACCAGGAGGGTGGCAGCTGTCCTGGAGGCACATCTGCCAGATCCATACCTTGCCCAGCCATGATCTTCACCCCATTCCTTATGTCTATCCTACCACCCCTTTGTGGACTTTTGTTTATCCCTGGCCTCTGTTCAGTTCCCCCTGTTGTGCCCATCTCCCCTTTACCCCCATTACAATTCTGTAAATATTGTGGATCTGAACATATGTTTTTCTTGCCACTGTATTGTTAATCTTTGATATCATAGCTGTACTCCTTTCCTTGCTAGCCCTCTTAGTTGTAGTGTTTTGTGTTGGGGGGGTTGCTTTGACATTTGTGGGGATTGTATCATTGGCCTTGTTAGTTTTGTTGTTGGTTCATTCAGTTGTTGTTCATGGATTGGTTATGTTTGATGTTTTCTTTTTCGTTTGACCTTCGCTTTCTTCTTGTGTGTACTGTTACGTTGCCATTCTTCTGTTGCTTATTACATTCATGTTCCTACAGTTTACTGTATCCTGTGTCATTCTTGGGTGCTGGGACATTTGCTTTATGTGTACCGCTCCTTGGTTCTCATGCATGGGTCCTGGTGGTTGCTTGCCATTTGCATGCCTGTGTGTGTCATTTCCTGGGTTCTGCACTGCAGTCTACACTTGGGACCCTGTTCTGGGCTCTGTTTCATTGCATGTGTCCCAGGGCAGGCTGACTCCCCTTTGCACTAAGTTCCACTGGGTGTTTGCACTGCCTGCCAGGGTGTTATATTCAGTGCTGTCTTGTTTGCTATATTCAGTTCTGTCCTAATCCCCGGGCAATGTTTGCCTTGCACTCCTGGCCCTGCTTGCTCAGCTTCCTTTGTTTGCTATATTCAGCTGGTTTTATACCAGGCTATTCCTTTTGAATATTGCTTGCTTTCTGCTCTGGGCTGAGTTTGCCCGCCAGGCATTGCTAACATTTCCCCCAGGCAAGGTTTTGAATATCTAGCCCATAGAGTGGTAAAAAAAAAACAGAAAAAAACATTTTCCCACTGGTTATCACGGGAATTTTTTGCTCTCATCTACAGATCAGATGGAATCAAATTTTTGTATGACATTTTCAGAGATGATGGGGTCTGTGCCAAGGGTATGCCTTTGCATAGCTTGGTGCAAAGAAATTTCTTCATTTTTGAATTATAACAAATTTTGTGATAGCTGCCAGACAAGCAGGTTACTGAAAACTGTTCAAAATGTTAATTGTTAAGGATTTATTGTTTGTGCTCAGAGAAATACTATTTGTGCTTCTGTCATCTTGTTTTTCTTCCATCTAAAAATTGATTTTTTAAAAAGTCCTACTGGGTTAGGAATGACCAAGACCTGTATCTAGGTCTCAGTCACATGCTTAGTAACATTATTGTATTTATTTAAAAGTTTTTAGGTCAACTATGTGTTTTGGGGGTGAGAATCATATCTTCTGTCACTCACTTAGTTAGGCTCAATCAATCAGAAAATAACTATTCGAAGTTGAACTTTACTGTTCAAACTGCAAAGATTTGAATGGTAAAGGTCCATGACAGTTCAAACTGTCTTATCTCCCTACCCTGTCCCCTAAATACAACAATATATATTTCTGGGTAGTCTAGTAGTCCCTCTCCCATTCTCTGACTACCATCCCCAATGTTTCTTTCACTTCCTCACTCCCTGGTAGTCCAGCGGTCCCTCCCCCTTCATCGTTCTCCAATCACCATCCCTTATCTTTGTTTGTTCATTTAATTTTTTTTTTTATATTCCCTGGCAGTCTAGTTGTCCCTCCCCCCCTACAGTTTCCAGTCACCGTCCCCATGATGGTGTTTATGTCACTGGTGTCTAGTGGCCCCCCTCCACTCTCGAAAAAAAGGAAACCATTCCTTGATGTTCATTTTTATTTCTTGCTGTCAAAACAAAATGGTCCCTTGCTGATCAGCCCCCACATGCCTACCTCCCCTTCAACACCCACCACCACACACTTCCCAGTACACCCCCACACACCCTCACTGAACAGGTTGCAGGTTTGAGATCCACTATCCAGATTAAGACACCTTTTGCTGCTGGATCCAGCGACTGCAATGTGCTAAGTACCAAGTGGAAAATGTGGGAATAAGTCCTATCAGGCAAAAAAATTACTAAAAACTTGTGCATGAAAGCCACTAGCATGATTTACGAGTAAAATGATGACTCTCTACTTCAGGTACCCAGAATATCAACAAATCTGGCCTTAAAACCTCTTATTAAACAGCACCAAATTCTGGATTCAGTTACCTACTCAAATTAAAGAATCACCTGATACTGCTTGTTTTAAAGCAAACTTTAGAAAACATCTGACACAAAACAGCATATACTCCTGTTATACAACTGATTATTAATATCAATTAATTTTCATTTTTATTCATTCTTGTGCCTTTTTACATGCAATCAGAGCACCTTTCAAAATATTCCCATGCACAACAGCACACTAATTAATAACGCAATATCAGTAAATATGCAGTAATACAAAAATACCATGCAAGGGTTACCTCTGCAACCAACTTCATTCAGCATATGACTCTTCATTAGTTTCTTAAAACTGTACAAAGAAATTGCAGCATGAAGACATCCAGGCAATGCAATCCATAATCTAGGTGGTAGGAACTCACCACATCAATTTTGGCTCATATCTGGGGAAAAAGGAAACATTATGTGAATTCCTTGTACAGTCCTTTCTAGCCACATTTCCTTGTCACTCATGAACAATGACAGCAGTTCATATTACTGAATTATTAATTTAATTTTTGAATGAAAAATTGGTAGCACTCTTCCATGGTACCGCTGTTTGAAATTGCACACACTCTTTCTACCCACACTAAAGCCATTTCAACTACTAATAAAATTATAATTTTATTATCCAGAGTTATTTCTTCATTTTTGAATTATAACACATTTTGTGATAGCCGCCTGACAAGCAGGTTACTGAAAACTGTTCAAATTGTTAATTGTTAAGGATTTACTGTTTGTGCTCATAGAAATACTATTTGTGCTTCTGTCATCTTGTTTTTCTTCCATCTAAAAATGGATTTTTTTTTAAGAAGCCCTATGTGGTTAGGAGTGACCAAGATCTGTACCTAGGTCTCAGTCACATGCTTAGTAACATTATTGTACTTATTTAAAAGTTTTGGGGGTGAGAATCGTATCTTCTGTCACTCATTTAGTTAGGCTAAATCAATCAGAAAATAACCGTAGTTGAACTTTACTGTTCAAACTGCAAAGATTTGAATGGTAAAGGTCCATGACAGTTCAAACTGTCATATCTCCTTACCCTGTCCCCTAAATACAACAATATATCCCCTAAATACAACAGTATTCGTATATTTCCTGGTAGTCTAGTAGTCCCTCCCCATTCTCTGACTGCTATCTCTGATGTTTCTTTCACTTCCTCACTCCCTGGTAGTCCAGTGGTCCCTCCCCCTTCATCGTTCCCCAATCGTTATCCCATATCTTTGTTTGTTTGTTTAATTTTTTTATATTCCCTGGCAGTCTAGTGATCCCTCCTCCCTCCCACAAATTATGAGTCAGATTTTGTTTTGGAGCACAGAAATCTAACAAAATATATTTTGACATATGTATTATATTGAAACTGACATTTTACTGTCCTCGGGGTGTCTTTTATAGCAGAGCTCTGTAAAATAGGTTAAACTCAATGCATTTGTCTGAGGGACCAAATGCTTGTGTTTTATGTTGATGGCATAGCCATTATTTATGTACAGTACAAAATGTATGCCTCTGTGGTTTTTATCCCCCTTTTGTGTTCTAGTCACTCTTTGTGATTCTCCAACACTCTCATGATCGAGACCAGTGCCACTTCATGTATTACCACTTTTTCCACCGATGTGTGCCACACTAATGATGTTTTAAAAAAATATATATATTTTTGACTGAAACACAGATTGCCTATATTTGCTGCTGTACTAATAGCTACTCATTGAAGGCTCTAACTTCCACATTAGGTACATGTAGCGAGTTGAGAATCATACATATATAGAGCATAAACTGGAGGGAGGAATAGAGGGTGCCGTGAAAAGGGACTGAACAGAGAATGACTGCATTATATCCAGCAAATGCATGCAATATCTACTTTATTTAAGCAGATTAGTATTTTGTTTGGGAATCTGCATTAGTGTGGCTCACATTGGGGGCACAAGTGACAAGACATGAAGTGGTACTGGTCTCAATCATGAGAGTGTTGGAGAATTGCAAAGAATGACTACACACACAGGGGATACAAACTACAGAGAAATACATTTTGTGCTGTGTTTAAATAATGCCTATGCCATCAGCATATGCCACAGGCATTTGGTTCCTCAAAGAAATGCATTGAGTTTAACCTATTTTACAGAACTCTGCTACTAGCCACCACCCCAACAGTAAAATGTCAGTTTCAATTTAATACACATACTAAAGTAAATGCTGTTAGATTTTGATGTTCCAAATTGAAATCTGACTCATAATTTCACCACATGCTGTTACTTGTCATTTTTAAGGTAAGTAAATGCTGCCTCAGTATTGCGAGTGAGTGAGTGTTTTCATGCAGTGTGACAGAAACTACAGCTTCTACACCAAACTCAAACACTGTCCTCAAAAAGAGGTACAGTAACAGCTTTCACCATTATATGTAACTTCTGGTACAAAGCACAACAAATGGCCCAGCACCTCTTGCTGAATGCCTTCAAAATTGAAAACCTGCAAAACATGGCAAGGAGGTAAAATTAATACCTCTCACCATTGTTAATCAACATGAATTCCAGCAGATAAGGTAATCCATATACATTGAACATCAAGTCAAAGTCTTAACTCAATCGAGATACCATTCCCTTTGACTTGTGTTTATCCTTTGTTTTAGTGAATTTACTTATTTATGTCTCTTATTTGATTTCCATTTGATTTTCAGTTGATCTTTTCCCTGAACTTATCTGATTTTATTTAACGTTGATTGATCTGTTTGAATACTAACTCTGTACTTTTTGTTATTTTACTTTAAAATGGACTGAACTTGATCATATTTTAATATTTCATAACTTTGCACTTTTAAGGACAGAATAATTGTGTGTGTGTGTGTGTGTGTGTGTTGATCTTATTTTAATGTGGAGTGAACTATACAGGGTTTTAATATTTCATAACTTTGCACTTTAAGAACTGAATAGAGCTTTTCTTGTATTGAACTTACCAGGTATTAAACATTAATTCCATGACTAACTAAATCATTTTTACTTTCACTACTAAATTTATTTGGGGAAACTCTGAATGAATTAATAATGGAAGGATCCCTTACAAATCTCACAGACCATATTTATACTCACCATCCAAGATTCTAGAAGTGGTTATTAAATTATTAACCTTTTTCTGTTTAAAATGGTGACTACAAGAAGTCAAGAAAAGTCCATTGACTCAGGGGTATCTTTGCCCTCAGAATTTATTAAAGTTCATGATCAAACTATAAACAATTTGGAACAACAAAAAAATAAACAAGAGGAAATAAATCTAGTAAAGACAAAAAATCCAGCACTTCTAACTTATCTATTGCTATCACTAAATTTTTAGCCCCTAACAAGAAGCCTGTTTTAGGCAACCAAAAATCTGCAGATTTAAGGGGGCCAGCTTGTCAAAGCCTTGAGAAGGATACAAGGTGCCTGCATCAAACATGTCTGATGCAACAGGCACCTTGCATCAAAGGATGTGCCCAGAGCTATTTTGCAATGCAGGCTGTGTCAAACACAAGCTGTATGAGCAAAATGGAGCTTGCACCAGCCTTGCACCACAATATGGACTGTGGCATAGCACTGGGGGCATGTGGTAGATGCATGCTGCCATGTCCTCTAATCTGGAATTTCCAAAACCAATCCTGAGGACAAAGGTCAAAGTACAGTTAGACCAGCCAGAATCCTCTGGAAGGGTTGTCAACCCTAAGCCACTCTATCCCCCCCTTCCCCGAACAGCTGGTACCCTACACATTCCAAACTTCAATACCCTGGTGATTTAGTGCCCCCTACCCGATTTGCCACAAAGTAAATAATAATATACCTGTCAGTCTCTGGTGACCTAGCTGCTCCCCCACAATCCCTGATATACCCCAAATGTACAGCAATTTAATGTAAATGTCAGAAATGTCATTCACTGTTCCCCCAGCCTTGGTATGCCATTAATACAAATATACTGCAGCCATTTACCAGTGATCTAGGGTCCCTGCCACCAGACCAATATGCCTGAATATGGATCAGCAGATACTATGCATTCCAGGTGGTCTAGTGCCCCCCACACAACCATCCCAGCAGGTAGTGCCCACCACCCCTCTCCCTTCCCCATCCCATACCAAGATCCAGTGACTGGCACAGTCCTCATCACACCACCATGGCCAGTCACCCAATGAACCGTCAGAGTGCATACTGTATATAGTACACACTCTGACAGTTTATTGGGTGGCTGGCTGTGGTGGTGTGGACTGACTCTGATATATCTGCATTACTTGCATGCCAGAGCTAGGGGGAAGGGGACCAATGAATGACCTTTCTGACATTTGCATTATATTGATGTACAGTAAGGGCATCTCTGGGATTGTGGGGAGTCACTAGTTCACCAGGGACAGACAGGTGTACTATTATTTACATTGAGGCATATCAGATGGGGGGGCACTAGATCACCAGGATAATGGAGTTTGGAATGTGAAGAGTGCTGGCTGATTAGTGGTAGTGGAGGTAGGGCACTAGCCATTACTATTCCCCTGTCCAAGGGCACAGCGGCCACCGCACCGCCCTACAGCTGTTGCAGCACACATCATCGGTGTTCCATCTGTTGGGAGCATGCCCACTGTTGCCACAGGCTGTGGGACTTAGGCACCAGGACCCTGTCAGATGGGAAATTGGGCACAGGGTCCCTGATACACCAGTACTCAGCACAAGCTGCCATTGGCACAGTTTGCAACTGAGTTTTGAATCTCCTGTCCCAGTAGTTTGAGCCTGCAATTAACTACCTCAGCTCCCAAAAATCAATCCATTTTTTTTACTGAAAATAAAACAACAACATTTTTAGGAACTACAGACTGAGCAGAACTTAGATATAGAATCAGTACATATAAACAGAATGCAAACCTCCACTAGAAAATCAGAGCTGGACCTAATTAATGAACTACCTAGTCACCCAAGAATAAGTGAGGTTGATCATAAAATTATTCAATCTCAAAAAATAAGCAAATTCATTGCAAAAAAAACACATTTATGCATCAGTTAGGGTTGCTATTAAAGTGACAAAAGTATGGAAATATGATGTTAGGGTTTTCAACCCTAAATCTGCATTCCCAAAAAGCAGTCAAAGGGGGACAGGCAACACAGGCAACCACAGACATCCAACATACAACTCTTTTCACATGACAGAAGAGACTTCCATAACCATGGTCCAGCACATCTGTAGCCATGGTTAGATATGCCACAGGTGGTTGAAGGCCCTTGGCACCTGCATGCAGTAATCTATGTGGGCACAGAAGTGCAGAGCACTTTGGGTCTGCACCTCCATGGCAGCATAGGTGCCTTCAGTACCTGAGTGAAGATATTTCCACTTCCCAAGTGAAAATGTGGCACTTGAGTGCACCTTGTGTCTCACAAACCAGTTGGGGTATGCAGTAATTTAGCATTACAACACACCCTGTTGTGTTTTATTGCTTACAATTAACAATGCAATACATTGGGAATATCATATCACACTTTCCAGGTGGTTGAAGGGATTCAGCTGCACCTCATGCCTCACAGCCCACCTGAGGCATGCAGCAATTTAGCATTGCCGCACAGCCTGCTATGTGGTATTGCTGACTTAAAATGTAATAATGTGGTCTTATGGGAATTATGTACTGTACTTCAAAGATGATTGAAGGCACCCAACTGTGCCTTGTGCCTCACAACCCACCTGGGGCATGCAGCATTTTAGCATTGTTGCACACCCTGCCATGTGTTATTGCTTACTTACAATTTACAATGTGATCCTACATTAATTTTATATTGCACTTCCCAGATGTATGAAGGCACTTGGCTCCACCTCATGCCTTAGAACCCACCTGGGTCATGCAGCAATTTGTCATTGCTGAACATCCTGCTGTGTAGTATTGCTCACTTAAAATTTATAATGTGATCCTATTGGAATTGTATACTGCACTTGCCAGCTGGTTGAAGGCACCTGGCTGCACCTCATGCCTCACAACCCAAATGGGACATGCAGCAATTTACAGTTGCTGCACACTCTGCTGTGTGGTATTGCTTGCTTACAATTTACAGTGTGATCCTATAGTAATCATAAACCACACTTCCTAGATGGTTGGAGGCATTCAGCTGAACCTAATGCCTCATAACTCACCTGGGCCGTGAGGTAATATAACATTATCGCACACCCTGTCATGTGTTATTCCTTATTTACAATTTACAATGTGGTCATATGGGAATTTTTTACTGCACTTCCCAGGTGATGTGGAAGTCTGCAAGTCTATTCATAACTACAGAAGCACTGGACCATGATGATGGATGTCTCTTGTGTCATGTGGAAAGAGTTGTAAGTTGTTTATCTTACCTGATGATGGATGTCTGTGGTTGCTTGTGTTGCCTTTCCCCCTTTGATGTTTGGGAGGGGAATGTGAAGTTAGGGTTGAAAACCCTAACATCGTATCTCCATACTTTTGTCACTTAAAAACAACCATAACTGATGCATTAACATAGTTTATTTTGCAACGAATATCTATCTATCTATCTATCTATCTATCTATCTATCTATCTATCTATCTATCTATCTATCTATCTATCTTATCTTTTAAAAACTTTGTTAATGCATAAGTTAGGGCTGCCGCAACAAAGGTAGGGAAATGTGGCATTAGTGTTTCACCCTTACGCCCCACTCCTACCCTGTGCAGATCAAAAAGAGTTGGGGTGGCACTGGGGTTGTCAACCATAACATTCACTCCATTCTCCTAGACTGTACCCACCCAACATATTTTATAATAGAATGGGATGAGCATTAGGGTTGATGACCCCAATGCCTCCCCCAATGCCTCTTGGTCTGTGCAGGGTAGGGTTGGATGTTAGGGTGAAACCCTAATGCCACATTTCCCTACTTTTGCTGTGGAAACCCTGACTGATACATTAATAATTTTTTTTGCAATTTATTTCCTTACTTTTTAAGATAATATAATCATATCATAATTTGCTTGTGGGAGTGAAGGGCCTGCACTTCCATTCTTCCATAAATGCGTATATGTACTTAGCTGGGAAGCAAAGGTCATTCTGGGCCCTGCGCTTCTATGTGTAGCCCAAAAGTGAAGAAATTGTCAACATAGCCATATTATTACCCCCACCTGATGTATCCAGTGTAGAAAATATTCAAATCCCCACCAAAACATAATTCTACGCAACTGCAATGCTGTGTTGGTGCCCCAGGTGTGAAAACACATTTTAACCAGAATTTGAAAAATTACAGTTGTGACAGTTGTGACATTAATTTGGTGGGGTAATAACAAGTCTATGTTTCAAATCTGGGGTAAAAATATTTAAAATATTTAAAATTTACAAAGATACAAAGTTACGAGTATGCTTAGTGAAATTGCAACAAATGGTTATAACTCAGCAATATTTTGACATTTTGACACCAGATGTTCAACATGGCCTTTTGGGGACCCCACATCATGAACAATATGACTGTCATTATGCAAATCCTGCCTGAAAGGTGAATTTGCCAAGCATTTGCGAAATCACATTTCGGACAGGAGTTGACAAACAGCAATCATTTGTTCATAAAGTTGGGTTTCCAAATGGCCATGATGAAAATCTGTTGTCAAAATCTCAAAAAATGGCTGAGTTATGCATCAAAGTAGCCCGTAAAATCATTTTTTGTGAGTTCACAAAAAAAGAATTTGCTTGTGAAAAAAGAATTGGCACTCGAAAAATTATCTAGGAGAGTTACAAAAAAATAATTAAAATGTAAAAAAATGGCATTGTAAAGTTGTTCTTCCACCAAATAACTTCACAGTCCACATGACATAGTCACAATGAACAAGATGCAGGTGTTGAAGTCTCCTGATACCTTAATTTTGGGTGATTTTCAATTAAAATACATAAAAAAAACAAGATGGCGACTTGCAAAAGAGGAATTTTTTCTCATGAAAAAGGATTTTGTTCTTGTGAAAATTAAAATGCTCTCACTAGACTCAATCCTTTTTCATAGGATCAAATCCTTTGTTGAACTCAAGACATCTACCCTAAAAAATAAACTTCCAATTGGATATAATGGGAAATAAAAAAACAGAATAATGTTGCAAAAGTTTAAAATTTTTGCACCAAACTAACAGTGGCAGTTCTGTTATCCAAGTACTTTCTACCATAAAAACATCATGCCAAAATTCCTCATGGTTTGGGTGCAAGGTGACAAGGAAAAAACTGCAAAAAAGGGTGACTTTTTACTTTTTTTCACTATCCGGATCTCAGAATCCACATATCCAACCGGAACAAAACTTGCCACATCAAGAGATTTACCCTACAGGGCAAGGCATCCCAATATGTGTGCAAATCCATCAATTGGTTGCAAAGTTATTAAAGTGCAAAATCTGAGGTTTAACATTAAACAAGCTACGCAGCCCTTACTATAGGGTACAACTGTGCTTCTACAGATATATATATATATATATATCTATCTATATATATATATATATATATAGATATATATATATATATATATATATATATATATATATATATATATATATTAACCCAACATTGGGAGGAGTACGTTATGGGCTTTTGGCCTTCTGTACATCCTATGTAACTCCTAGTATGAACTCCTAGTATGTAAGTCACATGAACTCTGCATAGCTAATGGTGGCTCCCTCTGGGGATTTAGCAGACTTACAAGGTCCAATCTTAGTACCAGACTAACCCCCACCTTCATCTCCCACCCTTCACAGTTAGAAGTATGTCCCATGCCAGTTGGAACAACTGTACTCCTGTCCCCTTGCCACTTTCAAATCAGTTTTCAGCTTTTACAACATAGGGAGATCAAGCTGACATGAAGATGCCCTTGGAAGAGGGGAATTACCATCTTCATAGCCTGTTTCACTCCCTATAGACACTGGGCCTGAGAAAAAGAAACAAGTAGAAATTATAAAAAGAATGACAAGATCAAGCACTAAGATGTTTAAACCTCCTCCCTGAGCCCTTTCATTTGAAGGTGGCATGTATAAATGTGAACAGCATTAAATCAGATTATAAACAGAAAACTACCTTTGGTATTCTACAACAGGTGGACTTCCATGTATCTTTATTGCAAGACACAAGACTGCATTCTTTAATGGAAATATTACAAGCAAAAAAGGACTGGATTTGGCGTAATTCATATTGGTCGATAGGGGAGGAGTTGTGTTGTGGGGTAGGGTTTTGTTTTTATTCCTCTGAAGTGTCCATATTTCATTTGGTGGATATAGCTCCAGGACAAGCTTTTATGTTTGACATTGAAATTAACTCATTTTCCTGTAGGCTTGTAAATGTTTATGGACCTCAGATGAAAGCATTACGCATCGAACTATTAAAAAAGTACAACCTTATCTACACACAAGCAGACAAATATTTTTGAGGGGTGACTTTAAAATAAATTTGCAGCAGACTAAAGTAGTAACTAAGCAATATTGTGATAAAAACTTTCTCAGACAAATCATCCATTGTGCAGGACTAAAGGACATACATGAAGGTGGGAAAAAGGCAGCAGCCTCTACTTTTTATAGGAGAAGTCTACCTTCATGGATAGACTTCATTTTCATAAAACGGTCACTTCCAGTGGCAAAAACCTTTAATTTACAAATGGAAACATAAGATCACACCCTTATAGGTGTCCACAAAGCTATTCCCCCTCCTAGAGTAGCAGAAAGAGGGTTTTGGAGATTAAATGTTTCCTTATTGGAGGATCCAAGCCTTTTACAAAACTTTAAAACCCTACTAATAGATAAGGCTTCTACTTTTTTTATGACAATCTAGAGAATTGGTGGACAGATATAAAGGATTTTATGATTAGCTTTTAAGTATCAGAGGAAGGAAGTTGTAGCAACATCATGTGCAGTATATTTAAGATTAAGGGAAGAATTGGACATTTTACTGTCCAGAGTATTGAGAAAGTTGATTTACAAGAGGAAATTGCTTGGATTATAAATGAAATGAGATGCTTTCAATATGATAGGCTTAACTCATTACAGAATGAACAGGCCTATGGGACACAACGGAAGGCTGCAGAGGTGAATCCCTTTATGAGTAGCCAAAAGAGGAGGGAGAAGAGGCACATTTTAAGTTTACGCTCCTCTCAGGGTAAATTGGTTGTGGGGAATAAAGGAATTGTCAGTGCATTAGAAAGGCATGTGGATAGCTTGTTTGGGACACCAGTAGAAGAGTCAGATTTCACTCACCATTTACTAAAAGCAGCAGATGTTCTGAAATTAGCACTGAGACAAGCAAAATTATATTAACTCCGTTTACTGGCATTGAATTGGAAGCGGCTGTGCAAAGTCTCTCAAAAGGAATTTCACCAGGTTCAGATGGTCTTCCTGGCAAAATTTACAAAATTTTATGGGATGTTTTTTCTGTTGAATTGTTGACAGTATATAATTTCTTTCTTGAGGATGTGTTTTTACTAACTCCTCTGTATGAAGGGCTTATGATTTTTCCTTTTAAAACTAGTGATTCCACAGATATAAATAACTGGAGACTGATTTTGCTACTAAATATAGATTTTAAGTTGTTTGCCAAACTATTGGGAAACAGATTGGCTAGTACAATGGGGAGCTAATTTGTCCATTACAATATTGCTCAGTGCCTGGCAGGAAGATTACGGATGCATAACTTCAACTCAGAGAAATAGTGGAGAGTACCGAGGGGCCAAAAGATTCCATGTTTCTGTTTAGTTTAGACCAGGCGAAAGCCTTCAATAAAGTTTCTCATTCTTTTTTATGGCTTTGTTTAGTGGTTTATGGTATACCGGATAAATTCATTACCTGGGTTCAGTTATGTTATGACCTGGCATATGTATGTCCTTATGAACATGGCAACAAGTGGTCAAAATGTTGTATGCGGCGGGGGGGTCCATCATGACTGCCCCCTCAGTCCCCTTCTTTATGTATTTATATTTGACCCAGTTCTCCAGATATTACAGCATTCACCACTGATTTATGGGTTAGCAGGAGGCCTTTTGACTGATAGTAAAATTCTTGCTTATGCTGATGATTTGTGCCTTATGGTAAAGGATGAACTGTCCTTTGTGATAGTGAATAATTTGCTAAAAGGGGTGGGTACAGCCACTGGAACACAACTAAATATAACTAAGACAAAATGTTTAAAATTACAAGGTTTTGAAGATGCCCATGAGGTAATATGAGTCATTATGGTAACGGATGAACCAATAAAGATTTTAGGTATTTATTATGGGGGAAAAGACATGGCAAGTTATAATTGGGAAAAAGCACTTACTAATTGGAAAGATTTTGTAGGTAGATGGAACTGCTGGAAGTTGTCAGAAAAAATTAGGGTCTATTTGCTATGCACAATTTTAATCCCAGTGTTTTTATATATCAGTTCAGTATTTTTTTATTCTGAAGCAGTTACAGGTATCCTTGATGGGATGGTTTTTTTTCTTGTTTCTGGGGTGGCAGACTTAACCCACTTTAGATAAATATTTTATACATGGAAATTAAGGGTGGATGCGTTAATATGACAAATCCTCTATTATTTTTTTTACTATTTTCCTTTATTCTAATCTACTACCCATTATGAAAGGGTTTGTCAGGGGATGGGGTAAGGTGAGTTTGATGTTACTTCAGGGGGTAATGTTGGAATGGAAGGAGAACTGTTTTCTTCATAAAAATAAACAAAATCTAAGTTTGGTTAAACGTTGGATAGGTGTTTTTGACAACATCATAAAGTGGGGAATTAGCTTTGAGACAGTTCTCCATTTACCTAGATGGCAGTTGTGTGAAGAGGTGTTGTCAGTACATGTTGTAGAGCATCCTTTTTCAGGTTTCATGCAGATTGATCAGAATTATATTTCTCAATATATTTGAGACTCAGGTATTCCAGAACATATGTGGGACACTGTTTGGCTGGGGCTTCATTCCAAGATACTGTAAATGTAAAGAGTAATCAAAAGCATAAGCCACTTACAGAAAGGTACTGTCCTAGAGAAGGCTGTATATTCAAACTTGAAACTATGGATCATTTACATTATACCTGTCCTTATGTTGTCCAGTTTTGGGATGTAGTAAAAAACAGATGGAAAAATGGCCTTTCAATATCATTGGATCCAACGCTGTTGTTTTATGGTATTATTTTTGAATCAGTACCTACATTGAATGATAGTACTTTGAGGTTCCTATGTGCCCATTTAGTTTATTGGGTTTGGATTAATCACTCGCTGTCGATTGCTAGTACAACAACAACACATATCAAGTCAGGATTTGTTTTCTATGCATCGATTTAAGACGACGGAAAGAAGAACTAAGACTTTATAACAAGACAAAATATACATTATGGTGATCTAATTTTGATTTTCTTTAATTTATGCTTTTTTATTACCTCCTCAGCTTCATAGAGTAAATTGGGAGTGAATAATTTTTTTCAAATAAATTGTGTGAGTTCACACTGTTTTGTATTTATTTGATTTTACAGTGACTACATAAATCCCCCTACTCTTTTAGTGGGGGGGGGTATGATTTATTCGTGATTCTAAATAATTCTTTGAAAGTATATTAGAAAGGTATGATAGTAATACTTATTTTGATTTCTTTTATGATTTGTATGTTTTTAGAGTAAATTGGTATTGCTTTGTATTGCTTTTGGAAACATTTCTTTCCCCTATTCATTTAGAGGGATGGGGTGGGGGTATGTTATAATATTATATATATATATATATATATATATATATATATATGTCTGACTGGTATGAAACTTGGCAGATCCCAAGGCCTAGGGTTCTTGATCATGTATTCCAAATTTCAGCCAATCCGTCAAGCGGTTTGCAAAGTTATTAAGGTGCAAAATTTTGGGTTTAACATAGAAAATGGTCTCCTCAATCTAACTATGGTAGCACTACTACTTATCATATATATATATATATATATATATATATATATGTTTAAATATATATTCAATGTTAGGGTTGAAACCCCTTTGCACCTCCAGCCCACCCCTCAACTGGAAAAAGCTGAGGAATAGGAGAATAGGGTGACAGGACCGATGACCCCAATGCACACCCTGATTCCAGTTGGGAGGGTGGGCTGGAGGGGTGCAAAGGGGGTTTCAACCCTAACATCAAATTTCCTCACTTTTGTCGCTGTGGAACAACCCTAACTGATGCATTAAACTGAGCTTTTTTGCCTCTAATTTGCCTTTTTTTTGAGAATGATAATGAGAAACAGTGAATGTAATGCAGCGGCGGGAGCATGGGGGTGATGACCTGTCGCATTGTAACATTGTGCCCACAAACACAAATCGTAATGCGTATGATGACGCAAAGCAAAACAGAAAGAGGAACAGTACTGTAAACAGAAATGTTAAAAACAACGGAAGCGCAACCGCAAATGAAAATGCAAAGTGTAACGCACATGGTGGCGTAAACATGAACGGTAAGTGAAACGTGTACGGAACCACAAGCAGAAACCATAATGGTAAGAGTAATGTAAGTGCACATGCTGGTTTTCCACAAAAACTGTATAAAGACAGTGAGTATGAAAAATAATGACTCTCGGACCACAAAAATCAGTAGTTGTAATAGTAAATTGCTTATATCTCAGTAACCGTACGACATAGAAAAAAAATATAAAAGTCATATGTATTATCACTTTCTGGCTAGTTTGGGCTAAAAGCTTTTGACAAAAACTCTGTATCTCGCACTGTTTTCAAGATACGAGCCCTCAAAGGCACGGCAAATGCCGAAATGTTATCCTATGGGGAAAAAAACAGAAGTTCGGACTGTCATAACTTTTGAACAGTTTAATATTTTTTCATGAAATCTTTGAAAGACACATTGGGGGCCACATCTGCATGTTCCCTGAAGATTTCGGGCTGGTCGCACAAACAGTGCAACCTGTAGGCGCGACCTTAGAATTCCAGAAAAAGCGTAAATGTGCACGCAGATCATGCTTAATAACTCCGTAGCTGTGTACCTGACTGGTACAAAACTTGGCAGATCCCACGGCCTATGGTTCTTGATCATGTATTCCAAATTTCAGGCAAATCCATCAAACGGTTGCAAAGTTATTAAGGTGCAAATTTTGGGGTTTAACATAGAAATGGCTCCTCTACCATAATATATATATATATACTGTATATATATATATATATATATATATATATTCATGGCAAAACTCTGTTTAATGCATCAGTTAGGGTTGTTCCACAATGACAAAAGTGAGGAATCATTGTTAGGTTGAAAGCCCCCCTTCCCCCCAGTTAGCCTCCCCACCGGCCGGGTGTGCATTGGTCGTCGGGCCCCAACTCTCTCCCCATCACATGTGTAAACAAGCTGAGGTATAGGAGAATGGGGTGAGAGTTAGACCGATGACCCTAATGCACACCTCGATGCCGATTGGGGAGCCGGCTGGGGTGCAAGGGGCTTTCAACCCCAACACCGAATTTGCTCACTTTTGTTGCTGTGGAACAACCCTAACTGATGCATTAAATGGATTTTTTTGCCATGAATTTCCCTTCTTTTTGAGAATGAGGACTATAAATAGTGAATGGAATGTGGTGGTGGGAGTGCGGGCCCTTTGGGCCTCACGCTCCCACCATGTGATGTCTTGTGACATAGTAACAGTAACTGCAATGCAAATGCAAGTGCTAACAGTTATGTACATGGTGACACAAATGTAAATGGTAACGCAAACGTTAATAGAAATACAAGCGTAAAGTGACGCCAAAGCGAACAGTGACACAAACGGAGATGCAAGCACGTACAGAAATGCAACTGGTAACATGCACGGTCACGGTACTGCTATTGTAAATGCAAATGTTAACCGTTACAGCAACAATAACATCACAAGGGAACAGAAATGGAAAGGCAAATACAATATCGTATGGAAATGCAAAGCATAATGTGCATGGTCATGGTACTGCAATTGCAAACGCAAATGGTAATAGTAACAGCAAAAATAACACCAAAGGAAACAGAAACAGAAAGGCAAATGCAAGTGCATACAGAAATGCAAACCATAACATGCACGGCCACGGTACCACAATTGGAAATGCAAATGGTAATGGTAACAGCTAAAATAACACCAAAGGAAACAGAAATGGAAACGCGAACACAAGCGCATACAGAAACTCAAACTGTTATGCGCATGGTCACAGTAGCACAATTGTAAATGCAAATAGTAATGGTAACAGTAACAATAATGCCAAAAGAAACAGAAATGCAAACGCAATCGCAAGCGTGTACGGAAATGCAAACTGTAATGTGCACGGTCACAGTACCGCAATTGGAAACGCAAATGGTAAAAGTAACAGCAACAACAATGCCAAAGGAAACAGAAATGCAAAGGCAAGCGAGTATGGAAACACAAAGTGTAATGCGCATAGGCACGGAAGCAATTGGAAATGCAAATGGTAATGTAATAACAACGATGACGCAACCAAGACAAACTCAAACACAAACGCAAATGGAAAGGTGGCTTGCAACATAAATGGTAATGCACACGGTGATGCAAATATAGAACCTTGCAGAAACAGTACTGTAGACACAAATGGTAACAGTAATGCAAATGCAAGTATAGATGAAACATAAAGGGTAACGCACATGGTGGCGTACACGGGAACGGTAATGCAAATGGGTACGGAACTGCAAGTGGAAAAGGTAAGGGTAACAGTAACATAAATGCACACCCGGGTTTTCCCCAACAGTTGCATAGAGAAACACAATGAGTACAAAGAATGTATGCATAATAATGGGTCTCAGAGCAGAAAATGAAGAGTCGGAATAGTAAATTGCTTATATCTCAGGAACCATACGACGTAGAAAAAAAATTAAAATGTTGCATGAATTCTGACTTTCCCGTCTAGTATTGTACTTAGCCCTCTGGTGGGGGGCTAAGTGTTTTCTGATGAAAAAAGTCAGTATCTTGCACCGTTTCTGAGATACAGGCCCCGAAAGGCATGGCGGACACCTTAATGTTATCCTAGGAGAAAAAAATTTGGAGTGCCGTAACTTTGCCGCCCTGTAATATTTTTGCACCAAAAGGCCAAAAGGCACATCTGGGGGATGTTGACTTTCTTTCCTCTAAATTTCAGCCCAAAAAAACAGACCGTTATTTGGCAGCAGGGTGACAAAGAATTCCTCTCATGCTGTAGACGACATAATGTTAGTCTATGGGAAAAAGTGTCAACTTCGTAGTGCCATAACTGTGCAGCCATCTAATATTTTTTTCATCAAGCCACCAAAAGGCACATCTGTGAAATGTTGGCTGCCTTCCCTTCAAATTTCAGCCAAAAAGATCAAATCATTCTTTTGCAGCAGAGTGGCACACAATTCCTGAGATTTTGGCCATAATGTTGAAAAGTAGTGTCGTGATTTGTGACACCTTTTGCAAAGATTTGCTACAGTGTTGCAAGTGTGACACTACTTTGCCACACTACTTTTCCCAAAAATTTGAAAAACATATGGGGTGTTTAACCCCAAAATAAAGACATGGCTAGCATTCTCAGGGCTCGACTAGGTAAACACAAAAATAATTATGTCCCTAGATGGTCCCAATTTTAAATGCCAAGCATTTCAGTGATCAGTAACTGAAAACAAAATGGTGGATTTGCGACACTACTAGGGTCATTTGCAACACTAAAAAGTGCATTTGCGACACTATCAAACTTTCTGTTAACTTTTCCCATTGTCTATAATGGGAAACATCTTTTTTGAATAACTTTTGAACTGCTGAATTTTTTTTCACGAAATCTTCAAAAGGCACATTGGGGAACCCGGCTCCACATTCCCTGAAGTTGTTGGACTGGTCACACAAACTGTATGATCTATAAGCATGAGCAAAGATTGCACAAAAATCCATAAATGTGCCCTGGAATGTTGCTTAATAACTCCACAGCCATACACCCGACTGGAGAAAAAGTTGGCAGATCCAACGATCTATGGCTATGCCCTATGTCTGCCAAATATCAGGCAGATCCATTGAATGGTGGAAAAGTTATTGAGGTGCAAAGTTTCACCATTTAACCTTAAATGGGGTACTCAACCCTAACTATGGTAGCACTACTGTGCTACATAGAAACATAGAATTTGACGGCAGATAAGGACTGCTTGGCCCACCCAGTCTGCCCATTTCCCTACCTACTGGATAAGCTGCAGATCCTAGTTAACCAGCAGCCTACTTCTTCCTACCCCCACCCCCCAGAATTGCCTTATGACTATCCCATGCATGCTTGAATTCCACCACTGATTTTGACTCCACAACCTCCTCCGGAAGGCCGTTCCATGCATCCACAACCCTCTCTGTGAAGAAATACTTCCTTAAACTACCTCTGAGCCGCCTCTATCTTCAAATTGTGCCCTCTTGTTCTTGCACACCTCTTTTATTGAAAGATGCTACCCTCTTGGACTTTGTTGATTCCCTTGAGGTACTTGAAAGTTTCTATCATGTCCCCCTCTCCTCCTTTCCTTGAGGCTATCATATTAAGCTCCTTGAGTCTCTTTCATATGACTTCGGTGCAGACCCTGCACCATTTTGATGCCCTCCTCTGGCGACAGCTTCCATCCTGTCTATGTCTTTATGGAGACTGGGTCTCCAGAACTGCACACAGTACTCCAGATGGGGTCTCACCAGCTGTCTGTACAGAGGGATAATAACTTCCTGTTTTCTACTGGTGATGCCTCTCCCTATGCATCCTAGTATTGCCCCAGCCCTCCTTGCTGCCCTCTCACATTGCTTGCCCATCTTTAGGTCATCTGATATGACTACCCCCAGGTCCCTTTCCATTCTTGTTGTTGTTAGTATCTCACCCCCCATTGTGTACTCTTCCCCTGGGTTTTTGTTTCCCAGGTGCATTACCTTGCACTTCTTAGCATTGAATCTAAGCTGCCATACATTTGACCATTCCTCTAATCTTGCCAAGTCCCTTCTCATCCTTTCCACCCCACCCTGTGCATCAACTCTGTTGCAGATCTTAGTGTCATCTGCAAAGAGACATACTTTCCTTCCAGTCCTTCTGCAATGTCACTTATAAAGACATTGAAGAGGACCGGTCCTAATACTGAACCTGTGGTACCCCTATTGTAACCCTCCTTTCTTCTGAGTGGACTCCATTTACTATAACTCTCTGTGTCCCATTCTCCAGCCAATTCTTTACCCAGGCTGTCATCTTGGGACCCACTCCCAGGTTGGCTAACTTGTATATTACTCTTTTGTGTGGGACTGTGTCAAATGCCTTACTAAAGTCTAGGTAGGCCATGTCCACAGCCCTCCCCTGATCTACTACTTTGGTCACCCAGTCAAAGAAATCTATCAGATTCATCTGCAAGACCTTCCCTGCTGTGAATCCATGCTGCCTAGGGTCCTGTGCCCTCTGGCCTCTAGATACTCGACAATTCTTTCCTTTAGAAGTGATTCCATCATTTTCCTATCACTGAGGTTAAACTAACAGGTCTATAGTTTCCTGCTTCTGCCTTGCTCCCACTTTTGTGAAGGGAATCACATCTGCCCTTCTCCAGTCCTCGGTACCACCCCATCCTCCCATGATTTGTTAAAAGGGTAGTCAGTGGTGTCACTAGTTCTACCCTTAGTTCTTTAGAATTCTGGGATGAATCCCATCAGGCCTCCTTGCTTTGTCCACCTTCAGTTATAGGAGTTCTTTCAGAACCCTTTCTTCTATAAATGGGCGGTATCAACTTCTGTATCCAGAGTGTTACTACTGTTTGTTTTATGTATCTCCCTCTTCCTTCGTAAATACTGAGCAAAATATTTGTTTAGTATCTCTGCCTTTTCACAGTCTCCTCTGCCCACCCTCCCTCCCTTTATTAAGCCTCTACTATCCCTCCTTGGTCTTCCTTCGCCCCTGATGTACCTATGAAAGGTTTTATCCCCTTCTTAACTGAGTTGGCTATCTTTCCTCGGTTTGGGCCTTTACTGTTCTGACTGCCTTCCAGCCTCCTTTTGTTTTAACTGATACAGTTCTCTGTCCTGCTTCTTCATGCGATTCCTTGTACTTCCTGAATGCTTTTTCTTGAACCTTCACTGCCTACTTCCTTTGAGAACCATAGTGGTTTCTTACATCATCTTGTTTTGTTTATTTGCTTCACAAAGGCTTGTTACCTCTGTGATGGCAGTTTTTATTATTCCTCATTGTTCTTCCACCCTCCTTCCTGCCCATTTGCTAGTGCATTCCTAGGCACTCACCCATTATGGCAAAGTCAGCCCTCCTAAAGTCCAGTACTTTTGTCTTTGTATGGCTTGACTCTATTACTGTGTTTATTGTGAACCATACTGTTCGATGGTTGCTAGTTCCTCAGATGGCTACCCACTTCTACATCTGTGATCCTCTCCATCTCCATTTGAGATATCAAGTCTAATATTGCTCCCTCTCTAGTGGGCTCCAGTACTAGTTGTCTAAGGCATGCCCCTGTAGGCATCTAGAATAACTGCACTTTCAGTGGCAGCTGCAACTGCACTCAGTTAACATCTGGCATATTCAGATCACCCATCAGCAGAATCTCCCCTTTTCTGCCATTCTAAGTATACTTTCTATCATTTCCTTGTCCATTTCCTCCCCTGAGAAGGTGTTCTGAAACAACCCTCAGCGGATTGTGGTGCCATTGCCTGTCTCCAAATTTACCCACAGTGCTTCTTCTCCTCCTTGTTTACCCTTTTGTTCTGTTGCTTTTATTCCTTCCTTTATGTAAAGAACTACTCCTTCTCCTCTTTTACCCTCCCTGTCCCTCCTGTAGATTGTGTATCCTGGTATGTTTACTGCATAGTCATGGTTATATGTGTACCATGTTTCTGTGACTGCCACAATAGCCAGATGTCCCTCCTCCATCAAGGCCACTAATTCAGGAAGCTTGTTACCTAGACTTTGGCATTGGTACTCATTGCTTTCCATTTTTGATGGCTTTACCTTCTGTTGCAGCATCCCCACTAACCACTGCTCTACCTTGGTCTTTTCTCATTTCTCATACCATTTTTTATATATATATATATATATATATATATATATATATATATATAAAGATATAAAATGGGGTATACTCGATGGTCAGGAGTTGGATATGGAAGATATTCTCACTCCCTGCAGGTGGGCTGTGCATTCTCACGAGGTGCCACAGGCACAAGTAAGAATGCACAGCTCACACTGCAGGAGTGAGAATATCTTCCATATCCCATGATCTTCACATCATGTGTGTGATTTATACAATGGGGCTAGGAGCTTTAGGAACTTTTTTTCTGAATTCTTTTCCTGTTTACTCTGTGTTTTTTATTTTTTTATTTTAGTGTTTGGTAACCAGGTAAGTTTTCAGGGGTAACCTCGGAGCACTGGGTAATTAAGTGACTTGTTCAGAGTCACACAGTATGCAAGTTGAGGTTGTGAGAATCAAACCTATGTCTGATCTGCTGGATGTAGTAAGCTTCTTCCCAGCTTGTTATTCTAACCTCTAGGCTATACTAACAGCAGCGGTTGTTTGGTCTGAGTGTGTGTGAGTGTTTCTGAATAGGCCGAGAGTGTTAGAAACCCTATGAGAAACAGGTGAATGTGTTTTGCAATGGTAATTGAGTTACCTGCAGCTAGCAGTCAGAAACAGAAACTGTGTGATGAAGGACCGTCATTTACAATGGAGGCATTTTTGAAGATGAGAGTAGCATAGAAATGGGTTGTGAGTTTTAGAAATACTATGGGACATAGGTGTGTGTGTGTTTTGTATTGCTGATTGAGTAAGTTGCAGGCTTCAGTGAGACAGAGAAACTGCTGCAGGCAGCACTCAGAAAGAGAAACTGCTTTATGAAGGAGGCTGTTTTTTTTTTAAAACTTTTTATTAAATTTATATTTTTTTTCCATACAGACAAGACATACAAACATACATTTACCCGGATTACTCCAGGCTCCACAGACCCAAAACTGGTTGTGTAACCTATGTACACCAATAACTATGCACACACACAGCAATGGGATTGACCCTCCATTACACTTTAGCACAATCTGACCAATACATTAGTATATATTACCCTTTAGTTGGAAACTTATAACACCAATTAACTTGAATGGAGAACCCCCACTGTGTCCCCTGGAAGGAGAGAGAGCCACAACTATTTATCACCCAACAGAGCATAGCCCAAATCTGACTAGTAGTGCCATATAAGCCACCTAGGCTGGACACAAACTTATAGAATGTTGCCACTAGGCACTATACTGTGTTCACTTAAGCCATCTAAATCTACAACTCAGTATTCTTTGTACTAATCCCAACCCGACAGACAGATCTATGTTTCATTACTGCCAACCTGTAATAGATAGATGGTCTCCAAAGTCGACCATCTTTTATCAAACAAACCCTTCTTTCCCTCTAAGCACATAAATCTCCTAATTCTACCCAGGTCCCATATAAGATCCCTCACCCAATGTTTGTAGTTATAACATTGATCATCTTTCCAATGTTTCAATATGAAAGATTTAACTATAGCCGTCATCAATGATAAGTGATATTTGGGTGTGGATCCTGTTAATTGTGACATATCCCCTAAAATACAAACTTCTGGCACTATAAACTCTGAATAGTCTAACATGGGGTCCATTCGTTGCTTAATTTCCACCCAGAGTGACTGTATTTTACAACAATTCCACATAACATGTAGGATGTCACCTGCCTCAACTCTACATCTAAAACAGAGATCTGTCTGTCTCAGCTGTCTATCACACAATTTCTTAGGGGTAAAATACATATTTGAAACAATAAAGTACTGCATGACTCTATACCTGGGTATAGGTATATATTTGATGCCTTTCCAAATAACATTCCAAGCTAAATGTTGAGGGGCCATTGCCCCATCCAAGTATATTTTTCCTGGGGACTTCGGACTGAGGTAGTCTAATAATACCTTATGTACCTTAGATAAACAATTGGATGATAGATTTAATGCAGAGAAATTTTCCCAGGTAAAAGGATTTGTTGGTGAACCCCCCAGGTCCTTCCCAGCTTTCTGCAACATTTTAACCAGCTGTATTCTTTTAAAAAAATGCATAGACTCACATCTCACCGGAAGAACAACTCTATTATCTTGCATAACTTCACTTAATGTAAGGCCCTCTAACTGTGCTGCCCAACATTTAGTGATGACTTTACCCTCAATCAAAAAATTGGGATTTCCTAACACTGGCTGCTCTACTGCCCTCACCTGTTCCTCTCTCTGAGAAGGTGAAAGAAACATCCACCAGGCCTTCACAGTTTTTTCAATTGGAGTCCCAGTTGCTTTACCAAAGTATTTTCCCGGATTGGCAAAAAGCAATGCCTCCGGCCTTATGCCAGATTCTTTTAACAACTGCATCTCCATCTGAAGCCATATTGGAGTATATGATTCCCCATCATCCCCTGAACCCCAGCGACTCATAATACCCAAATGACTCACTACGTAATCCAGATGTAAGTCAGGCAGTTTCATCCCACCCCTATCTTGCGGCAAATATAACACCTTGAATTTTCTACTAGGGGGCTTTGAATTCCACAGGAACTCAGAGATTATTCTTCTAATTTTAATGAACCATATTTTGGGGATACTATATGGGGCTAAATATACTGGGTACAATAATCTAGGCATCAGATTCATTTTAATTAGGCCAAATCTAGCCGCAAAGTTTAGAGGAAGCTTGTTCCATCTAAGCATATCCCCATTAATTGCAGCTGCACCTCATTCAGTTTCATCACAGCACCAGCCTCCCAACAAGCAGTAATCCATATTCCCAAATATTTTATCTGGTCTCCAGCCCAGTGTATTTGCATTAGAGCAAAGTCATCTCTACACACATGGGGTGTCAGAGGGAGAATATGTGTCTTAGTCAAATTTAGTTTATAATTTGACACTTTAGAGAATTGGCTTATGAGTTCAACAGTTCAGGGGAAACATACCCCAGGATTGACCAAGTGCAAAAGAATATCATCCACATGGACTGTAAATTTTAATTTCCTCCCCGCAATCGAGATCCTTTTAATACTATCATAATTTTTAATAGCTATTAATAATGGTTCCAAATAAATATTAAACAGTATTAGTGATAGGGGGCATCCCTGCCTTGTTCCATTAGCCAATAAGAATTCTGAGGAAACATACCCATTACACATTACCTTGGCCGTGGGAGCCGAGTATAAATTTCTGATACCTCTAAGGAGGCCCTTCGGAAAACCCATCCTCTCCATGGTGAAAAACAAAAATGGGTGAGAAACCCTATCAAAAGCCTTTTCTGCATCCAAAGATATCAAAGCTAATGGTAATAGAGAGTCCGGTGGAGAACTAAGTATATGATGTAGTTTTCTAAGAGCATCATATGCCCCCCTCCCTGGCATAAAACCCACCTGCTCAGGACTTATTAGATTTGGTGCAATATTCAGGATTCTAATAGCTAGAATCCTTGTAAGAATCTTAATATCCTGATTCATCAACGATATGGGTCTATAGCTACCAAGTAAATCTTTGGTTTATCTGGTTTGGGAACCAATGTAATATAAGCCTGGTATAATGATGGGTGGGGAACCCCATCCTGCATTATACTATTAAATAAATATTTTAACAGGGGAAGTATAATGTGCATGTGTACCTGGTAAAATTTAGCTGTAAGGCTGTCTAGCCCCGGAGCTTTACCAGAAGGTAATGCCTGAATTGTCACTATTATCTCATATTCACTGATCAATGCTGCTAATTTCTTAGCCTGATCTGTGTCCAGGACTGGTAAAGAAACACTGTCTAGGAATGTGTTAATTTCCTTTTCCCCAACAACTTGCTGTAACTGATAAATTTATTTATAATAGGATGCAAAATCATCCACCATATGAAAAGGAGCTGTAATGACAGCTCCACCCTGTCATATAACCGGGATTGTTCTACTAGCTTCCCACTCTTTGACTTGGGCTGCCAGCAAACGCCCTGGAACATCTCCCTGCAGCAAGTATTTGGCTTGAATTTTTTCAAGCCAAAATTCCACTTTACTATAAGTAATGTCAGCCATCTCCTGTCGCAAGCTTTGGAGCTCAGAGTCTATCTTCCCTGAAGTCCCCTCCTGAGGTGCCAAAGAGTCAATGGCCCCCAGTAAGAATTCCTCCTTGGCTCTTCTCATACTATTTCACCTTACCTCATAACCCCTTGCAGTCCCTGAGTATAATACCTTACATGTAGGCCAAGCTACATCCTTATTTTGCAATGTAGGTAATTGATTCTGTATAATATCCTGTAAAGCGTCTTCTAATTTACTCTTGATTGCCATATCTGCAAAAAGAAAGTCATTCAACCTCCACCTATAAGGTCAAGAAGGAATATTCTCTGGTTCCCAGGTCAGCTGAATTGGGGAATGATCCCATAAAATCCTGCACTTAGTAGATATCTCCTTAACCTCCCTAAGTGCCTCCCTATTGACCAATAAAAAGTCTATTCTGGAATGACTCTTATGTGCTGCAGAATAAAATGTCATTATTACCTCCAGCTGCATGGGTCCTTATCAGATCTGTTAACGCAGCAACCTCCATTAATCTTGACATAGCCATCTGAGCCACTATAAGGGCCTTCTGGTCGCCTGATTAAATAAAGATTTTGATTGATTGATTGATTGATTGGATGGTGGTATTTTATCCTCCCAATTATTTATACAAAGATTCCAGTCTCCTGCCATAATAAGAGGATGTGAGGTTAATAAAGAAATATCTATCTCCACTAAGGCCAGAAACTGAGGGTTAGGCGGTGTAGGGCCATATATAGATGCAATTGATAACTCTTTACCCAATATAGCACCTGAAAGGTATATCCCCCTACAATCCTCTCTAACCATCACCTTTTCAATAATATATGGACAATTTTTCCCAATTAAAATCGCAACCCCACCTGAAGATGTTTCTTTCCCAGCACCATATACCTGGTTTACCCACCTCCTCTTTAACTGAGTCAACTCTTCTGACAACAAGGGAGTCTCTTGTAATGCAGCAATATGTACCCCCTTTTGTTCGATGTGTCTCATGATTGCCATTCTTTTACACCTACCCCTAAGACCTTTTACATTCCATGAAATTATTTTTATACCAGACATTTCACACCAACATAATAGATTCCCTGTCCAGCTGTTATAACTATCTCTGGGTTAGCTTCTCTCTCCTGTGCAATAGTGTGCTCTCTTTCCTTCCAGATCACCCCAAGCACCTCCCCCAAACCCCAATCCCAAGATCACCCTCCTACAGAAAAATGGTTCATTGATGAGCCATTTGCAGTGTGCTCCCAAGCCCCACAACCCCACCAGCATTTATCATGCAACTCCCTCCATCTTTAGCCCCCTACTATCAGTTAACTACTCCAGCTTTTCTTTTCCCCTTATGCTTATAATTCCTCATAAGCATATCCTTTACACTTAATTACTACCTAAATTAAACTTCAAATTACTACCTAAATTAAACTTCAAACTCTTGCTATGCTAACTTATAACCTTTCCTATAATGGTCTCTTGCAACAGAAGATCAGAAGTTGCCCACCCAAAATAGAACCAACTCCCTGTCCCTTTAAGAATGCCAGGCAGTCCAGCAAATGTATCCGACTCTAGAAAACTCTCATTGTCCCCTTGCTTTGCTTATGTAATTCTCTCATGAGGCAATAGGGAATATCTCATTCGCATATGGGGACTTCATTCACCCCCCTACCTGCATACACAGTCAAAAGAAACTTTGAACATTCCCTGTCCCCATCAGTAACTGCCACGTGGTATCCAGCCTCTCCATACTCCCCAATATCCAAATCATTTTCATTCTTTGAGTAGGAAGCCCCTCAATACACTCACCCACTTCAAAATGTATTCTAAGCATAATACCCCGAGAAGCCCCCCCCAAGCACCTAAAAAAAAGGAAAGTTGCCTTATTGGCCCATACACCCCCAGCTTCATTTGATTTCTAAACTTCCATTACACTTACTGTGACTAGCATAGTATTTGTGAATTCAGAAGGAGAGAGAGAAAACAAAAACCCTCTCCATCAAATAATTTTGATCACAGGTCCATAAACATAAGGACAATCCAAATTGGAAGACAACTTGATGCAAGAAGAAACAGATGAAACCTCGATTCGCAACCTTCTAATCTCAGGTCCCCATTGTAAAAGGTTAATTAAACCACTTCTTCTTTCGCTTTACAGGGACTCAAATCGTAGATTGAAATAGAGCTGGCAACTTGAACCTAAGGCCTTCCATTGCATCCCTAGCAGTCAAGTATCTTTTTTCCACTGTTTGAAGACGAACATGCAGGATCGCAGGATATTGCACCTTAATTTAATGCCCGCAAGATACAGCTTCTTCTTTATATCAGCGTATTCCTTTTGCTTCTCCTGCACGGAGGGTGTCTGATCCTGAAATAACCAAATGGAAGCACTATTCCACTGCAGGGTTTTATTCTGTTGAGCATTAGCTAGAACATGTGATTTCTCTTTATAATTTAAAATCCTCATGAATACAACTCTGGGTCTCCCTTCTGGTGGAGGCATCTCTCCTACAGCCCTATGCGCCCTCTCCAAATTATATGCTTCTCCATATGGTGTAAGGCCCAACAGTTTAAGAAGCAGTTCTTGCATAAAGGTAACACAGTCCAACCCTTCAGCCTTCTCTGGTAAGCCTGCCAGGATAAGATTATTTCTTTGACTTCTGGACTCCTGATCATCCATTCAGTCCTCTAATTTTTTAATCTGTTTGCGAGCTACGATCAACTCCTGATCTATCATGGAGACCTTCTGTTCTTGTGAGGAGACTCTAGCTTCCACATCCCCCATTCTTTGTGACAACGACTGTAGCACCGGCTTCACTGTGAAAAAATCTGCAACCAGGACTTGCGATAACTGTTTTATCTCCATTACATCATCTGTACTCTTGGTGTCTCCCCCTTCTTGTTCTCAATCTATTTTATCCAATTGCTCCTAGGGCTCTGACGCTTGAAATTTCAGCTGCTTAACTGCAAGCGTTCTCTCTGTGAGAGGTTTAGGAACTTCACCCTCCATCTCGGTGCTTTAACAGGGCCTCACACCACTGTCAGCTTCATCACTTAGGGGAACAGAAATTTCTGTATTTAACCTCTCAATCCGCAATATTTTACCACTGGCAATCACTCAAAAGTACTTCACCTATTAAAGCACTGGAAGCAATTAACTGCAGCGATTTGGATGGGGTTTTTATAGCTTTTAAAAAGTAGTCAGGGCCTAGGAGCAGCACCACAGACATCCTCTCACACCAAGCTCATCACATGTCCCCATTAAGGAGGCTGTTTTGAAGATTAGAGCAGCACAGTAATGTGCTAGGAGTGTCAGAAAAAGTATGGGACACAGGTGATTGCCTTTTGCAATGTTAATTGAGTTAGTTGCAGGATTCAGTGAGAAAGAGAAACTGTGAAGCTGTTTGATTCAGAATGCAGGCTGCAGTGAAGATATTATCACTCTGGTAACATCACCACTGTGAAAATATTTGCTAGTGATGTAGGCACTGTGTGTATATCTGTAAATATTCTCACAGTGGTGATGTCATCACAGTAGTTATTTCACTGCAGTGAAAAAAATACGTTCTCTCACTCATTTATCCCTCACCCCGTTGTGTATATATATATATGTATTTTAGAGGCAAAAAACTCAGTTTAATGCATTAGTTAGGGTTGTTCCACAGTGACAAAAGTGAGGAAATTCACTGTTAGGGTTGAAAACCCTAACTCCGAATTCACCCCCCCCAGCACCACACACACACAGACACACACACACACACACACACACACACACATGCAAGTATGGGGGAGGACCAAGTCAACACAACCAATGACAGACATCCAGCAGCAGGTGACAGAAATAACAAACAATTGTTTAAATGTACTACAAGACATCCCCACCCACCTGTCCAGGTACTGCATGCTCAGTGGAGATCAACAGCAAAACTGAGACCATGTACACCAAAAGTACACATCCCTGATTGCAGCTGCACACAACGTACCACACTTAGTAGTTGCATGGCCTTACCTACCGATGCTCCACACCAGACAACACCACATGTGATGGGCCACCTGAGCAATAGAGTTGAGCAAAACCAAGGAATTGTACAGGTATAATATCTCTGATTATAACAAGGGTTTGAGAAATGCAGCTTTCTAATTGACTGTAAACATTGTAACAGCCTTATGTTTAGTTTTTATTAACATACATGTAGAGCCTAACCATATGATGAACATGCTTTAATGTTGTTTAAAAATAGTTTTATTATGATAACAATAAGCTACTCCCAGGTATTATGTTAATGATCAGTTTATCACTGTCTAGCGACGTGGCACTCGGCTACACCTCATTCAACATTAAACTTCTACATGGTGATTAACACACCATTTAACATAACCGTTGGTCATGCCTTATTGCTTAATTGTCTTTATGACTAGATACTCTCCCTCTGCTAGGCACTGCAGGAGTTTTGCAACACAGTGTCACACCCAGTTACAATATACTCTGTCTACTTACTGGAGAATGGCTGTGAATATGAACTCATGAAGATGAACAGTGTAACTTGATCATTACAGTCATCGAAACCTTAGTGTGATTATAACTGACAGAGTCAGTGATACAGAATAACCCTTGCCATCCTAGTACACTTATCCCATTGTGAGTTAAATCAATACTAAAAGACATTCTGTTTTTATCTACACTATACCTACTTGATTGCTGTTGTTCCACAATTGACATAGTTATCACTTTGATAGCATCAGCGACAGAAGTGTGGCAAGCCCAAACACTACATATACAGCCTGAGTATGAAACAACTGTTAAAAAAATTACGCTGTGTCCATAAGTAGCATAGATCACTCATTGCAACAATAGTAAATGTATCACTATTTGAATAAGCTAGTCATCACAGATGCTATGAGATTGTCTTTATCAGGTACAACATACTGAGTAAGTGCCTACAGGAAAATCTATCCTATAGACATCTCCAATACAGGTACGTCATTGTTGGCTCAGTAGTCCCATGATATTTAGAAGTTGCTTGGCCTGATCCATGCAATTACACTGTTTCTTACAAAGAATACTTACCGCATCTTTAGTATTGAAACACACTGAAGGTCTATGTATGTACATTAGCAGTACAGCTTCATCAGTAAGAATGCATCTGATACTGGCAGTACGAATTTCACAGCATTGAACAGGCAATGGTTTTCCATACGTTTACATCAGCCTCTCTATCTTCAGTAAAAAGTTGCAGTAAATGTACTACTATGGAAATCACATACTAAATGTAACACTACTTTTATCTTGAGCATGCTAGTGTCTTGTAGTTAATTTATGTACTTCTCTTAATTAATGTATACTCACTAGTGTTAAAACCTTTCTACAACTGTGATCATGCACCTTTAGCATTAATATTGACTAACGGCACAGTACCAGTTGTGGTGTGGTGTGCGGCATCGTTAGGTAAGGCCATGCAACTACTAAGAGTGGTATGTTATGTGCAGCTGCAATCAGAGATGTGTACGTTTAGTGTACATGGCCTCAGTTTTGCTGTTGATCTCCACTGAGCATGCAGTACCTGGTCAGGTGGGTGGGGATGTCTCGTAGTACATTTAGACAATTATTTGTTATTTCTGTCACCTGCTGCTGGATGTCTGTCATTGTTTGTGTTGACTTGGTCCTCCCCCATACTTGCATGTGTGTGTGTGTGTGTCTGTGTGTGTGTGGTGCTGGGGGGGTGAATTGGGTTAGGGTTTTCAACCCTAACAGCGAATTCCCTAACTTTTGTCGCTGTGGAACAACACTTACTGATGCATTAAACGAAGGTTTTTGCCTCTAATTTCCCTTCTTTTTGAGAATGATAATGAGAAATAGTGAATGTAATGTGGTGGCGGGAGTGCGGGTCCCTTTGGGCCCCGTGCTCCTGCCACATGATGTCTTGTGACATAGTAACAGGAACAGCAACACAAACAGAAGTGCTAACAGTGGCACACATTGTAACACAAGCGCGAATGAGAACAGAAAGGATAACATCACGGTGCCATCAGACAGGAACGGTCTGCCACGTGATGTGTTGTCACATAGTAACATGGTGCCTGCAAATGGAAATGTCAATGGGCATGGTGATGCAAAGTGAAACAGAAAGAGAAACAGTACTGTAGACACAAATGGCAAAAAATAACAGAAACGCAAGTGCAAATGAAAACACAAAGGATAATGCACATATGGCCCCGTGCTCATGCCACGTAAGGCGGCAGTGGGAGCGTGCATAGTAACAGGAACAGCAATGCAAACAGAAGTGCTAACAGTGGTGCACATGGTAACTCAAGCGCGATTGAGAACAGAAAGGGTAATGCACATGGTGGCATAGATGGGAATGGTCTGCCACGTGATGTGTTGTCACATAGTAACATGGTGCCTGCAAATAGAAATGTCAATGGGCATGGTGACGCAAAGTGAAACAGAAAGAGAAACAGTACTGAAGACACAAATGGCAAAAAATAACAGAAACGCAAGCGCAAATGAAAACACAAAGGCTAACACACGTGGTGGTGCAGACATCAACGGTAAGTGAAACCGGAATGGAACCGCAAGCGGAAAGGGCAACAGTAACAGTAATGTAAGTGCACAGGCTGGTTTTCCCCAAAACCTGCATAGAGAAAGACAGTGAGTACAAATAATGTATGCATAATAATGAGTATCAGAGCAGAAAATGAGAACTTGGAATACTAAATAGGTTATATCTCAGGAACCGTACGATGTAGAAAAAAATTTAAAAGTCATATGATTTACAAAAGCATTTTTCCGACGAAGAGTCCGTATCTCACACCGTTTCCGAGATACAGGCCCTGAAAGGCGCGGCGAACGCTGTAATGTTATTCTGTGGTAAAAAAAGAGAAGTTTGGAGTGCCATAACTTTGCCTCCCTGTACTATTTTTTCAGCAAACCACTGAAAGGAACATCTGTAGGCTGTTGGCTGTCTTCCCTCCAAATTTCAGGAAAAAAGACTTAACCGTTATTTTGCAGCAGGGTGCCAAAGGATTCCTGTAATGCGTCGGGCGCCGTAATGTTATCCTAAGGGAAAAGCCATCAACTTTGGAATGTTGTAACTTTGCCACCATGTAATATTTTTTTAATACAACACTGAAAGGCACATCTGTGGGATGTCATCTGCGATCCCTCCAAATTTCAGCCGAAAACTCCCAACCGTTCTTTTGCAGCAGAGTGCCAAAGAATTACTGTTATTTTGGGCATAGTGTCGCAAAGTAGTGTCGCAGTTTGCGAAAGCTTTCACAGAAAATTTGCGACACTTTCATGAGTGCGACACTACTTTGTGAAAGTACTTTTTCCAGAAATCTGAAAAACATATTTCTGGGGTGTTTTACCCCAAAATAAAGACACGGTAAGCATTCTCAGGGCCCGACTAGGTGAATACAAAAAGAATCAGGTTGCTAGAGGGTCTCAATTTTAAATGCCAAGCATTTTTCTGATCACTAACTGAAAACAAGGTGGCAGATTTGTGACAGTAACAGGGCCATTTGCGACAGTAAAAAGTGCATTTGTGACACCGTTGAACTTTTTGTTAACTTTTCCCATTGACATAATGGGAAATTGTTTTTTGAATAACTTTTGAACCGTATAATATTTTTTCATGAAATCTTTGAAAGGCACATTGGGGACCCTGGCCACGTGTTCCCTGAAGACTTAGGGCCAGTCGTGCAAACTGTATGACCTGTAGGCACGACCGTAGAGTTCCAGAAAAAGCACAAACGTGTGCACAGATCACGCTTAATAACTCCACAGCTGTACACCAGACTGGCATGAAACTTGGCAGATCCCAAGGCCTATATTTTTTGATCAAGTATTCCAAATTTCAGGGAAATCCGTCAAACGGTTGCAAAGTTATTAAGGTGCAAAGTTTTGGGGTTTAACATAGAAATGGCTCCTCAACCCTAACTATGGTAGCACTACCGTGCTACCAAAATATATTCAATGTTAGGGTTGAGATCGCTACACCTCCAGCCCACCTCCCAGCTGGAATCAGGAGTGCGCATTGGGTCATCGCCCTAAGTGTCACCCCATCACATGTGAAAAGAAGCTGAGGAATAGGAGAATGGGGTAACAGTTAGGACCGATGGCCCCAATGCAATCCCCAATTCCAGTAGGGGTGGTGGGCTTGAGGGGTGCAAAGGGGGTTTCAACCCTAACATCGAATTTTCTGGCTTTTGTCGCTGTGGAACAACCCTAACTTATGCATTAAACGAAGCTTTTTGCCTCTAATTTCCCTTCTTTTTGAAAATGATAATAAGAAATAGTGAATGCAATGCAGCGCGGGAGTGCAGGGTGATATCTTGTCGCATTGTAACATTGTGCCCACAAACGCAAATCGTAATGCACATGGTAATGCAAAGCGAAACAGAAAGAGGAACAGTACTGTAAAAGAAATGTTAAAACAACAGAAACGCAACCGCAAATGAAAATGCAAAGGGTAACGCACATGGTGGTGTAAACATGAACGGTAAGTGAAATGGGTATGGAACCGCAAGCAGAAACGGTAATGGTAAGAGTAATGTAAGTGCACAGGCTGGTTTTCCCCAAAAGCTGTATAGAGAAAGACAGTGAGTAGAAAGAATGTATGCAAACTAATGACTCATGGAACACAAAAATCAGTAGTAGTAATAGTAAATTGCTTATATCTCAGTAACTGTACGACATAGAAAAAAAATGTTAAAGTCATATGTATTACCACTTTTCTGGTTAGTTACATATGTAGCCCCAGGGCTATAATTATTCAACAAAAACTACATATCTCTCACCGTTTTTGAGATATGGGCCCTCAAAGGCGTGGCAAACGCCGTAATGTTATCCTATGGGGAAAAAAACAGTTCGGACTGCCATAACTTTCGAACAGTTTAATATTTTTTCACCAGATCTTCAAAAGGCACATCAGGGACTCCAGCTGCACGTTCCCAAAAGATTTTGGGCTGGTCGCGCAAACCGTGCGACCTGTATGCTTGACCGTAGAATTCCAGAAAAAGCATAAACGCATGCGTCAGATCACGCTTAATAATTCCACAGCTGTGTATCTGACCAGTATGAAACTTGGCAGATGCCAAGGCCTATGGTTCTTGATCATGTATTCCAAATTTCAGGCAAATCCGTCAAACGGTTGCAAAGTTATTATGGTGCAAAATTTTGGGGTTTAACATAGAAATGGATCCTTAACCCTAACTATGGTAGCACTACCGTGCTACCATAATATATATATATAAATATACTGTGTGTATATATATATATATATATATATATATATATATATATATTTGATGTTAGGTTGAAACCCCTTGCACCCCTCAGCCCACCCCCAACTGGAATCGGGATGCACATTGGGGTCATCGGCCCTAAGTGTCACCCCATCACATGTGGAAAGAAGCTGAGGAATAGGAGAATGGGGTGACAGTTAGGACCGATGACCCCAATGCACACCCTGATTCCAGTTGGGGGGGTGGGCTGGAGGGGTGCAAAGGGGGTTTCTACTCTAACATCGAATTTCCTCACTTTTGTCGCTGTGGAACAACCCTAACTGATGCATTAAATGGAGTTTTTTGCCTCTAATTTGTCTTCTTTTTGAGAATGATAATGAGAAATAGTGAATGTAATGCAGCGGCGGGAGCACGGTGGTGATGTCTTGTCGCATTGTAACATTGTGCCCGCAAACGCAAATCGTAATGCACATGATGACGGAAAGCAAAACAGAAAGAGGAATAGTACTGTAGACAGAAATGTTAAAACAACAGAAAGCATAACCACAAATGAAAATGCAAAGGGTAACGCACATGTTGGCATAAACGTGAACGGTAAGTGAAACGTGTACGGAACCACAAGCAGAAATGGTAATGGTAAGAGTAATGTAAGCACACAGGCTGGTTTTCCCCAAAAGCTGTATAGAGAAAGACAGTGAGTAGAAAGAATGTATGCAAAATAATGACTCTCGGAACACAAAAATCAGTAATTGTAATAGTAAATTGCTTATATCTCAGTAACCGTACGACACAGAAAAAAAAATTAAAAGTCGTATGTATTATCACTTTCCTTGCTAGTTATATATGTAGCCCCCAGTAGGGGGCTAAAATTTTTTGACAAAAACTCCATATCTCGCACCGTTTTCGAGATACAGGCCCTCAAAAGCATGGAGAATGCCGTAATGTTATCCTATGGGGAAAAAAAACAGAAGTTCGGACTGCCATAACTTTTGAACAGTTTAATATTTTTTCACGAAATCTTCGAAAGGCACTTCGAGGGATGCAGCTGACGTTCCCTGAAGATTTGTGGTCAGATAAACCATGCAACCTGTAGGTGCGACCGTGAGAATTTCCAGAAAAGCATAAACGCGATCATGCTTAATAACTCTGAAGCTGTGTATCTGACCGGTATGAAACTTGGGGTTCCCAAGGCCTATTCTTCTTGATCATGTAGTCCAAATTTCAGCCAAATCTGTCAAATGGTTGCAAAGTTATTAAGGTGCAAAATTTTGGGTTTAACATTTAAATGGCTCCTTAACTCCTAATTATGGTAGCACTACGTACTACCATAAGTTATATATATATATATATATACATATATATATATATATATATATTTGTAAAATGCTTGAGACAGTCATGGTGATCAGCAGCAACAGAACTGGACAAACACCATCACGTGACATGCGTATATCAGGCGTGACCGCACACCTGCACTTTTACCCCCTCCAAAACAATTTTGACATTTTATAAGATAGAAAACCACTCTAAAATTGTGTGGTCGCGCCTGATATACGCATACAATTTTGGGCGGTTGATGACTTGGTTTCGCGGGCGTCTATGATATCAGAGCATGACCTGCACACCTCAGAGTGGTATATCTATTATATATATATATATATATATATATATATATATATTACAAAAATCCATTAATGCATCATTTAGGGTTGACAGCACAGCAACAAAAGTTTGAAAATGTGATGTTATGGTTACTCCTACCACCCACCCCAACCTCCACACTCCACTTGCCATTTCAGGGTGTGCCATATGTTCATCAGGCCCAACTCACATCCCATCCCATGTGTAAACAAGCTGACATACTGCAGCACAGGAGAATGGGGTGAGATTTAGGCCTGATGACCCATGGCACACCCCGACGTCTGTTGATGAGTGGAGGGTGGGGCTGGGAGTAGGGTGGTTCTGTCTGTTTCTCCCAGTGCTGCAGGCTGTTGTTTTGTACTGGGCCCTGCCTGCATTGGCGCCTTATTCTGCCCACTAAGAAATCCGCAGCTGTCCCAACAGAGCTGTGTTGAGGTGGCTCACTCCCCCTCTCTCACTCACTCATTCTGTTTCTCCTGACGCTGCAGGCTGCCCTTTTGTACTGGGCTCCTGCCTCTGTTGGTGGCTTTTTCTGCCCACAAAGAAATCTGCAGCAGTCCCAACACAGGTCTGTTGAGCCTGCTGAGTTCCACTCTCTCACTCACTCATTCCATTTCTGCCAGCACTGCAAGCTGCCCTTTTGTACTGGGCTCCTGCCTGTGTTGGCACCTTTTTCTGCCCACAAAGAAATCCACAGCTGTCCCAACAGAGTTCCATTGAGAGCACTCACTCCCCCTGTGTCACTCACTCATTCTGTTTCTCCTGGTGCTGCAGCCTGCCCTTTTGTACTGTGCTCCTGGCTCTGTTGGCGCCTTTTTCTGCCCACAAAGAAATCTGCAGCAGTCCCGAAAATGCTCCATTGAGCTCATGTAGTCCCCTTCTCTCACTCACTCATTCTGTTTCTGGTGGCGTTGCAGGCTGTCCTTTTCTATTGGGCTCCTGCCCGTGTTGCCGCCATTTGCAGCAGTTACAATACAGCTCCATTGAGGCTCACTCACTCCCATATCTCTCACTGGCATTATGGTTTCCTGCCACTGCAGGCTGCCATTTTGTACTGGGCCCCTGCATGCATTGCTGCCTTTCTCTGCCCAAAGACAAATCTGCAGCAGTCCCAACAGAGCTCCATTAAGCTCATTCAGTCCCCCTCCCTCACTTGCTCATTCTGTGTCTCCTGCTGCTGCAGGCTGCCCTTTTGTACTGGGCTTCTGCCTGCATTGGTGGCTTGTTCTGGCCAGAAAGAAATCTGAAGCAGTCCCGACACAGCTCCATTGAGCTCAATCACTCCCCCGTCTCATTCACTCATTCCATTTCTGCCCACGCTGCAAGCTAGCGTTTTGTACTGGGCCCCTGTCTGTGTTGCCACATTTTCTGCCCACAAAGAAATCTGCAGGAATCACAATAGAGCTCCGTTAGGCTCCACTCCTACCGCTCTGTCACTCACTCGTTCTGTTTCTCTTGGCACTGCAGGCTGCGCTTGTGTACGGGGCTGCTGGCTGTATTGGCACCTTTGTCTGTCCACAAATAAATCTGCAGTTGTACCAACAAAGCTCCACTGAGGTTGCTCAGTCTCCCTCTGTCACGCACTCATTCTGTTTGTCGTGGCGCTGCAAGTGGCCTTTTTGTACTGGGCTCCTGCTTGCATTGGCACCTTATTCTGCCAACAAATAAATCTGCAGCAGTCCTGATAGAGCTCCATTGAGCTCACTCAGTCCCCTGTCTCACTCACTCATACTTTTTTTCCCACCGCTGCAGGCTGGCCTTTTTTACTGGGCCCCTGCCTGCATTGACGCCTTTTTCTGCCCAAAAAGAAATCCACAGCAGTCCTGACAGCACTCCGGTGAGTTCGCTCACTTCCTCTCCCTCACTCACTCTCTCATTCTGTTTCTTCCAATGCTGTGGGCTGCCCTTTGTACTGGCCTCTTTTGTTGGGGCCTTTTTCTGCCAAAAATTAAATTCGGAGCAGTCCCGACAGAGCTCAGTTGAGCTTGGTCACTCCCCCCCTCACTCATTCCATCTTAATCTATCCCAAATACTGATGTCCCACAGTGACAGTGCAAAAACCTATTTTAGCCAGGATGTGAAAAATGACAGCTGTACTGTTCATAAGAAGGTGTGAAAGAATGCCACTGTTGAAAATGTGGCATGAAAATATTACAAATTTTCAAGTTACAAAGGTGCATGGAAACAGTTGAATGCATGCTTGTAACACAGTTATGTTACGGAGTTTTGACACCAAATTTCCAACATAGTGATTTTAGGACCACTGCTCATGAACAGTGCTACTGTCATTTTCTTAATCTGTCCTGAACATTGATTTCCCACAATGACCACGTTATTCTGTGATGCAATTGTGAAACCACATTTCACTCAAATGTGAAAAATGACAGCTGTACTGCTCATAAGGAGGAGTGAAAAATTGCCATTGTTAAAAATGTGGCATGACAATATTACGAATCTGCAAAGTTTCAAGGGTGTGTGGAAAGTGTACAATGCACACTTGTAACACAGTCATTTGATGGGCTATCATCCCCAAATTTTCAACATAGGCATTTCAGGATCTCTACTCATGAACAGAGTCACTGTCATTTTCTTAATCTGTCCCAAACACTGATTTCTGACAGCAACCACGCTATTCTGCACTGGAAGTGTGAAAACACATTTCTGCCAGGATGTGAACAATGACAGCTGTACTGTTCACAAGGAGGTGTGACAAAATGCCAATGCTGAAAATCTGGCATGAAAATATTGCAAATTCATGAAGTTACCAGCGTGCATAGCAACTGTGCAGCAGCTCATGAAACAGTCATTTTGGGATTTTTCCAACAAATTTGCAACATAAGCTTTTGAAAGCCCACCTCATGTACACTGTCACTGTTGTTTTGTTAATCAGCCCCAAAGTTGATTCCGTGCAGTGACCGTGAAATCACCTTTCAGGGCTGATTAATGCCATGACAGTTGAAGCACTCATGAGGAGGGGTCCCAAAAACCTCATGTTGAAAATTTGGTGAAAAAATTCAAAAAAATGCCTGAGATATGCAGCAACATTGAAAAAACCTTATTTACTCCATTATACAGCTTACCGGCATTTCCTCAGTTCACAGTCAGCTTTGAAGAGTGCAGACATGTTCCTGATCCACCGAAGATCATCGTGCCAAACTCTGGAGGTAAGTATGTGGTGTGGTGGGGTGTGGGAGGCAGGGTGCGCAGTGGGTGGGCATGGGTTGCTGGAGGGGATCTGGGAGACTACGAGGACCATTTTTTTCTTTACAGGTAAAAAAAAAGACAACATGAGATGCTTTTTACCTTCACAGGGGCATTTGGCATGCTGGGGTGGGCTCCCAGTATGCCACTGGAGTCTCGCTTTGGGGGGCGCTGTAGCCGATGGGGGATTGGGCACCCCCATCAGCAAACAACAAAAGGTGGATTCCTTTCTGCTGACAGGGATTGGGCACTCCATCAGCAAATGACAAAAGGGGGAATTCTTTCTGTCGATGGGGATTGGGCACCCTATTGGCAGACACTGAAGCAGGGGGCACATTATGCTAATGAGGGTAGGCTTCCGTCAGCAGATAAACATTCTGAGGAGTACATTGTTTGTGAACAGGGCGGCAACCTGCTGCCATGTTCACAAACAATATCAGGCTTGCAGGATCCACCCTGCAATGACGAGGCGGCTCCTGATTGCAACAGCTGATTTGTCACGAGTTGGTGCAAACTTTCCAAACTTGTGTCACCAGCAGCCTGCAACGGCATTGGGGGAAGTGGGACAAGCCTTTTCAGGCTGTGGGGGCATTGGCCACAACAGTGCTGTGCCTCCACAGCCTGCTTCTCAGCAAGCTGTGCCAACAGATTTCTTGCGCTGCACGCAATCAACATAAAAATGAAAGAGTAAAAAACATATAGCATACAAAACAACCTTTTATTTTGAAAAACGATTATTGTAGGAAAAAAATTTTTGTATAAAAATAAATTCTGTTATGCAAGCAATAATACCCAAGAGGGTGGGCGGTATTGGGCAATACCGGACTGCCCAGGGGCGTATGAGGCCCGGCGCTGCAGGCGAAGGGCCTTATAGCCCTGGATGGTCTGGTATTGCCACTACCAACCTCGAGGGTATTATTGTTTAGAAAATGGGCACTGTAAAAAAAAGAAAACAAATTAATTAAAATTACTTTTTAGAACGTTTTGAAATGAAATAGTTCCTCCACCTGCTTTACAAGGATGGACTTTTATCCAAGAGGCTGTTTTTGACTTGCTAATTTTTTTCAGACAGGTCAGAGGTTAGTGGCTTAGGTCAGAGGTTGCGATCGAGACACAGAAGTGCGGCATGGAGAGTAAGCTGGTGTTGTCGGGAGCCAGTTGTTTTATTTATTTTTTTTTACATTTTTGGTCCTCGGTGCTTTTTATGTAGAGTGGGCCTGTGAAGGGGAGCATCTGTTTTACCCACTGGGACTGCGCGCGTGTGTTTTAGCCAGAGTCAGCGAGCGGGCGACCAACCAATTGGAGCAGCAGGAGCCAGAATGTTGACAGTTGTGGGAATGAGTGAGAGTGCTGCCAGTTGTGGGAATGTAAGTCCCTTAATATTCAGCATACACAGTATCAGGGATTGCAGGGCATGGGGAAAGATCAGTGGTGACAGTGTTTTAGAGGTGAGAAGTACTGTAGATTTAAAATGTTTTCTTTTTTGAAGACGTGTTGCAACCGGCAGGAGGAGGGATGAGCGAGAGTGTTATCGGGTGACCGAGCTTTCTTGTAGCTGTGTGGGGAATCAGGGACATGGGACAAGCTGCATATTTTTTATTTAGAGAACGAGACATTCAAAACAGATGTTAAAAAATTAATGTAGCTAGCAGGCAGTTGTTTCAGTCAGGAAGGAGTGTATCGGGAGAAGAGATGGTGGTTGGGCTCTCTCGCTAAAGCGAAGGAAAAAAATGGCGGTGTTTTACATTTTAAATGAGTTGTTGCTGCCAATTATGTAGCAGAGTGGGCACTACAATACTACTGGGTGAAGGGACACTGTAGACTGGTACTTTTTGTTTCCTGGGCATCTATTGAAAGTTAATGTACCCCCTTGGCAAGGGTATTAGCCAATCAGATGCCAGGAAATAAAAAGTCAATTTTCTAAATAAAAATATTAAACAAAAGATTGAACTAAACAAGTATTTGTCTTTATTAACAATATGTGCACCTTCATGAGAGAGGTGTGTGTGCTGCTTGAGGCAGCCCAGTCTAGAAGCTGGACTCAATGTGGAGGTGCAGAAGAAGTGGAAGCTGATGCACCTCAGAGAGGAGATACCAGATGAGCTGTGGAGGCTGTTCACTGTGGCTCAGGAGGGTTGAAGTGACTCCTGCAGGTGAAGCAGTACTGCTGGGCACACTGACATTTGCCGCTGCCCCCACAGGCTTGAGCACAAGCTTGATAGTAGCTTGTTGTGCTGTCAGGAGAGACAGAAATTTCTCCGGTCCCTCCCACAGCACAATGTTGTCCTTAATCAATCCATCAACCTTGTGCTCGAGCCTGCGGTAACAATAGCAGTGTCCAGTGCACCTAACCTTGTGACGGGGTCCTGTAAATATATAGAAAAAATCTATTTAAATTTAATATCAAAATGGTAATTCTCTCTCTGTCTTGACTTTTAGCACTTTTTTCTCCTAGGAATATTTGTAAGACATGTTATTGCCTGTTATCAACAGTATATAAGAATACGATGTTTATGAGAAATTCTTTATTTTAAGTAATGGTGTAATCTTTTACATCTTTGGTGTGTTTTTTATTGATACAGCTAGACCTAACTCATATGGTCAAAAGGCTTTACCACTATTTTTACTATAATATAATAGTGATAAAAGTAACACACGCACAACAGTTATATTTCCTAGTAAATAAATAACCACCTAGGGTCATGTAGCACCTCACTATACATCTTACCAAATTAGAGCCCTAGTTGAAAATCAACAGACCATTGACATAACCCTTGCTTATTATTACTGCTTACTCATACTAGAACTGTGTAAAAATAAATGTATGGAGTAAGCATTGTTAAACTGTTGAATCACACCTCACTGTAATCAATCCAGCAGTGATAATGTTTACTTTGGAACACTCACAGGACAGTATGAAAATCACTTGAACATGACAAACAATCTTGCATTTTTCAAAAAGCAGTAATACTTCACAATACAAAACTGCTAACGACATCTCATAGTGCATTATTCACTATAGAGTGACCCACATCAGTTATGGATGAAACCAAAAAAAAATCATGTGAACATGCGTATCCATGATTTATTAATAACTCTGGAATCTGTGGGTTATATGCAACTGCACACTACACTATACCTGGGCGGGGGGGGGTGAAGAAGATCCATAATAAGTAAAGAGTTAAAAGATGTAGAAAGTTACACACAATCGGCAGATTGAATAGCATATGATTATTACACTCATTTGTGGATCTGAGCTAGAGCATTTATCAATATCAGCGTAACAACCACAACTATAGCTCACAGTCATACTATATGTAAAGTAGGTCAGTAGATACAGTGGGTTCTGCTCGTGGAAGTAATAACTCACTATCAATATGTTGAATAGACATGTTGGTGCACTGGACCTTAAGATATTAATGGTCACAAGCTTTCTATGTACATATAGAATTCTTGGTGCATTGTACTCTACCCCCTTATCTGATAATAGTCATAATAAGTAGATGCATGGTGCAGCAGTCCACTGTAGTCTACCCCCTTGCACAGCAATTGGTTTAATCAACTAGAGTCAGTCAATGTTGATACACTAGATCTGTTGCTACAGTTGATATTGGTATTTGCAAGTGATAGATCACCTTTATTTTGGCACAGCACAACCACATTTACCAGTCATGCACTGATAACCAACATCAGAATCCTCACCTAACCTCACCTGGAGTGGGTGACATTCTAGAAGAAGGCAACTCCTGAAACAGTTACAGACAGACATATTCAGTACAGTTGTGTACATATATATGGAAAATATGGGCACTAAATATGTATAAGATAGTCCATGACATAATCCCAATATGGAATGTTTCTTCCATGTGTTGACACTCTGTAGTTTAGTACTGTCTGAATGAACATTTGCCCATGTATTACACAAATGCACACAGCTCTAATGAAAAATAGCAATGAACACTTCTGTGGCCAGGTTAGAGGTCACTAGATCCTGTATACCACTGAAGTAGCTAGTGTGAAGTGAGTGGTTTGCCACGAAGACTATTACTATTACAATGGAGAACGTGTACTCCTATAAGAGCAGTTTTGTATCATTCACAAAAAGCTATATTGTAATTAGGACCAGGCAGTGTGGATCATCCCCATCACATGTGAAAAGAAGCTGAGGAATAGGAGAATGGGGTAACAGTTAGGACCGATGGCCCCAATGCAATCCCCAATTCCAGTAGGGGTGGTGGGCTTGAGGGGTGCAAAGGGGGTTTCAACCCTAACATCGAATTTTCTGGCTTTTGTCGCTGTGGAACAACCCTAACTTATGCATTAAACGAAGCTTTTTGCCTCTAATTTCCCTTCTTTTTGAAAATGATAATAAGAAATAGTGAATGTAATGCAGCGGCGGGAGTGCAGGGGTGATATCTTGTCGCATTGTAACATTGTGCCCACAAACGCAAATCGTAATGCACATGGTAATGCAAAGCGAAACAGAAAGAGGAACAGTACTGTAAACAGAAATGTTAAAAACAACAGAAACGCAACCGCAAATGAAAATGCAAAGGGTAACGCACATGGTGGTGTAAACATGAACGGTAAGTGAAATGGGTATGGAACCGCAAGCAGAAACGGTAATGGTAAGAGTAATGTAAGTGCACAGGCTGGTTTTCCCCAAAAGCTGTATAGAGAAAGACAGTGAGTAGAAAGAATGTATGCAAACTAATGACTCATGGAACACAAAAATCAGTAGTAGTAATAGTAAATTGCTTATATCTCAGTAACTGTACGACATAGAAAAAAATGTTAAAGTCATATGTATTACCACTTTTCTGGTTAGTTACATATGTAGCCCCAGGGGCTATAATTATTCAACAAAAACTACATATCTCTCACCGTTTTTGAGATATGGGCCCTCAAAGGCGTGGCAAACGCCGTAATGTTATCCTATGGGGAAAAAAACAGTTCGGACTGCCATAACTTTCGAACAGTTTAATATTTTTTCACCAGATCTTCAAAAGGCACATCAGGGACTCCAGCTGCACGTTCCCAAAAGATTTTGGGCTGGTCGCGCAAACCGTGCGACCTGTATGCTTGACCGTAGAATTCCAGAAAAAGCATAAACGCATGCGTCAGATCACGCTTAATAATTCCACAGCTGTGTATCTGACCAGTATGAAACTTGGCAGATGCCAAGGCCTATGGTTCTTGATCATGTATTCCAAATTTCAGGCAAATCCGTCAAACGGTTGCAAAGTTATTATGGTGCAAAATTTTGGGGTTTAACATAGAAATGGATCCTTAACCCTAACTATGGTAGCACTACTGCTACCATAATATATATATATAAATATACTGTGTGTATATATATATATATATATATATATATATATATATATATTTGATGTTAGGGTTGAAACCCCTTTGCACCCTCAGCCCACCCCCAACTGGAATCGGGATGCACATTGGGGTCATCGGCCCTAAGTGTCACCCCATCACATGTGGAAAGAAGCTGAGGAATAGGAGAATGGGGTGACAGTTAGGACCGATGACCCCAATGCACACCCTGATTCCAGTTGGGGGGGTGGGCTGGAGGGGTGCAAAGGGGGTTTCTACTCTAACATCGAATTTCCTCACTTTTGTCGCTGTGGAACAACCCTAACTGATGCATTAAATGGAGTTTTTTGCCTCTAATTTGTCTTCTTTTTGAGAATGATAATGAGAAATAGTGAATGTAATGCAGCGGCGGGAGCGCGGTGGTGATGTCTTGTCGCATTGTAACATTGTGCCCGCAAACGCAAATCGTAATGCACATGATGACGGAAAGCAAAACAGAAAGAGGAATAGTACTGTAGACAGAAATGTTAAAAACAACAGAAACGCAACCACAAATGAAAATGCAAAGGGTAACGCACATGTTGGCATAAACGTGAACGGTAAGTGAAACGTGTACGGAACCACAAGCAGAAATGGTAATGGTAAGAGTAATGTAAGCACACAGGCTGGTTTTCCCCAAAAGCTGTATAGAGAAAGACAGTGAGTAGAAAGAATGTATGCAAAATAATGACTCTCGGAACACAAAATCAGTAATTGTAATAGTAAATTGCTTATATCTCAGTAACCGTACGACACAGAAAAAAAATTAAAAGTCGTATGTATTATCACTTTCCTTGCTAGTTATATGTAGCCCCCAGTAGGGGCTAAAATTTTGACAAAACTCCATATCTCGCACCGTTTTCGAGATACAGGCCCTCAAAAGCATGGAGAATGCCGTAATGTTATCCTATGGGGAAAAAAAACAGAAGTTCGGACTGCCATAACTTTTGAACAGTTTAATATTTTTTCACGAAATCTTCGAAAGGCACTTCGGGGGATGCAGCTGCACGTTCCCTGAAGATTTCGGGCTGGTCGTACAAACCATGCAACCTGTAGGTGCGACCGTAGAATTCCAGAAAAAGCATAAACGTGCGCAGATCATGCTTAATAACTCTGAAGCTGTGTATCTGACCGGTATGAAACTTGGGAGTTCCCAAGGCCTATTCTTCTTGATCATGTAGTCCAAATTTCAGCCAAATCTGTCAAATGGTTGCAAAGTTATTAAGGTGCAAAATTTTGGGTTTAACATTTAAATGGCTCCTTAACCCTAACTATGGTAGCACTACCGTGCTACCATAAGTTATATATATATATATATATATATATATATATATATATATATATTTGTAAATGCTTGAGACAGTCATGGTGATCAGCAGCAACAGAACTGGACAAACACCATCCGTGACATGCGTATATCAGGCGTGACCGCACACCTGCACTTTTACCCCCTCCAAAACAATTTGACATTTTATAAGATAGAAAAACCACTCTAAAGTTGTGTGGTCGCGCCTGATATAACGTATTGGACAATTTTGGGCGGTTGATGACTTGGATTTTGCGGGCGTATATGATATCAGAGCATGACCGTGACACTCAGAGTGGTATATCTATTATATATATATATATATATATATATATACATATATATATTACAAAAAAATCCATTAATGCATCATTTAGGGTTGACAGCACAGCAACAAAAGTTTGAAAATGTGATGTTATGGTTACACTCCTACCACCCAACCCCCAACCTCCACACTCCACTTGCCATTTCAGGGTGTGCCATATGTTCATCAGGCCCAACTCACATCCCATCCCATGTGTAAACAAGCTGACATACTGCAGCACAGGAGAATGGGGTGAGATTTAGGCCTGATGACCCATGGCACACCCCGACGTCTGTTGATGAGTGGAGGGTGGGGGTTGGGAGTAGGGTGGTTCTGTCTGTTTCTCCCAGTGCTGCAGGCTGTTGTTTTGTACTGGGCTCCTGCCTGCATTGGCGCCTTATTCTGCCCACTAAGAAATCCGCAGCTGTCCCAACAGAGCTGTGTTGAGGTGGCTCATTCCCCCTCTCTCACTCACTCATTCTGTTTCTCCTGACGCTGCAGGCTGCCCTTTTGTACTGGGCTCCTGCCTCTGTTGGTGGCTTTTTCTGCCCACAAAGAAATCTGCAGCAGTCCCAACACAGGTCTGTTGAGCCTGCTGAGTTCCACTCTCTCACTCACTCATTCCATTTCTGCCAGCACTGCAAGCTGCCCTTTTGTACTGGGCTCCTGCCTGTGTTGGCACCTTTTTCTGCCCACAAAGAAATCCACAGCTGTCCCAACAGAGTTCCATTGAGAGCACTCACTCCCCCTGTGTCACTCACTCATTCTGTTTCTCCTGGTGCTGCAGCCTGCCCTTTTGTACTGTGCTCCTGGCTCTGTTGGCGCCTTTTTCTGCCCACAAAGAAATCTGCAGCAGTCCCGAAAATGCTCCATTGAGCTCATGTAGTCCCCTTCTCTCACTCACTCATTCTGTTTCTGGTGGCGTTGCAGGCTGTCCTTTTCTATTGGGCTCCTGCCCGTGTTGCCGCCATTTGCAGCAGTTACAATACAGCTCCATTGAGCTCACTCACTCCCCATCTCTCACTCGGGCATTATGGTTTTCCTGCCACTGCAGGCTGCCATTTTGTACTGGGCCCCTGCATGCATTGCTGCCTTTCTCTGCCCAAAGACAAATCTGCAGCAGTCCCAACAGAGCTCCATTAAGCTCATTCAGTCCCCTCCTCACTTGCTCATTCTGTGTCTCTGCTGCTGCAGGCTGCCCTTTTGTACTGGGCTTCTGCCTGCATTGGTGGCTTGTTCTGGCCAGAAAGAAATCTGAAGCAGTCCCGACACAGCTCCATTGAGCTCAATCACTCCCCCGTCTCATTCACTCATTCCATTTCTGCCCACGCTGCAAGCTAGCGTTTTGTACTGGGCCCCTGTCTGTGTTGCCACATTTTCTGCCCACAAAGAAATCTGCAGGAATCACAATAGAGCTCCGTTGAGCTCACTCACTACCGCTCTGTCACTCACTCGTTCTGTTTCTCTTGGCACTGCAGGCTGCGCTTGTGTACGGGGCTGCTGGCTGTATTGGCACCTTTGTCTGTCCACAAATAAATCTGCAGTTGTACCAACAAAGCTCCACTGAGGTTGCTCAGTCTCCCTCTGTCACGCACTCATTCTGTTTGTCGTGGCGCTGCAAGTGGCCTTTTTGTACTGGGCTCCTGCTTGCATTGGCACCTTATTCTGCCCAACAATCTGCAGCAGTCCTGATAGAGCTCCATTGAGCTCACTCAGTCCCCTGTCTCACTCACTCATACTTTTTTTTTCCCACCGCTGCAGGCTGGCCTTTTTTACTGGGCCCCTGCCTGCATTGACGCCTTTTTCTGCCCAAAAAGAAATCCACAGCAGTCCTGACAGCACTCCGGTGAGTTCGCTCACTTCCTCTCCCTCACTCACTCTCTCATTCTGTTTCTTCCAATGCTGTGGGCTGCCCTTTTGTACTGGCCTCTTTTGTTGGGGCCTTTTTCTGCCAAAAATTAAATTCGGAGCAGTCCCGACAGAGCTCAGTTGAGCTTGGTCACTCCCTCACTCATTCCATCTTAATCTATCCCAAATACTGATGTCCCACAGTGACAGTGCAAAACCTATTTTAGCCAGGATGTGAAAAATGACAGCTGTACTGTTCATAAGAAGGTGTGAAAAGAATGCCACTGTTGAAAATGTGGCATGAAAATATTACAAATTTTCAAGTTACAAAGGTGCATGAAACAGTTGAATGCATGCTTGTAACACAGTTATGTTACGGAGTTTTGACACCAAATTTCCAACATAGTGATTTTAGGACCACTGCTCATGAACAGTGCTACTGTCATTTTCTTAATCTGTCCTGAACATTGATTTCCCACAATGACCACGTTATTCTGTGATGCAATTGTGAAACCACATTTCACTCAAATGTGAAAAATGACAGCTGTACTGCTCATAAGGAGGAGTGAAAAATTGCCATTGTTAAAAATGTGGCATGACAATATTACGAATCTGCAAAGTTTCAAGGGTGTGTGGAAAGTGTACAATGCACACTTGTAACACAGTCATTTGATGGGCTATCATCCCCAAATTTTCAACATAGGCATTTCAGGATCTCTACTCATGAACAGAGTCACTGTCATTTTCTTAATCTGTCCCAAACACTGATTTCTGACAGCAACCACGCTATTCTGCACTGGAAGTGTGAAAACACATTTCTGCCAGGATGTGAACAATGACAGCTGTACTGTTCACAAGGAGGTGTGACAAAATGCCAATGCTGAAAATCTGGCCTGAAAATATTGCAAATTCATGAAGTTACCAGCGTGCATAGCAACTGTGCAGCAACGCTCATGAAACAGTCATTTTTGGGATTTTTCCCAGCAAATTTGCAACATAAGCTTTTTGAAAGCCCACCTCATGTACACTGTCACTGTTGTTTTGTTAATCAGCCCCAAAGTTGATTCCGTGCAGTGACCGTGAAATCACCTTTCAGGGCTGATTAATGCCATGACAGTTGAAGCACTCATGAGGAGGGGTCCCAAAAACCTCATGTTGAAAATTTGGTGAAAAAATTCAAAAAAATGCCTGAGATATGCAGCAACATTGAAAAAACCTTATTTACTCCATTATACAGCTTACCGGCATTTCCTCAGTTCACAGTCAGCTTTGAAGAGTGCAGACATGTTCCTGATCCACCGAAGATCATCGTGCCAAACTCTGGAGGTAAGTATGTGGTGTGGTGGGGTGTGGGGAGGCAGGGTGCGCAGTGGGTGGGCATGGGTTGCTGGAGGGGGGATCTGGGAGACTGCGAGGGACCATTTTTTCTTTACAGGTAAAAAAAAAGACAACATGAGATGCTTTTTACCTTCACAGGGGCATTTGGCATGCTGGGGTGGGCTCCCAGTATGCCACTGGAGTCTCGCTTTGGGGGGCGCTGTAGCCGATGGGGGATTGGGCACCCCCATCAGCAAACAACAAAAGGTGGATTCCTTTCTGCTGACAGGGATTGGGCACTCCATCAGCAAATGACAAAAGGGGAATTCTTTCTGTCGATGGGGATTGGGCACCCTATTGGCAGACACTGAAGCAGGGGGGCACATTATGCTTGAGGGTAGGCTTCCGTCAGCAGATAAACATTCTTGGCGATATTGTTTGTGAACAGGGCGGCAACCTGCTGCCATGTTCACAAACAATATCAGCTTGCAGGATCCACCCTGCAATGACGAGGCGGCTCCTGATTGCAACAGCTGATTTGTCACAAGTTGGTGCAAACTTTCCAAACTTGTGTCACCAGCAGCCTGCAACGGCATTGGGGGAAGTGGGACAAGCCTTTTCAGGCTGTGGGGGCATTGGCCACAACAGTGCTGTGCCTCCACAGCCTGCTTCTCAGCAAGCTGTGCCAACAGATTTCTTGCGCTGCACGCAATCAACATAAAATGAAAGAGTAAAAACATATAGCATCAAAACAACCTTTTATTTTGAAAAGCGATTATTGTAGGAAAAATTTTTGTATAAAAATAAATTCTGTTATGCAAGCAATAATACCCAAGAGGCGTGGTAGGCAATACCGGACTGCCGAGGCGTAATGAGGCCCGGCGCTGCAGGCGAAGGCCTTATAGCCTGGATGGTCGGTATTGCCCTACCTCCCAACCTCGAGGGTATTATTGCTCTTAGAAAATGGGCACTGTAAAAAAAAAAAAGAAAACAAATTAATTAAAAATTACTTTTTAGAACGTTTTGAAATGAAATAGTTCCTCCACCTGCTTTACAAGGATGGACTTTTATCCAAGAGGCTGTTTTTGACTTGCTAATGTTTTTTTCAGACAGGTCAGAGGTTGCGTGGCTTAGGTCAGAGGTTGCGATCGAGACACAGAAGTGCGGCATGGGAGAGTAAGCTGGTGTTGTCGGGAGCCAGTTGTTTTATTTATTTTTTTTTACATTTTTGGTCCTCGGTGCTTTTTATGTAGAGTGGGCCTGTGAAGGGGAGCATCTGTTTTACCCACTGGGACTGCGCGCGTGTGTTTTAGCCAGAGTCAGCGAGCGGGCGACCAACCAATTGGAGCAGCAGGAGCCAGAATGTTGACAGTTGTGGGAATGAGTGAGAGTGCTGCCAGTTGTGGGAATGTAAGTCCCTTAATATTCAGCATACACAGTATCAGGGATTGCAGGGCATGGGGAAAGATCAGTGGTGACAGTGTTTTAGAGGTGAGAAGTACTGTAGATTTAAAATGTTTTCTTTTTTGAAGACGTGTTGCAACCGGCAGGAGGAGGGATGAGCGAGAGTGTTATCGGGTGACCGAGCTTTCTTGTAGCTGTGTGGGGAATCAGGGACATGGGACAAGCTGCATATTTTTTATTTAGAGAACGAGACATTCAAAACAGATGTTAAAAAATTAATGTAGCTAGCAGGCAGTTGTTTCAGTCAGGAAGGAGTGTATCGGGAGAAGAGATGGTGGTTGGGCTCTCGCTAGCTGAAGGAAAAAAATGGCGTGTTTTACATTTTAAATGAGTTGTTGCTGCCAATTATGTAGCAGAGTGGGCACTACAATACTACTGGGTGAAGGGACACTGTAGACTGGTACTTTTTGTTTCCTGGGCATCTATTGAAAGTTAATGTACCCCCTTGGCAAGGGTATTAGCCAATCAGATGCCAGGAAATAAAAAGTCAATTTTCTAAATAAAAATATTAAACAAAAGATTGAACTAAACAAGTATTTGTCTTTATTAACAATATGTGCACCTTCATGAGAGAGGTGTGTGTGCTGCTTGAGGCAGCCCAGTCTAGAAGCTGGACTCAATGTGGAGGTGCAGAAGAAGTGGAAGCTGTTGCACCTCAGAGAGGAGATACCAGATGAGCTGTGGAGGCTGTTCACTGTGGCTCAGGGAGGGTTGAAGTGACTCCTGCAGGTGAAGCAGTACTGCTGGGCACACTGACATTTGCCGCTGCCCCCACAGGCTTGAGCACAAGCTTGATAGTAGCTTGTTGTGCTGTCAGGAGAGACAGAAATTTCTCCGGTCCCTCCCACAGCACAATGTTGTCCTTAATCAATCCATCAACCTTGTGCTCGAGCCTCAGTAACAATAGCAGTGTCCAGTGCACCTAACCTTGACGGGTCCTGTAAATATATAGAAAAATCTATTTAAATTTAATATCAAAATGGTAATTCTCTCTCTTGACTTTTAGCACTTTTTCTCCTAGGAATATTTGTAAGACATGTTGTGCCTGTTATCAACAGTATATAAGAATCGATGTTTATGAGAAATTTTTATTTTAAGTAATGGTGTAATCTTTACATCTTTGGTGTGTTTTTATTGATACAGCTAGACCTAACTCATATGGTCAAAAGGCTTTACCACTATTTTTTACTATAATATAATAGTGATAAAAGTAACACACGCACAACAGTTATATTTCCTAGTAAATAAATAACCACCTAGGGTCATGTAGCACCTCACTATACATCTTACCAAATTAGAGCCCTAGTTGAAAATCAACAGACCATTGACATAACCCTTGCTTATTATTACTGCTTACTCATACTAGAACTGTGTAAAAATAAATGTATGGAGTAAGCATTGTTAAACTGTTGAATCACACCTCACTGTAATCAATCCAGCAGTGATAATGTTTACTTTGGAACACTCACAGGACAGTATGAAAATCACTTGAACATGACAAACAATCTTGCATTTTTCAAAAAGCAGTAATACTTCACAATACAAAACTGCTAACGACATCTCATAGTGCATTATTCACTATAGAGTGACCCACATCAGTTATGGATGAAACCAAAAAAAAATCATGTGAACATGCGTATCCATGATTTATTAATAACTCTGGAATCTGTGGGTTATATGCAACTGCACACTACACTATACCTGGGCGGGGGGGGGTGAAGAAGATCCATAATAAGTAAAGAGTTAAAAGATGTAGAAAGTTACACACAATCGGCAGATTGAATAGCATATGATTATTACACTCATTTGTGGATCTGAGCTAGAGCATTTATCAATATCAGCGTAACAACCACAACTATAGCTCACAGTCATACTATATGTAAAGTAGGTCAGTAGATACAGTGGGTTCTGCTCGTGGAAGTAATAACTCACTATCAATATGTTGAATAGACATGTTGGTGCACTGGACCTTAAGATATTAATGGTCACAAGCTTTCATGTACATATAGAATTCTTGTGCATTGTACTTACCCCTTATCTGATAATAGTCATAATAAGTAGATGCATGGTGCAGCAGTCCACTGTAGTCTACCCCCTTGCACAGCAATTGGTTTAATCAACTAGAGTCAGTCAATGTTGATACACTAGATCTGTTGCTACAGTTGATATTGGTATTTGCAAGTGATAGATCACCTTTATTTTGGCACAGCACAACCACATTTACCAGTCATGCACTGATAACCAACATCAGAATCCTCACCTAACCTCACCTGGAGTGGGTGACATTCTAGAAGAAGGCAACTCCTGAAACAGTTACAGACAGACATATTCAGTACAGTTGTGTACATATATATGGAAAATATGGGCACTAAATATGTATAAGATAGTCCATGACATAATCCCAATATGGGAATGTTTCTTCCATGTGTTGACACTCTGTAGTTTAGTACTGTCTGAATGAACATTTGCCCATGTATTACACAAATACGCACACAGCTCTAATGAAAAATAGCAATGAACACTTCTGTGGCCAGGTTAGAGGTCACTAGATCCTGTATACCACTGAAGTAGCTAGTGTGAAGTGAGTGGTTTGCCACGAAGACTATTACTATTACAATGGAGAACGTAGTACTCCTATAAGAGCAGTTTTTGTATCATTCACAAAAAGCTATATTGTAATTAGGACCAGGCAGTGTGGATCATCATATCATATCATATCATATAATGGCTTCAGAATATTTGCAATTAGATAATGACGTAATCGTACAGTGGATTAACAGTGAACGTTCAACATTAAAACTATTATGGGCGTACACTGTGGTACATTACTACTGAAGAACATGAGATATCGTACAACAATGCCAACTACCTGCCAGTTCAGTAGTTGCAAGTTGTCAAGGATCAGCAGACCTGTATGGAAGTCACACATCATCACATGATAATATTCACATGTTCACCTATGATACTGTGTGAACAACTTACATATCTAGAGCTGAACATTTCACTCAATGCACCAAGTACACCAACAGTGCTGCTGGCAGTGTTGTTTGTGTCTGGTAATCAATTGCAACTTTTGGACACTACACATTGTACAGTGACACTGCAATGTAAGCAATTGAAGAGCCACCTTTGTGATATTCAATTACATTGATTCATGGTTCAGAACTGTTCAATATTGTTCACACTGTACCACAGCACAGTTCAGGTGTACCCTGAACAATTTACACACCAAGGTAGGGAATTCCTGCATATAACATACTGACACTGAATTTGTTTATATTCATAAAAAATGGAACAGTTAACCTTTCTAGTTTTGGATTCTGTACAGCTACAGGCACAGAAATAGTTAATTTATTGTCTGTTAATGTGAACACTTGCTATTACACAAGCTCTTTCTGATAGTACACTTTAAATACCAATATAAGTATTTGTGCTGTCCAACAGAACTACGATACTATGATTTGTACATGAACCATGCATCACTATTTACCCGGTATACTGATTTGCTTAATATACAGTTTTAGATTGCTAGTTATAAAAATCTACTTAGCAGTACATCTTGCTTGAATATTTAATATAAAGACACTTACAGGCAGCACTGGTGCCAGTTTCCTGCTTCACCTACACAGATGGTTCTGTCACTGACTCCCTAGCCACTGTTAAAAACAAAATAAATACAAAATAAAACACCACTCAGTTCTGTTTTGGAAGCTCTTTAAATGCTTTCATTGTATAACTGATATTTCATTTTGACAGAAGATGGTGGTATTCAAGCATGTGCCACAGTTTAAACATGTTTATCCACACAAGACTTATTATGTACTTTAGGTAAGCTTAGTTTTCTATGTCTTGACGATCTTGTCTATTTTTCAACTATTATAACTAAATGCAGTGTGAACAGATGAATATTGTTTACATTACTGTCACAGTGGAAAAATATGTAGTTGCCAGTATTGACTTGCATAATCACCACTCACACATGTCTGTTATGGCAGTATTTAGCACTTGAGACATTAACATAACAAAGAAGAATGCATCACAGTTTTACACTTCTCAGACTTATTATGTAAACTATCTGTGAAATGATTATACAGTACAAAGTCCACTACTGGCTGTATGCTTGGTCCACTCCTTCATAATGATCAATCCTCTGTTATCCCTCCCAGAGTGTCTGCCCCTAGACTGACAGGCTTGTTCTATTGTCTTCCTACCTTTGCTCCTGTTTACTCTGTAGAAGCTGCACAGCAGAGTCTACCCATGGGTAGCTAATCAGGGCTCGAATTGAACATTATTGTTGTACGAACGGGTGTTTTTCAATTTTCCTTACCTTGGACACTCCTCCCCCTAAGCATGTCAGCAGTGACATCGAGACACACTACATGTTTATGCACACCATAGTGAGGTGTCCACAATGTCCTACACACCACAACTGTGAAGACCTGCCTGCCACCACAGTACCCACGCTTCCACTGGCACCACTGCATCGGGTGCTGAAAGCACCCTAGAAACCCACCCTAGAAGGAGGCGGAGATTGTCTGTTGAGATGCTTAATCGTGTTCCTCCCCTTGACCCCTACATGTCCCTCACTCCATATCCAAACATGTGTCACTGGTGTAGCACGAGGTATGTTGTACAGCAACTAAACCCTTAACACCACTTTTTTATTTTTTTTTATTTTTTATAAAGTCTCAGTAGTGTGCAGTTGATGTTAAGACTGTTGGGACATATCTTCAGCACTTAATAGACTGAATATTATTATCTGGCAGGCATACATAGGCCCCCCCCCCACAGCTGAGTTGTCCGTATTACTAGTGCTTTCCCATTCATATGATTATTTTAAAGCACTATTAAGTCTTCACTATACCATAGCTGTACACATCAGTGGGTCTTACATGCCACTACAGTATTATCACCATGAAAAAAAACCTCTGAAAATACCACCCCCAAGAATATAATCTTTTTTTCTATTATCGGCTTACTGTCTGACTCAATGACAATGACACTATCAGTGTCAGAGTGTTCAGCCTCCACAGCTTCAGGCTGTGCTGGTACTACCTCAGCAGGACAAGCTGGTTTCCTACAGCGTTCTGTAAATGACAGATAGTAAGAACATTTACTGACTGTTTTCTTTGTCTGTTTACTTATCACACAGCACATTTTCTAAGCAATTGACATGCTTCTGGCACTTGACATTGTCCTAACAGTAGGTATATGCACACCCATATGATATAACAAGCTCCTACTAATCAATATTTGATGAACTGTAGATTACACATGTTCACAGCACCTTAATGTTTAGTTCTGACACATAACAGGAATGAAATAAAATTGTTCTTGAATGCAATACATACTGCATAGTAACTCTGCAGTACTATGGGATAACAACTATACATATAGATATTTAAAATACATCATAAGACATTAAATTTGGCTGAGACACAATGGTAATGACATTCAAGAGTACTGTTTCAATGTTAGTACATTTGACACCCATCACCTACACAATTTGAACACACACAGCAAAATACTATCTCGAATAATGTTGTTTATCAAGACAACATTTAAAAACAATAGTAATCATATTATCAATTAAGAGATATTGATATGATGGACAGACCAACAAAGTCATCAATTACAGAAAAACGTATTTATCCATTTCTGTAGCAGTACTATGATATTATTCTATAACTGATAATTTGTTAAAATTACTTACGTTGAGGAAGGTGCCCCCCTGCAGCTGGTTTGCCTGCTGCCTCCCATAGTTCATAGGCATGGTAGTACCAGCATTTATCATTTTCTGGTATCTCCTCTTTACGCTTCAGGACATAAAAGTGCTGGCTCACCAGCTTCCACTTCTTCTTCAGCTGTTCAACAGTCTTGTTCTTGACTTTTAAGATCATGTGTAGAAAGCTGTTAATGCACCTCCACATTGAGTCCAACTTTCTGTTAGTGCTACGCATCAAAACATGAGCACTAACTCTTGCCTCAAGCAAAATACCACCCCCAAGGATATAATCTTTTTTTCTATTATCGGCTTACTGTCTGACTCAATGACAATGACACTATCAGTGTCAGAGTGTTCAGCCTCCACAGCACAGCCACAGCCTCAAGCAGTGCACATACTTCTCTCATACTCCACTTTCTCATCTTGTTTTGTTTTACCTCTGCAATACATAAACAAACAAAAAAAGAGTGAATTGGTCAGAATGGTAATGTTAATTGTGAATTTAATGCTACCTTTTTTGAATAATTATGCATGTTTTTTTCCTCTGACCATCTTTCTGCAACAATAAGTAACCAGTTCCAAGTCATAGTTTGCAATCAGAACCTGTCTTTCTAAGAATCTTAGTTTTTTTATTGTATATCAACACGTCAGATAATGAAAATATTAAAAGTGCATGCTGTTTACTTTGTCTGTAGCATTTACATAAATGTGCACATCTTTCTCCACATTAAAAGCAACATATGCAACAGGATATTCACAGTGCCCAAAATTGTTGCAGCTACCATTCCTGCAGCATCTTAGCATAAGCCACAGCACACTGCAAGTATCACTAAACTACCCTGTAGCATGCTACAACAGTATTTAAAATGGTGGCAGTGGCACCTACATTATGTATGCTACAGTGGGACTGTCACAGGACAAAGAGTACAAGAGCAAGAGGAGGATGTGTCAGCAAAAGTAAACTAATGAAATTAAAGCTAAACACAATATTCTTTGAAGGTTTTAAAAAAACATTCCACCATGTATGTAGGCCATGAACTGGTCAATTATCATTACATAACGGTAACATACTGTACATATGCAGCTATGGTTCTATACATCAACAACTATGTGATGCTGTGCCAGGCTGCAACCAATGTTAACTTCAACCCAGTGTTGCTTGTCTGTAACATACCTAAGCACCTGATGACAGGCTATGTCAAAGCACATGAATCACTCCTTCAAATACTACAGCATTACACCTACTACAATCAGATGCAGTATCAAAGAAGTATCATACATGCTGGTACAAATTTTCGCACATCACAATTAACCAATAAGACAAGACCAAGGGTTATGTAAAATGGTGTGTTAATCATGTTCTAGGAGTGTACTGTGGCACAAGGTTTAGCCGAGTGCTACATGCTTCTAGAGGATAATTAACTGACCATCAACATGATCCCTGGGAGTGTCTTATTACTATTACAATGGAGTTTGCCCTTTAAGAGGCAGACCAGGTTGTCCTGGTGCACCGCTTCCCTTTTCATCAAGATGGTGTGCTCAGAAGGGGAGGGGAGAAGGAAGGGGAGGGCCTGGGGATAGAATAATGGCCAAGCAACAGGAAGGGGAGGGGCAAGTGGAGGTACATAATGGGCAACACAGGAGTGGTTCAGCCACTTTTGCTGGAGTTTAGATCGAGCTAATTGGAACTGCAGCACATCAGATTGGCAGGTTAATTTGGAAGGTTTGTGCACTAAGATAAAGAGGTAAGAAACAAATAATATGAAGGAGGATTAAAAAAAAATATATATATATATATATATATATGTGTGTGTATATATATATATATACATATATATATATATATATATATATATATATATATAATATACCACAGAATAATATATATAATAATTACAAGACCTAGAAGTTCTGAAAAGCTGGGTTGTTGGAAATGTAAGAAGATGCATAGTTTAAGGTAGTTGGAATATTTCAGAGATAAGATAACATTTTGGTGGAAGCAGATGTGAAGAGATGCAGTACTGCAATGATTTTAAATGGTAAGGTGGTGGAACAGAGGAAGCCTTCAGCAGGAAGCTGAATTTCATTGTAGAGGCATAGTTTTCATCATGTTTGTCTATATCAGTGGCTGAATTTCATTGTAGAGGCATAGTTTCTATTGTGTTTGCCGGTAGCAGGATAGAAGCATGTAGAGAAGCAGCGAGGAAGAGCTGCAGACAGGGGACTGAGCCTGAAGGACTTTGCTAGAGAAAAAGTGGCTTTCTGACGCTGAAATTGAAAAGCACAGATACAGGGGCCTTTTTGAGGCAAAAAAGGAAGCTCTAGTGGGGCAGCTGATTGGGAAGTTTTGCAGGCTGAATGGGGGCCAAGGGAATGCCTAAGAGGGAGAAGGATCACTTTGTATTCAGCTGGCCTTACCGAATTAATGGCCTGGCAGAAAGGTTTCCCTTACCAAAAAAAGTGGTAGCACGTGGCTCGCAATGGGCCGGTTGGGTATGGGGATGGGGAGCTTAAATCAGAGGGAATTGGCAGTGCATGGTAGGCCCAATTGTTAAAGGGCCTAGAGTGAAAGGACAGCAAGGGATGGATGTGGGCGGCCACATGGCATGATGTCACATGCTACAGAGAGGCCACAAAGTGAGCGGGGGCCTAATAAATGGAAGCAATGGGATGGATAAGGAGTTATGGGGAAGGGAGATGCTCAGTACTGGGAAAGGAAGGATGTGGCAGGTAATTTGTGGCCTGAGGTCAAGAAAAAGGAGAGGGTCCAGGCTAGCGTGGCACAAGCATATGGTGTGACATCACACACCTGCAGGACCACGCGGCCCAGCCAAAAGGGGGCTGGCCTACAAGGGGTAACAGGACCATCAGCCAAAAAGGAGACAGCATGCATTTGGGGGTGGGCTTTCCTCTCTGGCAGGCTGGTAGCAGGGTTACCTTCATTGACCAAGGGGACAATGCACATTGGTGGGGAGAGAGGACAGCACAAGCAGGCATGGTTGAAGGAGGTTTGTGGAAGGCAACCAGAGGCTTGTGAGGGCACATGGGGGGGAGGCACAGCCCCTAAGGGACCTTGTTGGAAAAGGTGGCTGGGGGGACACAAGGGGATAAAGGGAAGTTTCAGAGTGAGGCAGTGAAGCCATGTGGCACCATGTGCCCTGAAGGGGCAACAGCCAGAGTCATGCAAGAGCATGTGAGGGGAGAGAAGTTTTTCTGGTTTAGGCCAGGAACAATGCAGGAGGTGGCACCCAGAATGTGTGAGGGCTCTTATCAGCCTGAGGCTTAAGAGGGGAATGAGGCTGAGGCCTGGAAGCCCACAAGGGTGGTGCCTGAGGTGCGTGAAGGTCACGACCACCTGGAGGCCTGCAGGGGTGGATCAGGGGAAGAGATAGTGGGTCTGGTGGGCAATGGAAGGGAAGGCAGGGACAGAAGGCAGGGGAGAATGGATGAATGATGTGGTCACCTGAAAGGGGCCTGTTGTGAACACTGGCGATGAAGAAAGGCCAGGCAGGGGTGGGGCCACACACAAAAAAAAAAGAGGGACACATTTCATGACCATTAAGCGACTGTTTGAACAAGGGCCTGGCCATAAGAAGGGTGGCTTTAGACATAAATTAAATAATGGAATTTGTTTTTCCTTCCTTAAGTTGTCTTCACAGTTTGAAAGGAATGGAGGACATGGCACCAAAAAAGAACCGGCCTTCAAAGGAAGACACTTACAGGGCTATAGTAAAATTGGTGGAAAAAGCAAACAAATGTGGGAAATGGTGGAAGGGGAGGAACCAGGGAGATCCAGGGAGAAAAGGAAAGCAGGGAAGGGTAAAGGGGGCAGAGGGAAATGGCTGGCTGGAGGGCTACACCACTCAACCAGGGTACAGCCACTGACTAGGAGACCCACCAGGGTGGCTGATCCAGTACCTCTGCAACCTATCAACCTGGTACCTCCAGTACCTCTCCAAGAGCAAGTCAGGGTCCCCACAGGAGAACCCAGACCGGATCCCCAGAGCGTAATGGTTCCTCCACAACCGCTAGTGGCGCAACCATCTCCTCAACCACATGGGACCATAATGGGGTGCCAGAAAGATGGCAGGCAACAAGGAACAGACAAGGACACAGGCAACACACCCGGCTCAGTGGGTGACAGTATCAAGGAGTATAGAAGTCAAATTGTGTCGGCACTTGGGACAGAAGGTTTAGGGCAAATGGAGTCAGCACTGGCAGTGATTAGGACAGGAAAAGAAGTACCAAAAGAGAAGAAAGGAAGTACAGAGAAAGAGGGAAAAGGAACAAGGGAGATAGGTGCATCTGGGATGAGGGTAGGCAAACACGTGCCACTGGCCATGAAATAAAAAATATGGAAAGGAGAGTATGTGGATATATTCACTTTAGTTAGTCGGGAAGTGACTGCAAAATATGAAGAGACAGAGAACGTAGGAATGAGTGAAATGGCAGCAGCGGTAGTTTTGTTATGGAAGGAGGAAGACAAATTCACAAAAGGGAAAACTTGGGATGGGTGGTTTGTGGGTTTTGCCACATTCTCAGCCATTGTATTGGAACAGAAACTGGAGCTGGGCATCCCACTCATCACATACTCCCTAATAATAAGGTGGGCAAAGGCGAAGAGGGGATGGGGTGGATATACTACAATTAATTTTTTGGGCAGAGAATGGCCACATATGGGGTTGTAAAATGGGACACAAAACAGCTGGACTTATGGACGGATTATGTAACTGATCAATCCACACCTGAAGGGTAGTTGGGGAGGAAAGAAGTTACACCCCAGAGGTGTTGCTGGGCTTACAATCGGGTCTTTTGTTCCTGACCACAATGTCATTTTTGGCATGCATGTTCGAAATGTAGGGGAATACATCTGGCAAGCAGATGCAGAATGACATGGGTCCAGGAGCCCAAGGATCTGGGGGGCAAAGTTCAGGTCAGCAATCTTTTTGAGAGGGACAGGGGTATAAGGGACAGACAGAAATGGGGAGAGGGGTAGGGGCATACGAATAGAGGGAGTCAAAATCATTGACCCGCAAGGCCAAGCACTGAGTGGAAAGGGAGACTCTGGAAGGGGTGAAGGGAAGAAAGGCAGAGAGCAATTTAGGGCAACCAGAACCCCCATCAGGATAGAGGCATGGAAAGATTGGTTGGACAGGTACCCGAATAGAAAGTGGCAGAGATGATTGAAAAAGGTTTTTTCACAGGTTTTTCATTGCAGAGTGAAGGCCCCAGACAAGCGAGAGAGGCAAACAACCTGGGTTCGGTAAAAGGGAGAGAAGAAATGTTAAGACAAAAGACAGAGAAGAAAAAGGCAGTGGGAAAGCAGAAGGACCATTTGATCCCCCCCCCATTGCAGAACATGAGGGTCTCTCCACTGGGGTTGGTCCCCAAAAAATAGGAAGGAGAATATAGGGTGATTCACCACCTATCCTTTCCAGAAGGGGATTCGGTGAATGATTTTATAGGGGATGAACAGGCCTTCAGATAATCTTTTTTGGGTGGAAGTCAAATATTTCCATGGGTTGAACTTTGAAAGTCATTTTAGTTTTACTGGAGTCAAAATACTTCCAGCTGTGAATTTTTGGAAGTTAAAATAACTCTGATCGACAAATGTTGGAAGTCAAAATACTCCAAGTCCTATAGTTTTTGAAGTCAACTCATGGGCCTTCTGAATATAGTTCCTTCATTGTAATCCATGCCACATCCACAAAAGAATGTACCTGAAAAAAATCACATTTTTGTACCCTGACTGAGGCTGTTAGGCTGTTCCTAAATAGAGCAGTTTGGATTAACTGAAGAACCCCATCAAATCAGTTTGGCACCTTCTCTGTTGTGTGTGGACAATGGACTTAGCAAAGTGGGTCCACTGTCCACCACGAAAGTGCTCAACCAGAAGTGCTGGCAGTTCATTTCTTCTGGTGCTGCTGGCAGCAACGGGGGGGGGCAGGCTCTTGTTTTCCAGAGTTGCAGTTACTAGGAAAAGTAATTTACTTTTCTTGGTGATTGTAATTCTGGTGGGCAAGGGTTTGCTCCTGCAGCTGTCAGCAGCAGCACCCTAGAAGGGGTGAACTTCCTGTAGACACCCCAATACCACTCAGCAGTACCCCCCCCATAGTCAGTATCAGCCAAAAGCCATGACTTCACAGCCATCACCACCCCCAGCTCAGGGCCACAGTAAGCCCATATGCAAAAAAACAAGGTTGCCATGCATAAGCATCCAGGGGTATTCATACAACAAAAAGGCAACATGTTTTCAATAGATCTTATCCCTGGCAAAATGTCCTCCTAGATTACTATTAATCATAAGTCCTAGATTCATACATACTATAAATTATTAGCATATAAATAGGTAAATGTCACAGAATCTATACATTACAGACTATCGAAAATTAATAGTGTGGCTGTGTGGTAAATAAAATGAACAAGTATTCATAATTCAAGCCAACAAACCACATATTAGTATCTTAGAAGGCTCCTTAGATTTGGAGTCCCCTCCAAAAATAATAAATAATCAGCCGGACAATACATCAATTATCAGACACTGGGTCTGCTAGGTTCACATTAAAATGACACTTTTTTAGACTGCTTGAAAGTGTTCATAATTTTAGCTGTGAGCTATGAGTGAACCTATAGCACTCATATCAAATGCTCATCCTCTTGAGAACAGGCAGAGATGGACAAAAAAACACTTAATAAAACCTACTGCCTCTATAGTCATTAAAGAGCCACTTTGTATCTCGGAGAAGTCAGTTCATTCATTAGTTCCTCTCCTTAGCCAGGAGTCCCTATACCTGTATACTTTGCTATCCAGACAGGCTCAAAAGCTGTTACCATACAACATAAGTTGCCACACTGATCAAGAACAGGCCACAGATGTCACAAAGAGTTAGAGTCCTCTAGAAATATTAACTAAATCATGTGGACCTTTCCACTGTAGTCCCATTTTCTAGGAACTCATTGTTAGATACCAGGCCATTGGCTGAGGCTTTGATTTAAATTAATTTAGGATTTTTTTCCCTCACAAATGACTGAAATCTCTCGCCAAACAGCATTTTTCTGTTTCAAACTGCTAATAGTAAGGTGGCATGCCTTTTAAAAAGGCTTAATAAGCCTATCAGCACCCACAGTGCTGCTGCAGTGAAATATCGACAATCCTTCCCGTACAGGACATCCTTCCTCCTGCCACTTCATCACCAGTCAGGGCTCACCAAACAGATCCTTCCCCAAATCACAAAACCACGAACTCCAGGCCACCAGTTCAGGGCCCACCAGGCACATAACTTCAGACTGAGCATGACCAAACAGTAACAAATGTAGCTGTTTGTCATTTTAAACCAATTTTAGCGATTAGCTAAAGGAAAGGTTTCATTCATCGACTTGAGCTGTGGTTAATCAAAAAACTATCTCATCTCTCTCAAGTTTAAATGCACAAAGTGCCTATACACCGAACAGCATAGCACAATACCTAAGACAGCCAAAATATGAATGTGAACGATTGCTGGACTCAGTAAAAGCACTCCAGCAGAAGAGAATGATAGTGGTTTAATTCAGAATCTGGTCAACAAACTTAAAAAAAAAGAGCTTAAACCAAAAAATCTTTTTACTTTAATTGCCGGCTAACTTTGAATACTGGATGGCTAAAGCTTTAAAAAGAAACAGCATAGCTTTCTATCTCAGTCACCTCAGCTCGCCTCTGCTGCTCACTGTTGACTGGGCTGCTCTGCTTTTGATGACCATTTTCCAGGCATAGAAAGGCTCCAAACTAACTATGCCTGAGTGAAGCCAAGCAAATGTGGCTGGCAGTTTGCTGGGGGGGGGGTTGGGATGGAATTTGAAAAAAAAAAAAACAGATTCCCTGTCATCTCCATGGCAATTGGCAACTGGCTCACAGCAGGATAAAAAAAAAAACAGATGTGACGTCCACACCTGGAAAAATGGACGTCAGCTCTTAAACAAGGGATTGTTAAGTGAACATCAATGACTCCAAAGAATAAATTATTGGACATTTTAAGCAAATTTATGGACATAAAATACGTCCAAAATAGATTTATCTGTAGGGCTGGGGACAAATATAGTAGAGTGACATATGCTACACTAGAAGATGCAGTCTGGATAATCTAGGCTACCAATGATGCATGGATGGCAAAAACAGATATCGAATCCACATTCAGATTGCTGCCAGTTAGGAGAGAAGACTGGGACCTTTTGGGTTTTAAGATTGGGGGACAGTACTATTTTGACAAATCCATGCCCATGGGATGTTCTATAGCATGTGCAACATTTGAAGCATTCAGCACCTGTTTGCAATGGATATTTCAAGAAAGAACTGGTTATAGAATGGTCATTCACTATTTGAATGATTTCCTTTTTATCGGTAGTGGGAAAAAAGAGACACAAAAAATGTTTTGGTCAAATTTCAAGAGCTGGGCAAGGAATTAGGGGTGCCACTGGCACCGGAAAAAAACAGAAGGGCCCAGCAGGGTGCTAGAATTTCTGGGTATAGAGATAGATGCTCCAGGGGAAATATTCAGGCTGCCGGACAAAAAAGTGGAAAAACTGAAAGAGTTGATCCAAGTACATACCAGCAGGAGAAGAGTACAACTAAAACAAGTACAACAGGTATTGGGGCACCTGAACTTCACCTGAAGAGCTATTGGACCAGGGAGGGCTTTCACCAAAAGGTTAGCATGGGTTACAGCCAGAGTGACCAGACCACACCATTGGGTAGACATGACAAAAGGAGTCAAAGAGGACTTTAAAGTATGGGAGGAAGTCCTCAGGGAATATAATGGTTGCTTCTTCTGGCAGGAGGAATGAATGCATAACACAGACCTCGATCTTTACACAGATGCAGCTGGGGGCCTAGGTATGGGGGCTATCTGAGGTGCAGATGGTTTGTGGAACCGTGGCCATCAGACTGGGTGAAGGATGGTAAGGTAAAAGATATAACATTGCTAGAGATCATGCCCATCTGGGCATGCACCCTGGTTTGGGGGGAAGAATTTTGGAATCAGAAAGTGACATTCTGGTGTGACAATAGAGCAATGGTAGAGGTCCTAAAGGACAGGGGAGCCAGGTCAGAAATGGTCATGCAAGTTTTGCAACTTTTGGTGCTAAGGGCCTTGCAGCTGAACATGTCATTCAGAGCAAAACACATAGAAGGGGTACACAATACCCTGGCTGACAGCCTTTCCCATCTGCAGCTGGATCATTTCTGGAGCCTGGTACCAACAGCGGAGGAACAAAAAAATGCCTTACCAACGAACATCTGGGACATTGGCAAGAAGGAGCAGAACCGTTGTTTTGTAGTTCATGAGCACCACGGACACTGAAGGCCTATGATGGGGCCTGGCGAGTGTTTCAAACATTCAGGGCAACACACCATATGGAGGTAAGTAGGCCACTCGCAGAAGAACAATTGGGGAAGTTCACTGTGTAGCAATGGCAAAAAGGAACAGCCCGCACCACAATGGGGGTCTATTTGGCAGAGATTAGTGTTATTTGCAGTTTAAAAGGATGGAAGGACCCAACAAAATCAATGTTCATTAGAAGAATGATGCAGGGCTGATGTAGGCTAAAACAAGGGATGATGGATAAGAGAAGACCAACAGAGGAGCAGTGGCTTATGAAACTAACAGATGTATTACCGGCAATATGCAGATCAAAGGCCGAGGCCCAGCTATTCCACACAATTTATGTTATAATGCTTGCAGGGGCCATGAGGGTGAGACAGGTGTTAGGACATGGCAGGAAAGACAAGGGGGGGGCTTAGAATGGGTAGACATAGGCAGGGGGATGAAGGAGATACAGATCTTGATTAAGAGGTCAAAGACGGATCAAAGGGGACAGGGTTGCATGGTGACACTGAGGAAACATGTAGAGGGTGCAGTGTGCCCAGTGTAGGCTTTGTGGGCTTTCACCATAGAGCATGGGAATAGGATAGGTAGACTATTTGTGCATGGGGATGGAAAAAGGATCACAAGTTATCAAGTCACAGCATTACTCAAAAAAGGCATGCAATTCTGGAGGGAGGATCTGATTAATTATTCATCCCACTCCTTACGGATAGGGGCTTCCTCACAGTGGGCAGCAGCAGTGAATAATATTTTGGAAAAGGGGCGCTGATGGTGTGCCAGTCGTAAGAGATACATTCAAACACTGCAGTATGAAGATTAACGTATCACCTATGTTTTTTGTTGCAGATCTGGAGCCACGTGGGGAGGATGGGGAGAGGGGATATTATGCAAACAAAACTAAGACCATATATAAAACCTTTATTTTGCTTAAACCCTATAGGAAGAGGGAGGATCACAGAAGTCTGGATCTGCGGCCCCTCTTATATTTATTGGGCAGAAAGGACAGCTGAGAAAAAGGCTGAGGGAAAGCAGCTTTACCAAGACGTGAAACAATGTAGATTTGTGTGGCATGGCATCTGGGGGATGAGATGGACACAAGTGCTTCCTACTCTGAAAGAACTGAAGGAGCGGTGACCCATCCCAGATTTAATTATTATACATTTAGGGGGTAATGACCTTGGGGGTAAGCCATGGGTGGACACATACATGCAGGTAAAAAGGTACTTAGAGACAATACTACAATGGTGGCTGAGGGTATGCCTTGCCTGGTCGGATATGATACCAAGGAGAGTTAGGAGACATAAGCACAGCCATAGAGCTGTGGATAAGGCAAGGAGAAAGATGAACAGAAGGGTAGGGACACTGATAAGGAGAATGGGAGGACAGGCAATACTGTGGGGTGTGGAAGAGTGGGTAGAAGATTTCTACAGGTTGGATGGCATGCATCTGTCAGATCTAGCCATAGACATGTTTAATACAGAAATGATGGGTTTTATAGAAGCATGGAGGAGGCTTGCAAGAAATAGAGGATAAAAAAAGAGGAGGACTGGAAGGAGGTTCCCTGAGGGTATGAGAGAAATACCTAAGGAGGGAAAGCCAGTTCGTCAACATAAAGCTGGAGACTGCTAATGAGGAAAAAGGGGGGAGGAGGGGAGGAGGGAGGGAAAGAAAATGAATAAGATGAAAAGAGGAAGAAGCTGAAGGAGAAAAGCGGTCTCGGTTTTCACCGTTACCTAACAGAAAAGGAGAAGAAGAAGACACCCAGGTTTTCACCTGGGGGGAGCAAAAAGAGGAAGAAAGAGGGATGTTCAGAGATTGATATATGGATGGAAATAAATTAAATTGTGAGAGATATAATAATAAAAGATAAAATGGAACATGGAATTATGATATATAAATAAATTAATTGCCAATCTGAGCACAGCAACAACAATAGTCTCTGTCTTTTTGTGAGGGAAAAGGGGGGGATCTGGGACAATGGAGTTTGCCCTTTAAGGGGCAGACCAAGTTGTCCTGGTGCACCCCTTCCCTTTTCATCAAGATGGTGTGTTCAGAAGGGGAGGAGAGGGGGAAGGAAGGAGAGGGCCAGGGGATAGAACAATGGCCAGGCAACAGGAAAGGGAGGGGCAAGTGGAGGTACATAATGGGCAACATAGGAGTGGTTCAGACACTTTTCTGGAGTTTTGATCCCTCCCACCCACCCTACAATATAGAGCAAGAGGGAAGACAGTACAAAAGGGACTGTAAGGTAGGTCTGTCAAAGGTGGATGACAGATTTGTCTGGTAGGATGATTATTGGACTGCCAAAGGAGGAAGGCAGAAAATAATATGGTTATTGGACTGCCAAAGATGGATGGCAGAAATAGGGGAAAAAGGGGAGGAGGGAAGGGGATGGGGAAAAGAAAAAGGAAAGACAAAAATGGGAAGAAACTGAAGGAGAAAAGCGGTCTCAGTTTTCACCGTTACCTAACAGAAAAGGAGAAGAAGAAGGCACCCAGGATTTCACCTGGTGGGAGCAAAAAGAGGAAGAAAGAGGGATGATCATAGATTGATATATTGATGGAAATAAATGAAATTGTGAGAGATATAATAATAAAAGATGATAAAATGGAACATGGAATTATGATATATAAATAAATTAATTGCCAATCTGAGCACAACAACAACAATGGTCTCTGTCTTTTTGTGAGGGAAAAGGGGGAATCTGGGACAATAAAGATATGGTTTAAAACAGAGTTAAACCTTGTCCAGCATATATCCAAGTTCTACATGTATGTTAATTAAAGATTAATATAAGTCTCTTAGTATTTTTCAGTCAATCAGAAAGATCCATTTCTGAGACCCTTTTTATAATTAAGCAATAAACCATGACAGGATGTGAGTTATGATGGGATTTACCCATGCCTGGTTTAGTTTGTTCATGAGGCACACCTGAGTGATCAAGTCCACACCAGGAGTGGGTAAATCCCAGCATAACTCACATCCAGAAGTGGTTTATTGCATTTATACCAAAGTTCATTTTTTCACTATCATAAAATACAACTTTTAAAGACATTGCCTTGTATTTCATATTTTGTATTGTATTTATTGCTGGGCAGCAAATGATTTGTTGGACCAGTTCCTCATCATGCAATGGTAATCATACCATTTACACTGGTGGTAAACTTCCAGTCTCACCATTTCACTAGCTGTTCACTTATGTCCATGGTATAATTACACTTAATACAGTGTGGACTGCACAGAGATTGTGTGGCACTGACATGCTCTCTACCTTTCCAGTCATACCCTGCAGCCCACTGCCCCCCCCATCTGTTACACCAGTGTGCATGATATGAGAATTATTCTATTTTTGACGAAGTGTTTTTGGCTCTGAAAAGAACCTTTATTTAGTCTGCATGTGTTTAAACAGTCTGACAATTTCAGAGGACTTTGAGGATTGCATCTTGAAGGTCTCCCTGGAAACAATAATTACCAGCATGTGAGAAGTGTACACCGTCTGGTAGGTGTAGCCAGTCATAATAATACTTAATTTCCGGGTGACGTATGGTCTATATTCCAGCCATGCATAGAAATGCAGATATTTGTATGTTGACTTTTCTTTGGGCTCAGTCAATCAGGTGCACATGGTGTTCTGCTTGCCAGACCCTACGCTCTGTAATATCAGAAAAAATGATTTTACAGGCAGGCAACATACTCATAATGGAAGCAAGGTCCAATTTTGCTTCTGTCACTAAATCTACCCAGTGTTTATTTCCCAAATCATTGCCTCCAAGATGTATCAGCAATATGTCCGGATGAGCCCGAGTACTCAAAAGTCTGTGCATGGTAGGCATGAGGTGTTCCCACCTTATTTCACCCCTGCCAAACCACTTTATACAACAATTTGGGAGCTGCAGGTTTCTCCCAAAATCACTGTTCTGAGCATACTCAGATGCTCATCTGACTATACTGCTGCCAACAATCCACAAAGTCCTTTTGCTGTTTTCTGCCGTTCTCAGCTTTTCAACTTAGAAGTGGACAGAGAGCTACTAAGAAAGTCAGTGTTCACCCTGCTGTACCTAAACAGGTGTGAGACTTAAACTGCTATTTCCCTCCCAAATTCAACAGTGCTTCGGTGGGCTGACCCATCAGACATAAATAAAAGTAATCATTGGCTAATACTCTGCCTTCCTTAACCAATGTAATGTGTGCACTGACTATGAATGCACTTCTGCTCCAGCTAAAATGTGGGAGAATTTCGAGGTACAAAAAAATGCATTGTTTTGATAGGCAGTTTCAAACAATTACACGTGCAGGGACATGTCTGATTGGTTCCCTCTCCTGTTATGGTACACATGCACCTTGCTATCTCCCTCCATTTGCAGCTGTATCTATGCAAGTAAGTACCAAATTTCTGTCTGACTTTAAACAATTATACCTAACTAATGCAACATTACAGGTAATTTCTAGTAACATAGTCAAATAGAGCAGTAAAACATGTTTTTATTAATTCTATTTAACTGTTTCTAACACTTTTTGTCATAGTAGAAAAATAATTTATTAAATGTGATGTACTTACAGTGAGAAATGTGCTCTGTGACTGTTTACTCTAAGATGGCTGCTGTGTCCTTCTTTTTCACTCTTCTCCATCTCTGATTGTCTGTCTTACATGACCTGTCAATGTAGCACAAGACTGGCAGAACTACCTGTCAATCAAATAGTAATCAATCAAGCTATCATTCACTAATGCACACAGTATCTCCCCACTGGAACAAATTTTCAATACTTTTGAATGCATGAAAGTACTTTTGCAAAACTATCGAAGGTTCAACACTATTTTTTCAAAACTTTCAAACTATCAACATTATTTTTTCAAAAGTGTCGAAGTTCAAAAGTAGTTTATTCAACACTGTCGCACATTCGACACCATGTTTTTGACACTGTATTCGATACTTTTGAACATTCAAAACCAATTTTTGTGACAGTTTTGTGCACTTGACACTATTTTTGTGACACTTTCGAATGTACTACACTATTTCATGTTTTTTTCTTCAAAAATATGATAATTCCTGAAGGGAGAAGTGTCCTGCTTCCTACATTATGCACAAACACAAAAGTGCATACAATTCCTGATTTTTAATAAGGCATGAACAGACATTATGTTAATGGTCTGTTGATTTCCTTCTAGGGTAGCAATGCAGCACAAGGAGTAGTTGAGTGCTACGTGCACCATAGAAGGTGATAAAATGATGATAAACATAACTCCTGGGTGTGCCTTATTGGTATTATATGAAAATATGTATTTTAAATAGTATAAAACCTTGTTCAATATGTGATTAGGCTGTACATGTATGTTAATAAAATATTAAGACAGAGCTGATAGGATGTTTCCAGCTAATCAGAAAATTGTTTTTCTCAGACCTTTGTCATTATCTGAAATATTCAGTTAACTAAATAACAATATAATTTCGACATAATTATTTTCTAATTTGATTGTATTCAGCTACCTAACCACTGACCACCATAGCAATTCACACACATTTATAAATGGCAACAATGAGTTGTCAGACTTGCTTGCTGACACAGCCTTCAAGATGTTCACAGAATTTTCAATAAATGAGCAACGGAAAGTGAGCTTGGCACTATTTTGACAATGTTGCACACTCAACACTACTGTTTTCAAAAGTGTCACATAGACACTACTATATGTTTTGGAAGTGTCACATGTTCGGCACTACTTTTCAGAAATTTTGTTACAATACAACATGTTGATTGGTAATAACAGCAGTGTGGATGTTTAACATTATGACACTGTATCAATTGTAACATTTTTTGATGTTTATTGTCATATTATTATTGATGATATGTTCGTAAATATTTGAAAATACTGTCTATTGCTTCACTGACTTTCACTTACTACAGTAACAATAAAACAATTTTACTGTTCAGTAGTATTTTATGTTCTTATATGACATAGAGATGATGCACGATAGTATGTGATGTTAGAAAAACACTAAAGACATGGATTGTAATATTTTTTTTTCCTGTGTTTCCCACACAGGTGCCTGATTTTTCTGTAAGACTGGTCTACTGAACTGTGAAAAGTAAAAATGGAAGATGCCATCTAAACACAGACAGAAGTCTATGCAGAGATGAAACAGGTATCAGAGTAGTTCACTGCTGCATAATGGAGTTTGCCCTTTAAGGGGCAGACCATGTTGTCCAAGTGCACCCCTTCCCTCCTTCTTAGAATGGTTGTGCTCAGGTGGAGAGGGGGGAAGGGAAAGGATGGGCTAAGTGCTAGAACAATGGGCAGGCAACAGGAAGTGGATGGGCCAAGGGAGGTACATAAGAGACAGCACAAGGGAGCCTCAGCCACTTTTGCTGGAGTTTTGATTTACAAGAAACTGCAGCACTTCAGATTGGCATATGGTTTGGAAGGTTGTTCAGTGACATACAGTAAGAGATTAAAAGCTACAACAAGTTAGGCTAGGAGATTTAATATATATATATATATATATATATATGATGCTACGATGTTGTTTTTAATGAAATGTTGATGGTAATCATTTACTGGGAGCAGTGTGTGAAGCTTTGCTAAGAGGCTAGCTTCCTTTTAAATGCAAATTTTTTGTTGCAAGGGAATGTGAGTTTAGCTGGTTAGGTCAAACTCTTGAAGTTCACTGTTTTGCAGGCGCTGTTTTAAATTGGGAGAAGACTAGATTTAAGTGAGTGATTTTCTTTTGCTGCAAGTTTTTGTGCCCAAGAAAATGTCATTCAAGGAGAAAACTGAGGTATTTTATGGTATAAAGTAGGTGGTTTAAGCAGCTGGCTTGATTAGGCCTCCACGGGCCTCTAGCAGTGCTGGTTTGGGAGGAATATGAGCTAGTAGATTGGAACAAAGGCCTGACCGCATGGTGCATGTGGTGAAAGCTTGGCCCACATATGGGAACTATGCAGAGGGGAAGTTTTGCAATTGCCTGTGTTTGTTTTTGAAATATTACAAGGCATGAGGCACTGGTAGGCCTGGAATGGCCTGGTAGAAACATAAGAGAGAGATATAAGAAAGAGATTAAGAGAAGAGGCAGGTGGGTATATATATAATGCTATGACCTTGTTTTTAATGAAATGTTGATGGTAATCATTTACTGGGAGCAGTGTGTGAAGCTTTTCTAAGAGGCTAGTTTTCTTTAAAATGCAAATTTGTTGTTTCAAGGGAATGTGAGTTTAGCTGGTTAGGTCAAACTCTTGAAGTTCACTGTTTTGCAGGCTCTGTTTTAAATTGGAAGAAGACTAGATTTAAGTGAGTGAGTTTTTGCAGCAAGTTTTTGTGCCCAGAAAAAGGTCATTCAAGTAGAAAACTGAGGTATTTTATGGTATAAAGTAGTTGGTTTAAGCAGCTGGCTTGATTAGGCTTCCATGGGCCTCTAGCAGTGCTGGTTTGGGAGAAATCTGAGCTAGTCGATTGGAACAAAGGCCTGACCACATGGTGCATGTCGTGAAAGCTTGGCCCACATCTGGGAACTATGCGGAGGGGAAGTTTTGCGATTGCCTGCATTTGTTTTTGAAATATTACAAGACATGAGGCACTAGTAGGCCTGGAAGGGCCTTCTAGATTGGGAGAGCAAGAGGGTGCCTCAGGACCATGCAGCGTGACATCATACGCCTCATGGGGGATGGTGAAGAGCTTCACTGGTTGTGGGGGTTTGCGTTACAGCCCAGTTTACTGTGAATGTGGGGCTGCACCCAAAGGAGGAGGCCTGGGGGGGTAAGATAGAGGCCTTAGAAGTAAAAAAAAAAAAGTGTGTTTTGGAGTAGGTACCACGCGGTGTGACGTCACACACCACATGGGAGAAGATCCACAGGATTTTTTGGTGCATTTTTATGGCTCTTGCTGGGGATTTGGGGGCTTTCATCAAAGGAGGAGGCCTGGGATAAAGTGGAGGCCTCGGAAGCAGGAGGGAAGGATTGTGATTCAGCACCACGTGGTGTGACATCACACACTGCATGGGGGGGCTGGGGAGAAATCTGTTAGTGTTTTCTGGGTGCTTTCTTGGCGACAGTTGAGGGAATTGGGTGGCGATGCCCGAGGGTGGCCAAGCAGGCTGGCTGGCCTAGTGGCTAGATCACTGCACTATAAAAAAAAAAAAACTTTTATAATAATAAGGTGGAATGACCATGCAGACTGGAGGGTGCAGCAGAACCTTTACAGACCATGCAGCCTAGTATTTCAATCACCCCATTACATGGTGATTTATTAGGGGCCAGGAAGCGGTACCAAGGGGGGGATGGCTTGGGAAGCATGGGTTTAACCACAAGGGACAAGGCAAGGAGAAGCCAGTGAACCCGGCAACCTGTTGAGCAGAATGGACACCATGACGGAGGAGGCCCGGTGGGTCACGTGGGCTCTGGAGCAGGTGAGACAGAAGGAAAGCATTACAGGACAGGATATAGACATAATTAACCTTGTTTTTCTCTTAGTTGTCTTCACAGAGCAAAAGACAAGGAGAACATGGCACCAAAGAAGGGTAGGCCATCTTAAGAAGATGCTTACAGAGCTATAATGGAATTGGCAGAGTAAGCCAAAAGGATGTGGGAACTGGTCGAAGTGGAGGAACCAGGGAGATCTGGGGAGAAGAGAAAAGCAAGCCCGGGGAAAGACGGCAGAGGGAAATGATCAGTTGAGAGGCCAAGCAGTCCTGCTAGGGTGCCACCGCTTGTAGTGGGACCCACCAAGGCGGCTGACCCAGTACCTCTGCAGCCAACAGACTCGGTAACATCAGTACCTCTCCCCATTCATGGTGGGATCCCTCCCGGCCGAACCCAGTCCAGAGCCTCAGAGCGGGATTTTCCCTCCGCAACCCACGGTAGTCCTCCCTTCTCATCAACTGCAGGGAGAGACGAGGGGACACCTGGAAGATGCCAGGCAGCAAGGCCCAGACAAGGTTACAGGTAATGCACCCAGTGCTGTTGTGGACAGTATATTTATTTCTTATTTTATTTAAAAAAAAAAAAATAAAATAAAAATAAATAAAAAGGTGCACCTGGGATGAGGATAGATGAGCACATGCCACTGGCCACAAAGGAAAAAATATAGAAAGCGGAGTACGTGGATATATTCACCATGGTAAGCCAAGAGGCAGCGGCTAATTATGAAGAAAAGGAAGGCATAGAAAAAACTGAAATGGCAGTGGTGATAGTGCTTTTAGGGAAGAAAGAGGAAGACAAGTTCATAAAAAGAAAGACTTGGGATGGGTGGTTTGTGGGTTTCGCCACTTTCTCAGCCATAGTGCTGGAAAAGAGACTGGCGCTAGGCATCCCGCTTATCACTTATTCCTTGATAATATGGAGGGCTAAGGTGAAGGGTGGGGTGGGGTGGTTGTACTATGATGAGTTTCTGGCAGGCTACCTTCGGGGACATGAGTTGGGACACCAAGCAACTAGATTTATGGACCGATTACATAACAGATCAGTCCACACCCGAAGGTGAATGTGGAAGAAAGGGTGCTATGCCCCAGAGATGTTGCTGGGCTTAGAACAGGGCTTCATGCTTGTGGCCTCAATGCCGTTTCCAGCATGTGTGTGTTCAAATGCGGAGGAGGACACCTAGCGAATAGATGTAGAACGGCTTGGGCCCAAGGGGTGCAAGGGCATGGGGGGCAAGGTTCAGGACAGCAGTTTTTTCAAGAAGGCCAGGGGTTTTGAGGGCAGATATGGAACAGGGGTGGGAAAGGTAGGGGGAACATGGGCAGAGGGAGACTGAATCACTGAGAAGAGAAATGTGGCACATGACAAGGGGGAGGGGCTGGGTAGGACTGACAGGGGACACGACAGGGATCAATTTAGGATGGCCAGAACTCCCATCAACTTAGAGGCATGGATGGATATCCAAACACAAGTGTGCGAGGGATGATTATAGATGGTTTTAACAACGGGTTTCTCACTGCAATGTGGGGGGCAGATATTCCAAGAAAGAATGGGTTATAGGATGGTCATCCATTATCTGGATGATTTCCTGTTCACTGGAAAGGGAGAAAGAGAGACAAAAGGATGCTAGGTGAGTTTCAGGATTTGTGCCAGGAGCTGGAGGTCCCACTGGCTCCAGAAAAAACAGAGGGGCCTAGCAGGGTTATGGAGTTTCTGGGGATTGAGATAGACACCCAAAATGAAGTTTTTAGGCTACTGGACAAAAAAATAAGTAAATTGAGGGAACCAATCCAAGTGCACACCAGTAGGAGACGGGTACAACTAAAACTGGTGCAGCAGGTACTGGGGCACATGAATTCTGCATGCAGGGCCATTGGAACGGGAAGAGCATTCACAAAGAGTTTAGTAAGAGCTACAGCAGGGGTCACCAGACCACATCACTGGGTGGACCTGATGCAAGGTGTCAGGGAGGATTTTAGAATCTGGGAAGAATTCTTTAGGGAATATAACTGGTGCTGTTTCTGGCAGGAGGAGTGGCTGTACAACACAGACCTCAACCTCCATACAGATGCGGATATGGGATGGAAAAGCAAGAGATATAACATTACTGGAGATCATGCCCCTATGGATGTGTACCTTGGTCTGGGGGGAGGAGTTACGGAACCAGAAAGTGACATTTTGGGTGACAACAGAGCAGTGGTGGATGTCCTGAATAACAGGGGAGCCAGAGCAGACACAGTCAGGCAGGTATTGTGGCTTTTAGTTTTAAGGACTTTGCAGCTGAACATGTCATTCAGAGCATAACACATAGAAGGGGTTCACAATACCCTGGCTGACAGCCTTTCCCGTCTGCAGCTGGACTGTTTTCAGAAGCTGGCACCAGCAGCGGAAGAGCAAAACACACCCATACCAACAAACATCTAGGACATTGGCAAGAAGGAGCAGAACTGTTGTTTTACAGTTCATGGGCACCTCGGACTCAGAGGGCCTATGATGGGGCCTGGTGGGTGTTTCAAACATTCAGGGCAGAGCAGCAGATAAGGGTAAGTAGGCCACTCACAAAGGAACAGTCGGGAATGTTCACCGTGAAGCACTGGCAAAAAGGTACAGCCCACACCACAATGGGAGTTTATTTGGCAGGGATTAGTGTTATCTGCAGCCTAAAAGGGTGGAAGGACCTGACAAAATCATTACTCATCAGAAGAATGATGCAAGGATGGGGCAGGCTGAAACAATGGCTAGTAGATAACAGAAGGCCTATAGGGGAGCAGCAACTGGTGAAGCTGAAGAGGAGGTGCTTCGGCGTTATGCAAATCAAAGGCCGAGGCCCAGCTATTTCACACAATTTATGTGGTAATGTTTGCAGGGGTCATGAGAGTGAGTGAGGTGGTAGGGCATGGGAGAGAAGACAAGGAAGGAGGGTTGGACTGGAAAGATATCAGCTGGGGGGTATCAGAGACACAGATCAAGATTAGGAGGTCAAAAATGGATCAAAGAGGAGAAGGTTGCATGGTGATGTTGAAAGGGCACACAGAGACCACAATATGCCAAGTACAGGCTCTGTGGGCTTTTGCCGCAGAGCATGGGAACAAGACAGGAAAGTATTTGTCATGGTGATGGAAAAAGGCTCACTGGCTACCAGGTCACTGCATGGCTCAAAAAGGGCATGCAATTCAGGGGGGAAGACCCGGCTAACTATTCATCCCATTCCCTGTGGATTGGGGCTGCCTCACAGTGGGCAGCAATGGGAGAGCCTGTCAAGGTCATTATGGAAAAAAGGGCACTGGCATTCAGCCAGTTATAGGTGATACATCAGAGCATAAAAAAAAAAACAAGAGGAAAGAGGCGGGGCGGATATTTCAAAGAAAATAAGAGGATATGTAACTAATTAATTTGCTTTACACCCCATAGGTAGAAGGAGAATCATAGAAGTTTGGATCTGTGGCCATTCCTATATTTATTGGGCTGGAAAGAGAGCAGAGAAGAAAGCTGGGGGAAAGCAGCTATACCAGGATATAAGGCAGCGTAGGTTGGTATGGCATGGCATGCATGGGATGAGAGGGGCACAGCTCCTTCCCACCTTGAAGGAACTCAAAAGGCAGTGGTCCAGTCTTGACCTAATCATTATACATTTAGGGGGGAATGACCTGGTGGGCAGACCATGGGTACACACTTACTTACAGATAAAAAAAAAAGACCTAGTGGCAATACGACAGTGGTGGCCTCAGGTGTGCCTTGCCTGGTCAGATAGAATACAGAGAAGAGTGTGGAGGCAGGAGAACAATCACAGGGCAGTGGAGAGAGCCAGGAGAAAGATGAATAGAAGGGTGGGTCATTGATTAGGCAGATGAGTGACAGGTGATACTGCAGGGAGTTGAACAATGGGGGGAGGACTTCTACAGGTCAGATGGTGTACACCTGTCAGACCTAGTCATAGACATTTTCAATACAGAGGCAATGGTTTTCATAGAGGGATGGAGAAAGCGAGAGAGAATTTGTGAGAAAAAAAGAGGAGCGCCCCTAAGGTAAGGGAGAGCGATACCCTAGGATGGGGGGAAGCCAGCCATTCAATGCAAGTTGGAGACTGGCTAGTGGGGAAAAGGGGGGAAGGGGAAAAGGGGAAGAAAAAGGAAAGGAATAACACAAGAAGAGGAGGAGGATGAAGGAAAAAGCGGTACTGGTTCTCACCGTTACCTGAAGGAGAAGAAGAAGGCACCCAGGTTTTCACTTGGGGGAGGGATAATCGGAGATTGATATATGGATGGAAATAAAAAGAAATTTATGGAATATGATAATAAAAATGAAAATTGAATATGGAATTATGAATATAAATAAATTGCCAAATCTGAGCACAACAACAAACAATGGTCTCTGTCTTTTTTGTGAGGGAAACGGGGGGAATCCAGGACAATGGAGTTTGCCCTTTAAGGGGCAGACCATGTTGTCCCAGTGCACCCCTTCCCTCATTCTTAGAATGGTTGTGCTCAGGTGGGGAGGGGGGGAAGGGAAGGGAAGGGATGGGCTAATTGCTAGAACAATGGGCAGGCAACAGGAAGTGGGTGGGCCAAGGGAGGTACATAAGAGACAGCACAAGGGAGCCTCAGCCACTTTTGCTGGAGTTTTGATCCTCCCACCCACCCTACTAGACAGAGAGAGGGAAGACAGTCAAGATGGGACTGTAGGGTGAGTCTGTCATGGTGGAGGACAGATGTGTCTGATCGGATAGTTTGGGACTACCAAAGGAGGATGGAAGGTGATAAAAGAGGATGGCCTGCCAAAGGTGGATGGCAGGTGATAAGATGGTTATGGACTGCCAAAGGTGGATGGCAGGTGGAAAATGGGTAAGGACTGCCAAAGGTGAATGGCAGGTGAAGAGATGGGAATGGACTGCCAAAGGTGGATGGCAGGGAAAAAAAGGGGGAAAGGGGGGGAGGGGAAAAGGGGAAGAAAAAAGAAAGGAATAACACAAGAAGAGGAGGATGAAGGAAAAAGTGGTATCGGTTCTCACCATTACCTGAAGGAGAAGAAGAAGGCACCCAGGTTTTCACCTGGGGGAGGGATAATCAGATATTGATATATGGATGGAAATAAAAAGAAATTTATGGAATATGATAATAAAAAATGAAAATTGAATATGGAATTATGAATATAAATAAATTAATTGCCAAATCTGAGCACAACAACAAACGATGGTCTCTGTCTTTTTTGTGAGGGAAAAGGGGGGAATCCGGGACAAGGGGAATGTGAAAGTCAGTGATGCTTGTTCAAGACATCAAATGATTCATCATCACAGTAAATAAGTGGATTCAGAGCTTTCTCACTCTGTAGGGAAAGGACATGCTTGCTCAACAGCAAGGAAACAATGTGTAGCAAAGCAACAATTATGTAGATCTGTTAGCAGAAAAGCTACTGTTGCAAAGACATGCATAAACACATGAACTATGCAGCGCCAACAATTTATTGCTGCTGATGCTTCTGTGAGGAAGCAGAAGTATTTTCCATCTCTGGCTTCTAAAGCCAAGATTGAAAGACTTATTGCTGCTGTAATGAGATGTGAGCGCAGAAAAATCGAGTCATCTCAGCTTGATGAAATTGTGCTTGAAAGTACGAACATTTGTTAATAGAGCAGTTTTTACTCTTCAATGCTTGCGGTGTAAGATCTTTCATGTACTTGAGCAGTTTAGGAAAATTGTGTATGATGTAAAGATGAGGCTACAACAATGTCCTATCTTAAACCTGCGCAATTTCTGTTATGTTTTCACAGGACAGTGGCTGCACATACAGCACTCAGAGGCATTTTTCGGGGAGGAGTCATATCACTCTCAGAAAAAGGACAGTGAGTTGTACATTGATGAGTCCAGCAAAGTCTGTAATGTGCTCAGTATGTGTGATGATTCTACAATGGAGTCAGATGATGAATCTTAGGCAAGTATTCAGCCTTGTAAATGTCACTGTCTCTCATAGACATGCGATACCACTTGCAACCATAGGCAATCATCGTTTGAGAAAGTTGAGCACTTTATCAACCTGTTTGTCATTACTGACTGTAAAGACAGATATAAACTGTTTGAGAGGATAGACCTATATGAGATCCGTCCACACACTGGACTTTTAGGTCACTCCCTTGCATGCATAGATAGTGGTGTCTGTGACAGTATTTTTCTCCATATGCACATGCTGCGAGTACATCAATAAGGGATGAGGAACTTTGTGTGCAGGGTATATGAAGTTTGTTGAGTTGTCGCTCAGTATACGTGTCTCAATGAGTTATTGTTGTCTGGTGACATGCATGGTGCCATTCAATTTTTGAAACAGCTGTGACTTGTCAGCAGTGTGACTGATACTGTGCCCACTCAGGGATCTATTACTGATGGTAATTGTGTGTCCGTTCTGGAAAGTGATATTCTGAAACAGTTCGGGAAATCAATTGCCAAATTTGAATTGGTAAAGAGAAAGAAGTTTGACTCTGTATGTGTGTCATTTGAATGCCTTTGTTATGAGAAACAAACTGTCACAGTGAACCTGGAAACCTTGTCACCATAAAATGACATGTGGTTTCGACTTTCAGCATTTCTGCTGTTAAAGTCTGACTTTCAGTTAGACCCATTAATTGTGATGTACAAGCACAGTTTTTCCAAAGTGAAGTGTAGCATTCAGCCACCAAGGTCAGTCTTGAACAACATGGAGGCAGATGTGATACCAACTGAGATTGACATATTGAATATGGTTGAATAGACTCTTATTCAGACAAAGAAACCATTTCAAACTATTCTACGGATGAACACTAAGACATAGAATATTCCACAAAAAGAACTCATCAGATCTCTTATGGGTTCTGTCATCTATCTTCGACTTCCTCTGCAGGAAAATGTGGAGGCTATCTCCATTGAAAACACTTTGGTCATTCTTGTAAATGGTGTGCCAATAAAGTCTAAGGTGATTTGGCAGGATGTTGTTAATGCTGAGAAGGTGAAGTTTGCCCTTACCCAGTTAAAGAACAACCCTTTTTATGCAGACCTTAATATTGATCACATCACTAGTGTACCTCTTGATCATGAGTTGGAAAGCACAAAGCCAATGATTGAGAAGGTCAATGTGAAAACAAATGACAATGTAGATGAACAGTATACAATTCATCCACTACATGGCAGAGATCTGGTAGAGGACAACATTAATCTCTATCAAGTGAAACAGGTGGAAGGTGAGCCTGTCAGCATTTGGTAGGCAACATTGGAAGCACGCTGTTTCCCAGACGTATTCCCAAAAAGGGTCAGGTGGTCACCTGGATGAAAGAGAAGTTCATGTACAGGGTGCTAAGTACTGAACAAGTTGTGTGCTCAGTAAACATGGCAAATTCAGATGCAACATACAGTACCTGTTTCATCTCCTGTGGGAGAGTGAACTTAGCATATTGTCTGCGTCTATTGCACATACTATTTGTCTGACTACTCCACTTGATGGAATTATAGCTGCACAGTTTCTTGAGAAATTGAAGCAGAAAGATGAAAATGTGCAAGTTAATCTGTCTTTTATTCTGTCAAATCTATGTGGCACCAAAGAATATTGGTACTGCAGATGCTCTGAGGTGATGACAATGCTGCGAGAGCATGGTGCAGCCCAGATGGTTTGTCACACTCAGTTGTGCTGAGTATGCCTGGGATGAGGTCATAGAACTATTGAAGTTGGCAAACTCTGATGTTGAGGGTATTGCATCAATGACTCTCAGAGAGATGTGCTCACTTGAACCTGTCTATGTCACAAGGCATCTCCAAAAGAGGTTCCATGATATTCTGACTTTCATTTTGTCAAAGGACAATCCGCCTCTTGGTGTTGTGGAACATTACTTTTGGAGGATGGATTATCAGGCACAAGGTGCTCCTCATATTCACATGTTGCTGTGGATCAAGGATGCCCCCCCATGTAGGTGAGCATGAAGCAGCACAAGTGCTCGCATTCATCAAGCAATATATATCACTTGCCACATTCCAGACAAGTATGACAGTCTAACACTGTGGAAGTTGGTGCAAAAGTTCCAATGCCATATTTGTGCGAAATACTACCACCGGCTAGTGAAGAACAAATCTGATTGGTACACAAAATGTTTCAGATTTCCTAGATGTGTCTGTCAGGACGGTTGCATGAACAATTGGTTTTCAGCAATGCAACACCACTTGAAGGCAAAATAAACCAAGAGAGTATATGAGTTTCCCAGAGATGAGAAAGAGGTGTACATCAATGACTACAACTCTACTCTTCTCCTAATGTGGCAAGCAAACATAGATGTTCAGTCTGTGGCTGACATCTCATTGGCTCTGGTGCAGTATGTCAGTTCGTACATAACTAAACATGAGCACAGTAGCTTGCAAGATCTTTGGGAAGATATTGCTAGTTCAAGCAAGAGCCTGACATCTCAACTGTGGTCATTAGGCTTGAAGACCATTTCACACAGAGAATTGGGTGCTTATGAGGCTGGTGATTGTTTGATTGGTACACATCTGTACAGCAAGTCTGATGCTGTCCACTTTCTCAGTGAGAGCTACAAAGAGAAGCGCAAGCATGTACTTATTCCTCATGCTGAGATTGAGGAACTGTCTGTCAATAGACCCTCTTCAAGACATATCTTCAAGAATAACCTCATTCACACATGCTACCCCCGTAGACACAAAGACATGGATGATATGTGTCTATTTCAGGTGGCAAAGTGGTATGACTACAAGACATATATCATACCTGACTGCACACGTGACATTTACAAGGTCAGAGGAGTGGATGGCTGTCTTGTTAAGAGACATAAGCCTTGGCTCATTGACCACTGTAAGTTACATCTAGGCACATCTGAGAGCAGATAGCATTACTACTTTGAGCTGTTATTCCTATGTAGACCCTGGAGGAATGAGGCTGAATTGAAAGGTGACTGTGATGCATTCAAGGAAGAGTTTAATCACAGTTATGAGACATCCAAAAGTAATTTCTTCAAAGATATACATATAGAGACTAGATACTGAGAAGGAGCAGCTTGAAAAGGCACAGAAGCTACTTGAGGAGGATACTTCTGTTAGCTCACAGGACAATCTTGACCCAGAAGGACAAGGTATCCTTGGGGAACCTCTGCCTCTGAATGTCTCAGAAGTACTCATGTCAGAATTGGAGAGTACCATGGAACATGGTACGCACTGTGGTGCTGACCCAGCTGAGTTGAGAAAGAAACTCAATGAGCAACAGCGTGTGGTTCGCTCTTGGGTAATTGACACAGTCCGGCATGGGATACTGCATGAAGAGAAGAAATGTGACTGTCATGACTACAAATCACTGCTAATGTTTGTTAGTTGGTCAACTGGTACAGGAAAGAGTTTCCTTATTGAGGCCATCGCAGCTGAAATATGGAGCTTGACAGGGTCAGCGATGTCTGTTGTTGTTAGTGCTCCCACCAGACTGGCAGCATACAACATTGGTGGCGTGACATTACACCATCTGTTCATGTTGCCAGTGGAGCATGGCAAAGCAGGAGAGTATTGGAAACTGTTATTTGAGGTTGCATCTCAGCTTTGCTCAATGTTTTGTAAGATGAAGTTACTCATCATTGATGAGATTAGTATGGTCTCATATTTGATGCTTTCCTGTATACATCTACATCTATAGGAGATCCTGGGGACAGACTATGGAGAAGCATTCGGTGGAAAAAGCATTGTTGTATTTGGGAAACCTTTTACAGCTTGCACCTGTGAATGCAGAACATGTCTTTGCAGCTCTGACTGTGAAGCAGGCTAAGAATACATTTGGCTGCATTGGAGGTTTTAACCTGTGGGAGTTATTTACCTACGTCAAGCTGTATCAGAACATGCACCAAAGTGCTGACATCACTTACAAGGCACTGTTGGATCAAGCTCATACAGGTTCTCTGTCACCAGAACATGTTGCAATGTTAAATGGGCAAAGAATCAGAATGGACACAACATCCATAGAAACTGCATGTGATGTTTTCAGTGATGTGTGTTCCACGAGCACACACACATTGTGTGTCTTATGCCATGACTAAAGAAATGCACTGAGTTCAACAGTGTCATGTTGCAGAGAGTAAATCAATCAATTATCATTCTACATGCTGTTGACACAGTCAATGGGGTCATTTTAAGTAGGAAGCTGGTAGCTAAGATGACTGAACGACTGTCTGAATTGCAGTCAGATACTTCACGCACAGCTGGTCTAGAAGCTGTACTCACAGTCTGTAAGAATACATGTGTCATGCTACAACACAATCTTGATGTGGTTCATGGTATGGTGAGTGGTGCCATGAGCAGCATCATTGACTTTGTCAACAAAGTTCAAAAGACATTTATCGAGACACTTGTTGTCCACTTTGACAACATGGAACATCCTGTCCAGATTGATCGTACCTGTGTTAAGTTCCAGGTATTGAAGGATATCTATGTTAACAAGAAATGGTTCCCAATATGTGTTGCATATGCTGTTTCCATTCACAAGTTTCAAGGCTTGAGTTTGGATTCAGCAATGGTGAACATAGGGACAGACATTTTGAAAGGTGGCATGAGTTATGTCACACTTTCACATGTACGTAGTCTTTCTGGGTTGCACATCATAATAGTCGCACCTCAGAAGATACATGCTGACAAGTGTTGTATCACTGAGTACAACAGATTACATACTCTATACCAGCCACAGATGTCTTTAATACCACTACCAATGTACGTGGTTGTCTCACATCCTTCAGCCACATCTAAAGTTTGTAACAAAAGAAAACAATCTTGTGCAACTGATGGAACTGGTCACAGTTCTAAGAAGGTCACAAAGTCAAATACAGATGCGGAGCCAGCTGTTGTTCAGAAGCCAATTGGAAATAGCTGTTTTGTCTGTGTTTGACAACAGTACTAGAGTTAACTGCTATGTTAACTCAGCTTTGCAAGGCTTTCTCCACATGCCACACTGTTGAGGCAATATCTGCTTCCCAAGACACTGCACTATCAAGGAGTTGAAGCAGGTTGTCAACATGGCTTCTGATCAGTCTAAGAATGTGCAGTCACTAACACCTCTGCGGCAAGTGCTGGTCACATATGATGGATGCTGTACATTTGCTGCAAACATGCAGCAGGATGCTACTGAGTTTATGATGGCTATCATAAACAGCCTGGATGAAGAGGGAACTTCTATGCATTGCTATTTTACTGTGTCATATGTTACCAAGTACATATGTCTGTTATGTGGTCATTCACAAAGTGAAACCACAGAAGACATGCTTTGGGTTTCTCTGTTTGTGCCTCAAAGTAAAGCAGTGAAGTTTCAGCAGCTATTTACTAATGCTAAAAGTGGTCACCTGTGTGTGAGGTGTGGAGGTACATGTACTCAGTACATATGTCTCAGGACTTCATCTCAATATCTTATGCTAGTAGTGCGTAGATTTGACTCCAGTGGGCTCAGAGTTGACACACCCATCACTGATTCCACAGCTGGTAGAGTAGTACTTAACCAAGCAGTCTTTGACACTCATGCTATGATCTACCATTATGGCCAGTCTGTACATTCTGGACATTACACTTGTCTGTTCAGGTACAGAACTGGCTGGTTCGAGTGCAACAATTCAACAAACTCTTTCAAACAGAGACTGCCGCGACACTTAAAAAATGCATGTGTTCTGAAACTGAAGAATTATGACAATCTTAATGTGTCAGAGGAATAGTAACAGAACATGTGAAATTCCTTTACTTTGCTGTCCATCTTTTTCTTACACAGTGAGTTTTGTCAACTGTCATTTGTTATTAGCAAATATACAGTTCTGATTACACAGGAGATACATCACATGGCTCTGTTGCATATCTAAACTCATTGTGACTTTAAGATTGTTGCGTTGATCAGTGACACAGTGAAAACAGTTGCAGTGGTCTTTAATAGGTGCCAGCTGTCATCACAGTCACTAGAGAAACCACACTTACACATCTAACAAAGATTTCTGCATGTCAAAAGAAATATTTGTATCTGGTCAAACTCTTCTGTCATAGTCTTTCATTATGAGTGTGTTATATGCAGACATGAGAAATCAGACCAGTCACATTTGCTACATGTGCGAATTTACTAAGGTACAATGCTTGACCATCAGTATTTACAGCACTGTGTTTCATATCTTTAACTAAAGATTAACAGCACTCTGTCATGTGTTGAGAACTATTATCTGTGGGCTGTATTCATTTTTTTCTTCTTATGCTGGCGTCTTGAACAAATATCTAAACTGTTTGTCACAACATTGCATTACTATGTTCCATTGTCATGTATCTAGATTGTATAATATTATATATATATATATATATATATATATATATATCTATATATCTATAGATATATATATATATATATATAGATATATATATATATATAGATATATATATATAGATATAGATATAGATATATATATATATATACATATAATGGTTAGTATAATTTTCTCTTAGTACTTAGTACTCTGTTGTAAACACTAATAGTATTAATTAACATATACGTTGATTGACAGCATTATAAGTATGCATTTTCTCTTAAACAGTAGTAGAATCATAAAGAGTAAGAAGTAGTATGCTTATATTTGTTAATATGAGATATTATGCAGTTGCACATATGTAATTTTCTGTTATGTCATATCCCATTATTAATAACAAGTGCATGTGTTCCATTGTAGATATCTTTATCATTTAGTGCACAGAGTTTTTGCTTATCATATTGTAAGATATTTTATTCATAGTATTCAGCTAAAAATTGTTTTCATGTAACTAAAAGATGTTACAGATGTAGGTGGTTAACTAGTTCTGTACCTATGTAACTATTTTTTGAACATTTACAGTGATGTATGTACTACTGTTACCATATAGTATCAGAAATCTTTGTGTTTTACCTTAACTTGATGTATGTTAACAATATTTGAAAACTGTACATCAGACACTTTCAGTGATGACAACTGAGCATCTTTTTTGTTCCTGATAATATTCTCTGATTGCCTCTATTGAGGGGTCGGGTGGGAATTTTCCAAATGCAGTAATATTGCAGTATTACTTGACATGTACATCTATGCGTAGATGTATTCGTATGTCTACACATAGAATACATTAACATTAAATCTTTAACTGTTAGTTTCATATATATATTTCCTTACTAAACCATAGCCTGTTTTTACTGCTATGAGTTTATAAGTCGTATCTGTTTTTTTGCCCACCCCAGGAACATTCACACTATCAGTCACACAATCACAACAACATCATTACTGTTTCATATGTGTAAACCGTATTCAGAGGGTGATGTTATGCCTGCCCTTCTTGTCACACAGTTATTGTTTGTGATACTGGTTTACATGTATTTCAAGCTACAGTGAAAAACATTTATGTGATTGTTTTGTGAGACTGATTTTTGTGCACCAATTTGATTTTTAATTCAGCCTTCTCACAATTATTAATTGGCCAATAAATCTTATTAAACCTTATCTACCTGTGTTGTTTCTTTCTTTTATCATAATGTAATGGTAATACTATGTATGTTGGTGTTGCTGCAGTACGGCATTTAAGCATACTGCATTATGTTCATTCTACATTCTTTCTATTTATCGCTGTGGCAGAGACCATTGCATGCCTGAGACTGTGCAAGTAATTAATCTGGTAGCTAGAGTATACCTTCAATCAGGGTGGTCTCCTGTGAATATCCATGGTCTTTGTTTAACTGTGGCTCTACACTCAGGATGCAGTAGCTATTGTGGTTGGCGGGGGAAATTCCTGCCTCAGACTGTGCAACTCCGAACTCTACAAACTTGTGTATTACTGTAATCACAGAGGTGCACCACTGATGTCCATCACCTTATGTTTGCTGTGTATCTACACTCAGTACACAATACCTGGTCTGGGGGCAGGGCATTGCCTGACTAAGCCCATGCAACTCCTAAGTGTAGTAACTAGACTGTACTTGCAATCAGAGAGGTGTTCCAATCGTATCCATTGGCTTATTTTTGCTGTGGCTATCCACTCAGGATGCAGTCATAACTGTGGCTACTGCAGTGTACCTGTAAACAAGGAGGTGTACTGTCAATGTCCATGCCCTTTTTGTTTTATTATGCCTCGCCACTCAGGATGCAGTACCTCCTCTGGTGGTGGGGGGTATATTCCTGACTGAGACTGTGCAACTCTTAACTCTCCTAAATTGTACACATCTTCAATCAAGAAAGTGTACAATTGATGTCCATGAACTTATTTTTGCTGTGCTTATACACTTACTATGCAGTACCTGGTCTGTGTAGGAGGGCATTGCCTGGCTGACACCATGCAACTCCAAACAGTGAAAACTTGAGTGCACTTGCAATTAGGGAGGTGTACCATTGATATCCACAAACCAAATTTTGCTGTGTCTCTTCACTCAGGATACAATACCTGATCTATAGTATGGGAGGAGCATTGCATGGCTGAGCCAATGTAACTCACCACTCAAGATGCAGTACCTCCTCTGGTGGGGGGGATGAATTCCTGACTGAGACTGTGCAACTACAAAATCTGCTAACTTGTGCATATCTGTAATCAGGGAAGCATACCATTGATGTCCATGCCCTTATTTTAGATTTGGCTCTACACTCAGTACACACTGCCTGCTCTGTGGTGGTGGATGGGGTCATTGCTGGGCTGAGACCATGCAACTCCTAACTGTGCTAACTTTACTGCACTTGCAATTAGTAAGCTACAACATAGATATACACAGACTCAGTTTAGTTGTCTCTCTCGAGTCAGGATACAGTACCAGGGCACCACTACATAACTGAGGCCATAGCCATACAAGTCTCAACTGTATTAACCAAAGTGCATCAAACTACCAAAAGGCACATCTATGAGATGTTGAGCGTCTTCCCTCCAAATTGCAGCCCAAAGGTACATAGAGTAACACAGTGTGTACAAAGAATGTATGCATTGTAATGGCAATGGAAGCTTAAAAGCAGCATGGTAAGCACTTAATTGCTAATATCTCAGCAACATGTAATGCAGCGGTGGGAGCAGGGGGCCCGTACCCCGCTCCTGCCACGTGATGTCTTGTGACATAGTAACAGGAACAGCAATGCAAACACAAGGTGGAAATGGAAATGGTAACTGTAAGGAAAGTGCAACCACAAATGACAATGCAAAGGTTAATGGAGATGGCGGCATACACATGCAAGTTGAAACAGTAAGTGTAACAGTAATGGAACTGCATACCCTGTTAATTGCTAATATATCAACTGTACCACATAGAAAAAAAATAAAAAATTCACAGAAATCATAATTTTCCTGGCTACTGTTTTGTATTACATAGCCCACACTCACAACAAGAAATCTGTATTTTGCACCATTTTCGAGATATGAGCCCCCAAAGGCATGGCATACGCCACCATGTTAGTCTATGGGGAAAAAACGCCAACTTTGTAGTACCGTAGCTTTGCAGCCACGCAATATTTTTTCATCAACCTAGTGAAAGGCACATCTGTGTGATGTTCACTACCTTCATCCAAAATTTCAGCCCAAAATACCAAATGGTTCTTTTGCAGCAGGGTGACAAAGAACTCCTGTCATTTTGGCCATAGTCTAGAAAAGTACTGTCGAACTTTGCGAAAGCTTTCTCAAATTCATTCTAAAGTGTCACAGGTTTGAAAGTACTTTTCAAAAGTACTTTTTCCAGAAATTTGAAAAACATATTTCTGAGGTGTTTTACCCCCAAAATAATGACATGGCTAGCATTCTCAGGCTCCAACTAGGTGAATATGAAAAGAATTAGGTTGCTAGAGGGTCCCAAATTAAAATGGCAAGCATTTTTCTGATCACCAGCTGAAAACATAATGGTGGATTTGCGAAAGTAAAAAGGGCCATTTGTGAAAGTAAAAACTGCATTTGCGACACTTTCAAACTTTTTGTTAACTTTTCCCATTGACTTATAATTGATGTTGAATAACTTTTGAACCATTCAAAATGTTTTCACAAAATCTTCAAAAGGCACATAGGGGACCCTGGCAGCATGTTCCCTGAAGTTTTTGGACCGATCGAGCAAACTGTGGACCTGTAGGTGAGAGCAAAGTAATCGCAAAAAAGCGTAATTGTGCAATTTGTTGTCGCTTAATAACTCCACAGCCAAATATCTGACTGGTATTGAACTTGGCAGATCCCAAGATCTACCATGCCCAATCATGCATACCAAATTTCAGGCAAATCCATTACACAGTGGCAAAGTTAGTAAGGTGAAAATTTGACCCTTTAACCTTAAAAGTGCTACTCTACCATAATATATATATCTATATATAATATTAGAGGCAAAAAACTCCATTTAATGCATTAGTTAGGGTTGTTCCATAGTGACAAAAGTGAGGAAATTCGGTGTTAGGGTTGAAACCCCCTTGGATCCATGCCCACCCCCAACCAGCACTGGGGTCATCAGCCCTAACTCTCACCCCATCACATGTGTAAAGCAGCAGAAGTATAGGAGAATGGGGTGGGAGTTAGGACCGATGACCCCAATGCCACCCAATGCCGGTTGGGGGCAGGGGATCTAAGGGGGGTTTTCAACCCTAACAGCGAATTTCCTCACTTTTGTCACTGTGGAACAACCCTAACTAATGCATTAAACTGAGTTTTTTGCCTCTAATTTCCATTCTTTTTGAGAATGATAACAAGAAATAGTGAATGTAATGCAGCGGCGGGAGTGCGGGGCCCTCTGGGAGCCATGCTCCCGCCACATGATGTCTTGAGGCATAGTAACAGGAACAGCAATGCAAACAGAAACACTAACAGTGGTGTACATGGTAATGCAAGAGCAAATGAGAACAGAAAGGGTAACGCACACGGTGGCGTAGACGGGAACAGTCTGCCACGTGATGTGTTGTCACATAGTAACATGGTACCTGCAAATTGAAATTTTAATGGGCATGGTGACGCAAACTAAAACAGAAAGAGAAACAGTACTGTAGACACAAATGGCAAAAAATAACAGAAACACAACCAAAAATGAAAACGCCAAGGATAACGCACATGGTGGCGCAGACGTCAACAGTATGTGAAACGGGTACGGGACCGCAAGCAGAAAGGGCAACAGTAACAGTAATGCAACCACACAGGCTGGTTTTCCCAAAAAACTGCATAGAGAAAGACAGTGAGTACAAAGAATATATGCATAATAATGGAAATCAGAGCAGAAAATGAGGACTTGGAATACTAAATAGGTTATATCTCAGGAACCGTACGACATAGAAAAAAAATTTAAAACTTATATTAGTTACAACTGTCCTAGCTAATTTTAGCATTTTTCCAACGAACAGTCCGTATCTCGTGCTGTTTCCGAGATACGGGCCCTGAAAGGCGCGGCGAACGCCGTAATGTATTCCCATGGGGAAAAAAAGAGAAGTTTGGAGTGCCATAACTTTGCCTACCTGTAACATTTTTTCACCAAACCACTGAAAGGTACATCTGTGGGCTGTTGGCTGTCTTCCCTCTAAATTTCAGGAAAAAAAAACAAACTGTTATTTTGCAGCAGGGAGCCAGAGGATTCCTGTAATGCCTCGGGTGCGGTAATGTTATCCTATGGGAAAAAATGTCAGCTTTGTAGTGCTGTAACTTTGCGGCCATGTAATATTTTTTCAATGCAACACTGAAAGGCACATCTGTGAGATGTTGGCTGCGTTCCTTCCAAATTTCAGCCCAAAACTCCAAACTGTTCTTTTGCAGCGCAGTGCCAAAGAATCGCTGTCACTTTCCCACAGATAGAAAACTACTGTCGCAATCTGCGAAAGCTTTCGCAAAAAAGTTCGACACTTTCGTGAGCACGAAAGTAATTTGTGAAAGTACTTTTTCCAGAAATTTGAAAAACATATTTCTGGGGTATTTTTCCACAAAATAAAGACATGGCAAGCATCCTCAGGGTCCGACTAGGAGAATACAAAAAGAATTAGATTGCTAGAGGGTCCCAAATTTAAATGCCAACCATTTTTCTGATCACCAACTGAAAACAAAATGGCTGATTTGTGAAAGTAACAGGCCCATTTGCGAAAGTAAAAATGCATTTGTGACACTGTAGAACTTTTTAACTTTTCCCATTGACTTATAATGGGAAATTGTTTTCTGAATAACTTTTGAACCGTTTAATATTTTTTCACCAAATCTTTAAAAGGCACATTGGTGACCCTGGCCGCATGTTCTCCAAAGATTTTGGGCTGGTCGTACAAACCGTGCAATCTGTACTTGCAACTGAAGAATTCCAGAAAAAGTTTAAACTCATGTGCAAATCATGCTTAATAACTCCGTAGCTGTGTATCCAACCAGTATGAAACTTGGCAGATGCTAAGGCCTACGGTTCTTGATCGTGTATTCCAAATTTCAGCCAAATCCGTGAAACAGTTGCAAAGTTATTAAGGTGCAAAATTTGGGGTTTAACATAGAAATGGCTCCTCAACCCTAACATGGTAGCACTACCTGCTACCATAATATATATATATATATATATATATATATATAGTATATATATATATATATTTTATATATATATATAATATATATATATATATAATCGATGTTAGGTTGAAACCCTTTGCCTCTTCAGCCCACCCCCAACTGGAATCGGGTGCATTGGAGTCATCGGCCCTAAGTGTCACCCCATCACATGTGGAAAGAAGCTGAGGAATAGGAGAATGGGGTGACAGTTAAGACCAATGACCCCAATGCACACCCTGATTCCAGTTGGGTGCTGGGCTGGAGGGGGTGCAAAGGGGGTTTCAACCCTAACATCGAATTTCCTCACTTTTGTCACTGTGGAACAACCCTAACTGATGCATTACATGGAGTTTTTTGCCTCTAATTTGTCTCCTTTTTGAGAATGATAATGAGAAATAGTGAATGTAATGCAGCGGCGGGAGCACGGGGGTGATGTCTTGTCGCATTGTAACAATGTGCCCTCAAACCAAATCGTAATGCGCATGATGACTCAACGCGAAACAGAAAGAGGAACAGTACTGTAGACAGAAATGTTAAAACAATGGAAATGCAACCGCAAATGAAAACGCAAAGGGTATGCACACGTTGGCGTAAACGTGAACGGTAAGTGAAACGTGAATGGAACCACAAGCAGAAACGGTAATGGTAAGAGTAATGTAAGCGTACAAGCTGGTTTTCCTCAAAAACTGTATAGAGAAAGACAGTGAGTAGAAAGAATGTATGCAAAATAAAGACTCTCGGAACACAAAAATCAGTAGTTGTAATAGTAAATTGCTTATATCTCAGTAACCGTACTACATAGAAAAAAAATTAAAAAGTCATATTTATTAGCACTTTCCTGGCTAGTTATATACATCTCCCCCAGTAGGGGGCTAAAATGTTTAGACAAAAACTCTTTATCTCACACCGTTTTCGAGATACAGGCCCACAAAGGCGCGACAAACTCTGTAATGTTATCCTATGGAAAAAAAAACAGAAGTTCGGACTGCTATAACTTTTGAACAGTTTAATATTTTTTCACGAAATCTTTAAAAGGCACATCAGGGGCCACAGCTTCACGTTCCCTGAAGACTTCGGGCTGGTCGTGCAAACCATGCGACCTGTAGGCGCGACCGTAGAATTCCAGAAAAAACGTAAAAGCGTGCAGATCACACTTAATAACTCTGCAGCTGTGCATCCGACCAGTACGAAACTTGGTAGATCCCAAGGCCTATGATTCTTGATTGTGTATTCCAAATTGCAGGCAAATCTGTTAAACGGTTGCAAAGTTATTAAGGTGCAAAGTTTTGGGGTTTAACATAGAAATGGCTCCTCAACCCTAACTATGGTAGGACTACCGTGCTACCATAATGTGTGTGTGTGTGTGTATGTATATTAGAGGCAAAAAACTCTGTTTAATGCATTAGTTAGGGTTGTTCCACAGTGACAAAAGTGAGGAAATGTGCTGTTAGGGTTGAAAACCCTAACTCCGAATTCACCCCCCAGCACCAGACACACACACACACAATACGATATTATACCTGTACAACTCCTAGGTTTTGCTGAACTCTGTTGCTCAGGTGGCCCACCACATGTGGTGTGGTCTGGTGTGGGGCATCAGTAGGTAAGGCCATGCAACTACTAAGTGTGGTACGTTGTGTGCAGCTGCAATCAGGGATGTGTACATTTGGTGTACATGGCCTCAGTTTTGCTGTTGATCTCCACTGAGCATGCAGTACCTGGTCAGGTGGGTGGGGATGTCTCGTAGTACATTTAGACAATTGTTTGTTATTTCTGTCACCTGCTGCTGGATGTCTGTCATTGTTTGTGTTGACTTGGTCCTCCCCCATACTTGCATGTGTGTGTGTGTCTGTGTGTGTTTGGTGCTGGATGGGGGTGAGTTTGGAGTTAGGGTTTTCAACCCTAACAGTGAATTTCCTCACTTTTTGTCGCTGTGGAACAACCCTAACTAATGCATTAAACAGAGTTTTTTGCCTCTAATTTCCCTTCTTTTTGAGAATGACAATGAGAAATAGTGGCTGTAATGCGGTGGCGGGAGTGCGGGGCCTTTGGACCACGAGCTCCCGCCACACGATGTCTTGTGGCATAGTAACAGGAAGAGCAATGCAAACAGAAGTGCTAACAGTGGCGCACATGGTAACGCAAGCACAAATGACAACAGAAAGGGCAATGCACACGGTGGCATAGACAGGAACAGTCTTCCATGTGATGTGTTGTCAGGTAGTAACACGGTGCCTGCAAACGGAAATGTCAATGGGCATGGTGACGCAAAGTGAAACAGAAAGAGAAACAGTACTGTAGACACAAATGGCAAAAAATAACAGAAACGCAAGTGCAAATGAAAACGCAAAGGATAACGCACATAGGGCCCCGTGCTCCCAGCATGTAATGCAGCAGCAGGAGCGCGGGGCTCAAAGGGCCCTGCACTCCCACCACATGATGTCTTGTGGCATAGTAACAGGAAGAGCAACGCAAACAGAAGCGCTAACAGTGGTGCACAAGATAACGCAAGCACGAATGAGAACAGAAAGGGTAACAAACACGGTGGCGTGGATGGGAACGGTGTGCCACATGATGTCTTGTCACACAGTAACATGGTGCCTGCAAACGGAAATGTCAATGGGCATGGTGACGCAAAGTGAAACAGAAAGAGAAACAGTACGGTAGACACAAATGGCAAAAAATAACAGAAACGCAAGTGCAAATGACAACGCAAAGGATGAGGCATGTGGTGTTGTAGACATCAATGGTAAGTGAAACGGGCATGGCACCGCAAGCAGAAAGGGCAATGATAACAGTAATGTAAGCGCACAGGCTAGTTTTCCCCAAAAGCTGAATAGAGAAAGACAGTGAGTACAAAGAAAGTATGCATAATAACGGGTATCGGAGCAGGAAATGAGGAATTGGAATACTAAATAGGTTATATCTCAAGAACCGTACGATGTAGAAAAAAAATTTAAAAGTCGTATGAATTATGACTGTCCTGGCTAGTTTTTTACTTAGCCCAAAGTAGGGGGCTAACAATTTTTCCAACGAAAAGTCCGTTTTTCGCACCGTTTCCGAGACACGGGCCCTGAAAGGCGCAACGAACGCCGTAATGTTATCCTATGGGAAAAAAAGAGAAGTTTGGAGTGCCATAACTTTGCATCCCTGTAATATGTTTTCACTAAACCACTGAAAGGCACATCTGTGGGCTGTTGGCTGTCTTCCCTCGTAGTACATTTAGACAATTGTTTGTTATTTCTGTCACCTGCTGCTGGATGTCTGTCATTGGTTGTGTTGACTTGGTCCTCCTCCATACTTGCATGTGTGTGTGTGTCTGTGTGTGTGTGGTACTGGGGGGGTGAATTCGGAGTTAGGGTTTTCAACCCTAACAGCGAATTTCCTCACTTTTGTTGCTGTGGAACAACCCTAACTAATGCATTAAACATAGTTTTTGCCTCTAATATATATATATATATATATATATGTATGTGTGCGTGTATATATACTGTGTGTATGTAAATATATACACATATATATTAGAGGCAAAAACTCCATTTAATGCATCAGTTAGGGTTGTTCCACAATGACAAAAGTAGGAAATTCGATGTTAGAGGTTGAAACCCCCTTTGCACCCCTCCAGCCCACCCCCCCAACTAGCATTGGGATGCGCATTGGGTTTGTTGGCCTTAACTCTCACCCCATCACATGTGGAAAGAAGCTGAGGAATAGAAGAATGGGGTGAGAGTTAGGACCTAGGACCCCAGTGCGCACCCTGATTCTAGTTGAGGGGGTGGGCTGGAGGGGTGCAAAGGGGGTTTCAATCCTAACATTGAATTTCCTCACTTTTGTCACTGTGGAACAACCCTAACTGATGCATTAAATGGAGTTTTTTTCCTCTAATTTCCCTTCTTTTTGAGAATTATAACGAGAAATAGTGAATGTAATGCGGTGGCGGGATGTCTTGTCACATAGTAACATTGTGCCTGCAAGCGCAAATTATAATGCATGGTGACACAAAGTGAAACAGAAAGAGAAACAGTACTGTAGACGAAATGTTAAAAAAGCAACACAAAGCGCAACACATAATAAGCATAAGGGTAATGACATGGTGGCGTAAACGTGAACGGTAAGTGAAACGGGTACAGAACCACACGCGGAAACAGTAATGGTAACAGTAATGTAAGTGCACAGGCTGGTTTTCCCCAACAGCTGTATAGAGAAAGATAGTGAGTACAAAGAATGTATGCAAAATAATGACTCTCGGAGCAGAAAAATTAGGACTTGGAATAGTAAATTGCTTATATCTCAGGAACAGTACAACATAGAAAAAAAAATTAAAAGTCATATGAATTATCACTACCCTGGTTAGTTTTATACTTAGCCCCCATTAGTATTTTTTTGACGAAAAGTCTGTATCTCATACCGTTTTCGAGATACGGGCCCTGAAAGGCACGGCGAATGCCGTAATGTTATCCTATGAGAGAAAAACAGAAGTTCAGAGTGCCATAACTTTGCCTCCCTGTAATATGTTTTCACCAAACCACTGAAAGGCACATCTGCGGGATGTTGACTGTGTTGCCTGCAAATTGCAGCCCAAAAGACCAAACCGTTAATTTGCAGCAGGGCACCAAACAATTGCTGCAAAGCGTTTTACGCCGTAATGTTATCCTATGAGAAAAATCATCAACTTTGGAGTACTGTAACTTTGCTGCCGTGTAATATTTTTTTCAACTAAACAGTAAAAGGCTCATCTATGAGATGTCGGCTGTGCTCCCTCCAAATTTAAGCCCAAAACTCCAAACCAGTCTTTTGCAGTGGGGTGCCAAAGAATTGCTGTCATTTTCCCACAGCCTAGAAAAGTACTGTCGCAATTTACGAAAGCTTTCGCAAAAATTTGTGACACTTTCATGAGTGCGACACTACTTTGTGAAAGCACTTTTTCCAGAAATTTGAAAAACATATTTCTGGGGTGTTTTACCCCAAAATAAAAACATGGCTAGCATCCTCAGGGTCCAACTAGATGAATGCAAAAAGAATTAGATTGCTAGAGGGTCTCAAATTTAAATGCCAAGCATTTTTCTGATCACCAACTGAAAACAAAATGGCAGATTTGCAACAGTAAAAGGGCCATTTGTGAAAGTAAAAACTGCATTTGCGACACTTTCAAACTTTTTGTTAACTTTTCCCATTGACTTATAATGGGAAATTGTTTTTTGAATAACTTTTGAACCGTTTAATGTTTTTTCACAAAATCTTTGAAAGGCACATCGGGGACCACAGCCACACATTTCCTAAAGATTTCTGACCAGTCGTGCAAACCATGTGACCGGTAGGCTCAACTGTAGAATTCCCAAAAAAGCGTAAATGCGTAACTCTGCAGCCGTATATCCAACTGGTACAAAACTTGGCAGATCCCAAGGCATATGGGTCTTGATTCTGTATTCCAAATTGCAGGCAAATCCATTGAAAAGTTACAAAGTTATTAAGATGCAAATTTGGGGTTTAACATGTAAATGGCTCCTCAACCCTATCTATGGTAGCACTACCGTGCTACCATAATATATATATATATATATTTATATATATATAGTATACATGATGGGCAGGAGTGTTGTATGGAAAATATTTTCACTCCTGCAGAGTGACCTCTGGATACTCACAAGTGCTGAAGGCATTTTATTTAGCTTTTTTGTTGTCGGGGTAAGTGCACTAGACAAATGAGTGAGAGTATCCAGAGGTCATGATGCAAGAGTGAAAATATTTTCCATAGCACATGACTGCACATCATGTGTCTGATTTAAATTATAGCGGTCTCCAGAACTTTTTAATTTTTTTGTTCACTTTATCTTGTGGAATAAATAAAGAAGACACAGGACAAAAAATAGAAACTTCTGCTAAAACAAGCTGAAACACTAATTTGCCATTTGGGATGAAGAAGGCTGTATTCATTGGTAGTTGAGATATTCATGGATGTGAAAGGCTTTGCTCTTTTTTGGCTTCTTGTCACTATGAAACTGGCTGCTGTTAGCTTGTTTTGATTCTCTGCAGGAACACAATGTGATTTTCTAGAGCTAGCAGGTGAGTTGCAGGTGGAATTCATTTACTGATTAGTTTCCTAGGTGAGGAAATTCTGTGTTAGGGTTGAAAACCCTAACTCCGCATTCACCCCCCCCAGCACCACACACACACATACACACACACAGACAGACACACACACATGGAAGTAGGGGGGAGGACCAAGGCAACATGACCAATCATAGACAACCAGCAGCAGGTGACAGAAATAAAATACAACTGTCTAAATGTAGTAAAAGACATCCCCACCCACTTGACCAGGTACTGCATGCTCAGGGGAGATCCACAGCAAAACTGAGGCCATGTACACCAAAAGTACACATCCCTGATTGCAGGTGCACACAACATACCACACCTGCTGCTGGTTGTCTGTGATTGGTCATGTTGCCTTGGTCCTCCCCCCTACTTGCATCTGTGTGTGTTTGTGTGTCTGTGTGTGTGTTTGTATGCTGATGGGGGGTGAATGCAGAGTTAGGTTTTTCAACCCTAACACTGCATTTCCTCGCTTTTGTCGCTGTGGAACAACCCTAACTGATGCATTAAGCAGAGTTTTTTGCCATGAATTTCCTTTCTTTTTGAGAATGAGAAGTACAACCAGTATATGTAATAATGTTGTGGTACCACCAGACATACATAGTGCAATACACACTCATGCAAGAACACAGTAAGTGATGGAATAGTAATGTCTGTTCTAAGGAGTGAGATAGCCTCTACCTCATGCATATTTATTTGACCTGTCAATAACTGCTAATATGAATTGTTTGTTGCATTGTGTTCTAATCAATACTTGTATCTTAATCTTGGAATAATCTCTTGACAACACACAATCAAGGTGAAGACAGTGTGAAGAATAATATAATTTGCTAGTAATGATGTGCATCTCAGACTGTGTTGACATGTAGAAAACTCTTACTATTTTTTGTTTTCTTTTAGTTCACAGTGGCATGCCACATACTAAATAATCTGGTTGTGGTCTTTCACACACTATTATTTAGCACTCAGAGTTACTACTCTTGTAGTTCATAAAATAAGTAATTCTGTGCCTCACTACCACTGTCAAATATCTACATATCTGCAATGTTTTCTTGTCTGACTTTACTTGATGCACCTTGTGAACATGATTCCATATAAAATATTTACCTTTGTGAGCATATTAATACCAGTGCAAATACTGTTACACATTTACAATGGTGAACTGTTATTCTGTCCGACCTGAAAGTACACACACATTACCCTTGTTAAGCAGAATAACTAAAGATGAGTGTTGTATAGTGCAATATCCATAACTAAGTAATATCCCCACAAGGCAAGAATTGTACAACACAAATTTTTTTTAGCCAAAAATATTTATTCATTGCAGTATTAACTATTTTGTAAAATAAAAAAAATCATCATTAAATAAAGCATAAGATATAGAATTTTATTTTTATACAAAATATAGTTTTATTAAAAACAGGAAAAAATAGAAGAATAGAAAACACATAAAATAAAATGCAAGCTTTGATTCAGAAAAATGATTATATAAAAAAATAACATTTTTGTATGAAAATAAATTCAAATATATAAAAACATTCAACAAAAGATTTTACAAAACAACTATTTCTTAAATATATAGAATATTTACACTTTCATAAGAGAGGTATGTGTGCTGCTTGAGGCAGCCTAGCCCAGATGTTGGACACAATGTGGAGGCACAGAAGAAGTAAAAGCTGTTGCGCCTCAGAGAAGAGAAACCAGAGGAGCTGTGGAGGCTGTTCACTGTGGGTCAGTGAGGCTTGATGTGACTAGAGCACATGAAGCAGTGCTGCTGGGCACACTCACAGTTGCAGCTGTCCCCACAGGCTCGAGCACATGGTTGACAGTTGCTTGTTGTGCTGTGAGGAGAGACAGCAATTTCTCCTGCTCCTCCTGCAGCACACTGTTGTGCTTTATCAAACCGTCAACCTTGCGCTCAAGCCCGGGGTAACAGTGGCAGTGTCCAGTGCACCACACCTTGCAACGGGCTCCTGTAAAGATAGAAAAAACATCTATTAAAATGTAATATCAAAATGGTGATTCTTTCCCTGTCTTGACTTTCAACATTTTTTTTTCCTAGGAATATTTTTAACAAATGTTATTGCCTATTGTCAATAGTATATAAGAATGTTATGCTAATGAGAAATTCTTGATTTTAACTAATGCTGTAATTTTAAAAACTGTGGTGTATTTTTTATTGATACATGTAGAGCTAACTCATATGCTTAAAAGGCTTTAACACTATGTTTACAATATTATTATTGTGATAAAAGTAATGCACTCACAAGAGTTATGCTTAATAGTAAATTAATAACCACCTAGGGTCATGTAGCACTGGACTATACCTCAGGCCAAATTAGAGCCCTAGTGGGTAATTAACAGACCATTGACATTACCCTTGCTTATCATTATTGCTTACTCACAGTAAAACTATGTCAAAATAGATGTATGGACTAAGCATTGTTAAACTGTTGAATTACACCTCACTATAACCAATCAAGCAGCAATTATGTTTATTTTGGAGCACTCACAGTACAGTATACAAATCACTTGAACATGACAAACAATCACGCGTTTTGCAAAATGCAGTAATGCGTCGCAACACAATACTGTAACTGACATCTCACAGAGCATTATTCACAATAGAGTGAGCCACATCAGTTATGTATGTGAAAAAAAAAGCCACGTGAACATGCATATCCATGAGTTATTATTTAATCTGGCATCTGTGGCCTATATGCAGGTGCATACTAAACTATACCTGGGGGGGGGGTGAATATCCAGCATAAGTAAAGAGGAAAAAGATCTAGTGAGTTACACACGATCAACAGATTGCAGAGTATAAGATTGCACCACTCATTTGTGGATCTGAGCCAGAGCATTTTTCATAACCAGTGTACAACCCATGACAATAGCTTACAGTCATACTATATGTAAAGTAGGTCAGTTGTTACAGTGGGTTCTGCTCATTAAAGTAATAACTCACTTTCAATATATACTGAGTAGTCATGGTGGTGCACTAGATCCTAACATATTGATGATCACAAGCTTTCTATATACAGATAGAGTTCTTGGTACATTATGCTCTATCCCCTCATCCAATAATGGTCATAATAAGTAGATGTATAGTGCAGCAATACACTGCAGTCTACCCCCTTGCACAGCACTTGGGATAATCAACTAGAGTCGGTCAATGCTGATCCACTAGACCTGTTCCTGTGGCCAATAGTGGTGTTTGCAAATGATAGATCACCTTTGTTTTTGTACAGCAGTAGCACATTTACCAGTCATACACTGATACCCAACACAAGAATCCTAATCTAACCTCATCAGGAGTGGGTGACATTCTAGAAAAAGACAACTCCTAAACCAGTTACGGACTGACATACAGAACAGTTGTGTGCGTATATATGCAAAATATGGGCACTGAACATGTATAAGACAGTCTGTAACAGAATTCCAATTTGTGAATGGTTCATCCATATATTGAGACTGTGTAGTTCAGTACTGTCTGAATGAACATTAACCCATGTGTTACACAAATAGCCACAGAGCTGTAATGTAAAATAACAATGAACACTTCTGTGGGCAGGTTAGAGGTCACTAGATCCTGTATACCACTGAAGGAGTTAATGTGAAGTGAGTGGGTTGTCATCGAGGCTATTACTGTTACAATGGGGAATATAGTACTACTATAAGAGCAGGGTTTGTATAATTCACAAAACCCAATATTGTAATTGGGACCAGGTAGTGTGGATCAGCATATAATGTAATGACCTCATTATACTTGCAATCAAATGATGGTGTAATGGTACAGTGGATTAACAAGGAATGTTCAACATCAAAACTATCATGGGCATACAGTGTGGTACATTGCTATTGAAGAACATGAGATATCTGACACCAATGCCAACTACCTGCCAGTTCAGAAGTTGCACATTGTCGAGGATCAGCACACCTGTATGCAAGTCACACATCATCAGATGATAATATCCCCATGTTCACCTTTGATAAAGTATGAGTAACTCACATATCTAGTGCTGAACATTGCGCTACATGCATCAAATACACCAACAGTTCTGCTGGCAGTGTTGTATGCATTTGGTAATCAATCACAACTTTTGGACAGTGTCACTACACGTTGTACAGTGAAACTGCAATATTAGCAATTCATGAGGCACCTTCATGATATTAAATCACGCTGATTCATGATTCAGGACTGTTCAGTATTGTTCACACTCTGCCAGAGCACAGGTCAGCTGTAGCCTAAACAGCTTATACACCAAGCTAGGAAATTCCTGTATATAACACACTCCACATTGAATTTGTTTATATTTGTTACATATGCAACAGTTAACGATTCTGTTTTTCTATACTGCACAGCTATATCCACAGAAAGAGTTAATTTATTGTCTGTTAATGTGAAAGCTTGTTATTGCACAAACTCTTTGTGAAAGCACACTTTATATACTAATCTAAGTATTTGTGCTGCTCAACACAAATGGGATAGTATGATGTGTACATGAACCATGCATTCCAATTTTACAAGTATAATTATTTACTTAATATACACTTTCAGATTGTTTTTTTTAATAATCTACTTAGCAGTACATCTTGCCTGAATATTTAAATGAAGACACTTATGGGCAGCACTGGTGCCAGGTTCCTGCTTCACCTGTGCAAATGGTTCTGTCACTGCCTCCCTGGCCACTGTTAAAAACAAAATAAGCACAAAATATAATAACACTCACTTCTGTTTGTAAAGCTATTAAAATGCTTTTATTGTATAACACATATTTCATTTTGACTGATGGTGGTATTCAACCATATGCCACAGTTTTGCATCTTGATCCCTACAAGACTTATCACGTACTTTAGGGAAGCCTAGTTTTCTATGTCTTGATGTTCTTGTCCATTTTGCAATTATTATAACTAAATGCAGTGTGATCAGATGAACATTAGACACATTGCTGTTACAGTGGAAAAATATTTAGTTGGCAGTATTCACTTGCATAATCACCACTTGCACATGTCTGTAATGGCAGTATTTAGAACTTGAGACATTAAAATAACAATGAAGAGTGCATGACAGTTTCACACTCCTCAGACTTATAATATGAATGTTTTTTATAAATATATAAATACAAATATAAAAAAGTATAAATTTAAAAAATGTCTATACAGTACAAAGTCCACTCCTTACTGCACACTTGGTCCACTCCTTCGTAATGATCAGTCCTCTGTAATCCCTCCCACAGTGTCTGCCCCTAGACTGGCAGGCTTGTTCTATTGTCTCCCTACCTTTACTTCTCTTTCATCTGGAGAACCTGCACAGCGGGGTCTGCCCGTGGGTAGGTAATCAGGGCTAGGATCAGTCATCATCATTGTCAAAGTGGGTGTTTTTCAAGTTTTCTTTCCTTGGACACTCCTCCCCTGAGTACGTCAGCAGTGACACTGAGATACACAACATGCTGCCACACACCATAGTCAAATGCCCACAACGTCCTCCCCACCACAACTCTGAAGAGTCATCTGGCACCCCAGTACTCATGCTTCCACTGGCACCGATGCATCAGGTGCTGAAAGCACCTCTGAAACCCACCCCAGGAGGAGAAGAGCATCTGTTGAGATGCTCAATCCTCCTCCTCCCCCCCAACCCCTAGATTATACCCTGACTCTATTCCCAAACACAGGTCACCAACATAGCATGAGGTGTGGTGTTCAGCAACTCAACCCTCAGTGCCACTGGGTCTTTTTTTTGTTTTTATGAAGTTTCAATACTGTGCAGTTGATGTTGAGATTGTTGCAACATATGATCAGCACTTAATAGACTGAATATCATGATCTGGCAGACATGCATGGGTTACCCCCCCACCTGAGTGGCATGTATTACTAGTGTTTACTCTAGTATATCATGATTTGACAGTACAATAATCTCTTTACTATATCGTACCTGTGCACATCAGTGGGTGTTACATGCCACAACGGTATTATCACCATGCAAAAAAAAACTCTGATAATGCCATCCTCAAGTATCCAATTTTTTTTCTATTATTGTCTTACCATCTGACTCAATGATGATGACACTGTCAGTGTCAGAGTGTTCAGCCTCCACAGCTTCAGACTGCTGGTACTACCTCTGCAGGGCAAGCGGATTGTCTATGGTGATCTGTTAATGAAAGATAACAGGTATATTTACTGACTGTTTTCTTTCTCTGTTTGGTTATTACACAGCACATTTTCCAAGCAATTGACATGCTTCTGGCACTTGACATTCTCCTTATTGAAGTATTGCACAGTCATTGCACACCCATATGACATAACAAGTTTCTACTAATTAATATTTGATCAACAGTAGATTACATATTTACCCAGCACCTCAATACTTAGTACTGACACAGCTACAGTAATGAAGTACCAGTGTTCTTGAATGCAACACATACTGCATAGTAACTCTGCACTACTGTGTGATAACAGTAATACATATTGATATTTAAAATACATCATAACACATTAAATCTGGCTGAGACACACTGATAATAACATTCAGGAGTACAGTATCATTATTAGTCCAATTGACGCCCATCACCTCCACCAAATGAACACACACAACAAAATGCTATCTTGAAGAAAGTTGTTTATCAAGACAACATTAATAACATAATAGTCATAATATTATCAATTAACTCATAGTGATATGATGGCTAGAGTAACAAAGTTATCAGTTCCAGAAATACTTATTTATCCATTTGTGTAGCAGTAATATTATTTCATTGTATCACTGATAATGTGTTAAAATTACTTACGTTGAGGAAGGTGCTCCCCTGCAGCTGGCTTGCCTGCTGCATCCGACAGCTCATAAGCGAGGTAGTACCAGCACTTATCATTCTCTGATATCTCTTCTCTGCTCTTCAATACATAAAAGTGCTGGTACAACAGCTTCCACTTCTTCTTCAGCTGGTCTACTGTCTTGTTTTTCACATGCAGTACCACATGTAAAAAACTGTTGATGTACCTCCACATGGTGTCCAACTTGAGGTTAGTGCTCTGCATGAATATGCGAGCACTACCTCTCACCTGGACTGCCTCAAGCAGCGCACACACCTCTCTCAGACTCCACTGTCTCATTTTCTTTTCTTCTAGTTCTGCAATACATAGACAAAAAAAACAGTCTATAAGTCAGAACGGTAATGTTAATTGTGATTTTAATACTACTTTTTGTTGAATTATTAATCATGTTGTTTTTTTTTTTTGGTGAGCCTCTTTCTGCAACAATAAGTGACCAGTTCCAAGTCATAGTTTGGCAATCAGAAGCTATCTGTCTTTCTAACAATCTTAGTATTTTTATTGTATATCAAGACATCAAATAATAAAAATATTTAAAGTGCATGCTGTTTACTTTGTCTTCAGTATTTACATAAATATGCACATCTTTCTCCACATTAAAACTAACATATACTACAGGATATTCACAGTGGGCCAGACTGTTGCAGCTACCATGTCTGCAGCGTGTTTGCATAAGGCACAGCACAGTGCAAGCATCACTAAACTATCCTGTGACATGCCTCTACAGTATTTAAAATAGTGCCATTGCAACCTGCATTATGTATGCTACAGTGGGACTGTCATAGGACAAGCACTACAAGAACAAGAGGAGGATGTGTCACCAAAAGTAAACTTATGAATTTAAAACAAAACACAATATTCAGTGGAGGGTTAAAAAATCATTCCATTAGGTATGCAGGCCATGAACTGGTCAATTACTGTTACATGATGGCTACATATATATGCAGCTGTGGTGCTATACATCAACAACTATGTGATGCTGTACCAGGCTGCAAACAATGTTAACTACAACCCACTGTTCTTTGTCTGCAACATACTTAAGCACCTGATGACAGGCTGTGTAAAACCACATCAATCACTCCTTTAATATTAGAGCCTTCAACCCACTACAATCAGATGCACCCTCAAAGGAATATCATCCCTGCTGGTGCAAATCTATGCACATCATAATTAAGCAATAAGGCATGACCAAGGGTTATGTTAAATGGTCTGTTAATCACCTTCTAGGGGTGTACTGTGGCACGAGGTGTAGCCGAGTGCCACATGCTTCTAAAGGGTGATTAACTGACCATTAACATAATCCTTGGGAGTGCCTTATTGCTATTATAATAAAAATATGGTTTTAAACAGTGTTAAACCTTGTTCAGCATATGGCTAAGCACTACATGTATGTTAATTAAAGATTAACATAAGGCTGTTAGAATTTTTTCAACCAATCCGAAAGCTCCATTTCTCAGACCCTTTTTATAATTGCACTTAATACAGTGGGAACAGCACAGAGATTGTGTGGCACTAACATGATCTCCACCTTTCCAGTCACATCCTCCAGCCCACTACCCCCCCATCTCTTACACCAGTGTGCATGATATGAGAACTGTTCTATTTTTTGACCAAGCGTTTTTGGTTCTGAAAAGAACCCTTTTTTAGACTGGTATCTGTTTAAACAGTCTGACAATCTCAAAGGACTTTGAGGATTGCATCTTGAAGGTCTCCCAGGAAACAACAATTTCCAGCATGCGAGAAGTGTACACCGTCTGGTAGGTATAGCCAATCATAAGAATATTTAATTTCCGGATGACATATGGTGTACATTCCAGCCATGCATAGAAATGCAGATATTTGTATGTTGACTTTTCTTCGGGCTCTGTCAATCAGGTACATATGGTGTTCTGCTTGCCAGACCCTACTCTCTGTAATATCCAAAAAATGATTTTACAGCAGGCAACATACTCATAATAGAAGCGAGGTCCAATTTTGCTTCTGTTACTAGATCTACCCAGCGTTTGGTTCCCAAATCATTGCCTCCAAGATGTATCAGCAATATGTCTGGATAAGCCTGAGTACTCAAAAGTCTGTGCATGGTTGGCATGAGGTGCTCCCACCTCATTCCACCCCTGCCAAACCACTTTACACAGCAATTTGGGAGCTGCAGGTTTCTCCCAAAATCACTGTTCTGAGCATACTCAGATGCTCACCTCACTATACTGCTGCCAGCAATCCTAAGTCCTTTTGCTGTTTTCTGCCATTCTCAGCTTTTCAACTTAGAAGTGGACAGAGAGCTACCAAAAAAGTAAGTGTTCACCCTGCAGTACCTAAGCAGTAGTGAAAGTAAAACTGCAATTTTCCTCCCAAGTTCAACACTGCTTCAGTGGGCTGACCCATGAGACACAAATAGAACTAATCATTGACTAATAATCTGCCTTCCTTAACCAATGTAGTGTGTTCACTAACTATGACTGCAGTTCTGCTCCAGCTAAAATGTGAGAGAATTTCAAGGTGGCAGAAATGCATTGTTTTTGATACGCAGTTTCAAACAATTACAAGTGCAGGAAGATGTCTGATTGGTTCCCTCTTCTGTTATGGTACACATGCACCTTGCTATCTCCCTCCATTTGCAGCTGTATCTGTGCAAATAAGTACCAAATGACTGTCTGACTTTAAACAGTAACACCTAAACAATGCAACAGCATAGGTTATTTCTAGCAAACATAGTCAAATAGAGCAGTACAAAGCATTTTGATTAATACTATTTACCTGTTTCTAACACTTTTTATCATAGTAGAAAAATGATTTATAAAATATGATGTACTTACAGTTATAAATGTGGTGTGTCTCAGTGTAGGCTAAGATGGCTGCTGTGTCCTCCTTCTTCAGTCTTCTCCATCTCTGATTGGTTGTCTTACATGGCCTGATAAATCTAGCACAACATTGGCAGAACTAGCTGTCAGTCAAATAGCAATCAAGATATCATTCGCTAATGCACACAGTAACTTCCCACACGTCCAAATTTATGATACTTTTGAACGCACGATACTACTTTTGCAAAACTATTGAATGTATGACACTACTTTTGCAATACTTTCGAACGTGAGACATTATTTTTTCGAAAGTGTTGAAGCTCGAAAGTATTTTTTAGACACTTTCGCAAGTTTGACATTACTTTTTCGACATTGCTTTTGATAATTTTGAATGAATGAAACTATTTTTTGCTAACTTTCATGCAATCTACACTATGTTTTGTGACACTTTCAAATGCACAACACTATTTCATGTGTTTATTTTCCAAAAAATGATGATTCCTGAAGGGAGAAGTGTCCTGCTTCCTACATTAAGCACAAATACACAAGTGCACACAATTCTTGATTGTTATTTAAGCAATAAGGCATGATCAGACATCATGTTAATCATCTGTTAATCACCTTCAAGGGGTGTAATGTGGTACGAGGCATAGCTGAGTGCTACATGCCCCTAGAAGATGATTAACTGACCATTAACATAACCCTTGGGAGTGCCATATTGCTATTATACTAAAAATGTATTTTAAATTGTGTTAAACCTTGTTCAGTATATGATTAGGCTGTACTTGTATGTTAATCAAATATTAACACAGAGCTGATATAATGTTTACAACCAATCAGAAAGCTCTATTTCTCAGACCTTTGTTATAATGTGAAATATTCAGTTAACTAAATAACTATATCATTTCTACAGCATTATTTTCTGATTTGATTGCATTCAGTTACCTAAGCACTGACCACCATAGTCATTCATACACATTTATAAATGGAAACAATGAATTGTCAAATTTGATTGGCTGACACAGCCTTCAAGATAGTCACTTAATTTTCAATAAATGACCACCTGAAAATAAGTGCGACACTATATTCGACAATGTTGCATGCTTGACGCTACTTTTTTCGAAAGTGTCGCATGCACGACACTATATTTTTCAAAAGTGTTGCACGTTCGACACTACTTTTGAGATGTTTAAAAAGGTTTTTATTAGCTAGAACAGCAGTGTGGATGTTTAACATTGTGGCACTGTTTGAATTTTCACATTTTTTGATGTTTATTTTCATATTATTATTGATGTTATGTTCGTCACTATTTGAAAAGACTGTCTATTGCTTCACTGACTTTCCCTTACTACAGTAATTATCTGAACAATGTTTACTGGGCAGAAATATTTTTTGTTCTTATATGACATAGAGATGGTGCATGATAGTATGTGATGTTAGAAATACACTTAAGACATGTATTTTAATTTTCTTTATTTTTCTGTATTTCCCATACAGGTGTCTGATTGTTCTGTAAGATTGGTGTACTAAACTGTGAATAGTGAAGCATGGAAGATGCCATCTAAACACAGACAGAAGTCTATGCAGAGATGAAACAGGCATCACAGTAGTTCATTGTTGCATAAGGGTGATGTGAAAGTCAATGGTATTTGTTCAAGACATGAAACAATTCAACCTCACAGTAAAGGAGTGGATTTAAAGCTTTATCACTCTGTAGGGAAAGGACGTCCTTGCTCAACAGCAAGGAAACAATGTGTAGCTAAGCAACAGTTGTGTAGACCTGTAAGCAGAAAAGCTACTGTTGCAAAGACATGCATAAACACACGTACTGTGCATCACCAAAAATGTATTGCTGCTGATGCTTCTCTGAGGAAGCAGAAGTATTTTTGATCTCTGGCTTCTAAAGCCAAGATTGAAAGACTTATAGCTGCTGTGATGAGATGTGAGCACAGAAAAATCAAGAGTCATCACAGCTTGATGAAATTGCACTTGAAAGTACGAACATTTGTTAATAGAGCAGTTTTTGCTCTTCAACGTTTGTGGCTTAAGATGTCTTATGTACTTGAGCAGTTTAGGAAAATTGTGTATGATGTAAAGATGAGGATACTATGATATCCTACCTTGAACCTGCACAATTTCTGTAATGTTTTCACAGGACAGTGGCTGCACACACAGCACTCAGAGGCATATTTCTGGGAGGAGTCATATTACTCTCAGAAAAGGACAGCAGGTTGTGCATTGATGAGTCCAGCAAAGTCTGTAATGTGCTCAGTATGTGTGATGATTCTATGATGGAGTCAGATGATTAATCTGAGGCAAGTATTCAGCCTTGCAAATGTCACTGTCTCTCATGGACATGAGATGACACTTGCAACTGCAGGCAATCATCGTTTGAGAAAGTTGAGCACGTTATCAACCTCTTTGTCATTACTGACCGTAAAGACAGACATAAACTGTTTGAGAGCATAGATCTATGTGAGATCTATCCACACACTGGACTTATGGGTCACTCCCTTGCATGCATAGATAGTGGTGTTTGTGACAGTGTCTTTCACCATATGTGCATGCTGGGAGTACATCAATCAGGGATGAGGAACTTTGTGTACAGGGTATATGAAGCTCATCGAGTTGTCTCTCAGCATACTCATCTGAATGAGTTACTGTTGTCTGGTGACATGCATGGAGCCATTCAATTTTTGAAACAGCTGCAACGTGTCAGCAGTGTGACTGATACTGTGGTTACTTAGGGATCTATTACTGATGAGAATTATGTGTCTGTCCTAGAAAGTGATATTCTCAAACAGTTTGAGAAATCAATTGCCAAATCTGAGTTGGCAAAGAGACCAAATTTTGACTCTGTATGTGTGTCACGTGAACACTTTTGTTATGAGAAACAAATGGTCACAGTGAACCTGGAAACCTTGTCACCATACAATGACATGTGGTTTCAACTTTCAGCATTTCTGCTGTTAAAGTCTGACTTTCAGTTAGACCCAATCATTGTGATTTTCAAGCACTGTTTTTCCAAAGTGAAGTGTAGCATTCTGCCACCAAGGTCAGCCTTGAACAACATGGAGGCATAGGTGACACCAATTGAGATTGCCACATTGAATATGTTTGAATAGATTCTTATTCAGACAAAGAAACCGTTTCAAACTATTCTACAGATGAACACTAAGACATGGAATATTCCACAAAAAGAATTCATCAGATCTCTTATGGGTTCCATCATGTATCTTCCACTTCCTCTGCAGGAAAATGTGGAGGCTATCTCCATTGAAAACACTTTGGTCATTCTTGTAAATGGTGTGCCAACAAAGTCTAAGGTGATTTGGCAGAGATGTTGTTAATGTTGAGAAGGTGAAGTTTGCCCTTACTCACTTAAAGAACAACAACCCTTTTTATGCAGACCTTAATATTGATCAGATCACTAGTATGCCTCTTGATCATGATGAGTTGGAAAGCACAAAACCAATGATTGAGAAGGTCAATGTGGAAACAAATGACAATGTGTACGAACAATATACAATTCATCCACTACATGGGAAAGATCCGGTAGGGGAAAACATTGATCTCTATCAAATGAAACAGGTGGAAGGTGAGCCTTTCAGCATTTGGAAAGCAACACTGGAAGCACGCTGTTTCCCAGACTTATTCCCAAAAGGGTCTGGTGATCACCTGGATGAAAGAGAAGTTTGTGTACAGGGTGCTGAGTACCAAATAAGCCGTGTGCTCAGTAAAGATGGCAAATTCAGATGCAACATACAGTACCTGTTTCATCTCCTGTGGGAGAGTGAACTTAGCATATTGTCTGCATCTATTGTGCATACTATTCATCTGACTACGCCACTTGATGGAATTACAGTTGCACAGTTTCTTGAGAAATTGAAGCAGAAAGATGAAAATGTGCAAGTTAATTTGTCTTCTATTCTGTCAAGTCTACATGGCACCAAAGAATATTGGTACCACAGACACTCTGAAGTTATGACAATGCTGCAAGAGCATGGTGCAGCCAGATGGTTTGTCACACTCAGATGTGATGAGTATGCTTGGGATGAGATCATAGAACTGTTGAAGTGAGAAAACTCTGATGTTGAGGGTATTGCATCAATTACTCTTGGAGAGATGTGCTCACTTGACCCTGTCTCTGTCACAAGGCATTTCCACAAGTGGTTCCATGATATTCTGACTTTCATTTTGTCAAAGGACAATCCACCTCTTGGTGTCATGGAACATTACTTTTGGAGGATGGAGTATCAGGTGCGAGGTGCTCCTCATATTCACATGTTGCTGTGGATCTAGGATGCCCCCCCATATAGATGAGAATGAAGCAGCACAAGGGCTCGCATTCATCAAGAAAGATATCACTTGCCACATTCTGGATAAGTATGACAGTCCCACACTGCGGAAGTTGGTGAAAAAGTTCCAGCACCATATTTTTGCAAAATACTGCCACCAGGTAGTGAATAACAAATCTGATTGGTACACAAGATGTCGTTTCGGATTTCCTAGATGTGTCTGTCAGGACGGTTGCATGAATGATCTGTTTTCAGCAATGCGACACCAGTTGAAGGCAAAATCAACCAAGGTGGTATATGAGTTACCCAGAGATGAGAAAGACGTGTACATCAATGACTACAACCCTACTCTTCTCCTAATGTGGCAAGCAAACATAGATGTTCAGTTTGTGGCTGACAACTCATTAGCTTTGGTGCGGTATGTCACTTCTTACATAACTAAACATGAGCAGACTAGCTTGCAAGATCTTTGGGAAGATATTGCTAGTTTAAGCAAGAGCCTGACATCTCAGTTGTGGTCACTAGGCTTGAAGACCCTTTCACACAGAGAATGTGTTGCTTATGAGGCTGGTGATCGCTTGATTGGTATACATCTGTACGGCAAGTCTGATGCTATCTGCTTTCTCAGTGTGAACTACAAAGAGAAGTGAAAGCTTGTACTTATTCCTCATGTTGAGATTGAGAAGCTGGCTGTCAATAGACCCTCTTCAAGACATATCTTGAAGAATAACCTCATTGACACTAACTACCACCATATACACGAAGACATGGATGATATGTGTCTATTTCAGGTGGCTAAGTGGAATGACTACATGACAGATGTCACACCTGATTGTGCACATAATATTTATGAGGTCAGAGGAATGGATGGCTGTCTTGTTAAGAGACATAAGCCTTGGCTCATTAACCACTGTAAGTTACATCTAGTCACATCTGAGAGCAGAGAGCATTACTACTTTGCTCTGTTATTCCTATTTAAACCCTATAGGAATGAGTCTGAATTGAAAGATGACTGTGATACATTCTAGGAAGAGTTTAATCATAATTACAAGACATTCAAAAGTCAATACTCAGAGATATACATATAGAGACTAGATATTGAGAAGGGGCAGCTCGAAAATGCTCAAAAGTTACTTGAGGCGGATACTCCTGTTAGCTCATAGGACAATCTTGATCCAGAAGGACAAGGTATCCTTGAGGAACCTCCGCCTCTGAATGCCTCAGAAGTACTCATGTCAGAAGTGGAGAGTGCCATGGATCATGGTATGCACTGTGGTGCTGACCCAGCTGAATTGAGATGGAGAATCAGTGAGCAACAGTGTGTGGTTCACTGTCAGTAACTGATGCAGTCCAGCATGGGATACTGCATGAAGAGAAGAAATGTGACTGTTGTGACTACAAACCACTGCTAATGTTTATTAGTGGGTCAGCTGGTACAGGGAAGAGTTTCCTTATTGAGGCCATCACTGCTGAAATACATAGCTTGACGGGGTCAGTGATGTCTGTTTCTACTAGTGCTCCCACCAGACTGACAGTATACAACATTGGTGGTGTGACGTTACACCGTCTGTTCATGTTGCCAGTGGAGCATGGCGAAGCAGGAGAGTATTGGAAACTGTCATTTGATGTTGCATCTCAGCTTCATTCAATGTTTTGTAAGATGAAGTTACTCATCATTGATGAGATTAGTATGGTCTCTAATTTGATGCTTGCCTGTATACATCTACATCTAGAGGAGATCCTGAGAACTGACTATGGAGATGCATTCGGTGGAAAAAACATTGTTGTATTTGGAGACCTTTTACAGCTTGCACCTGTGAATACAGAACATGTCTTTGCAGCTCTGTCTGTGAAGCAGGCCAAGAATACACTTGGCTGCATTGGAGGTTTTAACCTGTGGGAGTTATTTACCTATGTCAAGCTGTATCAGAACAAGCACTGAAGTGCTGACTTCAATCAATCAATCAATCAATCAATCAATCAATCAAATCTTTATTTATCCAGGCGAACATCGTTGAGCATGGCTCATTAGCAAGATGTACCTGGTAAGGTCAAGGTTCAATTTACATGAAATATAGCATTCAGGACATTTACAAATAGAAGAATACCAAAAATGTGAATAGTACAACTGATCACAATAATTAATATAACAATCAAATTATACACCAAATTGTAGAGACAGGAATAAAACAATAAATCAGATATTGGACACATTAATTTGACATGTATAACAAGGATATATTACATATATACACGATTCATAAGGTTCATAAGGTAGCCAGCTCACTGGGATGGGTACTAGAGGGACAAGTGAGTGTTTGTGGCTGATGGAGTGGCAGGATTGGTACCCTATGGTAATGGTAAGGGTAGTGAACTGGGTGGGGGAGGAATCCTAATAGTTAATGCAATAAGAGGATCCAGAGTAGGTATAGGAGGAGAGAGAGAGGTTAGGCACTGGATCTGAAAAGGCACTGGATAGTAAGTTATGGGGTAGTTTCACAGTAGGTGCTGGTAAGCTTGTGTGTATCTACATATCTACATATGGAGGGTTAAACTAGTGTTGATGGAAGCAGCTACATTTTCTTTGAAATCCTATTGTATAGGTATTTGAAGGCTGAAATAGATATAAGCTTTTCAATTTCAATGTCTTCTGCATTGTGTTCCATAAAGTGGATAACACATGGCTAATTGCATATCTACCATGTCGAGAGTGGAATTTAGGCACCTTGAGGGTAAGGGTCTACATGCTTCTTAATGCATAACTATTTGATGTGGCTTGTAAAAACAGTCAGAGATATATTTTGGAAGCTGCTGCGATATTGCTCTGCAGGTCCATATACTGCATTTCTATCTCTTCTGGCTTGAGCGGCGTCCATCCACTGCAGAGTAGAGCAGACAGTGGTGAGTGCTATAGGGTAGGTCTGTGATGAACCTCAAGGCTCTGTGATTTAGTGTATCTATCTTGTTCAGACATACAGTAGGGCAGCGACTGTATAAGAAGTCAACTATAATCTAGTACTGAGAGGAAAGTGGCCTGGACCATCTTCTTTTTGAATCATTGTAAGGAAGTGCCTTATTCTGTAGTACAGTCAAGTCTTTGTCTGAGTTTTTTTAACAGTTCTTCCAAATGTTAGGTAGTCTAACCTATTATCTAACCATACCCCAGGTATTTGAATTTTGTGACATAGTCTAGGTTTTCACCAAGGGCAGTGGTTAATTTCGGAAGGTTAAGAGGATACTGTATCCTGACTGCACCTGAGGGAGAAAAACATAGCCTTGGTTTTCTGCATTCAATAATATTTTCTTTCCCAGCAGTTGATATTGCAGCAGGTCGAATTCTGTTTGTAGATCTTTTCAGGCTGTAATAGGTGAAGAGTGACTGACATACAGTACAGTATCATCAACAAACGAATTGTATAGTGGCTTTGGATAGTTTTAAGTCGATGTTGTTGATATATGTACTGCAAATAGGATAGGGCCAAGGATCGATCCTTGTGGTACTCCTCTTTGAAGTGGTCTGAGTGATGATATATCACCTTCGGCCTTCCTGCTGAGTTCTTCCTGAAAGATAATCATGAAACCATCTAATGATGGTGTCAAGCCCAACTGACCTCAGTGATGAGAGGAGCAGGTCGTGGTCAACCACGTCAAAGGCCTTCTCAGGTCTAGAAAACAGCACTAACACAATTTTTTTATCAAATTCAAGTTGCCAGTCATTGGTGACTTTTGCAAAACTGTGATGGTACTGTGATTTGTTCTGAAACCAGATTGTGCTGGATTTAGAAGATTGTTAAGCTTCTGGGCACTCATAACTGAAGTGCTCACAATTTTTCGAGTAGTTTGGATAGTACTGGAGAATGGAATTGGTCTGCTGTGGTGTAGAGGTCTGTGGGATCCCCGTTTCAATAGTGGAATAACCTAGCGGTTTTCAGATTGACGGGATGCCTCCTGTCTGTAATGAGAGATTGAACAGATGTCACGGTACTGCTATAACATAAGGCAATTTTTATGAAGTAGGGGTCAAGGGGTCAGCACCTGCACTTTTTGTATCCAACTGTAATAGTTCTTCAACTTGTTTCAGTGTGGTTGGTGTGAAGGAGAAAGTGGAATCAGTCACTTTTACATCAGAGTTCTTAATCCCTAGTTGCAATCTCAGAAGGTTGGCGGGTGGGAGTCAAATGCCAGTGACAGTAGTAAAGTGATTATTAAAAGCTTTCAGTACTTCTATTCTGTCAATGATGGTTCTATTTCCACTATGTACCTTTTTTGGGAGTAGGTTGCTTGTGACATTGACAGTTATATCTTTTATGGTATTCCAAAATTTGGCAGGGTTATGGTATGATGAATCTAGTTCAGCCATATAGTATGCAGCCTTTGTGTCTCGCACTTTCTTGGTGCAGAGATTCCTAGCTTTTCTGAACTGCTCCCAGTCAGTGTCTAACTGGTTTTCGAGCCTTTTCCAAAGTTTGTCCCTGTTGAGCAGGTTGGATTTAAGATCTGAATTGAACCAACGACAATATTTATTTTTGATAAGAAGTTTAGCAACTGGTGCATGGGTGTTTAGAGCACTTGTAATAATATCATTTAAAATACCATGTGCAATCTCCGTGAGTGGTAGCTAAATAGAACTCTTGCCATCTTATGGAGTGTTTGATATCATCCAGATTATGCATTGATATTGAATTTCTTTTCGATCTCCTCAGCATGAATTTGTCGGGGGCAAGGCTTACATGCAGTTCTAACTGCTGCAATAGTACAATGATCACTGATGTCATTGAACAGTACTCCAATATGTGAGAAGGGTGAGGTTTACTCACTAATAATCAAATCCAGTAGTGTATTATTGTTTTAGGGTTCTTTTGTTTATTCTAGTAGGAGTTCATTTTATAAGTTGTGAAAGCCCATGCATATCACAGAATGATGATAGTGGTGCTGCTGTCTTAGAAAGCCAGTTTAGATTAAGGTCACCTATGATTATGGTTTCTTCATTTCCTGCTGAGATCAGATCCCCAAATGGGATAGAATTTTCCAGGCCAGCTGAGGGAGGCCTGTAGCAGCCCGATCAATTGTAGCGAGATAGTGTTGGAGAGATCTATTCTGAGGATAGGCACTCGAATTCTTTTTCATGGAGGACGAGTCAAGACAAGTTGTAGGTAGGTTGGCCTTTACATGAGTACTACCCACCTCCTCTTGAATGCCCTATCAGCTCTGAATGTTTGATAGTCAAGTAAGTTAATGTCTCTGTCAGCTGTATCGGCCTAAGCCATGATTCAGATACCACCAAAATGTCAGGTAGTGTATAGCTACCCAGGCTTGAAGCAAAGTGATTTTTTTAGTAGGCTACATACATTAATATGTAGAAGGCTTAGCCTTTTAATCTTTACTAATTCTGAAGGTGCAGAGATATTCATAGGTGGCCCAGGGTTAAGTTCCACGTTCCCCAGAACAAATTAGTACAAAGCAGTAGTATTTTCATGGTTGCCACCAGGGATAGGGTATAGAATCTAGTAGATGCATTTTTATTGAGTTTTTTTATGTTGGGATCTTAAATGCCATCCAGCCTCAATCTTTCGACCTCTTATAATAGAAAAGATTAATACTTTGACTGGAATAAGTGTGGACTGTATATCTGAATGCAGTTGATAATAGTCACCAAACAGATGTACAGCTGAAAGTGTCCCTCCATAGTAGCTGTTAAGTGTGTCAGATCATTATTAGTGGGATGTCATAGTAACATATCCAGTCTCCTGCTATATGACTGCAGCAGGAGGAAGCGATACCGTATCAATATGTATTGTGTTATTTGGATGTCTGCTTCTTATATTGTATTCCAGTATTATAAGTAATACAACAAGGCACGAGGAAGGTTCCCCATTATGAGGTGACCAGATAATCTATCTTGCAAATTACGCAGTAACTGATTGTTCCTTTGGCAGTGTTGCTATGTGAATACAGACAAATGTCAGCACTACAGATCACTATCTGCGATCAACAGTGGATGTGTGTCATGCTATAGGTCGACAATTTGTAGCAGGCAGCTTAGATTTTTTGCGGAAAGTGACCTACTTAAGAAAGACCACCAGGAGGGCGGGTGGGCATAAAGTTACGGCTTTGCCATACCTTGGTACAGGGTCTCTCCGGCTCTATAGACTCGGCGCTGGCTGGAGGTGCCGCCCGCCCGCTGGCGTCTGTCCTCGGCGCTCAGTGAAGCGCTCAGCGAAGGTCTTCCTCTGGGAGACAACAGAGCACAGCTGAATTTAAATCTTTTCGGCTCTGACAAAGGCAGAGCAGCAGAGAGCCAAGTGAAATTAGCAGGTGAAAGGCCGGGAGGGCTAGGGCGCGAAGTGTCTGGCTACCAGCAATCTGGGCACAGGAAGGCTGCTAATCACTCGTCCCTTCACACCTATCACAGTTTTCCCACCCCACAATTACAGTGCTCAGCTCTTTTGATGAATTCTACACAATCAATACCCCAACAACATTTCCGAACAAAAAGCAAAATAAGTCTTTTAGCAGTAGGAAGCCAGGAACAAGAGGACCAATCGGAACAAAGCCTCAGAAGGCGCTCGCTTTCCGATTAGTTCTGGCTTACCATACCTTGGTTGCAGGGTCTCTCGGCTCTATGGAGCTCAAGCGCCGGCTGAGAGTGCCGCCCGCCCGCTGGCGGCGTCTGTCCTCGGCGCTCAGTGAGGGGCGCTCAGCGAGGGTCTTCCTCTGGGGAGACAACAGAGAGCACAGCTGAATTTAAATCTTTTTTCGGCTCTGACTTCACTTACAAGGCACTGTTGGATCAAGCTCGTACAGGTTCTCTGTCACCAGAACATGCTGCAATGTTAAATGGACGAAGAATCAGAATGAACACTACATCCATAGAAGCTGCATGTGATGTTTTCAGTGATGTGTGTTCCATGGGCACACGCATTGCGTGTCTTATGCCACAACTAAAGAAATATGCTGAGTTCAACAGTGTCATGTTGCAGAGAGAAAATCAATAAATTCTCACACTACACGCTGTTGACACAGTCGATGGTGTCATTTTAAGTCAGAAGCTGGTAGTTAAGATGACTGAACGACTGTCTGAATTGAAGTCAGATGTTTCATGCACAGCTGGTCTAGAAACTGTACTTACAGTTTGTAAGAATGCACATGTCATGCTATGACAAAATCTTGATGTGGAGCATGGTATGGTAAATGGTGCCATGGGTAACATCATTGACTTTGTCTACAATGTTCAAGACATTTATAGAGACACTTGTTCACTTTGACAACATGAAACATCCTGTCCAGATTGATTGTACCTGTGTTAAGTTCCAGGTACTGAAGGATATCTACGTGAACAAGAAACAGTTCCCTATATGTGTTGCATATGCTGTTTCCATTCACAAGTCTCAAGGCTTGAGTTTGGATTCAGCAATGGTGGACATAGGTGCAGACATTTTCAAAGATGGCATGAGCTATGAGGCACTTCCTCCTGTACGTAGTCTTTCTGGGTTGCACATCATAACAGTCACACCTCAGAAGATTCGTGCTGACAAGTGCTGTATCATTGAGTACAACAGATTACATACTCTACCAGCCACTGATGTCTTTAATACCACTACCAACGTATGTGGTTGTCTCACATCCTTCAGTCACATCTGTAGCTTGTAACAAAAGAAAATGAGCTTGTGCAACTGATGGAACTGTGCAGAGTTCTAAGGTCACAGTGTCAAATACAGATCAGGAGCAGCTGTTGTTCACAAGTCAGTTGGAATAGCTGTTGTGCCTGTGTTTGACAGTACTAGAGTTAACTGCTATGCTAATGCAGCTATGCAAGTCTTTCTCCACATGTCACACTTTGTAGAGGCAATATCTGCTTTGCAAGACATTGCACTATCAAAGGAGTTGAAGCAGGTTGTCAACATGGCTTCTGATCAGTCTAAGAATGTGCAGTCACTAACACCTCTGCGGCAAGTGCTGGGCACATATAATGGATGCAGTACATTTGCTGCAAACATGCAGCAGGATGCTACCGAGTTTATGATGGCTATCGTAAACAGCCTGGATGAAGAGCGAACTTCTATGCATCATTATTTTACTGTGTGATATGTTACCAAGTACGTATGCCTGTTATGTGGTCATTCAGAATGAGAAACCAGAGAAGACATGCTTTGGATTTCTCTGTTTGTGCCTCAGAGTAAATCTTTGAAATTCTGGCAGCTGTTTACTAATGCTGAAAGTGGTCACCTGTGTGTGAGGTGTGGAGGTACATGTACTCAGTCCATACGCCCCAGGACTTCTTCTCAATATCTTATGCTAGTATTGCATTGATTTGACTCCCGTGGGCTCAGAGTTGACACACCCATCACTGATTTCACAGCTGGTAGAGTAGTATTTAACCAAGCAGTGTTTGACACTCATGCTGTGATCTACCACTATGGCCAGTCCGTACATACTGGACATTACACTTGTTTGTTGAGGTAAAAAACTGGATGGGTCGAGTGCGTCGATTCAACCAGCTCTTTCAAAAAGAGACTTAAAAAATGCATATGTTCTGATACTGAAGAATTATGACAATCTTAATGTGTCATAGGAATAGTTACACAACATGTGAAATTCCTTTACTTTGCTGTCCATCTTTTTCTTACAGAGTGAGATTTGTCACACTGCCATTAGTTATTAGCAAATGTGCTGTTGTGATTACACAGGAGATATATCACATGGCTCTGTTGCATATCTAGACTCATTGTGATGTTAAGATTGTTGTGTTGATCAGTGACACAGTCAAAATAGTTGCAGTGGTCTTTAATCAGCCCCAACTGTCTTCACAGTCACTAGAGAAATCACACTTACATGTCTAACAAAGACTTCTGCATGTCAAAAGAGATATTCCTATCAGGTCAAACTCTTCTGTCATGGTCTTTTGTTATCAGTGTGTTATATGCAGACATGAGAAATCACACTTGGTACATTTTCTACATGTGTGATTGTACTAAGGTACAATGCTTGTCCATGTGTATTTACAGCACTGTGTATCATATCTTTAATTAAAGATTAACAGCAGTCTGTCATGTGTTGAGAACTATGATGTGTGCTCTGTATTCACCTTTTTCTTCTTATGCTTGCATCTTGAACAAATATCTAAACTGTTTTTTGCAACAGTGCATTACTATGATTGTTTCATTGTCGTGTATCTAGATTGTATCTATATATATATATATATATATGTATATATATATGTATATATACACATATACAATGGCCCAGATATTCAAAAGAGTTGAGCCATGCGCAATAGGGTTGCTCCTGCGCAAGTATGAAAATGCGCCATTCTGCGATATTCAGTAGGAGGCAGTTGTGCCTCCCAAATCACGCTGAGGAACAGCGCAATGCTAATGAAGACATGAGCAACTGAAGGGGGAGGAACCATGCATAAATAGCACAGTGTGATATTCAACAACTTACGCCACGTGCAATAGGGGAGCAAGCGGAAGTTGCGCCATAGCGGAAATGAGCCAAAATAAAAGGGAGCAAGGAGAGGTGCAAGAACACTACAGGAAGCCACATATGAGAGCAAAACACAGCAGGACACACTGGGCAGCAGGGACACATGGCCAGGCAGGAAGGACACCTGGAGCAATAGCCACAGGGGAAGGTGTGGGAAGACATTGCAGAAGGAGAGTACACCACACAGCAGTGAGGCAAGCAGGCAAGTGTTCCCAGTGCAGGGGAAGTAGCAGTGAGGACAGCGGGGGAATACAGTAACAGCTGCCAGGGGGAGTGAACACAAGCCAGGTACATGGCCAGTGCCACCTTCCAAATGGAGGCCGTTATGAGGGGGGTGAGAAGGCATGCAGCAGGGGGGGCGTGGCAGTGGAAGGGCCCATCGGTGGTATGCCCCCAACAGGCAGTACCAAGCCCATACCAGCTTCGAGCTGTACAGTGATACCAAGGTTGTGGGCTGCTGCCACCTGAATCGGGCAATTCTGAGGTGGCTCTGTGAGCTGTGCAGTGATGTGATGCAGGCACCCACACGATGGAGCCATGCCCTGTCAGTGGAGACCAAAGTGACAGCTTGCATGTGCTTGCTCACCACGGGAACCTTCCAGAGACCAACTGGGGACACCACAGGCATAACCCAGTCAGCCACGTCATGCCACCTCACCTAATTCCTCAGCACACTGCTGCCACATGCTGCAGAGTACATCCATTTCCCCAGAACACTGGCGGAGCCCAAAGCAAACATACAGGAGTTCCACAGGGTAGCACGTGTGCCTGGCATGCTGGAGCAATTGACTGCACCCATGTGGCCATCCACACACCACCTGGCCCGAGGGGGCCACATACATCAATCGCAAGGGCTATGCCAACATAAACTACCAGGTGGTGTGCGATGCCAGGGGGCGCATAATCAATGTCTGTGCCACGCACCTTGGGGGAGCACACAATGCCTTCATCTGGCACCAGTCAGCACTATGCCAGAGATTCGAGACTGGGGATATCCCCACTGGACACCTAGTGGGTGAGTATGCAAACCACATGGACAATCATAGGGCCTGGGGGGCATGGTCAGAGGTGACATGGGTAGTGGCCTACATGGCCCAGGGCAGGGCGATGCTGATCACCAAACTAACTTCCCTCTCTACACACAGGTGACAGTAGATACCTACTCTGTCTCTGGATGCTCACTCCTTACTGGCAGCCTGCGACCCCATTGCAGCAACGCTACAATGAGGCACATGCCACCACACGTAATGTCATCAAGCGGGTGTTCGGGATGCTGAAGGCATGTTTCTGTTGCCTGGACACCTCCAGCAGTACCCTACAGTACAGCCCCTCAAAGGTCTGCAGTCTATTCCTTGCTTGTTGCATCCTGCAGAACATGGCTAACAAATGTGATATAGCCATACAGGTCAAAGAGGGGGACAGCGATGGGGACGATGAGGATGCCAGTGATGCTGGTGATGGGCAACCCCCATTGGGTGACGTGACCTCCGACTACTCCGACTGGCATAGCTGCACTGGGAAACCATCACGGAGGAGCACTTCAGCCAACCCAGGTAAGTCATGGGGCCATGTGCAGCCAACAGTGGCTAAGGCACATCCCACAAACACTCATGGACACACACCAGGGGTGCATGCCATCAAGGGAAGTAGCAGGGCATAGAACCACACACACAACCAGGGATGGGTGAGGTCTAACATGCCATGCAGATGGACACACACACACACGCACACACACACAATGCACCAAACATGCACAAAGGGTAGGAGGCACACTGACCCAGAATGCCACCCCCTAGCCACACACATGTCCACAGACCACCACACCCACTTCCTGTCCATATGCATGTGTCAGATACTGAGCACCATTGCACACTGGTGTAGAGCGCAATGCAGGCATCATCATTCACACGCAACTGTGGACAGCAGCCGGGAGGGTGTGCAGATGGACTGTGTGTCTTCATGCAGGGCTGGGTACCCACCTGTGACCTGCCCACTGAAAGACACAATGCACACAGGGCAGCACCAGACAGTAGTCGCATTGGGAGACAGGTCAGTCACACAACACAGTGCTCAGGCTGCCAGGGATGCATGGTCGGCCCCGCCGAGACCTGCCAGCACTGACAGGCCGACCACTGGCCTCATGGGGTGGCACCGATGGTCCCCCCCAGGGGTTCCACTGTGTGGGCGTGACCGTGATCGTGCAGGGGTTTGCAGCACACTGAACATGCCTGTGTCAGGTGTGCTCGGGATGCCCACAGCTGAACCCGGTGTTGACAGGGAGGGTGTCACACGTCACCCGGAATAGGGGGTGGACAGTGCACTGCATGGTGTGAGGAATGCATGGGCACATAACTGTGTGCCCATTGTGGCCATGACAGCAGTGAATGCCTGTGCATGCCTGTCAATGGCAGCAGTCACATCCTCCCTCAACTGGTCCATCCCTGCCAAGATCAGAGCGGTGTCTCTGCTGCAATGCTCCTCTACCCGTTCCAGAGCTGCACGCAGTGCATCCACCGAAGTCACAAGCTGCATCTGCTTCTGGACTGATGCTTGCAGTAGGCAGGTGTGCTTGTCCAAGAGGTCATCTTCCTCCTCGGCATCCTGTCCCTCAGAGTGTGCGTGGCCTTGATGCTCAGCACACCTTGAGGGTGGGTGCTGCACTCCAGAACCAGGTCTGGGCATGTCCACAGGTGGTGCACAGATGCAGCTGCTGGACCCTGTACCCCCAAGCCCATTGGCCGACTGCTGATGCTGCCCCTCCAGCTGCCACTCCCCAGGGCTCAGTGGTGCCACCACAGTGGCAGCAACAGTCCCACTGTCCTGAACAAACACCAGTGCTGCCCCACTGGTGCTGACAGGCACAGGCTGGGACTGTGCTGACATGCAGACCTCCACAGCAGCACCACCCACAGCCATGGCCACGATGTTACCTGCTGTGTGGCCATCCCGTGGCACATACATGTCACTGACCATGCCGTTAGCAACATCATCATGGGTGACGGACTCGGCACCTGCCCAAGTCACAGCATGCTGGCATCCATGGATGCTGGCACATTGGGACACGGGCAGGGCTTCCTCCGCACCTGTTACAACAACATCAGTGTGGACAGCCAGGTGGGCCCACTGTTGCACTGAACCACCTATAACTGTGGAGGTGGATGGGCCCTCCTCCTTCTCCAGCTGACTGTCCTCAGTGGACAGGCCCTCCACTGCTGACCATGTAAGACACTCAGGATCTGTAAGGGAAAACAAAGTCACGTTACTGCATGTGACCTACCCTGCCCCCCCATAGACAGACCATGACTTACCATGCAGTGATGGGCCACCACCCGTCTGGAAGCCACCACCTGGAACACCCTCAATGGCACAACACTGCATGCTTCCAGCAATCCTGTCCTCCTGTGGGGTCAGGTGTACCACCTCTAGCTGCCCCCCACCTGTCGCAGCTCATGCTGCTCTGATGGCAGCCACCTTCTCCTTTATCCTCCTCCTGTCTGTGCCCATCTTCTTCTTGCACTCCTGCACAAAGCACTGGTAGCTGCCATGCAGGTTCACAGCACATGCCACCTCCTCCCATGCAGCAGCACAGGCTTGAGGTGTTCCCTGCCGTCCGCTGAGAAGCAGCTCCTGATCCAGGTAGGCCTCAAACAGGGCTTTGGTCTTGGCCTTGGTAAAATTAGGCCTCCTCCTCCTCCCACCACTGTGTTCCCCCTCTCCCACAACTTGCTTGGTCATTATTTAGCCTGTAAGAATGACAGTTGTTACCTGTGACTGTGCAGTCCCATGCATGTCCTTAAATCCACAGTCCACACTCCTAAACAGCATGCAACTCACCAATAGACTGCATTAACTGACTAGGGCCACTGCAGCCCAATGTCGCACTTTTATAGTGCAACCCATGCAAATGAGGCTAGGCACAACTCTAAGTGGATGCAAATTGGGTGCTGCACCATTGCATGGCTGATTAGCTGTTTTGCATATGACGACTGAATATCGCACTGTTGCGCTTTGTGCAATTATGTTGAATGTGCTGAGCCAAGGGTGCAGTTCTGTGACATGCATAGTACACACCTCGCTGCTCAAGCCCGGGTTGCTGACACAGGCGTCTGTCACGCTGTTGATGTGCTGTGCACGGGAAGCAATGCAGGGTATGGCCACCATTGTTCCAGTGACGCTATAGTGATGTTCACCCACATGGCGCTGTGGCACTGGGCCATCATAGGTTCACTGGAGCAACAGCGCGGTAGGCTGCTAGTGGAGGTAGCACACAGGCAGCTAATCATGCTACATGCATTGGGTTCCAATGGCACTGTGCGTGTCCGTGCACCAGAGACCCTTGACCCTGTGCCCGACCTTTGCCCCTAGGTGCCATGCATCAGGCATGGGTGTACCACTATCGCGCTGTTCAGTGACAGCACGATAGGGAATGGCAGTGCTGTACTGCACAGCATCTGCATGTGGGGAGCCATGCTGCAGAGCACCATATTTGCAGACCGAGCTGAGAGAATGGCATGCAGGAGGGCTGCTCAATGGACACAGGTGGAATTGGCCAACCTAGTGGCCATAGTGGAGCCACACCATGGACCACTGTTTAGGGAGGCACCCCTGGACAGGTCCAGGAGCCAGGTGTGGAAGGAGGTGGCCACTGCACTGGAGGAGGCCACTAGATGGGGCGGACAGCTGAGCATTGCTGCCATAAGTATGAGGACCTGCAGTGGAGGGAGACAGACCTGCTAGCCTGCCTGTGGGCACGTGCAAGGAGGGGCATGGTGCCACTGCCAGGTAGGTGTTACGTCAACACACTTTTATCTTCCATATGGGTATCACGGTTGTATGTGTCCAGCACATGGGGGAGGGACTGTCCGGTGTTGGCTGTGGTGGTGTTATCAGGGTGTGGGGTGGGTGGGTCTGGCTGGGTGGGAGGGCACACACCTGGGGGCAGGGGGGTTTTGCTATAGGATTGTACTGATGTTCCTCTCTCCATGTTTTTACCACAGGACTGGAGGAGTGGCATCTGGCCCATGAGCTGCGGTGCAATGAAGAGGAGAGGGAGGCCAGGTGGGCCGAGGGTCCACAGCACCCAAGGGACTGGCCCGATGATAGTGAGTGCCATACCTCCATGATTACTATTGCATGCTGTGTAACAGGGTGGGCAGCAGGGCATGGCCACCATCCATTGACACCACTGCCATGCATGCAACTTGTTACAGTCAGCACTGTCCAGTGGCAATGCATGTCTGGGAGTGCGTTGATGGTTGTCCATGCATGCACCGGGTACTTGGCTGTGCCACTGCCTTTGCACCACATAGCCATATCACTGAACGGCTATGGTGGTGCTGTGCATGACTTGGCCGGTGGGTGTGTGCAGCATTCCGCATGGCTGTATGCACCTGGGTGGGCAGGTCATGTGGACGTGATCAATGTGGGTGGTCACACACCATCACAGAGGTATGTCCCATGGCCGTATGCCATGCACAGTGGGTGGGCTGTATGGGGCTGTGCATTCACACCTATTGACTGTGCTCCCTTGTCCGAGGTGTCCACCAGCTCAACTACATCTGGGAGGCACTGTGGGAGATCATGCACATGGCAAGGGCTTCCCTGGAGATCCTACACTGGATAGATGAAATTGGGGTCCGCAAGAGGCACAGGCAGTGGAGAAGCCAGAGTGGGGAGTGGGGCTCTCGTTTAAAGTCCCTATGCCCCTGATATCCCCTACCCCCCTTGGACCCACCCTCACACCCCTCCTTTCCTGTCCCATTTGTCCACCCCTGCCCCTTACCCACCCCGACCTTGTTTGTGGCCCTCCCCCCACCTTGCATATATTATTATACTTAGTTAACTTTTATATGTTGTTTTAATACAGATATTTTGATATGAATACTGTGGTGGTCTCTGATTTGCAGTGGGTTATAGGTGCTCAGCTGCAGTGGTGTGCATGGCATCAGGGGTGGTGCAGTCATGGGTATGTGTGTGTGTCCATGGGGAGGTGACTATGGTGTGGGGGTAGCTATCAGTCAGTGTCTGTGGTGTGTGTGTTGTGCCCTGTGCACTGGATGACTGTGTGCAGTGGTCCATGGTGCATGCTCTGTGTCCATGGTGCACCTGTCAGCCCATCCATGGCCTGTGCAGCTGACACCCATGCATGTCTGTGACCTGCACGGTCTGCTGGCATGTCAGTGGTGGCTGTCCATGCAGGGCAGCCACTGTACCTGTCACAATGCTGGGTTGCCTTCTGTCACTGGTGTGGTGCATGTCTGCCTCGGGTAACACTGTGGCCTCCACAGTTGTCGTCCCACCTCTATGCTGTGGCTTGTGTGTGTTGCAGGGGATGTGCACCACTGTCTGTGACTTGTGCTCCGGGCAAATGCTGGTGGTGTACAGGTCCACAGTGCCTGATCAGCTTGGCTGGCACTCCTGTGCCATGGAGGACTGCAGGTTGTGTGTACACAGTTTACATGGGCCCACGCTGGGGGCTTGGATGCCCCGCTACTGCATCCCTGTGTTGTTGTGCCCTTGAGTATGGGTGGGTGTCTGTCCATGCATTGTGTGGCATTCGGTGTGGTTCATGCTTCCATGCACCACTGTGGGTGTCTGTGCTGGATGTTGTGGCCAGTGCTGGGTTGGGATGTGTCATTGGGAGAGTGTGCAGGGTGCTGTACCACTGGTGGTGGGATCCAGGGCATGCCCTGTCCTGTGTGGGGTACCTCATGTGCCGATGCATGGTTGGTCTCTCAGCAGTACCTCGGGGGGGCTGTACGTGGTGGCACTGTGTATGCCATTTTTGCATCGCTGAGTGCTGCCATCCACTGATGGGTGCTCATGGTGGGGCTACCTTGTATGGTTCTGTGGTGCACAGGGTTGCATTGTCACAGTGGGGGTGGTGGAATGCATGGAGTTTCCTACAGCAGTGGACACTGCTCCTGGGCAGGGTGTCTAGGGGTCGCAGTGCAGGGTATGCTCTGCATTGGGGGGATGGTGTGGCACAGGGTGGTCAGCCCTCCTTGTGTGCCAGTCACAGCTTGCCGGGGGTGTGATGAGGCATCATGGCCCAGCTGTGGGTTGGTTGCTGGTCTCCATGGGCCAGTGGTTATTCCAGCCCTCCACCAGTTGTGCAGTGCATGGGGTGTGGGGGGATGATGTCTGTTCTGCTGTGTGTTCCTCTGCCCATTTGTGGCATGGGTGGTGGGCCTCTACCTCCCTGGTTGTGCAGTTGCATTGCCACTCTGCTGCTGGGGGGCATCCCTGGTTATCCTATGGCATCTCTGGACTGCTCAGCTGCACATCCCTTGTTGCGCTATGGTGCATCTGATCTGCTCAGCTTCCCCTCCCTAGTTGTGCTATGGTGCAGGTGCTGCGACATTCAGTCATCGGCTGTAGGTGCAATTTGGCCAGCTCAGTCTTTGAATATTGCGCCTCTTTCGCATGGGCGCAATGGACTTGTGCTTGCTCCTGTTATTGTACACTTTTTGGGTGCAGTTTGAATATCTGGGCAAATGTTTAATATATTTTTGAGTTGTACTTAGTACTCTGTTGTAAACACTTATAGTATTAACTAACATATACATTAATTGATAGCATTATAAGTATGAATTTTCTCTTAAACAGTTGTAGACTCATAAAGATTAAGAAGTAGTATGCTTATATTTGTGAGCATGAGATAATATGCAGTTGCACATATGTAATGTTCTGTTATGTCATATCACATCATTAATAACAAGTTTATGTGTTCCATTGCAGATATCTTTATCATTTAGTGCACAAAGTTTTTGCTTATCATATCGTAAGATGTTATATTCATAGTATTCAGTTACAAATTGTTTTCATGTAAGTAAAAGATGTTACAGATTTAGGCGGTTAAGTAGTTCTGTACCTATGTAGCTATTTTTTTGAACATTTACAGAGATGTATACAATATTGTTACCATATAGTATCAGAAATCTTTGTGTTTTACCTTAACTTGATGTATCTTAACAATAGCTGAAAACTGTACATCAGACACTTTCACTGATGACAACTGAGCATTTTTTGTTCCTGATAATATTCTCTGATCGCCTCCATTGAGGGATCGAGTGGGAATTTTCCAAATGCAGTAATATTGCAGTATGACTTGACATGTACATTTATGTGTGTATGTATTCGTATGTCTACACATAGAATACATTAACATTAAATCTTTAACTGTTTGTTTCACATATATATATTTTCTTAGTAAACTATAGCCTGTTTGTATTGCTATGAGTTTATAAGTCACATCTGCTTTTTCGCCCACTCCAGGAACATTCACACTATCAGTCACACAATAACAACAACATCATTACTGTTTCTTATGTGTAAACCATGTTGAGAGGGTGATATTATGCCTGCCCTTCTTGTCACACAGTTACTATCTGTGCTACTGGTGTAAGAGGTCTAAACCTCACTTTCAGATTCTTGATGATATTGGGAATGCAAATAATCACAAACAAGTTGCATTCGAGTAATAAACAAGTTTATTACTACAAAAGGGATAAATCACAGTTGCCCTAAGCAGTTCTTACCGATACGAACAGGGAGCCACTGCTAAGTGTTCCCTACACCTTGAAGTTTCTCTGTAGTCTCTTGGGATCTCTCAGGTCTCCGAGGTGTAAAGCCTGTGCATAACATTATATACCTGTGATAATTACTATGGTTACTAAAAGACAGAAACATTTCTTGTTACAGAGATGAGCCCTATTGGCTAAATTACAGGTGGCTTCATAGTCCAAGATAACATTATATAATTCTGTAAAGTCATCAGTTTTAGAACAAAGAAGTTCTTATACAGAGTCTTACATAACAAGCTGTAGTGGTGCACACCACCAAAGGATGGCAATGTTGCCTTACATATTATAATTACTTCAAGGACAGGTGTCTTGGCATCTGACAAGTAAGAAATAGACAGAAAATACATTGTATAATATGTGTGCATTAGCAAGCAAAGTGGATTACAACAATATGCATATATATCCTGACATCTACTCTTATATGGTAGACACCCTAAGCCCTATGTATTAGTATAGCCTATGCCTAAACATTAGCTGTCTACGGTGTACCCCTGAGGGTATCAATTAGGGTGCAGGGACCTTGTGTAACACTGGTTTACATGTATTTCAAGCAACAGTGAAAAACATTTATGTTATTGTTTTGTGAGACAGATTTTTGTGCACCAATTTAATTTTTAATTTGGCCTTCTCACAATTATTAATTGGGCAGTAAATCTTATTAAGCCTTATCTACCTGTGTTGTGTCTTTCTTTTATCATAATGTTATAGTCATACTATGTATGTTGGTGTTGTTGCAGTACTGCATTTAAGCATACTGCATGATGTTCATTGCTACATTCTTTCTATTTATCACTGTGGTGGGGAGCATTGCATGCCTGAGACCTTGCAAGTCACTAATCAGTAACTAGAGTCTACCTGCAATCAGGGAGGTCTACCATAAATATCCATGCCCTTTGTTTAACTGTGGCTCTCCACTCAGGATGCAGTAGCTATTGTGGATGGGGGGAAAATTCCTGCCTCAGACTGTGCAACTCCAAACTCTACAAACTTGTGTATTACTGGAATCACAGAGGTGCACCATTGATGTTGATCACCTTATGTTTGCTGTGGCTCTACGCTCAGTACACAATACCTAGTCTGGGGGAGGACATTGCCTGACTAAGCCTATGCAACTCCTAACTGTAGTAACTAGACTGTACTTGTAAACAGAGAGGTGTACCATTCATATCCATGGGCTTATTTTTGTTGTGGCTATCCACTCAGGACACAGTCATAACTGTGGTTACTGCAGTGTACCTGTAAACAAGGAGGTGTACTGTCGATGTCCATGTCCTTTTTGTTTTACTATGGCTCGCCACTCAGGATGCAGTACCTCCTCTGGTGGTGGTGGGGGAATTCCTGACTGGCACTGTACAACTTCTAACTGTGCAAACTTGTGCACATCTGCAATCAGAAAAGTGTTCCATTGATGTCCATGAACTTATTTTTGCAGAGCTTCTACACTCACTACGCAGTACCTGGTCTGTGTAGGGGGGCGAGGGGGCATTGCCTGGCTGACACCATGCAATTCCTAACTGTGCTAACTTGAGTGTACTTGCAATTAAGGAGGTGTACCATTGATATCCACAACCAAAATATTGCTGTTTCTCTCTACTCAGGATATAATACCTGATCTATAGTGTGGGAGGAACACTGCATGGCTGAGCCCGTACAAGACATAAATGTGGTAACTGGAGTGTACCTGCAATCAGGGAGGTGTGCCATTGATGTCCATGGCCTTTAGTTTTACTGTACCTCTCCACTCATGATGCAGTACCTCCTTTGGTGGGGGGGGGGAGGAATTCTTGGCTGAGACTGTGCAACTCCTAACTGTTAAAACTTGTGTGCAGCTGCAATCAGGGAAGTGTACCATTTATGTCCATTAACTTATTTTTGCTGTGGTTCTAGACTCACTACGCAGTACCTGGTCTGTGTAGGGGGGTGATGGGGCATTACCTGGCTGACACCATGCAATTCCTAACTGTGCTAACTTGAGTGTACTTGCAATTAGAGAGGTGTACCACTGATTTCCACAACCAAAATGTTGCCGTGTCTCTCCACTCAGGATAAAATACCTGATCTATAGTGTCGGAGGAGCATTGCATGGCTGAACCCATGCAAGTCATAAGTGTGTTAACTGGAGTGTAGCTGCAATCAGGGAGATGTGCCGTTGATGTTCATGGCCTTTTGTTTTACTGTACCTCATCACTCAGGATGCAGTACCTCCTCTGGTGGGGGGGGAAATTCCTGGCTGAGACTGTGCAACTCCTAACTGTAAAACCTCTGTGCAGCTGCAATCAGGGAAGTATACCATTGATGTCCATGCCCTCATTTTACCTGTAGCTCTACACTCAGTATGCAGAACCTGCTCTGTTGTGGTGGGTGGGGTCATTGCCGGGCTGAGACCATGCAACTCCTAACTGTGCTAAATTAACTGAACTTGCTACACCATAGATATACACAGCCTCGGTTTTGCTGTGTCTCTCTACTCAGGATACAGTATCAGGGCACCACTGCAAAACTGAGGTCATACAAGTCACGACTGTATTAACCAAAGTGCATCAAACTACTAAAAGACACATCTGTGAGATGTTGAGTGCCTTCCCTCCAAATTGCAGCCCAAAGGTGCATAGAGTAACACAGTGTGTATGAAGAATGTATGCATTGTAATGACAATGGAAGCTTAAAAGCAGCATGGGAAGCAGTTAATTGTTAATATCTCAGCAACCGTACAACATAGAAAGAAAATGTACATGTCACAAAAATCATTATTTTCCTCGCTACTGTTTTGTATTACATAGCCCATAGGGCTATGCCGGTCATGATGAAAAATCTGCATCTCACACAGTTTTCGAGATATGAGCCCTGAAAAGTGCAGAGTACACCACCATGTTAGTCTATGGGAAAAGGCATCAACTTCAGAGTACTGTAACTTTAGAGCTGTACAATATTTTTTCACCAAACCACCAAAAGGCACTTCTGTGATATGTTGGCTGCCTTCTCTCCAAATTTCAGGGCAAAAGACCAAACCGTTCTTTTGCAGTAAGATGGCAAAGAACTCCTGGCATTTTGGCCATAGTGTTGCAAAGTACTTTTGTGCTTTGCAAAAGTTTTCACACAGATTTGCAAAAGTGTCATGCGTTTGAAAGTAGTTTGCAAAAGTACTTTTTCCAGAAATTTGAAAAAGATATTTCTGAGGTGTTTAACCACAAAATAAAGACAAGACTAGCATCCACAGGCTCCGACTAGGTGAACACACAAAAAATTGTGTCCCTAGATGGTCCCAATTTTAAATGCCAAGCATTTTTCTGATCGCTAACTGAAAACAAAATGGCAAATTTGCAAAACTAGCAGCGTCATTTGCGAAAGTAAAAAGTGCATTTGTGAAAGTGTAGAACTTTTTGTTTACTTTTCCCTTTGGCTTATAATGGGAACTTGTTTTTTGAATAACTTTTGAACCTCATTGGGTCATTGACCCTAACTCTCACCTCATCACATGCGTAAAGAAGCAGAGATATAGGAGAAGAGGGTGAGAGTGAGGACCGACAACCCCAATGCGCTCCCTGATGCCAGTTGGGGGGTGGGCTGGTGGGTCCAAGGGGGGCTCTCAACCTAACACCAAATTTCCTCGCCATTGTCGCTGTGGAACAACCCTAACTAATGTATTAAACAGAGTTTTTTGCCTCTAATTTCCCTTCTTTTTTGAGAATGATGATGACAAATAGTGAAAGTAATGCAGTTGCCACAACGTGGGGCCCTTCAGGCTCTGTGCTCCCACCATGTCATGTCTTGTGACATAGTAACAGGAACAGCAATGCAAACAGATGTGCCAACAGTGGCACACATGGTAATGGAAATGTAAATGGTAATGGAAATGTTAATAGAAACAAGTGTAAAGTAATGCTAAAGCGAACAGTGACACAAACGGACATTGAAGCACATATGAAAATGCAACTGGTAGCACAAACAGTAATGGCAGCTGTATTTTAAATGGAAATGTTAAGTGTCACAGCAAAAAGAACGTGAAAGGGAACAGAAGCAAAAACACGAATGCAAGCGCACATGTAAACACAAACTGTAACATGCACAGGCATGGTACCACAATTGTAAATGCAAATGGTAAAGTTTACATGAATAATAACACCAAAGGAAAGGGAACCAGAAACGGGAACAGAAGCGCATATGGAAACGCAAACCGAAACGTGCACGGGCACAGTACCACAATTGTTAACACAAATGGTAACTGTAACAGCAACAATAACGCCAAAGGAAAGAGAAACAGAAATGGGATCAGAAGCAAGTACAGAAACGCAAACCATTACGTGCACGGTCATGGTACCACAATTGTAAATGCAAATGCAAAAGTAACGCCAAAGGAAACAGAAACGAAACAGAAATGCAAGTGAGTATGGAAATGCAAACCGTAATGCACATGCACGGTACCACAACTGCAAATGAAACAGGTAATGGTAGCAGCAACAATAACGCCAAACGACACAGAAATGCAAATGCAAGTGCAAGCAAAAATGCAAACCGTAACGCACACAGTGGCGTAGACGGTAACGGAGCCACAAATGGTAACAGAAACGCAACTGGAAACGTTAACTGGCACAGTAACAAAAGGGCACACCCTTCTTTTCCCCAAAAAATGCATTGGAAAACACAGTGAAAACAAAGAATGTATACAAAACAATGGGCCTCGGAGCAGAAAATGAGGACTTGGAATAATAAATTGTTTATATCTCAGGAACCGTATGAAGTAAAAAAACAATATTAATTTCATATGAATTATGACTTTCCTGGCTAGTTTTGTGCTTAGCCCCCTTTTGGAGCATTTTTATGATGAAAAGTCCGTATCTTGGCTGTTTCCGAGATAAGGGCCCCGAATGTGCGACGGACGCCGTAATGTTATCCAATAGGAAAAAGTGTCAACTTCAGAGTGCCGTCACTGTGCTGCCCTGTAATATTTTTTCAGCAAACCACTAAAAGGCACATCAGTGGGATGTTGGCTTTCTTCCCTCCAGATTTCAGCCCAAAAGACCAAACCAGTATTTTGCAGCAGGGCGGCAAAGGAATCCTGTATTGCGGAGGATGCCGTAATGTTATCCTATGGGAAAAAGTATCAACTTTGGAGTGCTGTAACTTTGCCGCCCTGTAATATTTTTTCACCAAAACAGTGAAAGGCACATCTGTGTGATGTTGGCTGTGTTCCGCTTCAAATTTCAGCCCAAAAGACCAAACTGTTCTTTTGCAGCAGGGTGGCAAAAATTGCTGTCATTTTGCCATAGCCTGAAAAAGTACTGTCAAACTTTGTGAAAACTTTCACAAATTCATTCGACAGCGTCGCAAGTGCGGAAGTACTTTTCAAAAGTACTTTTTCCAGAAATTTGAAAAACATATTTCTGGGGTGTTTTACCCCAAAATAAAAACATGCCTAGCATCCTCAGGGTCCGACTAGGTGAAAACAAAAAGAATTAGGTTGCTAGAGGGTCCCAAATTTAAAAGCCAAGCATTTTTCTGATCACCAACTGAAAAGAAAATGGTAGATCTGGGAAAGTAAAAGGGCCATTTTCAAAAGTAAAAACTGCATTTGCGACACTTTCAAACTTTTTGTTAACTTTTCCCATTGACTTATAATGGGAACTTGTTTTTTGAATAACTTTTGAACCATTTAATATTTTTTCACGAAATCTTCAAAAGGCACATCAGGCACCCCAACCACAAGTTCCCTGAAGTTTTTGGACCAGTCACACAAACCATGCGACCTGTAGGTGAGAGCAAAGAAATCACAAGAAAGCATCATTGTGCAATTCGTTGTCGCTTAATAACTCCGCAGCCATATATCCGACTGGTATGAAACTTGGCAGATCCAAAAATCTACCATGCCCAATCATGCTTACTAAATGCAGGCAAATCCATTGAATGGTGGCAAAGTTATTAAGGTGCAACATTTGACCCTTTTACCTTAAAAGTGCTACTCAGCCCTAACTATGGTAGCACTAGATTGACTGGATCCTTATCTTGCATCATGTACAATATATGGGCACCAAAAAGCACTGTGAATGCCCACTCTTTGGGCATAATAGTGGCCCACAGACATGAAAATGAGCAACTGGCACACTAATTCCCAAATATCTCAGTAATCGTAGAAGGCAGGAAAAAAAATTCAAATTTCATGGTATTCATGGCTTTCTAACCTACTTCCTTACTTATCCCTCTATAGAGGGAATAAGAATTTTTGTGACAAAAAAATCCATATCTTGAATCATTTTCGAGATACGGCCACTGAAAGATCTTACTGGCACTGCAGTGTTATCCTACGGGAACATTTCTCAACTTTGGAATGCTGTAACTATGTGTCTGTTCAATGTTTCCTTACCAAACCACCAAAAGGCACATCTGTGAAACTAGGGCTTGCTTCCCTGAAAATGTCAGGCCAAAAGCACAATCCACCTTGCCACAATGAAGTGACAAAGAAAACAACACATTTAAAAATGTGTTTGTGCAGTGTTGCCACAATTATTTTAAATGTTATCGCAAATCTCCTATCTCTATAATGAGAATGTGACAGAACACAAAAAATAGCGCCATGGTTATTTTTCTTATGATCATGATTATTTTGTGGTAACATAAAATATTGCCACTATCAAAAAACAGCAAAATGGTGAAAAAAACTTTGAAAAACACATTTCCAGACCAGCTGGTGAAAACCTAATGCCATGGTCATGTTACTCAGGGCCCAATTAGGATAATACAACTGTTGGTGGTTACCAAAGAGCATTATTTTTTGAATTACAATATTTTTTCTCTTTTGCTAACTGAAAACAAGATGGCTGCATCACAAAAACAATTTCAGGCAGCTCAACAACAGAATATATGATCTTGAAATTTTCGAGCTGCACATATAAATTTTACCATAGACTATAATGGGCCATGAAAAAATTGAATAACTTTTGAACGGAGCAATATTTTTTCACCAAATCTTCAAAAGGCACCAGTTCCACAGAGAACACATGTAGACAAACACATTTGAACCCACTCAAATGCATTCTTCAGTCCATTATGGCTTACCAAAAATTTGCAAAAAGGGTGATTTTTAATTTTTTAAGCACCCCATAGTTACGTAATCATATATCTGACCATAATGAAAATTTTCAGATCCTGAGAACTATGGTAGGCAGATCATGCCTAGTCAGCATTCCAAATTTCAGGCAAATCAGACAAATGGTTGTAAAGTTATTAAAGTGCAGACTTTGAGGTTTAACATAGAAATGGCCATGCAACCCTACCGGGGCCTGTATAATATCTATCTATCTATCTATCTATCTATCTATCTATCTATCTATCTATCTATCTATCTATCTAAAAATACACATACAAATATATATATATATATATATATATATATATATAGGATACAGGATCGGCATGAGTGTGATATGGAACATATTTTCACTCCTCTAGAGTGACCTCTGAATACTTACGAGTGCGAAGCCACAAGTGAGGTTTTAGAGGACACTGTACAAGACTGAACATATTTCCCATATTACACGAGTGCACATCATGTATCCTATTTATACAATGGGGGCCTCATTGTTGCAAAATGTACAATTTGTGCAGATTTGCACGATTGCATGGCTTTGCGATGCTCAGCGCAGGTTTATCATTGGTTTCGGGGTGTAATAAACAGCATTTATTTTAACTCTGCTGATGTCATCAGGATTTATTTCACTGCAGTGAAAATAACTTGTTTTATCTCACTGGAATATGTCTCATCTCCATTGTATAAATATATATATATAGATATATATATATCTATCTATATATATATAGATATATATCTATATATATATTTATATATATGTGTGTATATATATATATGTATATGTATATATATATATATATATATATATATATATATATATATATTATAGTATATGATGTAGTGCTACCATAGTTATGGTTGAGGAGCCATTTACATGTTAAACCCAAAATTTTGCACCTTAATAACTTTGCAACCGTTTGACAGATTTGCCTGAAATTTGGAATACATGATCAAGACCCATATGCCTTGGGATCTGCTAAGTGTTGTACCAGTCAAATACACAGCTGCGGAGTTATTAAGCATGATCTGCAGGCACATTTACGCTTTTTCTGGAATTCAACGGTCACTCCTACAGGTCGCACGGGTTGCACGACCGGCCCGAAATCTTCAGGGAATGTGCGGCTGGGGTCCCCAATGTGCCTTTTGAAGATTTTGTGAAAAAATATTAAGCTGTTCAAAAGTTATGGCAGTCTGAACTTCTGTTTTCCCCATAGGATAACATACGGCGTGCTTGCTGCTGAGCCCGTATCTAAAGCGGTACGAGATACGGAGTTTTAGTCGAAAAATTATACACATATAACTAGGCAGGAAAGTGATAATACATATGACTTTTACATTTTTTTCTATGTCATACGGTTACTGAGATATAAGAAATTTACTATTACAACTACTGATTTTTGTGTTCCGAGAGTCATTATTTTGCATACATTCTTTCTACTCACTGTCTTTCTCTATACAGCTTTTGGGGAAAACCAGCCTGTGCACTTACATTACTCTTATCATTACCATTTCTACTTGTAGTTCCGTATCCGTTTCACTTACCATTCACGTTTTCGCCACCATGTGTGTTACCCTTTGCATTTTCATTTGCAGTTGCGTTTCCCTTGTTTTTAACATTTCTGTCTACAGTACTGTTCCTCTTTCTGTTTCGCTTTGCATCACCATGCACATTATAATTTGTGTTTGCAGGCACAATGTTACAATGCGACAAGACATCATCCCCGTGCTCCTGTGGCTGCATTACATTCACTATTTCTCATTATCATTCTCAAAAAGATAGGAAATTAGAGGCAAAAAACTCCATTTAATGCATCAGTTAGGGTTGTTCCACAGTGACAAAAGCAAGGAAATTCGATGTTAGGGTTGAAACCCCCTTTGCACCCCTCCAGCCCACCCCCTGAGCTGGAATCGGGGTGAGCATTGAGGTCATCAGTCTAACTGTCACCCCATTCTCCTATTCTCAGCTTCTTTCTACACATGATGGGTGACACTTAGGCCGAGATCTCACGCGCACTCGATCTCCAGCTAGTGGCTGGAGGGTGCAAAGGAGTTTCAACCCTAACATCAAATATGTATATATACTGTATAAATATATATACATATATATATTAGAGGCAAAAACTCTGTTTAATGCATTAGTTAGGGTTGTTCCACAGTGACAAAAGTGAGTAAATTCGCTGTTAGGGTTGAAAACCCCTTGGACCCCTGCCCACCCCCAACCGGCATTGGGGTGCGCATTGGGATCATCAGCCCTAACTCTCACCCCATAACATGTAAAGCAGCAGAAGTATAGGAGAATGGGGTGAGAGTTAGGACCAAGATCCCAATGCGCACCCCAATGCCCGTACTACCATAGTTAGGGCTGAGGAGCATTTACATGTTAAACTAAAAATTTTGCACCTTAATAACTTTGCAACCGTTAGATGGATTTGCCTGAAATTTGGAATACATGGTTAAGACCCAAGTGCCTTGGGATCTGCCAAGTTTTGCACTGGTCAGATACACAGCTGTGGAGTTATTAAGCATGGTCTGCGCATGCGTTTACGCTTTTTCTGGAATTCTACGGTCGCGCCTCCAGGTGGCACGGGTTGCACGAATGGCCCAAAATCTTCCGGGAATATGCAGCTGGAGTCCCCAATGTGCCTTTTGAAGATTTCGTGAAAAAATATTAAACGGTTCAAAAGTTATTGAAAAAAAAATTTCTCAATATAAGTCAATAGGAAAAGTTAAAAAGTTCGACAGTGTCGCAAATGCATTTTTACTTTCGCAAATGGCCCTGTTACTTTCACAAATCCACCATCTTGTTTTCAGTTAGTGATCAGAAAAATGCTTTGCATTTAAATTTGGGACTCTTTAGCAACCTAATTATTTTTGTATTCACTTTATCAGACCCTGAGGATGCTAGCCATGCCTTCATTTTGGGGTAAAACACCCCAGAAATATGTTTTTCAAATTTCTGGAAAAAGTACTTTTGCAAAGTATTTTCATGCTCATGAAAGTGTCACAAAGTTTTGTGAAAGCTTTCGCAAATTGTGACAGTACTTTTCTAGTCTGTGGGAAAATTACAGCAATACTTTGGCACTCCGCTGCAAAAGAACAGGTTGGAGTTTTGGGCTGAAATTTGAAAGGAACGTAGCCGACATCTCACAGATGTGCCTTTCAGTATTTTGTTGAAAAAATATTGCATGGTGGCAAAGTTACGGTACTCCAAAGTTGATGCTTTTTCCCCATAGGATAACATTACGGTGCCCGACGCATTACAGGAATCCTTTGGTACCCTGCTGCAAAATAATGGTTTGGTCTTTTTTCCTGAAATTTTGAGGGAGCACAGCCAACAGCCTACAGATATGCCTTTCAGTGGTTTGGTGAAAAAATATTACAGGGAGGCAAAGTTATGGCACTCCAAACTTCTCTTTTTTCCCATAGGATAACATTACGGCATTCACTGTGCCTTTCAGGGCCCGTATCTAGGAAACGGTGCGAGATACTGACTTTTTGTCAGAAAATCACTTAGCCCCCTAAAGGGGGCTAAGTGCAAAACTAGCCAGGACAGTTGCAAATCATATGACTTTAAAATTTTTTTTCTACGTCATACGGTTCCTGAGATAAAACCTATTTAGTATTCCAAGTCCTCATTTTCTGCTCCGATACCCATTATTATGCATACATTCTTTGTACTCACTGTCTTTCTCTATGCAGCTTTTGGGGAAAACCAGCCTGTGCGCTTACATTACTGTTACCGTTGCCTTTTCCACTTGTGGTTCCGTCCCTGTTTCACTTACCGTTGATGTCTATGCCACAATGTGCGTTATCCTTTGTGTTTTCCTTTGCACTTGCGTTTCTGTTATTTTTTACCATTTGTGTCTACAGTACTGTTTCTCTTTCTGTTTCACTTTGCGTCACCATGCCCATTGACATTTCCGTTTGAAGGCACCATATTGCTATGTGAAAACACATCACGTGGCAGACCGTTCCCGTCGACGCCACTGTGTGCGTTACCCTTTCTGTTCTCATTCACACTTGTGTTACCATGTGCACCACTGTTAGCACTTCTGTTTGTGTTGCTGTTCCTGTTACTATGCCACAAGACATCACGTAGTGGGAGCGCGAGGCCCAAAGGGCCACATGCTCCCACCACTGCATTACGTTCACTAATTCTCATTATCATTCTCAAAAAGAAGGGAAATTAGAGGCAAAAAACTCTGTTTAATGCATTAGTTAGGGTTGTTCCACAGTGACAAAAGTGAGGAAATTCGGTGTTAGGGTTGAAAACCCCCCTTGGACCCCCAGCCAACCCCCCAACCGGCATTGCGGTGCGCATTAGTGTCATTGGTCCTAACTTTCACCCCATTCTTCTATACTTCTGCTGCTTTATACATGTGATGGGATGAGAGTTAGGGCTAATGACGGAACTGTCACTATAGTCAGGGTGAAAGATGACTTCTATATTAAACTAGAATGTTTGAACCTTAATAACTTTGGAACTGTTCAAAGGATTTGCATGAAATCTGACATGCATAATCTCTAGAGGTAGGTCTATTACTTAACAAATTTAGTGAAAATCTGTTGTGTGGTTTCTGAGACACAGAGTGTTGAATAAATATAAAAATATGCATTTTTTGCCATTTTTTTGTCCACCTGGATCTTAGAAATGGCTTTAGTTTGTGGTTTGAAATTTTTGAGGTAGAACACCTTTGACTCACAGATGTGCCTTTTGGAGGTATGGTGAAAAAATATTAGTCAGTTCAAAGGTCATTGTATTTTTAATTTTTACATTCTTTCCTATGGAAAAATGCATATGTCAGGCACAAAAGAAACTATTTTTCAAAAAATACTTAGTTTGCACAGAAATTTGGCTATTTTTTGCACAAAGTAAGTCAATCTTTTTGAACAGTATATGGCTTTGCCATGGCAGAGCTCTGTTGTGTCAGCTATCTTGTTTTGCTCTTAGCGAGCATGACAAATTGAAGAAAACATGTGGTGATGAATGTATTAAAAAACCATCAAACCTTAGCTAAAGGGGAACTATTTAGCTACATTGATTTTTTTTTTTTTTTGTAAATGTGGCCTGAATGTTTCATGAGCACCTGTAATCTCGGGTGTTGAGCTTAGCGAGAGGACCACTTCTCCTTCATTCTCAGTATGAGAACACCAATATTTTCTTGACTTCTCCAGCTGCAGCTGGAACTCGTGCTGCCAGCTGCAGAGTCATCCCTGAACTGCCTCCCTCGGTGTGTAGTGGCACTCCCAAACTGGCAATCACCATTTAAACTACTTCAGTAAAACAAAAGCATCTATATTGATGAATTGGTTCTTTGCTGGTGCAGAGGACTGCATGCATGCCTGATTGGCCAAGGGTGCAGATTATGAAACCAGGCACGTCACTGTTTGTTTTTCCTCTTACAGTAAAAGGTAAAAAAAAAATTGGAATGACTGACATCAGACTCAGGACCCTTGGCCTGGCAGACATGCATCTGGTCCTCTGCACCTGCCACATGTCTCCCCCTCCCAGCAGTGTGGGAAACTTGGGAGTCCACACCCAGTGTCCCTAGTTATCTATGCCCCCTCACCTAGCAATATGGGATACTTGGGAGCCCACTCCCAGTATCCTGAGTTATGCCCCACCCCCAAGCAGGCTGGGACACTGGAGAACTCACTCCCAATGTCCCCAGTCATGTTCACCCCCCCAGCAGTGAGGAACACTGGGGAACCCACTCCTAGTGTCCCAAAATCTCTTTTGTTCAAAACCTGTAAAGTAGAAAACCATCTGCCGATTAATTTTTCATGGTTTTCTCCTGAAAAAAAGAAAACAGTCCCTAGTCTTCTCCTGCCGACTCCCTCCAGCAACCCTGATCCTCCCACTGCAGACTTGCCACTCCACCCCCCTTACCATATACTTACCTCTGGGGTCGTCTACTGTCATCTTGTGTGGACCAGGACATGTCTGCACTCTTCAAAGTTGATCCCCATACTGAAGAATCAAGGTAAGTGCCATATAATGGCTGTCAATGGTGTTTTCAACTTATTTGATATCTCAGCCATTTAAGGTATTTTTGCACCAAATGTTCAAGACAGGGTTTTTGGGACACCTCCTCATGAAAACTGTCACTGTCATTTCGTTAATCAGACCTGTAATTTGATTTCACAGATGCTTCTTGAAATCATCTTTTGAGATGAAGTAATGAAATGGCAGTGTCATTGTTCATGAGGTGGGGTCCTAAAAAGCCCATCTTGAAAATTTGGTGCAAAAATACAAAACAAACGCGCAAGTTACATGCGGTTATTGAAATTTTCCTTCACACGTGTGTCCGTTGCTAATTTTTAATATTTTCACTCCAAATTTTTAACATGCAAATTTTTCACACCACCTCATGAATAATACAGCTGTCATTTGTCACTTCCTGTCTGAAACATGCTTTTGCACCTGTGGCATGGAATGGTGCAACCATTGCATGAAATCACCTTTTGGTACTGATTAACAAAATGACAGTGCTAGTGTTTATGAGGTGGGATCACAAAAAGCCCATGTTGACAATCTGGTGATAAAATTTCTAAAAAATTGCCGACTTACGTACATTCCTTTAAATTTTTCTATGCGCACATGTAACTTTGGTAATTTTGAGTATGTTGACTCCAAATGTAAAACATAGCCATTTTTTCACAATACCTCATGAACAACACAACTGTCATTTTTCAAATCCTGTCTGAAGTGTGTTTTCTCACCCGTGCCCCAGAATGGCATTGCAGTAGCGCAGAATTATGTTTTGGAGGTGATTTGAAAAATTTCTCTACCAGGTATAGGTGCTGGGGTAATGAGATGGTTATGCTGATAATTTTGTCATGTATCTATGGAGAGATGGGTGGACAGAGTCCAAAGGATCCTGCGCTTCCACAGTAAAATAAGGAAAATCCCCAAACATGGGTGCGCAGGGCCCTTTTGGGCCCTGCACTCCTACTGTGACATAAGCACAGTTATAACTGCCTGAAAAGTAAGGAAATTCATTGCAAAAACATTGATAATGCATCAGCTAGGGTGAGTACTTTAGTGACAAAACCAGGGAAATGAGGCATTACAGTTTCCATCCCAAACACCCCACCCTCACCCTGCAGACACTGACAGGCATCAGTGGGGTGACTTAGGGTCATGAACCCAAACGCTCACCCCATTCTTATATACTGTACCCATCTGAGCTTATTTACTTATGGAATGGGGTTAGGGTTAGGGACCATGACCCCAAGTCACCCCACTGATGCCTGTCGGTGTCTGCAGGGTGGGATGGGGCATTATGGTTGGAAACCTTAATGCCTCATTTCTCTGCTTTAGTCACTATAGTACTCACCCTAATTGATGCATTAACAAAGTTTTTTGCAATGAATATAGATAGATAGATAGATAGGCAGATAGATAGATAGATAGATAGATAGATAGATAGATAGATAGATAGATAGATGGATATAGATATATATGTTTGCACAAAAACTGTTTTAATGCACCAGTTAGGGTAACTTAATGCCACAAAAGTAGGGAAATGTGGCATTAGGGTCTTCAACCCTTACTGCTCACCCCACCCCAAGCAGCAAAAGGACAAGCCCGCACAAGCAACAACAGACAACCATTATCAGGTAAGACAAACAACATACAACTGTTTCCAGATGACACAACTGCATTAGGACTGATATGCTACCTTTGTGGACTTGTATTTGCTGCATGCACACTGCAAGACAGACACACTTGCTTGTCAGTGCAGATAGAAATCCATGATACTCAAATCATAACACTGCTTGCATGTGCAGAAGTGCATGCCCCTGTAGCCACATATACAAATCCAAGGTACCCAAATTACAAAAGTTATTTTGTCTTCAGAAGTGCAGGCCCATAATGAACCAGCACTTGTGTTGCCTCAGGCGCTCCTTAACATTGTAAGACTTGCACACACTTGGTGGACCTGTGCTTCTGAAGTCACAGATCCAAGACATGCACACTGACCTCTGATTGAAGATGCATGGGATCCACAAAATTTATGACACCAAAATTGCAGCATTACTTCTGTCTGCAGAAGTGCAAGCACCTCAGGGGCCTGCACATTTTCAGCCACAGGTGTAAGACAAACACACCACCTTCTGGCTTCAGACAGGTTGGCCCCTGTTACAGAGATGGAAGTACCGTTGCAATGTGGGTATAATGGTTTCAGCAGTAGAGTTAGAAATCATTCAAGGGGTAATCAGGTTTTCAGATACAAAAATTTCAACAACACATATGTGTTCAGAAGTGCAGGCCTCTGAGGGGGGCTCCTCAGTAAGACATGCAGACTGACTTCTGGTTGTAGAACTGAGGCACATGTGGAGCCTGCCAATACACAGATAGAAATACTGTTGCAATGTTTTTATCATGATCTTAGCAGCAGGAGAAATTGTTCAAGGGGGTAGCAGGTTTTTAGTTATGCAGCTGCATGTAGAACACCATGCAGTAGCAGACCATGCCATCTAGCAAGGTACCTCATGCAGAATGCATGAGTACCTATGCATGCAGAGGTGCAGGCTCTATGGGGCATTCTGTATGCAGAACACACTGTATGATATAAAGACACAGGTGGCTGAATCCACAAAGGTAGCACATCAGTGCTGCTGCATTTGTGTTATCTGGAGACAGATGTATGTTGTTTGTCCTACTTGATGATGGTTGTCTGTGGTTGCTTGTGTGGGCTTGTCCTTTTGCTGCCTGGGGGTGGGCAGTTATTGTTGGAAACCCTAATGCCATATTTCCATACTTTTGGGGCATTAGGTTACCCTAACTGGTGCAGTAATGCAGGTTTTTTTGCAAATTATGTCCTTACTTTTTTTAGATATTATAATCATATTGTCATAACTTCTAGGCAAAAAAAATCTAGAACAGTTTTTTCCTTCTACTAATTTTGTGGGCATGATTGCCTCTGAGAGCTTAAGGGGTGATTTTGAAAAGGTTTATTTGAAAATGTAAATAAATTGTGAATGTGCATTCATGTGCTTGCATTGAGGCAGCCTTGCTGCTATTGTCAGAAATTACATCTGTTAATGGAAAAAAGTTACTATGTGTGCCAGAAAATGCACAAAGATGTGAGCTGCACCCAGACTGGATGGAAATACATGTTTTTTGGATGCAAAGTTTGGAGCCTTTTGGGCCACCTAATAGATAGTCTAACAGGTTTGGATGCATTTCTGCTTTGAACATAGCATCAGAAACATCTTGGGTGGATACTTGGGAAAATTCTGCCCTAAATGTCAATAATTTACTGGCAGAGTAATAGTCTTGGTTGAGGCATTTGTTTTTTTCAGAAGCTGTAGACTGTTTGCTGTGTCCTAATTTTATATTGTTCAGCACTGTTACATAGTACAGCGAAGTGTTCTACATGGCAAATTAATACGTTTAAGGTAGATGACAACTTTGATGGCTCACTTTAGGTTTAAGATAAAAAATGGTAATATGCCTTTGAGCCAATGCTATCAACTCTATTGCTAGTGGTACAACAAACACATTTAGCAGTACTGCATTTGAAGAATGGTGAGTATTCTATTGTCTTCAATTAAATAATGTAAAGGCTGCTGCAGTTATACCAAAACAACAAAGAGCAGCTCAGGGAACCACTGTGCCACCTTCTAACATTAGTCAAGGGGGAAAATAAAATGAAACCGCACTCAAAGTCTGTTCACAGGTGCTCCAAATTATTTTATTATGCATAGAGAGTGAACAAACAGGTGGCCCAACTATAAAAAAAAAAGTCTCAATGTTGGCACATCAAAACGTTGTCAGGAAGCTATTGTGCTCACCTATAATCTCCTTTTTATACACAAAGATTTGAATGAGATACGTGAATATAATTAATAATTTAAAAATCATTATCTAATTCATTAGACATGGCAACACTACATAAAACATTGATTCTAATTGGCTCCTTAATAGCTCATATTGCATCAAAAGAGCTTTTTTACAGACCTACAATTGACAAAACTGTACATGAATTTATGGAGGCAGTATAATGCAGTGGTCTAAGGCTCTAAGCTGCAAATCTGGTGACATCCAGCAGGCCAGACCTGGGTTTGAATCCCACAGCTTCCACTTGCATACTGTGTGACCCTGAGCAAGTCACTTAACCTCCTTGTGCTCCCAGGTTGCTCCTGTAAAAAAGCTTTCAGCTTGGTGTGCTATACCTGGTTAAACAACTAAATAAAAAAATATATATATATATACATTATAGAGATCCACAATTTACAGAGATGACACAGATCACCTCAAGCAGTAATGCAGGAATAAACCATTAAGCTGATACTGATTGGCTCCTATGTGTTGTGGCTTAACACAGTAATAGAAGGTCATATTGCATCAACTGGAAACCTGCAAAACATAAAGGTGGATGGAGCTGACATTTAAACAGACACACAATGCTTCCATGTCTGTAATAAGAGCTAGGATGAGCAGTTTAACTGACATTGAATAGCTCTAAAATATGAAGGCTGTACCCAGCAACTGAAACTCCAATTGCAACCATTAACAAACCTGGAAGGGCATAGAATTACAGACATCGCATGTGTTACAACCATATCTGTTAAAACTGCTGATTTACAATATTTAAATGATACAGATATTACAAAGATAACAACAGAATCTTCCATTGCATCAAGTGTAAACCTTAACCTGAAAAACAGAAATATTGGCTAAAATAGTAACGTGCAAGTATACAAATACAAACATTTAGACAGCATAATATAAACATCATGGCTAAAGAACATAAGCTTAGGGAATCTTATATTTATCTTTAGGCATGATGTTTATATTGCATTTAGTGCAATAAAAGATTCTGTTGCAGGACTTCCAGTTGCATCCCAACCCAAATGGCGGTGAGAGGTCCTGATGTACCCCACTAGATCTCCCCTCACCGAGAACATAAAAACTAGAGATTTATCTTCAAAACAATCTGCTAAAGGGGAGAGAGTGTTGGTCAAACCTCAGAAAATTAATCAGAAATACATATATTCCCCTTATAAAACAATGAAAGAGGATCACCATACCTTGCTACCAAAATTCTTGGATTCTAAACAGTCACAGGCCTCGGTCTATACTGGCAGTCACACTGAATCCATTGCTACTCCATGTAAAAAAACTCAAAGAAACAAACAAATAAAACTAGACATGATTTACAAAGAAATTCTGTCTTTCCGCTCAGAAGTGAAGCAGCTATATTCAGAATTGAGATGGGACGTTGTAAACTTAAAGCAGCGGTCAGATGATTCATGTTGGCAAATAATGGTGGTAGAGAACTGCACAGATGACCTAGAAGAAATACTAAAATACATGCAAGATCAGCAAGCCCGATTCCAGGTATGCCAAGAAGACACCAAAAACAGAGAGAGTTGCAAGAATATTAGAATTGATTGTATTCCTGAAGGGTCCGAGGGCTCATGCATTACTGATTTCATGACTACCCTGCTACGTGCAGCACTGAACTTACCAGCTGAAATGTCCCTAGAAATGGAGTGAGTTTATTGGGCACTGGGGCCTAAACCTACTTCCCTAGAAGCCAGACTCCACTCCATAATCATATGATTCCTAAGTTAGACAGTTAAGGAAAGGGTGCTGCTGACTGTGTGGAGGCACCAAAAAGTATACTGTGCCAAACTAGGATCTACTTGGACAATGACTATGGTCCAGAAACAATGAGGAACTGGAGGGTTTATGCAGACATTTTCCCAGTGCTGAGGGAAAAAGGCTACAAATTCACCACTCCATATCCTGCACAAATGATAGTACAGCTGCCAGGGGGAAGATCTGAAGTTTGAGTCAGCAGAAGAGGTGTCACCTGCCTGAGGAGCCAGATACAGGTGACACCTCAGCCACCACACTGGCAAACTGTATACAAAAAAAGCTTACCTGCAGCAAACAGGCAGAAGAAGGCCTACCTCCAGCAATAAGACTAACCACCTTCTGATGCATGGAGGGATCTAAACCCTGAAGGAGAGCACAGCAGAGGTACTGATTACTTGTCCTTTTTAACAGTGGGGGCTGCCCGGTCTGGTTCTCTGGTTTGCTAATACAGGGTTCGGGCAGCAAGTTCCTGGATGGTCCATCAATTGGGGGATGTCCAGGTTGAATCTAATGACTGTCCCCCTGCAATGGATTGCTATAAAAGATGAACCGGGAGACTTTTGTCAAGAACTCAAAAACTTAAGTGGTGTAAATATTTGGAGGGATGAAATTTTGACAGAAATCGTATAAATAAAACTAGCAGAAAATGGGGACTTGTTTACAATGTAGATCATTTTTAGTCACAAGTTTTGTGAGCTACCCCATCTCCTTCTTTATTCTTTAACAAAGCTTTGCAATAGCTGGCAGTACAGGAGGCTTGCTCGGAGGACATTTGAAGAATCGGAGCTATGGCAGGATTCAGACAGAATGTTTGGGTTGTACTTTTTACTATTCCTTCTATTTCATATATTAAACAATTACTTATGAAAGCAGGGTAGCAACAGGAACTAAGCAGGGGAATTGGACAATGCCTGAATGGCGGACACTACAATTATTAAAGGAGGTGTAGAAATCTGGAAAGTAAATTAACAGGAGGTTTATGCTCATTAATATATTTTAATGACAGAAAAACAGGAATATCCATGGGGTATCGTCCAGCAGATTTGGGAAGGATGCATTTATGGCTTTTCATTCTGTTGGGATGAATGAGCACCCACACTACTTACTGTGTTAATGTTTTTTGTTCAGTTCTGGGATGAATAGTCACCCCTTGGAGGCCCAGGAGGAAATTACTCTGGGTTTTCCTCCACAGCTTGGAGGCATCATCAAGCTATTAGGGAGACAATCATATGCCTCCCCTACCTTGAAAGTCAAATGTTTGGAGATAACTTTGGCCCCTACCTTGAAGAAATGTATATTTGTGTTTATTGTTGATTCACTGGGGTGCTCCTAAAATATTGTAAATAGTTTGTGGCATCCAGGGGGTTTGTTATACCCCACACCCCATGGCTGGAGTTAAGTAATATACAATGTAGAAAAACATGGGAAGCAAAAGATGGTTATTTGTTGCTTTTGCTACAAGAAAAGTTCTTGCAGAGGTACATGGAAACTACAGCATTAGAAAAAAAAAACAGGTATTAGCCTTACAATACCAGATTAATGACGTGATTACTTATAGAAGTACTGTCAGGACTGAACCATCTAATGTTACATATGTCAAGATAAATTGTACAGAGGTCACCTGAATTACAGGAGAACCTATGAGTTCACCTGGGGGAAAGTAAAGTTTAAAGGTCACCATGAACAGGGAATGCAAAAAAAAAGTTTAGAGAAAAAATGGCAATGACTCTATGCAAGATTCTCTTGCTCAATATCAATGGGTTAAATAACCCAGTAAAAATAGTGAGATTGTTTCAATATTTTAAAAAGCAACCCCCAGATTTAGTTTATCTCCAAGAAACACATTTGACATCAATGGAGCATGAGAGACTGACTTGGTGTGGACGATACTAGTAAAAGCATCCTCCAATAAGAAGGGTAAGAGGAGGGGCATGGTTATTTTAGTCCACAACTCCACTTCTTTGAATATTCAAGAGGAATACATTGAGCCAGATGGATCCTATGTAATCCTGAGGGGGATGCTAAATGAGAGACAAGTTAACTTAGCAAATGTATACCCCCCCACTCTCCCCCACAATAATTCAATGTTTTTTATTAACAAATTATTGGAAATGTTACAGGGGCTCTTATAATGGGGAGCAATATGAATTAAACTTTAGATCCACTATTAGACTCGACTTCCAGCTCAAAACATCAGAGATAGTCCTCACTAAAAGAATTCCATATGCAATTACATTGCTTTGGTATAGTGGATGTTTGGAGGTTCTTTTTTCCAATCTCAAATGCTTGCACCTAACATTCTCAAAGATTTCACTCCCAGCCCAGGGCAGACTATCATTTTATCACTAAGGAGCACACAGAGCAACTTCAGGATATCACAATAGATCCCCACTTTCACTCAGATCATTTGCCTATTATGCTAAAACTAGATCGAGGCTGCACCTGAGGTTGATCACATTGGTGTCTCAATCTCTCTTTGCTTCAAGACTCAGATTTTAAAAAGAAGATTAACACCAGAATACCACAAATACTGGCTGAGAATAATACACCAAATATATCACCCAGTATATTATGGGACACATTAAAGGTGGTTATTAGAGGAGAAGCACACGCATCACACAAAAAGAAGCAGAGGGAGTCTGCTTATGCTAAATTAGAAAAGGAGCTACATGCTCTTCAATCTACCTCTGAGGTAGAAAAGCCACAATCACAGACACATATTAGACAACTGAAGGTTGAATTACAAAAGATTTTAGACCAAAAAGTGCAACAAGCAATATTTTACTTAAAAACATAGAAACATGGATGAGGCCCAAAGGAAGATAGGAATATTGTACATCGGCTCAGAAAATAGAGGGCAAAATCCACTATAGCGCAGATTCAAACTGGACCTTCCATGAAAACATTGCATATAATGAAAGGTATGCTGGCAACTTTTCAACAATTTTATGCACAGCTATATACAGCCTCTCAGTCAACTGAACTGTCATGAATAGAACAGTTTCTTTCTACTCAGGCTCTCCCCACTTTCTCACTGGGGCAACAAGCTGCATTATTAACACCTATAAGACCCGAAGAAATGAAAGTGGTAATCGCAGAAGCCAAAACCCAAAAATGCCCAGGACCAGATGGGTTTCCATCTAAACAATATAAGTTTTTTCCAAACAACTGTCCCCTACCTTACTGTTGACCTTCAAAGCGGTACAGACTGGTGACCCCCCCTCCCATCTCTTTGGCCTATGCAACTTTGTCCCCACTCTTAAAACCAGGGAAGGACCCAAAGAACACCTCATCTATTCTAAATACGGACTATAAGATTTATATGTCCATATGGGCCCATTGAATTGAGAATATTTTCCCAACCATAATACATCCTAACCAGTCTGGATTCATCAGGGCAAGGCAAACGGCAGATAACATCAGCCATACCATACATTTACTGGGACATCTGAATCAAAGAAAAATACCAGCAGCCTTGATCAGCTATAGATGAAGACAAGGCATTTGATTGGGTGTCATGGCATTTTCAATAGCATACACTGATCTGCATGGGATTTCCAGATGAAATTCTCAGCTGGCTTAAAAGCATATATCAAGCACCGAAGGCATATATTAAAATAAATGGACAACTTTCAGATCCAATTTCTTTACAGAGAGGAATTCATCAGGGTTGCCCCTGTTTCCACTTTTATTTGCAATATAAATTGAGCCCTTTGTGGCAGCAATAAGGGAGACTTCAGAAGTGTGCAGAGTCCCACTGGGTGGCCGAGAGTTTAAACTCTCACTATATACGAATGATGTTTTGCTGACATTGTTGAACAAGGAACAGTCACTCCCAGTGGTGCAGGGAATGTTGCAGTCTTATGTGACCTATTCAGGAAATGTTACAAATATATAAAAAAATGAAATTTTAACCCTAAACTTTTTCCCCTCCCCTACCCTCAAAAAATCATTCCCTTTTAGATGGACTTGCACAAAGATAAAATTCCTGGGGATAAATCTGCAAAACAATTTGATACATTCAGATTTGATCAATTACGAACCTTCAACTCAAGCAATAGAAAAGGAGTTGGCAGGGTGTTCATGACTTCAATTATCCATACTCACAAAGCTGGAGGCGGTGCATATGACTTAAGTTCCAATATATTTTTCAAACTTTGCCAATTACCCCAGCTCCCTTTTACTTTGCATCATGGAATAAACTTATTTCATGATTTATATGGACTGGACAGTGGCTAGAATCCATTTGCCCTTAATGATGTTGCCAGTCAATAAAGGGGGACTGAATTTACCAAATAAAGTAGAATACCACAGAGTGGTAAGAACCTATTCTGGCTTAACCCACAATATGAAGCTGTATGGAAACATATAGAATTTATAATCAACAATTTATTTTATATAAAGAATGTGATCTGGGCCCCACAGAATTCTTTCCTGAACTATAGAAGGTTCCCCATAGGAACAGAAGACACGGTTAGAGAGTGGTACAAAATAAGAAGGACACCAGCATTAACACTACCCTTTTACTTTTTCAGACAAATTTGAACAGAAGCAGAGCTATTAACACAGCAAAAGGCACAAGTTTCTCAGAACTGGTCCAACAGAGGCCTTGCCTTCCTACACCAGTTTCTGGATTCCAATGGGGTCACTCCATTTGCAAATTTACAGGCCACTTACCAACTATCCAGTTCCGATCTTGTCCACTATCAACGGGCCTGGGCATATTTTCAGCAAAGAGGCCAACCTAGGAATTTCCTACCCAACCCACTTCCACAACTTATAAAAATATTTATGGATGCGCAGAGAGGGATAATATACCCTCAACTGATTGGGTTAGTATATAAGGCTCTGAGGATGTACTGAATAGATGACAAGACACAATCCTTCATGCCTGGAATAAGGAATTACATTTGGAAATCACATATGAGAAATGGCTTGAGCCTATACTCCCTTCAATGCGAATTTCACAAGCCCTGTACTGGAAGGAATTCATTTGGAAATGTCGAAGTTGGTATTTAATACTCCAATTAAACTGCTCAAATACTTAACAACACAGTACCATCGATATTGGAGAGAATGTGGGGAGCCTCAGGTGGATTACAAACTTATTTTTTGGTCATGTTCAAAACTGGGCTCCTTCTGGCAAGATTTTGAATCTGCAATGTCACAACTGCTCACCCTGGACCCATTATTACGTATCAATTGATTTTTCTGTATACAGATCAGGAGAACACTATACCCCCAATAAGGAGTATGTTGTATTTTAAATTGCAGCAGCCAAGAAGACTGTGACCCACCTATGGCATACACCCCCCAACGCTTACCCAATGGCAAGCAATAGTAAAGGAAATTTATTATGTAGAAAGAACCTTAGCATATTACTAAAGCCAACAATCAAAATTTGAACTGTTATAAGACCTTGTTTTTTTTTATATAACCAGAGAAGATGAGGTGTTTGTTCCATAACAAAATCAGAATGAAGTATCCTGTTGAAATAGCACAGATGTATAGATTCTATATTACGAAGTGAAACTTTAATTAATTTGAAGAAGTAATAATGCACACAAGATCAATTGAAAAAATGTATATATTTCATCTTTGTGAAAAAATGTGTTCTCCTGATAATAGAACATAGAATTTCAGACTGTATTAAAAAAAAAAGCTTTTGTTGCTGTTTTAGTTAATAATATCTGAATCACTAACATGGTGTAAACTGGCAATTTTAGCATATCTGGTTATAATAAATAAAGGATATAGAGTTACAGCTTAGGAAGGGGCTGTGGTGGACAAATCAGCTGTGATACAATGTTGTAATTCAATGGAGCAAAGTGAGTGAGTTGGCATGGCATGGCAAATGTTCATTGTCTTGTTCATCATGATTAAGCTAAAAATCCAGGGAGAAATGGGGAAGATAGAGTCATACAAAACAATTGGAAAAAAGTGTTTATTCTTTTTTCTTTTATATAAATATACTCTTTTATTGATAGCTCATGTACAAGATATCAAGCATACATTATAAACAGTATAACATCTTTCAATTCCAAAAGCTTCAAGCCTTGTCTTTTCTTGTTACATAGTGACATAAAGTGATTTTTATAGATTAATAAATTATGTAGTCATTTAAGTTCAGACTTAAGCATTAATGATTATAAAAGAGCTATTAATTTAACATGAATAAAAAACTAAACTAGACAACTCTAGACTACGAATATTTCTTTCCTTATACCATCTCTTCAGATTTAGATCTAAACAAATATTTTAAGTTAAAAAAATACTTTCTGATCATATTTTATTTTATACATGGGGTTTAACTTTTTAACATAAACTTAAGTTAATTGGCATAACTCCTTGCATATATGACTCACCTTTATTATTTAAGATGCATGTCTATGCTCTATCCTGTTATTTAATTCTAGTAGTGGTTAGTTATCCAGTGGGGATGACAGTTCCCATCTGTTCCAGATATTATTGAACTGTTCCTCTCTTTGGTTTATTTTCCATGTTATTCGCTCTGATACTTGTATTTAGCGTACAATATTCACCCATTCTACTCTATCTGGGGGATTCTCCTGCAAACATCTTCTCATTATAGCTTTTAAGGTGGCAGCTGCCAGAATATGCCAAAGTTGTTTCTCCTCCCTTCCCTTCAGTTCCCTAGGGGGCAACCCAAGCACTAAATGTTCAGAGCCCAATTTTGTAGGAAACATATATACTATCTGTAATTTAGCTGTCACTTGTGCCCAGAAAGAAGTCAACTTGGGGCAATGGCAAAAAACATGAGCCTGTGTGGATCTGTCTGCCCCACACCTTCTCCAACAAGATGGGGGAGACTGCCTATCATAATGAGTCACCTGCACAGGTGCCTAGAAGTACTTAATTCATACTTGCCAACACAACTGTATCCAATTTGGGGAGGAGGTCGTCACCCATGTGTATCTCCATACTTTAGTCCATTCCATGTCAGTGAGGGTGATGTTCAAGTCATTCTCCCACTTTTTTGAAATGGGCAGGGTGAACACTGAGCCTCCCGTGACATATGCTTTATATAGTAGGGTAATTGCTTTCTCATCGTGTGTTGTATTCCAGATATCCCTAAAAGGAATGCTTATTTTATCAGCCTCCTCTGTCTTTGCCCCCTGTTTTTGCAGCTCTTTAATGTAATTTCTAATTTGGTAAAATCTCAATATATCTGTATGTACCCAGCCAAAAACATTCTGGGCCTGTTAAAAAGAGATGATCTATGTACCCTGTACTATTTGATATGGAGATGTAATCCCTCTTATTGCTTGTTTCATAAACCACTTGTCTTGTGCTGCCGAGGGAAACTTAGGATCATATATCCACCACTGAAATAGCCACATGACTGTTTGTATTTTTCCTCCACTGATGCCTCTTTTCCAGCCCTCTAATACCATCTTGGTGCCTGAAAAATATGTTTGGTAAGTAAATTTAATTTTAGGCTGAAAAATTAAGGCCATTAATGAGGGATTTGTTTGGTCTATAATATCTATTCTTTTCCATAATGTATCATAATTTCTGTTCCCCCACTGCAAAGCTGTTCACATCTGGGAGGCTATCCAATATCCAGCCAAGTCAGGGAAAGCCATACTCCCTTTCCCCTTTAGTAGGTATAGTATTTTTTTAACTCTAGGATGTGTTCTCCCCCATGAAAAGGAAAGGAAAATCTGTTGCCAGCTTACTAGTACTGATTGTGAGACCTTACAGGGGACACACTGTAACAAATACAAGAGTAGAGGTAGTGCGTTCATTTTCAACACCTGAACCTTTGCACCAAATGTCAAAGGTAAGAGTTTCTATCTTAATATGTATTTTTTTAGTTGTGCGATCAGGGGTGGGTAGTTTAGGTTATATAGTTAGTCCGAAATTTGCCCTATGAGAATCCCCAAATATCTCATGCTAGTGAGGTCCCATTTCATGGGATACCTTCCTTGAAGTGTTGATGTAGGGCTATAGTGGAGACACAGTGTTTCTGTTTTGTCTTTATTTAACGTATACCCAGATATCATTGAGAACACATCTAGCTGCCTCATCAGCTGTGGTAAGAAATCTTCTGGTATGGACATGTATACCAAAATATCATCGGCATACAAGGCCACTTTGTTCTCCCTATCCTTCACCTGTATTCCATGTATCTGAGGATTCTGTCGAAAACTCTCTGCCAAGGGCTCGATGTACAGAGTGAAAAGGAGTGACAAGAGGGGACAACCCTGTCTTGTACCCCTCTCCAAAGTAAACCCTGTAGAGATATGTCCATTTGCTCATACATATCCCATGGGTTTCTTATAAAGCTTAAATAGGTTTGTGGTAAAGTCTTCCGGGACACCAAACCCGGAAAGGACCCTCCTCAGAAAAGACCAACAGACTTAATCAAAAGCCTTTTCTGCATCTAGACTCATGAGCAAGGATGGTATTTTACAATTGTTAATATGGTCTACTATATGTATAGTTCTTCTAAGATTATCCTGGGCCTGTCTGCCCGGGACAAATCCCATCTGATCTAGGTGAATCAAAGATGGTATGATTTCTTGAAATCTATGGGCAGTTATAGATGCATATAATTTATAGACATTGTTTAGTAGGGAGATGGGATGATCAGCTGGGCATTTGGAGGGGTCCTTTCTGGGCTTGGGAATTACCGAAATGACATCTTGTGCCCAGGAAGGGGTGGTTCCCCTTCTCCCTTAAAAACTTCCTGCATCATTTGAAACAAGAGAGGTTGCACTAGTTCTGTAAAAGTTTTGTAGAAGTCAGCTGCAAGGCTGTCATGACCTGGGCATTTTCCTGTTTTAATCTTCCCTATTTCTGTTTTGAGCTCATGACGTGAAGGGTTTAGTAAGATTTATTCTCTGCTGTTCCATAAGTGTTGGAAGCATTATTTTCCCCATAAAATCTTCTGTCAGGGTATTTGGGACAGAAGGGCCAGCCTTATATAATTTAGCATAATATTCTCAAAAAGCCTCCACAATGTCCTTTGTTTTTGTTAAAACCTGACCCGTATTTGGGTGCATGAATTGGTTAATCATAGCTTTCGCTCTTTGTGCTTGTAATCTTGCTGCCAATAACTTTAATGAGCTTGGGCCACCTTCATAAAATTTCTGCCTCAGAAAAAACAGTTTTTGCTCCACCTGGTAATCAAGCAGATTCCATAATTGTTTTTTTAAAGGTATTTAATTCCTTATGTCTGTCCCTATTACACTGTTTCTTTTGTTCTTCTTCTAACAATTTTATTTTATTCTATAAACCTAATTTGATAGCTTCTCTGTCTCTTTTTTTTTTGCTGATATTTCAATAAACTTTCCCCGTGGGATGGCCTCTGCCGTATCCCACAATATACTTGCTGTAATTTCTGGGGTAGTGTTTTCTTCTAAGTATCTCTCATATGTGTCTTTTATTATTTTCTGGGTCTCCTCCTCTTTCAGCAGGGATATATTAAGCCTCCAAATCGTGTGTTTTTTTAAGTCTTCTAGGTCCATTGAAAGAAAAATAGGGGCATGGTCAAATAAGACCATATTTCCTATCCAGGTTGAATCCACTCACTGCATATCTTCTCTATGTAAGAGGAAATAATCAAGCCTAGAATATGTCCTATGAGGATTTGAGAAATATGTGTAGTCTCTTCTTGTCTTACACATTTGCTGCCATACATCCACCATCCCTAATTCCACTAGCAGCTTATGTAACTTTCTAGCTATTCTATTTGAATGTCTCAAGGCCTTAGATGTGGTGTCCAGCATGGGGGGTTGAATATCAGGTTAAAGTCCCCCCCCCACAAACCAGCATTCCTTCCACCCAGTTCTGTAGCTTTAAAAAGAACACTTTATAGTCATTATATTCAGAGACTGGAGGGAAGTACACTGACACCAGGGTAATCTTCTGACCCTATATAAGCCCTTCAACACTGCATATCTGCCCTCCCTGTCAGTCCAGATGTCCTCCTTTTGGAATTTTGCACCCCTCAAGACCAGTACTGCAGTCCCCCATCGCTCCCCCTTTTTATAAGTAGAGGCCACCACCTCCTCAAACCCCATCCTGGACAACTTCTCATGTTCACTTTGTGAGAGATGTGTTTCCTGCATGAGAGTGAAATCCACCATTGTCTTCTTAATATACAACAATATTTAACTCCTTTTAATAGGGTTATTTAGCCCATGGACATTGTAAGAGCAGATCAACATGTTCTTGTTAGTCATTTTACTGGGTAGAAAGAAGCTGTTTTGCTCTCACAGGTGACAATTTACCCATAATAAATCCACTGTTTTTGGACTAAACGTCAGTCCTTTTCAAGATCAAGATCATGATATTTTGTAGTCTTTAACCTATAAACCAATTAAACTTCAATTGAACAATAGCCAGTTGGTAGTCCCAGAAACTAGATCACTCCCAAGGTAGGAAACCCTACTATTCAGGTTTCTATTCTTAGCAAGACCCCCTCTCTGCCGGGGTGCCACCAAGTTGGGGTATTAGTGTTTCTCCTCAGACAGAGGATATCTCCCCCTGAGCCAGGTGCTCTTTCTAGAATTGGCTTTTATATAATTGGCAATGCATCACAGATCTTTACAACAGTGTAAATTGTTCGCTTTCCCTTCTGACCTCCCAACCCTCAAACCCCCTTATCTGTTTATGAATATTTTATGTTCTATTTCCCCAATAAGTTTTTATCTGAAATGACAGATTACCTTTCCTATGAAATAAGTCATATTGAGCTTTTCATCTTTTCCCCTCACTCAGTTCAGCTTCAGACAAGTAGTCCCACCTTTTCTTGCTAAGGAAGTTTTCAGGTAAGGAGAGCAGTAACTTACACACCGAGGAGCTTAAACATGTCCCTTAAAGAGAATTTCTCTCCTATAAACCCTTTTTGAAACCAGTGATTCATGTCCACGACAAGTTCTGAGACCAGATGTTCTGCAGTTTTGTAATATTTATAATACAATCAGCACAATTCAAAGAAGGGCTAATTAAGCAATAGTGTCTATTCATTTCTCCTCGCTCTCCCTCCCCCCCGGATCATGAGCCTCTCTCAGCAACTGGAGCTTTCAAAACTTTTTGGTGAGGCAGATCCAGGGGGAACATTTATTTTTCAGCACCTTTACTTTATGGCTTAAATTCAGACTTCCTCTCCCATTCTAGAAGGTAGCTGTCTCCTCGCTTGTCAGCGTGTTGGATTAGTGCTGCTATGCATCTTTCTGCTTCATTTACACTCAATCTAGCAGCCCCCCCTTCCTCTGATGTGCCACTGCCTGCCAGTCTGGGTGGAAACAACATCCTGCAGCTCTCCGTTCCATAGGGAAGTCAGGGATTTGCATTCCTCTTTTTATGATGTCTTGTTTTGGTTCTTGAGCAGTTATATATATTACAGGACCTGTCTCCCAAATAACTCTCAGTGGTGCTGGAAAGGGAGTCTGAAACTTGATGTTTTGTTCCTGAAGTACTTTCAAACTGGGGGAATATCATTGTCTGGCACTCTGTATCTCTAGTGGTAATCAGGATCGAGAGTTAGTTTGGGATCCAAGTATTTCAGTGTGTTTTGGGACCAAGCTCAGTGCAGTATGTCCTCCTTAACTTTGTAATTTGCACACTTTATAACTATTTATCTAGGGTGCACCTCTGAGGTCAGTCAGTTTCTTTACCAGTGAGTGGTGTGCTCTTTCAGTTTGTAGAGTGTATGTTGAGGGGAGGTTCAGTACATCTCTGAGAAGATTTTCTGTAAACTCTGCCATTGGATATGTTTCCACCACTTCATTTAAATCATAGATTCTCAGGTTATCTCTTCTAGATCTACTTTACAGATCCAGAGCTTTGGTATGCAGCTCTGCTGTTTGTTACAGGAGTAGCTTCAGGACACTTCCCAACTATTGTGTGTGATCCTCCGTGGTTGCTACTCATTTCTCCATTTGATCCATGCAGCCTTCTAATTTTGTAAGTTTATCTGAAATACTTTTGAACTCTTCTGATTTTCTGCTCTGGAGCCCTGTGTTTCACTGAGCAAGGCTTCAAATCTATTACACAAAAGATGTCCCAGTTCTCCATCTGTATTGTGCTCAGAGCCCCTAATGCTGGATGGGGATCTGCTTCTCTCTTTTGGCCCTTGGCCATTATTCAATCTGTTGGCATCCTCAAACACAAACCCTTTTTAAGGAGTCATTTTTGAGCCCCTCCTACTCTTTGGACCACCGCTCGCCATTTCCACCAAGTTGGATGCCGATTAGCTTTTCAGTGGGGATTTTTAAATAGATTAAATGAGTCAGATAGCACAGAGCCACTGCTTCCAAGTATTTACAGGTCCATGGCGGAACTGGAAGTCTCAAAAAAAATTGTTTATTCTTAAATGGAACATCCACTAATACATCTGGACCATTTCCAGAAGTAAAATCACTTAACTGAGCCCAAGTAGTAGGTCTCTGTGATGTCATCAACTCCCTCGATGGAAATGCAGACTTAGTTGTGGATGTTCACCCATCCACTATTTTTTATGGTATATGGTTGTTTTTATATGTTTTTTTTATTTGTTTTATGTTTTTTTTCGTTACTTGCCGTAGGCGCTGTTCCCGTTTCCCTCTGGTGCTTCTACTTGCACCGTTCCCGCTTATGCTCCATTCTACTCCTCAGCATGTAATTTTTTTAAATCGGGAGAAAAAGAAAGCAATTGTTTTGAAAGGGAGCCATGTATGGCTCTCCGGTAATCATTCCGACTTCTAAGTCAGTGGCTCCACTGCTTGGCTACTTCATCGGCGCTGCCATGTTTTTTTCTAGAGAGCATTGTCTGAGCCAATCAGGCAGCAGGTCAAGGGAAAAAAGTTGTTGTACTATTGATGTGACATCAGAACGATAGTACAACAACTTTTTTCACCTTTGAACTGTACTACAACAAGATTTCAGTAGTTGCTGAAATCCATTGACAATAGGCAGCACCCATATACTATAAAAACTTATCTAGCAAAATTCTACATCTTGTTACCACAACCTTTTTACATATCAGCATGAACGAGTGGAAGTATATATATTATAGGGGCACGGTCACACCCCTATATTTAGGGTTATGAAGGCACTTCTATGTTAAACTCAAAATTGTGCACATTAATAACTTTGGACCCATTCAATGGATTTGAATGAAATTTGGTATGTGCAGTGGGGCATTGTAGATCTCTTGATTTGCCAAACTTCGTTTTGGTCAGACTTACATTTTTTGCTCACCAAAATGCTGCAAAATGAACTTTTCACCAGTTTTGTGGTCAGTTTTTTGGATTTTATCCATGGTGCTGCACAGCCATTGTGTGGTGTGCCAGTCTGCAACATGGCACATTGAAAGAGCTTAGGTCAAGGAACATGCCACTTTTTGTTTGGTGAAAAAATACTAATCAACTCAAAAGTTATTAAAGTGTTAAGTTCCCATTATATGTCTAGGGAAACATTTATATGGCTATTTTGTGAAAGAAGAATGGGGCTTTGGCCATCTGGTCCCTCCTCATGGTCAAAGAATTTGCAGGTCTGTGATCAAAGAATGTTTGATCACAAGGAATTCTTTGATTGTGATGGCCATCTTGTTTTAATTTTGCGGTCGGAAAAAGACAAATATCTCAGCTCAGGGGTGACTTCTGAAGTAAAACTGTGATAGGTTTTACTCAGAGGTCTTCCCTTTATCGAGCCATGTCTGTGGTTTCTTGTAATTCTGTCAAAAAATAGAATGTCAAGGTTAAAATTCTTTGATCATGGCTCGCTAACGATCTTTGATCGCAAGCCTGCAAATTCTTTGATTGTGATATTGTTTGACAGCGATCTTTGATCACGAGGGAGGAACTAGATGGCCATATTTAAAATCATATATCTCAGCCCAGGGGTGACTTATGAAGTCAAACTAAAATAGGTTTTGCTCAGGGGGCTTCATTCTATTGATTCATGTCTGTGGTTAATGTGCTTCACTGAAAAAGTTGAGTTTTAACATTTTTTAATTCTTTGATTATGAGCCTGCAAATTGTTTGGTCACAAACCTGCAGATTCTTTGATCACAAGATTCTTTGATAGTGATCTTTGTTCACAAGGAAGGGACCAGATGGCCAGATTTAGAGGGACCAGATAGCCCAATTTTCACAACTTTTAAAATTAAATATCTCGGAAACGGTTTGGTCTTTTAACTTGAAATTTGGAGGGTTTTGAGAAGATGTGCTGAAGATATGAATTATGATATTTAGGTGTCAGAAAATGTATTTGTTGCTGAGATATTGTGTGGTGCAGTTTAAGTTTTGCAGAGAGCCTTTTGCATTGTGGCATTGGCTTGAAATTTATAGGATAACTAGCCTTACTGCCATGGACATAATTTTCAGTGGTTAGGTGTGTAAAATGTAAACAGGTATGGAATTATGCCACTCTGATGAATGAAAATCTCAAACTTTAAAATGTAATATCTCGAAAATGGTTTGATCTTTTAACTTGAAATTTGGAGGGTGTTGACTGGATGTCCTGCACATGTGAATGATGGTATTTAGGTGTTTGAAAATTAATTTGCTGTGGAGCTATTGTGTGACATACTTTATGTTTTGCATATAGCGTTTTGCATTGTGGTAGTGGCTTGACATTTATAGGGTCACTAGCCTTACTGCCATGGAGGTAATTTTCAGTGGCTAGGAGTCTGAAGTGTAAATAGGTGCAGAATTATGCCACTCCGATGAATGAAACTTTGTTTTGTTTCAAGCTGGTGGGAGTGTGGGGCCCTGATATGATATTCAGTACTTGTACTGTTATGTTAGGCAGAAATTTGTAAGCTGGTGGGAGTTTTACTTTTCTGCTTTCTCAAAAAGTAAGGAAATTCTATGCAAACAACTGCATTAATGCATAATTTAGTGTTAAAACACAAAATGTCAAGAAATTCGACCTTTAGGGTTGCCCCTGCTCCCACGCGTACCCCATACTCCTGAGATTGATAGATGCCAGGATGTATCATTGGAGTTGTGTGGCCTAAATGTCACCCTATTCTTCTTTACTGTGGCTTGTGAAAATGATTACACATGGAATGGGGTGACATTTAGGCCTCACAACCCCAATGACACACCCGGCATCTGTCAATCTCAGAAGGATGGGGGTACACTGAGGAGGAGCAGCCTAAAGGTCTAATTCCTGACTTTTTGTATTTTAACACTAAATGATGCAGTAGCAGTTTTGCATAGAATATATATATATATATGTGTATATATATATATATATATATATATACATTTTTAGTTATTTAACCAGGAGTAGCACACTAAACTGAAAGCTTTTTACAGCTGTGACCTGGGAGCACAGGGATGTTAAGTGACTTGCTCAGGGTCACACAAGATGTAAGTGGAGCTGTGGGATTCAAACCAGGTCTGGTCTGCTGGATGTCACCAGATTTGCAGCTCAGAACCTTAAATCACTGTGCTATGATATATATATATATATATATATATATATATATATATATATATTATAGTGGATGCGGTCATGCCACTATAGTTAGGGTTCAGTGGTCACCTACATACTAAAGTACTAAAGTCAAAAGTTTTGGCATTAATAACTTTTGGACCCGTTCAATGGATTTGCCTGCAATTTGGAATGTTTGGTGGGGCATGGTAGATCTCTTGATTTGCCAAATTGAGTTTCAGTTGGACTTACAGTGTTTGTGTATGAGAACACTGAAAAATGCAAAATTATCCATTTTTGGAGGCAGCTTGTGGGATTTTGAATGTGGCCCTGCATGGCCATTGTGTGTCATGCCACTCTGCAAGATGGCTCATTTGAAAGAGTTTTGGTGGCTGAACATGCCACTTTTTGCTTGGTGAAAAAATATTAAGGCATTCAAAAGTTATGCCACTTTTAAGTTCCCATTATAAGTCAATGGGAAAATTTATATGTATGTTTTGTGAACAAAGAATGGGGTTTTGGCCATCTGGTCACGCCTGGCGATCAAAGAATTTACAGCCTTGTGGTTCAAGAATCTTTGTCCCCTAGGATTTGTAAAAATTTTGATTGCGAGGTCCGCTGTCTTGTTTTCAATTTTCCGATTGGAAAAACACAAATATCTCGGCTCAGGGATCACTTCTGAAGTAAAACTTGGATGGGTCTTACTCAGGGGACCCCGATCTATCAAGCCATGCCTTTGGTTGCATCCAAGTTGGTCTAAAAATAGAGTTCAGAGCTTTTGAAATCTTTGTTCACAGCTCGCTAATGATCTTTGATCGTGAACCTGCAAATTCTTCAATCACGAGATTCTTTGATAGCGATCGTGCATCGTGAGTGAGGGACGAGATAGCCAGATTTTAAAATGATTTTTTTCAGCCCAGAGGTGCCCTACAAACTTAAATGTGGCTGAGTTTTGCTCAGGGGGCTTCGTTCTGCCCCATCTGAATAACAATAATACTGTATTACATATCCCTGGTAGTCTAGTGCCCCCCATCATAATAAATAATATTATCATGTGTAATGTCCTGGTAGTCTAGTGCCCCCCATGTGTATTTTTTTATCCCTGGTAGTCTAGTGGCCCCCCAAGTTGTATAAAATTATTGTTACTGTTACTGCTAATATCCCTGGTAGTCTAGGTCCCCCCATCTGTATGAAATAATATCCATTGTCATTGTACATATCCCTGGTGGTCTAGTGGCCTCCCTTCTCCATCATAATAAAATAAATCATCATTTTGTATTTTCTGGTAGTCTAGTGGCCCCCACCAGCTGTGCCAGCCCACCCAGCCCCCCATCCTTCTCCAGCCGGCGACTGGCGCAGCCCGCCTCTCATCTCCACGGCCAGTCGGCAACTGTGTGCATTACAATCAGTAATGAAAAAAGGCACTGAGAAATATTTTTAGAGCACCTCTTTGCATTACCACTCATAATGTAGGCAGTCAGTGGCTGGCCATGGAGGTGACAGGTGGGCTGTACCAATCGCCGGCTGGGGAAGCGTGGGGGGTTGCAGGGTGGGCTGGCATGACTAGGTGGAGGGGTAGGGGCCACTAGACTACCAGGAAATACAACATTAAGATTTATTTTATTATGATGGGGGGCTGCTAGACTACCAGGGATATGTACAATGACAATGGATATTATTTCATGCAGATGGGGGGTCCACTAGACTACCAGGGATGAAAAAACATACACATTGGAGGGCACTAGACTACTAGGACATTACACATGATAATATTATTTATAATGATGGGGGGGCCACCAGACTACCAGGAATATTTAATACAGTAATATTGTTATTCAGATGGGGCAGAACAAAGCCCCCTGAGCAAAACCCAGCCTCATTTAAGCTTGTAGGGCACCCCTTGGCTGAGAAAAGTAATTTTAAAATCTGGCCATCTCGTCCCTCGCTCTTTGTTCATGAGCCTGCAAATTCTTTGATTGTGAGATTCTTTGATCACCATATTTGATCGTGAGGGCAGAACAAGATGGGCAGACTTTTTATAATGCAGTAGATAGGGACATTTTACCAATCTTTAACACTGAATATCTTGGAAACAGTTTGGTCTTTTTACTTGAAATTTGCAGGGCGTTTACGGCATGTCCTGTGGCTGTAAGTTACTATTTAAGTGTCAGAACATTTTTTTTAGTGGAGATATGGCATGGCACAGTTTAAATTCTGCGGATAGCATTTTGCTCATGGTGGTGCCTTGAAATTGATTGGGTACCTAGTCTTAGTGTCATGGATGTAGTTTTCAGTCATTGTGTATGTTAAATGTCAACAGGTGTGGAATTGTGCCAGTCTGATGAATGAGCATGTCAAATTGTGACATCCTATATCTCGGACACGGTTTGGTCTTTTCACTTGAAATTTGGAGAGTGTTGATGGGATGTCCTGTAGATGTGAACTGCAGTGTTTACATGTTGGGCAATTTATTTTTTGTGGAGAGATTGCATGGCACAGTTAATGTTTTGCGGACAGCATTTTCTATTGTTCTACTACATTAACATTTGTTTAGTGGCTGGTAGTGCTGTTGTCAATGTACTTTTTAGTCATTAGGTGTGTAATGTGGCCCGACACTTACAAGTTGGTGGGAACGTGGGGCTCAAGGCCCACACTCCCTCAACTCTTTTCTTTCTACTTTTTCTATTCTTTCTTAAAAAAGTAAGGAAATTCTATGTAGAAACTTTATTAATGCATCAGTTAGGGATATTCTACAGTGAAAAAGTGAGAATTCAACACTAAGGTTCCCACCCTTGCATCCACCCCACCTTGGCCTCAACAAAGGCATCGGGCTGTGCATTGGGGTCATCGGACCTAACTCTCATCCCATTCTCCTACACTACCACCTCAGCTTGTTTACATATGGGATGGGTGACAGTGAAACGATAGCCCAACGCACAGCCTGATGCCTGCTGGTGAGGCCAGGTAGGGTAGGCAAAGGTGGGAACCCTAATGTCAAATTTCTCATTTTTTTTTGCTGTAGAGTAACCCTAACTGATGCAATAAGAAAGTTTTTGCATAAATATATATATATATATATATATATATATATATATATATATATAGATATATATATATATAGATAGATATAAATATATATCTCTTATCAACAGAATGTGTATATATATATATATATATATATATATATCTATATATATATATGGATATGCAACCCCGACAGGAAATATTGTCGTTATTTTTTGTTTGACTTCAATTGACCCAATAACATCATGAGTGGCAAAGCCACGGTGATGTTATTGAATAATATGACTACAAGAACAAAAATATTCACAATATTTCAGTAGAGGGTTGATTCATTATGCCATACCTCCAAAAAAGTGAAAAGAAAAGTAAATTCTTGCCATTTTTTGTTGATTATAAAAAAATCTAAAAGAAATCTATAAATGAAACACCACTCATTTAGTAGGTATTTTTCTCCTGATCAACTTTTTTCACAAAGTACCATGCTACTATTTTTCATTTTTAAATTATATGCATTTGTTTGTTGCTAAAAGTGAAAAAAAAATAATTTTCTGCAGTTTCTTTGCTAATTATAAACAAAACTAAAAGGTATATATAAATGAAACATCACTCATTTTGTAGATATTTTTGTGGTGAACAACTTTCATGCTCGTAGTACCATGCTATCATTTTTCATTTATAAGTTATTCGCATTTGTTTGTTGAAAAAGTAAAACAAAATAGCATTTTCTGCTGTTTTTTTGTTTATTATATAAAACTATAAAAGTTAGTCATAAATAAAACATCACTCATTTTGTAGATATTTTTGTGCTGAACAACTTTTGTGCTCGCAGTACCATGCTATCACTTTGCGTTTTAAAGTTATTCACATTTGTTCATCAAAAAAAGTGAAAAAGTGCACTTTTTGTTGTCGTTCAGCTAATTATATAAAAAAATAAAAGTTACCCATAAATGAAACACCACTCATTTTGTAGATATTTTTGTGCTGAACAACTTTTGTGCTCACAGTACCATGGTATCATTTTTTATTTTAAAGTTATTCACATTTGAACACAGTTACTACTGCTACTGAAGCTGAATATGCAAATGAGTTCTGAATGAGCCAGTCTCTACCTACTGTGTGGATAAATTTACATACAGTGAGGATAAATGCAATATCCTCACTGTAGGTCTGACCACCGTGAGAATATCAAAAATATTTGCCTTTTTTATCCTCACAGGTATGGCATAAATATACGTATATAAGACACACTGTCTTAGGGTAGCTGGTTCATTCCACTGGGGTGTGAAACAGACGAGGCATACTTATGAGTCCTGGTAAGATGAAACACGTGTCTATGCCATCTGTTAGCACCCTTTGTAAACTGTGTGAGAGGCATATGCAGCCCATGATGCTTTGCATTGTGTGGGTATATGTGATTTTGTATTTTCTTGAAACTTGGCTTCCCAGACAAATGCGCTTTGGGGTAACCCTTGCCTCAGTGTTTGTGCACAGAAGTTCTTTGTCTTTTAAATGTTTTTTTTATTTTAATGGGTTCACCACAATATAACCAAGACATACTGTCTTAGGGTAGCTGGTTCATTCCACTAGGGTGTCAAACAGATGAGGCATACTGATGAGTCCTGATAGGATGAAACACGTGTCAATGTCATCTGTTAGCACCCTTTGCAAACTGTGTGAAAGGCCTTTTGGAACCATGCAATTCTGCTTAAAGTTGAACCGGCATAACAATCTGTGGTGATTTACATATGCAACTCATGATACTTGCATTGTGTGGGTATGTGTGATTATATATATATATATATATATATATATATATATATTATGTAACTACGGTAGTGCTACCATAGTTAGGGTTGAGTGGCCATTTACATGTTAAGCCTAAAGTCTTGCACCTTAATAACTTTGCAACTGTTTGATAGATTTGCCTGAAATTTGGAATACATGATCAAGAATCATGTGTCTTGGGATGCACCAAGTTTTGTACAGGTTGGGCATATGGCTGCAGAGTAATTAAGCATGATCTGTGCGCGCATTTATGCTTTTTTGGAATTCTATGGTTGTCTCTACAGGGAGCATGGTTTACGCGATTTGTCCAAACTCTTCAGGGAACATGCAGCCAGGGTCCCTGATGTGCCTTTTGAAGAAGTTTTCATGAAAAAATATTAAACGGTTCAAAAGTTATTCAAAAAGGAAGTTCCCATTATAAGTCAATGGGAAAAGTTAACAAAAAGTTCGACAGTGTCACAAATGCAGTTTTTACTTTCGCAAATGGCCCTTTTACTGTCACAAATCCACCATTTTGTTTTCAGTTGGTGATCAGAAAAATGCTTGGCATTTAAATTTGTGACCCTCTAGCTAGCTAATTCTTTTTGTATTCACCTAGTCGGACCCTGAGGATGCTAGCCATGCCTTTATTTTGGGGTAAAATACCCCAGAAATATGTTTTTCAAATTTCTGGAAAAAGTACTTTCACAAAGTACTTGCACACTTGCAACACTGTCGAATGAATTTGCAAAAGCTTTTGCAAAGTTCAACAGTACTTTTCTAGGCTGTGGAAAAATTACAGCAATTCTTTGGCATCCTGCTATAAAAGAACGGTTTGGTGTTTTGGGTTGAAATTTGGAGAGAACACAGTCAATATCGCCCAGATGTGCTATTCAGTATTTTGTTGAAAAAAATATTACATGGCAGCAAAGTTACCGCACTCCAAAGGTGATACCTTTTCCCCTAGGATAACATTACGGCATCCGACACATTACAGGGATCCTTTGGCGCCCTGCTGCAAAACAACAATTTGGTCTTTTGGGCTGAAATTTGGAGGGAGGATAGCCAACATCCCACAGATGTGCCTTTTAGTGGTTTTGTGAAAAAAATATTACAGGGAGGCAAAGTTATGTTACTCTGAACTTCTCTTTTTTTCCCATAGGGTAACATTTAGGCATTTGCTGCTCCTTTCAGGGCCTGTATCTCGGAAACAGTGCAGAGATACAGTCTTTTTGTCACAAAACTTCTTAGCCCCCTAAACAGGGCTAAGTACAAAACTAGCCAGGAAAGGGATACTTCATATGACTTTTAAATTTTTTTTCTGTGTTATATGGTTCCTGAGATAGAAGCAATTTATTGTTCCAAGTCCTCATTTTCTGTTCCCGAGACCCATTATTTTTCATATATTCTCTGTACTCACTGTCTTTTATATGCAACTTTTGGGGAAAACTATTGTGTGCATTTCCATAACTCTTACCCTTAATGCTTCTGCTTCTGGTTCTGTACCTCTTTCACTTACTTTTCCTGTCTACGCCACCTTGTGTGTTACCCTTTGCGTTTTCCTTTGCGCTTCTGTTTCTGTAATTTTAACCATTTGTGTCTACAGTACTATTTATCTTTCTGTTTTGCTTTGTGGCAGTATGCTCATTACCATTTCTGTTTGTGGGCACTATGTTACTGTGTGACAAGAAGACAATATGCAGAGGGCCCGCACTCCTGTCGCTGGTCCCACCGCTGTATTACGTTCACTATTTCTCAGTAATGTTTATCTTCGTATTTCACTTTGTGTCACCATGCGCATTACCATTTGCATTTCTGGGCACTGTGTTAGTATATGTGAAGACATCATGTGGTGGTAGCGTGGGGTCTGAAGGGAAATTAGAGGCAAAAAACTCCATTTAATGCATCAGTTAGGGTTGTTTCACAGTGACAAAAGTGAGGAAATTCGGTGTTAGGGTTGAAAACCCCCCTTGGAGCCCCCAGTCCACCCCCAACCAACATTGGGGTGCGCATTGGGGTCTTCGGTCCTAACTCTCACCCATTCTCCTATACCTCTGCTTCTTTACACATGTGATGGGGTGAGAGTTAGGGCTGCTACCACAATGTGCACCTCAATGCTGGTTGAGAGTGAGCTGAGGGTCAGGAGTTTAACAACAGTCACTCACTGTCACGTGTAACAACTCACAACAAATAAATAGAGTTCATCTATAATATATATATATATATATATATATATATGAAAAACTCTGTTAATGCACCAGTTAGGGTAACTCACTTCCACAAAAGCAGGGAAATGTAGTGTTAGAGTTTCTAACCCTAACTCCCCACCCCCTGAGTAACAATGTGGAACCTTTGTTCTGACATGGAACCTTTGTTCTGATGTGGAACCTTTGTAAAGGAGTCTACGACTCAAAGGTATGTAATCTGATATCTTCAATAAAATAAAATATCAAATAAATAAATAAAAGGGCAAGATCACACAAGCAACTACAGATAGCCATCATCAGGTAAGACAAACAACATACAACTGTTTCCAGATGACACAAATGCAGTAGCACTGATGTCTTACCTATGTGGATTTGTATATGTGGCTGCATAAGCACTAGCTCCACAGTAGCATGTGCTTCTGCAGCCATACCTGTGTGTGTATGCCATACCATATGCATGAGTACATGTGGCTGAAGAAGCACAGGCCCTATGGGGCCTGTGCTTCTGCAAGCAGATACCGCATGGGGCCTGAGCCTCTGCAGCCAAAAGTACTAATGCACACTGTATGAGGCACCTCACTAGATAACATGACCCACTAGTGCATGGTTTTCAATATGCTGCTGAATAACTGAAAAACTGCTTATCCCCTTGAAATATTTGTAGATCCACTGCTGAAACCATGGTACTCACATTGCAACAGTACTTCTGTCTGCTTAACTGGAGGCCCCACAGAGGCCTACCCTTCTGGATCCCAAAGTGGCTGAAGAGGAGTAGGACCCTCAAGGTCCTGAGCTTCTGCAGTCAGAAGTACTGCTGCAGTTTCAGTGTCATGGATTTTGTGGTGTCTGCACTTTTGCACCTGGAGGTTGGTGTGTATGTCTTACATCTGCTACTGCAGAAGCACAGGCCCATCAATTGTATGTATGTCTTACATTGTCCCTAAGTATCTCAGACTACTGAAGCACTGGCCCCATAGGGGCACAGAGGAAAAAACTATTGTATTGTGGATATTGTGGATTTGCACCTGGCTGCAGGGACCTGTGCTTCTGTACAGAGAAGCAGTGTTGTGATTTAAGAATCATGGATTTCTATCTGCAGTGACAAGTGAGGGTGTATATCTTGTAGTTTGCATGCCACAGATACAAATCCATGATGGCAGCCCATTAGTGCTACTGCATTTGTGTCATCTGGAAACAGTTATATGTTGTTGGTCTTACCTGGTGATGGTTGTCTCTTGTTTCTGTGATCTTGTCCTTTTGCTGTTTTGGGGGTGGAGAGTTAGGGTTGTAAACCCAAATGCCACATTTTCCTACTTTTATGGCATTAAGTTACCCTAGCTGGTGCATTAAGAAAGTTTTTTTTGCAATGAATATATATATATACAGTATATACATCTCTCTCTCTTTCTCTCTCTCTCTCTCTCTCTCTCTATATATATATATATATATAAATATATAAAATAGGGTGCGGTGCGCCCTATTCTTCGAGTTGAGTAGTTACTTTAATGTTAAACCTCAATTTTTGTGCGTTAATAACTTTGCAACCATTCAACGGATTTGCTCGAAATGTGGAATGCACAGTCTGGTGTAGTAGATCTTTTGATTTGCCAAGTTGTATTTCAGTTGAACTTATGGTTTCTGCACAGCAAAACACTAAAAAATATGTTTTTTGCCACTTTTGACATGTTTTTTGCCCATGGCACTGCAACCACACCATGTGATCTTTTGGTCTGAAATTTGGAATGCAGAAAGGGTTTGGGTCAAGGAACAAGCCAGCATTGGTTTCGTAAAAAAATATTCATCTGTTTCAAAGTTATTCAATTTTTAATTTTTGGGTTCTGGGCATGCTCGGTTAACTCCAAGATTTATATGGTTATTTTTCAGACAAAGATCGGGCTCATGGTCAACAATTTTGTAGCTCACAGACTAGGATCCTGGTCCCCCAGAAAATTCCTTGCCCACGAGCCGCCATCTTGTTTTTCAGGTTTTCCCCAAAACAGAATGTTGTAGCTTTCTCCACAGGTGACTTTTTGGCCAGATGAGCCATGGATTTTGTTCAAGGTGACCCCCCTCTACAAAGCCATGCATTTGATTTGGCTTGTTTTGGTAAAAACATAGCTTTTTGAAAAGTAAAATTTCTTTGACCATGACTCGCTAGCAATCCTAGTCTGAGAGCTGTCAAAATCCTAGTCCGCAAGCTCACTGTCAAGGATTTTACTCTCTCGCAGACTAGGATTTTAAAAACTTTACCATTACATTGCTAATGAACAGTTTGGTATTTTTACTTCAAATTTTCAGGGTATTGTGGGGATGCCGTACAGGTGTGAATTATGCTGTTTAGGTGTTGGGGAATTAAGCAGTTCCATAGATATGCAATCACGAATTTCAGATTTTCTCCATAGGATAACATTGTGGTGCCCATTGTTTTTTGGCCCCCGTATCTCGGAAATGAAGCAAGATATAGACTTTTTGCTACTGGTGGCTTAGATCACCTGTAGGTGCTCTAACCTGCTGGAACAAGATCTGAAACTGTAAACTTCACCTGCAGTGGATTTTTTATCGTAGGTTGCAAGATTAATGACATATTGGCAAATTTGTGTCACAAGGGTTCAAAGGATGACTTCGAAGTGCTTTTTGGTGCCCATAGCTTGTAAACAATGTGAGATATGGATCTGGTCAATCTTATATCGTATGAAGTACTCGACCCTACTGCCCTACCCCCCAACCATCAACACACCAACAGGGATTTGGTGTATCATGGGGTCATCAGGCCCAACTCTCACTCTAGTCCATGTGCAAACAAGCTGACATGGTACAGTATAGGAGAATGGAGTGAGAGTTAGGCCTGATGACCCTATAGAACACCCCAATGCCTGTTGGTGTGTGGATGGGTGGGGGGTGGTAGGGTTGCTAATTAACCTTTGAACAGATTAATATTTTTTCACCAAACCTTTAAAAGGCACATCAGTGACCCAAGGGCTTTCTACCCTTAAAATTTAAGCCCACAACAAAAAGCCATTTCTGAGATCCAGGATGACAAACAAATGTCAAAAAAATCCTGATTGTTCTGTTTTTAACACTTTATATCTCAGAAACCACTAAATGAATCCCCACTACATTTGGCAGATCAAGATATCTACTCATAGAGAATGTGCTTGCCAAATTTCATGCAAAACTATTGAATGGCTCCAAAGATATTAACCCTCAAAGTTTGAACTTTAACATATTATGGGGTGCTGCCACACCCCTATAGTTAGGATTGAGTAGGCACTTTAATGTTTAACCAAAATTTTTGCACATTAATAACTTTGCAGCCTTTGAATATATTTGCATGAAATTTGGAATGCGCAGTGTATTGTGGTAGATCTCTTGATTTACCAAGTTACATTTCAGTCGAGACCTATGTTTTCTGTTCAACAAATCACTAAAAAATGCCTTTTTCACCACTTTTGAAACCTTTATTTGTCCATGACACTGCAACCACACCATGTGGTCTTTTGGTCTGCAGTTTAGAACGTAGAAAGAGTGTGGGTCAAGGAACAAGTCAGCATTGGTTTGGTAAAAAAATATTAATCTGTTCCAAAATTATTATATTTTTAATTTTGGGGTTCTGAGCATGCTCAGTTCACTCCAAGAACTATATGATTATTTTTCAGACAAAGATTGGGTTCACGGTCAAGGATTCTGTAACTTACAGACTAGGATCCTGGTCCCCCAGAAAATTCCTTGTCTGTGAGCCGCCATCTTGTTTTACAGTTTTTCGCCAAAACATAATCTTGTAGCAGTCTCCATGGGTGACTTTTGAGCCAAATGAGGCATTGGTTTTGTTCAGGGTAACCCCCCTCTACAAAGCCATGCATTTGGTTTGGTTCATTTTGGTCAAAAATTCCCTTTTTAAAATGTAAAAATTATGACCGTGACTCACTAGAGATCCTAGTCCACGAGCTGTCAAAATTCTAGTCCATGGCACGCTGTCAAGGATGTTTCTACCTTACTGACCAGGATTTTAAAAACTTTACTTGCATTGCTAAAGAACGGTTTGGTCTTTTTACTTGAAATTTGCAGGGTATTGAGGGGATGCCCTACAGGTGTGAATTATGCTGTATAGGTGTTGGGGAATTAAGTGGTTCCATAGATATGGTATTACAAAGTTCAGATTTTCCCCATAGGATTACATTGTGCCACCCATTGTGTTTTTTACTGGCCATAGCTCATAAACAATGTGAGATACAGATTCAATTGATCTTTTATGTCATGAGCAGTGCTCATTGTCATGATTACAAGGACACTTTAATTTTTTTCTAGCTGCTACGGTTCATGAGATATCAGCAAATTAGTGTTACAAGGGTTCCTTGTGCTATAGGGCTGCTGTATGGCTCTGTAGCTATGCGTAAGTGGGAGCAAAAGGCCCAGAGGGCCCATGCTTCCACAGATACATATCGTTATGCAGAAATTCTGGCCCTGTGCTCCCATCAACACGTGCTATTTACTACTTGTATTACACTTTTTCTAAAAGTAAGGAAATTCATTGCAAAAAAACTTTGTTCAATGCATCAGTTAGGGTTAAAGTAACACAAGTGGGAAATGAGATGTTAGAGTTGAGCCCCTAACCTTCCCCAACACCCCATCCCCCTTTTCCACAGACTGAAAGGTGCCGGGGTGTGCCATGGGGTCATGATGCCTATCTCTCACCCCAATCTCCTTTACTGTGGCATGTCACCCTGTTTACACATGGAATGGGGTAAGAGTTGGGCCACATGACCCCATGGCACACTCTGGCACCTGTCAGTCGGTGGAGGAGGGGGGTGGGGTGTTGAGGGGGTTAGGGGCTCAACCCTAACATCTTATTCCCTCACTTTTGTTGCTTTAATCCTAACTAATGCATTAAACAAAGTTTTTTCAATGATATATATATATATATATATATATATATATATATATATATATATATATATAAATAAATATATCTTATCAAGCATTCACACACATATCATTCCTCTTACCAGTCCATAAATACACCCTTTCTTATTTTTCCTGCAGTATATAGTCAATATCCTGCTGCTCCTGAAATCAGCAAAAGGACCAGGTGCAGTTTGATAAAAAAGTGCAGTATCAGTTCAACGCAAGACACTGTCTTGTCTTATGCTGGTAAAATCATTTTGTGAAAGAAAACTAGAATGACAAAATATTATGGTTCAAACCCCAACTCCTCTGTGACAGAAAACAATTATGGGAAACCCCTATAAATTGATATTTCCTTGTATAGGGTGGGGAATTAGACATGATGGGCCTGGAGACTGCATTGAGCCCTTTCCCACTTTAATGTTAAGCTTATTTTAGGAGGGCCTGGATATATTTTTAAGTCAAAATCAGGAGCTTCTCAGAGACAGGTTTGAGAGGGAGATATATGCTTTGCAGTATGTTTTTAAACTAAACTAGGGAATAACCATAATATGGTTCTTTATTTTACTGTAGTAGCCATATTATTATTTGTCTTAATCAAGGTATACCTCATTTCTTCCTAGATGCTGAAATCCTTCCTTTTCATCAAACATTAGTTTATAATGAATATTTTTGCCTATGCTTACATAAATACACACACGATTAACTCATTCTCTCCCGGTAGTCATTTTGGTTCAGGTTCAGCAATGGATGGTTCCTAGACCATATGGCAGCTATGGGACTGAAGGAGTTAAAAAAAACAAATTTAATCATTTAACCTTTTGCCTTGTTGTGTTTTGCCCTGTGCTCTGACCCTTATCCAGATCTCAAACCCAAGTCACCAGCATTACAAAGGTAATTTTAAAAAAAATCCATATGTGAGAGCTAGCTGAATATGAAACAACATTAATTAAAATTATTAACACTCATACCTTTAGTGCCTCCTCCAATAATCAGATGGACTAGATTGTCAACATTACCAGTCCTGCAAGTTAAAAAGGCTCATAGTAGTCCCCAAAAGGCAAGGCAAGCTCTCCACTGTCTGATGATTCTTGTGCCCCCCTCCCCAGTCTGGTGAAATACAGAATTTCAGCAGAACAGCAGTTGTCCTCCACAGTTATAGTGCATCACTATAGGAAGCCTCCATTTTTCTAACCGACCCAGCAAAATATAGACCCAGAACTAGTAGTAGCCAGATCACTAATTTCCTGTCAGTTTAACATGTTTTTGGCACTGGCAGGAACCTTTAAAATTAAAAAAGCAAAATCCATGTTGTCCCAGGCCTCCCAATTTCCCAAATCACGATACATCAGACAAGACATAACAGAACAGTGGCAGAGAAGTAGGTAATTCTAATTCACAACCCTGTCCCCACTTGCTGTACTGCTCAAGTATGTGGAATTGTTTGTCTCATTGCTAGCACTTCAGCTCCAGCAGTAGTGAGCAGGGAAAAAAATATAAAAGTTCCTGAGCTCCAAAATGTAATGTCCCAACTGACAGACCAGGCCCCCTCACACACACACACACACACACAGTCTTGACATTAACAATATAACTCTCTGCAATGGTGTTGTTTAGGCAAATGCTTTTCAAGCTTAGTTACTGAATAAAATAACAGTTCAGTCTGGTTTATTATAGCTCATGTCATGTGGATACACTATATAATACAAAGTCAGGAACCATGGTTTGGAATGTTTAGAGCAAGCCACTGCCCATTCCTCTGTGCCAATAAATTAAAATCACATTCTGCAGGGAATTTATTTTGAACAAAAGGGTACTCTCACTTTGTTGTTCAAATGACTGCATGGTGGCCTGTGAGATGCACTTGTAATCGCTCGGTCCTTCCACGCAGGGAGAATGAAATATTGACTGGCATAAGAATAGCAGAGAGGAGTGGGGATCCTGATACTCCACCCAATGTAATCCCATAGAATTCTGCTGGCTGCTGGCTCAGGGACTTTCACTTAAAGTAAAAGTAATTTATGGTTTTGTATGGGAAGTGCTGGATTGGGATTCCAATTGCGTCATGTCAGGCTGAGTTGTACATCTCTCTCTTGGCTTTAATCCCTTCCTGCACCTTTGCCATCAGCTTGTTGCTGCTCAATCTGAAAAAAAAAACCCTATAAAAGAGTAACTACACCAGTAGAGTGATTGTCTACTGTGATTTGAACTAATTTATATACAAGTAGAACCCCAAATATCCAAACCGCTTGGGCAGCTTGAAAGAGTTTGGATAATTGGGCATTTGCTAGATCGCGGCCACCATTTATTTCATTGGGTACTCTCACTTTACAGACAGTAATAAAAGAGCCATACAATCATTTTTACCCAGTTGTCAGTTTATCAGACAGAGACAAACATTTCCAAATAAAATGATTCCCCACCATCATACATTTGTAACTGGAAAATAAAATGCAGGTAGAGTAACAATCTTGTAACATCCAGCAGTACTTGACTCTGTTCCCAATCTGCAGCCATGCAGTCATTTTTTCACAGTTGTCACCAGCTTATTTGAGCCAGATATTTCCAAATAAAATCTTTCCCCATTACAGTACATTCATAAATGGAAAATAAAATGCAGGTACAGTAAAAATCTTGTAAAATCCAGCAGCACTCAGTTTTGATCCCGTTCCCTTCCCACCCGCTCACTTGCTCCCTTGAAAATTACATTGTCATTTTCTCCTTCTACAGACTCCTTCAAGACATACTACTTCTGTTTTATTTTTTCTTCTTTATTTATTAAATAGAAGTTTCCAAACCCAATTATTAAAAAGAAGTCTCTAAAACCACCACCTGACATAGCTGTCTAGCCCAGCTCGTACTCATGGTTCAATGGTGTGGTTCAATGCCATAACCTGGCTACACTACAAATACTTTTTTAAAACAAAATATTATTTAAGAAATGATGGCAGAATTGTTTTATACTGTACTTTTCAGCCTCCTGAACACTGAAACTCGCTCTCTAAAAGGTGCCACCATGTTCAACAGTTGATCTTATTGAAATGTTGGGTCCCAGCAAATAAGTTCATTAGACAGGGTGGTTCAGAATATCAAAGTTCATTAGATAGAGGTTCTACTGTAACTCAGATTATCATCATTTACCACATTAGCAAGCACAGCAGCAGAAAACATTACCAACTTTACCATGCATCCATATTTTCAACACAAGTGGCACACAATTCTTTTTCCCTGGTTGAATGTGACTGCATTGATGACTAACCAATGATGATTAAAAACAAACACACACACACACAAACAAACAAAAGGAAGTGAGAGGAGATAGAGGACATTATGTTGCTCAGCTGATGTGGGGTTCCCTGAGAGCTAGGGCCCCATGCCAGTGCACAGTTCACACAGTGGTAAGCCCAGCCCTGACTGTAATAAGAAGCTCAATTCAAAAAAACAGAAAAAAAATGTCTAAAACAAACCTGATGTTTAAAGAAAGAAAAAAAAATTCTAAAACAACCCTGCTGTTGGTTTCTAAAGAAGAAATTCATTACCGCACTACTGTCCAATGAGAAATAAAAGTATTTGTCTCTCTCTCTCTTTTTTATTTCCAAAATACCACTTTAGATACTGTTTTGATCTGTTATTCAGTGGGAGGGAGATTAATTACACTTTATTTATTTATTTATTTTGCAAAAATGTTTCACCAGAAAAGACAACATGAGCTGAGAAAACAGCTTGTTTCCCAGAAGTGTCCATGCAGAGGTGGTTACAGAAGTTGGGAGAACAGACAGCAAACATAAGCACTGTAATAAAAGTACAGTAACTGAAAATCCTACAAGTGCTCAATGGCATAGCTAGATAGTACATAGTATGATTAACACAGGAAATACTAATGAAGTGCTAGAGGTTGGGAGTTCACACGGCTGATAAGTGCAGTATGAGCCCAAGGGGGCTATTATGGGTCAGTGAAGTAGAGTAGTGTGTTGAAGAGGGGGTAACAAGAGAATGAGTGACTGAGGGCATGTAGGAGAGATTAAACAATGAATATGTGCCCCTTCCAGATATTAAGAGCCCTGCAAGGAGATGAGGACTCAGACAGTAAGGGAGGATGGAGTGGGGAGGAGGGGTTGGGGGCCAAGAAAAACTTGATCTGCTAGAATGCTAGTGACCTGGTTAGGGGGATGAAACCAGGTGGAAAAGAAGGGAGCAGGAGGGGGGATAGAGAGGGGGAAGTGGAGAGAGCAGAGCCATACAAATTAAGAAGCAAACTGATTTTACTTTATGCTTTTCCTGTAATTCACATTCTTTGCAGTAAGAGCAGGAACGCAAGATGTGGAAACCATGCCAATGCCAAATTTGCCTAACAGCCAACCAGTGTTATTGCCGATTAATGCAGAGGTAGGTGAACAGTGTGTGATTTAGTAAATCAAACAAAGAACACAATAATCTTAGTTTTTGCTAATTTATTTATGTTTCTCTTCTCTTTCATTTTGTTCCAGGGAAACCCCACTGATGCCAAACTTGCCAAACAGGGTAAACAGAAGACTGGAAAAACCTACTGATGTCCAAATTTGCAAACAGCTGTTTTTGCAGATTGGGGGGAAAATGAGATTGGTTTGTTGGTTATTCATAGTTTTCTTGTTTAATATATGGAACTCCCTATGCTCTGAGCCTATATTAAACTCCTCATGATCCAACTTACCTATCTGTCTTCTTCTCCATTATTGCAATGCTCCTGTCTATCCTTTCTACTATATAAACAAGCCAGAGCCAGGAATGTTGCCTTCCCTGAGAGGTTTTCTTTCCTTTCCACATTTGTATTGTATCACTGATACTTATTTTTCTTCCACTAAGCAAATTAATCCTAAATATAGCTTTTCCAACTTTTTCCTCTCATCACTCCTCTCATGACCCTCCATGTAGCAAATGGATAATGAAGGTTCAGGTGCTCCCCCCCAACCACCACCACCAATCATGTGGAAAATGTTTTGTTTTTGTCTTCATTATTTTCAGTCAGTGGTCCAACTCTCAGATGTTCAAGGAGAGAAGCAGAAACCTTTCCAGTGAATACTGAGCTGCCCAGCCATGGAGCTCTGTAGCCCTTTAGTCGGGTGGGTGGGGGTGAGTGAAATTGAATAGTTTGGCAGAGACAGCTAGGGAAAATGCAGCTCTTCATCTACACAACTTTTTGTGGATTGTTGCTCTCTCCAGGTAAGGTACCCCACTCATCCAAAAGGACAGATCCTCCTTGAGATGTAGAGTTTAATCCTGCTTCTCTGATCCTAGGCTGAATTATTGGGGAACAGGGGAGGTGGCACCTGAGATGAAGGTATGATCATTGCAGACCAGTTTTCCCCAAGGGTGAGCAAGTCATCAACAGCTGGTGTCGGGGAAATGGGAGCAAGTTGTTCATCCTGAAACTAGATTGCATATACTATAGAGATAACCATCGTGTGATGCAGTACTGACTGATGCTGTCTGCCAGCAGCTGAAGTCTCCCTTTCAGGGTCCTTTGCTCTGGTCTGTCATTCAGTTTTCAGATCTGAGCTGGCTTATTAATGTACTTGTCTGACAGTTGTTGGCATCATTTGTGGTATTATAAAGTGAGAATCCAGTGGCTAATTCTGAATTTGCAAGGCATGGCAGTGCATGCATTCAGCAATTATTTCTTCATATCGAAGGGAAAAAAACCTGATATGCTCCTCTTCTGCAGGTCTTCAAAGAGCAAAACATTGTATTTGAAGGTCGGACCCACTTCCTCTAACACACTGAAAATGTGGCTTGAGCATTGTATAACCGCAGATTTTAATTTTTTGGGGGGGAAGCCAACTGACTCATCGGCAACTGGTAGTTTAACCCTTTGGAGGAAGGTAGGAGGGAAATAGCAGTAGAGGTGGAGTCTATACTCCTAGATTTGTTACCTGCTGGGTGTCAGACTGTGGCAGTTGAGTACAAATTGGTTACAAATCTCCTTCATACAGAAAAGCAATACTTGACTCACCATTAAAGCTGGTGGGACAAGCACAAGTCACTTTTATGACAATCGCATTCCAATTGGCACATGCATGTCCCCCTGGTGGATTTAAGTGTCAGAAGGGCTCTCCTACCATTATAATGATTACAAAAACACTCACATTGGGCTGGCAGTGTTAGAAAGTACTGCTTTTTTCTCCTCTCTGTCCCAGTCCAATACTCTAAATATGTGTACTTTAACACTGTGAGCAGCTAGCAGGACTTTTCCCCACGGCTGGGGTATCCCTATTGTACAGCATCAGTGCATTTGCAACACAGGTGGCTCTCTAGTTATTGAGTTAGCAAAACTCTGGGACTCAGTAGAAGGTCAAAAAGGTGTGTGTATATTTCACTTCGCACTAGTGAGTTACTACCATTGTGCAGTTGTGGTCCCTTTAGCACTGAAGCCCCAACATGCCCATCGAGATTACAGGTGCAATGTTGATTTTAAAATGCACCCCAGGACCCTTAGATGATTAAGATCAGTCAAGTAAAATAATCTATAAGTGTGCGTTCATTAATTAATCATTAGTATGTACTGAAAATAAGAATTCAGCAACTCAGTATGGATGGAGAGAGAGAGAGAGAGACGCAACCTGTGTGTTACTTTTATCGCTTTGTGGAGATATTACAATATAACCTATTTAGATAAGTGTAATTTTCTGGGGGCTCTCACTCACACTGCAACCATCAGCATAAGTTCAGCTGTGGCTGCAGAAGTCAAGAAAAAGCATGGTTCTGATACAGAGAACGCGGTGGAAGCACTCTTCTCGCTAAGCTGGTCACCTGGGATTTGGGTGCCAAGAAAAAGTATTTCTGGGGATAATTGCAAAAACCAAACAGCAGAGCCTAGCTAAACAGAGCCATTTAGCTGGGTACTGGTGTTTGTTTTGTAAAATGATGGTGGCTTGCAAAAAAGAAACAGATGTTGCGAGAATGAATCTTTTTTTTGCTAGATCAAATCCTTTGTCAAACTGTTTCCCTTTATCCTGAAAAGTGATATTCCCTTTGAAAACAATGGGAAATGGAAAATTTCACAGCTTTGTAACAGATAGATATTTGTTTGCAAAACTAAGCATACCTGTACTGTTAGCTAAACTGTTTCTACCATTAAAAAACAAACTAAAATTCCACACTGTCTGGATGCAGGGTGATGAGGAAAAAATATGCAAAAAGTGGTGACTTTATGACTTTTAGCACTGTCCTGATCTCAGAATCTGCCCTTCCAACCAGAATGAAACTTGCCACATCAAGAGATCCTCCCCCACAGGACAGCGCATACCAAATTTTGAGCAAATCCATTGATCGGTTGCAAAGTTATTAAAGTGCAAAATCTGAGGTTTAACACTGAACATGCTACTTATCCCTAACTATAGGGGTGCTACTGCACATATATATATATATATATATATATATATATATATATATACACTGTATATATTTATAAAATAGGGATGTGGTTGCACCCTATAGTTAGGGTTCAACGGTCACTTCTATGTTAAACACAAAATTTTGCACTTTAATAACAGGAGCTGAGTGAGAGTCTGTGGGGGTGTAGTGGGGGTGTGGGCTGGTGGTGGGTGCTGAGTGGGAGGTGGGGACTAATTGCTGAGGTGTCATTTTCTTTTACAGGTTAAAAAAATATTAAGGACTGTTTTCTTTATTTCAGGTTATTGCTTGAACTGGAGGGTGGGGGATGGCACAAGGCACCAAGGATCAACTTTTAAATATTGGAGACAGTAACTGGAGTGTGGTGGGTGCCATTATATACCAGGGATCAACTTTCAAATAATGGGGATGGTGATCAGAGGGTTAGGGTGTCACTAGACACCAGGGATCACATTATAAATAATGGGGATGGCAATCAGATGCTGTGGGTCCCACTAGGCACCAGGGATCAACTTTTAAATAATGGGGATGGTGATCAGAGGGTTAGGGTGTCACTAGACACCAGAGATCACATTATAAATAACAGGGATGGTGATCTTAGGGTGGGGAATGCCAATCAATACCAAGAATCAAAATATAAATGATGGGATGGTGACTGGCAGGTGTGTGGTGCCATTGGACACCAAGGAAATAGGGAACCATGATTGGCGGATAGGGACTGCCACTGAACACTAATGTTTTAAAAAACAAACAAACATATATCTATATTCAAGAAATGACTTGACACACTGCTATTATCTGGATATCAGCTTCAATATTACTCAAACATGTAAAGCTGTGTAGACGGTGCAGATATGGGCTAAACCAGCCTTTTTGCTCCTAAAAATCCTTAGTATGATTCTTAGTATATATGGGAATCAGTTGGTGGAGGAGCCACTAGACACCAGAGATATAAAATAGGGAAATGGGAGGGGGGGTGCCACTGAACATCAATGGAATACTTTTTATAAAAAGGGATGGCACAGTTAAATCCTTTTTTTGCCAGCTGATTTCCTTTTTTGCAATGATAAAAAAGGAATCACAAAAAAAGGAACTTAGCGAGTGGTGAAAAAGGATTTAAATAGTTGTAAAAAAAACATTCAGAGACCTTGGGAGCTATAAAACATACACAGTGAAGCTCATCAGCTCCCAATGAACAAGATACAAGTTTAGATGTTTGTAGAATACATCCCTGGGCAGAGTCATGACAGTTTTTTGTGTGAAGAAAGAGAAACCAAGATGGTGGCTCAGGAAAAAGGATTATTTTCTCAAGAAAAAGGATTAGCTGTGTTTCTATGTAGTTCCTTGTGAAACAGAATCCTTTTCTGTGAGGCCAAATCCATTGTCAAACTTTATACCTCTATCCTTGAGAGTGATTTTCTCATTTAAAATAATGGAAATTTAAAAACTGAATAACTTTGAAACAGATGAATATTTTTCCACCAAACAAATGCATGGCAGTTCTTTTACCCAAGCTGTTTCTACCATAAACAATTAGCACTAAAATTCCATCTGGGCACAAGGCAATGAGAATAAACGGCAAAATATGGTGACTTTTAAGGTTTTTGCACTATCCAGATTTCAGAATCTGCACATCCATCCAGAATGAAACTTGCCATATCAAGAGACATAATCCACGAGACAGTGCATGTCAAATTTTGTGCAACTCCATTGATTGGTTGCAAAGGTATTAAAGTGCAGAATTTGAGGTTTAACATTACACGTGCTACACAACCTCAACTATAGAGGCACAACCATGAACTTATTATATAAATATATCTCTCTCTATTATATATATATATATATATATATATATATATATATATATATATATTAGAGGCAACAAACTCTGTTTAATGAATTAGTTAAGGTTCCACAGTGATAAAGGCAAGAAATTCTGTGTTAGGGTTGAAAGCCCCTTGGACCCCAACCAGCATCAGGGTGAACGTTGGGTTGCGGCCCTAACTCTCACCCATCAGATGTGTGAAGAAGCAGAGGTATAGGAGAATGGGGTGAAGTTAGGACCAACAACTAGCAGTACCCCGATGCAGTTAGAGAGTAATAAGCGAGGGTCCTGTCTCCCACCAAGTGATGTCTTGTCACATAGTAACACGGTGCCCGCAAATGCAAATGGTAATGCGCATGGTGATGGAAAGCAAAACACAAAGATAAACAGTGCTGTAGACACAACTGGTTAAAACAACACAAGTGTGAATGAAAACACAAAGGGTAATGCATATAGTGCTGTAGACGGGAACAGTAAGTGAAACTGGTACGGAACCACAAGCAGAAGCGGTAAGGGTAACAGTAATGTAAGTGCACAGGCTGGTTTTCCCCAAAAGCTGCATAGAGAAAGACAGTGAGTACAAAGAATGTATGCATAATAATGGGTCTCGGAGCAGAAAATGAGTTGGAATACTAAATTGCTTATATCTCAGGAACAGTACGATGTAGAAAAAAAATTTAAAAGTCATATGATTTATGACTTTCCTGGCTAGTTCTGTACTTAGCACCCACTAGGGGGCTAAGATGTTTTCCGACGATAAGTCCGTATCTCACACCGTTTTTGAGATACGGGCCCTGAAAGGCACGGTGAACACTGTAATGTTATCCTATGGGAAAAAAAGAGAAGTTCAGAGTGCCATAACTTTGGTTCCCTGTAATATTTTTTCACCAAACCACTAAAAGGCACATCTATTGGATATTGGCTTTCTTTCCTCTAAATTTCAGCCCAAAAGACCAAACCGTTATTTTGCAGCAGGGCGGCAAAGGATTCCTGTATTGCGGTGGATGCCGCAATGTTATCCTACGGGAAAAAGTGTCAATTTTGGAGTGCCGTAACTTTTCCTCCCTGTAATATTTTTTTCACTGAAACACTGAAGGGCACATTTGGGAGATGTTGGCTGTGTTCCCTCCAAATTTCAGCCCAAAAGACCAAACCGTTCTTTTGCAGCAGGGTGGCAAAGAATTGCTGTCATTTTCCCACAGCCTGGAAAAGTACTGTCGAACTTTGCGAAAGCTTTCGCAAATTCATGCGACAGTGTCGCAAATGCGAAAGTACTTTGCGAAAGTACTTTTTCCAGAAATTTGAAAAACATATTTCTGGGGTGTTTTACCCCAAAATAAAGACATGCCTAGCATCCTCAGGGTCCGACTAGGTGAATACAAAAAGAATTAGGCTGCTAGACGGTCCCAAATGTGAATGCCAAGCATTTTTCTGATGACCAACTGAAAACAAAATGGTGGATTTGCGACAGTAAAAGGGCCATTTGTGAAAGTAAAAACTGCATTTGTGACACTGTCAAACTTTTTGTTAACTTTTCCCATTGACTAATAAGGGAAATTGTTTTTTGAATAACTTTTGAACCATTTAATATTTTTTCACGAAATCTTCAAAAGGCACATCAGGGGATGCTGTCCGCATGTTCCCTGAAGATTTCAGACTGGTTATGCAAACCATGCAACCTGTAGAGGCAAGCTAAGAATTCCAAAAAAGCGTAAATGCAAGTGCAGATCACACTTAATAACTCCACAACTGTATATCTAAACAGTACGAAAGTTGGCAGGTCCCACGATGTATGGTTCTTGATCATGTATTCCAAATTTCAGGCAAATCTGTTGAACAGTTGCAAAGTTATTAAGGTGCAAAATTTTAGGTTAGGTATAACATGTAAATGGCTCCTCTACCATAATATATAAAATAAAGGCACAGTAGTGCCACTATAGTTAATGCAAAACCTCAGATTTTGCACCCTTAATAAGTTTGCCACCAAACGATGGATTTGCCTGAAATGTTGCATGCATGGTCTGGCACCATAGATCTCTGGGACTGGCAAGTTTTGCTATGGTCATATTTACAGTTGTGGAGCTACAGAACACCATAAACCTCAAAAAAATTGACTTTTTGCATGTTTCTTCGCTTGGGCCCACAGCCCACATGCTTTGTCTGTTCAGTCCAAAACCTTCAGGGAAGATGCAGCCTTGGTAACTGATGTGCCTTTTGAAGATTTGGTGAAACAATGTTAAACTGTTCAAAAATTATTCAAAATACAAATTTTGCATTATAGTCAATGGGAAACATTAGCAAAAATCACAAAACTTTCGTAAGAGGCCATTTCTACTGTTGCAAATGGCTCTTTTACTTTTGTGAATTGGCCATCTTATTCACAGTTAGTAACACAGAAAAATGCCTGGCATTTAAAATTGGGACCCTCTAGGTAAACACTGATTGTTGTGTTGACCCAGTCGGGTCCTGAGGATGCTAGCCATATCTTATCTGGGGTGTTAATCCCCCCAGAAATGCATTTTTAAACTTTTGGGGAAAAATACTTTCACAAAATGCTTTCTCAGATGTTAAAGATTTGCGATTTGTTTTGTGAAACTTTCGTGATTAGCGAAAGAATTTTGTGAAAGTATGCTCAAAATAACTGCAAATCTTTGTCAGTCTCCTGCAACAAAACAGTTTGGTTTTCTGTGCTGAAATTCACAGGGTAGCAAGCCCTGGTCCCACAGATGTGTCTTGTTTTGGTTTGGTTCCAAAACATTACAGGCGCCAACAGTTACAGCAATCCAAAATTCAGAAATTTTCCCATAGGATAACATTGCGTCTTTTGTGACCCTTTTCGGGGCCCATATCTCGAAGATGGTTCGAGATACGGACTTCTCGTAGCAAAAACTATTATTCCCCCTGTAGGGGAACTAAGTACAGAAGTAGTCTGGAAAGCCATAAATAACATGAAATTTGAATTTTTTTCTACCTTGTACGATTCCTGAGATATTTGCGATTTACTGTTCCAATTGCTCATTTTCATGTCCGAGGCCCACTATTACATCCACAGAGTTAGCATTCACAGCACTTTTGCTGCCCCTATCTCAGACAAAATGTAAGATACATACTTCGGTTGACTTTATGTTGCGAGAACTACTCACTGTCATGATTACGACTGCGCTTGAATTTATATTCTAGCTGCTACAGTTCCCCAGACATGGGCAAATTAGTGTTACAAGGCTTCCTTAGCATATGCAGCTGCTGTATGGCTCCATGCTTATTTGTAAGTGGAAGTACAGGGCCCGGAGGGCTCTCACTCCCACAAACACATATCATTATACAGAAATGGACAGCTTGGTGGGAGCGTGGGGCCCAAATGGACCTGCACTCCCACCAACACATACCATTTATTATTTATATTACACTTTCTCAAAAAGAAGGGAAATTCATGGCAAAAAAAATGTTAATGCATCAGTTAGGGTTGTTTCCACAGTGACAATAGTGTGGAAATGCAATGTTAGTGTTACCTCCCCACCACCCCACCCCCATGCCCCCATCCTCAACCCCCTAACTCTGCATTCCCCCCACACATACACACACACACACTCTTGCCAGACACATGCATGATTGTAAGACACTATACCACTCAGTCACATCTGTAAGCACAATAATCACAACACTGTACTCCTTTCACATACCACTATGTAATGTAAAACAAATACAGTATGATCGACTCTATACCTCAAGCACAGTATGATGACACATTATTGCTGGCATATCTTTTTCATAAAGTGAAACTTAATCTGCACAAACATTCTACATACTGCTTTGTATTTGTCATAATTCAATGATTGGCTCACTACAGGTATTGCTGACACCACACAGGCATGTGGTAGCAGTACAGACACAGTTGACAGATAAATAGTACTTTCACATACTGCTTAGGTATGAAACTAGCACCATCACATGTTGTAATACTGCAGTGTTAACTGGAAATACTCATTAGCAGGATGTTACGGTTAGCTTTGGATGTCACAACTGTTGCTGTCACATGTTGCCTGCACATTATACTGCAAAACATTACTATAGTTATCCAAACTCTTATTTTCAATACAGCTATCTATAGGTAACATACTGTGTGTTTCATCATTTCTTAACAATTGCAATTGAGACATCTGCTTAAATCTTGTTATTGATGTTTGTTACAGAGAAATGCTTACCGTGGCCCATCTCCCATGGTTGCCCAGCGTGCGTGTGTACCCACAAGGCACTCTGATGGCAGTAGAATTCATACAGTGGCTGGACCATGATGATGGATGTGTCTTGTATTGCCTGCATACAGTATGTGTGGGGGGCTGGGGATGGGGGGAATGCAGAGTTAGGGGTTTGAGGATGGGGGCGTGGGGGTGGGATGGTAACCCTAACATTGCATTTCCACACTTTTGTCACAGTGGAAACAAACCTAACTGACGCATTAATGGAGTTTTTTGTAATGAATATATATATATACATATATATATATATATATATATATATATATATATATATATATATATATATGTGTATATATATATAAAGTCTCTCCCTCTCTCTCTCTCACACACTGTGTATGTGCATATATGTATATGTGTATATATATATATATATATATATATATATATATATATATATATATATATATATATATATATATATATATATCACATACATATACATATATTCTTTACAAAAAACACTTTTTTAATGCATCAGTTTGGGTTCCAGTGGCAAACACTGGGAATTGTGGCATTAGGGTCTCCAACCCTAACACCCCACCCCCACCTTGCATGCAACAACAGGCATGGGGTGTGCCTTTGGGTTGTCAGCTTAACACTCACTCCATTCCATCTGTAAATAAGCTGAGATGGGTACAGTATAGAAGAGAAGGGTGAGCAACCACAAGGCACCCCCCCCATACCTGTTGCTGTGTGCACGGTGGGAGTGAGGTGTTATTTTTTTTATTTTCATTTTTGTTTCATTCTTTGGAAACAGCCTTTGAGTAAGATGCTCATTTACAAAGGTTCCACATCAGTAGTACCAGACAATTCCATTTTTACAGTTTACAAATACCTATATTAGTAAATACACAGACAGCAGAAAATAATAGACTGGAAGTAAGCTAAAATGTTAACATGTTGGAAACCCTAACACCACATTTCCCAAGTTTTGTCACTGTAGTCCTGAATGCAGTAACGAAGATTTTTGCAAAGAATTTCCTTAATTTCTGAGATAGTATAATCACGTCCTCATTTGGCTGTAGGAGTGAAGGGCCTGATGGCTCCACGCTCCCATCCCTCCATAGATGTGTACATGTATGTTGCTGTGGAAGCATTCAGCCAAAACAGCAACCAAACTGACAGCAAAGCCTTGTTATCACCAGGGGCACTTGAAAATTGCGGAAAAATCATGGCCAAATTGCAGGGATTTTTCAGATTTATTGCGGAGAAACTGCGGGGCCCTTGACATCGTAGTTGTGTAGTTTCCAGATATATAATACTTAGTACAACACCCAAAAAAATAAGACATAATGCAAAATAACCAAACTTTAATGAAAGCTATATATGGCAATCAATTACATAATTGAAAATAAAATCAGAATACCAATTTTCTAACAATGCCCAAACTTTATTTAACAATATATCTAGATTATAAAGGCCAGCAATATAGATAATTAAAACATTATAAATATCAATTTCCTACAAATTGCAGATACTGCAATTTTATTCCTTACGTACACTCATACTCACTCTCCTTTCAGTGCCACTCAGAAACCACTCTAAAAATCTCTATATAGTTTTATTGTACTTCAACATTAAAATTAGTTTTACATTGTCCTTTGTTAAAGTCCATCGGTTGTCCTTCAGCAGGTCTGACTATGCTGAAAATGTTTGTTCTACATCGGCTGTGCTCACTGGAAGCCAGATGTATTGCTTGGCAATGGCAGCGAGCTCTGGCAGTGTAACATGCTGTGCCTCCCACCATTCTGACTGGTTGAAGTCCGATGGAATTGTCTGGGCTACAGCCATGTATGCATGTCATTCCATGTTTGAGACCTTGAGCAGTCCAGGGATCAGTTCAGTGTAATCAGTTTTATTCTTCTCCACTGTTGGTAGCTGCTGGGGATCGAAGACTCTTGCTGCTTCAAAAATGTTCAAGGAGGGGTGGTGGCTTACAATATTTGTCATTTTCTCACTGCTCTGCAGCATCAGAGTCTGAAAAAGAGTGGTACAAGCCTCACGTTCCTGTACTTGGCATCTGGATAACCATTCCACAGTCTGGGGCCTGTACTCCTGAGCACCAGCTGTTGTGCAAAAGTCTAAAAAGAAATGAACAGTTTGCAATTTTGAATAAATGTTGTGCCCATGTGGCTTGGAGTTGGACTGTAGCTCTTCGATGAGCCTAACCAACTCTACTGAATGTTCTGTGACAAATGTTGCTTGCGTCATCAACTCTGTTAATTTGTCCTTCAGCAGGTTCTTCAGCCTTTTGAGGGTCGCTGCACCAGATGTTTCACTTTGTAGAAATTCAGCAATGATGGGCATGTATTCAGCTAAATAGTCCACAGCAGTGACCCACGAGCACCATCTTGTCAGGACCGAATATACCGGCATCTTTGGAGTCACATTATCTTTCGACTCCATAAAAGACAGGAACTGGTGGCGACGCATTGGGCTCTGACAAAACACCTTCTTAACAAGCGCTACCATGCTGTTCAGATCTTGTAAGGTGTCTGCCCAGATTTCCAGAATAAGATTGAGAAGATGTGCCACACAGGTCACATGCACAGCATTTGGTAGTACTCCAGAGAGAACTGAACCAAGTGCTTTGTGCATGTAACTTGCACTGTCTGAAACAACTGCAAGTACTTTGTCGAAGTTCACAGAGTTGGCATTTAAAACTCTCAGCAGAGCCTGTGATATTGTTGAATGGTTAACATGCTGCAGGAACTCCACACCAATCAGAATGGGCTGTTTTCCAACATTATTCAAAGGCTGAGCCAAAACTGCTAAAACGCTGCGTCCACAGGAGTCTGTGGTTTAATTCAGAAAGATATAAACGTTGGCATCCTCCACTTCTTTCTTTACGTTAGCTTCATGTTGTGGGCATAGTTCTTGCAGATACGTGCTGCGCAGTTGTGCTGGTCCAGGAAGTGTTCCTCCTTGTTTGGTGTATTTCTGAAGAAACTCTTGTAAAGCTGGAGCCTTTTTCAGAGGAATATCTGCTCGTGTCAGACATTGAATAAAGTCCAGCACAAACTTCTTTAATTCCAATGAGGATGCCGTTGCTCTGGCAAGACATGTTGTGAGAGCTTGTTGTTGCTGACGACTGGCAGCACCTGGAAGACACAAAAAACAATTTAGTTAACATTTTTATGCAGTTTGCGCATAGTCACTAGTCAAACATTCCACAACCAGCACGTAAAGGAAAACAAAATATTAAGCAGGTGTAACAGAACAGTTTGAGCCAGCCTGGTGGCACAGGGTTCCGAGGCATCTCATCTTACCTCAGGCCATGCCAGCAGCCCAGGTTCAGGAAGCCCTGATGTCGGAGGGGGGGGTAAGCAGGATTGCACATCCTGGCCAGCCCACTGGTGCAGTGGTTGGATTTCTGCTTATGCCACCAGTGACCCAGATTCAGGAACAGACCCAGGGTGGAGGGCCGGCCAGAGGAAGAAGGATGGAGTGTTCAGAGGAATGCTGTCCTTCTCATAGGGGAGGGAGGGGAGAGTGTCCAGTGCTTGATGGACCCTGGTAGAGGCTGGTAGTACTGCAGTGACAGATGCCTGAATGTTCAGGGGGGCAGGGTGAATGCTGGACATCATTGAACATCCATGCCCCCAGGAAAATAAAAATACCAGCCCCCAACATGATGGCTTTACTCGTTCCTCCACCCCTACCACCAATGCCCCATGGGAGGGTCCCACTCTCATGGTGGCCCTGACCTGGGGGGTAATCTAGGTCTTGTCTACAATGTCTGTTAGGGAGTGGGAAGCCCCCTCAGCACCTCAGCCCAGGAGGGTAAGCCTGAGCATGGGGGTGGAGAATGGACAAGACACTGGGTAGAGGGACAGCTAGTAGTAGGGGGTGTCCCGCAGTTCATCCCTCCACAAGGATGAGTGAGTGGCCTGGGGAAAACAGGAAAAAGCAATAAACACAAAGTTAATAAAGGAATAGAACAGAGCTTTTACCTTTGTTTCTTTTCTTTATTTCTGCTTTCCGGTCCAGGTGTCTCAGTGACTTCATATGGATGTCAATGGTATGCTTCCAGAGAAAATCGATCATGTGGCAGCAAAATCAGCAGAACAAGTGGCCTCCATCCTCATAAAGATCTTCTGGATACATCTTTACACGATCCTTGGCCTGGATACAATACAAAACATGGCGTGCTTTGGCTTCTTCCCGCGAGAACCGTGGACGCTTTGCTTGTGGTGCGGACATGCTTGCGAGCTTGACTGGAAATGTACAATGATGATTTTTTATGAGGACGAATTTTTAATGTTTGAATACTACTACATTTTCATGGATATATCTATGAAATTGTGTAATTGTCTTGCTCTCCCTTTGTATTCAAATTAAATAAAAATATATACACACACACACGAAAGCTGAGTATGTTGTTTTATTTAACACTTCCACAATAGGTACATACCTTCTAATCTACACCAAGAAATCTGTCGTTGATGGCCAGGACTGTCCCCACAGACAGGTATACATGTTGAAAAACAAATTCTTCTGGCCACTGCTGATGGATAGATAGAGGAAGGGAAGGGAGGGAAGTAGAGGCAAGACAAGAGGCACAGAACAATTTGTTTTCCAACATGTGTACCAGTCTGTGGGGTCCGTCCCGACTATCGAAGAAGGCCCACATGAAACAGCGCACAGTACATGAAGGATAGCACAATCACATAATTAAATTAATAGTACAATTGTACAGAACAATTTTTTTTCTGCATGTGGGCCAGTCCGCCAGGCTCGACCCTCCACCGACCATCAACAACAAGCGACTGGAGCTTGGCACGGACCTGTCGGACTGGCACACATGCAGAAAAAATTTGATCTGGGTCAGCCTGCTCATCCGCCCCATGCCCACCATTACCTGAGGTCAGAACAATTTTTTTTTCTGCATGTGGGCCGGTCCGCCAGGCCCGACCCTCCACCGACCATCAACAACAAGCGACTGGAGCTTGGCACGGACCTGCCGGACTGGCACACACGCAGAAAAAATTGTTCTGGAACAGCCTGCTCGTCCGCCCCATACCCACCAACACCCGAGGCCAGAACAATTTATTTTTCTGCATGTGGGCCAGTCCGTCAGGCCTGAGCCTCCACTGACCATCAACAACAAGCGACTGGAACTTGGGACGGACCTGCCGGACTGGTACACACATGCAGAAAAATTTTGTTCTGGGCCAGCCTGCACGCCTGCCCCATGCATACCATCACCCGAGGACAGAACAATTTTTTTTTCTGCATGTGGGTCAGTCCGCCAGGCCCAGCCCTCCACCGACCATCAACAACAAGAGACTGGAGCTTGGCATGGACATGCTGGACTGGCACACATGCAGAAAAAAATTTGTTCTGGGAGAGCCTGCTCGTCCGCCCCATGCCCACCATCACCCGAGGCCAGAACAATTTTTTTTTCTGCATATGGACCAGTCCGAAAGGCTCGACCCTCCACCGACATTCAACAACAAGAGACTGGAGCTTGGCACGGACCTGGTGGACTGGCACACATTCAGAAAAAATTGTTCTGGGCCAGCCTGCTCATCCGCCCGATGCCCCCATCACCCGAGGCCAGAACAATTTTTTTTCTGCATGTGGGCCAGTCCATCAGACCAGACCCTCAACCGACCATCAACAGCAAGCCACTGCAGCTTGGCACGGACCTGCAGGACTGGCACACATGCAGAAAAATTTGTTTTGGGCCAGCCTGCTCGTCTGCCCCATGCCCATCATCACCTGAGGCCAGAACAATTTTTTTTTCTGCATGTGGGCCAGTCCGCTATGCCCGACCCTTCACTGACCATCAACAACAAGTGACTGGAGCTTGGCACGGAGCTGCCGGATTGGCACACATGCAGAAAAAATTTGTTCTGGGCCAGCCGGCACGTCCGCCCCATGCCCACCATCACGGGAGGCCAGAACAATTTTTTTTCTGCATGGGCCACTCTGCTAGGCCGAACCTACACCGACCATCAACAACAAAGCGACTGGAGCTTAGCACGGACCTGGCGGACTGGTACACATGCAGAAAAAAATTGTTCTGGGCCAGCCTACAAGTCGCCCAATGCCAGAAAAATTTTTTTTTTCTGCATGTGGGCAAATCCGCAAGCCCCACCCTCCACCGACCATCAACAACAAGTGACTGGAGCTTGGCACGGACCTGGCGGACTGGTACCCATGCAGAAAAAAAATTGTTCTGGGCCAGCCTGCTCATCCCCCCATCACCCGCGAGAACAGAGCAATTTTTTTCCGTATATGGGCCAGTCCGCCAGGCCCGACCCTCCACCGACCATTAACAACAAGCGACTGGAGCTTGGCACGTACCTGCCGGACTGGCACACAAGCAGAAAAAATTGTTCTGGGACAGCCTGCTCATCCGTCCCATGCCCACATTCACCAAAGGCCAGAACAATTTTTTTTTCTGCATGTGGGCCAGTCAGTCAGGCCCGACAAGCCACCGACCATCAACAACAAGTGACTGGAGCTTGGCATGGACCTGCCGGACTGGCACACATGAAGAAAAAATTGTTCTGGGCCAGCCTGCTCGTCCGCCCCATGCCCACAGTTACCCGAGGCCAGAACAATTTTTTTTTCTGCATGTGGGCCAGTCCGTCAGGCCCGACCATCCACCGACTATCAACAACAAACGACTGGAGCTTGGCATGGACCAGCCGGACTGGCACACATGCAGAAAAAATTTGTTCTGGGCCAGCCTGCTCATCCGCCCCATGCCCACCATCACCCGAGGCCATAACATTTTTTTTTCTGTATGTGGACCAGTCCACCAGGCCCGACCCTCCGCCGACCATCAATAACCAGTGACTGGAGCTTGGCACGGACCTGGCGGACTGGTACACAGGCAGAAAAAAATTGTTCTGGGCCAGCCTGCACGTCCGCCCCATGCCAGAACAATTTTTTTTTTCTGCATGGGCCAGTCCGCCAGGCCCGACCCTCCACCGACCATCAACAACAAGTGACTGGAGCTTGGCATGGACCTGGCAGACTGGTACACTTGCAGAAAAAAATTGTTCTGGGCCAGCCTGCACGTCCGCCCCATGTTCACCAACACCCGAGGCCAGAACAATTTTTTTTTTCTGCATGTGGGCCAGTCTGCCAGGCCCGACCCTCCACCGACCATCAACAACAAGTGACTGGAGCTTGGCACGGACCTGGCGGACTGGTACACATGCAGAAAAAAATTGTTCTGTGCCAGCCTGCAGGTCCGTCCCATGCCAGAAGAATTTTTTTTTTTTCATGTGGGCCAGTCCGCCAGACCCGACCCTCCACCGACCATCAACAACAAGCGACTGGAGCTTGGCACGGACCTGGCGGACTGGTACACATGCAGAAAAAAATTGTTCTGGGCCAACCTGCTCATCTGCCCCATGCCCCCATGAATCGAGACCAGAACAATTTTTTTTTTCTGCATGTGGGCCAGTCCGCCAGGACCGACCCTCCACTGACCATCAACAACAAGCAACTATAGCTTGGCACGTACCTGCCGGACTGGCACACATGAAGAAAAAATTGTTCTGGGCCAGCCTGTTCGTCCACACCATGCCCACTATCACCCGAGGCCAGAACAATTTTTTTTTCTGCATGTGGGCCAGTCCGTCAGGCTCGACCCTCCACCGACCATCAACAACAAGCGACTGGAGCTTGGCACGGACCTGCCGGACTGGCACACATGCAGAAAAAATTGTTCTGGGCCAGCCTGCTCGTCCGCCAAATGCCCACCATCACCCGAGGCCAGAACAATTTATTTTTCTGCATGTGGGCCAGTCCGCCAGGCCTGACCCTCCACCGACCACCAACAACAAGCGACTGGACCTTGGCACGGACCTGCTGGACTGCCACACATGCAGGAAAAATTTGTTCTGGGCCAGTCTGCACGTCCGCCCCATGCCCACCATCACCCGAGGCCAGAAAATTTTTATTTCGGCATGTGGGCCAGTCCGCCAGGCCCGACCCTCCACCGACCATCAACAACAAGCGACTGGGGCTTGGCATGTACCTGGCGGACTGGTACACTTGCAGAAAAACATTGTTCTGGGCCAGCCTGCTAATCTGCCACATGCCCCCCATCACCCGAGGCCAGAACAATTTTTTTTTCTGCATGTGGGCCAGTCCGCCTGGCCCAGCCCTCCTCCGAAGATCAACAACAAGCGACTGGAGCTTGGCACGGACATGCCCGACTGGCACACATGCAGAAAAAATTGTTCTGGGCCAGCCTGCTCGTCAGTCCCATGCACACCATCACCTGAAGCCAGAAAAATTTTTTTTCTGCATGTGGGCCTGTCCGTCAGGCCCGACCCTCCACCGACCATCAACAACAAGCTACTGGAGCTTGGCACGGACCTGCCGGACTGGCACATGCAGAAAAAATTTGTTCTCGGCCAGCCTCTCGTCGCCTCCCATGCCCACCATCACCCGAGGGGCCAGAACAATTTTTTTCTCAAGGGGCCAGTCCGCCAGGCTTGACCCTCCACGGACCATCAACAACAAGTGACTGGAGCTTAGCAGCGGACCTGGCGGACTGGCACACATGCAGGAAAAAATTGTTCTGGACTAGCCTGCTCATCCACCCTATGCCGCCGTCACCCGATGCCAGAACAAATTTTTTTCTGCATGTGGGCCAGTCCATCAGGTCCGACCCTCCACCGACCATCAACAACAAGCGTTTGGAGCTTGGCACGGACCTTCCGGAATGGCACATATACAGAAAAAATATGTTCTGGGCCAGCCTGCTCGTCCGCCCCATACCGACCATCACCCGAGGCCAATACATTTTTTTTTCTGCATGTGGGCCAGTCCGCCAGGCCCGACCCGCCACCGACCATCAACAACAAGCGACTGGAGCTTGGCACGGACCTGGCAGACTGGCACACATGCAGAAAAAAATTGTTCTTTGCCAGCCTGCTCATTCGCCCCATACCCCATCACCGTAGGCCAGAACAATTTTTTTTTCTGCATGTGGGCCAGTACATCACGTCCGACCCTCCACCGACCATCAACAACATGCGACTGGAGCTTGGCACTGACCTGCCGCACTGGCACACATGCAGAAAAAATTTACCCTGGCCAGCCTGCTCGTCTGCCCCATGCCCACCATCAACAGAGGCCAGAACAATTTTTTTTTCTGCATGTGGGCCAGTCCGCCAGGCCCTACCCTCCTCTGACCAACAACAATAAGCAACTGGAGCTTGGCACGGACATGCCCGACTGGCACACATGCAGAAAAAATTGTTCTGGGCCAGCCTGCTCATCCGCCTCATGCCCACCATCACCCGAGGCCAGAACAATTTTTTTTTTCTGCATGTGGGCCAATCTGCCAGGCCCAACCCTCCACCGCCCATCAAAAACAAGCGACTGGAGCTTGGCACGGACCAGGCGGACTGGTACACATGCAGAAAAAAATTGTTCTGGCCCTGCCTGCACGTCCGCTGCATTCCAGAAATTTTTTTTTTTCTGCATATGGGTCAGTCCGCCAGGCTTGACCCTCCACCGACCATCAATAAGAAGCAACTGGAGCTTGGCATGGACCTGGCGGACTGGTACACATGCAGAAAAAATTGTTCTGGGCCAGACTTCACGTTCACCCCATGCCCACCATCACCCGAGGCCAGAACAATTTTTTTTCAGCATGTGGCCCTCCGCGAGACCCGACCATCAACAACAAGCGACTGGAGCTTGGCACGGACCTGACGGACTGGTACACATGCAGAAAAAAATTGTTCTGTGTCAGTCTGCAGGTCCGTCCCATGCCAGAAGAATTTTTTTTTTTTTTTCATGTGGGCCAGTCCGCCAGACCCGACCCTCCACCGACCATCAACAACAAGCGACTGGAGCTTGGCACGGACCTGGCGGACTGGTACACATGCAGAAAAAAATTGTTCTGGGCCAACCTGCTCATCTGCCCCATGCCCCCATCAATCGAGACCAGAACAATTTTTTTTTCTGCATGTGGGCCAGTCCGCCAGGACCGACCCTCCACTGACCATCAACAACAAGCAACTATAGCTTGGCACGTACCTGCCGGACTGGCACACATGAAGAAAAAATTGTTCTGGGCCAGCCTGTTCGTCCACACCATGCCCACTATCACCCGAGGCCAGAAAATTTTTATTTCGGCATGTGGGCCAGTCCGCCAGGCCCGACCCTCCACCAACCATCAACAACAAGCGACTGGAGCTTGGCACGGACCTGCCGGACTGGCACACATGCAGAAAAAATTGTTCTGGGCCAGCCTGCTCGTCCGTCAAATGCCCACCATCACCCAAAGCCAGAACAATTTGTTTTCTGCATGTGGGCCAATCTGCCAGGCCTGACCCTCCACCGACCACCAACAACAAGCGACTGGACCTTGGCGCGGACCTGCGGACTGGCACACATGCAGGAAAAATTTGTTCTGGGCCAGTCTGCACGTCCGCCCCATGCCCACCATCACCCGAGGCCAGAAAATTTTTTATTTGGCATGTGGGCCAGTCCGCCAGGCCCGACCCTCCACCGACCATCAACAACAAGCGACTGGGGCTTGGCATGTACCTGGCGGACTGGTAGACTTGCAGAAAAAATTGTTCTGTGCCAGCCTGCTAATCCGCCACATGCCCCCCATCACCCGAGGCCAGAATAATTTTTTTTTCTTCATGTGGGCCAGTCCGCCTGGCCCAACCCTCCTCTGAAGATCAACAACAAGCGACTGGAGCTTGTCACGGATATGCCCGACTGGCACAGATGCAGAAAAAATTGTTCTGGGCCAGCCTGCTCGTCAGTCCCATGCACACCATCACCTGAAGCCAGAAAATTTTTTCTGCATGTGGGCCTGTCCGTCAGGCCCGACCCTCCACCGACCATCAACAACAAGCTACTGGAGCTTGGCACGGACCTGCCGGACTGGCACACATGCAGAAAAAATTTGTTCTCGGCCAGCCTACTCGTCCGCCCCATGCCCACCATCACCCGAGGCCAGAACAATTTTTTTTTCTGCATGTGGGCCAGTCCGCCAGGCTTGACCCTCCACGGACCATCAACAACAAGTGACTGGAGCTTGGCACGGACCTGGCGGACTGGCACACATGCAGGAAAACATTATTCTGGGCTAGCCTGCTCATCCACCCCATGCTGCCGTCACCCGATGCAAGAACAAATTTTTTTCTGCATGTGGGCCAGTCCATCAGGTCCGACCCTCCACCGACCATCAACAACAAGCGTTTGGAGCTTGGCACGGACCTTCCGGAATGGCAGATATACAGAAAAAATATGTTCTGGGCCAGTCTGCTCGTCCGCCCCATGCCCACCATCACCCGAGGCCAGTACATTTTTTTTTCTGCATGTGGGCCAGTCCGCCAGGCCCGACCCATACACAGAGCCATCAACAACAAGCGACTGGAGCTTGGCTACGGACCTGGCAGACTGGCACACATGCAGAAAAAAATTGTTCTTTGCCAGCCTGCTCATCCACCCCATGCCCCATCACCGTAGGCCAGAACAATTTTTTTTTCTGCATGTGGGCCAGTACATCACGTCCGACCCTCCACCGACCATCAACAACATGCGACTGGAGCTTGGCACTGACCTGCCGGACTGGCACACATGCAGAAAAAATTTGCCCTGGCCAGCCTGCTCGTCTACCCCATGCCCACCATGACCAGAGGCCAGTACAATTTTTTTTTCTGCAAGCAGGCCCGATCGCCAGGTCCGACCGCCACCGACCATCAACAACAAGCGACTGGAGCTTGGCACGGACCTGGCGGACTGGTACACATGCCGAAAAAAAATTGTTCTGGGCCAGCGTGCAAGTCAGCCCCATGCCCACCATCACCCGATGAAAGAACAATTTTTTTTTCTGCATGTGGGCCCCTACGCTAGGCCCGACCCTCCACCGACCATTAACAACAAACGACTGGAGCTTGGCATAGACCTGGCGGACTTGTACACATGCAGAAAAAAATTGTTCTGGGCCAGCCTGAACGTCCGCCCCATGCCCACCACCTCCCGAGGACAGAACAATTTTTTTTTTCTGCATGTGGGCCAGTGTGCCAGGCCCGACCCTCCACCAACCGTCAACAACAAGCGACTGGAGCTTGGCACGGATCTGGCGGACTGGTACACATGCAGAAAAAAAATTGTTCTGGGCCAGCCTGAACGTCCGCCCCATGCCCACCACCTCCCGAGGACAGAACAATTTTTTTTTTCTGCATGTGGGCCAGTCCGCCAGGCCCGACCCTGCACCGACCATCAACAACTAGCGATTGGAGCTTGACATGGACCTTTCAGACTTGCACACATACAGAAAAAAATTGTTCTGGGCCAACCTGCTCATCTGCCCCTTGCCCCCATCACCCGAGGCCAAAACAAATTTTTTTTCTTCATGTGGGCCAGTCCGCCAGGCCCGACCCTGCAAAGACCATCAACAACAAGTGACTGGAGCTTGGCACGGACCTGCCGGACTGGCACACATGCAAAAAAATTGTTCTGGGCCAGCCTGCTCATCTTCCCCATGCCCACCATCACCCGAGGCCAAAACAAATTTTTTTTCTTCATGTGGGCCAGTCCGCCAGGCCCGACCATGCAAAGACCATCAACAACAAGTGACTGGAGCTTAGCACGGACCTGCCGGACTGGCACACATACAAAGTGTTCTGGGCCAGCCTGCTCATCTGCCCCATGCCCACCATCACCCGAGGCCAGAACAATTTTTTTTCTGCATGTGGGCCAGTCCGTCAGGCCCGACCCTCAACCGACCTTCAAAAACAAGTGACTGGAGCTTGGCACGGACCTCCCGGACTGGCACACATGCAGAAAAAAATTGTTCTGGGCCAGCCTGCTCGTCTGCCCCATGTCCACCATCAACCAAGGCAAGAACATTTTTTTTTCTGCATGTTGGCCAGTCCGCCAGGCCCGACCCTCCGCCGACCATCAACAACAAGTGACTGCAGCTTGGCATCGACCTGGCGGACTGGTACACATGCAGAAAAAAATTGTTCTGGGCCAGTCTGCACGTCTGCCCCATGCCGGAGCAATTTTTTTTTTTCTGCATGTGGGCAGTCCGCCAGGCCCGACCCTCCACCGACCATCAACAACAAGTGACTGGAGCTTGGCATGGACCTGGTGGACTGGTACACTTGCAGAAAAAAATTGTTCTGGGCCAGCATGAACGTCGGCCCCATGCCCACCATCGCTAGAGGCCAGAACATTTTTTTTTTCTGCATGTGGGACAGTCCGCCAGGCCCGGCCCTCCACCGACCATCAACAACAAGCGACTGGAGCTTGGCACGGACGCGGAAGACTGGCACACATGCAGAAAAAAATTGTTCTGGGCCAGCCTGCTCGTCCGACCCCTGCCACCCATCACCCGAGGACAGAACAATTTTTTTTTCTGCATGTGGGCCAGTCCGCCAGCCAGACCCTCCACCGACCATCAGCAACAAGCGACTGGAGCTTGGCACGGACCTGGCGGACTGGAACACATGCAGAAAAAATAGTTCTGACCCATCCTGCTCGTCCGTCCCATGCCCACAATCACCCAAGGCTAGAACAATTTTTTTTTCTGCATGTGGGCCAGTCCACCAGGCCCGACTCTCCACCCACCATCAACAACAAGCGACTGGAGCTTGGCATGGACCTGGCGGACTGGAACACTTGCAGAAATAAATTGTTCTGGGCCATCCTGCACGTCCGCCCCATGCCCACCATCACCCGAGGCCAGAACATTTTTTTTTTCTGCATGTGGGACAGTCCCAGGCCCGACCTCCACCAACCATCAACAAGAAATGACTGGAGCTTGGCAGGACCTGGCAGACTGGTACACCTGAAGAAAAAATTGTTCTGGCCAACTTCCCTCACGCATACCCCATCATCCGAGGCCAGAACAATTTTTTTTTTCTGCATGTGGGCCTGTCCGTCGAGCCCGATCCTCAACGACCATCAACAACAAGCGACTGGAGCTTGGCATGAACCTGCCGGACTGGAACTCATGCAGAAAAAATTTGTTCTGGGCCAGCCTGCTCGTCTGCCCATGCCCACCATCACCAGAGGCCAGAACTTTTTCCTTTCTGCATGTGGGCCTGTCCGCCAGGCCCGACCCATAACCGACCATCAAGAATAAGCGACTGGATCTTTGCACGGACCTGGCGGACTGGTACACAAGCAGAAAAAAATTGTTCAGGGCCAGCCTGCACGTCCACCCCATGCCCACCATCACCTGAGGCCAGAACAATTTTTATTTCTGCATGTGGGATAGTCTGCCAGGCCCGACCCTCCACCGACCATCAACAACAAGCGACTGGAGCTTGGCATGGACCTGGTAGACTGGCACACATGCAGAAAAAATTAGATCTGATGCAGCCTGCTTGTCCGCCCCATGCCCACCATTACCCGAGGCAGAAATTTTTTTTTTTCTGCATGTGGGCCAATCCGTCAGGCCCAACCGTACACCGAACATCAACAACAAGCGACTGGAGCTTGGCACGTACCTGCCGGACTGGCACACATGCAGAAAAAATTTGTTCTATGCCAGCCTGCTCGTCCGCCACATTCCTACCATCACCCGTGGCCAGAACAATTTCTTTTTCTGCATGTGGGCCAGTACGTCAGGCCAGACCCTCCACTGACCATCAACAACAAGCGATTGGAGCTTGGCATGGATCTGGAGGACTGGTACACATGCAGAAAAAAATTGTTCTCGGCCAGCCTGCTCATCCGCCCCATGCCCCATCACTCGAGGCCAGAACAATTTTTTTTTCTGCATGTTGGCCAGTCTGGCAGGACCGACCCTCCACCAACCATCAACAACAAGCAACAGGTGCTTGGCACATACCTGCAGGACTGGCACACTTGCAGAAAAAATTGTTCTGGGCCAGCCTGCTCATCCGCCCCATGCCCACCATCACCCAAGTCCAGAACTATTTTTTTTTCTGCGTGTGGGCCAGTCCGTCAGGCCCGACCCTCCACCGACCATCAACAACACGCGATTGGAGCTTGGAACAGACCTGCCGGACTGGCACACATTCAGAAAAAATTTGTTCTGGGCCAGCCTGCTCGTCCGCCCCGTGCCCACCATTACCCGATGCCAGAACAATTTTTTTTTCTGCATGTGGGCCAGTCCGTCAGACCCAACCATCCACCGACCATCAACCACAAGCGACTGGAGCTTGGCATGGACCTGGAAGACTGGCACATATGCAGAAAAAAATTGTTCTGTGCCGGCAAGCTCATCCGCCCCATGCCCCATCACCGGAGTCCGGAACAATTTTTTTTTCTGCATGTAAGCCAGTCCGCCTGGCCCGACCCTACACCGACCATCAACAACAAGTGACTGGAGCTTGGCACGGACCTGACGGACTGGCACACATGCAGAAAAGATTGTTCTGGGGCCGCCTGCTCATCCACCCAATGCCCACCATCACCAGAGGCCAGAATAATTTTTTTTCTGCATGTGGGCCGGTCCGTCAGGCCCGACCCTCCACCGACCATCAACAACAAGTGACTGGAGCTTGGGACGGACCTGCCGGACTGGCACACATGCAGAAAAAGCTTGTTCTGGGCCAGCCAGCTCATCTGCCCCTTGCCCACCATCACCCGAAGCCAGAACATTTTTTTTTCTATATTTGGGCCAGTCCGCCAGGCCCGACCCTCCACCGACCATCAACAACCAGCGACTGGAGCTTGGCACAGACCTGGAAGACTGGTACACATGCAGAAAAAAATTGTTCTGGGCCAGCCTGCACGTCCGCCCCATGCCCACCATCTACTGAGGCCAGAACAATTTTTTTCTGCATGGAGGCCGATCCGCTCAAGCCCGACCCTCCTTAGGCCATCAACAACAAGTGACTGGAGCTTGTGGCGGACCTGGCGGACTGGAACACATGGAAAAAAAAATTGTTCTGTGTCAGCCGGCACGTCCGCCCCATGCCCACCATCACCCGAGGCCAGAACAATTTTTTATTTCTGGATGTGGGCCAGTCCGCCAGGCATGACCCTCCACCAACCATGAACAAAAAGTGACTGGAGCTTGGCACGGACCTGGCAGACTGGCAAACATGCAGAAAATATTGTTCTGGGCCAGCCTGCTCATCCACCCCATGCCCACCATCACCCGAGGCCAGAGTAATTTTTTTTTCTGCATGTGGGCCAGTCAGTCAGGCACGACCCTCAACTGACCATCAACAACAAGTGATTTGAGCTTGGCACGGACCTGCCGGACTGGCACACATGCAGAAAAAATTTGTTCTGGGCCAGCCTGCTCATCCTCCCCATGCCCACCATCACCCGATGCCAGAACATTTTTTTTTCTGCATGTGGGCCAGTCTGCCAGGCCCGACCCTCCACCGACCATCAACAACAAGCGACTGGAGCTTGTCATGGACCTGGTGGATTGGTACACATGCAGAAAAAAATTGTTTTGGGCCAGTCTGCATATCCTTACCTTAACCACCATCACCCGAGGCCAGAACAATTTTTTTTTCTGCATGTGGGCCAGTCCGCGAGGCCCGACCCTCCACCAACCATCAACAAGTGACTGAGATTGGCACGGACCTGGCTGACTGGTACACATGCAGAAAAAAATTGTTCTTGGCCAGGCTGCACGTCCGCCCCATGCCAGAACAATTTTTATTTTCTGCATGTGGGTCAGTCCACCATGCCCGACCCTCCTCTGACCATCAGCAACAAGCGACTGGAGCTTGGCATGGACCTGGCGGACTGGTATACATGCAGAAAAAAATTGTTCTTGGCCAGACTGCACATCCGCTGCATGCCCACCATCACCCTATGAAAGAACAATTTTTTTTTCTGCATGTATGCCAGTCCACCAGGCCCGACCCTCCACCAACCATGAACAACAAGCGACTGGAGCTTGGCACGGACCTAGCATACTGGAACACATGCAGAAAAAAATTGTTCTGGGCAAGTCTGCATGTCCACCCTATGCCAGAACAATTTTTTTCTGCATGTTGGCCAGTCCGCCAGGCCCGACCCTCCACCGACCATGAACAACAGGCGACTGGAACTTGGCATGGACCTGGCGGACTGGCACACATTCAGCAAAATTTTGTTCTGTGCCAGCCTGCTCATCCGTCCCATGCCCACCATCACCCGAGGCCAGAACAATTTTTTTTCTGCATCTGGGCCAGTCCGTCAGGCCCGACCCTCCACCGACCATCAACAACAAGCGACTGGAGCTTGGCACAGACCTGTCAGACTTGTACACATGCAGAAAAAATTTGGTCTGGGCCATCCAGCATGTCAGCCCCTTGCCTACCATTACCTGTGGCCTGAACATTTTTTTTTTCTGCATGTGGGCCTGTCTGTCAGGCCCAACCATCAACCGACCATCAACCACAAGTGACTGGAGCTTGGCAAGTCGCTGCCGGACTGGCACAAATGCAGAAAAAATTTGTTCTTTGCCTTCCTGCTCGTCTGCCCCATTCCTACCATCACCCGAGGTCAGAACAATTTTTTTTTCTGCATGTGGGTCAGTCCGTCAGGCCAGACCCTCCACCGACCATCAACAACAAGCAACTGTAGCTTGGCACGGACCTGCCGGACTGGCACTCATGAAGAAAAAATTGTTCTGGGCCAGCCTGCTCATCCGCCCCATGCCCACCATCACCCGAGGCCAGAACTATTTTTTTTTCTGCATGTGGGCCAGTCTGTCAGGCCCGACCCTCCATCGACCATCAACAACAAGTGACTAGAGTTTGGCACGGACCTGCTGCACTGTCACACATGCAGAAAAAGCTTGTTCTGGGCCAGTCTGCTCGTCTGCCCCATGCCCAACATCACCCGAGGCAAGAACATTTTTTTTTCTGCATGTGGGCCTGTCAGCCAGGCCCGACCCTCCACCGACCATCAACAAAAAGTGACTGGAGCTTGGCACGGACCAGGCAGACTGGCACAAATGCAGAAAAAATTGTTCTGGGCCAGATTGCTCATTCGCCCCATGCCCACCATCACCCGAGGCCAGAACAATTTTTTTTTCTGCATGTGGGCCAGTCTGCCAGGCCCAAACCTCCACCGACCATCAACAACAAGCGACTGGAGCTTGGCACGGACCTGCCAGACTGGCACACTTGCAGAAAAAATTGCTCTGTGCCTGCCTGCATGTCCGCATGCCCACCATCACCCGAGGCCTGAAAAATTTTTTTTTCTGCATGTGGGCCAGTCGGTCAGGCTCGACCCTTCACCGACCATCATCTATAAACAACTGGAGCTTGGCACGGACCTGGCTGACTGGTACACTTGCAGAAAAAAATTGTTATTGGCCAGGCTGCACGTCTGCCCCATGCCCGAACAATTTTTTTTTTCTGCATGTGGGCCAGTCCGCCAGGCCCAACCCAGCACCGACCATCAACAACAAGCGACTGGAGCTTGGCATGGACCTGGCGGACTGCTATACATGCAGAAAAAAATTGTTCCTGACCAGCCTGCACGTCTGCCCCATGCCCACCATCACCCGAGGACAGAAGAATTTTTTTTTTTTGCAAGTTGGCCAGTCCGCCAGGCCCGACCCTGCACCGACCATCAACAACAAGTGACTGGAGCTTGGCATGGACCTGGTGGACTGCTGCACATGCAGAAAAAAATTGTTCTTGGCCAGCCTGCATGTCCGCCCCATGCCCACCATCACCCGAGGACAGAACAATTTTTTTCTGCATGTGGGCCAGTCCATGAGCCCGACCTCCACCGACCATCAACAACAAGTGACAGGAGCTTAGCACGGACCTGCGGACTGACACATGCTAAAAATTGTTCTGAGCCAGCCTGCCCATCTGCCCCATGCCCACCATCACCCGAGGCCAGAACATTTTTTTCTGCATGTGAGCCAGTCCGCCAGGCCCGACCATAACCGACCATCAACAACAAGCGACTGGAGCATGCACGGACCTGGCAGACTGGCACACATGCAGAAAAAAATTGTTCTGGCCAGCCTCTCATCCCTGACCCATCACCCGAGTCCAGAACATTTTTTTTCTGCATTTAGGCCAGTCCGCCTGTCCCGACCCTCCACCGACCTTCAACAACAAGCGACTGGAGCTTGGCACGGACCTGCCGGACAGGCACAAATGCAGAAAAATTGTTCTAGGGCACACTGCTCGTCCGCCCCATGCCCACCATGACCTGAGGCAGAATAATTTTTTTTTCTGCATGTGGGCCAGTCCGTCAGGCCCGATCCTCCACCGACCATCAACAAAAAGAGACTGGAGCTGGCACGGACCGGTCAGACTGGTACACATGCAGAAAAAAAATTGTTCTGGGCCAGCCTACATATACGCCCCATGCCAGAACAATTTTCTTTTTTCTGCATGTGGGCCAGCCTGCCAGTCCCGACCTTCCACCGACCATCAACAACAAGCTACTGGAGCTTGGCACGGACCTGGCGGACTGGTACACACACTGAAAAAAATTGTTCTGTGCCAGCCTGCACGTTCGCATCATGTCCACCATCACCCGATGACAGAACAATTTTTTTTCTGCATGTATGCCAGTCCACCCGGCCCGACCCTCCACCGAACATCAACAACAAGCGACTGGAGCTTAGCACTGGACCTGGCGGACTGGTACACACACTGAAAAAATTGTTCTGGCCAGCCTGCGATCGCATCATGTCCACCATCACCCGGTGACCAGAACAATTTTTTTTCTGCATGTATGCCAGTCCACCCGGCCCGACCCTCCACCGAACATCAACAACAAGCGACTGGAGCTTAGCACAGACCTGGCGGACTGGTACACATGCTGAAAAAAATTGTTCTTGGCCACCTGCACGTCCGCCCCATGCCAGAACAATTTTTTTCTGCATGTTGGCAAGTCCGCCAGGCCCGACCCCACCGACCATCAACAACAAGCGACTGGAGCTTGGCAGGACCTGCGGACTGGCACATGCAGAAAAAATTGTTCTGGGCCAGCCTGCATGTCCGCCCCATGCCCACCATCACCCGAGGCAAGAACAATTTTATTTTTCTGCATGTGAGCCAGTCCGCCAGGCCTGACCCTCAACCGACCATCAACAACAAGCGACTGGAGATGGCACGGACCTGCCGAACTGGCACACATGCATAAAAAATTTGTTCTGTGCCTGCCTGCTCGTCTGCCCCATGCTCAAAATCACCCGAGGCCAGAACATTTTTTTTTCTGCATGTGGGCCAGTCAGCTAGGCCCGACCCATAACCGACCATCAACAACAAGCGACTGGAGCTCCGCACGGACCCGGCAGACTGGTACACATGCAAAAAAAAATTGTTCTGGCCCAGCCTGCACGTCCGCCCCATGCCTACCATCACCTGAGGGCAGAACAATTTATTTTTTCTGCATGTGGGCCAGTCCGCCAGGCCAGACCCTACACCGACTATCAACAACAAGCGACTGGAGCTTGGCAAGGGCCTGGCAGACTGGTACACATGCAGAAAAAAATTGTTCTGGGCCAGCCTGCACATACGCCCCATGCCAGAACAATTTTCTTTTTTCTGCATGTGGGCCAGTCTGCCAGTCCCGAGCCTACACCGACCATCAAAAACAAGCTACTGGAGCTTGGCACGGGCCTGGCAGACTGGTACTCACACAAAAAAAATTTGTTCTGAGCCAGCCTGCAAGTCCGCATCATGCCCACCATAACCCGTGGCCAGAGCAATTTTTTTTTTCTGCATGTGGGCCAGTCCGCCCGGCCCGACCCTCCACCGACCATCAACAAAAAGCGACTGGAGCTTGACACGGACCTGGCAGACTGGCACACATGCAGAATAAAATTGTTCTGAGCCTGGCTGCTCATCCGCCCCATGCCCACCATCAACTGAGCCAGAACAATTTTTTTTTTCTGCATGTGGGCCAGTCCGCCAGGCCCGACCATCCACCGACCATCAACAACAAGCAACTGGAGTTTGGCACGGACCTGGTGGACTGGAACACATGCAGAAAAAAATTGTTCTGTGCCCGCCTGCACGTCCGCCCCATTCCCACCATCATCCGAGGCCAGAACAATTTTTTTTTTCTGCATGTGGGCCAGTCCGCCAGGCCCGACCCTCCACCGACCATCAACAAAAAGTGACTGGAGCTTTGCATGAACCTGGCAGACTGGCACACTTGCAGAAAAAAATTTTTCTGGGCCAGATTGCTCATCCGCCCCATGCCCACCATCACCCGAGGCCAGAGAATTATTTTTTCTGCATGTGGGCCAGTCCGCAAGGCCTGACACTCCACCGACCATCAACAACAAGCAACTGGAGCTTGGCACGGATCTGGCGGATTGGTACACATGCAGAAAAAAATTGTTTTGGGCCAGCCTGCATGTCCGCCCCATGCCCACCATCACCCTAGGCAAGAACAATTTTTTTTTTTCTGCATGTGGGCCAGTCCACCATGCCGACCCTCTTCCGACCATCAACAACAAGTGACTGGAGCTTGGCATGGACCTTGCAGACTGGTACACATGCAGAAAAAAATTGTTCTTAGCCAGCCTGCACGTCCGCCCAATGCCCACCATCACCCGATGCTAGAACAATTAATTTTTCTGCATGTATGCCAGTCCACCAGGCCCGACTCTCCACCGACCATCAACCACAAGCGACTGGAGCTTGGCACAAACCTGGCTGACTGGTACATATGCTGAAAAAAATTGTTCTGGGCCAGCCTGCACATCCGCCACATGCCAGAACAATTTTTTTTTTCTGCATCTTGGCCAGTCCGCCAGGCCCGACCCTCCACCGAGCATCAACAACAAACGACTGGAGCTTGGCATGGACCTGGCGGACTGGCACACATGCAGAAAAATGTTGTTCTGTGCCAGCCTGCTTGTCCGCCCCATGCCCACCATCACACTAGGCCAGAACAATTTTTTTTTTCTGCATGTGGGCCAGGCCGTCAGACCCAACTGTCCTCCGACGTTCAACCTCAAGGGACTGGAGCTTGGCACGTACCTGCCGGACTGGCACACATTCAGAAAAAATTTGTTTTGGGCAAGCCTGCATGTCCGCCCCATGCCCACCATAACCGGTGGCCAGAGCAATTTTTTTTTCTGCATGTGGGCCAGTCCGCCAGGCCCGACTCTCCACCGACCATCAACAACAAGCGACGAGAGCTTGACATGGACCTGGCGGACTGGTACACATGCAGAAAAAAATTGTTTTGGGCATGCCTGCATGTCCGCCCCATGCCCACCATCACCCGAGGAAAGCACAATTTTTTTTTCTGCATGTGGGCCAGTCCGCCAGGCCCGACCCTCCACTGACCATCAACAACAAGCGACTGGAGCTTGGCACGGACCTGGCTGACTGGGACACATGCAGAAAAAAATTGTTCTTGGCCAGGCTGCACGTCCGCCCAACGCCAGAACAATTTTTTTTTTCTGCATGTGGGCCAGTCCACCATGCCCGACCCTCCACCGACCATCAACAACAAGCCACCGGAGCTTGGCATGGACCTGGCGGACAGGTACACATGCAGAAAAAAATTGTTCTTGGCCTGCCTGCACGTCCTCCCCATGCTCACCATCACCCGATGCCAGAACAATTTATTTTTCTGCATGTATGCCAGTCCACCAGGCCCGAACCTCCACCGACCATCAACAACAAGCGACTGGAGCTTGGCACAGACCTGGTTGACTGGTACACATGCATAAAAAAATTTTTCAGGGCCAGCCTGCACGACCACCCCATGCCAGAACAATTTTTTTTTTTTCTGCATGTTGGCCAGTCCGCCAGGCACGTCCCTACACCGACCATCAACAACAAGCGTCTGGAGCTTAGCACGGACCTGGCGGACTGGCACACATGCAGAAAAATTTTGTTCTGGGCCAGCCTGCTCGTCTGCCCCATGCCCACCATCACGCGAGGCCAGAACAATTTTTTTTTCTGCATGTGGGCCAGTCCGTCAGGCCCAACCGTCTACCGATCATCATCAACAACAAGCGACTTGAGCTTGGCACGGACCTGCTGGACTGGCACACATGCAGAAAAAATTTGTTCTTTGCCAGCCTGCTCGTCTGCCCCATGCCCACCATCAGACAAGGCAGGAACATTTTTTTTCTGCATGTGGGCCAGTCCTCCAGGCCCGACCCATAACCAACCATCAACAACAAGCGACTGGAGCTTCGCACGGACCTGGTGGACTGGTACACATGCAGAAAAAAATTGTTCTGGGCCAGCCTGCACATCCGCCCCATGAACACCATCACCCGAGTCTGAACAATTTTTTTTCTGCATGTGGGCCAGTCCGTCAGGAACGACCCTCCACCGACCATCAACAACAAGCGACTGGAGCTTGGCACAGACCTGTCGGACTGGCACACATGCAGAAAAAATTTGATCTGGGCAAGTCTGCTCGTCCGCCCCATGCCCACCATTACCTGAGGCCAGAACATTTTTTTTTTCTGCATGTGGGCCAGTCCGTCAAGCAAAAACCGTCCACCGACCATCAACAACAAGTGACTGGAGCTTGGCACGTATCTGCCGGACTGGCACACATGCTGAAAAATTTATTCTGTGCCTGCCTGCTCGTCCACCCCATTCCTACCATCAACCGAGGGCAGAACAATTTTTTTTTCTGCATGTGCGCCACTCCGTCACGCCAGAAACTCCACCGACCATCAACAACAAGCGACTGGAGTTTGGCACGGACCTGCCGGACTGGCACACATGCAGAAAAAATTGTTCTGGGACAGCCTGCTCGTCCGCGCCATGCCCAACATCACCCGAGGCCAGAACAATTTTTTTTCCTGCATGAGGGCCAATCTGTCAGGCCCGACCCTCCACCGACCATCAACATCAAGCGACTGGAGCTTGGCACGGACCTGCTGGACTGGCACACATGCAGAAAAAGCTTGTTCTGGGACAGCCTGCTCGTCTGCCCCATGGCCACCATCATCCGCGGCAATAACATTTTTTTTTCTGCATGTGGGCCAGTCCGCCAGGCCCAACCCTCCACCGACCAGCAACAACAAGCTACTGGAGCTTGGCACGGACCTGGTGGACTGGTACACATCCAGAAAAAATAGTTCTGGACCAGCCTGCACGTCCGCCCGATGCCCATCATCAAGTGAGGTCAGAAAAATTTTTTTTTTCTGCATGTGGGCCAGTCCGCCAGGCTCGACCCTCCACCAACCATCATCAACAAGCAACTGGAGCTTGGCACGGACCTGGCAGTCTGGCAAACAAGCAGAAAAAAATTGTTATGGGCCAGCCTGCTCATCCACCCCATGCCCCATAACCCGAGTCCAGAACAATTTTTTTTTCTGCATGTGGGCCAGTCCTCCAGGACCGATCCTCGCCGAACATCAACAACAAGCGACTTGTGCTTGGCACGTAGCTGCCGGACTGCCACACATGAGGAAAAAATTGTTCTGGGATAGCTTGCTCGTCCTCCCCATGCCCACCATCACTAGAGGCCAGAACAATTTTTTTTTCTGCATGTGGGCCAGTCCGTCAGGCCCAACCATCCACCGACCATCAACTACCAGCGACTGGAGCTTGGCACGGACCTGCCGGACTGGCACACATGCAGAAAAAATGGTTCTGGGCAAGCCTGCTGGTCCACCCCATGGCCACCCTCATCCAAGGCCAGAACAATTTTTTTTTCTGCATGTGGACAGTCCATCAAGCCCGACCCTCCACCTACCATCAACAACAAGTGACTGAAGCTTGGCACGGACCTGCCGGACTGGCACACATGCAGAAAAAATTTGTTCTTTGCCAGCCTGCTCGTCTGCCCCATGCCCACCATCACCCGAAGCAAGAACATTTTTTTTTCTGCATGTGGGCCAGTCCGCCATGCCCGACCCTCCACCGACCATCAACAACAAGCGACTGGAGCTTGGCATGGACCTGGCAGACTGGTACACATGCAGAACAAAATTGTTCTGGGCCAGCCTGCACATACTCCCCATGCCAGAACAATTTTCTTTTTTCTGCATGTGGGCCAGTCTGCCAGTCCCGACCCTAAACCGACCATTAACAACAAGCTACTGGAGCATGGCATGGACCTGGTGGACTGGTACACACACAGAAAAACATTATTCTTTGCCAGCCTGCACGTCCGCATCATGCCCACCATCACCCGAGGCCTGAACAATTTTTTTTTTCTGCATGTGGGCCAGTCCGCCAGGCCTGACCCTCCACCGACCATCAACAAAAAGCGACTGGAGCTAGGCACGGACCTGGCAGACTGGTACACATGCAGAAAAAAATTTTTGTAGGCCAGCCTGCACGTCCGACCCATGCCAGATCAATTTTTTTCTACATGTTGGCCAGTCCGCAGGACCAACCTCCATCGACCATCAACAACAAGTGACTGGAGCTTACACGGACCTGCCGATTGGCACACATGCAGAAAATTTGTTCCAGCCAGCCTGCTCAGTCCGCCTCATGCCCACCATCACCCGAGGCCAGAACATTTTTTCTGCATGGGGCCAGTCCGCCAGGCCTGACCCTCCACCACCATCAACAACAAGCGACTGGAGCTTGACACGGACCTGGTGGACTGGAACACATGCAGAAAAAAAATGTTCTGGGTCAGCCTGCACGTCCGCCCCATACCCACCATCAGCCGAGGCCAGAACAATTTTTTTTCTGCATGTGGGCCGGTCCGCCAGGCCTGACCCTCCACTGATCATCAACAGCAAGTGACTGGAGCTTGGCACGGACCTGGCGGACTGGTACACATGCAGAAAAAAATTGTTCTGTGCCAGACTGCACGTCCGCCCCATGCCAGAACAATTTTTTTTTTCTGCATGTGGGCCAGTCCGCCAGGCCCGACACTCCACCGAGCATCATTAACAAGTGACTGAATCTTGGCATGGACCTGGCGGAATGGTACACTTGCAAAAAAAAATAGTTCTAGGGGCAGCCTGCACGTCTGCCATATGCCCACCATCACCCGATGCCAGAACAATGTTTTTTTCTGCATGTGGGCCAGTCCACCAGGCCCGCCCCTCCACCGACCATCAACAACAAGCAACTGGAGCTTGGCAGGGACCTAGTAGACTGGCACACATGCAGAAAAAAATTGTTCTGTGCCAGCCTGCTTATCTGCCCTTTGCCCCATCACTTTAGTCCAGAACAATTTTGTTTTTCTGCATGTGGGCCAGTCTGCCAGGCCTGACCCTCCGCCGACCATCAAAAACAAGCGACTGGAGCTTGGCACGGACCTGCCGTACAGGCACACATGCAGAAAAAATTTGTTCTGGGCCAGCCTGCTCGTCCGCCCCATGCCCACCATCACCCGAGGCCAGAACATTTTTTTTCTGCATGTGGGCCAGTCCACCAGGCCTGACCCTTAACCGACCATCAACAACAAGCGACTGGAGCATGGCACGAACCTGGCGGACTGGAACACATGCAGAAAAAAATTTGTTCTTGGCCAGCCTGCACGTCCGCCCAATGCCCACCATCACCCGAGGCCAGAACAATTTTTTTTTCTGCATGTGGGCCTGTCCGTCAGGCCCAACCGTCCACTGACCATCAACAACATGCGACTGGAGCTTGGCACGGACCTGCCGGACTGGCACACATGCAGAAAAAATGGTTCTGGGCAAGCCTGCTGGTCCACCCCATGGCCACCATCATCCGAGGCCAGAACAATTTTTTTTTCTGCATGTGGGCCAGTCTGCCAGGCCCGACCCTCCACCGACCATCAACAACAAGTGACTGGAGCTTGGCACGGACCTGCCAGACAGGCACACTTGCATAAAAAATTGTTCTATGCCCGCCTGCATGTCGGCATGCCCACCATCACCCGAGGCCTGAAAATTTTTTTTTTCTGCATGTGGGCCAGTCGGTCAGGCATGACCCTTCACCGACCATCATCTACAAGCGATTGGAGCTTGGTACAGACCTGCCGGACTGGCACACATGCAGAAAAAATTTGTTCTGGGCCAGTCTGCTCATCCACCCCATGCCCACCATCACCCGAGGCCAGAAAAATTATTTTTTTCTGCATGTGGGCCAGTCCGCCAGGCCCGACCCTCCACCGACCATCAACAACAAGCGACTGGAGCTTGGCACGGACCTGGCTGACTGGTACACTTGCAGAAAAAAATTGTTATTGTCCAGGCTGCACGTCTGCCCCATGCCAGAACAATTTTTTTTTTCTGCATGTGGGCCAGTCTGCCAGGCCCAACCCAGCACCGACCATCAACAACAAGCGACTGGAGCCTGGCATGGACCTGGCGGACTGCTACACATGCAGAAAAAAATTGATCTTGACCAGCCTGCACGTCCGCCCCGTGCCCACCATCACCCGAGGACAGAACAATTTTTTTTTTTGCAAGTTGGCCAGTCCGCCAGGCCCGACCCTGCACCAACCATCAACAACAAGTGACTGGAGCTTGGCATGGACCTGGTGGACTGCTGCACATGTAGAAAAAAATTGTTCTTGGCCAGCCTGCACGTCCGCCCCATGCCCACCATCACCCGAGGACAGAACAATTTTTTTTTTCTGCATGTGGGCCAGTCCGCCAGGCCCGACCCTCCACCGACCATTAACAACAAGCGACAGGAGCTTGGCACGGACCTGGACTGGCACACATGCTAAAAAATTTGTTCTGGGCCAGCCTGCCCGCCTGCCCCATGCCCACCATCACCGGGGCCAGAACATTTTTTTCTGCATGTGAACCAGTCCGCCAGGCCCGACCCATAACCGACCATCAACAACAAGCGACTGGAGCTTCGCATCGGACCTGTCGGACTGGTACACATAAAAAAAAATGTTCTGTGCCAGTCTGCACGTCCGATCATGCTCACCATCACCCGAGGCCAGAACAATTTTTATTTTCTGCATGTGGGCCATCCGCCATGCCCGACCCTCCACCGACCATCAACAAAATCGCGACTGCAGCGGCGCGGACTCGGCAGACTGGCACCATGCAGAAAAAATTGTTCTGGCCAGCCTGCTCATCCGCCCCCATGACCCATCACCCGTCCAGAACAATTTTTTCTGCATTTAGGCCAATTCCGCCTGTCCGACCCTCCACCGCACCTTCAACAACTGCGACTGAGCTTGGCACAGACCTGCGGACTGGTACACATGCAGAAAAAATTGTTCTAGGGCCCAGCTCTACACATACGCCCCATGCCAGAACAATTTTCTTTTTTCAGTGGGCCAGCCTGTCTGTCCCGACCTTCCACCCACCATCAACAACAAGCTACTGGAGCTTACTGCGGACCTGTCGGACTGGTACATATGCCAAAAAAAAATTGTTCTTGGCCACCTGCACGCGCCCCCCATGCCAGAACAATTTTTTTCTTGCATGTTGGCAAGTCCGTGAGGCCCGACCTCCACCCACCATCTACAACAGGCGACTGGAGCTTGGACGATCAGCCGACTGGCACACATGCAGAAAAAATTGTTCTGGGCCAGCCTGCATGTCCTCCCCATGCCCACCATCACCTGAGGCCAGAATAATTTTTTTTCTGCATGTGTGCCAGTCCGTCTAGGTACCGACCATCCACCGATAATCAAAAACAAGCGATTGAGCTTAGCAGAGACCTGCCGGTCTGGCACAGTTATGGAAAATTGTTCTTGGCCTGGCTGGCATGTCCGCCCATGCCAGAACAATTTTTTTTTTTCTGCATGTGGGCCAGTCCACCATGCCTGACCTCCACCCACCATCAACCACATGCTTGACTGGAGTTTGACACGGACCTTCTGACTGGCACACATGCAAACATTTGTTCCAAGTGCTTCCATGTCCAAATGCATGCCCACTCATCACCCGAGGCTATAATTATTATTTTTTTCTGCATGTGGGCCAGTCCGCCAGGCCTGACTCTCAACCGACCATCAACAACAAGCGACTGGAGATGGCACGGACCTGCCGAACTGGCACACATGCATAAAAAATTTGTTCTGTGCCTGCCTGCTCGTCTGCCCCATGCCCAAAATCACCCGAGGCCAGAACTTTTTTTTTCTGCATGTGGGTCAGTCCGCCAGGCCCGACCCATAACCGACCATCAACAACAAGCGACTGGAGCACGGCACGGACCCGGCGGACTGGTACACATGCAAAAAAAATGGTTCTGGGCAAGCCTGCTGGTCCACCCCATGGCCACCATCATCCGAGGCCAGAACAATTTTTTTTTCTGCATGTGGACAGTCCATCAAGCCTGACCTCCACCTACCATCAACAACAAGTACTGAAGCTTGTGACGGATTCCGCCGGACTGGCACATGCAGGAAAAATTTGTTCTTGCCAGCCTGCCTGTCTGCCCATGCCCACCATCCCCGAAGCAAGAACATTTTTTTCTGATGTGGGCCAGTCCGCCATGTCCGCACCCTCCACTGACCATCAACAACAAGCTACTGGAGCTTGGCACTGACCTGGCAGATTGGTACATGTCAGAACAAAATTGTTCTGGGCCAGCCTGCACATACTCTATGCCAAGGCAATTTTCTTTTTCTGCATGTGGGGCCAGTCTGCCAGTCCGACCCTAAACCGACCATTAACAACAAGCTATTGAGCATGGCACTGACCTGGTGGACTGGGTACACACAGAAAAATATTATTCTTGCCAGCCTGCCGTTCCGGCAGGTCATGCCCACCATCACCCGAGGGCCTGAACAATTTTTTTTTCTGATTTGGGCCAGTCCGCCAGGCCTGACCTCCACCGACCATCAACAAAAAGCGACTGAGTTAGGCACGGACCTGCAGACTGGTGCACATGCAGCAAAAATTTTTGTAGGCCAGCCTGCACGTCCGACCCATGCCAGATCATTTTTTTTCTCATGTTGGCCAGTCCTCAGGACCGACCCTCCACCGACCATCAACAACAAGTGACTGGAGCTTAGTGCGGATCTGCTAGACTGGCACACATGCAGAAAAAATTTGTTCTGGGCGCCAGCTCTGCCCGTCTCCCATGCCCACTCATCACCCGAGGCCAGAACATTTTTCCTCGTGTAGGCCAGTCCGCCAGGCCTGACCCTCCACCGACCATCAACAACAAGTGACTGGAGCTTGACACGGACCTGGTGGATTGGAACACATGCAGAAAAAAAATGTTCTGGGTCAGCCTGCACGTCCGCCCCATACCCACCATCAGCCGAGGCCAGAACAATTTTTTTATTCTGCATGTGGGCCGGTCCGCCAGGCCTGACCCTCCACTGATCATCAACAGCAAGTGACTGGAGCTTGGCACGGACCTGGCGGACTGGTACACATGCAGAAAAAAATTGTTCTGTGCCAGACTGCACGTCCGCCCCATGCCAGAACAATTTTTTTTTCTGCATGTGGGCCAGTCCGCCAGTCCGACACTCCACCCCGGTTATTAAATAAGTGATTGAATCTTGCACGAATTCATGATCGGTACACTCTGCAAAAAAAATAGGTTCTGGGGCAGCCCACGCCTGCCATGCCCACCATCACCCGATGCAAGAACAATGTTTTTTTGTCCAGGGCCAGTCCACCAGGCCCGACTCTCCACCCACCATCAACAACAAGCAACTGAGCTTGGCAGGACCTAGCAGACTGGCACACATGCAGAAAAATTGTTCTGTGCCAGCCTGCTTATCTGCCCTCATTCCCCATCACCCGAGTCCAGAACAATTTTGTTTTCTGTGTGGGCCAGTCTGCCAGGCCCGACCCTCCGCCGACCATCAAAAACAAGCGACTGGAGCTTAGCGCGGACCTACCGTACGAAGGCTGCATACGAAAAAATTTGTTCTGGGCCAGGCCTGTTCTCCGCCCCATGCCCACCATCACCCGAGGCCAGAACATTTTTTTTCTGCATGTGGGCCAGTCCACCAGGCCTGACCCTTAACCCACCATCAACAACAAGCGACTGGAGCTGGCGCGACCTGGCGTATTGGAACACATGCAGAAAAATTTGTTCTGGGCCAGCCTGCACGTCCTCCTCAATGCCCACTTATCACCCGGGGCCAGAACAATTTTTTCTGCATGGGCCTGTCCGTCAGGCCCAACCGTCCACTGACCATCAACAACATGCGACTGGGTTGTATCGGACCTGCCCGACTGGCACACATGCAGAAAATTGGTTCTTGGCTTGCCTGGTCTCATCCTATGGCCACCATCATCCGAGGCTGTGAACAATTTTTTTCTGCATGTGGGCAGTCCATCAAGCCGACCCTCCACCGACCTCAACAACAAAGCGACTGGCGGTTGGCATGGACCTGCCAGACTGGCACACATGCAGAAAAAATTTGTTCTTTGCCAGTCTGCACGTCTGCCCCATGCTCACCATCATCCAAGCAAGAACATTTTTCTGCATGTATCCCAGTCCGCCATGCCGACCCTCCACCCCACCATCAACAACAGGCGACTGGGAGCTTGGCACGCCTGGAGACTGGTACATGCAGAACAAAATTGTTCTGGGCCAGCCTGGTCGCCCATGCCAGAACAATTTCTTTTTTTTCTGCGTATGGGCCAGTCTGTCACTCCGACCCTAAACTGACCGGTTAACAACAAACTACTGGAGGATGGTACGGACCTGGCGGACTGGTACACACACAGAAAAATTATTCTTTTGCCAGCCTGCATCCGCATCATGCCCACCATCACCCGATACCAGAACAATTTATTTTTTCTGCATGGGCCAGTCCGCCAGGCCCACCCTCCACCCCACCATCAACAAAAGCGACTGAGCTTGGCATGGACCTGCCGGACTTGCACACATGCAGAAAAATTTGTTCTGGCCAGCCTGCTCGTCCGCCCCATGCCACCATCACCCGAGGCCAGAACAATTTTTTTCTGCATGTGGCCAGTCCGTCTAGCCCGACCCTCCACCCGACCATCAACAACAGCACTGGAGCTTGGCACAGACCTGTCAGACTTGTACACATGCAGAAAAAATTTGGTCTGGGCCAGCAAGCTCGTCCGCCCCATGCCCACCATTACCTGTGGCCAGAACATTTTTTTTTTCTGCATGTGGGCCAGTCCGTCAGGCCCAACCATCCACCGACCATCAACCACAAGCGACTGGAGCTTGGCATGTCCCTGCCGGACTGGCACACATGCAGAAAAAATTTGTTCTTTGCCTTCCTGCTCGTCTGCCCCATTCCTACCATCCCCCGTGGTCAGAACAATTTTTTTCTGCATGTGGGTCAGTCCGCCAGGCCAGACCCTCCACCGATCATCAACAACAAGCGACTGTAGCTATGTAACGGACCTGCTGGATTGGCACTCATGCAAGAAAAATTGTTCTGGGCCAGCTCTGCACTCCGCCCCATGCCCACCATCACCCGAGGCCAGAACATTTTTTTCTGCATGTGGCCAGTCCGCCAGGCCCGACCTCCACCGACCATCAACAACAAGTGACTGAGCTTGGCACGGACCAGGCAGACTGGCACAATGCAGAAAAATTGTTCTGGGCCAGCCTGCCCATCTGCCCCATGCCCACCATCACCGAGGCCAGAACAATTTTTTTCTGCATGTGGCCAGTCTGCCAGGCCCGACCCTCCACCACCATCAACAACAAGTGACTGGAGCTTGGCACGGACCTGCCAGAAAGGCACACTTGCATAAAAATTGTTCTATGCCCGCCTGCATGTCCGCATGCCCACCATCACCCGAGGCCTGAAAATTTTTTTTTCTGCAGTGGGCCAGTCGGTCAGGCACCACCCTTCACCAACCATCATCTACAAGCGACTGAGTACAGACCTGCCGATCAGCACACATGCAGAAAAATTTGTTCTGGGCCAGTCTGCTCATCCACCCCATGCCCACCATCACCCAGGCCAGAAAATTATTTTTTCTGCATGTGGCCAGTCCGCCAGGCCGACCTCCACCGACCATCAACAAAAGCGACTGGAGCTTGGCACGGACCTGGCTGACTGGCACACTTGCAGAAAAATTGTTATTGTCCAGGCTGCACGCCTGCCCCATGCCAGAACAATTTTTTTTCTGCATGTGGGCCAGTCTGCCAGGCCCAACCCAGCACCAACCATCAACAACAAGCACTGGAGCTTGGCATGGACTCATGGATCGACATACGCAGAAAAATTGTTCTGACAGCCTGCACGTCCGCCCTTGCCCACCATCACCCGAGGACAGAACAATTTTTTTTTTGCAAGTTGGCCAGTCCGCCAGGCCCGACCCTGCACCAACCATCAACAACAAGTGACTGAGCTTGGCATGGACCTGGTGGACTGTTGCACATGTAGAAAAATTGTTCCTGGCCAGCCTGCACGCCCGCCCCCATGCCCACCATCACCCGAGGACAGAACAATTTTTTTTTTCTGCATGTGGGCCAGTCCGCCAGGCCCGACCCTCCACCGACCATTAACAACAAGCGACAGGAGCTTGGCACGGACCTGCCGGACTGGCACACATGCTAAAAAAATTTGTTCTGGGCCAGCCTGCCCGTCTGCCCCATGCCCACCATCACCCGAGGCCAGAACATTTTTTTTTCTGCATGTGGACCAGTCCGCCAGGCCCGACCCATAACCGACCATCAACAACAAGCGACTGGAGCTTCGGACGGACCTGTCGGACTGGTACACACATAGAAAAAAATTGTTCTGTGCCAGTCTGCACGTCCGCATCATGCTCACCATCACCCGAGGCCAGAACAATTTTTATTTTCTGCATGTGGGCCAGTCCGCCATGCCCGACCCTCCACCGACCATCAACAAAAAGTGACTGCAGCTTGGCACGGACCTGGCAGACTGGCACACATGCAGAAAAAAATGTTTCTGGCCAGCCTGCTCATCCGCCCCATGACCCATCACCTGAGTCCAGAACAATTTTTTTTTCTGCATTTAGGCCAATCCGCCTGTCCCGACCCTCCACCGACCTTCAACAACAAGCGACTGGAGCTTGGCACAGACCTGCCGGACTGGCACACATGCAGAAAAAATTGTTCTAGGGCCAGCCTACACATATGCCCCATGCCAGAACAATTTTCTTTTTTCTGCATGTGGGCCAGCCTGCCAGTCCCGACCTTCCACCACCATCAACAACAAGCTACTGAGCTTAGCACGACCTGGCGGACTGGTACACATGCCAAAAAATTGTTCTTGGCCACCTGCACGTCCGCCTCCCATGCCAGAACAATTTTTTTTTCTGCATGTTGGCAAGTCCGCCTAGGTCCGACCTCCACCCACCATCTACAACAGGCGACTGGAGCTTGGCACGGACCAGCCGGACTGGCACACATGCAGAAAAATTGTTCTGGGCCAGCCTGCATGTCCTCCCCATGCCCACCATCACCTGAGGCCAGAATAATTTTTCTGCATGGGCAGTCCGCCAGGCCCGACCCTCCACTGACCATCAACAACAAGCGACTGAGCTTGGCACGGACTTGCTGACTGGCACATGCAGAAAAATTGTTCTGGGCCAGCCTGCATGTCCTCCCCATGCCCACCATCACCTGAGGCCAGAATAATTTTTTTTTCTGCATGTGTGCCAGTCCGTCAGGTACCACCATCCACCCGACAATCAAAAACAAGCGATGCAGCTATAGAGACCCGTCGACTGTTAACATTACGTAGAAAATTGTTCTGGCCTGGCTGCACGTCCCGCCCATGCGCCAGAACAATTTTTTTTTCTCCATGTGGGCCAGTCCACCATGTCCCACCCTCCACCACCATCAACCACAAGCGACTGGAGCTTGACACGCACCTTCTGGACTGGCACACATGCAAAAAAATTTGTTCTGGGCAAGCCTGCATGTCCGCCCATGCCCACTATCACCCGAGGCCTGAAACTTTTTTTTCGGCATGTCGGCCAGTCCCGACCCATAACCCACCATCAACAACAAGTGACTGGAGCTCGCACGACCGGCGGACTGGTACACATGCAAAAAATTGTTCTGGGGCCAGCCTGCACGTCCACCCCATGCCTACCATCACCTGAGGGCAGAACAATTTTTTTTTCTGCATGTGGGCCAGTCCGCCAGGGCCCGGCCCTCCACCGACCATCAACAACAAGCGATTGAGTTTGGCACTGGCCTGGTGAGACTGGTACACATGCAGAAAAAAATTGTTCTTGGCCAGCCTGCACATAACGCCCCATGCCAGAACAATTTCCTTTTTCTGCATGGGGCCAGTCTGCCAGACCCGACCTCACCAATCAATCATAAAACAAGCAACTGGAGTTTCAGACGGGCCTGGCAGACTGGTACTCACACAAAAAATTTGTTCTGAGCCAGCCTGCAAGTCCGCATCATGCCCACCATAACCCATGGCCAGAGCAATTTTTTTTTCTGCATGTGGCCAGTCCGCCCGGCCCGACTCCTCCACCGACCATCAACAAAAGTGACTGGAGTTGAGACGACTCTGGCAGACTGGCACACATGCAGAATAAAATTGTTCTGTGCCAGCCTGCTTTTCCTTCCCATGCCCACCATCACCTGAGGCCAGAATAATTTTTTTTTCTGCATGTGGACCAGTCCGCCAGGCCCAATCCTCCTCTGACCAACAACAACAAGCAACTGGAGCTTGGCACGGACATGCCGGACTGGCACACATACAGAAAAAATTGTTCTGGGGCAGCCTGCTCGTCCTCCCCATTCCCACCATCACCTGAGGCCAGAATAATTTTTTTTTCTGCATGTGGGCCAGTCCGCCATGCCCGACCCTCCACCGACCATCAACAAGCAACTGGAGCTTGGCACAGAGCTGCTGGCCTGGCACACATGCAGAAAAAATTGTTCTGGGCCAGCCTGCATGTCCACCCCATGCCCACCATCAACTGAGGCCAACAATTTTTTTTTTATGCATGTGGGTCAGTCCGCCAGGCCCTACCTCCACCGACCATCAACAACTAGCAACTGAGCTTGGCACGGATGTATGGATTGGACATGCAGAAAAAATTGTTTTGAGCCAGCCTGCATGTCCGCCCCATGCCCACCATCACCCTAAGCCAGAAAATTTTTTTTTCTGCATGGGCCAGTCCACCATGCCCGACCTCCACCCCACCATCAACCATGCTTACTGGAGCTTGACACGTTTCTTCTGACTGGCACACATGCAAAAATTTGTTCTGGGCAAGCCTGCATGTCCGCCCCCATGCCCACCATCACCCGAGAAAGAACAATTTTATTTTTTCAGATGGGCCAGTCCGCCAGGCCTGACCTCAACCGACCATCAACAACAAGCGACTGGAGATGGCACGGACCTGCTGAACTGGCACATATGCATAAAAATTTGTTCTGGGCCTGCCTGCCTGCCTGCCCCATGCCCAAAATCACCCGAGGCCAGAACTTTTTTTTCTGCATGTGGGTCCGCCAGGCCCGACCCATAACCACTCATCAACAACAAGCGACTGGAGCTCGGCACGGACCTGGCGGACTGGTACACATGCAAAAAAATATTGTTCTGTGCCAGTCTGCACGTCCACCCCATGCCTACCATCACCTGAGGGCAGAACAATTTTTTTTTTCTGCATGTGGGCCAGTCCGCCAGGCCCTGCCCTCCACCGACCATCAACAACAAGCGACTGGAGCTTGGCACGGGCCTGGCAGTCTGGTACACATGCAGAAAAAAATTGTTCTGGGCCAGCCTGCACATACGCCCCATGCCAGAACAATTTTCTTTTTTCTGCATGTGGGCCAGTCTGCCAGACCCGACCCTACACCAACCATCAAAAACAAGCTACTGGAGCTTGACACGGGCCTGGCAGACTGGTACTCACACAAAAAAAATTTGTTCTGAGCCAGCCTGCAAGTCCGCATCATGCCCACCATAACCCATGGCCAGAGCAATTTTTTTTTTTTCTGGCAGTCGCACCGGCCCGACCCTCCACCGACCATCAACAAAAAGTGACTGGAGCTTAGCACGGACCTGGCAGACTGGCACACATGCAGAATAAAATTGTTCTGGGCCAGCCTGCTCTTCCTCCCCATGCCCACCATCACCTGAGGCCAGAATAATTTTTTTTTCTGCATGTGGGCCAGTCCGCCAGGCCCAATCCTCCTCTGACCAACAACAACAAGCAACTGGAGCTTGGCACGGACATGCCAGACTGGCACATACAGAAAAATTGTTCTGGGAAGCCTGCTCGCCTCCCCATGCCCACCTCATCACCTGAGGCCAGAATAATTTTTTTTCATGTGGGCAGTCCGCCAGGCCCGACCCTCCACCGACCATCAACAACAAGTCGACTGGAGCTTGGCACGGACCTGCTGGACTGGCACACATGCAGAAAAAATTGTTCTGGGCCAGCCTGCATGTCCACCCCATGCCCACCATCAACTGAGGCCAGAACAATTTTTTTTTTATGCATGTGGGTCAGTCCGCCAGGCCCGACCCTCCACCGACCATCAACAACTAGCAACTGGAGCTTGGCACGGATCTGGCGGATTGGTACACATGCAGAAAAAAATTGTTTTGAGCCAGCCTGCATGTCCGCCCCATGCCCACCATCACCCTAAGCCAGAAAATTTTTTTTTTCTGCATGTGGGCCAGTCCACCATGCCCGACCCTCTTCCGACCAACAACAACAAGTGACTGAGTTGCATGGACCTGGCAGACTGGCACATAGCAGAAAAAATTGTTCTTAGCCAGCCTGCACGTCCACTCAATGCCCACCATCACCCGATGCTAGAACAATTATTTTTTTGCATGTATGCAGTCCACCAGGCCCGACTCTCCACCAACCATCAACCACATGCTACTGAGCTTGGCACAGACCTGGCTGATTGGTACATATGCAAGAAAAAATTGTTCTGGGCCAGCCTGCACATCCGCCACATGCCAGAACAATTTTTTTTTTCTGCATCTTGGCCAGTCCGCCAGGCCCGACCCTCCACCGAGCATCAACAACAAACGACTGGAGCTTGGCATGGACCTGGCGGACTGGCACACATGCAGAAAAATGTTGTTCTGTGCCAGCCTGCTTGTCCGCACCATGCCCACCATCACCCTAGGCCAGAACAATTTTTTTTTTCTGCATGTGGGCCAGGCCGTCAGACCCAACTGTCCTCCGACCATCAACCTCAAGCGACTGGAGCTTGGCACGTACCTGCCGGACTGGCACACATGCAGAAAAAATTTGTTTTGGGCAAGCCTGCATGTCCGCCCCATGCCCACCATAACCGGTGGTCAGAGCAATTTTTTTTCATGTGGGCCAGTCCGCCAGGTCCACCCTCCACCCACCATCAACAACAAGTTTACCTAGAGTTGATGGACCTGGCGGACTGGTACACATGCAGAAAAAAATTGTTTTGGGCAAGCCTGCATGTCCGCCCCATGCCCACCATCACCCGAGGAAAGCACAATTTTTTTTTCTGCATGTGGGCTAGTCCGCCAGGCCCGACCCTCCACTGACCATCAACAACAAGCGACTGGAGCTTGGCACGGACCTGGCTGACTGGGACACATGCAGAAAAAAATTGTTCTTGGCCAGGCTGCACGTCTGCCTAACGCCAGAACAATTTTTTTTTTACGCATGTGGGCCAGTCCACCATGTCCGACCCTCCACCGACCATCAACAACAAGCCACCGGAGCTTGGCATGGACCTGGCGGACAGGTACACATGCAGAAAAAAATTGTTCTTGGCCTGCCTGCACGTCCTTCCCATGCTCACCATCACCCGATGCCAGAACAATTTATTTTTCTGCATGTATGCCCGTCCACCAGGCCCGAACCTCCACCGACCATCAACAACAAGCGACTGGAGCTTGGCACAGACCTGGTTGACTGGTACACATGCATAAAAAATTTTTCTGGGCCAGCCTGCACGACCTCCCCATGCCAGAACAATTTTTTTTTTTCTGCATGTTGGCCAGTCCGCCAGGCCCGTCCCTACACCGACCATCAACAACAAGCGTCTGGAGCTTAGCACGGACCTGGCAGACTGGCACACATGCAGAAAAACTTTGTTCTGGGCCAGCCTACTCGTCTGCCCCGTGCCCACCGTCACCCGAGGCCAGAACAATTTTTTTTTCTGCATGTGGGCCAGTCCGTCAGGCCCAACCGTCCACCGATCATCAACAACAAGCGACTGGAGCTTGGCACGGACCTGCCGGACTGGCACACATGCAGAAAAAATTTGTTCTTTGCCAGCCTGCTCGTCTGCCCCATGCCCACCATCACACGAGGCAGGAACATTTTTATTTCTGCATGTGGGCCAGTCCGCCAGGCCCGACCCATAACCAACCATCAACAACAAGCTACTGGAGCTTCGCACAGACCTGGCGGACTGGTACACATGCAGAAAAAATTTGTTCTGGGCCAGCCTGCACATCCGCCCCATGCCCACCATCACCCGAGTCTGAACAATTTTTTTTCTGCATGTGGGCCAGTCCGTCAGGAACGACCCTCCACCGATCATCAACAACAAGCGACTGGAGCTTGGCACAGAACTGTCGGACTGGCACACATGCAGAAAAAATTTGATCTGGGCCAGCCTGCTCGTCCGCCCCATGCCCACCATTACCTGAGGCCAGAACATTTTTTTTTTCTGCATGTGGGCCAGTCCGTCAGGCGAAAACCGTCCACCGACCATCAACAACAAGCGACTGGAGCTTGGCATGTACCTGCCGGACTGGCACACATGCAGAAAAAATTTGTTCTGTGCCTGCCTGCTCGTCCACCCCATTCCTACCATCAACCGAGGGCAGAACAATTTTTTTTTCTGCATGTGGGCCAGTCTTTCAAGCCAGAAACTCCACCGACCATCAACAACAAGCGACTGGAGCTTGGCACGGACCTGCCGGACTGGCACACATGCAGAAAAAATTGTTCTGGGACAGCCTGCTCGTCCTCCCCATGCCCACCATCACCCGAGGCCAGAACAATTTTTTTTCCTGCATGCAGGCCAGTCTGTCAGGCCCGACCCTCCACCGACCATCAACATCAAGCGACTAGAGCTTGGCACGGACCTGCTGGACTTTCACACATGCAGAAAAAGCTTGTTCTGGGCCAGCCTGCTGGTCTGCCCCATGGCCACCATCACCCGCGGCCAGAACAGTTTTTTTTCTGCATGTGGGCCAGTCCGCCAGGCCCAACCCTCCACCGACCATCAACAACAAGCGACTGGAGTGTGGCACGGACCTGGTGGACTGGTACACATCCAGAAAAATAGTTCTGGACCAGCCTGCACGTCGCCCCATGCCCATCATCAGTGAGGTCAGAACAATTTTTTTTCTGCATGTGGGCCAGTCCGCCAGGCCCGACCCTCCACCAACCATCATCAACAAGCAACTGGAGCTTGGCACGGACCTGGCAGTCTGGGAAACATGCAGAAAAAATTTGTTATGGGCCAGCCTGCTTATCCACCCCATGCCCCATAACCCGAGTCCAGAACAATTTTTTTTCTGCATGTGGGCCAGTCCACCATGCCTGACCCTTAACCGACCATCAACAACAAGCGACTGGAGCGTGGCACGGACCTTGCGGACTGGAACACATGCAGAAAAAAATTGTTCTTGGCCAGCCTGCACGTCCGCCCAATGCCCACCATCACCCTTAGGCCAGAACAATTTTTTTTTCTGCATGTGGGCCAGTCCGTCAGGCCCAACCGTCCACTGACCATCAACAACAAGCGACTGGAGCTTGGCACGGACCTGCCAGACTGGCACACATGCAGAAAAAATGGTTCTGGGCAAGTCTGCTGGTCCACCCCATGGCCACCATCATCCGGCTGAACAATTTTTTTCTGCATGTGGGCAGTCCGTCAAGCCCGACCCTCCACCGACCATCAACAACAAGCGATGAAGCTTGGCAGACCTGAAGGACTGGCTCACATGCAGGAAAATTTGTTCTTGCCAGTCTGCCTGCCTGCCCCATGCCCACCATCACCAAGCAAGAACATTTTTTTCTGCATGTGGGCCAGTCCGCTCATGCCCACCTCCACCCACCATCAACAACAAGCGACTGGAGCTTGGCACGGATCTGGCAGACTGGTACACATGCAGAACAAAATTTTCTGGGCCAGCCTGCACATACGCCCATGCCAGAAAAATTTTTTTTTCTGCATGTGGCCAGTCTGCCAGTCCCGACCCTAAACCCCACTATTAACAACAAGCTACTGACCATGGCACGATCCTGGCGGAGTGGTACACACAGAAAAAATTATTCTTTGCCAGCCTGCACGCCCGCATCATGCCCACCATCACCCGAGGCCAGAATAATTTTTTTCAGATGGCCAGTCCGCCAGGCCCGACCCTCCACCGACCTTCAACAAAAAGCGACTGGAGCTAGGCACAGACCTGGCAGACTGGTACACATGCAGAAAATAATGTCCTGGGCCAGCCTGCACATCCCACCCATGCCAGATCAATTTTTTTTTCTGCATCTTGGCCAGTCCCAGAACCAACCCCTACCGACCATCAATAACAAGTGACTAGAGCTGGCACGGACCTGCCAGACTGCACACATGCAGAAAAATTTGTTCTGGGACAGCCTGCTCTGTCCCATCCCATGCCCACCATCACCCGAGGCCAGAACATTTTTTCCAGCTGTAGGGCCAGTCCGCCAGGCCTGACCCTCCACCGACCATCAACAACAAGCGACTGGAGCTTGGCATGGACCTGGTGGACTGGAACACATGCAGAAAAAAAATGTTCTGGGTCAGCCTGCACGTCCGCCCAATACCCACCATCACCCGAGGCCAGAACAATTTTTTTTTTCTGCATGTGGGCCGGTCCGCCAGGCCTGACCCTCCACTGATCATCAACAGCAAGTGACTGAGCTTGCATGGACCTGGCGGACTGGTACATATGCAGAAAAATTGTTCTGTGCCAGATTGCACGTCCGCCCCATGCCTGAACAATTTTTTTTCTGCATGTGGCCAGTCCGCCAGGCCCGACACTCCACCGAGCATCATTAACAAGTGACTGAATCTGGCATGGACCTGGCGGACTGGTACACTTGCAAAAAATAGTTCTGGGGCCAGCCTGCACGCCTGCCATATGCCCACCATCACCCGATGCCAGAACAATGTTTTTTCTGCATGTGGGCCAGTCTGCCTGGCCCGACCCTCCACCGACCATCAACAACAAGCAACTGGAGCTTGGCAGGGACCTAGCAGAATGGCACACATGCAGAAAAAAATTCTTCTGTGCCAGCCTGCTTATCCGCCCTTTGCCCCATCACCCGAGTCCAGAACAATTTTTTTTTCTGCATGTTTGCCAGTCCGCCAGGCCCGAACCTCCGCCAACCATCAACAACAAGCGACTGGAGCTTGGCACGGACCTGCCGTACTGGCACACTTGCAGAAAAAATTTGTTCTGGGCCAGCCTGCTCGTCCGCCCCATGCCCACCATCACCCGAGGCCAGAACATTTTTTTTCTGCATGTGGGCGAGTCCACCAGGCCTGACCCTTAACCGACCATCAACAACTAGCTACTGGAACTTGGCACGGACATGGCAGACTGGAACACATGCAGAAAAAAATTGTTCTTGGACCACCTGCACGTCCACCCAATGCCCACCATCACCCGAGGCCTGAACAATTTTTTTTTTCTGCATGTGGGGCAGTCCGCCAGGCCTGACCCTCCACTGATCATCAACAACAAGCGACTGGAGCATGGCACGGACCTGGTGGACTGGTACACATGCAGAAAAAAAATTGTTCTGGGCCAGACTGCACGTCCGCCCCATGCCAGAACAATTTTTTTTTTCTGTATGTGGGCCAGTCTGCCAGGCCCAACACTCCACCGACCATCAACATCAAGTGATTGTAACTTGGCATGGACCTTGCGGACTGGTACACTTGCAAAAAAAATTTGTTCTGGGCCAGCCTGCACATCCACCCCACGCCCACCATCACCCGAGGCCAGAACAATTTTTTTTTTTCAGAGAGGGCCAGTCGGCCAGGCGGGACCCTACACCCACCATCAACAACAAGTGAGTGAAGCATGGCACAGACCTGGCAGACTGGCACATGCAGAAAAAATTGTTCTCTGCCAGCCTGCTCATCCGCCCTTGCCCAATCACCCGGGCCAGAACAATTTTTTTCTGCATATGGGCCAGTCCGTCAGCCCGACCCTCCACCGACCATCTACAACAAGCGACTGGAGCTAGGCACCGACCTGCCGGACTGGCACACATGCAGAAAAATTGTTCTGGGGCTGTCTCCTCGTCCGCCCCCATGCCCACCATTACCCGAGGTGAGAATATTTTTTTTTCTGCATGTGGGCCAGTCTGTCAGGCCCGACCTCCAATGACCATCAACATCAAGCTACTGGAGCTTGGCACAGACCCGCGGATCGCACACATGCAGAAAGCTTCTTCTGGGCCAGCCTGCTCGCCTGCCCCATGCCCACCATCACAAGCGGCCAGAACATTTTTTTTCTGCGTGATATCTGCTGTGGGCCCGCACTCCACCGACCATCAACAACAAGTGACTGGAGTTTGGCACGGACCTGCCGCACTGTCTCACATGCGGAAAAGCTTGTTCTGGGCCAGTCTGCCTGCCTGCCCCATGCCCAACATCACCCGAGGCAGAACATTTTTTTCTGCATGTGGGCTTACGCCAGGCCCCGACCTCCACCCCAACCATCAACAAAAATGACTGGAGCTTGCACGGACCAGGCAGACTGGCACAATTGCAGAAAAAATTGTTCTGGGCCAGATTGCTCATCTGCCCCATGCCCACCATCACCCGAGGACAGAACAATTTTTTTTTTCTGCATGTGGGCCAGTCCGCCAGGCCCGACCCTCCACCGACCATTAACAACAAGCGACAGGAGCTAGGCACGGACCTGCCGGACTGGCACACATGCTAAAAAAATTTGTTCTGGGCCAGCCTGCCCGTCTGCCCCATGCCCACCATCACCCGAGGCCAGAACATTTTTTTTTCTGCATGTGGACCAGTCCGCCAGGCCCGACCCATAACCGACCATCAACAACAAGCGACTGGAGCTTCGCACGGACCTGTCGGACTGGTACACACATAGAAAAAAATTGTTCTGTGCCAGTCTGCACGTCCGCATCATGCTCACCATCACCCGAGGCCAGAACAATTTTTATTTTCTGCATGTGGGCCAGTCCGCCATGCCCGACCCTCCACCGACCATCAACAAAATGCGACTGCAGCTTGGCACGGACCTGGCAGACTGGCACACATGCAGAAAAAAATTGTTCTGGCCAGCCTGCTCATCCGCCCCAGACCCATCACCCGAGTCCAGAACAATTTTTTTCTGCATTTAGGCCAATCCGCCTGTCCCGACCCTCCACCGACCTTCAACAACAAGCGACTGGAGCTTGGCACAGACCTGCCGGACTGGCACACATGCAGAAAAAATTGTTCTAGGGCCAGCCTACACATACGCCCCATGCCAGAACAATTTTCTTTTTTCTGCATGTGGGCCAGCCTGCCAGTCCCGACCTTCCACCGACCATCAACAACAAGCTACTGGAGCTTAGCACGGACCTGGCGGACTGGTACACATGCCAAAAAAAATTGTTCTTGGCCACCTGCACGTCCGCCCCATGCCAGAACAATTTTTTTTTTCTGCATGTTGGCAAGTCCGCCAGGCCCGACCCTCCACCGACCATCTACAACAGGCAACTGGAGCTTGGCACGGACCAGCCGGACTGGCACACATGCAGAAAAAATTGTTCTGGGCCAGCCTGCATGTCCTCCCCATGCCCACCATCACCTGAGGCCAGAATAATTTTTTTTTCTGCATGTGTGCCAGTCCGTCAGGCACGACCATCCACCGATAATCAAAAACAAGCGATTGGAGCTTAGCAGAGACCTGCCGGTCTGGCACACATGCAGAAAAAATTGTTCTTGGCCTGGCTGCATGTCCGCCCCATGCCAGAACAATTTTTTTTTTCTGCATGTGGGCCAGTCCACCATGCCTGACCCTCCACCGACCATCAACCACAAGCGACTGGAGCTTGACACGTACCTTCTGGACTGGCACACATGCAAAAAAAATTTGTTCTGGGCAAGCCTGTATGTCCGCCCCATGCCCACTATCACCCGAGGCAAGAACAATTTTATTTTTCTGCATGTGGGCCAGTCCGCCAGGCCTGACCCTCAACCGACCATCAACAACAAGCGACTGGAGATGGCACGGACCTGCCGAACTGGCACACATGCATAAAAAATTTGTTCTGTGCCTGCCTGCTCGTCTGCCCCATGCCCAAAATCACCCGAGGCCAGAACTTTTTTTTTCTGCATGTGGGTCAGTCCGCCAGGCCCGACCCATAACCGACCATCAACAACAAGCGACTGGAGCACGGCACGAACCCGGCGGACTGGTACACATGCAAAAAAAATGGTTCTGGGCAAGCCTGCTGGTCCACCCCATGGCCACCATCATCCGAGGCCAGAACAATTTTTTTTTCTGCATGTGGACAGTCCATCAAGCCCGACCCTCCACCTACCATCAACAACAAGTGACTGAAGCTTGGCACGGACCTGCCGGACTGGCACACATGCAGAAAAAATTTGTTCTTTGCCAGCCTGCTCGTCTGCCCCATGCCCACCATCACCCGAAGCAAGAACATTTTTTTTTCTGCATGTGGGCCAGTCCGCCATGCCCGACCCTCCACCGACCATCAACAACAAGCTACTGGAGCTTGGCACGGACCTGGCAGACTGGTACACATGCAGAACAAAATTGTTCTGGGCCAGCCTGCACATACTCCCCATGCCAGAGCAATTTTCTTTTTTTTGCATGTGGGCCAGTCTGCCAGTCCCGACCCTAAACCGACCATTAACAACAAGCTACTGGAGCATGGCAGGACCTGGTGGACTGTACACACAGAAAACATTATTCTTTGCCAGCCTGCACGTCCGCATCATGCCCACCATCACCCGAGGCCTGAACAATTTTTTTTTTCTGCATTTGGGCCAGTCCGCCAGGCCTGACCCTCCACCGACCATCAACAAAAAGCGACTGGAGCTAGGCACGGACCTGGCAGACTGGTACACATGCAGAAAAAAATTTTTGTAGGCCAGCCTGCACGTCCGACCCATGCCAGATCAATTTTTTTTTTCTGCATGTTGGCCAGTCCGTCAGGACCGACCCTCCACCGACCATCAACAACAAGTGACTGGAGCTTGGCACGGATCTGCCAGACTGGCACACATGCAGAAAAAATTTGTTCTGGGCCAGCCTGCTCGTCCGCCCCATGCCCACCATCACCCGAGGCCAGAACATTTTTTTCCTGCGTGTGGGCCAGTCCGCCAGGCCTGACCCTCCACCGACCATCAACAACAAGCGACTGGAGCTTGACACGGACCTGGTGGACTGGAACACATGCAGAAAAAAAATGTTCTGGGTCAGCCTGCACGTCCGCCCCATACCCACCATCAGCCGAGGCCAGAACACTTTTTTTTCTGCATGGACGGTCCGCCAGGCCTGACCCTCCACTGATCATCAACAGCAAGTGACTGGAGCTTGGCATGACCTGATGGACTGGTACATATGCAGAAAAATTGTTCTGTGCCAGATCGCACGTCCGCCCATGCCTGAACAATTTTTTTCTGCATGGGCCAGTCCGCTACAGTCCGACACTCCACTCGAGCATCATTAACAAGTGACTGAATCTTGGCATGGACCTGGCGGAATGGCACGGTAAAAAAATAGTTCTGGGGCAGCCTGCACGCCTGCCATATGCCCACCATCACCCGATGCCAGAACAATGTTTTTTTCTGCATGTGGGCCAGTCCACCAGGCCCAACCCTCCACCGACCATCAACAACAAGCAACTGGAGCTTGGCAGGGACCTAGCAGACTGGCACACATGCAGAAAAAAATTGTTCTGTGCCAGCCTGCTTATCTGCCCTTTGCCCCATCACCCGAGTCCAGAACAATTTTGTTTTTCTGCATGTGGGCCAGTCTGCCAGGCCCGACCCTCCGCCGACCATCAAAAACAAGCGACTGGAGCTTGGCACGGACCTGCCGTACAGGCACACATGCAGAAAAAATTTGTTCTGGGCCAGCCTGCTCGTCCGCCCCATGCCCACCATCACCCGAGGCCAGAACATTTTTTTTCTGCATGTGGGCCAGTCCACCAGGCCTGACCCTTAACCGACCATCAACAACAAGCGACTGGAGCATGGCACGGACCTGGCGGACTGGAACACATGCAGAAAAAAATTTGTTCTTGGCCAGCCTGCACGTCCGCCCAATGCCCACCATCACCCGAGGCCAGAACAATTTTTTTTTCTGCATGTGGGCCTGTCCGTCAGGCCCAACCGTCCACTGACCATCAACAACATGCGACTGGAGCTTGGCACGGACCTGCCGGACTGGCACACATGCAGAAAAAATGGTTCTGGGCAAGCCTGCTGGTCCATCCCATGGCCACCATCATCCGAGGCCAGAACAATTTTTTTTTTCTGCATGTGGGCAGTCCGTCAAGCCCGACCCTCCACCGACCCTCAACAACAAGCGACTGACGGTTGGCATGGACCTGCCAGACTGGCACACATGCAGAAAAAATTTGTTCTTTGCCAGTCTGCACGTCTGCCCCATGCTCACCATCACCCGAAGCAAGAACATTTTTTTTTCTGCATGTGGGCCAGTCCGCCATGCCCGACCCTCCACCGACCATCAACAACAAGCGACTGGAGCTTGGCACGGACCTGGAAGACTGGTACACATGCAGAACAAAATTGTTCTGGGCCAGCCTGCACCGCCCCATGCCAGAACAATTTTCTTTTTTCTGCATGTGGGCCAGTCTGCCACTCCCGACCCTAAACTGACCATTAACAACAAACTACTGGAGCATGGCACGGACCTGGCGGACTGGTACACACACAGAAAAAAATTATTCTTTGCCAGCCTGCACGTCCGCATCATGCCCACCATCACCCGATACCAGAACAATTTATTTTTTCTGCATGTGGGCCAGTCCGCCAGGCCCGACCCTCCACCGACCATCAACAAAAAGCGACTGGAGCTTGGCATGGACCTGGCGGACTTGCACACATTAAGCAAAATTTTGTTCTGTGCCAGCCTGCTCGTCCGTCCCATGCCCACCATCACCCGAGGCCAGAACAATTTTTTTTCTGCATGTGGGCCAGTCCGTCAGGCCCGACCCTCCACCGACCATCAACAACAAGCGACTGGAGCTTGGCACAGACCTGTCAGACTTGTACACATGCAGAAAAAATTTGGTCTGGGCCAGCAAGCTCGTCCGCCCCATGCCCACCATTACCTGTGGCCAGAACATTTTTTTTTTCTGCATGTGGGCCAGTCCGTCAGGCCCAACCATCCACCGACCATCAACCACAAGCGACTGGAGCTTGGCATGTCCCTGCCGGACTGGCACACATGCAGAAAAAATTTGTTCTTTGCCTTCCTGCTCGTCTGCCCCATTCCTACCATCCCCCGTGGTCAGAACAATTTTTTTTTCTGCATGTGGGCCAGTCCATCAGGCCAGACCCTCCACCGATCATCAACAACAAGCGACTGTAGCTATGCACGGACCTGCTGGACTGGCACTCATGAAGAAAAAATTGTTCTGGGCCAGTCTGCTCGTCTGCCCCATGCCCAACATCACCCGAGGCAAGAACATTTTTTTTTCTGCATGTGGGCCTGTACGCCAGGCCCGACCCTCCACCGACCATCAACAAAAAATGACTGGAGCTTGGCACGGACCAGGCAGACTGGCACAAATGCAGAAAAAATTGTTCTGGGCCAGATTGCTCATCTGCCCCATGCCCACCATCACCCGAGGCCAGAACAATTTTTTTTTCTGCATGTGGGCCAGTCTGCCAGGCCCGACCCTCCACCGACCATCAACAACAAGTGACTGGAGCTTGGCACGGACCTGCCAGAAAGGCACACTTGCATAAAAAATTGTTCTATGCCCACCTGCATGTCCGCATGCCCACCATCACCCGAGGCCTGAAAATTTTTTTTTTCTGCATGTGGGCCAGTCGGTCAGGCACGACCCTTCACCAACCATCATCTACAAGCGATTGGAGCTTGGTACAGACCTGCCGGACTGGCACACATGCAGAAAAAATTTGTTCTGGGCCAGTCTGCTCATCCACCCCATGCCCACCATCACCCGAGGCCAGAAAATTATTTTTCTGCATGTGAGCCAGTCCGCCAGGCCGACCTCCACCGACCATCAACAACAAGCGACTGGAGCTTGGCATGGACCTGGCTGATGGTACACTTGCAGAAAAATTGTTATTGTCCAGGCTGCACGCCTGCCCCATGCCAGAACAATTTTTTTTCTGCATGTGGGCCAGTCCGCCAGGCCCAACCCAGCACCAACCATCAACAACAAGTGACTGGAGCTTGGCATGGACTGTGACTGACTACATGCAGAAAAATTGTTCTTGACCAGCCTGCACGTCCCCCGTGCCCACCATCACCGAGGACAGAACAATTTTTTTTTTGCAAGTTGGCCAGTCCGCCAGGCCCGACCCTGCACCAACCATCAACAACAAGTGACTGAGCTTGGCATGGACCTGGTGGACTGCTGCACATGTAGAAAAATTGTTCTTGGCCAGCCTGCCGTCCGCCCCATGCCCACCACCCGAGGACAGAACAATTTTTTTTTCTGCATGTGGGCCAGTCCAGCCAGGCCCGACCCTCCACCGACCATTAACAACAAGCGACAGAACTTGCACGGACCTGCCGACTGGCACAATGCTAAAAATTTGTTCTGGGCCAGCCTGCCCGCCTGCCCCATGCCCACCATCACCCGAGGCCAGAACATTTTTTTTCTGCATGTGACCAGTCCGCCAGGCCCGACCATAACCGACCATCAACAACAAGCGACTGAGTAGCATGACGACTGTCGGACTGGTACACATAGAAAAAATTGTTCTGTGCCAGTCTGCACGTCCATCATGCCTACCATCACCCGAGGCCAGAACATATTTTTTTTTCTGCATGTGGGCCAGTCCGCCATGCCCACCCTCCACCGACCATCAACAAAATACGACTGCAGCTTGGCACGGACTCTGGCAGACTGGCACACATGCAGAAAAAATTTGTTCTGGCCAGCCTGCTCATCCGCCCCACGACCCATCACCCGAGTCCAGAACAATTTTTTTTTCTGCATTTAGGCCAATCCGCCTGTCCCGACCCTCCACCGACCTTCAACAACAAGCGACTGGAGCTTGGCACAGACCTGCCGGACTGGCACACATGCAGAAAAAATTGTTCTAGGGCCAGCCTACTCATACGCCCCATGCCAGAACAATTTTCTTTTTCTGCATGTGGGCCAGCCTGCCAGTCCCGACCTTCCACCGACCATCAACAACAAGCTACTGGAGCTTAGCACGGACCTGGCGGACTGGTACACATGCCAAAAAATTGTTCTTGGCCACCTGCAACCGCCTCCCATGCCAGAACAATTTTTTTTTCTGCATGTTGGCAAGTCCGCCTCAGGTCCGACCTCCAACCACCATCTACAACAGGCGACTGGAGCTTGGCACGGACCAGCCGGACTGGCACACATGCAGAAAAAATGTTCTGGGCCAGCCTGCATGTCCTCCCCATGCCCACCATCACCTGAGGCCAGAATAATTTTTTTTTCTGCATGTGGGCCAGTCCGCCAGGCCCGACCCTCCACTGACCATCAACAACAAGCGACTGGAGCTTGGCACGGACCTGTCAGACTGGCACACATGCAGAAAAAATTGTTCTGGGCCAGCCTGCATGTCCTCCCCATGCCCACCATCACCTGAGGCCAGAATAATTTTTTTTTCTGCATGTGTGCCAGTCCGTCAGGCACGACCATCCACCGACAATCAAAACAAGCGATTGAGCTTGCAGAGACCTGCGACTGGACACATGCAGAAAAATTGTTCTTGGCCTGGCTGCATGTCCGCCCCATGCCAGAACAATTTTTTTTTTCTCCATGTGGGCCAGTCCACCATGTCCGACCCTCCACCGACCATCAACCACAAGCGACTGGAGCTTGACACGTACCTTCTGGACTGGGACACATGCAAAAAAAATTTGTTCTGGGCAAGCCTGCATGTCCGCCCCATGCCCACTATCACCCGAGGCCTGAACTTTTTTTTTCTGCATGTGGGTCAGTCCGCCAGGCCCGACCCATAACCGACCATCAACAACAAGCGACTGGAGCTCGGCACGGACCCGGCGGACTGGTACACATGCAAAAAAAAATTGTTCTGGGCCAGCCTGCACGTCCACCCCATGCCTACCATCACCTGAGGGCAGAACAATTTTTTTTTTCTGCATGTGGGCCAGTCCGCCAGGCCCGGCCCTCCACCGACCATCAACAACAAGCGACTGGAGCTTGGCACGGGCCTGGCAGACTGGTACACATGCAGAAAAAAATTGTTCTTGGCCAGCCTGCACATACGCCCCATGCCAGAACAATTTTCTTTTTTCTGCATGTGGGCCAGTCTGCCAGACCCGACCCTACACCAACCATCAAAAACAAGCTACTGGAGCTTCACACGGGCCTGGCAGACTGGTACTCACACAAAAAAAATTTGTTCTGAGCCAGCCTGCAAGTCCGCATCATGCCCACCATAACCCATGGCCAGAGCAATTTTTTTTTTCTGCATGTGGGCCAGTCCGCCCGGCCCGACCCTCCACCGACCATCAACAAAAAGTGACTGGAGCTTGGCACGGACCTGGCAGACTGGCACACATGCAGAATAAAATTGTTCTGTGCCAGCCTGCTTTTCCTTCCCATGCCCACCATCACCTGAGGCCAGAATAATTTTTTTTTCTGCATGTGGACCAGTCCGCCAGGCCCAATCCTCCTCTGACCAACAACAACAAGCAACTGGAGCTTGGCACGGACATGCCGGACTGGCACACATACAGAAAAAATTGTTCTGGGGCAGCCTGCCTGCCTCCCCATTCCCACCATCACCTGAGGCCAGAATAATTTTTTTTCTGCATGGGCCAGTCCGCCATGCCCGACCTCCACCCGACCATCAACAAGCAACTGAGCTTGGCACAGAGCTGCTGGACTGCACATATGCAGAAAAATTGTTCTGGGCCAGCCTGCATGTCCACCCCATGCCCACCATCAACTGAGGCCAGAACAATTTTTTTTTTGCATGGGTCAGTCCGCCAGGCCCGACCCTCCACCGACCATCAACAACTAGCAACTGGAGCTTGGCACGGATGTGTCGGATTGGTACACATGCAGAAAAAAATTGTTTTGAGCCAGCCTGCATGTCCGCCCCATGCCCACCATCACCCTAAGCCAGAAAATTTTTTTTTTTCTGCATGTGGGCCAGTCCACCATGCCCGACCCTCCACCGACCATCAACCACAAGCGACTGGAGCTTGACACGTTCCTTCTGGACTGGCACACATGCAAAAAAAATTTGTTCTGGGCAAGCCTGCATGTCCGCCCCATGCCCACCATCACCCGAGGAAAGAACAATTTTATTTTTCTGCATGTGGGCCAGTCCGCCAGGCCTGACCCTCAACCGACCATCAACAACAAGCGACTGGAGATGGCACGGACCTGCTGAACTGGCACATATGCATAAAAAATTTGTTCTGGGCCTGCCTGCTCGTCTGCCCCATGCCCAAAATCACCCGAGGCCAGAACTTTTTTTTCTGCATGTGGGTCAGTCCGCCAGGCCCGACCCATAACCGACCATCAACAACAAGCGACTGGAGATGGCACGGACCTGCTGAACTGGCACATATGCATAAAAATTTGTTCTGGGCCTGCCTGCCTCGCCTGCCCCATGCCCAAATCACCCGAGGCCAGAACTTTTTTCTGGCATGTGGGTTCAGTCCGCCCGCCCGACCTCCACCGACCATCAACAAAAAGTGACTGAGCTAGCACGACTTGGCAGATCGTACACATGCAGAATAAAATTGTTCTGGGCCAGCCTGCTCTTCCTCCCCATGCCCACCATCACCTGAGGCCAGAATAATTTTTTTTTCTGCATGTGGGCCAGTCCGCCAGGCCCAATCCTCCTCTGACCAACAACAACAAGCAACTGGAGCTTGGCACGGACATGCCAGACTGGCACACATACAGAAAAAATTGTTCTGGGGAAGCCTGCTCGTCCTCCCCATGCCCACCATCACCTGAGGCCAGAATAATTTTTTTTTCTGCATGTGGGCCAGTCCGCCAGGCCCGACCCTCCACTGACCATCAACAACAAGCGACTGGAGCTTGGCACGGACCTGCCGGACTGGCACACATGCAGAAAAAATTGTTCTGGGCCAGCCTGCATGTCCACCCCATGCCCACCATCAACTGAGGCCAGAACAATTTTTTTTTTATGCATGTGGGTCAGTCCGCCAGGCCCGACCCTCCACCGACCATCAACAACTAGCAACTGGAGCTTGGCACGGATCTGGCGGATTGGTACACATGCAGAAAAAAATTGTTTTGGGCCAGCCTGCATGTCCGCCCCATGCCCACCATCACCCTAAGCCAGAACAATTTTTTTTTTTCTGCATGTGGGCCAGTCCACCATGCCCGACCCTCTTCCGACCATCAACAACAAGTGACTGGAGCTTGGCATGGACCTGGCAGACTGGTACACATGCAGAAAAAAATTGTTCTTAGCCAGCCTGCACGTCCGCCCAATGCCCACCATCACCCGATGCTAGAACAATTATTTTTTTTGCATGTATGCCAGTCCACCAGGCCCGACTCTCCACCAACCATCAACCACAAGCGACTGGAGCTTGGCACAGACCTGGCTGACTGGTACATATGCAGAAAAAAATTGTTCTGGGCCAGCCTGCACATCCGCCACATGCCAGAACAATTTTTTTTTTCTGCATCTTGGCCAGTCCGCCAGGCCCGACCCTCCACCGAGCATCAACAACAAACGACTGGAGCTTGGCATGGACCTGGCGGACTGGCACACATGCAGAAAAATGTTGTTCTGTGCCAGCCTGCTTGTCCGCACCATGCCCACCATCACCCTAGGCCAGAACAATTTTTTTTTTCTGCATGTGGGCCAGGCCGTCAGACCCAACTGTCCTCCGACCATCAACCTCAAGCGACTGGAGCTTGGCACGTATCTGCCGGACTGGCACACATGCAGAAAAAATTTGTTTTGGGCAAGCCTGCATGTCCGCCCCATGCCCACCATAACCGGTGGCCAGAGCAATTTTTTTTTCTGCATGTGGGCCAGTCCGCCAGGCCCGACCCTCCACCGACCATCAACAACAAGCGACGAGAGCTCGGCATGGACCTGGCGGACTGGTACACATGCAGAAAAAAATTGTTTTGGGCAAGCCTGCATGTCCGCCCCATGCCCACCATCACCCGAGGAAAGCACAATTTTTTTTTCTGCATGTGGGCTAGTCCGCCAGGCCCGACCCTCCACTGACCATCAACAAGTTTACTGGAGCTTGGCACGGACCTGGCTGACTGGGACACATGCAGAAAAAATTGTTCTTGGCCAGGCTGCACGCTCCGCCTCAACGCCAGAACAATTTTTTACGCATGTGGGCCAGTCCACCATGTCCCAACCTCCACCGACCATCAACAACAAGCCACCGAGCTTGGCATGGACCTGGCGGACAGGTACACATGCAGAAAAAAATTGTTCTTGGCCTGCCTGCACGTCCTTCCCATGCTCACCATCACCCGATGCCAGAACAATTTATTTTTCTGCATGTATGCCCGTCCACCAGGCCCGAACCTCCACCGACCATCAACAACAAGCGACTGGAGCTTGGCACAGACCTGGTTGACTGGTACACATGCATAAAAAATTTTTCTGGGCCAGCCTGCACGACCTCCCCATGCCAGAACAATTTTTTTTTCTGCATGTTGGCCAGTCCGCCAGGCCCGTCCCTACACCGACCATCAACAACAAGCGTCTGGAGCTTAGCACGGATCTGGCAGACTGGCACACATGCAGAAAACTTTGTTCTGGGCCAGCCTACTGCCTGCCCCTGCCCACCGTCACCCGAGGCCAGAACAATTTTTTTTTCTGCATGTGGGCCAGTCCGTCAGGCCCAACCGTCCACCGATCATCAACAACAAGCGACTGGAGCTTGGCACGGACCTGCCGGACTGGCACACATGCAGAAAAAATTTGTTCTTTGCCAGCCTGCTCGTCTGCCCCATGCCCACCATCACACGAGGCAGGAACATTTTTATTTCTGCATGTGGGCCAGTCCGCCAGGCCCGACCCATAACCAACCATCAACAACAAGCTACTGGAGCTTCACACAGACCTGGCGGACTGGTACACATGCAGAAAAAATTTGTTCTGGGCCAGCCTGCACATCCGCCCCATGCCCACCATCACCCGAGTCTGAACAATTTTTTTTCTGCATGTGGGCCAGTCCGTCAGGAACGACCCTCCACCGATCATCAACAACAAGTGACTGGAGCTTGGCACAGAACTGTCGGACTGGCACACATGCAGAAAAAATTTGATCTGGGCCAGCCTGCTCGTCCGCCCCATGCCCACCATTACCTGAGGCCAGAACATTTTTTTTCTGCATGTGGGCCAGTCCGTCAGGCGAAAACCGTCCACCGACCATCAACAACAAGCGACTGGAGCTTGGCATGTACCTGCCGGACTGGCACACATGCAGAAAAAATTTGTTCTGTGCCTGCCTGCTCGTCCACCCCATTCCTACCATCAACCGAGGGCAGAACAATTTTTTTTTCTGCATGTGGGCCAGTCTTTCAAGCCAGAAACTCCACCGACCATCAACAACAAACTGAGCTTGAGCACGGACCTGCCGGACTGGCACACATGCAGAAAAAATTGTTCTGGGACAGCCTGCTCGTCCTCCCCATGCCCACCATCACCCGAGGCCAGAACAATTTTTTTTCCTGCATGCAGGCCAGTCTGTCAGGCCCGACCCTCCACCGACCATCAACATCAAGCTGACTAGAGCTTGGCACGGACCTGCTGGACTTTCACACATGCAGAAAAAGCTTGTTCTGGGCCAGCCTGCTGGTCTGCCCCATGGCCACCATCACCCGCGGCCAGAACAGTTTTTTTTCTGCATGTGGGCCAGTCCGCCAGGCCCAACCCTCCACCGACCATCAACAACAAGCGACTGGAGTGTGGCACGGACCTGGTGGACTGGTACACATCCAGAAAAAATAGTTCTGGACCAGCCTGCACGTCCGCCCCATGCCCATCATCAAGTGAGGTCAGAACAATTTTTTTTTTCTGCATGTGGGCCAGTCCGCCAGGCCCGACCCTCCACCAACCATCATCAACAAGCAACTGGAGCTTGGCACGGACCTGGCAGTCTGGGAAACATGCAGAAAAAATTTGTTATGGGCCAGCCTGCTTATCCACCCCATGCCCCATAACCCGAGTCCAGAACAATTTTTTTTCTGCATGTGGGCCAGTCCACCATGCCTGACCCTAACCGACCATCAACAACAAGCTTACTGAGCGTAGCACGGACCTTGGACTGGAACACATGCAGAAAAATTGTTCTTGGCCAGCCTGCACGTCCGCCCAATGCCCACCATCACCCTTAGGCCAGAACAATTTTTTTCTGCATGTGGGCCAGTCCGTCAGGCCCAACCGTCCACTGACCATCAACAACAAGCGACTGGAGCTTGGCACGGACCTGCCAGACTGGCACACATGCAGAAAAAATGGTTCTGGGCAAGTCTGCTGGTCCACCCCATGGCCACCATCATCCGAAGCCAGAACAATTTTTTTTTCTGCATGTGGGCAGTCCGTCAAGCCCGACCCTCCACCGACCATCAACAACAAGCGACTGAAGCTTGGCACAGACCTGAAGGACTGGCTCACATGCAGGAAAAATTTGTTCTTTGCCAGTCTGCTCGTCTGCCCCATGCCCACCATCACCCGAAGCAAGAACATTTTTTTTTCTGCATGTGGGCCAGTCCGCCATGCCCGACCCTCCACCGACCATCAACAACAAGCGACTGGAGCTTGGCACGGATCTGGCAGACTGGTACACATGCAGAACAAAATTTTTCTGGGCCAGCCTGCACATACGCCCCATGCCAGAAAAATTTTCTTTTTTCTGCATGTGGGCCAGTCTGCCAGTCCCGACCCTAAACCGACCATTAACAACAAGCTACTGGACCATGGCACGATCCTGGCGGAGTGGTACACACAGAAAAATTATTCTTTGCCAGCCTGCACGTCCCCAGATCATGCCCACCATCACCCGAGGCCAGAATAATTTTTTTTTTCTGCATGTGGGCCAGTCCGCCAGGCCCGACCCTCCACCGACCTTCAACAAAAAGCGACTGGAGCTAGGCACAGACCTGGCAGACTGGTACACATGCAGAAAAATAATGTCCTGGGCCAGCCTGCACATCCGACCCATGCCAGATCAATTTTTTTTTTTCTGCATCTTGGCCAGTCCGTCAGAACCAACCCTCTACCGACCATCAATAACAAGTGACTAGAGCTTGGCACGGACCTGCCAGACTGGCACACATGCAGAAAAAATTTGTTCTGGGACAGCCTGCTCGTCCGCCCCATGCCCACCATCACCCGAGGCCAGAACATTTTTTTTCCAGCGTGTGGGCCAGTCCGCCAGGCCTGACCTCCACCCACCATCAACAACAAGCGACTGGAGCTTGGCATGGACCTGGGGATTGAACACATGCAGAAAAATGTTCTGGGTCAGCCTGCACGTCCCCGCCCAATACCCACCATCACCCGAGGCCAGAACAATTTTTTTTCTGCATGTGGGCCGGTCCGCCAGGCCTGACCCTCCACTGATCATCAACAGCAAGTGACTGGAGCTTTGCATGGACCTGGCGGACTGGTACATATGCAGAAAAAAATTGTTCTGTGCCAGATTGCACGTCCGCCCCATGCCTGAACAATTTTTTTTTTCTGCATGTGGGCCAGTCCGCCAGGCCCGACACTCCACCGAGCATCATTAACAAGTGACTGAATCTTGGCATGGACCTGGCGGACTGGTACACTTGCAAAAAAAAATAGTTCTGGGCCAGCCTGCACGTCTGCCATATGCCCACCATCACCCGATGCCAGAACAATGTTTTTTTCTGCATGTGGGCCAGTCTGCCTGGCCCGACCCTCCACCGACCATCAACAACAAGCAACTGGAGCTTGGCAGGGACCTAGCAGAATGGCACACATGCAGAAAAAAATTCTTCTGTGCCAGCCTGCTTATCCGCCCTTTGCCCCATCACCCGAGTCCAGAACAATTTTTTTTTCTGCATGTTTGCCAGTCCGCCAGGCCCGAACCTCCGCCAACCATCAACAACAAGCGACTGGAGCTGGCACGGACCTGCCGTACTGGCACACTTGCAGAAAAAATTTGTTCTGTGGCCAGCCTGCTCGTCCGCCCCATGCCCACCATCACCCGAGGCCAGAACATTTTTTTCTGCATGTGGGCGAGTCCACCAGGCCTGACCCTTAACCGACCATCAACAACTAGCTACTGAACTTGGCACGGACATGGCAGACTGAACACATGCAGAAAAAATTGTTCTTGGACCACCTGCACGTCCACCCAATGCCCACCATCACCCGAGGCCTGAACAATTTTTTTTTTCTGCATGTGGGGCAGTCCGCCAGGCCTGACCCTCCACTGATCATCAACAACAAGCGACTGGAGCATGGCACGGACCTGGTGGACTGGTACACATGCAGAAAAAAAATTGTTCTGGGCCAGACTGCACGTCCGCCCCATGCCAGAACAATTTTTTTTTCTGTATGTGGGCCAGTCTGCCAGGCCCAACACTCCACCGACCATCAACATCAAGTGATTGTAACTTGGCATGGACCTTGCGGACTGGTACACTTGCAAAAAAAATTTGTTCTGGGCCAGCCTGCACATCCACCCCACGCCCACCATCACCCGAGGCCAGAACAATTTTTTTTTTTCTGCAAGAGGGCCAGTCGGCCAGGCGGGACCCTACACCGACCATCAACAACAAGTGAGTGAAGCATGGCACAGACCTGGCAGACTGGCACACATGCAGAAAAAAATTGTTCTCTGCCAGCCTGCTCATCCGCCCCTTGCCCAATCACCCGAGGCCAGAACAATTTTTTTTTCTGCATGTGGGCCAGTCCGTCAGGCCCGACCCTCCACCGACCATCTACAACAAGCGACTGGAGCTAGGCACCGACCTGCCGGACTGGCACACATGCAGAAAAAATTGTTCTGGGACAGTCTGCTCGTCCGCCCCATGCCCACCATTACCCGAGGCGAGAACATTTTTTTTTTCTGCATGTGGGCCAGTCTGTCAGGCCCGACCCTCCAATGACCATCAACATCAAGTGACTGGAGCTTGGCACAGACCTGCCGGACTGGCACACATGCAGAAAAAGCTTCTTCTGGGCCAGCCTGCTCGTCTGCCCCATGCCCACCATCACAAGCGGCCAGAACATTTTTTTTTCTGCATGTGAGCCAGTCTGCCATGCCCGATCCTCCACCGACCATCAACAACAAGCGACTGGAGCTTGGCACGGAACTGGCGGACTGGTACACATACAGAAAAAATTTTTCTGGACCAGCCTGCACGTCCTCCCCATGCTCACCATCATGTGAGGTCAGAACAATTTTTTATTTCTCCATGTGGACCAGTCCGCCAGGCCTGACCCTCCACCAACCATCATCAACAAGCGACTGGAGCTTGGCATGGACCTGGCAGACTGGCACACATGCAGAAAAAAATTGTTATGGGCCAGCCTGCTCATCCACCCCATGCCCCTTAACCCGAGTCCAGAACAATTTTTTTTCTGCATGTGTGCCAGTCCGCCAGGACCGATCCTCACTGAACATCAACAACAAGCGACTTGTGCTTGGCACGTACCTGCCGGACTGCCACACATGAGGAAAAAATTGTTCTGGGCCAGCTTGCTCGTCCGCCCCATGCCTACAATCACCCAAGGCCAGAACAATTTTTTTTTCTGCATGTGGGCCAGTCTGTCAGGCCCAACCGTCCACCGACCATCAACAACAAGCGACTGGAGCTTGGCACGGACCTGCCGGACTGGCACACATGCAGAAAAAATGGTTCTGGGCAAGCCTGCTGGTCCACCCCATGGCCAGCATCATCCGAGGGTAGAACAATTTTTTTTTCTGCATGTGGGCAGTCCGTCAGGCCCGACCCTCCACCGACCATCAACAACAAGCGACTGGAGCTTGGCACGGACCTGGCAGACTGGTACACATGCAGAACAAAATTGTTCTGGGCCAGCCTGCACATACGCCCCATGCCAGAACAATTTTCTTCTTTCTGCATGTGGGCCAGTCTCCCAGTCTCGACCCTCCACCGACCATCAACAACAAGCTACTGGAGCTTGGCACGGACCTGTCGGACTGGTACACACACAGAAAAAAATTGTTCTTTGCCAGCCTGCACATCCGCATCATGCCCACCATCACCCGAGGCCAGAACAATTTTTTTTTTCTGCATGTGGGCCAGTCCGCCAGGCCCGACCCTCCACCGACCATCAACAAAAACCGACTGGAGCTAGGCACGGACCTGGCAGACTGGCACACATGCAAAAAAAAATTGTTCTGGGCCAGCCTGCTCATCTGCCCGATGCCCCCCATCACCCGAGGCCATAACAATTTTTTTTCTGCATGTGGGCCAGTCCGTCTGGCCCGACTCTCCACCTAACATCAACAACAAGTGACTGGAGCTTGGCTCGGACCTGCAGGACTTTCACACATGCAGAAAAAATTGTTCTGGGGCAGCCTGCTCGTCCGCCCCATGCCCACCATCACCTGAGGCTAGAATAATTTTTTTTCTGCATGCAGGGCAGGCCAGCCAGACCTCCAACGACCATCAACAACAAGTGACTTGAGCATGGCACGACCTGCTGGACGGGCACACACAGCAGAAAATTGTTCTGGGCCACCCTGCTCGTCCCGGCCCCATACCCACCATCACCTGAGGCCAGAACAGTTTTTTTCTGCATGTGGACAGTCAGTCAAGCCCCACCTCCACCGACCATCAACAACAAGCAACTGGAGCTTGGCACCGACCTGCCGGACTGGACACATGCAGAAAAAGCTTGTTCTGGGCCAGCCTGCTCGTCCACCCCATGCCCCCCATCACCGAGCCAGAATATTTTTTCGCATGTGGGCCAGTCCGAAGGCCCGACCTCCACCAAACATCAAGAACAAGTGACTGAGCTTGGCATGACCTGGCAGACTGGTACACATGCAGAAAAATTGTTCAGGGCCAGACTGTACATACGCTCCCATGCCAGAACAATTTTCATTTTTCTGCATGTGGACCAGTGCGCCAGGCTCGACCCTCCACCTACCATACAACATCAAGCTTACTAAGCTTGGCACGGACCTGGCGGACTGGTACACATGTAGAAAAAATTGTTCTGTGCCAGCCTGCACGCCTGCCCCATACCCACCATCACCTGAGGCCAGAACAGTTTTTTTCTGCATGTGGGCAGTCCGCCAGGCCAGACCTCCACCACCATCAACAAAAAGCGACTGAGTTATACGTGTCCTGCAGACTGACAAACATGCAGAAAAATTGTTCTGATCCAGCCTGCTCAACAGCCCCATGCCCACCATCACCGGAGGCCAGAACATTTTTTCTGCATGGGCCAGTCCGCCAGGCCTGACCTCCACCGACCATCAACAACAAGCCGACTGAGCTTGGCACGACTCGTGGACTGGTACACATGTGCAGAAAAATTGTTCTGTGCCAGACTGCACATCCGCCCCACTGACAGAACAATTTTTTTGCATGTGGGCCAGTCTGCCAGGCCCGACACTCCGACCCATCACATCAAGTGACTGGAGCTTGGAATGAACCTGGTGGACTGGTACACTTACACTTGCAAAAAATGTTCTGGGCCAGCCTGCACGCCCCCATTCCCACCATCACCCGAGGCCAGAACAATTTTTTTTCTGCATGTGGGCCAGTCCGCCAGGCCCAACCTCCACCGACCATCAACAACAAGCTACTGGAGCTTGCACGGACATGGCAGACTGGCACACATGCTGAAAAAAATTGTTCTGGGCCAGCCTGCTCATCTGCCCCTTGCCCCATCACCGAGTCCAGAACAATTTTTTTTTCTGCATGTGGGCCAGTCCACCAGGACCGACCCTCCACCGACCATCAACAAAAACCGACTGGAGCTAGGCACGGACCTGGCAGACTGGCACACATGCAGAAAAAAATTGTTCTGGGCCAGCCTGCTCATCCGCCCCTTGCCCCACCACCCGAGTCCAGAACAATTTCTTTTTTCTGCATGTGGGCCAGTCCGCCAGGCCCAACCTCCAACCGACCATCAACTACAAGCGACTGGAGCTTGGCACGGACCCGGCAGACTGACACACATGCAGAAAAATTGTTCTGGGCCAGCCTGCTCATCCGCCCCATGCCCACCATCACCTGAGGCTAGAATATTTTTTTTTCTGTATGTGGGCAGTCAGGCCAGACCCTCCAACGACCATCAACAACAAGTGACTTGAGCTTGGCACGGACCTGCCGGACTGGTACACATGCAGAAAAAATTGTTCTGGGCTAGCCTGCTCGTCCGCCCCATACCCAACATCACCCGAGGCCAGAACAGTTTTTTTTTTCTGCATGTGGACAGTCCGTCAAGCCCAACCCTCCACTGACCATCAACAACAAGCAACTGGAGCTTGGCACGGACCTGCCGGACTGGCACACATGCAGAAAAAGCTTGTTCTGGTCCAGCCTGCTCGTCAGCCCCATGCCCACCATCACCCGAGGCCAGAACATTTTTTTTTCAGCATGTGGGCCAATACAAAAGGACCGACCCTCCACCAACCATTAAGAACAAGCGACTGGAGCTTGGCACGGACCTGGCAGACTGGTACACATGCAGAAAAAAATTGTTCAGGGCCAGCCTGCACATACGCCCCATGCCAGAACAATTTTCATTTTTCTGCATGTGGGCCAGTGCGCCAGGCTCGACCCTCCACCGATCATCAACATCAGTTTACTCATAGCTAGACGGACCAGGACTGGTACACATGCAGAAAAAATTGTTCTGTGCCAGCCTGCCGCCTGCCCCATACCCACCATCAGCTGAGGCCAGAACAGTTTTTTTTCTGCATGTGGGCCAGTCCGCCAGGCCTCACCCTCCACCCCAACATCAACAAAAGTGACTGAGGCGGCACAGTCCTGGCAGACTGGCACACATGCAGAAAAAATTTGTTCTGATCCAGCCTGCTCAACAGCCCCATGCCCACCATCACACGAGGCATTAACATTTTTTTTCTGCATGTCAGCCAGTCCGCCAGGCCTGATCCTCCACCAACCATCAACAACAAGCGACTGGAGCTTGGCATGGACCTGGCGGACTGGTACACATGCAGAAAAAAATTGTTCTGGGCCAGACTGCACATCCGCCCCATGACAGAACAATTTTTTTTTCTGCATGTGGGCCAGTCCGCCAGGCCCGACACTCCACCGACCATCAACATCAAGTGACTGGAGATTGGAATGAACCTGGTGGACTGGTACACTTGCAAAAAAAAATTGTTCTGGGCCAGTCTGCATGTCCGCCCCATTCCCACCATCACCCGAGGCCAGAACAAATTTTTTTTTCTGCATGTGGGCCAGTCCGCCAGGCCCGAACCTCCACCGACCATCAACAACAAGCGACTGGAGCTTGTCACGGACCTGGCAGACTGGCACACATGCTGAAAAAAATTGTTCTGGGCCAGCCTGCTCATTCTCCCCTTGCCCCATCACCCGAGTCCAGAACAATTTTTTTTTCTGCATGTGGGCCAGTCCGCCAGGACCGACCCTCCACCGAACATCAACAACAAGCGACTGGTGCTTGGCACGTACCTGCCGGACTGGCACACATCCAGAAAAATTGTTCTGGGCCAGCCTGCCTCGGTCGGCCCCATGCCCACCATCACCCGAGGCAAGAACTATATTTTTCAGAGTGGCCAGTCCGTCCGGACCGACTCCTCCACCGACCATCTACAACAAGCTGACTGGAGTTTGGCACAGACCTGCCAGACTGGCACATATGCAGAATAATATTTGTTCTTGGGCAGCCTGCTCGCCCACCCCATGCCCACCATTACCCGAGGCCAGAACAATTTTTTTGCATGTAGGCCAGTGCGCCCGCCCTACCCTCCACCGACCATTAACAACAAGTGACTGAGCTTGCACGGACCCGTCGATTGGCACACATGCAGAAAAAAAGTGTTCTGGACCAGCCTGCTCGTCCGCCCCATGCCCACCATCCACCCGAGGCCAGAACAATTTTTTTTTTCAGACTGGGCCAGTCCAGCCAGGCCCGACCCTGCCACCATCATCAACAACAAGCGACTGGAGCTCGGCACGACCAGCTGGATTGGACACATGCGAAAGATTTGTTCTGGGCAAGCCTGCTCGTCCCCCCCTTGCCCACCATCACCCGAGGCCAGAACAATTTTTTTCTGATGCCGGGCCGCCAGGCCTGCCCCTCCCTGATCATCAACAGCAAGCGACTGAGCTTGGCACAGACCTGGCGACTGGTACACATGCAGAAGAAAATTGTTCTGGGCCAGACTGCATGTCCGCCCCATGCCAGAACAATTTTTTTTTCGCATGGGGCCAGTCAGCCCTAGTACCACACTCCACCCCGACCATCAACAACAAGTGACTGGATTCTGGCATGGACTTTGGCGGATTGCATTTGCAAAAAATAGTTCTGGGCCAGCCTGCACGCCCTCCCCATGCCCACCATCACCCGAGGCCAGAACAATTTTTTTTCTGCATGTGGGCCAGTCCGCCAGGCCCGACCCTCCAACAACTCATCAACAACAAGCAACAGAGCTTGGAGACAGACCTGGCAGACTGACACATGCAGAAAAATTATTCTGTGCCAGCCTGCTCATCCGCCCTTGCCCCATCACCCTAGTCCAGAACAATTTTTTTCTGCATGTGGGAAAGTCCACCAGGCCTGACCCTCCGACCATCAACAACAAGCTACTGAGCTAGGCACTGATCTGCCGGACTGGCACACATGCAGAAAAATTTGTTCTGGGCCAGCCTGCTCGCCTCCCCATGCCCACCATTACCCAAGGCCAGAACATTTTTTTTCTGCATGTGGGCCAGTCTGTCAGGCCCAACCGTCCACCGACCATCAACAACAAGTGACTGGAGCTAGGCACGGACCTGCCGGACTGGCACACATGCAGAAAAAATTTGTTCTGGGCCAGCCTGCTTGTCCTCCCCATGCCCACAATCACCAGAGGCCAGAATAATTTTTTTCTGCATATGGCCCAGTCCGGCCAGGTCCGACCTCCACTGACCATCAACAACAAGTGACTGGAACTTGCACAGACCTGCCGACTGGCACACATGCAGAATAAATTTGTTGTGAGCCAGCCTGCTCTTCCTCCCATGACCACCATCACCTGAGGCCAGAAATTTTTTTTTCTGCATATGGCCAGTGCGCCAGGCTCAACCCTCCACCGACCATTAACAACAAGTGACTGGAGCTTGACACGGACAACCGACTGGCACACATGCAGAAAAAAATGTGTTCTGGACCAGCCTGCTCGTCCGCCCCATGTCCACCATCACCCGAGGCCAGAACAATTTTTCTTTTCTGCATGTGGGCCAGTCCACCAAGCCCGACAATCCACCGACCATCAACAACAAGTGACTGGATCTTGGCATGGACCTGGCGGACTGGTACACTTGCAAAAAAAAATAGTTCTGGGCCAGCCTGCACGTCTGCCCCATGCCCACCATCACCCGAGGACAGAAATTTTTTTTTTTTCTGCATGTGGGCCAGTCCCCCAGGCCCGACCCTCCACCGACCATCAACAACAAGTAGCTGGAGCTTGGCACAGACCTGGCAGACTGGCACAGATGCAGAAAAATTGTTCTGTGCCAGCCTGCTCATCCGCCTTGCCGCATCACCCTAGAGCAGAACAATTTTTTCTGCATGTGGGATAGTCCGCCAGGCCCCACCTCAACCGACCATCAACAACAAGCGACTGAGCTTGAGCGCACCTGCCATGATTGGCACACATGCAGAAAAATTTGTTCTGGGCCAGCCTGCTCGTCCGCCCATGCCCACCATCACCCAAGGCCAGAACAATTTTTTTTCAGCTATGTGGGCCAGTCCGCCAGGCCTGACCCTCCACTGACCATCTACAACAAGTGACTGGAGTTGGCACGACCTGGCGGATGGTCATTACATGCAGAAAAATTGTTCTTGGCCAGACAGCACGCCAGCCCATGCCAGAACAATTTTTTTTTTCAGATGGGCCAGTCCGCCAGGGCCGATACACTCCAAAGACCATCAACATCAAGTGATTGGAGCTTGACATGGACCTGCTGCATTGGTTCACTTGAAAAATTTTTCTGGGCCAGCCTGCACGTCCGCCCCATGCCCACCATCACCCGAGGCCAGAACAATTTTTTTCTGCATGTGGCCAGTCCGTCAGGCTCGACCCTGCACCGCCATCAACAACAAGCGACTGGAGCTTGCATGGACCTGGCAGACTGGCACACATGCAGAAAATTGTTGTGGGCCAGCCTGCACATCCGCCCCTTGCCCCATCACCCGAGTCCAGGACACTTTATTTTCATGCATGGGGCCAGTCTGCCAGGCCCACCCTCCACCGAACATCAACAACAAGTGACTGGTGCTTGGCACGACTCGCCGTATTGGCACACATGCTGAAAAATTGTTCTGGGCCAGCCTGCCGTCCGCCCCATGCCCACCATCACCCGAGGCCAGAACAATTTTTTTCTGATGAGGGCCAGTCCGCCTGGACCGACTCCACCGCACCATGAACAACAAGTGACTGAGAATGGCACGACCTGCCGGACTGCACAAATGCTGAAAATTGTTCTGGGCCAGCATGCTCGCCCTCCCATGCCCACAATCACCAGAGGCCAGAATAATTTTTTTTGCAAATGAGCCAGTCCGTCAGGCCAGACCTCCACTGACCATCAACAACAAGTGACTGGAGCTTGCACAGACCTGCCGGACTGGCACACATGCAGAATAAATTTGTTCGGAGCCAGCCTGCTCGGCCCAGCCCATGACCACCATCACCCGAGGTCAGAACAATTTTTTTTTCTGCATGTGGGCCAGTGCGCCAGGCCTCGACTCTCCACCTACCACTAACAACAAGCTTACTGAGTTAGCACAGACCTGCCGGGATTGGCACAGCCATGCAGGGTAAAATGTGTTCTGGACCAGCCTGCTCAGAAGTCCCATGCCCTCCATCACCCGAGGCCAGAACATTTTTTTTTCTGCATGGGAAAGTCCGCCAGGTCCACCCTCCGCCGACCATCAACAAAAAGCGACTGGAGCTCAGCACAGACCTGCCGGACTGGCACACATGCATAAAAAATTTGTTCTGGGCCAGCCTGCTCGTCCGCCCCATGCCCACCATCACCCGAGGCCAGAACATTATTTTTCCCGCGTGTGGGCCAGTCCGCCAGGCCTGACCATCCACCCACCATCAACAACAAGCGACTGGAGCTTGACACGGACCTGGTGGACTGGAACACATGCAGAAAAAAATTGTTCTGGGACAGCCTGCACGTCCGCCCCATACCCACCATCACCCAAGGCCAGAATTATTTTTTTCTGCATGTGGGCCGCCTCCGCCAGGCCTGACCCTCCACTGATCATCAACAGCAAGTGACTGAGCTTGGCACGGACCTGGCGGACTGGTACACATGCAGAAAAAAATTGTTCTGTGCCAGACTGCACGTCCGCCCCATGCCAGAACAATTTTTTTTTTCTGCATGTGGGCAAGTCCGCCAGGCCCGACACTCCACCGAGCATCATTAACAAGTGACTGAATCTTGGCATGGACCTGGCGGACTGGTACACTTGCAAAAAAAAATAGTTCTGGGCCAGCCTGCACGTCCGCCATATGCCCACCATCACCCGATGCCAGAACAATGTTTTTTTCTGCATGTGGGCCAGTCCGCCAGGCCCGACCCTCCACCGACCATCAACAACAAGCAACTGAGCTTGGCGGGACCCAGCAGACTGGCACACATGCAGAAAAAAATTGTTCTGTGCCAGCCTGCTTATCCGCCTCTTTCCCCATCACCCGAGTCCAGAAAATTTTTTTTCTTCATGTAGGCAGTCCGCCAGGCCCACCTCCACCCACCATCAACAACAAGCGACTGAGCTTGTATGGACCTGGCAGACTGGCACACATGCAGAAAAATTGTTGTGGGCCAGCCTGCTCATCCGCCCCTTGCCCCATCACCCGAGTCCAGGACAATTTTATTTTCTGCATGTGGGCCAGTCTGCCAGGCCCGACCCTCCACCGAACATCAACAACAAGCGACTGGTGCTTTGCACGGACCTGCCGTACTGGCACACATGCAGAAAAAATTAGTTCTGGGCCAGCCTGCTCGTCAGCCCCATACCCACCATCACCCGAGGCCAGAACATTTTTTTTCTGCATGTGGGCCAGTCCACCAGGCCTGACCCTTAACCGACCATCAACAACAAGCGACTGGAGCTTGGCACGGACCTGGCGGACTGCTAGACATGCAGAAAAAAATTGTTCTTGGCCAGCCTGAACGTCCGCCCAATGCCCACCATCACCCGAGGCCAGAACAATTTTTTTTTGCATGGGCAGGTCCGCCAGGCTAGACCATCCACTGATCATCAACAACAAGCGACTGGAGCTTGGCATGGACCTGTGGACTGGCACATGCAGAAAAAATTGTTCTGGGCCAGACTGCACGCCCTCCCATGCCAGAACAATTTTTTTCTGCATGTGGGCCAATCCGCAGGCCCGACTCCACCCACCATCAACATCAAGTGATTGAGCTTGGCATGGACTCTGGTGGACTATTACACTTGCAAAAAATTTGTTCTTGGCCATCCTGCACGCCCCGCCCCCACGCCCACCATCACCCGAGGCCAGAACAATTTTTTTTCTGCAGGTGGGCAGTCCGCCAGGCGGGATCCTCCACCGACTATGAACAACAAGCGACTGAAGCTTGGCACGGACCTGGAAGATTGGCACATGGGAAAAATTGTTCTCTGCCAGCCTGCTCATCCCCATTACTCCATCACCCAAGTCCAGAATAATTTTTTTTCTGCATGAGGGCCAGTCTGTCAGGACCTACCTTCAACCAACATCAACAACAAGCGACTGGTGCTTGGCAGGTACCTGGACTGGCACACATGCAGAAAAATTTGTTGTGGGCCAGCCTGCCCGTCCGCTCCATACTCAGCATCACCCAAGGCCAGAACACTTTTTTTCTGCATGTGGGCCAGTCCACCAGGCCTGACCCTAAACTGACCATCAACAACAAGCGACTGGAGCTTGGCACGGACCTGGCGGACTGCTAGACATCTAGAAAAAAATTGTTCTTGGCCAGCCTGCATGTCCACCCAATGCCCACCATCACCCGAGGCCAGAACAATTTTTGTTTCTGCATGTGGGGCAGTCCGCCAGGCCTGACCCTCCACTGATCATCAACAACAAGCGACTGGAGCTTGGCACGGACCTGGTGGACTGGTACACATGCAGAAAAAAAATTGTTCTGGGCCAGACTGCATGTTCGCCCCATGCCAGAACAATTTTTTTTTTTCTGCATGAGGGCCAGTCCGCCTGGCCCGACACTCCACCGACCATCAACATCAAGTGATTGGAGCTTGGCATGGACCTGGCGGACTGATACACTTGAAAAAAAATTTGTTCTGGGCCAGCCTGCACGTCCGCCCCACGCCCACCATCACCCGGGGCCAGAACAATTTTTTTTTTCTGCAGGTGGGCCAGTCCGCCAGGCGGGACCCTCCACCGACCATCAACAACAAGCGACTGGAGCTTGGCACGGACCTGGCAGACTGGCACACATGCAGAAAAAAATTGTTCTCTGCCAGCCTGCTCATCTGCCCCTTACCCCATCACCCAAGTCCAGAACAATTTTTTTTTCTGCATGTGGGCCAGTCCGCCAGGACCGACCCTCAACCGAGCATCAACAACAAGCGACTGGTGCTTGGCATGTACCTGCCGGACTGGCACATATGCAGAAAAAATTGTTCTGGGAGAGCCTGCTCGTCCGCCCCATGCCCACCATCACCCGAGGCCAGAACAATTTTTTTTTTTGCATGTGGGCCAGTTCATCAGGCCCGACCCTCCACCGACCATCTATAACAAGCGACTGGAGCTAGGCACAGACCTGCCAGACTGGCACTACAAGGAAAAATTTGTTCTGGGCCAGCCTGCTCGCCGCCTCCATGCCCACCCATTACCCGATGCCAGAACAATTTTTTATGCATGTGGGTCCAGTCCGTCAGTCCCAAACCGCCCACCCACCATCAACAATAAGTTACTGAGCTTGGCACAGCCCTGGCAGACTGGTAACATGCAGAAAAATTGTTTTGTGCCAGCCTGCATGTCCGCCCCATGGCCACCATCACCGAGGCAAGAACAATTTTTTTCTGCATGGGTCATTCTACCAGGCCCGACCTCCAACGAACATCAACTAGCATCGACTGGAGCTTGGCACGGACCTGGCTGACTGGTACACATGCAGAAAAATTGTTCTTGGCCAGGCTGCACGTCCGCCCCATGCCAGAACAATTTTTTCCGCATGTGGGCCAGTCCACCATGCCCGACCCTCCACCGACCATCAACAACAAGCGACTGGAGCTTGGCATGGACCTGTCGGACTGGTACACATGCAGAAAAAAATTGTTCTTGGCCAGCCTGCACGTCCACCCCATGCCCACCATCACCTGATGCCAGAAAAAATTTTTTTCTGCATGTATGCCAGTCCACCAGGCCCGACCTCCACCGACCATCAACAACAAGCGACTGAGCTTGGCACGGACTGTTGGACTGTTTCACATTCAGAAAAATTGATCTGGGCCAGCCTGCATGTCCCGCCCATGCCAGAACAATTTTTTTTCTGCATGCTTGGCCAGTCCGCCAGGCCCCACCCTCCACCCGACCATCCACAACAAGCGACTGAGGTTACATTGACTTGTCGGACTGGCACTCATGCAGAAAAATTTGATCTGGGCCAGCCTGCTCGCCCACCCCATGCCCACCATTACCTGAGGCCAGAACATTTTTTTTTTGCATGTGGGCCAGTCCGTCAGGTGAAACCGCTCCACGACCATCAACCACAAGTTACTGGAGTTGGCATGTATTCCTGCCGAACTGGCACACATGCAGAAAAAATTTGTTCTGTGCCTGCCTGCTCGTCCGCCCCATTCCTACCATCAACCGAGGGCAGAACAATTTTTTTTCTGCATTGGGCCAGTCCGCCAGGCCAGACCTCCACCACCATCAACAAGTTTCACTGGAGCTTGCAACGGACCTGCCGGACTGAAACACTGCAGAAAAATGTTCTGAGCCAGCCTGCCTGTCCGCCCCATGCCCACCATTACCCGATGCCAGAACAATTTTTTTTCTGCATGTGGGCCAGTTCATCAGGCCCGACCCTCCACTGACCATCAACATCAAGCGACTGGAGCTTGGCACAGACCTACCGGACTGGCACACATGCAGAAAAAGTTTGTTCTGGGCCAGCCTGCTCGTCTGCCCCATGGCCACCATCACCCGTGGCCAGAACATTTGTTTTTCTGCATGTGGGCCTGTCCGCCAGACCCACCCTCCACCGACCATCAACAACAAGCGACTGAGCTTGGCACGGACCTGGCGGTCTGGTAACATGCAGAAAAATTGTTCTGGACCAGCCTGCATGTCCTCCCATGCCCACCATCATGTGAGGTCAGAACAATTTTTTTCTGCATGTGGCCAGTCCGCAGACCCCACCCTCCACCAACCATCATCACAAGCGACTGAGCTTGGCACAGACCAGGCAGACTGGTACACATGCAGAAAAATTGTTCTTGGCCAGACTGCACGTCCGCCCCATGCCCACCATCACCCAATGCCAGAACAATTTTTTTTTCTGCATGTATGCCAGTCCACCAGGCCCAACCCTCCACATACCAACAACAACAAGTGACTGGAGCTTGGCACGGACCAGGCAGACTGGTACACATGCAGAAAAAACTGATCTGGGCCAGCCTGCACGTCCGACCCATGCCAGAACAATTATTTTTTTTCTGAATGTTGGCCTGTCCGCTAGGCCAGACCCTCCACCGACCATCAACAACAAGCGACTGGAGCTTGGCATGGACATGGCGGACTGGCACACATGCAGAACAATTTTGTTCTGGGCCAGCCTGCTCGTCCGCCCCATGCCCATCATCACCTAGGCCAGAACAATTTTTTTTTCTTCATGTGGGCCAGGCCATCAAACCCAACCGTCCACCGACCATCAACCACAAGTGACTGGAGCTTGGCACGAACCTGCCGGACTGGCACACATGCAGAAAAAATTTGTTCTGGGCCAGCCTGCTTGTCTGCCCCATTCCTACCATCACCGAGTCAGAAAAATTTTTTTCTGCATGTGGGCCAGTCCGTCAGGCCCGACCCTCCACCGACCATCAACAACAAGCGACTGGAGCTTGGCTCAGACCTGTCGGACTGGCATACATGCAGAAAAAATTTGATCTGGGCCAGCTCTGTCTCGCCCATGCCCACCATTACCTGAGGCCAGAATATTTTTTTCTGCATGGGCCAGTCCGTCAGGCCCGACTCTCCACCGACTATCAACAACAAGCAACTGGAGCTTGGCACGGACCTGCCGGACTGGCACAATGCTGAAAAATTGTTGTGGCCAGCCTGCTCGACCTCCCCATGCCCACAATCCCCAGAGGCCAGAATAATTTTTTTTCTGCATGTGGCCCAGTCCGCCAGGCCCGACCCTCCGCTGACCATCAACAAGAAGTGACTGGAGCTTGGCACACACCTGCCGGACTGGCACACACGCAGAATAAATTTGTTGTGATCCAGCCTGCTCTTTCGCCCCATGACCACCATCACCCGAGGCCAGAAAAATTTTTTTTTCTACATGTGGGCCAGTGCGCCAGGCTCGACCCTCCACCGACCATTAACAACAAGCGACTGGAGTTTGGCACGGACCTGCCGGACTGGCACACATGCAGAAAAAAATGTGTTCTGGACCAGCCTGCTCGTCCGCCCCATGCGCACCATCACCTGAGGCCAGAACATTTTTTTTTTTTACATGTGGGCCAGTCCGCCAGGCCTGACCCTCCACCGACCATCAAAAACAAACGACTGGAGCTAGGCACGGACCTGGCGGACTGGAGGACATGCAGAAAAAAATTGTTTTGGGTCAGCCTGCACGTCCGACCCATTCCCACCATCACCTGAGGCCAGAACAATTTTTTTTTTCTGCATGTGGGATGGTCGGCCAGGCCTGACCCTCCCCTGATCATCAACAGCAAGCGACTGGAGCTTGGCATGGACCTGGCGGACTGGTACACATGCAGAAAAAAATTGTTCTGGGCCAGACTGCACGTCCACCCCATGCCAGAACAATTTTTTTTTCTGTATGTGGGCCAGTCAGCCAGGCCCGACACTCCACCGACCATCAACAACAAGTGACTGGATCTAGGCATGGACCTGGTGGACTGGTACACTTGCAAAAAAAAATAGTTCTGGGCCAGCCTGCACATCCTCCCCATGCCCACCATCACCCGAGGCCAGAACAATTTTTTTTTTCTGCATGTGGGCCAGTCCGCCAGGCCCGACCCTCCAACGACCATCAACAACAAGCAACAGGAGCTTGGCACGGACCTGGCAGACTGGCACACATGCAGAAAAAAATTGTTCTGTGCCAGCCTGCTCATCCGCCCCTTGCCCCATCAACCGAGTCCAGAACAATTTTTTTTTCTGCATGTGGGAAAGTCCACCAGGCCTGACCCTCCTCCGACCATCAACAAGCGACTGGAGCTTGGCACAGACCTGCCGGAATGGCACACATGCAGAAAAAATTTATTCTGGGCCTGCCTGCTCGTCCACCCCATGCCCACCATTACCCGATGCCAGAACAAATTTTTTTTCTGCAGGTGGGCTAGACTGTCAGGCCCAACCGTCCACCGACCATCAACAACAAGCGACTGGAGCTTGGCACGGACCTGCCGGACTGGCACAAATGCTGAAAAAATTGTTCTGGTCCAGCCTGCTCGTCCTCCCCATGCCCACAATCACCAGAGGCCAGAATAATTTTTTTTTCTGCATGTTGCCTAGTCCGTCTGGCCCGACCCTCCACTGACCATCAACAACAAGTGACTGGAGCTTGGCACAGACCTGCCGGACTGGCACACATGCAGAAAAAAATTGTTGTTAGCCAGCCTGCTCTTCCGCCCCCATGACCACCATCACCCGAGGCCAGAAAAATTTTTATGCATGTAGGCAGTGCGCAGGCCCACCTCCACCGACCTTTAACAACAAGTGACTTGAGCTTGGCACGGACTCGCCGGACAGGCACACATGCAGAAAAAATGTGTTCTGACCAGCCTTCTCATCTGCCCCATGCCCACCATCACCCGAGGCCAGAACAATTTTTCTTTTCTGCATGTGGGCCAGTCCGACAGGCCCGACACTCCACCGACAATCAAAAACAAGTGACTGGATCTTGGCATGGACCTGGCGGACTGGTACACTTGCAAAAAAAAATAGTTCTGGGCCAGCCTGCACGTCCGCCCCATGCCTCCATCACCCGAGGCCAGAACAATTTTTTTTTCTGCATGTGGGCCAGTCAACCAGGCCTGACCCTCCACCGACCATCAACAACAAGCGACTGGAGCTTGGCACGGACCTGGCGGACTGGAACACATGGAGAAAAAAATTGTTCTGGGTCAGCCTGCACGTCCGCCCAATGCAAACCATCACCCGAGGCCAGAACAATTTTTTTTTCTGCATGTGGGCCAGTCCGCCAGGCCTGACCCTCCACTGGCCATCAACAACAAAAGACTGGAGCTTGGCACGGACCTGGCGGACTGGTACACATGAAGAAAAAAATTGTTCTGGGTTAGACTGCACGTCCGCCCCATACCAGAACAATTTTTTTTTTCTGCATGTGGGTCAGTCCGCCAGCCCCGACACTCCTACGACCATCAACATCAAGTGATTGGAGCTTGGCATGGACCTGGCGGACTGGTACACTTGCAAAAAAAATTTTTTCTGGGCCAGCCTGCACGTCCGCCCCATGCCCACCATCACCCGAGGCCAGGACAATTTTTCTTTTCTGCATGTGGGCCACTCCGCCAGGCCCGACCCTCCACCGACCATCAACAACAAGCGACTGGAGCTTGGCACGGTCCTGGCAGACTGGAACACATGCAGAAAAAAATTGTTCTGGGCCAGCCTGCAAGTCCTACCCATTCCCACCATCACCCGAGGCCAGAACAGTTTTTTTTTTAAGCATGTGGGCCAGTCTGCCAGGCCCGACCCTCCACCGACCATCAACAAGAAACGACTGGAGCTTGGCACGGACTTGGCAGACTGGCACACATGCAGAAAAAAATTGTTCTGGGCCAGCCTGCTCATCCACCCCTTGCCCCATCACCCGAGTCCAGAACAATTTTTTTTTCTGCATGTGGGCAAGTCCGCCAGGCCCGACCCTCCACCGAACATCAACAACAAGCGATTGGTGCTTGGCACGTACCTGCCGGACTGGCACAAATGCAGAAAAAAAAGTTCTGGGCCAGCCTGCTCGTCCGCCCCATGCCCACCATCACCCGAGGCCAGAACAATTTTTTTTTCTGCATGTGGGCCAGTCCATCAGGACCGATCCTCCACCGACCATCAACAACAAGTGACTGGAACTTGGCACGGACCTGCCGGACTGGCACAAATGCTGAAAAAATTGTTCTGGGCCAGCCTGCTTGTCCGCCCCATGCCCACCATTACCCAATTGCAGAACTATTTTTTTTTCTGCATGTGGGCCAGTCCGTCAGGCCCGACCCTCCACTGACCAGCAACATCAAGCGACTGGAGCTTGGCACAGACCTGCCGGACTGGCACACATGCAGAAAAAGCTTGTTCTGGGCCAGCCTACCGACGCCCCATGGTCACCATCACCCAGCCAGAACATTTTTTTTTCTGCATGTGGTCCAGTCCGCCAGACCCGCCTCCACCGACCATCAACAACAAGCGACTGAGCTTGGCATGGACCTGGCAGTCTGGTACACATGCAGAAAAAATTTTTATGGACCAGCCTGCACGTCCTCCCCATGCCCACCATCATGTGAGGTCAGAACAATTTTTTTTTTCTGCATGTGGGCCAGTCCGCCAGGCCCGACCCTCCACCAACCATCATCAACAAGTGACTGGAGCTTGGCACGGACCTGGCAGACTGGCACACATGCAGAAAAAAATTGTTATGGGCCTGCCTGCTCATCCTCCCCATGCCCCATAACCCGAGTACAGAACAATTTTTTTTTCTGCATGTGGGCCAGTCCTCCAGGACCGATCCTCGCCGAACATCAACAACAAGCGACTTGTGCTTGGCACGTACCTGCCGGACTGCCACACATGAGGAAAAAATTGTTCTGGGCCAGCTTGCTCGTCCACCCCATGCCCACCATCACCCGAGGCCAGAACAATTTTTTTTTCTGCATGTGGGCCAGTCAGTCAGGCCCAACCATCCACCGACCATCAACAACAAGCGACTGGAGCTTGGCATGGACCTGCCGGACTAGCACACATGCAGAAATAATGGTTCTGGACAAGCCTGCTGGTCCACCCCATGGCCACCATCATCCGAGGCTAGAACAATTTTTTTTCTGCATGTGGGCCAGTCTGTCAGCCCAACTGTCCACCGACCATCAACAACAAGCGACTGAGTTAGATGGACCTGCCGGACTGGCACACATGCAGAAAAAATGGTTCTGGGCATCCTGCTGGTACACCCCATGGCCACCATCATCCGAGGCTAGAACAATTTTTTTTCTGCATGTGGGCAGTCCGTCAGGCCCGACCTCCACCCACATCATCAACAACAAGCGACTGAATTTGGCACGGACCTGCAGACTGGTACACATGCAGAACAAAATTGTTCTGGGACAGCTCTGTACATACGCCCCATGCCAGAACAATTTTCTTTTTTCTGCATGTGGGCCAGTCTGCCAGTCCCGACCCTCCACCGACCATCAACAACAAGCTACTGGAGCTTGGCATGGACCTGGCGGACTGGTACACACACAGAAAAAAATTGTTCTTTGCCAGCCTGCACGTCCGCATCATGCCCACTATCACCCGAGGCCTGAACAATTTTTTTTTTCTGCATGTGGGCGAATCCGCCAGGCACGACACTCCACCGACCATCAACAAAAACCGACTGGAGCTTGGCATGGACTTGGCAGACTGGCACACATGCAGAAAAAAATTGTTCTGGACCAGCCTGCTCATCCGCCCGATGCCCCCCATCACCCGAGACCGGAACAATTTTTTTTCTGCATGTGGGCCAGTCCGTCTGGCCCGACTCTCCACCTACCATCAACAACAAGTGACTGGAGCTTGGCACGGACCTGCCGGACTGGCACACATGCAGAAAAATATTGTTCTGGGCCAGCCTGCTCATCTGCCCAATGCCCCCCATCACCCGAGGACGGAAGAATTTTTTTTCTGCATGTGGGCCAGTCTGTTAGGCCCGACGCTACACTGACAATCAACAACAAGCCATTGGAGCTTGGCATGGACCTGCCGGACTGGCACACATGCAGAAAAAAATTGTTCTGGGACAGCCTGCACGTCCGCCCAATGCCCACCATCAACTGAGGGCAGAACAATTTTTTTTTCTGCATGTGGGCCAGTCCGCCAGGCCCGAACCTCCACCAACCATCAACAACAAGCGACTGGAGCTTGGCATGGACCTGGCGGACTTGAACACATGCAGAAAAAAATTGTTCTGTGCCCGCCTGCACGTCCTCTCCATGCCCACCATCACCTGAGGCCGGAACAATTTTTTTTCTGCATGTGGGCCAGTACGCCTGGCCCGACTCTCCACCTACCATCAACAACAAGTGACTGGAGCTTGTCACGGACCTGCTGGACTGGCACACATGCAGAAAAAATTGTTCTGGGGCAGCCTGCTCGTTCGCCCCATGCCCACCATCACCTGAGGCCAGAATAATTTTTTTTTTCTGCATGTGGGCAGGCCGTCAGGCCAGACCCTCCAACGACCATCAACAACAAGCGACTTGAGCTTGGCACGGACCTGCCGGACTGGCACACATGCAGAAAAAATTGTTCTGGGCCTGCCTGCTCGTCCGCCCCATGCCCACCATCACCAGAGGCCAGAACAATTTTTTTTTCTGCATGTGGGCCAGTCTGTTAGGCCCGACGCTCCACTGACAATCAACAACAAGCCACTGGAGCTTGGCACGGACCTGCCGGATTGGCACACATGCAGAAAAATTGTTCTGGGCCAGCCTGCACGTCCGCCCCATGCCCACCATCAACTGAGGACAGAACAATTTTTTATTTCTGCATGTGGGCCAGTCCGCCAGGCCCGAACCTCCACCAACCATCAACAACAAGCGACTGGAGCTTGGCACGTACCTGCCGAACTGGCACACATGCAGAAAAAAATTGTTCTGTGCCCGCCTGCACATCCGCTCCATGCCCACCATCACCCGAGGCCAGAACAATTTTTTTTTTCTGCATGTGGGCCAGTCCGCCAGGCCCGACCCTCCACCGACCATGAACAAAAAGTGACTGGAGCTTGGCACGGACCTGCCGGAGTGGCACGCATGCAGATAAAATTGTTCGGGGCCAGCCTGCTCGTCCGCCCCATGCCCACCATCAACCAATGCCAGAATAATTTTTTTTTTTGCATGTGGGCCAGTCCGTAAGGCACGACCCTCAACCGACCATCAACAACAAGCGTTGGAGCTTGGCACAGACCTGCCGGACTGGCACACTTGCAGAAATAAATTGATCTGCGCCAGCCTGCTCGTCCGCCCCATGCCCACCATCACCCGAGGCCAGAACAATTTTTTTTTCTGCATGTGGGCCAGTCTGTTAGGCCCGACGCTCCACTGACAATCAACAACAAGCCACTGGAGCTTGGCACGGACCTGCCGGACTGGCACGCATGCAGAAAAATTGTTCTGGGCCAGCCTGCACGTCCGCCTCCATGCCCACCATCAACTGAGGACAGAATAATTTTTTTTCAGACAGGGCCAGTCCGCCAGGCCCGAACCTCCACCAACCATCAACAACAAGTGACTGGAGCTTGGCATGGACCTGGCGGACTGGAACACATGCAGAAAAAAATTGTTCTGTGCCCGCCTGCACATCCGCTCCATGCCCACCATCACCCGAGGCCAGAACAATTTTTTTTTTCTGCATGTTGGGCCAGTCCGTCAGGCCTGACCCTCCCCGACCATCAACAACAAGCGACTGGAGCCTGGCACGTACCTGCCAGACTGGCACACAGGCAGAAAAAATTTGTTTTGTGCCTGCCTATTCGTCCGCCCCATTCCTACCATCAACCGAGGGCAGACCAATTTTTTTTTCTGCATGTGGGCCAGTCCGTCAGGACAGACCCTCCACCGACCATCAACAACAAGCGACTGGAGCCTGGCACGAACCTGCCAGACTGGCACACATGCAGAAAAAATTGTTCTGGGCCAGCCTGCTCGTCCGCCCCATGCCCACCATTACCCAAGGCCAGAGCAATTTTTTTCACTTGTGGGCCAGTCTGTCAGGCCCGACCCTCCACCGACCATCAACATCAAGCGACTGGAGCTTGGCACGGACCTGCCGGACTGGCACACATACAGAAAAAGCTTGTTCTGGGCCAGCCTGCTCGTCTGCCACACAGCCACCATCACCCGAGGCCAGAACATTTTTTTATCTGCATGTGGGCCAGTCCGCCAGGCCCGACCCTCCACCGACCATCAACAACAAGTGTCTGGAGCTTGGCACGGACCTGGCGGACTGGTACACATGCAGAAAAAATTGTTCTGGACCAGCCTGCAAGTCCGCCCCATGCCCACCATCAAGTGAGGCCAGAACAATTTTTTTTTTCTGCATGTGTGCCAGTTTGCCAGGCCCGACCCTCCACCGACCATCAACAGTAAGTGACTGGAGCTTGGCATGGACCTGCCAGACTGGCACACATGCAGCAAAAATTTGTTCAGGCCAGCCTGCTAATCTGCCCCATGCCAACCATCACCGAGGCCAGAATAATTTTTTTTTTCATGTGGGCCAGTCCGCCAGGCCGACCCTCCACCGACCAACAACAACAAGCGACTGGAGCTTGGACGGACCTGCCATACTGGCACACATGCAGAAAAATTGTTCTGGTCCAGCTCTGCACATACACCCCATGCCAGAACAATTTTCATATTTCTGCAAGTGGGCCAGTCCGCCAGGCTCGACCTCTCCACCGACCATCAACAACAAGCGACTGTAGCTTGGCACGGACCTGGCAGACTGGTACACATGCAGAAAAAAATTGTTCTGTGCCAGTCTGCACGTCTGCCCCATACCCACCATCACCTGAGGCCAGAACAGTTTTTTTTTTCTGCATGTGGGCCAGTCCGCCAGGCCTGACCCTCCACCGACCATCAACAAAAAGTGACTGGAGCTTGGCACAGTCCTGGCAGACTGGCACACATGCAGAAAAAAATTGTTCTGGGTCAGCCTGCTCAACAGCCCCATGCCCACCATCACCCGAGGCCAGAACATTTTTTCTGCATGTGGCCAGTTCGCCAGGCCTGACCTCCACTGACCATCAACAACAAGCTACTGAGCTTGCACGGACCTGGCGGACTGGTACACAAGCAGAAAAATTGTTCTGGGCCAGACTGCACGTCCGCCCCATGCCAGAACATTTTTTTTCTGCATGTGGGCCAGTCCGGCAGGCCCGACACTCCACCGACCATCAACATCAAGAGACTGGAGCTTGGAATGAACCTGGTGGACTGGTACACTTGCAAAAAAAAATTGTTCTGGGCCAGTCTGCATGTCCTTCCCTTGCCCCATCACCCGAGTGCAGAACAATTTTTTTTTCTGCATGTGGGCCAGTCTGCCAGGACCGACCCTATACCGAACATCAACAACAAGCGACTGGAGCTTGGCACGTACCTGCCGGACTGGCACACATGCAGAAAAAATTTGATCTGGCCAGCCTGCTCGTCCGCCCCATGCCCACCATTACCCGAGGACAGAACAATTTTTTTTTCTGCATGTGGGCCAGTCCGTCAGGCAGAACCGTCCACCGACTATCAACAACAAGCAACTGGAGCTTGGCACGGACCTGCCGGACTGGCACAAATGCTGAAAAAATTGTTGTGGGCCAGCCTGTTCGACCTCCCCAAGCCCACAATACCCAGAGGCCAGAATAATTTTTTTTTCTGCATGTGGCCCAGTCCGTCTGGCCCGACCCTCCACTGACCATCAACAAGAAGTGACTGGAGCTTGGCACACACCTGCCGGACTGGCACACATGCAGAATAAATTTGTTGTGAGCCAGCCTGCTCTTTCGCCCCATGACCACCATCACCCGAGGCCAGAAAATTTTTTTTTTCTACATGTGGGCCAGTACGCCAGGTTCGACCCTCCACCGACCATTGACAACAAGCGACTGGAGCTTGGCACGGACCTGCCGGACTGGCACACATGCAGAAAAAATTTGTTCTTGGCCAGCCTGCTCGTCTGCCCCATGCCCACCATCTCCCAAGGCCAGAACATTTTTTTTTCAGCATGTGGGCCAGTCCGCAAGGCCCGACCAATAACCGACAATTAATAACAAGCAACTGGAGCTTCGCACAGACCTGGCGGACTGGTACACATGCAGAAAAAAATTGTTCTGGGTCAGCCTGCACGTCCGCCCCAAGCCCACCATCCCCTGCGGCCAGAACAATTTTTTTTTCTGCATGTGGGCCGGTCCATCAGGCCCGACCCTCCACTGACCATCAACAACAAGCGACTGGAGCTTGGCACAGACCTGGAAGACTGGTACACATGCAGAAAAAAATTGTTTTGGGCCAACCTGCATGTCCGCCCCATGCCCACCATCACCCGAGGCCAGAACAATTTTTTTTTCTGCATGTGGGCCATTCCGCCAGGCCCGACCCTCCACCGACCATCAACAACCATCGACTGGAGCTTGGCATGGACCTGGCTGACTGGTACACATGCAGAAAAAATTGTTCTTGCCAGGCTGCACGTCCGCCCCATGCCAGAACAATTTTTTTTTTTCTGCATGGGCCAGTCCACCATGCCCACCCTCCACCGACCATCAACAAAAGCGACTGGAGCTTGGCATGGACCTGTCGGACTGGTACACAGGCAGAAAAAAATTGATCTTGTCCAGCCTGCATGTCCACCCATGTCCACCATCACCTGATGCCAGAACAATTTTTTTTCTGCATGTATGCCAGTCCACCAGGCCCGACCCTCCACTGACCATCAACAACAAGTGACTGGAGCTTGGCATGGACCTGTCGGACTGTTTCACATTCAGAAAAAAATTGATCTGGGCCAGCCTGCACGTCCGCCCCATGCCAGATCAATTTTTTTTTTCTGCATGTTGGCCAGTCCGCCAGGCCCGACCTCCACCGACCATCCAAAACAAGCGACTGGAGCTTGGCATGTACTCATGGACTGGCACACATGCAGAAAAATTTTGTTCTTGGCCAGCTTCTGCCTGCCCCATGCCCACCATCACCTAAGGGCAGAACAATTTTTTTCTGCATGTGGGCCAGTCCGCACAGGCCCGACCCTCCACTGACCATCTATAACAAGCGACTGGAGCTAGGCACAGACCTGCCGGACTGGCACACATGCAGAAAAAATTTGTTCTGGGCCAGCCTGCTCGTCCGCCCCATGCCCACCATTACCCGATGCAAGAACAATTTTTTTTTCTGCATGTGGGCCAGTCCGTCAGGCCCAACCGTCCACCGACCATCAACAACAAGCGACTGGAGCTTGGCACAGACCTGGCAGACTGGTACACATGCAGAAAAAAATTGTTCTTGGCCAGGCTGCACGTCCGCCCCATGCCAGAACAATTTTTTTTTTCTGCTTATGGGCCAGTGCACCATGCCCGACCCTCCACCGACAATCAACAACAAGCGACTGGAGCTTGGCATGGACCTGTCGGACTGGTACACATGCAGAAAAATTGTTCTTGGACAGCCTGCACGTCCACCCCATGCCCACCATCACCTGATGCCAGAACAATTTTTTTTCTGCATGTATGCCAGTCCACCAGTCCCGACCCTCCACCGACCATCAACAACAAGCGACTGGAGCTTGGCACGGACCTGTCGGACTGTTTCACATTCAGAAAAAAATTGATCTGGGCCAGCCTGCACGTCTGCCCCAAGCCAGAACAATTTTTTTTTTTTCTGCATGTTGGCCAGTCTACCAGGCCCGACCCTCCACCGACCATCCACAACAAGCGACTGGAGGTTGGCACAGACCTGTCGGACTGGCACCATGCAGAAATACTTGATCTGGGCCAGCTGCGTCCGCCCCCATGCCCACCATTACCTGAGGCCATAACATTTTTTTTCTGCATGAGGGCCAGTCCGTCAGGCGAAACCGCCCACCCACCATCAACCACAAGCGACTGGAGCTTGGCACGCACTCTGCCAACTGGCACAAATGCAGAAAAATTTGTTCTGTGCCTGCCTGCTCGTCCGCCCCATTCCTACCATCAACCGAAGGCAGAACAATTTTTTTTCATGTGGGCCAGTCCATCAGGCCAGACCCTCCACCGACCATCAACAACAAGCGACTGGAGCTTGGTACGGACCTGCCGGACTGGCACACATGCAGAAAAAAATGTTCTGGGCCAGCCTGCTCGTCCGCCCCATGCCCACCATTACCCGATGCCAGAACTATTTTTTTTTCTGCATGTGGGCCAGTCCGTCAGGCCCGACCCTCCACTGACCAGCAACATCAAGAGACTGGAGCTTGGCACAGACCTGCCGGACTGGCACACATGCAGAAAAAGCTTGTTCTGGGCCAGCCTGCTCGTCTGCCCCATGGCCACCATCACCCGCAGCCAGAACATTTTTTTTTCTGCATGTGGGCCAGTCCGCCAGACCCGACCCTCCACCGACCATCAACAACAAGCGACTGGAGCTTGGCACGGACCTGGCAGTCTGGTACACATGCAGAAAAAATTGTTCTGGACCAGCCTGCACATCCTCCCCATGCCCACCATCATGTGAGGTCAGAACAATTTTTTTTTTCTGCATGTGGGCCAGTCCGCCAGGCCCGACCTTCCACCAACCATCATCAACAAGTGACTGGAGCTTGGCACGGACCTGGCAGACTGGCACACATGCAGAAAAAAATTGTTATGGGCCAGCCTGCTCATCCACCCCATGCCCCATAACCCGAGTCCAGAACAATTTTTTCTGCATGTGGGCCAGTCCTCCAGGACCGATCCTCGCCAACATCAACAATAAGCTTACTTGTGTTTACATCGTACTGCCGGACTGCCACACATGAGGAAAAAATTGTTCTGGGCCAGTTTGCTCGTCCACCCCATGCCCACCATCACCCGAGGCCAGAACAATTTTTTTTCTGCATGTGGGCCAGTCTGTCAGGCCCAACCGTCCACCGACCATCAACAACAAGCGACTGGAGCTTGGCACGGACCTGCCGGACTAGCACACATGCAGAAATAATGGTTCTGGACCAGCCTGCTGGTCCACCCCATGGCCACCATCATCCGAGGCTAGAACAATTTTTTTCTGCATGTGGGCCAGTCTGTCAGGCCCAACCGGCCCACCGACCATCAACAACAAGCTACTGAGCATGGACGACCTGCCGGACTGGCACACATGCAGTAAAAATGGTTCTGGGCAAGCCTGCTGGTTCACCCCATGGCCACCATCATCCGAGGCTAGAACAATTTTTTTTTCTGCATGTGGGCAGTCCGTCAGGCCCGACCCTCCACCGACCATCAACAACAAGCGACTGGAGCTTGGCACGGACCTGGCAGACTGGTACACATGCAGAACAAAATTGTTCTGGGACAGCCTGTACATACGCCTCATGCCAGAACAATTTTCTTTTTTCTGCATGTGGGCCAGTCTGCCAGTCCCAACCCTCCACCGACCATCAACAACAAGCTACTGGAGCTTGGCACGGACCTGGCGGACTGGTACACACACAAAAATTGTTCTTGCCAGCCTGCACGCTCCAAGATCATGCCCACCATCACCCGAGGCCAGAACAATTTTTTTTTCAGATAGGCGGTCCGCCAGGCCCGACCTCCACCAACCATCAACAAAAACCGACTGGAGCTTTGCACGGACCTGGCAGACTGGCACACATGCAGAAAAAAATTGTTCTGGGCCAGCCTGCTCATCAGCCCGATGCCCCCCATCACCCGAGGCCGGAACAATTTTTTTTCTGCATGTGGGCCAGTCCGTCTGGCCCGACACTCCACCTACCATCAACAACAAGTGACTGGAGCTTGGCACGGACCTGCCGGACTGGCACACATGCAGAAAAAATTTGTTCTGGGCCAGTCTGCTCATCTGCCCAATGCCCCCCATCACCCGAGGCCGGAAGAATTTTTTTTCTGCATGTGGGCCAGTCTGTTAGGCCCGACGCTACACTGACAATCAACAACAAGCCACTGGAGCTTGGCACGGACCTGCCGGACTGGCACACATGCAGAAAAAAATTGTTCTGGGCCAGCCTGCACGTCCGCCCCATGCCCACCATCAACTGAGGCCAGAACAATTTTTTTTTTCTGCATGTGGGGCAGTCCGCTAGGCCCGAACCTCCACCAACCATCAACAACAAGCAACTGGAGCTTGGCATGGACCTGGCGGACTGGAACACATGCAGAAAAAAATTGTTCTGTGCCCGCCTGCACGTCCGCTCCATGCCCACCATCACCCGAGGCCAGAACAATTTTTTTTTTCTGCATGTGGGCCAGTCCGCCAGGCCCGACCTTCCACAGACCATGAACAAAAAGTGACTGGAGCTTGGCACGGACCTGCCGGAGTGGCACGCATGCAGATAAAATTGTTCGGGGCCAGCCTGCTCGTCCGCCCCATGCCCACCATCACCCGATGCCAGAATAATTTTTTTTTCTGCATGTGGGCCAGTCCGTAAGGCATGACCCTCCACCGACCATCAACAACAAGCGATTGGAGCTTGGCACAGACCTGCCGGACTGGCACACATGCAGAAAAAAATTGTTCTGGGCCAGCCTGCTCGTCCGCCCCTTGCCAACCATCACCCGAGGCCAGAACATTTTTTTTTCTGCATGTGGGCCAGTACGCCAGTCCCCAGCCTCCACCAACCATCATCTCAAGTGACTGGAGCTTGGCATGGACCTTTCGGACTGGTACACATGCAGAAAATTTTCTGGCCAGACTGTACGTCCGCCCCTGCCCACCATCACCCAATGCCAGAATAATTTTTTTTCAGCATGTATGCCAGTCCACCAGGCCCGACCCTCCACAGACCATCAACAACAAGCGACTGGAGCTTGGCACAGACCTGGCAGACTGGTACAAATGCAATAAAGTGTTCTGGGCCAGCCTGCACGTCCGACCCATGCCAGAACAATTATTTTTTTCTGCATGTTGGCCAGTCCGCTAGGCCCTGACCTCCACCGACCATCAACAACAAGCTGACTGAGCTTGGCATGGACATGGCGGACTGGCACACAGGCAGAACAATTTGTTCTGGGCCAGCCTGCCTCGCCGCCCCATGCCCATCATCACCTAGGCCAGAACAATTTTTTTTCTGCATGTGGACAGGCCGTCATACCCAACCGTCCACTGACCATCGACCACAAGTGACTGGAGCTTGGCACGTACCTGCCGGACTGGAACACATGCAGAAAAAAATTGTTCTGGACCAGCCTGCTCGTCTGCCCCATGCCCACCATCACCCGAGTCAGAACAATTTTTTTTCTGCATGTGGGCCAGTCCGTCAGGACAGACCCTCCACCGACCATCAACAACAAGCGACTGGAGCTTGGCACGGACCTGCCAGACTCACATATGCAGAAAAATTGTTCTGGGCCAGCCTGCTCGTCCGCCCCATGCCCACCATTACCCAAGGCCAGAACAATTTTTTTTTCTGCATGTGGGCCAGTCTGTCAGGCCCGACCCTTAACCGACCAACAACATCAAGCGACTGGAGCTTGGCACGGACCTGCTGGACTGGCACACATACAGAAAAAGCTTGTTCTGGGCCAGCCTGCTCGTCTGCCACACGGCCACCATCACCCGAGGCCAGAACATTTTTTTATCTGCATGTGGGCCAGTCCGCCAGGCCCGACCCTCCACCGACCATCAACAACAAGTGTCTGGAGCTTGACACGGACTGATGGACTGTCACATGCAGAAAAATTGTTCTGACCAGCCTGCAAGTCCGCCCCCATGTCCACCATCAAGGGAGGCCAGAACAATTTTTTTTTCTGCATGTGTCAGTTCGCCAGGCACGCACCTTCACCCACCATCACAACAAGTGACTGAGCTTGCACGGACCTGCCGGACTGGCACACTTGCAGAAATAAATTGATCTGCGCCAGCCTGCCTCGTCCGCCCCATGCCCACCATCACCAGAGGCCAGAACAATTTTTTTTCTGCATGTGGGCCAGTCTGTTAGGCCCGACGCTCCACTGACAATCAACAACAAGCCACTGGAGCTTGGCACGGACCTGCCGGACTGGCACGCATGCAGAAAAAAATTGTTCTGGGCCAGCCTGCACGTCCGCTCCATGCCCACCATCAACTGAGGACAGAACAATTTTTTTTTTCTGCATGTGGGCCAGTCCGCCAGGCCCGAACCTCCACCAACCATCAACAACAAGTGACTGGAGCTTGGCATGGACCTGGCGGACTGGAACACATGCAGAAAAAAATTGTTCTGTGCCCGCCTGCACATCCGCTCCATGCCCACCATCACCCGAGGCCAGAACAATTTTTTTTTTCTGCATGTTGGGCCAGTCCGTCAGGCTCACCCTCCCCGACCATCAACAACAAGCGACTGGAGCCTGAGACAGATCTGCCAGACTGGCACACATGCAGAAAATTTGTTTTGTGCCTGCCTATTCGTCCGCCCCATTCCTACCATCAACCGAGGGCAGACCAATTTTTTTTTCTGCATGTGGGCCAGTCCGTCAGGACAGACCCTCCACCGACCATCAACAACAAGCGACTGGAGCCTGGCACGAACCTGCCAGACTGGCACACATGCAGAAAAAATTGTTCTGGGCCAGCCTGCTCGTCCGCCCCATGCCCACCATTACCCAAGGCCAGAGCAATTTTTTTTTCTACTTGTGGGCCAGTCTGTCAGGCCCGACCCTCCACCGACCATCAACATCAAGCGACTGGAGCTTGGCACGGACCTGCCGGACTGGCACACATACAGAAAAAGCTTGTTCTGGGCCAGCCTGCTCGTCTGCCACACAGCCACCATCACCCGAGGCCAGAACATTTTTTTATCTGCATGTGGGCCAGTCCGCCAGGCCCGACCCTCCACCGACCATCAACAACAAGTGTCTGAGTTGAGACGGACCTGGCGGGATTGGTTCACATGCAGAAAATTGTTCTGGACCAGCCTGCAAGTCCGCCCCATGCCCACCATCAAGGAGGCCAGAACAATTTTTTTTTTCTGCATGTGTGCCAGTTTGCCAGGCCCGACCCTCCACCGACCATCAACAGTAAGTGACTGGAGCTTGGCATGGACCTGCCAGACTGGCACACATGCAGCAAAAATTTGTTCAGGCCAGCCTGCTAATCTGCCCCATGCCAACCATCACCCGAGGCCAGAACAATTTTTTTTTTTCTTCATGTGGGCCAGTCCGCCAGGCCCGACCCTCCACCGACCAACAACAACAAGCGACTGGAGCTTGAACGGACCGCTGCATTGGCACACATGCAGAAAATTGTTCTGGTCCAGCCTGCACATACACCCCATGCCAGAACAATTTTCATATTTCTGCAAGTGGGCCAGTCCGCCAGGCTCGACCTCCACCGACCATCAACAACAAGCGACTGTAGCTTGGCACGGACCTGGCAGACTGGTACACATGCAGAAAAATTGTTCTGTGCCAGTCTGCACGCCTGCCCCATACCCACCATCACCTGAGGCCAGAACAGTTTTTTTTCTGCATGTGGGCCAGTCCGCCAGGCCTGACCTCCACCGACCATCAACAAAAGTGACTGAGCTTGGACAGTCCTGGCAGACTGGCACACATGCAGAAAAAATTGTTCTGGGTCAGCCTGCTCAACAGCCCCATGCCCACCATCACCCGAGGCCAGAACATTTTTTTCTGCATGTGGCCAGTTCGCCAGGCCTGACCTCCACTGACCATCAACAACAAGCTACTGAGCTTGGCACGGACCTGGCGGATTGGTACAAGCAGAAAAATTGTTCTGGGCCAGACTGCACGTCCGCCCCATGCCAGAACATTTTTTTTCTGCATGTGGGCCAGTCCGGCAGGCCCGACACTCCACCACCATCAACATCAAGAGACTGGAGCTTGGAATGAACCTGGTGGATGGTACACTTGCAAAAAATTGTTCTGGGCCAGTCTGCATGTCCTTCCTTGCCCCATCACCCGAGTGCAGAACAATTTTTTTTCTGCATGTGGGCCAGTCTGCCAGGACTCCACTTATACCTAACATCAACAACAAGCGACTGGAGTTTGGCGCACTCCGCCGGACTGGCACACATGCAGAAAAATTTGATCTGGCCAGCCTGCTCGCCCGCCCATGCCCACCATTACCCGAGGACAGAACAATTTTTTTTCTGCATGTGGGCAGTCCGTCAGGCAGAACCGCCCACCGATTATCAACAACAAGCAACTGAGCTTGGCACGGACCTGCCGGACTGGCACAAATGTTGAAAAATTGTTGTGGGCCAGCCTGTCTCACTCCCCAAGCCCACAATACCCAGAGGCCAGAATAATTTTTTTCTGCATGTGGCCCAGTCCGTCTGGTCTCACCCTCCACTGACCATCAACAAGAAGTGACTGAGCTTGGCACACACCTGCCGGACTGGCACACATGCAGAATAAATTTGTTGTGAGCCAGCCTGCTCTTTCTCGCCTCATGACCACCATCACCCGAGGCCAGAAAATTTTTTTTTCATGTGGGCCAGTACGCCAGGTTCGAATTCTCCACCGACTATTGACAACAAGTGACTGAGTTGCACGGATCCTGCCGGGACTGGCACACATGCAGAAAAATTTGTTCTTGGCCAGCCTGCTCGTCTGCCCCATGCCCACCATCTCCCAAGGCCAGAACATTTTTTTCAGCATGTGGGCCAGTCCCAAGGCCCACCAATAACCGACAATTAATAACAAGCAACTGAGCTTCGTGACAGACCTATGGATTGGTACACATGCAGAAAAATTGTTCTGGGTCAGCCTGCACGTCCGCCCCTAAGCCCACCATCCCTCATGCGTGAGAACAATTTTTTTTTCAGTATGTGGCCGTCCATCAGGCCCGACCCTCCACTGACCATCAACAAATGTTTACTGAGCTTGGCACAGACCTGGAAGACTGGTACACATGCAGAAAAATTGTTTTGGGCCAACCTGCATGTCCGCCCCATGCCCACCATCACCAGGCCAGAACAATTTTTTTTTCTGCATGTGGGCCATTCCGCCAGGCCCGACCCTCCACCGACCATCAACAACCATCGACTGGAGCTTGGCATGGACCTGGCTGACTGGTACACATGCAGAAAAAAATTGTTCTTGGCCAGGCTGCACGTCCGCCCCATGCCAGAACAATTTTTTTTTTGCATGTGGGCCAGTCCACCATGCCCGACCCTCCACCGACCATCAACAATAAGCGACTGGAGCTTGGCATGGACCTGTCGGACTGGTACACAGGCAGAAAAAAATTGATCTTGTCCAGCCTGCATGTCCACCCATGTCCACCATCACCTGATGCCAGAACAATTTTTTTTCTGCATGTATGCCAGTCCACCAGGCCCGACCCTCCACTGACCATCAACAACAAGTGACTGGAGCTTGGCATGGACCTGTCGGACTGTTTCACATTCAGAAAAAAATTGATCTGGGCCAGCCTGCACGTCCGCCCCATGCCAGATCAATTTTTTTTTTTCTGCATGTTGGCCAGTCCGCCAGGCCCGACCCTCCACCGACCATCCAAAACAAGCGACTGGAGCTTGGCATGTACCTGGCGGACTGGCACACATGCAGAAAAATTTTGTTCTTGGCCAGCTTTCTCGTCTGCCCCATGCCCACCATCATCTAAGGGCAGAACAATTTTTTTTTCTGCATGTGGGCCAGTCCGTCAGGCCCGACCCTCCACTGACCATCTATAACAAGCGACTGGAGCTAGGCACAGACCTGCCGGACTGGCACACATGCAGAAAAAATTTGTTCTGGGCCAGCCTGCTCAGTCTCCCATGCCCACCATTACCCGGCATGCAAGAACATTTTTTTGCATGTGGGCCAGTCCGTCAGGCCCAACCGTCCACCGACCATCAACAACAAGCGACTGGAGCTTGGCACAGACCTGGCAGACTGGTACACATGCAGAAAAAAATTGTTCTTGGCCAGGCTGCACGTCCGCCCCATGCCAGAACAATTTTTTTTTTCTGCTTGTGGGCCAGTGCACCATGCCCGACCCTCCACCGACAATCAACAACAAGCGACTGGAGCTTGGCATGGACCTGTCGGACTGGTACACATGCAGAAAAAAATTGTTCTTGGACAGCCTGCACGTCCACCCCATGCCCACCATCACCTGATGCCAGAACAATTTTTTTTCTGCATGTATGCCAGTCCACCAGTCCCGACCCTCCACCGACCATCAACAACAAGCGACTGGAGCTTGGCACGGACCTGTCGGACTGTTTCACATTCAGAAAAAAATTGATCTGGGCCAGCCTGCACGTCTGCCCCAAGCCAGAACAATTTTTTTTTTTTCTGCATGTTGGCCAGTCTACCAGGCCCGACCCTCCACCGACCATCCACAACAAGCGACTGGAGGTTGGCACAGACCTGTCGGACTGGCACTCATGCAGAAATAATTTGATCTGGGCCAGCCTGCTCGTCCGCCCCATGCCCACCATTACCTGAGGCCATAACATTTTTTTTTCTGCATGAGGGCCAGTCCGTCAGGCGAAAACCGTCCACCGACCATCAACCACAAGCGACTGGAGCTTGGCACGTACCTGCCAAACTGGCACAAATGCAGAAAAAATTTGTTCTGTGCCTGCCTGCTCGTCCGCCCCATTCCTACCATCAACCGAAGGCAGAACAATTTTTTTTTCAGCATGTGGGCCAGTCCATCAGGCCAGACCCTCCACCGACCATCAACAACAAGCGACTGGAGCTTGGTACGGACCTGCCGGACTGGCACACATGCAGAAAAAAATGTTCTGGGCCAGCCTGCTCGTCCGCCCCATGCCCACCATTACCCGATGCCAGAACTATTTTTTTTTCTGCATGTGGGCCAGTCCGTCAGGCCCGACCCTCCACTGACCAGCAACATCAAGAGACTGAGCTTGGGACAGACCTGCCGGACTGGCACACATGCAGAAAAAGCTTGTTCTGGGGCCAGCCTGCTCTGTCTGCCCCATGGCCACCATCACCCGCAGCCAGAACATTTTTTTCTGCATGTGGGCCAGTCCGCCAGACCCACCCTCCACCCACATCAACAACAAGCGACTGGAGCTTAGCACGACCTGGCAGTTCTACACATGCAGAAAAATTGTTCTGGACCAGCCTGCACATCCTCCCCATGCCCACCATCATGTGAGGTCAGAACAATTTTTTTTTCTGCATGTGGCCAGTCCGCCAGGCCCGACTTTCCACCAACCATCATCAATCAGTGACTGAGCTTGGCACGGACTCTGGCAGACTGGCACACATGCAGAAAAATTGTTACGGGCCAGCCTGCTCATCCACCCCATGCCCCATAACCCGAGTCCAGAACAATTTTTTTTCTGCATGTGGCCAGTCCTCCAGGACCGATCCTCGCCGAACATCAACAATAAGCGACTTGTGTTTACATTTGACGTCGGATCAAGTTATACAGGAAAAATTGTTCTGGGCCAGTTTGCTCGTCCACCCCATGCCCACCATCACCCGAGGCCAGAACAATTTTTTTTCTGCATGTGGGCCAGTCTGTCAGGCCCAACCGCTCCACCCCACCATCAACAAGCGACTGAGCTTGGCACGGACCTGCCGGACTAGCACACATGCAGAAATAATGGTTCTGGACCAGCCTGCTGGTCCACCCCATGGCCACCATCATCCGAGGCTAGAACAATTTTTTTTTCTGCATGTGGGCCAGTCTGTCAGGCCCAACCGTCCACCGACCATCAACAACAAGCGACTGGAGCTTGGCACGGACCTGCCGGACTGGCACACATGCAGTAAAAATGGTTCTGGGCAAGCCTGCTGGTCCACCCCATGGCCACCATCATCCGAGGCTAGAACAATTTTTTTTTCTGCATGTGGGCAGTCCGTCAGGCCCGACCCTCCACCGACCATCAACAACAAGCGACTGGAGCTTGGACGGACCTGGCAGACTGGCACATTGCAGAACAAAATTGTTCTGGGACAGCCTGTACATACGCCTCATGCCAGAACAATTTTCTTTTTTCTGCATGTGGGCCAGTCTGCCAGTCCCAACCCTCCACCGACCATCAACAACAAGCTACTGGAGCTTGGCACGGACCTGGCGGACTGGTACACACACAGAAAAAAATTGTTCTTTGCCAGCCTGCACGTCCGCATCATGCCCACCATCACCCGAGGCCAGAACAATTTTTTTTTTCTGCATGTGGGCCGGTCCGCCAGGCCCGACCCTCCACCAACCATCAACAAAAACCGACTGGAGCTTTGCACGGACCTGGCAGACTGGCACACATGCAGAAAAAAATTGTTCTGGGCCAGCCTGCTCATCAGCCCGATGCCCCCCATCACCCGAGGCCGGAACAATTTTTTTTCTGCATGTGGGCCAGTCCGTCTGGCCCGACACTCCACCTACCATCAACAACAAGTGACTGGAGCTTGGCACGGACCTGCCGGACTGGCACACATGCAGAAAAAATTTGTTCTGGGCCAGCCTGCTCATCTGCCCAATGCCCCCCATCACCCGAGGCCGGAAGAATTTTTTTTCTGCATGTGGGCCAGTCTGTTAGGCCCACGCCACACTGACAATCAACAACAAGCCACTGGAGCTTACAGGACCTGCCGGACTGGCACATGCAGAAAAATTGTTCTGGGCCAGCCTGCACGTCCGCCCCATGCCCACCATCAACTGAGGCCAGAACATTTTTTTTTCTGCATGTGGGCAGTCCGCTAGGCCCAACCTCCACCAACCATCAACAACAAGCAACTGAGTTTGGCATGGACCTGGCGGACTGGAACACATGCAGAAAAAAATTGTTCTGTGCCCGCCTGCACGTCCGCTCCATGCCCACCATCACCCGAGGCCAGAACAATTTTTTTTTTCTGCATGTGGGCCAGTCCGCCAGGCCCGACCTTCCACAGACCATGAACAAAAAGTGACTGGAGCTTGGCACGGACCTGCCGGAGTGGCACGCATGCAGATAAAATTGTTCGGGGCCAGCCTGCTCGTCCGCCCCATGCCCACCATCACCCGATGCCAGAATAATTTTTTTTTCTGCATGTGGGCCAGTCCGTAAGGCATGACCCTCCACCGACCATCAACAACAAGCGATTGGAGCTTGGCACAGACCTGCCGGACTGGCACACATGCAGAAAAAAATTGTTATGGGCCAGCCTGCTCGTCCGCCTTGCCAACCATCACCCGAGGCCAGAACATTTTTTTTTCTGCATGTGGGCCAGTACGCCAGTCCCCAGCCTCCACCAACCATCATCTCAAGTGACTGGAGCTTGGCATGGACCTTTCGGACTGGTACACATGCAGAAAAAAATTTTTCTGGCCAGACTGTACGTCCGCCCCCATGCCCACCATCACCCAATGCCAGAATAATTTTTTTCTGCATGTATGCCAGTCCACCAGGCCCGACCCTCCACAGACCATCAACAACAAGCGACTGGAGCTTGGCACAGACCTGGCAGACTGGTACAATGCACAAAAGTGTTCTGGGCCAGCCTGCACGTCCCGACCCATGCCAGAACAATTATTTTTTTCTGCATGTTGGCCAGTCCGCTAGGCCCTGACCCTCCACCCACCATCAACAACAAGCGACTGAGCTTGGCATGGACATGGCGGACTGGCACACAGGCAGAACAATTTGTTCTGGGCCAGCCTGCTCGTCCGCCCATGCCCATCATCACCTAGGCCAGAACAATTTTTTTTCTGCATGGGACAGGCCGCCATACCCAACCGCCCACTGACCATCCACCACAAGTGACTGGAGCTTGCTACGCACCTGCCGATGGATTACATGCAGAAAAATTGTTCTGGACCAGCCTGCCTGCCGCCCCATGCCCACCATCACCCGAGTCAGAACAATTTTTTTTTCTGCATGTGGGCCAGTCCGTCAGGACAGACCCTCCACCGACCATCAACAACAAGCGACTGGAGCTTGGCACGGACCTGCCAGACTGGTACACATGCAGAAAAAATTGTTCTGGGCCAGCCTGCTCGTCCGCCCCATGCCCACCATTACCCAAGGCCAGAACAATTTTTTTTTCTGCATGTGGGCCAGTCTGTCAGGCCCGACCCTCAACCGACCAACAACATCAAGCGACTGGAGCTTGGCACGGACCTGCTGGACTGGCACACATACAGAAAAAGCTTGTTCTGGGCCAGCCTGCTCGTCTGCCACACGGCCACCATCACCCGAGGCCAGAACATTTTTTTATCTGCATGTGGGCCAGTCCGCCAGGCCCGACCCTCCACCGACCATCAACAACAAGTGTCTGGAGCTTGACACGGACCTGGCGGACTGGTACACATGCAGAAAAAATTGTTCTGGACCAGCCTGCAAGTCCGCCCCATGTCCACCATCAAGGGAGGCCAGAACAATTTTTTTTTTCTGCATGTGTGCCAGTTCGCCAGGCACGACCCTTCACCGACCATCAACAACAAGTGACTGGAGCTTGGCACGGACCTGCCGGACTGGCACACTTGCAGAAATAAATTGATCTGCGCCAGCCTGCTCGTCCGCCCCATGCCCACCATCACCAGAGGCCAGAACAATTTTTTTTTCTGCATGTGGGCCAGTCTGTTAGGCCCGACGCTCCACTGACAATCAACAACAAGCCACTGGAGCTTGGCACGGACCTGCCGGACTGGCACGCATGCAGAAAAAAATTGTTCTGGGCCAGCCTGCACGTCCGCCCCATGCCCACCATCAACTGAGGACAGAACAATTTTTTTTTTCTGCATGTGGGCCAGTCCGCCAGGCCCGAACCTCCACCAACCATCAACAACAAGTGACTGGAGCTTGGCATGGACCTGGCGGACTGGAACACATGCAGAAAAAAATTGTTCTGTGCCCGCCTGCACATCCGCTCCATGCCCACCATCACCTGAGGCCAGAACAATTTTTTTTTTTGCATGTTGGGCCAGTCCGTCAGGCCTGACCCTCCCGACCATCAACAACAAGCGACTGGAGCCTGAGACGCATCTGCCAGACTGGCACACATGCAGAAAAATTTGTTTTGTGCTCGCCATTCGTCCGCCCCATTCCTACCATCAACCGAGGGCAGACCAATTTTTTTCTGCATGTGGGCCAGTCCGCAGGACAGACCCTCCACCGACCATCAACAACAAGCGACTGGAGTTTGAGACGACTGCCAGACTGGCACACATGCAGAAAATTGTTCTGGGCCAGCCTGCCTCGGTCCGCCCATGCCCACCATTACCCAAGGCCAGAGCAATTTTTTTCACTGTGGGCCAGTCTGTCAGGCCCGACCTCCACTGACCATCAACATCAAGCGACTGGAGCTTGGCACGGACCTGCCGGACTGGCACACATACAGAAAAAGCTTGTTCTGGGCCAGCCTGCTCGTCTGCCACACAGCCACCATCACCCGAGGCCAGAACATTTTTTTATCTGCATGTGGGCCAGTCCGCCAGGCCCGACCCTCCACCGACCATCAACAACAAGTGTCTGGAGCTTGGCACGGACCTGGCGGACTGGTACACATGCAGAAAAAATTGTTCTGGACCAGCCTGCAAGTCCGCCCCATGCCCACCATCAAGTGAGGCCAGAACAATTTTTTTTTTCTGCATGTGTGCCAGTTTGCCAGGCCGACCCTCCACCCACCATCAACAGTAAGTGACTGGAGCTTGGCATGGACCTGCCAGACTGGCACACATGCAGCAAAATTTGTTCAGGCCAGCCTGCTAATCTGCCCCATGCCAACCATCACCCGAGGCCAGAATAATTTTTTTTCTTCATGTGGGCCAGTCCGCCAGGCCCGACCCTCCACCGACTCAACAACAACAAGCTACTGGAGCTTGAACGGACCGCCATACTGGCACACATGCAGAAAATTGTTCTGGTCCAGCCTGCACATACACCCCATGCCAGAACAATTTTCATATTTCTGCAAGTGGGCCAGTCCGCCAGGCTCCACCCTCCACCGACCATCAACAACGCGAACTGTAGCTTGGCACGGACCTGGCAGACTGGTACACATGCAGAAAAAAATTGTTCTGTGCCAGTCTGCACGTCTGCCCCATACCCACCATCACCTGAGGCCAGAACAGTTTTTTTTTTCTGCATGTGGGCCAGTCCGCCAGGCCTGACCCTCCACCGACCATCAACAAAAAGTGACTGGAGCTTGGCACAGTCCTGGCAGACTGGCACACATGCAGAAAAAAATTGTTCTGGGTCAGCCTGCTCAACAGCCCCATGCCCACCATCACCCGAGGCCAGAACATTTTTTTTCTGCATGTGGGCCAGTTCGCCAGGCCTGACCCTCCACTGACCATCAACAACAAGCTACTGGAGCTTGGCACGGACCTGGCGGACTGGTACACAAGCAGAAAAAAATTGTTCTGGGCCAGACTGCACGTCCGCCCCATGCCAGAACATTTTTTTTTTTCTGCATGTGGGCCAGTCCGGCAGGCCCGACACTCCACCGACCATCAACATCAAGAGACTGGAGCTTGGAATGAACCTGGTGGACTGGTACACTTGCAAAAAAAAATTGTTCTGGGCCAGTCTGCATGTCCTTCCCTTGCCCCATCACCCGAGTGCAGAACAATTTTTTTTCTGCATGGGCCAGTCTGCCAGGACCGACCTTATACCAACATCAACAACAAGACTGGAGCTTTGGCACGCACTCCGCCGGACTGGCACACATGCAGAAAAATTTGATCTGGCCAGCCTGCTCGTCCTCCCATGCCCACCATTACCCGAGGACAGAACAATTTTTTTTTCTGCATGTGGGCCAGTCCGTCAGGCAGAACCGTCCACCGACTATCAACAACAAGCAACTGGAGCTTGGCACGGACCTGCCGGACTGGCACAAATGCTGAAAAAATTGTTGTGGGCCAGCCTGTTCGACCTCCCCAAGCCCACAATACCCAGAGGCCAGAATAATTTTTTTTTCTGCATGTGGCCCAGTCCGTCTGGCCCGACCCTCCACTGACCATCAACAAGAAGTGACTGGAGCTTGGCACACACCTGCCGGACTGGCACACATGCAGAATAAATTTGTTGTGAGCCAGCCTGCCTTCTCGCTCCATGACCACCATCACCCGAGGCCAGAAAATTTTTTTTTCATGTGGGCTGTGCACGCCTAGGTTCGACCCTCCACCGACTATTGACAACAAGCTACTGGAGCTTGGCACGGACTCCGCCGGACTGGCACACATGCAGAAAAAATTTGTTCTTGGCCAGCCTGCTCGTCTGCCCCATGCCCACCATCTCCCAAGGCCAGAACATTTTTTTTTCAGCATGTGGGCCAGTCCGCAAGGCCCGACCAATAACCGACAATTAATAACAAGCAACTGAGCTTCGACAGACCTGGCGGACTGGTACGCATGCAGAAAAATTGTTCTGGGTCAGCCTGCACGCCCGCCCTAAGCCCACCATCCCCTGCGGCCAGAACAATTTTTTTTTCAGTATGTGGGCCGTCCATCAGGCCCCACCCTCCACTGACCATCAACAATGTTACTGGAAAGCAGAAAAATTGTTCTGGGCCAGACTGCACGTCCGCCCCATGCCAGAACATTTTTTTTCTGCATGTGGGCCAGTCCGCAGGCCCGACACTCCACCGACCATCAACATCAAGAGACTGGAGCTTGAATGAACCTGGTGGACTGGTACACTTGAAAAAATTGTTCTGGGCCAGTCTGCATGTCCTTCCTTGCCCCATCACCCGAGTGCAGAACAATTTTTTTTCTGCATGTGGGCCAGTCTGCCAGGACCACCCTATACCTAACATCACAACAACAAGCGACTGGAGCTTTGGCACGCACTCGCCGGACTGGCACACATGCAGAAAAATTTGATCTGGCCAGCCTGCTCGCCCACCCCATGCCCACCATTACCCGAGGCCAGAACAATTTTTTTTCTGCATGTGGGCCAGTCCGTCAGGCCCAACCGTCCACCGACTATCAACAACAAGCAACTGGAGCTTGGCACGGACCTGCCGGACTGGCACAAATGCTGAAAAAATTGTTGTGGGCCAGCCTGCATGACCTCCCCATGCCCACAATCTCCAGAGGCCAGAATAATTTTTTTTCTGCATGTGGCCCAGTCCGTCTGGTCTCGACCCTCCACTGACCATCAACAAGAAGTGACTGAGCTTGGCACACACCTGCCGGACTGGCACACATGCAGAATAAATTTGTTGTGAGCCAGCCTGCTCTTTTCCCCATGACCACCATCACCCGAGGCCAGAAAATTTTTTTTCATGTGGGCCAGTACGCCAGGTTCGAATTCTCCACCGACCTATTGACAACAAGTTTACTGGAGCTTGACACGGACCTGCCGGGACTGGCACACATGCAGAAAAATTTGTTCTTGGCCAGCCTGCTCGTCTGCCCCATGCCCACCATCTCCTGGGCCAGAACATTTTTTTTTTCAGCATGTGGGCCAGTCCGCAAGGCCCACTAATAACCGATAATTAATAACAAGCAACTGAGCTGTGACAGACTCTGATGGATTGGTACACATGCAGAAAAAATTGTTCTGGGTCAGCCTGCACGTCCGCCTCAAGCCCACCATCCCCTGCGGCCAGAACAATTTTTTCTGCATGTGGGCGGTCCATCAGGCCCGACCTCCACTGACCATCAACAAAGCTTTACTGAGCTTGGCACAGACCTGGAAGACTGGTACACATGCAGAAAAATTGTTTTGGGCCAACCTGCATGTCCGCCCCATGCCCACCATCACCCGAGGCCAGAACAATTTTTTTTTTCTGTATGGGCCATTCCGCCAGGCCCGACCTCCTCCACCGACCATCAACAACCATCGACTGGAGCTTGGCATGGACCTGGCTGACTGGTACATGCAGAAAAAATTGTTCTTGGCCAGGCTGCACGTCCGCCCATGCCAGAACAATTTTTTTCTGCATGTGGGCAGTCCACCATGCCCGACCCTCCACCGACCATCAACAATAAGCGACTGAGCTTGGCATGGACCTGTCGGACTGGTACACAGGCAGAAAAATTGATCTTCCAGCCTGCATGTCCACCCATGTCCACCATCACCTGATGCCAGAACAATTTTTTCTGCATGTATGCCAGTCCACCAGGCCCGACCTCCACTGACCATCAACAACAAGTGACTGAGCTTGCATGGACCTGTCGGACTGTTTCACATTCAGAAAAAATGATCTGGGCCAGCCTGCACGTCCGCCCCCATGCCAGATCAATTTTTTTTTTCTGCATGTTGGCCAGTCCGCCAGGCCCCACCTCCACCCACCATCCAAAACAAGCGACTGAGCTTGGCATGTACTCATGGACTGGCACACATGCAGAAAAATTTTGTTCTTGGCCAGCTTGCCTGCCCCATGCCCACCATCATCTAAGGGCAGAACAATTTTTTTTCTGCATGTGGGCCAGTCCGTCAGGCCCCACCCTCCACTGACCATCTATAACAAGCGACTGAGCTAGGCACAGACCTGCCGGACTGGCACACATGCAGAAAAATTTGTTCTGGGCCAGCCTGCTCTCCGCCCCATGCCCACCATTACCCGGGATGCAAGAACAATTTTTTTTTGGCTGGGCCAGTCCGCTCAGGCCCAACCGCCCACCACCATCAACAACAAGCCACTGAGCTTGGCACAGACCTGGCAGACTGGTACACATGTAGAAAAAATTGTTCTTGGCCAGGCTGCACGTCCGCCCCCATGCCAGAACAATTTTTTTTCTGCTTAGGCCAGTGCACCATGCCCGACCTCCACCGACAATCAACAACAAGCGACTGAGCTTGGCATGGACCTGTCGGATTGGTACATATGCAGAAAAATTGTTCTTGGACAGCCTGCACGTCCACCCCATGCCCACCATCACCTGATGCCAGAACAATTTTTTTTCTGCATGTATGCCAGTCCACCAGTCCCGACCCTCCACCGACCATCAACAACAAGCGACTGGAGCTTGGCACGGACCTGTCGGACTGTTTCACATTCAGAAAAAAATTGATCTGGGCCAGCCTGCACGTCTGCCCCAAGCCAGAACAATTTTTTTTTTTTCTGCATGTTGGCCAGTCTACCAGGCCCGACCTCCACCCACCATCCACAACAAGCGACTGGAGGTTGGCACAGACCTGTCGGACTGGCACTCATGCAGAACACTTGATCTGGGCCAGCCTGCTCGTCCGCCCCATGCCCACCATTACCTGAGGCCATAACATTTTTTTCTGCATGAGGGCCAGTCCGCAGGCGAAAACCGCCCACCGACCATCAACCACAAGCGACTGGAGCTTGGCACGCACTCTGCCAACTGGCACAAATGCAGAAAAATTTGTTCTGTGCCTGCCTGCTCGTCCGCCCCATTCCTACCATCAACCCAGGCAGAACAATTTTTTTCAGCATGTGGGCCAGTCCATCAGGCCAGACCTCCACCGACCATCAACAAAGCTTACTGGAGCTTGGTACGACCTGCCGGACTGGCACACATGCAGAAAATGTTCTGGGCCAGCCTGCTCGTCCGCCCCATGCCCACCATTACCCGATGCCAGAACTATTTTTTTCTGCATGTGGGCCAGTCCGTCAGGCCCGACCCTCCACTGACCAGCAACATCAAGAGACTGAGCTTGGGACAGACCTGCCGGATGGCACACATGCAGAAAAAGCTTGTTCTGGGGCCAGCCTGCTGTCTGCCCCATGGCCACCATCACCCGCAGCCAGAACATTTTTTTTCTGCATGTGGGCCAGTCCGCCAGACCCGACCCTCCACCCACCATCAACAATGTTTACTGGAGTTAGCACGGACCTGAGTAGTCTGGTACACATGCAGAAAAATTGTTCTGGACCAGCCTGCACATCCTCCCCATGCCCACCATCATGTGAGGTCAGAACAATTTTTTTTCTGCATGTGGGCCAGTCCCCAGGCCCGACCCTCCACCAACCATCATCAACAAGTGACTGAGCTTGGCACGGACCTGGCAGATCATACACATGCAGAAAATTGTTATGGGCCAGCCTGCTCATCCACCCCATGCCCCATAACCCGAGTCCAGAACAATTTTTTTTCTGCATGTGGCCAGTCCTCCAGGACCGATCCTCACGAACATCAACAATAAGCGACTTGTGTTACACGTATTTCCGCCGGACTGTCATTACGAGGAAAAATTGTTCTGGGCCAGTTTGCTTCGCCCACCCCATGCCCACCATCACCCGAGGCCAGAACAATTTTTTTTCTGCATGTGGGCCAGTCTGTCAGGCCCAACCGTCCACCGACCATCAACAACAAGCGACTGGAGCTTGGCACGGACCTGCCGGACTAGCACACATGCAGAAATAATGGTTCTGGACCAGCCTGCTGGTCCACCCCATGGCCACCATCATCCGAGGCTAGAACAATTTTTTTTCTGCATGTGGGCCAGTCTGTCAGGCCCAACCGTCCACCGACCATCAACAACAAGCGACTGGAGCTTGGCACGGACCTGCCGGACTGGCACACATGCAGTAAAAATGGTTCTGGGCAAGCCTGCTGGTCCACCCCATGGCCACCATCATCCGAGGCTAAGAAATATTTTTTTCTGCATGTGGCAGTCCGTCAGGCCCGACCCTCCACCGACCATCAACAACAAGCGACTGGAGCTTGGCACGGACCTGGCAGACTGGTACACATGCAGAACAAAATTGTTCTGGGACAGCCTGTACATACGCCTCATGCCAGAACAATTTTCTTTTTTCTGCATGTGGGCCAGTCTGCCAGTCCCAACCCTCCACCGACCATCAACAACAAGCTACTGGAGCTTGGCACGGACCTGGCGGACTGGTACACACACAGAAAAAAATTGTTCTTTGCCAGCCTGCACGTCCGCATCATGCCCACCATCACCCGAGGCCAGAACAATTTTTTTTTTCTGCATGTGGGCCGGTCCGCCAGGCCCGACCCTCCACCAACCATCAACAAAAACCGACTGGAGCTTTGCACGGACCTGGCAGACTGGCACACATGCAGAAAAAAATTGTTCTGGGCCAGCCTGCTCATCAGCCCGATGCCCCCCATCACCCGAGGCCGGAACAATTTTTTTTCTGCATGTGGGCCAGTCCGTCTGGCCCGACACTCCACCTACCATCAACAACAAGTGACTGGAGCTTGGCACGGACCTGCCGGACTGGCACACATGCAGAAAAAATTTGTTCTGGGCCAGCCTGCTCATCTGCCCAATGCCCCCCATCACCCGAGGCCGGAAGAATTTTTTTTTTGCATGTGGGCCAGTCTGTTAGGCCCGACGCTACACTGACAATCAACAACAAGCCACTGGAGCTTGGCACGGACCTGCCGGACTGGCACACATGCAGAAAAAAATTGTTCTGGGCCAGCCTGCACGTCCGCCCCATGCCCACCATCAACTGAGGCCAGAACAATTTTTTTTTTCTGCATGTGGGGCAGTCCGCTAGGCCCGAACCTCCACCAACCATCAACAACAAGCAACTGGAGCTTGGCATGGACCTGGCGGACTGGAACACATGCAGAAAAAAATTGTTCTGTGCCCGCCTGCACGTCCGCTCCATGCCCACCATCACCCGAGGCCAGAACAATTTTTTTTTTCTGCATGTGGGCCAGTCCGCCAGGCCCGACCTTCCACAGACCATGAACAAAAAGTGACTGGAGCTTGGCACGGACCTGCCGGAGTGGCACGCATGCAGATAAAATTGTTCGGGGCCAGCCTGCTCGTCCGCCCCATGCCCACCATCACCCGATGCCAGAATAATTTTTTTTTCTGCATGTGGGCCAGTCCGTAAGGCATGACCCTCCACCGACCATCAACAACAAGCGATTGGAGCTTGGCACAGACCTGCCGGACTGGCACACATGCAGAAAAAATTGTTATGGGCCAGCCTGCTCGTCCGCCCTTGCCAACCATCACCCGAGGCCAGAACATTTTTTTTCTGCATGGGCCAGTACGCCAGTCCCCAGCCTCCACCAACCATCATCTCAAGTGACTGAGCTTGGCATGGACCTTTCGACTGGTACACATGCAGAAAAATTTTTCTGGCCAGACTGTACGTCCGCCCCATGCCCACCATCACCCAATGCCAGAATAATTTTTTTCAGATGTATGCCAGTCCACCAGGCCCGACCCTCCACAGACCATCAACAACAAGCGACTGGAGCTTGGCACAGACCTGGCAGACTGGTACAAATGCAATAAAAAGTGTTCTGGGCCAGCCTGCACGTCCGACCCATGCCAGAACAATTATTTTTTTTCTGCATGTTGGCCAGTCCGCTAGGCCCTGACCCTCCACCGACCATCAACAACAAGCGACTGGAGCTTGGCATGGACATGGCGGACTGGCACACAGGCAGAACAATTTTGTTCTGGGCCAGCCTGCTCGTCCGCCCCATGCCCATCATCACCTAGGCCAGAACAATTTTTTTTTCTGCATGTGGGACAGGCCGTCATACCCAACCGTCCACTGACCATCCACCACAAGTGACTGGAGCTTGGCACGTACCTGCCGGATTGGAACACATGCAGAAAAATTGTTCTGGACCAGCCTGCCTGCCTGCCCCATGCCCACCATCACCCGAGTCAGAACAATTTTTTTTCTGCATGTGGGCCAGTCCGTCAGGACAGACCCTCCACCGACCATCAACAACAAGCGACTGGAGCTTGGCACGGACCTGCCAGACTGGTACACATGCAGAAAAAATTGTTCTGGGCCAGCCTGCTCGTCCGCCCCATGCCCACCATTACCCAAGGCCAGAACAATTTTTTTTTCTGCATGTGGGCCAGTCTGTCAGGCCCGACCCTTAACCGACCAACAACATCAAGCGACTGGAGCTTGGCACGGACCTGCTGGACTGGCACACATACAGAAAAAGCTTGTTCTGGGCCAGCCTGCTCGTCTGCCACACGGCCACCATCACCCGAGGCCAGAACATTTTTATCTCAGAGAGCCAGTCCGCCAGGCCCACTCTCCACCACTCATCAACAACAAGTGTCTGGAGCTTGACACGGACCTGGCGGACTGGTACACATGCAGAAAAATTGTTCTGACCAGCCTGCAAGTCCGCCCATGTCCACCATCAAGGAGGCCAGAACAATTTTTTTTCTGCATGTGTGCCAGTTCGCCAGGCACTCACCTTCACCGCCACCATCAACAAGTGACTGGAGCTTGCACGACCTGCCGGACTGGCACACTTGCAGAAATAAATTGATCTGCGCCAGCCTGCCTCGTCCGCCCCATGCCCACCATCACCAGAGGCCAGAACAATTTTTTTCTGCATGTGGGCCAGTCTGTTAGGCCCGACGCCCACTGACAATCAACAACAAGCCACTGAGCTTGGCACGGACCTGCCGGACTGGCACGATGCAGAAAAAATTGTTCTGGGCCAGCCTGCACGTCCGCTCCATGCCCACCATCAACTGAGGACAGAACAATTTTTTTTTCAGATGGCCAGTCCGCCAGGCCCGAACCTCCACCAACCATCAACAACAAGTGACTGGAGCTTGGCATGGACTTGGCGGACTGGAACACATGCAGAAAAAAATTGTTCTGTGCCCGCCTGCACATCCGCTCCATGCCCACCATCACCCGAGGCCAGAACAATTTTTTTTTTCTGCATGTTGGGCCAGTCCGTCAGCCTGACCCTCCCGACCATCAACAAGCGACTGGAGCCTGAGACAGATCTGCCAGACTGGCACACATGCAGAAAAATTGTTTTGTGCTCGCCTATTCGTCCGCCCCATTCCTACCATCAACCGAGGGCAGACCAATTTTTTTTCTGCATGTGGGCCAGTCCACAGGGCAGACCCTCCACCACCATCAACAACAAGCGACTGAGTTTGAGACGACTGCCAGACTGGCACACATGCAGAAAATTGTTCTGGGGCCAGCCTGCCTCGTCCGCCCCATGCCCACCATTACCCAAGGCCAGAGCACTTTTTTTCACTTGGCCAGTCTGTCAGGCCTGACCTCCACTGACCATCAACATCAAGCTGACTGAGTTGAGACGATCTGTCGGACTGGCACACATACAGAAAAAGCTTGTTCTGGGCCAGCCTGCCTGTCCTGCACACAGCCACCATCACCCGAGGCCAGAACATTTTTTTATCTGCATGTGGGCCAGTCCGCCAGGCCCGACCCTCCACCCACCATCAACAACAAGTGTCTGAGCTTGGCACGGACTCATGGACTGGTACACATGCAGAAAAAATTGTTCTGGACCAGCCTGCAAGTCCGCCCCATGCCCACCATCAAGTGAGGCCAGAACAATTTTTTTTTTCTGCATGTGTGCCAGTTTGCCAGGCCCGACCCTCCACCGACCATCAACAGTAAGTGACTGGAGCTTGGCATGGACCTGCCAGACTGGCACACATGCAGCAAAAATTTGTTCAGGCCAGCCTGCTAATCTGCCCCATGCCAACCATCACCCGAGGCCAGAACAATTTTTTTTTCTTCATGTGGGCCAGTCCGCCAGGCCCGACCCTCCACCGACCAACAACAACAAGCGACTGGAGCTTGGAACGGACCTGCCATACTGGCACACATGCAGAAAAAATTGTTCTGGTCCAGCCTGCACATACACCCCATGCCAGAACAATTTTCATATTTCTGCAAGTGGGCCAGTCCGCCAGGCTCGACCCTCCACCGACCATCAACAACAAGCGACTGTAGCTTGGCACGGACCTGGCAGACTGGTACACATGCAGAAAAAAATTGTTCTGTGCCAGTCTGCACGTCTGCCCCATACCCACCATCACCTGAGGCCAGAACAGTTTTTTTTTTCTGATGGGCCAGTCCGCCAGGCCTGACCCTCCACCGACCATCAACAAAAAGTGACTGGAGCTTGGCACAGTCCTGGCAGACTGGCACACATGCAGAAAAAAATTGTTCTGGGTCAGCCTGCTCAACAGCCCCATGCCCACCATCACCCGAGGCCAGAACATTTTTTTTCTGCATGTGGGCCAGTTCGCCAGGCCTGACCCTCCACTGACCATCAACAACAAGCTACTGGAGCTTGGCACGGACCTGGCGGACTGGTACACAAGCAGAAAATAAATTGTTCTGGGCCAGACTGCACGTCCGCCCCATGCCAGAACATTTTTTTTTTTCTGCATGTGGGCCAGTCCGGCAGGCCCGACACTCCACCGACCATCAACATCAAGAGACTGGAGCTTGGAATGAACCTGGTGGACTGGTACACTTGCAAAAAAAAATTGTTCTGGGCCAGTCTGCATGTCCTTCCCTGCCCCATCACCCGAGTGCAGAACAATTTTTTTTTCTGCATGTGGGCCAGTCTGCCAGGACCACTTCTATACCTAACATCAACAACAAGTTTACTGGAGTTTGGCACGCACTCCGCCGGACTGGCACACATGCAGAAAAATTTGATCTGGCCAGCCTGCTCGCCCCCCATGCCCACTCATTACCCCGAGGACAGAACACTTTCTGCATGTGGCCAGTCCTCATTAGCAGAACCGCCCACCCCGACTATCAACAACAAGCAACTGAGCTTGGCACGGACCTGCGGACTGGCACAAATGCTGAAAAATTGTTGTGGGCCAGCCTGTCTCAACCTCCCCAAGCCCACAATACCCAGAGGCCAGAATAATTTTTTCTGCATGTGGCCCAGTCCGTCTGGCCTCACCCTCCACTGACCATCAACAAGAAGTGACTGAGCTGGTACACACCTGCCGGACTGGCACACATGCAGAATAAATTTGTTGTGAGCCAGCCTGCTCTTTTCGCCTCCATGACCACCATCACCCGAGGCCAGAAAATTTTTTTTTCATGTGGGCAGTCACGCCAGGTTCGACCCTCCACCGACTATTGACAACAAGCGACTGGAGCTTGGCACGGACCTGCCGGACTGGCACACATGCAGAAAAAATTTGTTCTTGGCCAGCCTGCTCGTCTGCCCCATGCCCACCATCTCCCAAGGCCAGAACATTTTTTTTTCAGCATGTGGGCCAGTCCGCAAGGCCCGACCAATAACCGACAATTAATAACAAGCAACTGGAGCTTCGCACAGACCTGGCGGACTGGTACACATGCAGAAAAAAATTGTTCTGGGTCAGCCTGCACGTCCGCCCCAAGCCCACCATCCCCTGCGGCCAGAACAATTTTTTTTTCTGCATGTGGGCCGGTCCATCAGGCCCGACCCTCCACTGACCATCAACAACAAGCGACTGGAGCTTGGCACAGACCTGGAAGACTGGTACACATGCAGAAAATTGTTTTGGGCCAACCTGCATGTCCGCCCCATGCCCACCATCACCGAGGCCAGAACAATTTTTTTCTGCATGTGGGTATTCCGCCAGGCCCGACCCTCCACCACCATCAACAACCATCGACTGGAGCTTGCACGGACCTGGCTGACTGGTACACATGCAGAAAAAATTGTTCTTGGCCAGGCTGCACGTCCATCATGCCAGAACAATTTTTTTCTGCATGTGGGCCAGTCCACCATGCCCGACCCTCCACCGACCATCAACAATAAGCGACTGGAGCTTGGCATGGACCTGTCGGACTGGTACACAGGCAGAAAAAAATTGATCTTGTCCAGCCTGCATGTCCACCCATGTCCACCATCACCTGATGCCAGAACAATTTTTTTTCTGCATGTATGCCAGTCCACCAGGCCCGACCGTCCACTGACCATCAACAACAAGTGACTGGAGCTTGGCATGGACCTGTCGGACTGTTTCACATTCAGAAAAAAATTGATCTGGGCCAGCCTGCACGTCCGCCCCATGCCAGATCAATTTTTTTTTTTCTGCATGTTGGCCAGTCCGCCAGGCCCGACCCTCCACCGACCATCCAAAACAAGCGACTGGAGCTTGGCATGTACCTGGCGGACTGGCACACATGCAGAAAAATTTTGTTCTTGGCCAGCTTCCTCGTCTGCCCCATGCCCACCATCACCCAAGGGCAGAACATTTTTTTCTGCATGTGGGCCAGTCCGTCAGGCCCGACCCTCCACCGACCATCTATAACAAGCGACTGGAGCTAGGCACAGACCTGCCGGACTGGCACACATGCAGAAAAAATTTGTTCTGGGCCAGCCTGCTCGTCCGCCCCATGCCCACCATTACCCGATGCAAGAACAATTTTTTTTTCTGCATGTGGGCCAGTCCGTCAGGCCCAACCGTCCACCGACCATCAACAACAAGCGACTGGAGCTTGGCACAGACCTGGCAGACTGGTACACATGCAGAAAAAAATTGTTCTTGGCCAGGCTGCACGTCCGCCCCATGCCAGAACAATTTTTTTTTTCTGCTTGTGGGCCAGTGCACCATGCCCGACCCTCCACCGACAATCAACAACAAGCGACTGGAGCTTGGCATGGACCTGTCGGACTGGACACATGCAGAAAAAATTGTTCTTGGACAGCCTGCCTGTCCGCCCCATGCCCACCATTACCCGATGCCAGAACTATTTTTTTTTCTGCATGTGGGCCAGTCCGTCAGGCCCCGACCTCCACTGACCAGCAAACATCAAGAGACTGGAGCTTGGCACAGACCTAGCTGGATTGGCACACATGCAGAAAAAGCTTGTTCTGGGCCAGCCTGCCTGCTCCGCCCCCATGGCCACCATCACCCGCAGCCAGAACATTTTTTTTTTCTGCATGTGGGCCAGTCCGCCAGACCCACCCTCCACCGCCACCATCAACAATGCTTTTACTGGGTGGCACGGACCTGGCAGTCTACATATGCAGAAAAAATGTTCTGGACCAGCCTGCACATCCTCCCCATGCCCACCATCATGTGGAGGTCAGAACAATTTTTTTTTCTGCATGTGGGCCAGTCCGCCAGGCCCGACCCTCCACCAACCATCATCAACAAGTGACTGAGTTGGCACGGACCTGGCAGTTCATACAACATGCAGAAAAATTGTTATGGGCCAGCCTGCTCATCCACCCCATGCCCCATAACCCGAGTCCAGAACAATTTTTTTTCTGCATGGCACAGTCCTCCAGGACCGATCCTCACCAACATCAACAAGCGACTTGTGTTGCTATCGCTCCCTGCCGGATCGTTATTATGAGGAAAAAATTGTTCTGGGCCAGTTTGCTTCGTCCACCCCATGCCCACCATCACCCGAGGCCAGAATAATTTTTTTCTGCATGTGGGCCAGTCTGTCAGGCCCAACCGCCCACCGACCATCAACAACAAGCTACTGAGTTTGGTACCGACCTGCCGGACTAGCACACATGCAGAAATAATGGTTCTGGACCAGCCTGCTGGTCCACCCCATGGCCACCATCATCCGAGGCTAGAACAATTTTTTTTGTATGTGGGCCAGTCTGTCAGGCCCAACCGTCCACCGACCATCAACAACAAGCGATTGAGTTGAGACGACCTGCCGGACTGGCACACATGCAGTAAAATGGTTCTGGGCAAGCCTGCTGTTCACTCCCATGGCCACCATCATCCTGAGGCTAGAACAATTTTTTTTTCATGTGGGCAGTCCGTCAGGCCCGACCCTCCACCGACCATCAACAACAAGCTTACTGAGCTTGGCACGGACCTGGCGACTGGTACACATGCAGAAAAAATTGTTCTGGGACAGCCTGTCCACATACACCTCCATGCCAGAACAATTTTTTTTTCTGCATGGGCCAGTCCGCCAGGTCCCAACCCTCCACCGACCATCAACAACAAGCGACTGAGCTTGGCACGGACCTGGCGGACTGGTACATGCAGAAAAAATTGTTCTTGCCAGCCTGCACGTCCGCATCATGCCCACCATCACCCGAGGCCAGAACAATTTTTTTTCTGCATGTGGGCCAGTCCGCCAGGCCCGACCTCCACCAACCATCAACAACAAGCTGACTGAGCTTGGCACGGACCTGGCCGACTGGCACACATGCAGAAAAATTTGTTCTGGGCCAGCCTGCTCATCAGCCCGATGCCCCCATCACCCGAGGCCGAACAATTTTTTTCTGCATGGGCCAGTCCGTTCGGCCCGACACTCCACCTACCATCAACAACAAGTGACTGAGCTTGGCACGGACCTGCCGGACTGGCACACATGCAGAAAAATTGTTCTGGGCCAGCCTGCTCGTCTGCCCAATGCCCACCATCAACTGAGGCCAGAATATTTTTTTTCTGCATGGGGCAGTCCGCTAGGCCCAACCCTCACCAACCATCAACAACAAGCAACTGAGCTTGGCATGGACCTGCCGGACTGGAACACATGCAGAAAAATTGTTCTGGGCCAGCCTGCACCGCCCCCATGCCCACCATCAACTGAGGCCAGAACAATTTTTTTTTCGCATGTGGGCCAGTCCGCCAGGCCCACCCTCCACAGACCATCAACAACAAGTGACTGAGCTTGGCATGGACCTGCCGGAGTGGCACGCATGCAGATAAATTGTTCGGGCCAGCCTGCCTGTCCGCCCCATGCCCACCATCACCCGATGCCAGAATAATTTTTTTTCTGCATGTGGGCCAGTCCGTAGGCATGACCCTCCACCGACCATCAACAACAAGCGATTGAGCTTGGCACAGACTCGTGGATTGACACACATGCAGAAAAATTGTTCTGGGCCAGCCTGCCTGTCCCCCTTGCCAACCATCACCCGAGGCCAGAACATTTTTTCTGCATGTGGCCAGTACGCCAGTCCCCAGCCTCCACCAACCATCATCTCAAGTGACTGAGCTTGGCATGGACCTTCTGGACTGGTACACATGCAGAAAAATTTTTCTGGCCAGACTGTACGTCCGCCCCATGCCCACCATCACCCAATGCCAGAATAATTTTTTTTCAGTTATGCCAGTCCACCAGGCCCGACCCTCCACAGACCATCAACAACAAGCGACTGGAGCTTGGCACAGGACCTGGCAGACTGGCACAATGCAAAAAGTGTTCTGGGCCAGCCTGCACGTCCGACCCATGCCAGAACAATTATTTTTTTCTGCATGTTGGCCAGTCCGCTAGGCCCTGACCCTCCACCATCAACAACAAGCGACTGGAGCTTGGTGGACATGGCGGACTGGCACACAGGCAGAACAATTTTGTTCTGGGCCAGCCTGCCTCGCTCCCCATGCCCATCATCACCTAGGCCAGAACAATTTTTTCTGCATGTGGGACAGGCCTCATACCCAACCGCCCACTGACCATCCACCACAAGTGACTGGAGTTGCACGCACTGCCGGATTGAACACATGCAGAAAAATTGTTCTGGACCAGCCTGCTCGCCTGCCCCATGCCCACCATCACCGAGTCAGAACAATTTTTTTCTGCATGTGGGCCAGTCCGCCAGGACAGACCCTCCACTCACCATCAACAACAAGCGACTGAGCTTGAACGACCTGCCAGACTGGTACACATGCAGAAAATTGTTCTGGGCCAGCCTGCCCGCCCGCCCATGCCCACCATTACCCAAGGCCAGAATAATTTTTTTCTGCATGTGGGCCAGTCTGTCAGGCCCGACCCTCCACCACCATCAACATCTAGCGACTGAGTTAGCACGACTGCTGGACTGGCACACATACAGAAAAAGTTTGTTCTGGGCCAGCCTGCCTGTCCGCCACACGCCACCATCACCCGAGGCCAGAACATTTTTTATCTGCATGGGCCAGTCCGCCAGGCCCACCTCCACCCACCATCAACAACAAGTGTCTGGAGCTTGACACGGACCTGGCGGACTGGTACACATGCAGAAAATTGTTCTGGACCAGCCTGCAAGTCCGCCCATGTCCACCATCAAGTGAGGCCAGAACAATTTTTTTCTGCATGTGTCCAGTTCGCCAGGCACGACCCTTCACCGACCATCAACAACAAGTGACTGGAGCTTGGCACGGACCTGCCGACTGGCACACTATGCAGAAAAAATTGATCTGTGCCAGCCTGCTCGTCCCGCCCATGCCCACCATCACCAGAGGCCAGAACAATTTTTTTTCTGCATGTGGCCAGTCCGCTAGGCCCGACCTCCACTGAACAACCAACAACAAGCACTGAGCTTGGCACGGACCTGCGGACTGGTACACATGCAGAAAAATTGTTCTGGGCCAGCCTGCACGCCGCCCATGCCCACCATCAACTGAGGACAGAACAATTTTTTTTTCATGAGAGCCAGTCCGCCACGCCCAACCTCCACCAACCATCAACAACAAGTGACTGAGCTTGCATGGACTGCTGGACTGGAACATGCAGAAAAAAATTGTTCTGTGCCCGCCTGCACATCCGCTCCATGCCCACCATCACCCGAGGCCAGAACAATTTTTTTTTTCTGCATGTTGGGCCAGTCCGTCAGGCCTGACCCTCCCCGACCATCAACAACAAGCGACTGGAGCCTGGCACGTACCTGCCAGACTGGCACACATGCAGAAAAAATTTGTTTTGTGCCTGCCTATTCGTCCGCCCCATTCCTACCATCAACCGAGGGCAGACCAATTTTTTTTTCTGCATGTGGGCCAGTCCGTCAGGACAGACCCTCCACCGACCATCAACAACAAGCGACTGGAGCTTGGCACGGACCTGCCAGACTGGCACACATGCAGAAAAAATTGTTCTGGGCCAGCCTGCTGTCCCCCCATGCCCACCATTACCCAAGGCCAGAGCAATTTTTTTCTACATGTGGGCCAGTCTGTCAGGCCCGACCTCCACCGACCATCAACATCAAGCTGACTGGAGCTTGGCATGACCTGCTCGGACTGGCACACATACAGAAAAGCTTGTTCTGGGCCAGCCTGCCTGCCTGCCACACAGCCACCATCACCCGAGGCCAGAACATTTTTTTTCTGCATGTGGGCCAGTCCGCCAGGCCCGACCCTCCACCGACCATCAACAACAAGTGTCTGAGCTTGGAACTCTGGCTGACTGGTACACATGCAGAAAATTGTTCTGGACCAGCCTGCAAGTCCCCTCATGCCCACCATCAAGTGAGGCCAGAACAATTTTTTTTCTGCATGTGTGCCAGTTTGCCAGGCCCGACCCTCCACCGACCATCAACAGTAAGTGACTGAGCTTGGCATGGACTCCGCCAGACTTGGCACATGCAGCAAAAATTTGTTCAGGCCAGCCTGCTAATCTGCCCCATGCCAACCATCACCCGAGGCCAGAACAATTTTTTTTCTGCATGTGGGCCAGTCCACCATGCCTGACCCTTAACCGACCATCAACAACAAGCGACTGGAGCGTGGCACGGACCTTGCGGACTGGAACACATGCAGAAAAAAATTGTTCTTGGCCAGCCTGCACGTCCGCCCAATGCCCACCATCACCCTTAGGCCAGAACAATTTTTTTTTCTGCATGTGGGCCAGTCCGTCAGGCCCAACCGTCCACTGACCATCAACAACAAGCGACTGGAGCTTGGCACGGACCTGCCAGACTGGCACACATGCAGAAAAAATGGTTCTGGGCAAGTCTGCTGGTCCACCCCATGGCCACCATCATCCGAAGCCAGAACAATTTTTTTTTCTGCATGTGGGCAGTCCGTCAAGCCCGACCCTCCACCGACCATCAACAACAAGCGACTGAAGCTTGGCACAGACCTGAAGGACTGGCTCACATGCAGGAAAAATTTGTTCTTTGCCAGTCTGCTCGTCTGCCCCATGCCCACCATCACCCGAAGCAAGAACATTTTTTCTGCATGTGGGCCAGTCCGCCATGCCCGACCTCCACCCACCATCAACAAAAGCTTACTGGAGCTTGGCACGGATCTGGCAGACTGGTACACATGCAGAACAAAATTTTTCTGGGCCAGCCTGCACATACGCCCATGCCAGAAAAATTTTCTTTCTGCATGTGGCCAGTCTGCCAGTCCCGACCCTAAACCGACCATTAACAACAAGCTACTGACCATGGCACGATCCTGGCGGAGTGGTACACACAGAAAAAAATTATTCTTTGCCAGCCTGCACGTCCGCATCATGCCCACCATCACCCGAGGCCAGAATAATTTTTTTTTCGTTGTGGCCAGTCCGCCAGGCCCGACCCTCCACCGACCTTCAACAAAAGCGACTGAGCTAGGCACAGACCTGGCAGACTGGTACACATGCAGAAAATAATGTCCTGGGCCAGCCTGCACATCCGACCCATGCCAGATCAATTTTTTTTTTTCTGCATCTTGGCCAGTCCGTCAGAACCAACCCTCTACCGACCATCAATAACAAGTGACTAGAGCTTGGCACGGACCTGCCAGACTGGCACACATGCAGAAAAAATTTGTTCTGGGACAGCCTGCTCGTCCGCCCCATGCCCACCATCACCCGAGGCCAGAACATTTTTTTTCCAGCGTGTGGGCCAGTCCGCCAGGCCTGACCCTCCACCGACCATCAACAACAAGCGACTGGAGCTTGGCATGGACCTGGTGGACTGGAACACATGCAGAAAAAAAATGTTCTGGGTCAGCCTGCACGTCCGCCCAATACCCACCATCACCCGAGGCCAGAACAATTTTTTTTTTCTGCATGTGGGCCGGTCCGCCAGGCCTGACCCTCCACTGATCATCAACAGCAAGTGACTGGAGCTTTGCATGGACCTGGCGGACTGGTACATATGCAGAAAAAAATTGTTCTGTGCCAGATTGCACGTCCGCCCCATGCCTGAACAATTTTTTTTTTCTGCATGTGGGCCAGTCCGCCAGGCCCGACACTCCACCGAGCATCATTAACAAGTGACTGAATCTTGGCATGGACCTGGCGGACTGGTACACTTGCAAAAAAAAATAGTTCTGGGCCAGCCTGCACGCCTGCCATATGCCCACCATCACCCGATGCCAGAACAATGTTTTTTCTGCATGGGCCAGTCTGCCTGGCCCGACCCTCCACCGACCATCAACAACAAGCAACTGGAGCTTGGCAGGACCTAGCAGAATGGCACACATGCAGAAAAAAATTCTTCTGTGCCAGCCTGCTTATCCGCCCTTTGCCCCATCACCCGAGTCCAGAACAATTTTTTTTTCTGCATGTTTGCCAGTCCGCCAGGCCCGAACCTCCGCCAACCATCAACAACAAGCGACTGGAGTTGGCACGGACCTGCCGACTGGCACACTTGCAGAAAAATTTGTTCTGGGCCAGCCTGCTCGTCCGCCCATGCCCACCATCACCCGAGGCCAGAACATTTTTTTTCTGCATGTGGGCGAGTCCACCAGGCCTGACCCTTAACCGACCATCAACAACTAGCTACTGGAACTTGGCACAGACATGGCAGACTGAACACATGCAGAAAAAATTGTTCTTGGACCACCTGCACGCCCACCCAATGCCCACCATCACCCGAGGCCTGAACAATTTTTTTTCTGCATGTGGGCAGTCCGCAGGCCTGACCCTCCACTGATCATCAACAACAAGCTACTGAGCATGGCACGGACCTGGTGGACTGGCATACGTGCAGAAAAAATTGTTCTGGGCCAGCCGCACGTCCCCCATGCCAGAACAATTTTTTTTTCTGTATGGGGCCAGTCTGCCAGGCCCAACACTCCACCACCATCAACATCAAGTGATTGTAACTTGGCATGGACCTTGTGGACTGGTACACTTGCAAAAAATTTGTTCTGGGCCAGCCTGCACATCCACCCCACGCCCACCATCACCCGAGGCCAGAACAATTTTTTTTCTGCATGAGGGCCAGTCGCCAGGCGCGACCTCTCCACCACCATCAACAACAAGCGACTGGAGCTTGGCACGGACCTGGCAGACTGGCACACATGCAGAAAAAAAATTGTTCTCTGCCAGCCTGCTCATCCGCCCCTTGCCCAATCACCCGAGGCCAGAACAATTTTTTTTTCTGCATGTGGGCCAGTCCGTCAGGCCCGACTCCTCCACCGCCATATCTACAACAAGCGACTGAGTTAGGCACCGACTGCGATTGGCACACATGCAGAAAAATTGTTCTGGGACAGTCTGCTCGTCTGCCCCATGCCCACCATTACCCGAGGCGAACATTTTTTTTTCTGCATGTGGGCCAGTCTGTCAGGCCCGACCCTCCAATGACCATCAACATCAAGCGACTGAGCTTACACAGATTCGGCTGGCACACATGCAGAAAGCTTCTTCTGGGCCAGCCTGCTCGCCTGCCCCATGCCCACCATCACAAGCGGCCAGAACATTTTTTTTCTGCATGTGAGCCAGTCTGCCATGCCCGATCCTCCACCCGACCATCAACAACAAGCGACTGAGCTTGGAATGAACTGGCGGACTGGTACACATAGAAAAATTTTCTGGACCAGCCTGCACGCCCTCCCCATGCTCACCATCATGTGAGGTCAGAACAATTTTATTTCTCCATGTGGACCAGTCCGCCAGGCCTGACCTCCACCAACCATCATCAACAAGCGACTGGAGCTTGGCATGGACCTGGCAGACTGGCAACATGCAGAAAAATTGTTATGGGCCAGCCTGCTCATCCACCCCATGCCCTTAACCCGAGTCCAGAACAATTTTTTCTGCATGTGTGCCAGTCCGCCAGGACCGATCCTCACTGAACATCAACAACAAGTTTACTTGTGCTTGGCACGTACTCTCGGACTGCCACATGAGGAAAAATTGTTCTGGGCCAGCTTGCTCGCCCCCATGCCTACAATCACCCAGGCCAGAATAATTTTTTTCTGTGCTGGGTCTGTCAGGCCCAACCGCCCACCGACCATCAACAACAAGCTTACTGGAGCTTGGCACGGACCTGCCGGACTGGACACATGCAGAAAAATGGTTCTGGGCAAGCCTGCTGGTCCACCCCATGGCCAGCATCATCCTGAGGGTAGAACAATTTTTTTTGCATGTGGCAGTCCGCCAGGCCCACCCTCCACCGACCATCATCAACAAGCGACTGGAGCTTGGCACGGACCTGCAGACTGGTACACATGCAGAACAAAATTGTTCTGGGCCAGCCTGCACATACGCCCCATGCCAGAACAATTTCTTCTTTCTGCATGTGGGCCAGTCTCCAGTCTCGACCCTCCACCGACCATCAACAACAAGCTACTGTTGAGATCGACTCATGGACTGGTACACACACAGAAAAAATTGTTCTTGCCAGCCTGCACATCCGCATCATGCCCACCATCACCCGAGGCCAGAACAATTTTTTTTTTCTGCATGTGGGCCAGTCCGCCAGGCCCTACTTCTCCACCACCATCAACAAAAACCGACTGAGCTAGGCACGACTCGGCAGATTGGCACATTACGCAAAAATTGTTCTGGGCCAGCCTGCTCATCTGCCCGATGCCCCCCATCACCCGAGGCCATAACAATTTTTTTTCTGCATGTGGGCCAGTCCGTCTGGCCCGACTCTCCACCTAACATCAACAACAAGTGACTGGAGCTTGGCACGGACCTGCAGGACTTTCACACATGCAGAAAAAATTGTTCTGGGGCAGCCTGCTCGTCCGCCCCATGCCCACCATCACCTGAGGCTAGAATAATTTTTTTTTCTGCGTATGGGCAGGCCGTCAGGCCAGACCCTCCAACGACCATCAACAACAAGTGACTTGAGCATGGCACGGACCTGCCGGACGGGCACACATGCAGAAAAAATTGTTCTGGGCCACCCTGCTCGTCCGTCCCATACCCACCATCACCTGAGGCCAGAACAGTTTTTTTTTTCTGCATGTGGACAGTCAGTCAAGCCCGACCCTCCACCGACCATCAACAACAAGCAACTGGAGCTTGGCACGGACCTGCCGGACTGGCACACATGCAGAAAAAGCTTGTTCTGGGCCAGCCTGCTCGTCCACCCCATGCCCCCCATCACCCGAGGCCAGAACATTTTTTTTTCTGCATGTGGGCCAGTCCGAAAGGCCCGACCCTCCACCAAACATCAAGAACAAGTGACTGGAGCTTGGCATGGACCTGGCAGACTGGTACACATGCAGAAAAAAATTGTTCAGGGCCAGACTGTACATACGCCCCATGCCAGAACAATTTTCATTTTTCTGCATGTGGACCAGTGCGCCAGGCTCGACCCTCCACCGACCATCAACATCAAGCGACTATAGCTTGGCACGGACCTGGCGGACTGGTACACATGTAGAAAAAAATTGTTCTGTGCCAGCCTGCACGTCTGCCCCATACCCACCATCACCTGAGGCCAGAACAGTTTTTTTTTCTGCATGTGGGCCAGTCCGCCAGGCCAGACCCTCCACCGACCATCAACAAAAAGCGACTGGAGCTTTGCACGGTCCTGGCAGACTGGCACACATGCAGAAAAAAATTGTTCTGATCCAGCCTGCTCAACAGCCCCATGCCCACCATCACCCGAGGCCAGAACATTTTTTTTCTGCATGTGGGCCAGTCCGCCAGGCCTGACCCTCCACCGACCATCAACAACAAGCGACTGAGCTTGCACGGACTCCAGGATTGGTACACATGCAGAAAAAAGTTGTTCTGTGCCAGACTGCACATCCGCCCCACGACAGAACAATTTTTTTTTTTGCATGTGGGCCAGTCTGCCAGGCCCGACACTCCACCGACCATCAACATCAAGTGACTGGAGCTTGGAATGAACCTGGTGGACTGGTACACATACACTTGCAAAAAAAAAATTGTTCTGGGCCAGCCTGCACGTCCGCCCCATTCCCACCATCACCCGAGGCCAGAACAATTTTTTTTTTCTGCATGTGGGCCAGTCCGCCAGGCCCGAACCTCCACCGACCATCAACAACAAGCGACTGGAGCTTGGCACGGACATGGCAGACTGGCACACATGCTGAAAAAAATTGTTCTGGGCCAGCCTGCTCATCTGCCCCTTGCCCCATCACCGAGTCCAGAACAATTTTTTTTTCGGCATGTGGGCCAGTCCACCAGGACCGACCCTCCACCGACCATCAACAAAAACCGACTGGAGCTAGGCACGGACCTGGCAGACTGGCACCATGCAGAAAAAAATTGTTCTGGGCCAGCCTGCTCATCCGCCCCTTGCCCCACCACCCGAGTCCAGAACAATTTCTTTTTTCTGCATGTGGGCCAGTCCGCCAGGCCCGAACCTCCACCGACCATCAACTACAAGCGACTGGAGCTTGGCACGGACCTGGCAGACTGACACACATGCAGAAAAAAATTGTTCTGGGCCAGCCTGCTCATCCGCCCCATGCCCACCATCACCTGAGGCTAGAATATTTTTTTTTTTCTGCATGTGGGCAGGCCGTCAGGCCAGACCCTCCAACGACCATCAACAACAAGTGACTTGAGCTTGGCACGGACCTGCCGGACTGGTACACATGCAGAAAAAATTGTTCTGGGCTAGCCTGCTCGTCCGCCCCATACCCAACATCACCCGAGGCCAGAACAGTTTTTTTTTTCTGCATGTGGACAGTCCGTCAAGCCCGACCCTCCACTGACCATCAACAACAAGCAACTGGAGCTTGGCACGGACTCGCCGACTGGCACACATGCAGAAAAGCTTGTTCTGGTCCAGCCTGCTCGCCAGCCCCATGCCCACCATCACCCGAGGCAGAATATTTTTTTTCAGCATGGGCCAATACAAAAGGACCGACCCTCCACCAACCATTAAGAACAAGCGACTGGAGCTTGGCACGGACCTGGCAGACTGGTACACATGCAGAAAAAAATTGTTCAGGGCCAGCCTGCACATACGCCCCATGCCAGAACAATTTTCATTTTTCTGCATGTGGGCCAGTGCGCCAGGCTCGACCCTCCACCGATCATCAACATCAAGCGACTATAGCTTGGCACGGACCTGGTGGACTGGTACACATGCAGAAAAAAATTGTTCTGTGCCAGCCTGCACGTCTGCCCCATACCCACCATCAGCTGAGGCCAGAACAGTTTTTTTTTTCTGCATGTGGGCCAGTCCGCCAGGCCCGACCCTCCACCGAACATCAACAAAAAGTGACTGGAGCGTGGCACAGTCCTGGCAGACTGGCACACATGCAGAAAAAATTTGTTCTGATCCAGCCTGCTCAACAGCCCCATGCCCACCATCACACGAGGCATTAACATTTTTTTTCTGCATGTCAGCCAGTCCGCCAGGCCTGATCCTCCACCAATCATCAACAACAAGCGACTGGAGCTTGGCATGGACCTGGCGGATTGGTACACATGCAGAAAAAATTGTTCGGGCCAGACTGCACATCCGCCCATGACAGAACAATTTTTTTTTCTGCATGTGGGCCAGTCCGCCAGGCCCGACACTCCACCGACCATCAACATCAAGTGACTGGAGATTGGAATGAACCTGGTGGACTGGTACACTTGCAAAAAAAAATTGTTCTGGGCCAGTCTGCATGTCCGCCCCATTCCCACCATCACCCGAGGCCAGAACAAATTTTTTTTTCTGCATGTGGGCCAGTCCGCCAGGCCCGAACCTCCACCGACCATCAACAACAAGCGACTGGAGCTTGTCACGGACCTGGCAGACTGGCACACATGCTGAAAAAAATTGTTCTGGGCCAGCCTGCTCATTCTCCCCTTGCCCCATCACCCGAGTCCAGAACAATTTTTTTTTCTGCATGTGGGCCAGTCCGCCAGGACCCACCCTCCAATCGAACATCAACAACAAGCGACTGGTGCTTGGCACGACTCTGCCGGACTGGCACATCCAGAAAAATTGTTCTGGGCCAGCCTGCCTGCCGCCCCATGCCCACCATCACCCGAGGCAAGAACCATATTTTTTTCTGCATGTGGGCCAGTCCGTCAGGACCGACCCTCCACCGACCATCTACAACAAGCGACTGGAGTTTGGCACAGACCTGCCAGACTGGCACATATGCAGAATAATATTTGTTCTGGGCCAGCCTGCTCGTCCACCCCATGCCCACCATTACCCGAGGCCAGAACAATTATTTTTTCTGCATGTGGGCCAGTGCGCCCGGCTCGACCCTCCACCGACCATTAACAACAAGTGACTGGAGCTTGGCACGGACCTGCCGGACTGGCACACATGCAGAAAAAAATGTGTTCTGGACCAGCCTGCTCGTCCGCTCCATGCCCACCATCACCCGAGGCCAGAACAATTTTTTTTTCTGCATGTGGGCCAGTCCGCCAGGCCCGACCCTCTGCCGACCATCAACAACAAGCGACTGGAGCTCGGCACGGACCAGCTGGACTGGCACACATGCAGAAAAAATTTGTTCTGGGCAAGCCTGCTCGTCCGCCCCTTGCCCACCATCACCCGAGGCCAGAACAATTTTTTTTTCTGCATGTGGACCGGGCCGCCAGGCCTGCCCCTCCCCTGATCATCAACAGCAAGCGACTGGAGCTTGGCACAGACCTGGCGGACTGGTACACATGCAGAAGAAAATTGTTCTGGGCCAGACTGCATGTCCGCCCCATGCCAGAACAATTTTTTTTCTCGGCATGTGGGCCAGTCAGCTAGGCACGACACTCCACCGACCATCAACAACAAGTGACTGGATCTTGGCATGGACCTGGCGGACTGGTACACTTGCAAAAAAAAATAGTTCTGGGCCAGCCTGCACGTCCTCCCCATGCCCACCATCACCCGAGGCCAGAACAATTTTTTTTTTCTGCATGTGGGCCAGTCCGCCAGGCCCGACCCTCCAACAACCATCAACAACAAGCAACAGGAGCTTGGCACAGACCTGGCAGACTGGCACACATGCAGAAAAAAATTATTCTGTGCCAGCCTGCTCATCCGCCCCTTGCCCCATCACCCTAGTCCAGAACAATTTTTTTTTCTGCATGTGGGAAAGTCCACCAGGCCTGACCCTCCGACCATCAACAACAACAAGCGACTGAGTAGGCACTGACCTGCCGGACTGGCACACATGCAGAAAAATTTGTTCTGGGCCAGCCTGCCCGCCCGCCCCATGCCCACCATTACCCAAGGCCAGAACATTTTTTTCTGCATGTGGGCCAGTCTGTCAGGCCCAACCGTCCACCCACCATCAACAACAAGTGACTGGAGTTAGCACTGACTCTGCCGACTGGCCACATGCAGAAAAATTTGTTCTGGGCCAGCCTGCTTGTCCTCCCCATGCCCACAATCACCAGAGGCCAGAATAATTTTTTTCTGCATATGGCCCAGTCCGCAGGCCCGACCTCCACTGACCATCAACAACAAGTGACTGAACTTGGCACAGACCTGCCGACTGGCACACATGCAGAATAAATTTGTTGTGACCAGCCTGCTCTTCCCCCATGACCACCATCACCTGAGGCCAGAAATTTTTTTTGCATATGGGCCAGTGCGCCAGGCTCTCAATCTCCACCTACCATTAACAACAAGTGACTGGAGCTTGACGACAGATCCGACTGGCACACATGCAGAAAAATGTGTTCTGACCAGCCTGCTCGTCCGCCCCATGTCCACCATCACCCGAGGCCAGAACAATTTTCTTTTCTGCATGTGGGCCAGTCCACCAAGCCCGACAATCCACCCACCATCAACAACAAGTGACTGGATCTTGGCATGGACCTGTCGGACTGGTACACTTGCAAAAAAAAATAGTTCTGGGCCAGCCTGCACGTCTGCCCCATGCCCACCATCACCCGAGGACAGAAATTTTTTTTTTTTCTGCATGTGGGCCAGTCCCCCAGGCCCGACCCTCCACCGACCATCAACAACAAGTAGCTGGAGCTTGGCACGGACCTGGCAGACTGGCACAGATGCAGAAAAAAATTGTTCTGTGCCAGCCTGCTCATCCGCCCCTTGCCGCATCACCCTAGAGCAGAACAATTTTTTTTTCTGCATGTAGGATAGTCCGCCAGGCCCGACCCTCAACCGACCATCAACAACAAGCGACTGGAGCTTGGCACGTACCTGCCGTACTGGCACACATGCAGAAAAAATTTGTTCTGGGCCAGCCTGCTCGTCCGCCCCATGCCCACCATCACCCAAGGCCAGAACAATTTTTTTTTTCTGCATGTGGGCCAGTCCGCCAGGCCTGACCCTCCACTGACCATCTACAACAAGTGACTGGAGCTTGGCACGGACCTGGCGGACTGGTACACATGCAGAAAAAAATTGTTCTGGCCAGACAGCACGCCAGCCCATGCCAGAACAATTTTTTTTTCTGCAGGGACTAGTCCGCCAGGGCCGACACTCCAAAGACCATCAACATCAAGTGATTGAGCTGACATGGACCTGGCGCATTGGTTCACTTGAAAAAATTTTCTGGGCCAGCCTGCACGTCCGCCCCATGCCCACCATCACCCGAGGCCAGAACAATTTTTTTTTTTCTGCATTTGGGCCAGTCCGCCAGGCCCGACCCTGCACCGTCCATCAACAACAAGCGACTGGAGCTTGGCACGGACCTGGCAGACTGGCACACATGCAGAAAAAAATTGTTGTGGGCCAGCCTGCACATCCGCCCCTTGCCCCATCACCCGAGTCCAGGACAATTTTATTTTCTGCATGTGGGCCAGTCTGCCAGGCCCGACCCTCCACCGAACATCAACAACAAGTGACTGGTGCTTGGCACGTACCTGCCGTACTGGCACACATGCTGAAAAAATTGTTCTGGGCCAGCCTGCTCGTCCGCCCCATGCCCACCATCACCCGAGGCCAGAACAATTTTTTTTTCTGCATGAGGGCCAGTCCGTCTGGACCGACCCTCCACCGACCATGAACAACAAGTGACTGGAGAATGGCACGGACCTGCCGGACTGGCACAAATGCTGAAAAAATTGTTCTGGGCCAGCATGCTCGTCCTCCCCATGCCCACAATCACCAGAGGCCAGAATAATTTTTTTTTCTGCAAATGAGCCAGTCCGTCAGGCCAGACCCTCCACTGACCATCAACAACAAGTGACTGGAGCTTGGCACAGACCTGCCGGACTGGCACACATGCAGAATAAATTTGTTCGGAGCCAGCCTGCTCGTCCAGCCCATGACCACCATCACCCGAGGTCAGAACAATTTTTTTTTTCTGCATGTGGGCCAGTGCGCCAGGCTCGACTCTCCACCGACCACTAACAACAAGCGACTGGAGCTTAGCACAGACCTGCCGGACTGGCACACATGCAGAAAAAAATGTGTTCTGGACCAGCCTGCTCGTAAGTCCCATGCCCTCCATCACCCGAGGCCAGAACATTTTTTTTTTCTGCATGTGGGAAAGTCCGCCAGGCCCGACCCTCCGCCGACCATCAACAAAAAGCGACTGGAGCTCAGCACAGACCTGCCGGACTGGCACACATGCATAAAAAATTTGTTCTGGGCCAGCCTGCTCGTCCGCCCCATGCCCACCATCACCCGAGGCCAGAACATTATTTTTCCCGCATGTGGGCCAGTCCGCCAGGCCTGACCATCCACCGACCATCAACAACAAGCGACTGGAGCTTGACACGGACCTGGTGGACTGGAACACATGCAGAAAAAAATTGTTCTGGGACAGCCTGCACGTCCGCCCCATACCCACCATCACCCAAGGCCAGAACAATTTTTTTTTTCTGCATGTGGGCCGCTCCGCCAGGCCTGACCCTCCACTGATCATCAACAGCAAGTGACTGGAGCTTGGCACGGACCCGTCGGATCGGACACATGCAGAAAAATGTGTTCTGGACCAGCCTGCCGTCCGCCCCATGCCCACCATCACCCGAGGCCAGAACAATTTTTTTTTTCAGATGGGCCAGTCCGCCAGGCCCGACCTCTGCCACCATCAACAACAAGCGACTGGAGCTCGGCACGACCAGCTGGACTGGAACATGCAGAAAACTGTTCTGGGCAAGCCTGCTCGTCCGCCCTTGCCCACCATCACCCGAGGCCAGAACAATTTTTTTCTGCATGAGGCCGGCCGCCAGGCCTGCCCTCCCCTGATCATCAACAGCAAGCGACTGAGCTGGCACAGACTCGTGGACTGGTACACATGCAGAAGAAAATTGTTCTGGGCCAGACTGCACGTCCGCCCCATGCCAGAACAATTTTTTTTTTTTCGCATGGGCCAGTCAGCCAGGTACCACACTCCACCCCGACCATCAACAACAAGTGACTGGATCTTGGCATGGACCTGGCGGACTGGTACATTGCAAAAAATAGTTCTGGGCCAGCCTGCACGTCCCTCCCCATGCCCACCATCACCCGAGGCCAGAACAATTTTTTTTTTCTGCATGTGGGCCAGTCCGCCAGGCCCGACCCTCCAACAACCATCAACAACAAGCAACAGGAGCTTGGCACAGACCTGGCAGACTGGCACACATGCAGAAAAAAATTATTCTGTGCCAGCCTGCTCATCCGCCCCTTGCCCCATCACCCTAGTCCAGAACAATTTTTTTTTCTGCATGTGGGAAAGTCCACCAGGCCTGACCCTCCGACCATCAACAACAAGCGACTGGAGCTAGGCACAGACCTGCCGGACTGGCACACATGCAGAAAAAATTTGTTCTGGGCCAGCCTGCTCGCCCGCCCCATGCCCACCATTACCCAAGGCCAGAACATTTTTTTTTTCTGCATGTGGGCCAGTCTGTCAGGCCCAACCGTCCACCGACCATCAACAACAAGTGACTGGAGCTAGGCACGGACCTGCCGGACTGGCACACATGCAGAAAAAATTTGTTCTGGGCCAGCCTGCTTGTCCTCCCCATGCCCACAATCACCAGAGGCCAGAATAATTTTTTTTTCTGCATATGGCCCAGTCCGTCAGGCCCGACCCTCCACTGACCATCAACAACAAGTGACTGGAACTTGGCACAGACCTGCCGGACTGGCACACATGCAGAATAAATTTGTTGTGAGCCAGCCTGCTCTTCCGCCCCATGACCACCATCACCTGAGGCCAGAAATTTTTTTTTTTCTGCATATGGGCCAGTGCGCCAGGCTCGACCCTCCACCGACCATTAACAACAAGTGACTGGAGCTTGACACGGACAAACCGGACTGGCACACATGCAGAAAAAAATGTGTTCTGGACCAGCCTGCTCGTCCGCCCCATGTCCACCATCACCCGAGGCCAGAACAATTTTTCTTTTCTGCATGTGGGCCAGTCCACCAAGCCCGACAATCCACCGACCATCAACAACAAGTGACTGGATCTTGGCATGGACCTGGCGGACTGGTACACTTGCAAAAAAAAATAGTTCTGGGCCAGCCTGCACGTCTGCCCCATGCCCACCATCACCCGAGGACAGAAATTTTTTTTTTTCTGCATGTGGGCCAGTCCCCCAGGCCCGACCCTCCACCGACCATCAACAACAAGTAGCTGGAGCTTGGCACGGACCTGGCAGACTGGCACAGATGCAGAAAAAAATTGTTCTGTGCCAGCCTGCTCATCCGCCCCTTGCCGCATCACCCTAGAGCAGAACAATTTTTTTTTCTGCATGTAGGATAGTCCGCCAGGCCCGACCCTCAACCGACCATCAACAACAAGCGACTGGAGCTTGGCACGTACCTGCCGTACTGGCACACATGCAGAAAAAATTTGTTCTGGGCCAGCCTGCTCGTCCGCCCCATGCCCACCATCACCCAAGGCCAGAACAATTTTTTTTTTCTGCATGTGGGCCAGTCCGCCAGGCCTGACCCTCCACTGACCATCTACAACAAGTGACTGGAGCTTGGCACGGACCTGGCGGACTGGTACACATGCAGAAAAAAATTGTTCTTGGCCAGACAGCACGTCAGCCCATGCCAGAACAATTTTTTTTTTTTCTGCATGTGGGCCAGTCCGCCAGGGCCGACACTCCAAAGACCATCAACATCAAGTGATTGGAGCTTGACATGGACCTGGCGTACTGGTTCACTTGAAAAAAAAATTTTTCTGGGCCAGCCTGCACGTCCGCCCCATGCCCACCATCACCCGAGGCCAGAACAATTTTTTTTTTTCTGCATGTGGGCCAGTCCGCCAGGCCCGACCCTGCACCGTCCATCAACAACAAGCGACTGGAGCTTGGCACGGACCTGGCAGACTGGCACACATGCAGAAAAAAATTGTTGTGGGCCAGCCTGCACATCCGCCCCTGCCCCATCACCCGAGTCCAGGACAATTTATTTTCTGCATGTGGGCCAGTCTGCCAGGCCCGACCCTCCACCGAACATCAACAACAAGTGACTGGTGCTTGGCACGTACCTGCCGTACTGGCACACATGCTGAAAAAATTGTTCTGGGCCAGCCTGCTCGTCCGCCCCATGCCCACCATCACCCGAGGCCAGAACAATTTTTTTTTCTGCATGAGGGCCAGTCCGTCTGGACCGACCCTCCACCGACCATGAACAACAAGTGACTGGAGAATGGCACGGACCTGCCGGACTGGCACAAATGCTGAAAAAATTGTTCTGGGCCAGCATGCTCGTCCTCCCCATGCCCACAATCACCAGAGGCCAGAATAATTTTTTTTTCTGCAAATGAGCCAGTCCGTCAGGCCAGACCCTCCACTGACCATCAACAACAAGTGACTGGAGCTTGGCACAGACCTGCCGGACTGGCACACATGCAGAATAAATTTGTTCGGAGCCAGCCTGCTCGTCCAGCCCATGACCACCATCACCCGAGGTCAGAACAATTTTTTTTTTCTGCATGTGGGCCAGTGCGCCAGGCTCGACTCTCCACCGACCACTAACAACAAGCGACTGGAGCTTAGCACAGACCTGCCGGACTGGCACACATGCAGAAAAAAATGTGTTCTGGACCAGCCTGCTCGTAAGTCCCATGCCCTCCATCACCCGAGGCCAGAACATTTTTTTTTTCTGCATGTGGGAAAGTCCGCCAGGCCCGACCCTCCGCCGACCATCAACAAAAAGCGACTGGAGCTCAGCACAGACCTGCCGGACTGGCACACATGCATAAAAAATTTGTTCTGGGCCAGCCTGCTCGTCCGCCCCATGCCCACCATCACCCGAGGCCAGAACATTATTTTTCCTGCGTGTGGGCCAGTCCGCCAGGCCTGACCATCCACCGACCATCAACAACAAGCGACTGGAGCTTGACACGGACCTGGTGGACTGGAACACATGCAGAAAAATTGTTCTGGGACAGCCTGCACGTCCGCCCCATACCCACCATCACCCAAGGCCAGAACAATTTTTTTTTTCTGCATGTGGGCCGCTCCGCCAGGCCTGACCCTCCACTGATCATCAACAGCAAGTGACTGGAGCTTGGCACGGACCTGGCGGACTGGTACACATGCAGAAAAAAATTGTTCTGTGCCAGACTGCACGTCCGCCCCATGCCAGAACAATTTTTTTTTTCTGCATGTGGGCAAGTCCGCCAGGCCCGACACTCCACCGAGCATCATTAACAAGTGACTGAATCTTGGCATGGACCTGGCGGACTGGTACACTTGCAAAAAATAGTTCTGGGCCAGCCTGCACGTCCGCCCATATGCCCACCATCACCCATGCCAGAACAATGTTTTTCTGCATGGGCCAGTCCGCCAGGCCCGACCCTCCACCGACCATCAACAACAAGCAACTGGAGCTTGGCAGGGACCTAGCAGACTGGCACACATGCAGAAAAAAATTGTTCTGTGCCAGCCTGCTTATCCGCCCTTTTCCCCATCACCCGAGTCCAGAAAAATTTTTTTTTCTTCATGTGGGCCAGTCCGCCAGGCCCACCCTCCACCGACCATCAACAACAAGCGACTGGAGCTTGGCACGGACCTGGCAGACTGGCACACATGCAGAAAAAAATTGTTGTGGGCCAGCCTGCTCATCCGCCCCTTGCCCCATCACCCGAGTCCAGGACAATTTTATTTTCTGCATGTGGGCCAGTCTGCCAGGCCCGACCCTCCACCGAACATCAACAACAAGCGACTGGTGCTTGGCACGGACCTGCCGTACTGGCACACATGCAGAAAAAATTAGTTCTGGGCCAGCCTGCTCGTCAGCCCCATACCCACCATCACCCGAGGCCAGAACATTTTTTTTCTGCATGTGGGCCAGTCCACCAGGCCTGACCCTTAACCGACCATCAACAACAAGCGACTGGAGCTTGGCACGGACCTGGCGGACTGCTAGACATGCAGAAAAAAATTGTTCTTGGCCAGCCTGAACGTCCGCCCAATGCCCACCATCACCCGAGGCCAGAACAATTTTTTTTTTCTGCATGTGGGGCTGTCCGCCAGGCTAGACCATCCACTGATCATCAACAACAAGCGACTGGAGCTTGGCATGGACCTGGTGGACTGGTACACATGCAGAAAAAAAATTGTTCTGGGCCAGACTGCACGTCCGTCCCATGCCAGAACAATTTTTTTTTTTCTGCATGTGGGCCAATCCGCCAGGCCCGACACTCCACCGACCATCAACATCAAGTGATTGGAGCTTGGCATGGACCTGGTGGACTATTACACTTGCAAAAAAAATTTGTTCTTGGCCATCCTGCACGTCCGCCCCACGCCCACCATCACCCGAGGCCAGAACAATTTTTTTTTTCTGCAGGTGGGCCAGTCCGCCAGGCGGGATCCTCCACCGACCATGAACAACAAGCGACTGAAGCTTGGCACGGACCTGGAAGACTGGCACACATGCGGAAAAAAATTGTTCTCTGCCAGCCTGCTCATCCGCCCATTACTCCATCACCCAAGTCCAGAACAATTTTTTTTTCTGCATGAGGGCCAGTCTGTCAGGACCGACCCTCAACCGAACATCAACAACAAGCGACTGGTGCTTGGCAGGTACCTGCTGGACTGGCACACATGCAGAAAAAATTTGTTGTGGGCCAGCCTGCTCGTCCGCTCCATACCCAGCATCACCCAAGGCCAGAACACTTTTTTTCTGCATGTGGGCCAGTCCACCAGGCCTGACCCTAAACTGACCATCAACAACAAGCGACTGGAGCTTGGCACGGACCTGGCGGACTGCTAGACATCTAGAAAAAAATTGTTCTGGCCAGCCTGCATGTCCACCCAATGCCCACCATCACCCGAGGCCAGAACAATTTTTGTTTCTGCATGTGGGGCAGTCCGCCAGGCCTGACCCTCCACTGATCATCAACAACAAGCGACTGGAGCTTGGCACGGACCTGGTGGACTGGTACACATGCAGAAAAAAAATTGTTCTGGGCCAGACTGCATGTTCGCCCCATGCCAGAACAATTTTTTTTTTTCTGCATGAGGGCCAGTCCGCCTGGCCCGACACTCCACCGACCATCAACATCAAGTGATTGGAGCTTGGCATGGACCTGGCCGGACTCGATACACTTGAAAAATTTGTTCTCTGGGCCAGCCTGCACGCCCCAGCCCCACGCCACCATCACCCGCCAGAACAATTTTTTTTCTGCAGGGGCAGTCCGCCAGGCGGGACCCTCCACCCACCATCAACAACAAGCTGACTGAGCTAGCACGACTTGGCAGATGGCACACATGCAGAAAAATTGTTCTCTGCCAGCCTGCTCATCTGCCCTTACCCCATCACCCAAGTCCAGAACAATTTTTTTTGCATGTGGGCCAGTCCGCCAGGACCGACCCTCAACCGAGCATCAACAACAAGCGACTGGTGCTTGGCATGTACCTGCCGGACTGGCACATATGCAGAAAAAATTGTTCTGGGAGAGCCTGCTCGTCCGCCCCATGCCCACCATCACCCGAGGCCAGAACAATTTTTTTTTTTGCATGTGGGCCAGTTCATCAGGCCCGACCCTCCACCGACCATCTATAACAAGCGACTGGAGCTAGGCACAGACCTGCCAGACTGGCACACAAGCAGAAAAAATTTGTTCTGGGCCAGCCTGCTCGTCCGCCCCATGCCCACCATTACCCGATGCCAGAACAATTTTTTTTTATGCATGTGGTCCAGTCCGTCAGTCCCAACCGTCCACCGACCATCAACAACAAGCGACTGGAGCTTGGCACAGCCCTGGCAGACTGGTACACATGCAGAAAAAAATTGTTTTGTGCCAGCCTGCATGTCCGCCCCATGGCCACCATCACCCGAGGCAAGAACAATTTTTTTTTCTGCATGTGGGTCATTCCGCCAGGCCCGACCCTCCAACGAACATCAACTAGCATCGACTGGAGCTTGGCACGGACCTGGCTGACTGGTACACATGCAGAAAAAAATTGTTCTTGGCCAGGCTGCACGTCCGCCCCATGCCAGAACAATTTTTTTTTCCGCATGTGGGCCAGTCCACCATGCCCGACCCTCCACCGACCATCAACAACAAGCGACTGGAGCTTGGCATGGACCTGTCGGACTGGTACACATGCAGAAAAAAATTGTTCTTGGCCAGCCTGCACGTCCACCCCATGCCCACCATCACCTGATGCCAGAAAAAATTTTTTTCTGCATGTATGCCAGTCCACCAGGCCCGACCCTCCACCGACCATCAACAACAAGCGACTGGAGCTTGGCACGGACCTGTTGGACTGTTTCACATTCAGAAAAAAATTGATCTGGGCCAGCCTGCATGTCCGCCCCATGCCAGAACAATTTTTTTTTTCTGCATGTTGGCCAGTCCGCCAGGCCCGACCCTCCACCGACCATCCACAACAAGCGACTGGAGGTTAGCACTGACCTGTCGGACTGGCACTCATGCAGAAAAAATTTGATCTGGGCCAGCCTGCTCGTCCACCCCATGCCCACCATTACCTGAGGCCAGAACATTTTTTTTTTCTGCATGTGGGCCAGTCCGTCAGGTGAAAACCGTCCACCGACCATCAACCACAAGCGACTGGAGCTTGGCATGTACCTGCCGAACTGGCACACATGCAGAAAAAATTTGTTCTGTGCCTGCCTGCTCGTCCGCCCCATTCCTACCATCAACCGAGGGCAGAACAATTTTTTTTTCTGCATGTGGGCCAGTCCGCCAGGCCAGACCTCCACCACCATCAACAAGCGACTGGAGCTTGCACGGACTCGCCGGACTGAAACACATGCAGAAAAATGTTCTGAGCCAGCCTGCCTGTCCGCCCATGCCCACCATTACCCGATGCCAGAACAATTTTTTTCTGCATGTGGGCCAGTTCACGGCCCCAACTCTCCACTGACCATCAACATCAAGCGACTGGAGCTTGGGTACAGACCTACCGGACTGGCACACATGCAGAAAAAGTTTGTTCTGGGCCAGCCTGCTCGTCTGCCCCATGGCCACCATCACCCGTGGCCAGAACATTTGTTTTTCTGCATGTGGGCCTGTCCGCCAGACCCACCCTCCACCGACCATCAACAACAAGCGACTGGAGCTTGGCACGGACCTGGCGGTCTGGTAAACATGCAGAAAAAATTGTTCTGGACCAGCCTGCATGTCCTCCCCATGCCCACCATCATGTGAGGTCAGAACAATTTTTTTTTTCTGCATGTGGGCCAGTCCGCCAGACCCGACCCTCCACCAACCATCATCAACAAGCGACTGGAGCTTGGCACAGACCAGGCAGACTGGTACACATGCAGAAAAAAATTGTTCTTGGCCAGACTGCACGTCCGCCCCATGCCCACCATCACCCAATGCCAGAACAATTTTTTTTTCTGCATGTATGCCAGTCCACCAGGCCCAACCCTCCACATACCAACAACAACAAGTGACTGGAGCTTGGCACGGACCAGGCAGACTGGTACACATGCAGAAAAAACTGATCTGGGCCAGCCTGCACGTCCGACCCATGCCAGAACAATTATTTTTTTTCTGAATGTTGGCCTGTCCGCTAGGCCAGACCCTCCACCGACCATCAACAACAAGCGACTGGAGCTTGGCATGGACATGGCGGACTGGCACATATGCAGAACAATTTTGTTCTGGGCCAGCCTGCTCGTCTCGCCTCCATGCCCATCATCACCTAGGCCAGAACAATTTTTTTTTTCATGTGGGCCAGGCCATCAAACCCAACCGTCCCACCACCATCAACCACAAGTGACTGAGCTTGGCACGAACCTGCCGACTGGCACACATGCAGAAAAAATTTGTTCTGGGCCAGCCTGCTTGTCTGCCCCATTCCTACCATCACCGAGTCAGAAAAATTTTTTTCTGCATGTGGGCCAGTCCGTCAGGCCCGACCCTCCACCGACCATCAACAACAAGCGACTGGAGCTTGGCTCAGACCTGTCGGACTGGCATACATGCAGAAAAAATTTGATCTGGGCCAGCCTGCTCGTCCGCCCCATGCCCACCATTACCTGAGGCCAGAACATTTTTTTTTTCTGCATGTGGGCCAGTCCGTCAGGCCCGACCCTCCACCGACTATCAACAACAAGCAACTGGAGCTTGGCACGGACCTGCCGGACTGGCACAAATGCTGAAAAAATTGTTGTGGGCCAGCCTGCTCGACCTCCCCATGCCCACAATCCCCAGAGGCCAGAATAATTTTTTTTTCTGCATGTGGCCCAGTCCGTCAGGCCCGACCCTCCGCTGACCATCAACAAGAAGTGACTGGAGCTTGGCACACACCTGCCGGACTGGCACACACGCAGAATAAATTTGTTGTGATCCAGCCTGCTCTTTCGCCCCATGACCACCATCACCCGAGGCCAGAAAAATTTTTTTTTCTACATGTGGGCCAGTGCGCCAGGCTCGACCCTCCACCGACCATTAACAACAAGCGACTGGAGTTTGGCACGGACTTGCCGGACTGGCACACATGCAGAAAAAAATGTGTTCTGGACCAGCCTGCTCGTCCGCCCCATGCGCACCATCACCTGAGGCCAGAACATTTTTTTTTTTTACATGTGGGCCAGTCCGCCAGGCCTGACCCTCCACCGACCATCAAAAACAAACGACTGGAGCTAGGCACGGACCTGGCGGACTGGAGGACATGCAGAAAAAAATTGTTTTGGGTCAGCCTGCACGTCCGACCCATTCCCACCATCACCTGAGGCCAGAACAATTTTTTTTTTCTGCATGTGGGATGGTCGGCCAGGCCTGACCCTCCCCTGATCATCAACAGCAAGCGACTGGAGCTTGGCATGGACCTGGCGGACTGGTACACATGCAGAAAAAAATTGTTCTGGGCCAGACTGCACGTCCACCCCATGCCAGAACAATTTTTTTTTTCAGTATGTGGGCCAGTCAGCCAGGCCCGACACTCCACCGACCATCAACAACAAGTGACTGGATCTAGGCATGGACCTGGTGGACTGGTACACTTGCAAAAAAAAATAGTTCTGGGCCAGCCTGCACATCCTCCCCATGCCCACCATCACCCGAGGCCAGAACAATTTTTTTTTTCTGCATGTGGGCCAGTCCGCCAGGCCCGACCCTCCAACGACCATCAACAACAAGCAACAGGAGCTTGGCACGGACCTGGCAGACTGGCACACATGCAGAAAAAAATTGTTCTGTGCCAGCCTGCTCATCCGCCCCTTGCCCCATCAACCGAGTCCAGAACAATTTTTTTTTCTGCATGTGGGAAAGTCCACCAGGCCTGACCCTCCTCCGACCATCAACAAGCGACTGGAGCTTGGCACAGACCTGCCGGAATGGCACACATGCAGAAAAAATTTATTCTGGGCCTGCCTGCTCGTCCACCCCATGCCCACCATTACCCGATGCCAGAACAAATTTTTTTTCTGCAGGTGGGCTAGACTGTCAGGCCCAACCGTCCACCGACCATCAACAACAAGCGACTGGAGCTTGGCACGGACCTGCCGGACTGGCACAAATGCTGAAAAAATTGTTCTGGTCCAGCCTGCTCGTCCTCCCCATGCCCACAATCACCAGAGGCCAGAATAATTTTTTTTTCTGCATGTTGCCTAGTCCGTCTGGCCCGACCCTCCACTGACCATCAACAACAAGTGACTGGAGCTTGGCACAGACCTGCCGGACTGGCACACATGCAGAAAAAAATTGTTGTTAGCCAGCCTGCTCTTCCGCCCCATGACCACCATCACCCGAGGCCAGAAAAATTTTTTTTATGCATGTGGGCCAGTGCGCCAGGCTCAACCCTCCACCGACCTTTAACAACAAGTGACTTGAGCTTGGCACGGACCTGCCGGACAGGCACACATGCAGAAAAAAATGTGTTCTGGACCAGCCTTCTCATCTGCCCCATGCCCACCATCACCTGAGGCCAGAACAATTTTTCTTTTCTGCATGTGGGCCAGTCCGACAGGCCCGACACTCCACCGACAATCAAAAACAAGTGACTGGATCTTGGCATGGACCTGGCGGACTGGTACACTTGCAAAAAAGAATAGTTCTGGGCCAGCCTGCACGTCCGCCCCATGCCCTCCATCACCCGAGGCCAGAACAATTTTTTTTTCTGCATGTGGGCCAGTCAACCAGGCCTGACCCTCCACCGACCATCAATAACAAGCGACTGGAGCTTGGCACGGACCTGGCGGACTGGAACACATGGAGAAAAAAATTGTTCTGGGTCAGCCTGCACGTCCGCCCAATGCAAACCATCACCCGAGGCCAGAACAATTTTTTTTTCTGCATGTGGGCCAGTCCGCCAGGCCTGACCCTCCACTGGCCATCAACAACAAAAGACTGGAGCTTGGCACGGACCTGGCGGACTGGTACACATGAAGAAAAAAATTGTTCTGGGTTAGACTGCAGGTCCGCCCCATACCAGAACAATTTTTTTTCTGCATGTGGGTCAGTCCGCCAGCCCGACACTCCCACGACCATCAACATCAAGTGATTGAGCTTGCATGGACCTGAGGACTGGTACACTTGCAAAAAATTTTTTCTGGGCCAGCCTGCACGTCCGCCCCATGCCCACCATCACCCGAGGCCAGGACAATTTTTCTTTCTGCATGTGGGCCACTCCGCCAGGCCCGACCTCCACCGACCATCAACAAGCGACTGAGCTTGCACGGTCCTGGCAGACTGGAACACATGCAGAAAAATTGTTCTGGGCCAGCCTGCAAGTCCTACCCATTCCCACCATCACCCGAGGCCAGAACAGTTTTTTTAGCATGTGGGCCAGTCTGCCAGGCCCGACCTCCACCGACCATCAACAAGGAAACGACTGAGCTTGGCACGGACTTGGCAGACTGGACACATGCAGAAAAAATTGTTCTGGGCCAGCCTGCTCATCCACCCCTTGCCCCATCACCCGAAGTCCAGAATATTTTTTCTCATGGACAAGTCCGCCAGGCCGACCTCCACCGAACATCAACAAGCGATTGGTGCTTGCGACGCACTCTGCCGGACTGGCACAAATGCAGAAAAAAGTTCTGGGCCAGCCTGCCGCCCCCCCATGCCCACCATCACCCGAGGCCAGAATAATTTTTTCTGCATGTGCCAGTCCGCCAGGACCGATCCTCCACCGACCATCAACAACAAGTGACTGGAACTTGGCACGGACCTGCCGGACTGGCACAAATGCTGAAAAAATTGTTCTGGGCCAGCCTGCTTGTCCGCCCCATGCCCACCATTACCCAATTGCAGAACTATTTTTTTTTCTGCATGTGGGCCAGTCCGTCAGGCCCGACCCTCCACTGACCAGCAACATCAAGCGACTGGAGCTTGGCACAGACCTGCCGGACTGGCACACATGCAGAAAAAGCTTGTTCTGGGCCAGCCTACTCGACTGCCCCATGGTCACCATCAGCCGCGGCCAGAACATTTTTTTTTCTGCATGTGGTCCAGTCCGCCAGACCCGACCCTCCACCGACCATCAACAACAAGCGACTGGAGCTTGGCATGGACCTGGCAGTCTGGTACACATGCAGAAAAAATTTTTATGGACCAGCCTGCACGTCCTCCCCATGCCCACCATCATGTGAGGTCAGAACAATTTTTTTTTTCTGCATGTGGGCCAGTCCGCCAGGCCCGACCCTCCACCAACCATCATCAACAAGTGACTGGAGCTTGGCACGGACCTGGCAGACTGGCACACATGCAGAAAAATTGTTATGGGCCTGCCTGCTCATCCTCCCCATGCCCCATAACCCGAGTACAGAACAATTTTTTTCTGCATGTGGGCCAGTCCTCCAGGACCGATCTCCCAACATCAACAACAAGCGACTTGTGCTTGCATCGACTCGCCGGACTTATACAATGAGAAAAATTGTTCTGGGCCAGCTTGCTCGTCCCACCCCATGCCCACCATCACCCGAGGCCAGAACAATTTTTTTTCTGCATGGCCAGTCAGTCAGCCCAACCATCCACCGACCATCAACAACAAGCGACTGAGTTTGGCATGGACCTGCCGGACTAGCACACATGCAGAAATAATGGTTCTGGACAAGCCTGCTGGTCCACCCCATGGCCACCATCATCCGGAGATTAGAAATAATTTTTTTCTGCATGGGCCAGTCTGTCAGGCCCAACTGTCCACCGACCATCAACAACAAGCGACTGAGTTAGATTGACCTGCCGGATTGGCACACATGCAGAAAATGGTTCTGGGCAAGCCTGCTGGTACACCCCATGGCCACCATCATCCGAGGTATAGAACAATTTTTTTCTGCATGTGGGCAGTCCGTCAGGCCCGACCTCCACCACCATCAACAACAAGCGACTGGAGCTTGGCACGGACCTGGCAGACTGGTACACATGCAGAACAAAATTGTTCTGGGACAGCCTGTACATACGCCCCATGCCAGAACAATTTTTTTTTCTGCATGTGGGCCAGTCTGCCAGTCCCACCTCCACCGACCATCAACAACAAGCTACTGAGCTAGTATGGACTCCATGGACTGGTATACACAGAAAAAATTGTTCTTGCCAGCCTGCACGTCCGAGATCATGCCCACTCATCACCCGAGGCCTGAACAATTTTTTTTTTCTGCATGTGGGCGAATCCGCCAGGCACGACACTCCACCGACCATCAACAAAAACCGACTGGAGCTTGGCATGGACCTGGCAGACTGGCACACATGCAGAAAAAAATTGTTCTGGACCAGCCTGCTCATCCGCCCGATGCCCCCCATCACCCGAGACCGGAACAATTTTTTTTCTGCATGTGGGCCAGTCCGTCTGGCCCGACTCTCCACCTACCATCAACAACAAGTGACTGGAGCTTGGCACGGACCTGCCGGACTGGCACACATGCAGAAAATTGTTCTGGGCCAGCCTGCTCATCTGCCCAATGCCCCCATCACCGAGGACGGAAGAATTTTTTCTGCATGGGCCAGTCTGTTAGGCCCGACGCCACACTGACAATCAACAACAAGCCATTGAGTTGAGATGGACCTCCGGACTGGCACATGCAGAAAAAATGTTCTGGGACAGCCTGCACGCCCGCCCCAATGCCCACCATCAACTGAGGGCAGAACAATTTTTTTCTGCATGGGCCAGTCCGCCAGGCCCAACCTCCACCAACCATCAACAACAAGCGACTGGAGCTTGGCATGACCTGATGATTTGAACATATGCAGAAAAATTGTTCTGTGCCCGCCTGCACGCCCTCTCCATGCCCACCATCACCTGAGGCCGGAACAATTTTTTTTCTGCATGTGGCCAGTACGCCTGGTTCCCTCCACCTACCATCAACAACAAGTGACTGGAGCTTGTCACGACCTGCTGGACTGGCACACATGCAGAAAAATTGTTCTGGGCAGCCTGCCTGCTCGCCCCATGCCCACCATCACCTGAGGCCAGAATAATTTTTTTTTTCTGCATGTGGGCAGGCCGTCAGGCCAGACCCTCCAACGACCATCAACAACAAGCGACTTGAGCTTGGCACGGACCTGCCGGACTGGCACACATGCAGAAAAAATTGTTCTGGGCCTGCCTGCTCGTCCGCCCCATGCCCACCATCACCAGAGGCCAGAACAATTTTTTTTTCTGCATGTGGGCCAGTCTGTTAGGCCCGACGCTCCACTGACAATCAACAACAAGCCACTGGAGTTGGGCACGACCCGCTGGACTGGCACACATGCAGAAAAATTGTTCTGGGCCAGCCTGCACGTCCGCCTCCCATGCCCACCATCAACTGAGGACAGAACAATTCTTATTTCTGCATGTGGGCCAGTCCGCCAGGCCCAACCTCCACCAACCATCAACAACAAGCGACTGAGCTATATTCTCCGTCGAATCAATATATGCAGAAAAAATTGTTCTGTGCCCGCCTGCACATCCGCCCATGCCCACCATCATGTGAGGTCAGAACAATTTTTTTTCTGCATGTGGGCCAGTCCGCCAGGTCCCATTCTCCACCAACCATCATCAACAGTGACTGGAGTTGGCACGATCTTGGCAGATTGGCACACATGCAGAAAAAATTGTTATGGGCCTGCCTGCTCATCCTCCCATGCCCCATAACCCTAGCACAGAACAATTTTTTTCTGCATGTGGGCCAGTCCTCCAGGACCGATCCTCGCGAACATCAATAACAAGCTTACTTGTGCTTGGTACGTGACTGCCTGATCGTACGACATGAGGAAAAAATTGTTCTGGGGCCAGCTTGCTCGTCCACCCCATGCCCACCATCACCCTGAGGCCAGAAATACCTTTTTTTCTGCATGTGGGCCAGTCAGTCAGGCCCAACCATCCACCGACCATCAACAACAAGCGACTGGAGCTTGGCATGGACCTGCCGGACTAGCACACATGCAGAAATAATGGTTCTGGACAAGCCTGCTGGTCCACCCCATGGCCACCATCATCCGAGGCTAGAACAATTTTTTTTCTGCATGTGGGCCAGTCTGTCAGGCCCAACTGTCCACCGACCATCAACAACAAGCGACTGGAGCTTGGCACGGACCTGCCGGACTGGCACACATGCAGAAAAAATGGTTCTGGGCAAGCCTGCTGGTACACCCCATGGCCACCATCATCCGAGGCTAGAACAATTTTTTTTTCTGCATGTGGGCAGTCCTCAGGCCCCAATTCTCCACCCACCATCAACAACAAGCGACTGAATTTGGCAGCGGACCTGGCAGACTGGTACACATGCAGAACAAAATTGTTCTGGGACAGCCTGTACATACGCCCCATGCCAGAACAATTTTCTTTTTTCTGCATGTGGGCCAGTCTGCCAGTCCCGACCCTCCACCGACCATCAACAACTAAGCTACTGGAGCTTGGCTATGGACCTCAGCGGACTGGTACACTACATAGAAAAATTGTTCTTGCCAGCCTGCACGTCCGCATCATGCCCACTATCACCCGAGGCCTGAACAATTTTTTTTTTCTGCATGTGGGCGAATCCGCCAGGCACGATACTCCACCGACCATCAACAAAACCCGATTGAGCTTGGCATGGACTCAGAGATTACATGATGCAGAAAAAATTGTTCTGGACCAGCTCTGCTCATCCCCCGATGCCCCCATCACCCGAGACCGAACAATTTTTTTCTGCATGTGGCCAGTCCGCCTGGCCCACTTCCACCTACCATCAACAACAAGTGACTGGAGCTTGCACGGACCTGCCGGACTGGCACACATGCAGAAAAATTGTTCTGGGCCAGCCTGCCATCTGCCCAATGCCCACCATCACCCGAGGACGAAGAATTTTTTCTGCATGTGGCCAGTCTGTTAGGCCCGACGCTCCACTGACAATCAACAACAAGCCATTGAGCTGGCATGGACCTGCCGGACTGGCACACATGCAGAAAAATTGTTCTGGGACAGCCTGCACGTCCCGCCCAATGCCCACCATCAACTGAGGGCAGAACAATTTTTTTTTCTGCATGTGGCCAGTCCGCCAGGCCCCGAACCTCCACCAACCATCAACAACAAGCGACTGGAGCTTGGCATGACCTGGCGGACTGGAAACATGCAGAAAAATTGTTCTGGGCCAGCCTGCCGCCCCTCCATGCCCACCATCACCTGAGGCCGGAACAAATTTTTTCTGCATGTGGGCCAGTACGCCTGGCCCGACTCTCCACCACCATCAACAACAAGTGACTGGAGCTTGTCACGACCTGTGGACTGGCACATGCAGAAAAATTGTTCTGGGCCAGCCTGCCTGCTCCCCCATGCCCACCATCACCGAGGCCAGAACAATTTTTTTTTGCATTGGGCAGGTCCAGGCCAGACCTCCACCGACCATCAACAACAAGCGACTGGAGCTTGGCACGACCTGCCGGACTGGCACATGCAGAAAAATTGTTCTGGGCCAGCCTGCCTGTCCGCCCCATGCCCACCATCACCAGAGGCCAGAACAATTTTTTTTCTGCATGTGGCCAGTCTGTCAGGCCCGACCTCCACTGACCATCAACAACAAGCGACTGGAGCTTGGCACGGACTGCCGGACTGGTACACATGCAGAAAAATTGTTCTGGGCCAGCCTGCACGTCCGCCCCATGCCCACCATCAACTGAGGACAGAACAATTTTTTTTCTGCATGTGGGCCAGTCCGCCAGGCCCGAACTCCACCAACCATCAACAACAAGCGACTGGAGCTTGCACGACTCCGTTACTGGCACACATGCAGCAAAAATTGTTCTGTGCCCGCCTGCACATCCGCCCATGCCCACCATCACCCGAGGCCAGAACATTTTTTTCTGCATGTGGGCCAGTCCGCCAGGCCCGACCTCCACCGACCATCAACAACAAGTGTCTGAGCTTGACACGGACTCTGGCGGATTGGCACATGCAGAAAATTGTTCTGGGCCAGCCTGCCAGTCCGCCCCATGCCCACCATCAACCAATGCCAGAACAATTTTTTTTTGCATGTGGGCCAGTCCGCAGGCACGACCTCCCAACCGACTCATCAACAAGCGCTGAGCTTGGAGGCAGACCTCGCCGGACTGGCACACTTGCAGAAATAAATTGATCTGCGCCAGCCTGCTCGCCCCGCCCCATGCCCACCATCACCAGAGGCCAGAACAATTTTTTCTGCATGTGGCCAGTCTGTTAGGCCCGACGCCCACTGACAATCAACAACAAGCCACTGGAGCTTGGCACGACCTGCCGGACTGGCACGATGCAGAAAAAATTGTTCTGGGCCAGCCTGCACGTCCGCCCATGCCCACCATCAACTGAGGACAGAACAATTTTTTTTTCAGACAGGGCCAGTCCGCCAGGCCCCAACCTCCACCAACCATCAACAACAAGTGACTGGAGCTTGGCATGGACCTGGCGGACTGGAACACATGCAGAAAAAAATTGTTCTGTGCCCGCCTGCACATCCGCTCCATGCCCACCATCACCCGAGGCCAGAACTATTTTTTTTTTCTGCATGTTGGGCCAGTCCGTCAGGCCCGACCCTCCCCGACCATCAACAACAAGCGACTGGAGCCTGGCACGTACCTGCCAGACTGGCACACATGCAGAAAAAATTTGTTTTGTGCCTGCCTATTCGTCCGCCCCATTCCTACCATCAACCGAGGGCAGACCAATTTTTTTTTCTGCATGTGGGCCAGTCCGTCAGGACAGACCCTCCACCGACCATCAACAACAAGCGACTGGAGCCTGGCACGAACCTGCCAGACTGGCACACATGCAGAAAAAATTGTTCTGGGCCAGCCTGCTCGTCCGCCCCATGCCCACCATTACCCAAGGCCAGAGCAATTTTTTTTTCTACATGTGGGCCAGTCTGTCAGGCCCGACCTCCACTGACCATCAACATCAAGCGACTGAGTTGGACGATCTGCCGGACTGGCACACATACAGAAAAGCTTGTTCTGGGCCAGCCTGCCTGCCTGCCACACAGCCACCATCACCCGAGGCCAGAACATTTTTTATTCTGCATGTGGTCCAGTCCCAGGCCCGACCCTCCACCGACCATCAACAACAAGTGTCTGAGCTTGGCACGGACCTCGTGGACTGGTCACATGCAGAAAATTGTTCTGGACCAGCCTGCAAGTCCGCCCCATGCCCACCATCAAGTGAGGCCAGAACAATTTTTTTTTCTGCATGTGTGCCAGCTTGCCAGGCCCGACCCTCCACCCACCATCAACAGTAAGTGACTGGAGCTTGGCATGGACCTGCCAGACTGGCACACATGCAGCAAAATTTGTTCAGGCCAGCCTGCTAATCTGCCCCATGCCAACCATCACCCGAGGCCAGAATATTTTTTTTTTCATGTGGCCAGTCCGGCAATGTCCCACCCACCCACTCAACAACAATGCCACTGGAGCTTGAACCGACCGCTGCATTGGCACACATGCAGAAAATTGTTCTGGTCCAGCCTGCACATACACCCCATGCCAGAACAATTTTCATATTTCTGCAAGTGGGCCAGTCCGCCAGGCTCACCTCCACCCCACCATCAACAACAAGCGACTGTAGCTTGGCACGGACCTGGCAGACTGGTACACATGCAGAAAAATTGTTCTGTGCCAGTCTGCACGCCTGCCCCATACCCACCATCACCTGAGGCCAGAACAGTTTTTTTTCTGCATGTGGGCCAGTCCGCCAGGCCTGACCTCCACCGACCATCAACAAAAGTGACTGAGCTTGGACAGTCCTGGCAGATGGCACACATGCAGAAAAAATTGTTCTGGGTCAGCCTGCTCACAGCCCCATGCCCACCATCACCCGAGGCCAGAACATTTTTTCTGCATGGGCCAGTTCGCCAGGCCTGACCCTCCACTGACCATCAACAACAAGCTACTGAGCTTGGCACGGACCTGGCGGACTGGTACACAAGCAGAAAATTGTTCTGGGCCAGACTGCACGTCCGCCCCATGCCAGAACATTTTTTTTCTGCATGGGCCAGTCCGGCAGGCCCGACACTCCACCACCATCAACATCAAGAGACTGGAGCTTGGAATGAACCTGTGGACTGGTACACTTATAAAAAATTGTTCTGGGCCAGTCTGCATGTCCTTCCCTGCCCCATCACCCGAGTGCAGAACAATTTTTTTCTGCATGTGGGCCAGTCTGCCAGGACTCCCTATACCTAACATCAACAACAAGCGACTGGAGCTTGGTACGCACTCCGCCGGACTGGCACACATGCAGAAAAATTTGATCTGGCCAGCCTGCCCGTCCGCCCCATGCCCACTCATTACCCCGAGGACAGAACATTCTTTCTGCATGTGGCCAGTCCTCATTAGCAGAACCGCCCACCCCGACTATCAACAACAAGCAACTGAGCTTGGCACGGACCTGCCGGATTGGCACAATGTTGAAAAATTGTTGTGGGCCAGCCTGTCTGACCTCCCCAAGCCCACAATACCCAGAGGCCAGAATAATTTTTTCTGCATGTGGCCCAGTCCGTCTGGTCCGACCCTCCACTGACCATCAACAAGAAGTGACTGAGCTTGGCACACACCTGCCGGACTGGCACACATGCAGAATAAATTTGTTGTGAGCCAGCCTGCTCTTTCGCCCCATGACCACCATCACCCGAGGCCAGAAAATTTTTTTTTCTTATGGGCCAGTACGCCAGGTTCGAATTCTCCACCGACCATTGACAACAAGTTTACTGAGTTACACGGACTCCGGGACTGGCACACATGCAGAAAAATTTGTTCTTGGCCAGCCTGCCTGCCTGCCCCATGCCCACCATCTCCCAAGGCCAGAACATTTTTTTCAGCATGGGCCAGTCCGCAAGGCCCACCAATAACCGACAATTAATAACAAGCAACTGAGCTGTGACAGACTCTTATGGTTGGTACATATGCAGAAAAAATTGTTTGGGTCAGCTCTGCACCGCCTCGCCTAAGCCCATCCCTCATGGTGTAGAACAATTTTTTTCAGTATGTGGGCTGGTCCATCAGGCCCGACCCTCCACTGACCATCAACAACAAGCGACTGGAGCTTGGCACAGACCTGGAAGACTGGTACACATGCAGAAAAAAATTGTTTTGGGCCAACCTGCATGTCCGCCCCATGCCCACCATCACCCGAGGCCAGAACAATTTTTTTTTCTGCATGTGGGCCATTCCGCCAGGCCCGACCCTCCACCGACCATCAACAACCATCGACTGGAGCTTGGCATGGACCTGGCTGACTGGTACACATGCAGAAAAAAATTGTTCTTGGCCAGGCTGCACGTCCGCCCCATGCCAGAACAATTTTTTTTTTTCTGCATGTGGGCCAGTCCACCATGCCCGACCCTCCACCGACCATCAACAATAAGCGACTGGAGCTTGGCATGGACCTGTCGGACTGGTACACAGGCAGAAAAATTGATCTTGTCCAGCCTGCATGTCCACCCATGTCCACCATCACCTGATGCCAGAACAATTTTTTCTGCATGTATGCCAGTCCACCAGGCCCGACCTCCACTGACCATCAACAACAAGTGACTGAGCTTGGCATGGACCTGTCGGACTGTTTCATATTCAGAAAAATGATCTGGGCCAGCCTGCACGTCCGCCCCCATGCCAGATCAATTTTTTTTTTCTGCATGTTGGCCAGTCCGCCAGGCCCGACCTCCACCCACCATCCAAAACAAGCGACTGAGCTTGGCATGTACTCATGGACTGGCACACATGCAGAAAAATTTTGTTCTTGGCCAGCTTCCTGCCTGCCCCATGCCCACCATCATCTAAGGGCAGAACAATTTTTTTCTGCATGTGGGCCAGTCCGCCAGGCCCGACCCTCCACTGACCATCTATAACAAGCGACTGAGCTAGGCACAGACCCGCCGGACTGGCACACATGCAGAAAAATTTGTTCTGGGCCAGCCTGCCGTCCGCCCCATGCCCACCATTACCCGATGCAAGAACATTTTTCTGTGGTGGGCCAGTCCGGTCAGGCCCAACCGCCCACCACCATCAACAACAAGCCACTGAGCTTGGCACAGACCTGGCAGACTGGTACACATGTAGAAAAAATTGTTCTTGGCCAGGCTGCACGTCCGCCCCCATGCCAGAACAATTTTTTTTTTCTGCTTGTGGGCCAGTGCACCATGCCCGACCCTCCACCGACAATCAACAACAAGCGACTGGAGCTTGGCATGGACCTGTCGGACTGGTACACATGCAGAAAAAAATTGTTCTTGGACAGCCTGCACGTCCACCCCATGCCCACCATCACCTGATGCCAGAACAATTTTTTTTCTGCATGTATGCCAGTCCACCAGTCCCGACCCTCCACCGACCATCAACAACAAGCGACTGGAGCTTGGCACGGACCTGTCGGACTGTTTCACATTCAGAAAAAAATTGATCTGGGCCAGCCTGCACGTCTGCCCCAAGCCAGAACAATTTTTTTTTTTTCTGCATGTTGGCCAGTCTACCAGGCCCGACCCTCCACCGACCATCCACAACAAGCGACTGGAGGTTGGCACAGACCTGTCGGACTGGCACCCATGCAGAAAATCTTGATCTGGGCCAGCCTGCTCGTCCGCCCCATGCCCACCATTACCTGAGGCCATAACATTTTTTTTCTGCATGAGGGCCAGTCCGGCTGGGCGAAAACCGCCCACCGACCATCAACCACAAGCGACTGGAGCTTGGCACGCACTCTCCAACTGGCACAAATGCAGAAAAATTTGTTCTGTGCCTGCCTGCTTGTCCGCCCCATTCCTACCATCAACCAGGCAGAACAATTTTTTTCAGCATGTGGGCCAGTCCATCAGGCCAGACCCTCCACCGACCATCAACAACAAGCGACTGGAGCTTGGTACGGACCTGCCGGACTGGCACACATGCAGAAAAAAATGTTCTGGGCCAGCCTGCTCGTCCGCCCCATGCCCACCATTACCCGATGCCAGAACTATTTTTTTTTCTGCATGTGGGCCAGTCCGTCAGGCCCGACCCTCCACTGACCAGCAACATCAAGAGACTGGAGCTTGGCACAGACCTGCCGGACTGGCACACATGCAGAAAAAGCTTGTTCTGGGCCAGCCTGCTCGTCTGCCCCATGGCCACCATCACCCGCAGCCAGAACATTTTTTTTTCTGCATGTGGGCCAGTCCGCCAGACCCGACCCTCCACCGACCATCAACAATAGCTACTGGAGTTAGCACGACCTGGCAGTTCGTACACATGCAGAAAAAATTGTTCTGGACCAGCCTGCACATCCTCCCCATGCCCACCATCATGTGAGGTCAGAACAATTTTTTTTTTCTGCATGTGGGCCAGTCCGCCAGGCCCGACCCTCCACCAACCATCATCAACAAGTGACTGGAGCTTGGCACGGACCTGGCAGACTGGCACACATGCAGAAAAAAATTGTTATGGGCCAGCCTGCTCATCCACCCCATGCCCCATAACCCGAGTCCAGAACAATTTTTTTTTCTGCATGTGGGCCAGTCCTCCAGGACCGATCCTCGCCGAACATCAACAACAAGCGACTTGTGTTATCATTTGACTCGGATCAAGTTATTACAGGAAAAATTGTTCTGGGCCAGTTTGCTCGTCCACCCCATGCCCACCATCACCCGAGGCCAGAACAATTTTTTTTCTGCATGTGGGCCAGTCTGTCAGGCCCAACCGTCCACCGACCATCAACAACAAGCGACTGGAGCTTGGCACGGACCTGCCGGACTAGCACACATGCAGAAATAATGGTTCTGGACCAGCCTGCTGGTCCACCCCATGGCCACCATCATCCGAGGCTAGAACAATTTTTTTTTCTGCATGTGGGCCAGTCTGTCAGGCCCAACCGTCCACCGACCATCAACAACAAGCGACTGGAGCTTGGCACGGACCTGCCGAACTGGCACACATGCAGTAAAAATGGTTCTGGGCAAGCCTGCTGGTCCACCCCATGGCCACCATCATCCGAGGCTAGAACAATTTTTTTTTCTGCATGTGGGCAGTCCGTCAGGCCCGACCCTCCACCGACCATCAACAACAAGCGACTGGAGCTTGGCACGGACCTGGCAGACTGGTACACATGCAGAACAAAATTGTTCTGGGACAGCCTGTACATACGCCTCATGCCAGAACAATTTTCTTTTTTCTGCATGTGGGCCAGTCTGCCAGTCCCAACCCTCCACCGACCATCAACAACAAGCTACTGGAGCTTGGCACGGACCTGCGGACTGGTCACAACACAGAAAAATTGTTCTGCCAGCCTGCACGTCCGCATCATGCCCACCATCACCCGAGGCCAGAACAATTTTTTTTCAGTATGGACGGGTCCGCCAGGCCCGACCTCTCCACCAACCATCAACAAAACCGACTGGAGCTTTGCACGGACCTGGCAGACTGGCACACTGCAGAAAAAATTGTTCTGGGCCAGCCTGCTCATCAGCCCGATGCCCCCATCACCGAGGTCGAACTATTTTTTTCAGATGTGGGCCAGTCCGTCTGGCCCGACACTCCACCTACCATCAACAACAAGTGACTGGAGCTTGGCACGGACCTGCCGGACTGGCACACATGCAGAAAAAATTTGTTCTGGGCCAGTCTGCTCATCTGCCCAATGCCCCCCATCACCCGAGGCCGGAAGAATTTTTTTTCTGCATGTGGGCCAGTCTGTTAGGCCCGACGCTACACTGACAATCAACAACAAGCCACTGGAGCTTAGCACGGACCTGCCGGACTGGCACACATGCAGAAAAAAATTGTTCTGGGCCAGCCTGCACGTCCGCCCCATGCCCACCATCAACTGAGGCCAGAACAATTTTTTTTTTCTGCATGTGGGGCAGTCCGCTAGGCCCGAACCTCCACCAACCATCAACAACAAGCGACTGGAGCTTGGCATGGACCTGGCGGACTGGAACACATGCAGAAAAAATTGTTCTGTGCCCGCCTGCACGTCCGCCTCCATGCCCACCATCACCCGAGGCCAGAATAATTTTTTCTGCATGGGGGCCAGTCCGCCAGGCCCGACCTTCCACAGACCATGAACAAAAAGTGACTGAGCTGCACGGACTCCGCCGGAGTGGCACGCGATGCAGATAAATTGTTCGGGCCAGCCTGCCTGGCCCGCCCCCATGCCCACCATCACCCGATGCCAGAATAATTTTTTTTCTGCATGTGGGCCAGTCCGTAAGGCATGACCCTCCACCGACCATCAACAACAAGCGATTGGAGCTTGGCACAGACCTGCCGGACTGGCACACATGCAGAAAAAAATTGTTATGGGCCAGCCTGCTCGTCCGCCCCTTGCCAACCATCACCCGAGGCCAGAACATTTTTTTTTCTGCATGTGGGCCAGTACGCCAGTCCCCAGCCTCCACCAACCATCATCTCAAGTGACTGGAGCTTGGCATGGACCTTTCGGACTGGTACACATGCAGAAAAAAATTTTTCTTGGCCAGACTGTACGTCCGCCCCATGCCCACCATCACCCAATGCCAGAATAATTTTTTTTTCTGCATGTATGCCAGTCCACCAGGCCCGACCCTCCACAGACCATCAACAACAAGCGACTGGAGCTTGGCACAGACCTGGCAGACTGGTACAAATGCAATAAAAAGTGTTCTGGGCCAGCCTGCACGTCCGACCCATGCCAGAACAATTATTTTTTTTCTGCATGTTGGCCAGTCCGCTAGGCCCTGACCCTCCACCGACCATCAACAACAAGCGACTGGAGCTTGGCATGGACATGGCGGACTGGCACACAGGCAGAACAATTTTGTTCTGGGCCAGCCTGCTCGTCCGCCCCATGCCCATCATCACCTAGGCCAGAACAATTTTTTTTTCTGCATGTGGGACAGGCCGTCATACCCAACCGTCCACTGACCATCGACCACAAGTGACTGGAGCTTGGCACGTACCTGCCGGACTGGAACACATGCAGAAAAAAATTGTTCTGGACCAGCCTGCTCGTCTGCCCCATGCCCACCATCACCCGAGTCAGAACAATTTTTTTTCTGCATGTGGGCCAGTCCGTCAGGACAGACCCTCCACCGACCATCAACAACAAGCGACTGGAGCTTGGCACGGACCTGCCAGACTGGTACACATGCAGAAAAAATTGTTCTGGGCCAGCCTGCTCGTCCGCCCCATGCCCACCATTACCCAAGGCCAGAACAATTTTTTTTTCTGCATGTGGGCCAGTCTGTCAGGCCCGACCCTCCACCGACCAACAACATCAAGCGACTGGAGCTTAGCACGGACCTGCTGGACTGGCACACATACAGAAAAAGCTTGTTCTGGGCCAGCCTGCTCGTCTGCCACACGGCCACCATCACCCGAGGCCAGAACATTTTTTTATCTGCATGTGGGCCAGTCCGCCAGGCCCGACCCTCCACCGACCATCAACAACAAGTGTCTGGAGCTTGACACGGACCTCGTGGACTGGTACACATGCAGAAATTGTTCTGGACCAGCCTGCAAGTCCGCCCCATGTCCACCATCAAGTGAGGCCAGAACAATTTTTTTTTTCTGCATGTGTGCCAGTTCGCCAGGCACGACCCTTCACCGACCATCAACAACAAGTGACTGGAGCTTGGCACGGACCTGCCGGACTGGCACACTTGCAGAAATAAATTGATCTGCGCCAGCCTGCTCGTCCGCCCCATGCCCACCATCACCAGAGGCCAGAACAATTTTTTTTCTGCATGTGGGCCAGTCTGTTAGGCCCGACGCTCCACTGACAATCAACAACAAGCCACTGGAGCTTGGCACGGACCTGCCGGACTGGCACGCATGCAGAAAAAAATTGTTCTGGGCCAGCCTGCACGTCCGCTCCATGCCCACCATCAACTGAGGACAGAACAATTTTTTTTTTCTGCATATGGGCCAGTCCGCCAGGCCCGAACCTCCACCAACCATCAACAACAAGTGACTGAGCTTGGCATGGACCTGATGGACTGGAACATGCAGAAAAAATTGTTCTGTGCCCGCCTGCACATCCGCTCCATGCCCACCATCACCCGAGGCCAGAACAATTTTTTTTCTGCATGTTGGGCCAGTCCGTCAGGCCTGACCCTCCCCGACCATCAACAACAAGCGACTGGAGCCTGGCACGTACCTGCCAGACTGGCACACATGCAGAAAAAATTTGTTTTGTGCCTGCCTATTCGTCCGCCCCATTCCTACCATCAACCGAGGGCAGACCAATTTTTTTTTCTGCATGTGGGCCAGTCCGTCAGGACAGACCCTCCACCGACCATCAACAACAAGCGACTGGAGCCTGGCACGAACCTGCCAGACTGGCACACATGCAGAAAAAATTGTTCTGGGCCAGCCTGCTCGTCTCGCCCCATGCCCACCATTACCCAAGGCCAGAGCAATTTTTTTCACTTCAGGCCAGTCTGTCAGGCCTGACCTCCACCGACCATCAACATCAAGCGACTGAGTTGAGACGACCTGCCGGACTGGCACACATACAGAAAAGCTTGTTCTGGGCCAGCCTGCCCGTCTGCCACACAGCCACCATCACCCGAGGCCAGAACATTTTTTTATCTGCATGTGGGCCAGTCCGCCAGGCCCGACCCTCCACCGACCATCAACAACAAGTGTCTGGAGCTTGGCACGGACCTGGCGGACTGGTACACATGCAGAAAAAATTGTTCTGGACCAGCCTGCAAGTCCGCCCCATGCCCACCATCAAGTGAGGCCAGAACAATTTTTTTTTTCTGCATGTGTGCCAGTTTGCCAGGCCCGACCCTCCACCGACCATCAACAGTAAGTGACTGGAGCTTGGCATGGACCTGCCAGACTGGCACACATGCAGCAAAAATTTGTTCAGGCCAGCCTGCTAATCTGCCCCATGCCAACCATCACCCGAGGCCAGAATAATTTTTTTCTTCATGTGGGCCAGTCCGCCAGGCCCGACCCTCCACCGACACAACAACAAGCCACTGAGCTTGAACGGACCTGCTGCATTGGCACACATGCAGAAAAAATTGTTCTGGTCCAGCCTGCACATACACCCCATGCCAGAACAATTTTCATATTTCTGCAAGTGGGCCAGTCCGCCAGGCTCGACCCTCCACCGACCATCAACAACAAGCGACTGTAGCTTGGCACGGACCTGGCAGACTGGTACACATGCAGAAAAAAATTGTTCTGTGCCAGTCTGCACGTCTGCCCCATACCCACCATCACCTGAGGCCAGAACAGTTTTTTTTTTCTGCATGTGGGCCAGTCCGCCAGGCCTGACCCTCCACCGACCATCAACAAAAAGTGACTGGAGCTTGGCACAGTCCTGGCAGACTGGCACACATGCAGAAAAAAATTGTTCTGGGTCAGCCTGCTCAACAGCCCCATGCCCACCATCACCCGAGGCCAGAACATTTTTTTTCTGCATGTGGGCCAGTTCGCCAGGCCTGACCTCCACTGACCATCAACAAGCTACTGAGCTTGGCACGGACTCTGATGGACTGGTACACAAGCAGAAAATAAATTGTTCTGGGCCAGACTGCACGTCCGCCCCATGCCAGAACATTTTTTTTTTTCTGCATGTGGGCCAGTCCGGCAGGCCCGACACTCCACCGACCATCAACATCAAGAGACTGGAGCTTGGAATGAACCTGGTGGACTGGTACACTTGCAAAAAAAAATTGTTCTGGGCCAGTCTGCATGTCCTTCCCTTGCCCCATCACCCGAGTGCAGAACAATTTTTTTTTCTGCATGTGGGCCAGTCTGCCAGGACCGACCCTATACCGAACATCAACAACAAGCGACTGGAGCTTGGCACGTACCTGCCGGACTGGCACACATGCAGAAAAAATTTGATCTGGCCAGCCTGCTCGTCCGCCCCATGCCCACCATTACCCCGAGGACAGAACATTTTTTCTGCATGTGGCCAGTCCTCATTAGCAGAACCGCCCACCCCGACTATCAACAACAAGCAACTGGAGCTTGGCACGGACCTGCCGGACTGGCACAAATGCTGAAAAAATTGTTGTGGGCCAGCCTGTTCGACCTCCCCAAGCCCACAATACCCAGAGGCCAGAATAATTTTTTTTTCTGCATGTGGCCCAGTCCGTCTGGCCCGACCCTCCACTGACCATCAACAAGAAGTGACTGGAGCTTGGCACACACCTGCCGGACTGGCACACATGCAGAATAAATTTGTTGTGAGCCAGCCTGCTCTTTCGCCCCATGACCACCATCACCCGAGGCCAGAAAATTTTTTTTTTCTACATGTGGGCCAGTACGCCAGGTTCGACCCTCCACCGACCATTGACAACAAGCGACTGGAGCTTGGGCACGGACTCCGCCGGACTGGCACATGCAGAAAAATTTGTTCTTGGCCAGCCTGCCTGCCCGGCCCATGCCCACCATCTCCCAAGGCCAGAACATTTTTTTCAGCATGGGCCAGTCCGCAAGGCCCACCAATAACCGACAATTAATAACAAGCAACTGAGCTTCGACACAGACTCTGATGGACTGGTACACATGCAGAAAAATTGTTCTGGGTCAGCCTGCACGTCCGCCTCCAAGCCCACCATCCCCTGCGCCAGAACAATTTTTTTTCAGATGGGCCGTCCATCAGGCCCCGACCCTCCACTGACCATCAACAACAAGCGACTGAGCTTGGCACAGACCTGAAGACTGGTACACATGCAGAAAAAATTGTTTGGGGCCAACCTGCATGTCCGCCCCATGCCCACTCATCACCCGAGGCCAGAATATTTTTTTTTCTGCATGTGGGCCATTCCGCCAGGCCCGACCTCCTCCACCGACCATCAACAACCATCGACTGAGCTTGGCATGGACCTGGCTGACTGGTCACATGCAGAAAAAATTGTTCTTGGCCAGGCTGCACGTCCCGCCCATGCCAGAACAATTTTTTTTTCTGCATGTGGGCCAGTCCACCATGCCCGACCCTCCACCGACCATCAACAATAAGCTTTACTGAGCTTGGCATGGACTCTGTCGGACTGGTACAGAGGCAGAAAAATTGATCTTGTCCAGCCTGCATGTCCACCCATGTCCACCATCACCTGATGCCAGAACAATTTTTTCTGCATGTATGCCAGTCCACCAGGCCCGACCGCTCCACTGACCATCAACAACAAGTGACTGAGCTTGCATGGACCTGTCGGACTGTTTCACATTCAGAAAAATTGATCTGGGCCAGCCTGCACGTCCGCCCCCATGCCAGATCAATTTTTTTTTTCTGCATGTTGGCCAGTCCGCCAGGCCCCACCTCCACCGACCATCCAAAACAAGCGACTGAGCTTGGCATGTACTCATGGACTGGCACACATGCAGAAAAATTTTGTTCTTGGCCAGCTTCTCGTCTGCCCCATGCCCACCATCATCTAAGGGCAGAACAATTTTTTTTTCTGCATGTGGGCCAGTCCGTCAGGCCCGACCCTCCACTGACCATCTATAACAAGCGACTGGAGCTAGGCACAGACCTGCCGGACTGGCACACATGCAGAAAAAATTTGTTCTGGGCCAGCCTGCTCGTCTGCCCCATGCCCACCATTACCCGATGCAAGAACAATTTTTTTTTCTGCATGTGGGCCAGTCCGTCAGGCCCAACCGTCCACCGACCATCAACAACAAGCGACTGGAGCTTGGCACAGACCTGGCAGACTGGTACACATGCAGAAAAAAATTGTTCTTGGCCAGGCTGCACGTCCGCCCCATGCCAGAACAATTTTTTTTTTCTGCTTATGGGCCAGTGCACCATGTCTAACCTCCACCGACAATCAACAACAAGCTTACTGAGCTTGGCATACCTGTCGGATTGGTACTATGCAGAAAAATTGTTCTTGGACAGCCTGCACGCCCACCCCATGCCCACCATCACCTGATGCCAGAACAATTTTTTTCTGCATGTATGCCAGTCCACCAGTCCCGACCCTCCACCACCTATCAACAAGCTTACTGAGCTTGGCACGGACCTGTCGGACTGTTTCACATCTGTAGTGGAATTGATCTGGGCCAGCCTGCACGCCTGCCCCAAGCCAGAACAATTTTTTTTTCTGCATGTTGGCCAGTCTACCAGGCCCGACCCTCCACCCACCATCCACAACAAGCGACTGGAGGTTGGCACAGACCTGTCGGACTGGCACTCATGCAGAAATAATTTGATCTGGGCCAGCCTGCTCGTCCGCCCCATGCCCACCATTACCTGAGGCCATAACATTTTTTTTTCTGCATGAGGGCCAGTCCGTCAGGCGAAAACCGTCCACCGACCATCAACCACAAGCGACTGGAGCTTGGCACGTACCTGCCAAACTGGCACAAATGCAGAAAAAATTTGTTCTGTGCCTGCCTGCTCGTCCGCCCCATTCCTACCATCAACCGAAGGCAGAACAATTTTTTTTTCAGCATGTGGGCCAGTCCATCAGGCCAGACCTCCACCGACCATCAACAATGCTTACTGGAGCTTGGTACGACCTGCCGGACTGGCACACATGCAGAAAATGTTCTGGGCCAGCCTGCTCGTCCGCCCCATGCCCACCATTACCCGATGCCAGAACTATTTTTTTCTGCATGTGGGCCAGTCCGTCAGGCCCGACCCTCCACTGACCAGCAACATCAAGAGACTGAGCTTGGCACAGACCTGCCGGACTGGCACATGCAGAAAAAGCTTGTTCTGGGCCAGCCTGCCTGTCTGCCCCATGGCCACCATCACCCGCAGCCAGAACATTTTTTTCTGCATGTGGCCAGTCCGCCAGACCCGACCCTCCACCCACCATCAACAACAAGTACTGGAGCTTGGCACGACCTGGCAGTCTCGGTATACATGCAGAAAAATTGTTCTGGACCAGCCTGCACATCCTCCCCATGCCCACCATCATGTGAGGTCAGAACAATTTTTTTTTCTGCATGTGGGCCAGTCCGCCAGGCCCGACCTTCCACCAACCATCATCAACAGTGACTGAGCTTGGCACGGACCTGGCAGACTGGCACACATGCAGAAAAATTGTTATGGGCCAGCCTGCTCATCCACCCCATGCCCCATAACCCGAGTCCAGAACAATTTTTTTCTGCATGTGGCCAGTCCTCCAGGACCGATCCTCGCCGAACATCAACAATAAGCGACTTGTGTTTACATTTGACGTCGGATCAAGTTATACAGGAAAAATTGTTCTGGGCCAGTTTGCTCGCTCCACCCCATGCCCACCATCACCCGAGGCCAGAACAATTTTTTTTCTGCATGTGGGCCAGTCTGTCAGGCCCAACCGCCCACCCACCATCAACAACAAGCGACTGAGCTTGGCACGGACCTGCCGGACTAGCACACATGCAGAAATAATGGTTCTGGACCAGACTGCTGGTCCACCCCATGGCCACCATCATCCGAGGCTAGAACAATTTTTTTTTCTGCATGTGGGCCAGTCTGTCAGGCCCAACCGTCCACCGACCATCAACAACAAGCGACTGGAGCTTGGCACGGACCTGCCGGACTGGCACACATGCAGTAAAAATGGTTCTGGGCAAGCCTGCTGGTCCACCCCATGGCCACCATCATCCGAGGCTAGAACAATTTTTTTCTGCATGTGGCAGTCCGTCAGGCCCGACCTCCACCGACCATCAACAACAAGCGACTGGAGCTTGGCACGACCTGGCAGACTGGTACACATGCAGAACAAAATTGTTCTTGGGACAGCCTGTACATACGCCCATGCCAGAACAATTTTCTTTTTCTGCATGTGGGCCAGTCTGCCAGTCCCAACCCTCCACCGACCATCAACAACAAGCTACTGGAGCTTGGCACGGACTCTGGACTGGACTCATACACACAGAAAAAATTGTTCTTGCCAGCCTGCACGTCCGCATCATGCCCACCATCACCCGAGGCCAGAACAATTTTTTTTTTCTGCATGTGGGCCGGTCCGCCAGGCCCGACCCTCCACCAACCATCAACAAAAACCGACTGGAGCTTTGCACGGACCTGGCAGACTGGCACACATGCAGAAAAAAATTGTTCTGGGCCAGCCTGCTCATCAGCCCGATGCCCCCCATCACCCGAGGCCGGAACAATTTTTTTTCTGCATGTGGGCCAGTCCGTCTGGCCCGACACTCCACCTACCATCAACAACAAGTGACTGGAGCTTGGCACGGACTCGCGGACTGGCACACATGCAGAAAAATTTGTTCTGGGCCAGCCTGCTCATCTGCCCAATGCCCCCATCACCCGAGGCCGGAAGAATTTTTTCTGCATGTGGGCCAGTCTGTTAGGCCCGACGCACACTGACAATCAACAACAAGCCACTGGAGCTTACACGGACTCCGGACTGGCACATGCAGAAAAATTGTTCTGGGCCAGCCTGCACGTCCGCCCCATGCCCACCATCAACTGAGGCCAGAATAATTTTTTTTTTCTGCATGTGGGCAGTCCGCTAGGCCCTAACCTCCACCAACCATCAACAACAAGCAACTGAGCTTGGCATGGACCTGGAGGACTGGAACATATGCAGAAAAAATTGTTCTAGCCCGCCTGCACGTCCCGCCTCCATGCCCACCATCACCCGAGGCCAGAATAATTTTTTTTTCTGCATGTGGCCAGTCCGCCAGGCCCGACCTTCCACAGACCATGAACAAAAAGTGACTGAGCTGGCACGGACCTGCCGAGTGGCACGCATGCAGATAAATTGTTCGGGCCAGCCTGCCTGTCCGCCCCATGCCCACCATCACCCGATGCCAGAATAATTTTTTTTCTGCATGTGGGCCAGTCCGTAAGGCATGACCTCCACCGACCATCAACAACAAGCGATTGAGCTTGCACAGACCTGCGGACTGGCACACATGCAGAAAAATTGTTATGGGCCAGCCTGCTCGTCCGCCTTGCCAACCATCACCCGAGGCAGAACATTTTTTTCTGCATGTGGGCTAGTACGCCAGTCCCCAGCCTCCACCAACCATCATCTCAAGTGACTGGAGCTTGGCATGGACCTTCGGACTGGTACACATGCAGAAAAATTTTCTGGCCAGACTGTACGTCCCCCCCATGCCCACCATCACCCAATGCCAGAATAATTTTTTTCTGCATGTATGCCAGTCCACCAGGCCCGACCCTCCACAGACCATCAACAACAAGCGACTGGAGCTTGGCACAGACCTGGCAGACTGGTACAAATGCACAAAAGTGTTCTGGCCAGCCTGCACGCCCCACCCATGCCAGAACAATTATTTTTTTCTGCATGTTGGCCAGTCCGCTAGGCCCTGACCCTCCACCCACCATCAACAACAAGCGATTGCTGAGCTTGGCATGGACATGGCGGACTGGCACACAGGCAGAACACTTTGTTCTGGGCCAGCCTGCCTGTCCGCCCCATGCCCATCATCACCTAGGCCAGAACAATTTTTTTTCTGCATGGGACAGGCCGCCATACCCAACCGTCCACTGACCATCCACCACAAGTGACTGGAGCTTGGCACGTACCTGCCGGACTGGAACACATGCAGAAAAAAATTGTTCTGGACCAGCCTGCTCGTCTGCCCCATGCCCACCATCACCCGAGTCAGAACAATTTTTTTTCTGCATGTGGGCCAGTCCGTCAGGACAGACCCTCCACCGACCATCAACAACAAGCGACTGGAGCTTGGCACGGACCTGCCAGACTGGTACACATGCAGAAAAAATTGTTCTGGGCCAGCCTGCTCGTCCGCCCCATGCCCACCATTACCCAAGGCCAGAACAATTTTTTTTTCTGCATGTGGGCCAGTCTGTCAGTCCGACCTTAACCGACCAACAACATCAAGCGACTGGAGCTTGCACGGACTTGTTGGACTGGCACACATACAGAAAAGCTTGTTCTGGGCCAGCCTGCTCGCCTGCCACACGGCCACCATCACCCGAGGCCAGAACATTTTTATTCAGAGCAGCCAGTCCGCCAGGCCCTACTTCCACCGACCATCAACAACAAGTGTCTGGAGCTTGACACGGACCTGGCGACTGGACACATGCAGAAAAATTGTTCTGACCAGCCTGCAAGTCCGCCCCATGTCCACCATCAAGGAGGCCAGAACAATTTTTTTCTGCATGTGTGCCAGTTCGCCAGTACCCACCTTCACCGACCATCAACAACAAGTGACTGGAGCTTGGACGGACCTGCCGGACTGGCACACTTGCAGAAATAAATTGATCTGCTCAGCCTGCCTCGTCCGCCCCATGCCCACCATCACCAGAGGCCAGAACAATTTTTTTCTGCATGTGGGCCAGTCTGTTAGGCCCGACGCCCACTGACAATCAACAACAAGCCACTGAGTTTGGCACGGACCTGCCGGACTGGCACGCATGCAGAAAAATTGTTCTGGGCCAGCCTGCACGTCCGCCCATGCCCACCATCAACTGAGGACAGAACAATTTTTTTTTCAGATGGGCCAGTCCGCCAGGCCCGAACCTCCACCAACCATCAACAACAAGTGACTGAGCTTGGTATGGACTCATGGATTGGAACACATGCAGAAAAAATTGTTCTGTGCCCGCCTGCACATCCGCTCCATGCCCACCATCACCCGAGGCCAGAACAATTTTTTTTTTCTGCATGTTGGGCCAGTCCGTCAGGCCTGACCCTCCCCGACCATCAACAACAAGCGACTGGAGCCTGACACGTACCTGCCAGACTGGCACACATGCAGAAAAAATTTGTTTTGTGCCTGCCTATTCGTCCGCCCCATTCCTACCATCAACCGAGGGCAGACCAATTTTTTTTTCTGCATGTGGGCCAGTCCGTCAGGACAGACCCTCCACCGACCATCAACAACAAGCGACTGGAGCCTGGCACGAACCTGCCAGACTGGCACACATGCAGAAAAAATTGTTCTGGGCCAGCCTGCTCGTCCGCCCCATGCCCACCATTACCCAAGGCCAGAGCAATTTTTTTTTCTACTGGGCCAGTCTGTCAGGCCCGACCTCCACTGACCATCAACATCAAGCGACTGAGTTGACGACGATCTGCCGGACTTGGCACACATACAGAAAAAGCTTGTTCTGGGCCAGCCTGCCTGCCTGCCACAGCCACCATCACCCGAGGCCAGAACATTTTTTTATCTGCATGTGGGCCAGTCCGCCAGGCCCGACCTCCACCCACCATCAACAACAAGTGTCTGAGCTTGGCACGGACTCATGGACTGGTACACATGCAGAAAATTGTTCTGGACCAGCCTGCAAGTCCGCCCCATGCCCACCATCAAGTGAGGCCAGAACAATTTTTTTCTGCATGTGTGCCAGTTTGCCAGGCCCGACCCTCCACCGACCATCAACAGTAAGTGACTGAGCTTGGCATGGACCTGCCAGACTGGCAACATGCAGCAAAATTTGTTCAGGCCAGCCTGCTAATCTGCCCCATGCCATCTCATCACCCGAGGCCAGAATACTTTTTTTTCTTCATGTGGGCCAGTCCGCCAGGCCCGACCCTCCACCGACTAACAACAACAATAGCTTACTGGAGCTTGAACGGACCTGCCATACTGGCACACATGCAGAAAATTGTTCTGGTCCAGCCTGCACATACACCCCATGCCAGAACAATTTTCATATTTCTGCAAGTGGGCCAGTCCGCCAGGCTCCACCCTCCACCCCACCATCAACAACAAGCTTACTGTAGCTTGGCACGGACCTGGGAGACTGGTACACATGCAGAAAAAATTGTTCTGTGCCAGTCTGCACGTCTGCCCCATACCCACCATCACCTGAGGCCAGAACAGTTTTTTTTCTGCATGGGCCAGTCCGCCAGGCCTGACCCTCCACCGACCATCAACAAAAGTGACTGAGCTGGCACAGTCCTGGCAGATCACACATGCAGAAAAAATTGTTCTGGGTCAGCCTGCTCAACAGCCCCATGCCCACCATCACCCGAGGCCAGAACATTTTTTCTGCATGTGGGCCAGTTCGCCAGGCCTGACCTCCACTGACCATCAACAACAAGCTACTGAGCTTGGCACGGACCTGGTGGACTGGTACACAAGCAGAAAATAAATTGTTCTGGCCAGACTGCACGTCCGCCCCATGCCAGAACATTTTTTTTTCTGCATGTGGGCCAGTCCGGCAGGCCCGACACTCCACCGACCATCAACATCAAGAGACTGGAGCTTGGAATGAACCTGGTGGATTGGTACACTTGCAAAAAATTGTTCTGGGCCAGTCTGCATGTCCTTCCCTTGCCCCATCACCCGAGTGCAGAACAATTTTTTTCTGCATGTAGGGCCAGTCTGCCAGGACCGCACTCTATACCGAACATCAACAACAAGGACTGGAGCTTTGCACGCACTCTGCCGGACTGGCACACATGCAGAAAAATTTGATCTGGCCAGCCTGCTCGCCCCCCCATGCCCACCCATTACCCCGAGGACAGAACAATTTTTTCTGCATGTGGCCAGTCCGTCTAGCAGAACCGCCCACCCACTATCAACAACAAGCAACTGAGCTTGGCACGGACCTGCCGGACTGGTACAAATGTTGAAAAATTGTTGTGGGCCAGCCTGTTCGACCTCCCCAAGCCCACAATACCCAGAGGCCAGAATAATTTTTTCTGCATGTGGCCCAGTCCGTCTGGCCCGACTTCTCCACTGACCATCAACAAGAAGTGACTGAGCTTGGCACACATCTGCCGGACTGGCACACATGCAGAATAAATTTGTTGTGAGCCAGCCTGCTCTTTTCGCCCCTATGACCACCATCACCCGAGGCCAGAAAATTTTTTTTTCATGTGGGCTGTGTACGCCTAGGTTCGACCCTCCACCGACTAATATTGACAACAAGCTTTACTGGAGCTTGGGCACGGACTCCGCCGGACTGGCACACATGCAGAAAATTTGTTCTTGGCCAGCCTGCCTGTCTGCCCCATGCCCACCATCTCCCAAGGCCAGAACATTTTTTCAGCATGGGCCAGTCCGCAAGGCCCGACCAATAACCGACAATTAACAATGCAACTGAGCTTCGCACAGACCTGGCGGACTGGTACATATGCAGAAAATTGCTCTGGGTCAGCCTGCACGCCCGCCTAAGCCCACCATCCCTCTGCTGTGAACAATTTTTTTTTCAGTATGTGGCCGCGTCCATCAGGCCCGACCTCTCCACTGACCATCAACAATGTTACTGGAGCTGGCACAGACCTGGAAGACTGGTACACATGCAGAAAAATTGTTTTGGGCCAACCTGCATGTCCGCCCATGCCCACCATCACCCGAGGCCAGAACAATTTTTTTCTGCATGTGGGCCATTCCGCCAGGTCCCACCTCCACCCACCATCAACAACCATCGACTGGAGCTTGCATGGACCTGGCTGACTGGTACACATGCAGAAAAAATTGTTCTTGGCCAGGCTGCACGCTCCTACCCGATGCCAGAACAATTTTTTTTCTGCATGTGGCCAGTCCACCATGCCCGACCCTCCACCGACCATCAACAATAAGCTACTGAGCTTGGCAATGGACCTGTCGGACTGGTACACAGGCAGAAAAATTGATCTTGTCCAGCCTGCATGTCCACCCATGTCCACCATCACCTGATGCCAGAACAATTTTTTTCTGTATGTATGCCAGTCCACCAGGCCCGACCGCCCACTGACCATCACACAACAAGTGACTGAGCTTGGCATGGACCTGTCGGACTGTTTCATGATTAAAAATTGATCTGGGCCAGCCTGCACGTCCGCCCCCATGCCAGATCAATTTTTTTTTTCTGCATGTTGGCCAGTCCGCCAGGCCCGCTCCCTCCACCGACCATCCAAAACAAGCGACTGAGCTTGGCAAGTACCTCTATGGACTGGTACACATGCAGAAAAATTTTGTTCTTGGCCAGCTTCCACTGCCTGCCCATGCCCACCATCACCCAAGGGCAGAATAGTTTTTTCTGCATGTGGGCCAGTCCCAGGGCCCACCTCCACCCACTATCTACAACAAGCTACTGAGCTTGCACAGACCTTCCGGACTGGCACACATGCAGAAAACTTGTTCTGGGCCAGCCTGTCGTCCTCCCCATGCCCACCATTACCTGAGGCATATAACATTTTTTTTCTGCATGTGGCCAGTCCGCAGGCCCAACCGTCCACCGACCATCAACAAGTAAGCGACTGAGCTTGGCACAGACTCTGGCAGACTGGTACACATGTAGAAAAAATTGTTCTGGCCAGGCTGCACCGTCCGCCCCATCAGCCAACGAACAATTTTTTTCTGCTTGTGGCCAGTCCATCAGGCCAGACCCTCCACCGACCATCAACAACAAGCTTACTGAGCTTAGTACGGACCTGTCGACTGGCACACATGCAGAAAAATGTCTCTGGGCAGCCTGCCTCGTCCGCCCCATGCCCACCATTACCCGATGCCAGAACTATTTTTTTTCTGCATGTGGGCCAGTCCACAGGCCCGACCTCCACTGACCAGCAACATCAAGAGACTGGAGCTTGACACAGACCTGCCGATTGGCACACATGCAGAAAAAGCTTGTTCTGGGCCAGCCTGCTCGCTCTGCCCCATGGCCACCATCACCCGCAGCCAGAACATTTTTTTTCTGCATGTGGGCCAGTCCGCCAGACCCGACCCTCCACCGACCATCAACAACAAGCTTTACTGGAGTTGCACGGACCTGGCAGTCTGCACACATGCAGAAAAATTGTTCTGGACCAGCCTGCACATCCTCCCATGCCCACCATCATGTGAGGTCAGAACAATTTTTTTTTCTGCATGTGGGCAGTCCGCCAGGCCCACCCTCCACCAACCATCATCAACAAGTGACTGAGCTGGCACGGACCTGGCAGATTGGCACAATGCAGAAAAATTGTTATGGGCCAGCCTGCTCATCCACCCCATGCCCCATAACCCGAGTCCAGAACAATTTTTTTTCTGCATGGGCCAGTCCTCCAGGACCCATCCTCGCCAACCATCAACAACAAGCGACTTGTGTTGGTATCGCCCTGCCGGATCGTATATGAGGAAAAAATTGTTCTGGGCCAGCTTTGCTCGTCCACCCCATGCCCACCATCACCCGAGGCCAGAACAATTTTTTTCTGCATGTGGCCAGTCTGTCAGGCCCGAACCTCCACCGACCATCAACAACAAGTTACTGAGCTTTGGCACGACCTGCCGGACTGGCACACATGCAGAAATAATGGTTCTGGGACCAGCCTGCTGGTCCACCCCATGGCCACCATCATCCGAGGCTAGAACAATTTTTTTTTCTGCATGTGGGCCAGTCTGTCAGGCCCAACCGTCCACCGACCATCAACAACAAGCGACTGGAGCTTGGCACGGACCTGCCGGACTGGCACACATGCAGTAAAAATGGTTCTGGGCAAGCCTGCTGGTCCACCCCATGGCCACCATCATCCGAGGCTAGAACAATTTTTTTTTCTGCATGTGGGCAGTCCATCAGGCCCGACCCTCCACCGACCATCAACAACAAGCTACTGGAGCTTGGCACGGACCTGGCAGACTGGTACACATGCAGAACAAAATTGTTCTGGGACAGCCTGTACATACGCCCATGCCAGAACAATTTTCTTTTTCTGCATGTGGGCCAGTCTGCCAGGCCCAACCCTCCACCGACCATCAACAACAAGCTACTGGAGCTTGGCACGGACCTGGCGGACTGGTACACTATGCAGAAAAAAATTGTTCTGGGCCAGCCTGCACGTCCGCCTCATGCCCACCATCACCCGAGGCCAGAACAATTTTTTTTTTCTGCATGTGGGCCGGTCCGCCAGGCCCGACCCTCCACCAACCATCAACAAAAACCGACTGGAGCTTTGCACGGACCTGGCAGACTGGCACACATGCAGAAAAAAATTGTTCTGGGCCAGCCTGCTCATCAGCCCGATGCCCCCCATCACCCGAGGCCGGAACAATTTTTTTTCTGCATGTGGGCCAGTCCGTCTGGCCCGACACTCCACCTACCATCAACAACAAGTGACTGAGCTTGGCACGGACCTGCCGGACTGGACACATGCAGAAAAAATTTGTTCTGGGCCAGCCTGCTCATCCTGCCCAATGCCCCCATCACCCGAGGCCAGAATAATTTTTTTCTGCATGTGGGCCAGTCTGCTAGGCCCGACTCCACACGACCATCAACAACAAGCCACTGAGCTTGGCACGGACCTGCCGATCTGGCACACATGCAGAAAAATTGTTCTGGGCCAGCCTGCACGCCCCCCCATGCCCACCATCAACTGAGGCCAGAACAATTTTTTTTTCGCATGTGGGCCAGTCCGCCAGGCCCACCTCCACAGACCATGAACAAAAAGTGACTGAGCTTGGCATGGACTCGCGAGTGGCACGCATGCAGATAAATTGTTCGGGGCCAGCCTGCTCGTCTCACCATGCCCACCATCACCCGATGCCAGAATAATTTTTTTTCTGCATGTGGGCCAGTCCGTAGGCATGACCTCCACCGCCACCATCAACAAAGCGATTGAGCTTGGCACAGACCTGCCGGACTGGCACACATGCAGAAAAATTGTTCTGGGCCAGCCTGCCTGTCCCGCCTTGCCAACCATCACCCGAGGCCAGAACATTTTTTCTGCATGTGGCCAGTACGCCAGTCCCCAGCCTCCACCAACCATCATCTCAAGTGACTGAGCTTGGCATGGACCTTTCGACTGGTACACATGCAGAAAAATTTTTCTTGGCCAGACTGTACGTCCGCCCCCATGCCCACCATCACCCAATGCCAGAATAATTTTTTTTTTTGCATGTATGCCAGTCCACCAGGCCCGACCCTCCACAGACCATCAACAACAAGCGACTGGAGCTTGGCACAGACCTGGCAGACTGGTACAAATGCAATAAAAAGTGTTCTGGGCCAGCCTGCACGTCCGACCCATGCCAGAACAATTATTTTTTTTCTGCATGTTGGCCAGTCCGCTAGGCCCTGACCCTCCACCGACCATCAACAACAAGCGACTGGAGCTTGGCATGGACATGGCGGACTGGCACACAGGCAGAACAATTTTGTTCTGGGCCAGCCTGCTCGTCCGCCCCATGCCCATCATCACCTAGGCCAGAACAATTTTTTTTTCTGCATGTGGGACAGGCCGTCATACCCAACCGTCCACTGACCATCCACCACAAGTGACTGGAGCTTGAGACAGCACTCGTGGATTGAACACATGCAGAAAAATTGTTCTGGACCAGCCTGCTCGTCTGCCCCATGCCCACCATCACCCGAGTCAGAACAATTTTTTCTGCATGTGGGCCAGTCCGCCAGGACAGACCCTCCACCCACCATCAACAACAAGCGACTGGAGCTTGGCACGACCTGCCAGACTGGTAACATGCAGAAAATTGTTCTTGGCCAGCCTGCCCGCCTCCATGCCCACCATTACCCAAGGCCAGAACAATTTTTTTCTGCATGTGGGCCAGTCTGTCAGGCCCGACCTCCAACGACCAACAACATCAAGCGATTGAGTTACACGGACCTTGCTGGACTGGCACACATACAGAAAAAGTTTGTTCTGGGCCAGCCTGCCTGCTCGCCACACGCCACCATCACCGAGGCCAGAACATTTTTTATCTGCATGTGGCCAGTCCGCCAGGCCCGACCTCCACCACCATCAACAACAAGTGTCTGTAGCTTGACACGGACCTGGCGGACTGGTACACATGCAGAAAATTGTTCTGGACCAGCCTGCAAGTCCGCCCCATGTCCACCATCAAGTGAGGCCAGAACAATTTTTTTTCTGCATGTGGCCAGTTCGCCAGGCACGACCCTTCACCGACCATCAACAACAAGTGACTGGAGCTTGGCACGGACCTGCGGACTGGCACACTGCAGAAATAAATTGATCTGGCCAGCCTGCTCGTCCGCCCCATGCCCACCATCACCAGAGGCCAGAACAATTTTGTTTTCTGCATGTGGGCCAGTCTGTTAGGCCCGACGCTCCACTGACAATCAACAACAAGCCACTGGAGCTTGGCACGGACCTGCCGGACTGGCACGCATGCAGAAAAAAATTGTTCTGGGCCAGCCTGCACGTCCGCTCCATGCCCACCATCAACTGAGGACAGAACAATTTTTTTTTTCTGCATGTGGGCCAGTCCGCCACGCCGAACCTCCACCAACCATCAACAACAAGTGACTGGAGCTTGGCATGGACTCTGACGGACTTGGAACATGCAGAAAAATTGTTCTGTGCCCGCCTGCACATCCGCCCCATGCCCACCATCACCCGAGGCCAGAACAATTTTTTTTTCTGCATGTTGGGCCAGTCCGTCAGGCCTGACCCCTCCCGACCATCAACAACAAGCGACTGGAGCTGGCACGATCCTGCCAGACTGGCACACATGCAGAAAAATTTGTTTTGTGCCTGCCTATTCGTCCGCACTCATTCCTACCATCAACCGAGGGCAGACCAATTTTTTTTCTGCATGTGGGCCAGTCCGCCAGTGCCAGACCCTCCACCACCATCAACAACAAGCGACTGGAGTTGAGAGACCTGCCAGACTGGCACACATGCAGAAAATTGTTCTGGGCCAGCTCCTGTCCGTCCCCATGCCCACCATTACCCAAGGCCAGAGCAATTTTTTTTCTACATGTGGGCCAGTCTGTCAGGCCCGACCTCCACCCGACCATCAACATCAAGCTTACTGAGTTGGAACGGACCTGTCGGACTTGGCACACATACAGAAAAAGCTTGTTCTGGGCCAGCCTGCTCGTCTGCCACACAGCCACCATCACCCGAGGCCAGAACATTTTTTTATCTGCATGTGGGCCAGTCCGCCAGGCCCGACCCTCCACCGACCATCAACAACAAGTGTCTGGAGCTTGGCACGGACCTGGCGGACTGGTACACATGCAGAAAAAATTGTTCTGGACCAGCCTGCAAGTCCGCCCCATGCCCACCATCAAGTGAGGCCAGAACAATTTTTTTTTTCTGCATGTGTGCCAGCTCTGCCAGGCCCGACCCTCCACCACCATCAACAGTAAGTGACTGAGCTTGGCATGGACCTGCCAGACTGGCCACATGCAGCAAAATTTGTTCAGGCCAGCCTGCTAATCTGCCCCATGCCAACCATCACCCGAGGCCAGAACAATTTTTTTCCTGCATGTGGGCCAGTCCACCATGCCTGACCCTTAACCGACCATCAACAACAAGCGACTGGAGCGTGGCACGGACCTTGCGGACTGGAACACATGCAGAAAAAAATTGTTCTTGGCCAGCCTGCACGTCCGCCCAATGCCCACCATCACCCTTAGGCCAGAACAATTTTTTTTTCTGCATGTGGGCCAGTCCGTCAGGCCCAACCGTCCACTGACCATCAACAACAAGCGACTGGAGCTTGGCACGGACCTGCCAGACTGGCACACATGCAGAAAAAATGGTTCTGGGCAAGTCTGCTGGTCCACCCCATGGCCACCATCATCCGAAGCCAGAACAATTTTTTTTCTGTATGTGGGCAGTCCAGCAGCCCTGACCCTCCACCGCCATCAACAACAAGCGACTGAAGCTTGGCACAGACCTGAAGGATCGGCTCATGCAGGAAAAATTTGTTCTTTGCCAGTCTGCCTGCCTGCCCCATGCCCACCATCACCCAAGCAAGAACATTTTTTCTGCATGTGGGCCAGTCCGCCATGCCCGACCCTCCACCGACCATCAACAACAAGCTACTGGAGCTTGGCACGGATCTGGCAGACTGGTACACATGCAGAACAAAATTTTTCTGGGCCAGCCTGCACATACGCCCCATGCCAGAAAAATTTTCTTTTTTCTGCATGTGGGCCAGTCTGCCAGTCCCGACCCTAAACCGACCATTAACAACAAGCTACTGGACCATGGCACGATCCTGGCGGAGTGGTACACACACAGAAAAAAATTATTCTTTGCCAGCCTGCACGTCCGCATCATGCCCACCATCACCCGAGGCCAGAACAATTTTTTTTTTCTGCATGTGGGCCAGTCCGCCAGGCCCGACCCTCCACCGACCTTCAACAAAAAGCGACTGGAGCTAGGCACAGACCTGGCAGACTGGTACACATGCAGAAAAATAATGTCCTGGGCCAGCCTGCACATCCGACCCATGCCAGATCAATTTTTTTTTTTCTGCATCTTGGCCAGTCCTCACAGAACCAACCTCCACTCAACTATCAATAACAAGTGACTAGGAGCTGGCACGGACCTGCCAGACTGGCACACATGCAGAAAAATTTGTTCTGGGACAGCCTGCTCGTCGCTCCCATGCCCACCATCACCCGAGGCCAGAACATTTTTTCCAGCTGCAGGGCCAGTCCGCCAGGCCTGACCTCCACCCCACCATCAACAACAAGGACTGAGCTTGGCATGGACCTGATGGATTGAACACATGCAGAAAAAGTTCTGGGTCAGCCTGCACGCCCGCCAATACCCACCATCACCCGAGAGCCAGAACAATTTTTTTTCTGCATGTGGGCCGTCCGCCAGGCCTGACCTCCACTGATCATCAACAGCAAGTGACTGAGCTTGCATGGACCTGAGGGACTGGTACATATGCAGAAAAAATTGTTCTGTGCCAGATTGCACGTCCGCCATGCCTGAACAATTTTTTTTCTGCATGGGCCAGTCCGCCAGGCCCGACACTCCACCGAGCATCATTAACAAGTGACTGAATCTTGGCATGGACCTGGCGGACTGGTACACTTGCAAAAAATAGTTCTGGGGCCAGCCTGCACGCCTGCCATATGCCCACCATCACCCGATGCCAGAACAATGTTTTTTCTGCATGTGGGCCAGTCTGCCTGGCCCGACCCTCCACCGACCATCAACAACAAGCAACTGGAGCTTGGTAGGACCCTGGCAGAATGGCACACATGCAGAAAAAATTCTTCTGTGCCAGCCTGCTTATCCGCCTTTGCCCCATCACCCGAGTCCAGAATACTTTTTTTCAGATGTTTGCCAGTCCGCCAGGCCCGAACCTCCGCCAACCATCAACAAAGCTTACTGAGCTTGGCACGGACCTGCCGTACTGGCAACTTGCAGAAAAATTTGTTCTGGAAATAGCCTGCTCATCCGCCCCATGCCCACCATCACCCGAGGCCAGAACATTTTTTTTCTGCATGGGCGAGTCCACCAGGCCTGACCCTTAACCGACCATCAACAACTAGCTACTGGAACTTGGCACGACATGGCAGACTTGAACACATGCAGAAAAAAATTGTTCTGGACCACCTGCACGCCCACCCAATGCCCACCATCACCCGAGGCTGAACAATTTTTTTTTCTGCATGTGGGCAGTCCGCCAGGCCTGACCCTCCACTGATCATCAACAACAAGCTGACTGGAGCATGGCACGGACCTGGTGGACTGGTCATGCAGAAAAAATTGTTCTGGGCCAGACTCGCACCGCCCCATGCCAGAACAATTTTTTTTTCTGTATGTGGGCCAGTCTGCCAGGCCCAACACTCCACCGACCATCAACATCAAGTGATTGTAACTTGGCATGGACCTTGCGGACTGGTACACTTGCAAAAAAAATTTGTTCTGGGCCAGCCTGCACATCCACCCCACGCCCACCATCACCCGAGGCCAGAACAATTTTTTTTTTTCTGCAAGAGGGCCAGTCGGCCAGGCGGGACCCTACACCGACCATCAACAACAAGTGAGTGAAGCATGGCACAGACCTGGCAGACTGGCACACATGCAGAAAAAAATTGTTCTCTGCCAGCCTGCTCATCCGCCCCTTGCCCAATCACCCGAGGCCAGAACAATTTTTTTTTCTGCATGTGGGCCAGTCCGTCAGGCCCGACCCTCCACCGACCATCTACAACAAGCGACTGGAGCTAGGCACCGACCTGCCGGACTGGCACACATGCAGAAAAAATTGTTCTGGGACAGTCTGCTCGTCCGCCCCATGCCCACCATTACCCGAGGCGAGAACATTTTTTTTTTCTGCATGTGGGCCAGTCTGTCAGGCCCGACCCTCCAATGACCATCAACATCAAGCGACTGGAGCTTGGCACAGACCTGCCGGACTGGCACACATGCAGAAAAAGCTTCTTCTGGGCCAGCCTGCTCGTCTGCCCCATGCCCACCATCACAAGCGGCCAGAACATTTTTTTTCTGCATGTGAGCCAGTCTGCCATGCCCGATCCTCCACCGACCATCAACAACAAGCGACTGAGCTTGAACGGAACTGGCGGACTGGCACATACACAGAAAAATTTTTCTGACCAGCCTGCACGCCCCTCCCATGCTCACCATCATGTGAGGTCAGAACAATTTTATTTCTCCATGTGGACCAGTCCGCCAGGCCTGACCCTCCACCAACCATCATCAACAAGCGACTGGAGCTTGGCATGGACCTGGCAGACTGGCACACATGCAGAAAAAAATTGTTATGGGCCAGCCTGCTCATCCACCCCATGCCCCTAACCCGAGTCCAGAACAATTTTTTTTTCTGCATGTGGGCCAGTCCTCCAGGACCGATCCTCGCCGAACATCAACAACAAGCGACTTGTGCTTGGCACGTACCTGCCGGACTGCCACACATGAGGAAAAAATTGTTCTGGGCCAGTTTGCTCGTCCACCCCATGCCCACCATCACCCGAGGCCAGAACAATTTTTTTTCTGCATGTGGGCCAGTCTGTCAGGCCCAACCGTCCACCGACCATCAACAACAAGCGACTGGAGCTTGGCACGGACCTGCCGGACTGGCACACATGCAGAAAAATGGTTCTGGGCAAGCCTGCTGTCCACCCCATGGCCAGCATCATCCGAGGGTAGAACAATTTTTTTCTGCATGTGGCCAGTCCGCCAGGCCCAACCTCCACCGACCATCAACAACAAGCGACTGAGCTTGGCACGGACCTGCAGACTGGTACACATGCAGAGAATTGTTCAAACTGCACATCCGCATCATGCCCACTCATCACCCGAGGCCAGAACAATTTTTTTTTCTGCATGTGGGCAGTCCGCCAGGCCCACCCTCCACCACCATCAACAAAAACCCACTGGAGCTAGGCACGGACTGGCAGACTGGCACATGCAGAAAAATTGTTCTGGGCCAGCCTGCTCATCTGCCTATGCCCCCATCACGAACTATACCACTTTTTTTTTTCTGCATGTGGCCAGTCCGCCTGGTCCTGACTCTCCACCTAACATCAACAACAAGTGACTGAGCTTGGCACGGACCTGCAGGACTTTCACACATGCAGAAAAAATTGTTCTGGGGCAGCCTGCTCGTCCGCCCCATGCCCACCATCACCTGAGGCTAGAATAATTTTTTTTTCTGCATGTGGGCAGGCCGTCAGGCCAGACCCTCCAACGACCATCAACAACAAGTGACTTGAGCATGGCACGGACCTGCCGGACGGGCACACATGCAGAAAAAATTGTTCTGGGCCACCCTGCTCGTCCGTCCCATACCCACCATCACCTGAGGCCAGAACAGTTTTTTTCTGCATGTGGACAGTCAGCAGCCCACCTCCACCGACCATCAACAACAAGCAACTGGAGCTTGGCATCGACCTGCCGGACTGGCACACATGCAGAAAAGCTTGTTCTGGGCCAGCCTGCTCGTCCACCCCATGCCCCCATCACCCGAGGCAGAATATTTTTTTTCTGCATGTGGGCCAGTCCGAAAGGCCCCACCCTCCACCAACCATCAAGAACAAGTGACTGAGCTTGCATGGACCTGCAGACTGGACACATGCAGAAAAATTGTTCAGGGCCAGACTCGTACATACGCCCATGCCAGAACAATTTTCATTTTTCTGCATGTGGACCAGTGCGCCAGGCTCAATTCTCCACCCACCATCAACATCAAGCTTACTCAGTTGAGCACGACCTGGCGGACTGGCACACATGTAGAAAAATTGTTCTGTGCCAGCCTGCACGCCTGCCCCATACCCACCATCACCTGAGGCCAGAACAGTTTTTTTTCTGCATGTGGGCCAGTCCGCCAGGCCAGACCCTCCACCGACCATCAACAAAAGCTTACTGAGTTAGATCGTCCTGGCAGACTGAACACATGCAGAAAAAATTGTTCTGATCCAGCCTGCTCAACAGCCCCATGCCCACCATCACCCGAGGCCAGAACATTTTTTTCTGCATGGGCCAGTCCGCCAGGCCTGACCCTCCACCGACCATCAACAACAAGCGACTGAGCTTGGCACGGACCCAGGATTGGTACACATGCAGAAAATTGTTCTGTGCCAGACTGCACATCCGCCTCACGACAGAACAATTTTTTTTTGCATGGGCCAGTCTGCAGGTCCACACTCCACCCACCATCAACATCAAGTGACTGGAGCTTGGAATGAACCTGGTGGACTGGTACATACACTTGCAAAAATTGTTCTGGGCCAGCCTGCACGTCCGCCCCATTCCCACCATCACCCGAGGCCAGAACAATTTTTTTCTGCATGTGGGCCAGTCCGCCAGGCCCAACCTCCACCGACCATCAACAACAAGCGACTGAGCTTGCACGACATGGCAGACTGGCACACATGCTGAAAATTGTTCTGGGCCAGCCTGCTCATCTGCCCTTGCCCCATCACCAGTCCAGAACAATTTTTTTTTCGGCATGTGGGCCAGTCCACCAGGACCGACCCTCCACCGACCATCAACAAAAACCGACTGGAGCTAGGCACGGACCTGGCAGACTGGCACACATGCAGAAAAAAATTGTTCTGGGCCAGCCTGCTCATCCGCCCCTTGCCCCACCACCCGAGTCCAGAACAATTTCTTTTTTCTGCATGTGGGCCAGTCCGCCAGGCCCGAACCTCCACCGACCATCAACTACAAGCGACTGGAGCTTGGCACGGACCTGGCAGACTGACACACATGCAGAAAAAAATTGTTCTGGGCCAGCCTGCCCATCCGCCCCATGCCCACCATCACCTGAGGCTAGAATATTTTTTTTTCTGCAGTGGGCAGGCCAGGCCAGACCCTCCAACCACCATCAACAACAAGTGACTTGAGCTTGTACGACCTGCCGGACTGGTACACATGCAGAAAAATTGTTCTGGGCCAGCCTGCTCGTCCCCCATACCCAACATCACCCGAGGCCAGAACAGTTTTTTTTTCTGCATGTGGACAGTCCACAAGCCCCCTCCACTGACCATCAACAACAAGCAACTGGAGCTTGGCACGGACTCGCTGACTGGACACATGCAGAAAAGCTTGTTCTGGTCCAGCCTGCTCAGCCAGCCCCATGCCCACCATCACCCGAGGCAGAATATTTTTTTTCAGCTATGGGCCAATACAAAAGGACCGACCCTCCACCAACCATTAAGAACAAGCGACTGAGCTTGCACGGACCTGGCAGACTGGTACACATGCAGAAAAAAATTGTTCAGGGCCAGTCTGCACATACGCCCCATGCCAGAACAATTTTCATTTTCTGCATGGGCCAGTGCGCCAGGCTCCGACCCTCCACCGATCATCAACATCGCTTACTATAGTTAGAGCATCGACCTGGTGGACTGGTACACATGCAGAAAAATTGTTCTGTGCCAGCCTGCACGCCTGCCCCATACCCACCATCAGCTGAGGCCAGAACAGTTTTTTTTTTCTGCATGTGGGCCAGTCCGCCAGGCCCGACCCTCCACCGAACATCAACAAAAAGTGACTGGAGCGTGGCACAGTCCTGGCAGACTGGCACACATGCAGAAAAAATTTGTTCTGATCCAGCCTGCTCAACAGCCCCATGCCCACCATCACACGAGGCATTAACATTTTTTTTCTGCATGTCAGCCAGTCCGCCAGGCCTGATCCTCCACCAATCATCAACAACAAGCGACTGGAGCTTGGCATGGACCTGGCGGACTGGTACACATGCAGAAAAATTGTTCGGGCCAGACTGCACATCCGCCCATGACAGAACAATTTTTTCTGCATGTGGGCCAGTCCGCCAGGCCCTACACTCCACCGACCATCAACATCAAGTGACTGGAGATTGGAATGAACCTGGTGGACTGTACACTTGCAAAAAATTGTTCTGGGCCAGTCTGCATGTCCGCCCCATTCCCACCATCACCCGAGGCCAGAACAAATTTTTTCTGCATGGGGCCAGTCCGCCAGGCCCGAACCTCCACCGACCATCAACAACAAGTGAATTGAAGCTTGTCACTGACCTGGCAGACTGGCACACATGCTGAAAAAAATTGTTCTGGGCCAGCCTGCTCATTCTCCCCTTGCCCCATCACCCGAGTCCAGAACAATTTTTTTTTCTGCATGTGGGCCAGTCCGCCAGGACCGACCCTCCACCGAACATCAACAACAAGCGACTGGTGCTTGGCACGTACCTGCCGGACTGGCACACATCCAGAAAAATTGTTCTGGGCCAGCCTGCTCGTCGGCCCCATGCCCACCATCACCCGAGGCAAGAACCATATTTTTTTCTGCATGTGGGCCAGTCCGTCAGGACCGACCCTCCACCGACCATCTACAACAAGCGACTGGAGTTTGGCACAGACCTGCCAGACTGGCACATATGCAGAATAATATTTGTTCTGGGCCAGCCTGCTCGTCCACCCCATGCCCACCATTACCCGAGGCCAGAACAATTATTTTTCTGCATATGGGCCAGTGCGCCGGCCCGACCTCTCCACCCACCATTAACAACAAGTGACTGGAGCTTGGCACGGACCTGCCGGACTGGCACACATGCAGAAAAAAATGTGTTCTGGACCAGCCTGCTCGTCCGCCCCATGCCCACCATCACCCGAGGCCAGAACAATTTTTTTTTCTGCATGTGGGCCAGTCCGCCAGGCCCGACCCTCTGCCGACCATCAACAACAAGCGACTGGAGCTCGGCACGGACCAGCTGGACTGGCACACATGCAGAAAAAATTTGTTCTGGGCAAGCCTGCTCGTCCGCCCCTTGCCCACCATCACCCGAGGCCAGAACAATTTTTTTTTCTGCATGTGGGCCGGGCCGCCAGGCCTGCCCCTCCCCTGATCATCAACAGCAAGCGACTGGAGCTTGGCACAGACCTGGCGGACTGGTACACATGCAGAAGAAAATTGTTCTGGGCCAGACTGCATGTCCGCCCCATGCCAGAACAATTTTTTTTTCCGGCATGTGGGCCAGTCAGCTAGGCACGACACTCCACAGACCATCAACAACAAGTGACTGGATCTTGGCATGGACCTGGCGGACTGGTACACTTGCAAAAAAAAATAGTTCTGGGCCAGCCTGCACGTCCTCCCCATGCCCACCATCACCCGAGGCCAGAACAATTTTTTTTTTCTGCATGTGGGCCAGTCCGCCAGGCCCGACCCTCCAACAACCATCAACAACAAGCAACAGGAGCTTGGCACAGACCTGGCAGATTGACACACATGCAGAAAAAATTATTCTGTGCCAGCCTGCTCATCCGCCCCTTGCCCCATCACCCTAGTCCAGAACAATTTTTTTTCTGCATGTGGAAAGTCCACCAGGCCTGACCCTCCGACCATCAACAACAAGCGACTGAGTTAGGCACTGACCTGCCGGACTGGCACACATGCAGAAAAATTTGTTCTGGGCCAGCCTGCCCGCGCCGCCCCATGCCCACCATTACCCAAGGCCAGAACATTTTTTTCTGCATGTGGCCAGTCTGTCAGGCCCAACCGTCCACCCCACCATCAACAACAAGTGACTGGAGCTAGCACGACCTGCCGGATGCACACATGCAGAAAAATTTGTTCTGGGCCAGCCTGCTTGTCCTCCCCATGCCCACAATCACCAGAGGCCAGAATAATTTTTTTCTGCATATGGCCCAGTCCACAGGCCCGACCTCCACTGACCATCAACAACAAGTGACTGAACTTGGCACAGACCTGGCCGACTGGCACACATGCAGAATAAATTTGTTGTGAGCCATGCTCTTCCCCCATGACCACCATCACCTGAGGCCAGAAATTTTTTTTCATATGGGCCAGTGCGCCAGGCTCTACCTCCACCGACCATATTAACAACAAGTGACTGGAGCTTGACACGGAAACCCGACTGGCACACATGCAGAAAAATGTGTTCTGGACCAGCCTGCTCGTCCCCCCATGTCCACCATCACCCGAGGCCAGAACAATTTTCTTTTCTGCATGTGGGCCAGTCCACCAAGCCCGACAATCCACCGACCATCAACAACAAGTGACTGGATCTTGGCATGGACCCATGGACTGGTACACTTGCAGTATAGTTCTGGGCCAGCCTGCACGCCTGCCCCATGCCCACCATCACCCGAGGACAGAAATTTTTTTTCTGCATGTGGGCCAGTCCCCCAGGCCCGACCCTCCACCGACCATCAACAACAAGTAGCTGGAGCTTGGCACGACCTGGCAGACTGGCACAGATGCAAAAAATTGTTCTGTGCCAGCCTGCTCATCCGCCCTTGCCGCATCACCCTAGAGCAGAACAATTTTTCTGCATGTAGATAGTCCGCCAGGCCCGACCTCAACCGACCATCAACAACAAGCGACTGAGCTTGTACGCACTGTCAGATTGGCACACATGCAGAAAAATTTGTTCTGGGCCAGCCTGCTCGTCCGCCCCATGCCCACCATCACCCAAGGCCAGAACAATTTTTTTTGCAGTAGGGCCAGTCCACCAGGCCTGACCCTCCACTGACCATCTACAACAAGTGACTGGAGCTTGGCACGGACCTGGCGGACTGGTACACATGCAGAAAAAAATTGTTCTTGGCCAGACAGCACGTCAGCCCATGCCAGAACAATTTTTTTTTCTGCATGTGGGCCAGTCCGCCAGGGCCGACACTCCAAAGACCATCAACATCAAGTGATTGGAGCTTGACATGGACCTGGCGTACTGGTTCACTTGAAAAAAAAATTTTTCTGGGCCAGCCTGCACGTCCGCCCCATGCCCACCATCACCCGAGGCCAGAACAATTTTTTTTTTTCTGCTTGTGGGCCAGTCCGCCAGGCCCGACCCTGCACCGTCCATCAACAACAAGCGACTGGAGCTTGGCACGAACCTGGCAGACTGGCACACATGCAGAAAAAAATTGTTGTGGGCCAGCCTGCACATCCGCCCCTTGCCCCATCACCCGAGTCCAGGACAATTTTATTTTCTGCATGTGGGCCAGTCTGCCAGGCCCAACCCTCCACCGAACATCAACAACAAGTGACTGGTGCTTGGCACGTACCTGCCGTACTGGCACACATGCTGAAAAAATTGTTCTGGGCCAGCCTGCTCGTCCGCCCCATGCCCACCATCACCCGAGGCCAGAACAATTTTTTTTTCTGCATGAGGGCCAGTCCGTCTGGACCGACCTCCTCCACCCACCATGAACAACAAGGACTGAGAATGGCACGGACCTGCCGGATCTGCACAAATGCTGAAAAATTGTTCTGGGCCAGCATGCCTGCCCTCCCATGCCCACAATCACCAGAGGCCAGAATAATTTTTTTTTCAAATGAGCCAGTCCGCCAGCCAGACCCTCCACTGACCATCAACAACAAGTGACTGGAGCTTGGCACAGACCTGCCGGACTGGCACACATGCAGAATAAATTTGTTCGGAGCCAGCCTGCTCGTCCAGCCCATGACCACCATCACCCGAGGTCAGAACCAATTTTTTTTTCTGCATGTGGGCCAGTGCGCCAGGCTCGACTCTCCACCGACCACTAACAACAAGCGACTGGAGCTTAGCACAGACCTGCCGGACTGGCACACATGCAGGAAAAATGTGTTCTGGACCAGCCTGCTCAGAAGTCCCATGCCCTCCATCACCCGAGGCCAGAACATTTTTTTTCTGCATGTGGAAAGTCCGCCAGGCCCGACCCTCCGCCGACCATCAACAAAGCGACTGAGCTTGCACACATCTGCCGGACTGAGCACACATGCATAAAAATTTGTTCTGGGCCAGCCTGCTCGTCCGCCCCATGCCCACCATCACCCGAGGCCAGAACATTATTTTTCCTGCAGTGGGCCAGTCCGCCAGGCCTGACCATCCACCACCATCAGCAACAAGCGACTGGAGCTTGACAGGACCTGGTGGACTGGAACACATGCAGAAAAATTGTTCTGGGACAGCCTGCACGTCCGCCCCATACCCACCATCACCCAAGGCCAGAACATTTTTTTTCTGCATGTGGGCCAGCCCGCCAGGCCTGACCTCCACTGATCATCAACAGCAAGTGACTGAGCTTGGCACGACCCGCCGATGGCACACATGCAGAAAAATGTGTTCTGGACCAGCCTGCCGTCCGCCCATGCCCACCATCAACCGAGGCCAGAACAATTTTTTTTTTTCATATGGGCCAGTCCGCCAGGTCCACCCTCTGCCGACCATCACAACAAGCGACTGGAGCCCGGCATCGACCAGCTGGACTTGGACATGCAGTGGACTGTTCTGGGCAAGCCTGCTCGTCCGCCTTGCCCACCCATCACCCGAGGCCAGAACAATTTTTTTCTGTGACAGGCCGGGCCGCCAGGCCTGCCCTCCCCTGATCATCAACAGCAAGCGACTGAGCTGGCATGACTCATGACTGGTACACATGCAGAAGAAATTGTTCTGGGCCAGACTGTACGTCCTACTTCCATGCCAGAACAATTTTTTTTTTTTCGCATGTGGGCCAGTCAGCTAGGTACCACACTCCACCCGACTATCAACAACAAGTGACTGATCTTGGCATGGACTGGCGGATTGGTACATTCTGCAAAAAATAGTTCTGGGCCAGCCTGCACGTCCTCCCCATGCCCACCATCACCGAGGCCAGAACAATTTTTTTTTCTGCATGTGGGCCAGTCCGCCAGGCCCGACCCTCCAACGACCATCAACAACAAGCAACAGAGCTTGGTAGACAGACCTGGCAGACTGGCACACATGCAGAAAAAATTATTCTGTGCCAGCCTGCTCATCCGCCCCCTGCCCCATCACCCTAGTCCAGAACAATTTTTTTTCTGCATGTGGGAAAGTCCACCAGGCCTGACCCTCCGACCATCAACAACAAGCGACTGGAGTTAGGCACTGACTTGCGGATTGGCACATGCAGAAAAATTTGTTCTGGGCCAGCCTGCTCGCCGCTCCATGCCCACCATTACCCAAGGCCAGAACATTTTTTTTCTGCATGTGGCCAGTCTGTCAGGCCCAACCGTCCACCCACCATCAACAACAAGTGACTGGAGTTAGTATCGACCTGCCGGACTGGCACACATGCAGAAAAATTTGTTCTGGGCCAGCCTGCTGGTCCTCCCATGCTCCACAATCACCAGAGGCCAGAAATAATTTTTTTTCTGCATATGGCCCAGTCCGTCAGGCCCGACCTCCACTGACCATCAACAACAAGTGACTGAACTTGGCACAGACCTGCCGGACTGACACATGCAGAATAAATTTGTTGTGAGCCAGCCTGCTCTTCCCTTCCATGACCACCATCACCCGAGGCCAGAAATTTTTTTTTTCTGCATATGGGCCAGTGCGCCAGGCTCCACCTCCACCCCACCATTAACAACAAGTGACTGAGCTTGGCACGTAAACCGGACTGGCATTACATGCAGAAAAAAATGTGTTCTGGACCAGCCTGCTCGTCCGCCCCATGTCCACCATCACCCGAGGCCAGAACAATTTTTCTTTTCTGCATGTGGGCCAGTCCACCAAGCCCGATAATCCACCGCACCATCAACAACAAGTGACTGGATCTTGGCATGGACCTGGCGTGCACTGGTACACTTGCAAATAGTTTCTGGGCCAGCCTGCACGCCTGCCCCATGCCCACCATCACCCGAGGACAGAATTTTTTTTTTCAGATGTGGGCCAGTCCCCCAGGCCCGACCTCCACCCCCATCAACAACAAGTAGCTGGAGCTATAACGGACCTGGCAGACTGGCACAGATGTAGAAAATTGTTCTGTGCCAGCCTGCTCATCCGCCCCCCTGCCGCATCACCCTAGAGCAGAACAATTTTTTTCTGTATGTAGGATAGTCCGCCAGCCTGACCCTCAACCGACCATCAACAAAGCTTACTGAGCTTATATCGGACTGCCAGATTGGTCACACATGCAGAAAAATTTGTTCTGGGCCAGCCTGCTCGTCCGCCTCCCATGCCCACCATCACCCAAGGCCAGAACAATTTTTTTTTTTCTGATAGGGCCAGTCCGCCAGGCCTGACCCTCCACTGATCATACTCACAACAAGTGACTGAGCTGGCACGGACCTTGGCGGGATTGGTATTATATGCAGAAAAATTGTTCTGGCCAGACAGCACGCAGCCCATGCCAGAACAATTTTTTTTTTCAGATGGGGCTAGTCCGCCAGGGCCGACACTCCAAAGACCATCAACATCAAGTGATTGGAGCTTGACATGGACCTGGCATTGAGTTCACTTGAAAAAATTTCTGGGCCAGCCTGCACGTCCGCCCCCATGCCCACCATCATCACCCGAGGCCAGAACTAATTTTTTTCTGTATGTGGCCAGTCCACAGGCCCGACCCTGCACCGGCCCATCAACAACAAGTTTACTGGAGTTGGGATGGACCTGGCAGACTGGCACACATGCAGAAAATTGTTGTGGGCCAGCCTGCACATCCGCCCCTTGCCCCATCACCCCGAGTCCAGGACAATTTATTTTCTGCATAGGGCCAGTCTGCCAGGCCCACCTCCACCCAACATCAACAACAAGTGACTGGTGCTTGGCACGACTCGCCGTACTGGCAGCACATGCTGAAAATTGTTCTGGGCCAGCCTGCCTCGTCCGCCCCATGCCCACCATCACCCGAGGCCAGAAAATAATTTTTTTCATGAGGGCCAGTCCGCCTGGACCGACCTCCACCGACTCATGAACAACAAGTGACTGAGAATGGCACGGACCTGCCGGATTGGTACAAATGCTGAAAATTGTTCTGGGGCCAGCATGCCTCGCCCTCCCCATGCCCACAATCACCAGAGGCCAGAATAATTTTTTTTCTGCAAATGAGCCAGTCCGCCAGGCCTGACCCTCCACTGACCATCAACAAATAAGTGACTGAGCTTGGCACAGACCTGCCGGACTGGCACACATGCAGAATAAATTTGTTCGGAGCCAGCCTGCTCGTCCAGCCTATGACCACCATCACCCGAGGTCAGAACAATTTTTTTTCTGCATGTGGCCAGTGCGCCAGGCCCGACTCTCCACCCAATTACCAACAATGCTTTACTTGGAGCTTAGCACAGACCTGGCCGGACTGGCACACACATGCAGAAAAAAATGTGTTCTGGACCAGCCTGCTCGTGAAGTCCCATGCTCCATCACCTGAGGCCAGGAATATTTTTTTCTGTCAGGGAAAGTCCGCCAGGCCCGACCTCCGCCCGACCATCAACAAAAGCGACTGAGCTCAGCGCACAGACCTGCCGGACTGGCACACATGCATAAAAATTTGTTCTGGGCCAGCCTGCTCGTCCGCCCTATCGCCCACCATCACCCGAGGCAAGAACATTATTTTTCCTCTGCTGTGGGCCAGTCCGCCAGGCCTGACCATCCACCGACCATCAACAACAAGCGACTGGAGCTTGACACGGACCTGGTGGACTGGACACATGCAGAAAAATTGTTCTGGGACAGCCTGCACGTCCCCCCATACCCACCATCACCCAAGGCCAGAACAATTTTTTTTCTGCATGTGGCCGCCTCGCCAGGCCTGACTCCTCCACTGATCATCAACAGCAAGTGACTGAGCTTGGCACGGACTCCACGGACTGGTACACATGCAGAAAAATTGTTCTGTGCCAGACTGCATCCGCTCCCATGCCAGAACAATTTTTTTTCTGCATGTGGGCAAGTCCGCCAGGCCCGACACTCCACCGAGCATCATTAACAAGTGACTGAATCTTGGCATGGACCTGGCGGACTGGTACACTTGCAAAAAAATAGTTCTGGGGCCAGCCTGCACGGCCCGCCGATATGTGCCCACCATCACCCACATGCCAGAACAATGTTTTTTTTGCATGGGCCAGTCTGCCAGGTCCCGACTCCCTCCACCGACCATCAACAATAAGCAACTGAGTTGGTAGGACTCTAGCAGACTGGCACACATGCAGAAAAAAATTGTTCTGTGCCAGCCTGCTTATCCGCCTCTTTTCCCCATCACCCCGAGTCCAGAAAATTTTTTTTCTTCATGTGGGCCAGTCCGCCAGGCCCACCCTCCACCGACCATCAACAACAAGCGATTGGAGTTGGAGATGGATCTGCAGATTGGCACACATGCATGTGAAATTGTTGTGGGCCAGCTCTGCTCATCCGCCCCTTTGCCCCATCACCCGAGTCCAGGACAATTTTATTTTCTGCATGTGGGCCAGTCTGCCAGGCCCGACTCTCCACCAACATCAACAACAAGCTGACTGGTGTTATATGGACCTGTCAGATTGGCACACATGCAGAAAATTGTTCTGGGCCAGCCTGCTCGCCAGCCCCATACCCACCATCACCCGAGGCCAGAACATTTTTTTTGCATGTGCCAGTCCACCAGGCCTGACCCTTAACCGACCATCAACAACAAGCGTCCTGGAGTTGGGCACGGACTCATGGCGGACTGCTAGGATATGCAGAAAAAAATTGTTCTTGGCCAGCCTGAACGTCCGCCTCAATGCCCACTATCACCCGAGGCCAGAACAATTTTTTTTCTGATGTGGGGCTGTCCGCCAGGCCAGACCATCCACTGATCATCAACAAGTTTACTGGAGCTTGGCATGGACCTCAGGACTGGCATACATGCAGAAAAATTGTTCTGGGCCAGACTGTACGCCCATTTATGCTAGAACAATTTTTTTTTCTGCATGTGGGCTAATCCGGCCAGGCCCGACACTCCACCCAATTAATCAACATCAAGTGATTGAGCTTGGCATGGACCTGGTGGACTATTACACTTGCAAAAAATTTGTTCTGGCCATCCTGCACGCCCCGCCCCACGCCCACCATCACCCGAGGCCAGAACAATTTTTTTTTCTGCAGGTGGCTAGTCTCGCCAGGCGGATCCTCCACCCACCATGAACAATAAGCGACTGAAGCTTGGCACGGACCTGGAAGATTGGCACACATGCGAAAAATTGTTCTCTGCCAGCCTGCTCATCCGCCCATTACTCCATCACCCAAGTCCAGAATATCAGTACGAGCATCATACTTGAGTCTAATTTGATGTAACATTTTTAGGAAACATTTCTGGATATGTACTGCCTGTACAGCACTTGCAGAAATTAAATGTGGATTAAAATAAATTGTAAATAATGGCCAAAACTGCATTTAAATGTCTGAATGCTGTGGGGAAGCAACATTAAACATCAGGACTGACATCATATTTCAGTCTTAATTTGATGGATATTTCTGGACATGTACTGCCTGTATTACACTTGCAGAAACAAGATATTGCCTAAAATCAAATGTAAACAGTGGGCAAAACAACAATTTAATGTCTGAGTGCTGGGAGCAATATAAAACACCCTTGCTGAAACCAGATTTCTGTCTGAATTTAATGTACCAATTTTTAGGAAACATCTCTGGACATGCACTGCCTATGCTACACTCAGAGAACCAAGATGTGGCTTAAAATTAAATGTAAACAGTGGAAAAAACAGCATTTTAATGTCTAACTGCTGGGGAAGAACCATAAATTATAAGGACTGACACCAGATTTTAGTCTTAATTTGATGTAACATGTTTTAGGAAATATTTCTGGATATGTACTGCCTACACTGCACTAGCAGAAACAGGATGTTGCCTAAAAACTATTGTAAATAGTGAGCAAAACAGCATTTTAATGTCTGTACTGGGGGGGGCATTAAACATCAGGACTGACCCCAGATTTCTATCCGAAATTAATGTAACATTTTTTAGGAAATATTTCTCTGACATGCTGCCTGCTCCTGCACTGCACTTGAAACAAGATGGGGACTAAAAATCAATTGAAACAGTGGCAGCAAAAGCAGCATTTTAATATCTGACTGCTAGGGGGAATCATAAAACAACATGGCTGACACCATATTTCAGTCTTAATGTGATGTGACATTTTTCAGGAAATATTTTTGGACATGTGTTGAATGTACTGCACTCACAGAAACAAGATGTGGCCTAAAACCAATTGTAAACAGTTGGCAAAACAACATTTTAATGTCAAACTGCTGGGGGGGCACTATAAAACATCAGGACTGCCATGATATTACAGTCTTAATTTGATGTAACATTTTATAGGAAACATTTCTACTTATGGAATGCCTGTGTTACACTTGGAGAAACAAGATGTGGCCTAAAAATAATTGTAACCAATTGACAAAACAGCATTTTAATATCTGACTGCTGGGGACGCACTATGAGACATGAGGAAAGTCAATAGATTTCAGTCTTAATATGATGTAACATTTTTCAGGAAACATTTCTGGACATGAACTGCTTGTGCTGCACTCGACAAAAAGTGGACTAAAGCCAATTTTAGACAGTGGCCAAAACAGCATTGCAATGTCTGACTGCTGGGGGGTGGTGCACCATAAAAAATCAGGACTGACACCAGATTTTGGTCTGAATTTAATGTACCATTTCTTAGGAAATATTTCTGGACCTGTAATGCTTGTGCTGCACTCACAGAAACAAGATGAAGGATAAAATCAATTGTGAACAGTTGAAAAAGCAGCATTTTAAATGTCTTACTGCAAGGTGGGCAGCATAAAAAATCATGATTGACACCATATTTCAGTCATAATTTGATGTAACATTTTTTAAGAAACATTTCTAATCATGTACTGCCTGTACTGCACTTGCAGAAACAAGATGTGGTCTAAAACCAATTGTAAACAGTGGGCAAAATAGCATTTTAATGTCTGAGTGCTGGGGGCAATATAAAACACCCTTGCTGAAACCAGATTTCTGTCTGAATTTAATGTACCAATTTTTAGGAAACATCTCTGGACATGCACTGCCTATGCTACTCTGAGAAACAAGATGTGGCTTAAAATGGATTTTAAACAGTGGGAAAAAAAGCATTTTAATGTCTAACGGCTGTGGAAGCACCATAAATTATCAGGACTGACGCGAGATTTTAGTCTTAATTTGATGTAACATGTTTTAGGAAATATTTCTGGATATGTACTGCCTACACTGCACTCGCAGAAACAAGATGTTGCCTAAAAACTATTATAAACTGTGAGCAAAACAGCATTTTAATGTCTGACTTCTGGGGGGGGCACCATGAAACATCAGTACTGACACCATATTTCAGTCTCAATTTGATGTAAAATTTTTTAGAAAACCTTTCTTGACATGTACTGCCTCTACTTCACTCGCAGAAGCAAGCTTTGGCCTAAAACCAATTGTAAACAGTGGCCAAAACAGCATTATAATTTCTGAGTACTGGGGACACTACACAACATCATTCCTGAAACAAGATTGCTGTCTGAATTTAATGTACCAATTTTTAAGGAGCATTTTTGGACATGTAATGCCTGTGCTGCATTTGCAGAAACAAGATGTGGACTAAAATCAATTGTAAACAGTGGCAAAAGCAGCATTTTAATGTCTGACTGCTTGGGGGCAGCATAATACATCATGAATGACACCATATTTCAGTCTTAATTTGATGTATCATTTTTTAGGAAACATTTCTGGACATGTACTGCCTGTAATTCACCTTCAGAAACAAGATATGGCCTAAAAACCAAATGTAAACAGTGGGCAAAACAGCATTTTAATATCTGATTGCAGAGGGCACCATAAAACATCATTGCTGAAACCAGATTTTAGACTTAATTTGATGTAAAATATTTTAGGACTCTTTTCAGGACACGTACTGACTGTGCTGCACTCACAGAATCAAGATGTGTCCTAAATTAATGGTAAACAGTAGCCAAATCAGCATTTTAATGTCTGACAGCCTGGGGATGGCACCATAAAACATCAGGGCTGACACTAGATTTCAGTCTGAATTTAAGGTACCATTTTTTAAGAAACATTCTTGGACAGTACTGCCTGTTCTACACTTGCAGAAACAAGATGTGGGCTAAAATCATCTGTAAACAGTGGTGGCAAAAGTGGCATTTTAATGTCTGACTGCTGGGGGTGCAGCATAAAACATCATGACTGATACCATATTTCAGTCTTAATTTGATGTAACATTTTTCAGGAAATATTTCTGGATCATGTATTGAATGTACTGCACTCACAAAAACAAGATGTTGCCTAAAACCAATTATAAACAGTTGGCAAAACAGTATTTTAATGTCTAAATGCAGGGGGGCACCATAAAACTTCAGGGCTGACACCATATTTCAGACTTAATTTGATGTAACATTGTTTAAGAAACATTTCTAATCATGTACTGCCTGTACTGCACTTGCAGAAACAAGATGTGGTCTAAAAGCAATTGTAAACAGTGGACAAAACAGCATTTTAATGTCTGAGTGCTGGGGGCAATATAAAACACCCTTGCTGAAACCAGATTTCTGTCTGAATTTAATGTACCAATTTTTACGAACAATCTCTGGACATGCACTGCCTGTGCTACTCTCAGAGAAACAAGATGTGGCTTAAAATTAATTGTAAACAGTGGGAAAAAAGCATTTTAATGCCTAACGGCTGAGGAAGCACCATGAATTATCAGGACTGAAATGAGATTTTAGTCTTAATTTGATGTATCATGTTTTAGGAAATATTTCTGGATATGTACTGCCTACACCGCACTCACAGAAACAAGATGTTGCCTAAAAACTATTGTAAATAGTGAGCAAAACAGCATTTTAATGTCTGACTTCTGGGGGGGCACCATAAAACATCAGGACTGACACCATATTTCAGTCTCAATTTGATGTAAAATTTTTTAGAAAACCTTTCTGGACATGTACTGCCTCTACTGCACTACAGAAGCAAGATATGGCCTAAAACCAATTAAACAGTGGCCAAAACAGCATTATAATTTCTGAGTACTGGGGGCACTACACAACATCCTTCCTGAAACCAGATTGCTGTCTGAATTTAATGCACTAATTTTTAAGGTGCAGTTTTGGACATGTAATGCCTGTACTGCATTCACAGAAACAAGATGTGGACTAAAATCAATTGTAAACAGTGGCAAAAGCAGCATTTTAATGTCTGACTGCTTGGGCAGCATAATACATCATGAATGACAACATATTTCAGTCTTAATTTGATGTATCATTTTTTAGGAAACATTTCTGGACATGTATTGCCTGTACTACACTCACAGAAACAATATGTGGCCTAAAACCAATTGTAAACAGATGGCAAAACAGTATTTTAATGTCTCACTGATGGGGGGACACCATAAAACATCAGGACTGACACCATATTTTAGTCTTAATTTGATGGACATTTCTGGACATGTACTGCCTGTACGACACTTTGCAGAAAGAAGATGTGGCCTAAAACCAATTGTAAACAGTGGGCAAAACAGCATTGTAATGTCTGAGTGCTGAGGGCACCATAAACCATCCTTGCTGAAACCAGATTTCTGTCTGAGTTTCATGTACCATTTTTTTGGAAATATTTCTGGATATGTACTGCCTGTGCTGCACTCAGAGAAACATGATGTGGCCTAAAATTGATTGTTAACAGTGGCCAAATGTTTGACTCCTTCAGGGTGGGGCACCATAAAAATCAGGACTAGCCGGCCCTGTGGCATAAAGGGTTGAGCACTGGCACCTTACCTCATCCTACGCCAGTGACACAGGTTCGGGAATGGACTCAGGTCATCGGGGTCAGCATGGCAAGGATAAGAGTGAGCATCTGATGGACTGCTGTCCTATCCAGGGGTGGGCTAGGGTTTGCCTTCGCTCATGCAGTTGCCCCCAATGGAGATTGGAGGCACTTCATGAAATGACACAAAGGGGGAACAAGAAAAATGGAAAAAAACACTTCCAGAAGTTAGCCAGATGATGACTGCCTGACCCAGGCATTCACGAAGACTCCCTGAGAGCCATGGAATACCTCAGCAGCTCTTGGGACTGAGAGATAATGGTGTGCTGGTTCCTCCTGCCGGTGCTTTCCCCTCGGAGGAGTGGGGACCAATCTGGTGCAAGGGTTACATTGGACTACCCCGTGGAAGGCTGCAGATGTGAGGTAAGTGGTGGCTGAAGTGAGTTAGAAGGGCATTGTCTGGGACCACGACAGCCTGAGGGAGAGGCAGCTCTGGGGCGCGTAGGAGGGGATAAACAAATAATGTAAAACAAAAACATCAGGGCTGATACCAGATTTCTTTCTGAATTTAATGTATCATTTCTTAGGAAGCATTTCTGGACATGTAATGTAAGTGCTGCAGTCACAGAAAAAAGAAGTGGGCTAAAATCAATTGGAAATAGTGGCAAAAGTAGCATTTTAATTTCTGACTGCAGGAGGACAGCATAAAACATCATGACTCACCATATTACAGTCATAATTTGATGTAACAATTTTCAGGAAACATTTCTGGATATGTATTACCTGTACAACACTCGCAGAAACAAGATATGGCCTAAAACCAATTGTAAACAGAAGGCAAAACAGCATTTTAATGCCTCACTGCTGAGGTGGCACCAAAAACATCAAGACTGACACCATATTTCAGTCTTAATTCAATGTAATATTTTTTTGGAAACATTTAAGGACTTGAACTGCCTGTACTGCACTCACAGAAGCAAAATGTGGCCTTAAACCATTTGAAAATAGTGGCCAAAACAGCATTTTAATGTCTGAGTGCTGGGGAGCGCCATAAAACATCATTGCTGAAACCAGATTCTTGACTGAATTTAAGGTACCATTTTTTAGGAAACATTTCTGGACAGGTATTGCCTGTGTTGTACTCAGAGAAACCAGATGTGGCCTAATATTAATTATAGACACTAGCCAAAACAGCATTTTAAAGATTGACTGCTGAGGGAGCATGATAAAATATCAGCACTGACAGCAGATTTCAGTCTTAATTTGATATATCACATTTTTTTAGGAAAAATTTCAGAAATGTACTGCCTGTACTGCACTTGCAGAAACAAGATATGGCATAAAACCAATTGTAAACAGTGGCAAAACAGCATTTTAATGTCTTAGTGCTTTTGGAAGCACTATACAGCACCAGGACTGACACCATATTTCAGTCTTAATTTGATGTAACATTTTTTTAGGAAACATTTCCAGATATGTAATGCCTGCACTGCACTTGCAGAAACACAATATGGCCTAAAATCAATTGTAAACAGTGACAAAAACAGAATTTTAATGTCTGACTACTGTGGGGGGGGGTGGAATTAAACATCAGGACTGACATCAGATTTTTGTCTGAAATTAATGTAACATTTTATAGGAAACATTTCTGGACATGTACTGTCTGTGCTGCTCGCAGAAACAAGATGGGGACTAAAATCAATTGTAAGCAGTGGGCAAAAGCAGCATTTTAATATCTGACTGCTGGGTGAATCATAAAACAACATGACTGACACCATATTTCAGTCTTAATTTGATGTAACATTTTTCAAGAAATATTTCTGGACATGTATTGAATGTACTGCACTCACAGAAACAAGATATGGCCTAAAACCAATTGTAAACAGTTGGCAAAACATCATTTTAATCTCGAACTGCTGGGGGCGCCATAAAACATCAGGACTGCCATGATATTTCAGTCTTAATTTAATGTAACATTTTATAGGAAACATTTCCACACATGGAATGTCTGTGTTGCACTGAGAGAAACAAGATGTGGCCTAAAAATAATTGTAAACAATTGACAAAACTGCATTTTAATATCTGACTGCTGGAGGTGCACTATGAAACATGAGGAAAGTCATCAGATTTCAATCTTAATATGATATACCATTTTTCAGGAAACATTTCTGGACATGAACTGCTTGTGCTACACTCGCAAAAAGTGGACTAAAGTCAATTTTAAACATTGGCCAAAACAACATTGCAATGTCTGACTGCTGGGGGTTGGGGCACCATAAAACATCAGGACTGACACCAGATTTTGATCTGAATTTAATGTACCATTTCTTAGGAAATATTTCTGGACCTGTAGTGCCTGGGCTGCACTCACATAAACAAGATGAAGGATATAATCAAATGTGAACAGTTGAAAAAGCGGCATTTTAATTGTCTGACTGCAAGGTGGGCAGCACAAAAAATCATGATTGACACCATATTTCAGTCATAATTTGATGTACATTTTTTTAGGAAACATTTCTGGAGATGTATTGCCTGTACTACTCTTACAGAAACAAGATGTGGCATAAAACAAATTGTAAACAGTTGGCAAAACAGCATTTTAATGTCTCATTGCTGTTGGGGACACCATTAAACATCAGGACTAACACAATATTTCAGTTTTAATTTGATGTAATATTTTTTAGGAAACATTTCTGGATGTATATACTGCCTGTACTGCACTAGAAGAAACAAGATGTGACCAAAAACAAATTGCAAACAGTTAGCAGAACAGCATTTTAATGTCTCACTGCTGTGGGGGGTACCATAAAACATCAGGACTGACACCATATTTCAGTTTTAATTTGATTTAGTATTTTTTAGGAAACATTTCTGGACATGTACTGCCTGTACTGCACATTCAGAAACAAGATATGGCCTAAAAACCAAATGTAAACAGTGGGCAAAACAGCATTTTAATATCTGAGTGCAGAGGGCACCATAAAACATCATTGCTGAAACCAGATTTTAGACTTAATTTGATGTAGCATATTTTAGGACTCTTTTCAGGACATGTACTGCCTGTGCTGCACTCATAGAATCAAGATGTCCTAAAATTAATGGTAAACAGTAGCCAAATCAGCATTTTAATGTCTGACAGCCTGGGGGATGGCACCATAAAACATCAGGGCTGACACTCAATTTCAGTCTGAATTAAAGCTACCATTTTATAGGAAACATTCTTGGACAGTACTGCCTGTTTTGCACTTGCAGAAACAAGATGTGGGCTAAAATCAGTTGTAAACAGTGGTGGCAAAAGTGGCATTTTAATGTCTGACTGCTGGGGCAGCATAAAACATCATGACTTGACACCATATTTCAGTCTTAATTAGATGTAACATTTTTCAGGAAACATTTCTGGACATGTATTGAATGTACTGCACTCACAAAAACAAGATGTGGCCTAAAACCAATTATAAACAGTTGGCAAAACAGTATTTTAATGTCTAAATGCAGGGGGGCACCATAAAACTTCAGGACTGATACCATATTTCAGACTTAATTTAATGTAACATTTTTTAAGAAACATTTCTAATCATGTACTGCCTGCGCTGCATTTGCAGAAAGAAGATGTGAACTAAAATCAATTGTAAACAGATGGCAAAACAGTATTTTAATGTCTCACTGATGGGGGACACCATAAAACATCAGGACAGACACCATATTTCAGTCTTAATTTGATTGTCATTTCTGGACATGTACTGCCTGTACTACACTTTGCAGAAAGAAGATGTGTCCTAAAACCAATTGTAAACAGTGGGCAAAACAGCATTGTAATGTCTGAGTGCTGGGGGCACCATAAACCATCCTTGCTGAATCCAGATTTCAGTCTAAGTTTCATGTACCATTTTTTTGGAAACATTTCTGGATATGTACTGCCTGTGCTGCACTCAATGAATCATGATGTGGCCTAAAAATAATTGTAAACAGTGGCCAAATGTCTGACTCCTTCAGGGTGGGGCACCATAAAAATCAGGACTTGCTGGCCTATCGGCATAGAGGGTTGAGTACTGGCACCTTACCTCATCCTATGCCAGTGACACGGGTTCAGGAACCGACTCAGGTCATCGGGGGTCAGCATGGGGAGGATAAGAGTGATCATCTGATGGACTGCTGTCCTATTCAGGGGTGGGCTAGGGTTTGCCTTCACTCATGCTGTGGCCCCAATGGAGATTGGAGGCACTACATGAAATGACAAAAGGAGGAACAAGAAAAATGGAAAAACCACTTCCAGAAGTTAACCAGATGATGACTGCCTGACCCAGGCATCCATGAAGACTCCCTGAGAGCAATGGAATACCTCAGCAGCTCCAGGACTGAGAGATAATAGTGTGCTGGTTCCTGCTGCCAGTGCTTTCCCCCTCGGAGGAGTGGGGACCCATCCGGTGCAAGGGTTACATCGGACTACCCCATGGAAGGCTGCAGATGTGAGGTAAGTGATGGCTGAAGTGAGTTAGAAGGGCATTGTCTGGGACCATGACAGCCTGAGGGAGAGGCAGCTCTGGGGCGTGTAGGAGGGGATAAATAAATAATGTAAAAAAACCACATCAGGGCTAACATCAGATTTCTTTCTGAATTTAATGTACCATTTCTTAGGAAGCATTTCTGGACATGTAATGCCAGTGCTGCACTCACAGAAACAAGAAGTAGGCTAAAAACAATTGTAAATAGTGGCAAAAGCAGCATTTTAATTTCTGACTGCTGGAGGACAGCATAAAACATCAGGACTCAACATATTTCAGTCATAATTTGATGTAACATTTTTTAGGAAACATTTCTGAATATGTATTACCTGTACGACACTCACAGAAACAAGATATGGCCTAAAACCAATTGTAAACAGAAGGCAAAACGGCATTTTAATGTCTCACTGCTGAGGTGGCACCATAATACATCAAGACTGACACCATGTTTCAGTCTTAATTCAATGAAATATTTTTTTGGAAACATTTCTGTACTTGTACTGCCTGTACTGCACTCACAGAAGCAAAATGTGGCCTTAAACCAATTGAAAATAGTGGCCAAAACAGCATTTTAATGTCTGAGTGCTGGGGGGTGCCATAAAACATCATTCTTGAAACCAGATTCTTGACTGAATATAAGGTACCATTTTTAGGAAACATTTCTGGACAGGTACTGCCTGTGTTGTACTCAGAGAAACAAGATGTGGCCTAATGTTAATTATAAACAGTAGCCAAAACAGCATTTTAATGATTCACTGCTAAGGGAGCATGATAAAATATCAGCACTGACAGCAGATTTCAGTCTTAATTTGATATATCACAGTTTTTTAGGAAAAATTTCAGAAATATACTGCCTGTACTGCACTTGCAGAAACAAGATGTATCATAAAACCAATTGTAAACAGTGGCAAAACAGCATTTTAATGTCTGAGTGCTTTTGGGGGCACTATACAGCACCAGGACTGACACCATATTTCAGTCTTAATTTGATGTATCATTTTTTTAGGAAACATTTCTGGATATGTAATGCCTGCACTGCACTTGCAGAAACACAATATGGCCTAAAATCAATTGTAAACAGTGACAAAAACAGAATTTTAAAGTCTGACTACTGAGGGGGGAGACCATTAAACATCAGGACTGACACCAGAGTTCTGTCTGAAATTAATGTAACATTTTAGAAGAAATATTTCTGGACATGTACTGTCTGTGCTGCACTCGCAGAAAGAAGATGGGACTAAAATCAATTGTAAACAGTGGCAGCAAAAGCAGCATTTTAATATCTGACTGCTGGGGGGAATCATAAAACAACATGTCTGACACCATATTTCAGTCTTAATTTGATGTAACATTGTTCAAGAAATATTTCTGGACATGTATTGAATGTACTGCACTCACAGGAACAAGATGTGGCCTAAAACCAATTGTAAACATTTGGCAAAACAGCATTTTAATGTCTAACTACTGGGGGGGCACCATAAAACATCAGGACTGCCATGATATTTCAGTCTTAATTTGATGTAACATTTTATAGGAAACATTTCCACACATGGAATGTCTGTGTTGCACTTTGAGAAACAAGATGTGGCCCTAAAAATAATTGTAAACAATTGACAAAACAGCATTTTAATATCTGACTGCTGGGGGTGCACTATGAAACAAGGAAAGTCATCAGATTTCAGTCTTAATATGATGTAACATTTTTCAGGAAACATTTCTGGACATGAACTGCTTGTGCTGTACTCGCAAAAAGTGGACTAAAGCCAATTTTAAACATTGGCCAAAACAACATTGCAATGTCTGACTGCTGGGGGGTGGGGCACCATAAAACATCAGAACTGACACCAGATTTTGATCTGAATTTAATGTACCATTTCTTAGGAAATATTTCAGGGCCTGTAATGCCTGTGCTGCACTCATAGAAACAAGATGAAGGATAAAATCAATTGTGAACAGTTGAAAAAAGCAGCATTTTAAATGTCTGACTGCAAGGTGGGCAGCATAAAAAATCATGATTGACACCATATTTCAGTCATAATTTGATGTAAAATTGTTTAGGAAACATTTCTGGAGATGTATTGCCTGTACCACTCTTACAGAAACAAGATGTGGCCTAAAACAAATTGTAAACAGTTGGCAAAACAGTATTTTAATGTATCACTGCTGTTGGGAGACACCATTAAACATCTGCACTGACACCATATTTCAGTTTTAATTTGATGTAATATTTTTTAGGAAACATTTCTGGACATGTATTGCCTGTACTGCACCTTCAGAAACAAGATATGGCCTAAAAACCAAATGTAAACAGTGGGCAAAACAGCATTTTAATATCTGAGTGCAGAGGGCACCATAAAACATCATTGCTGAAACCAGATTTTAGACTTAATTTGATGTAACATATTTTAGGACTCTTTTCAGGACATGTACTGCCTGTGCTGCACTAATAAAATCAAGATGTGTCCTAAAATTAATGGTAAACAGTAGCCAAATCAGCATTTTAATGTCTGACAGCCTGGGAGGATGGCACCATAAGACATCAGGGCTGACACTCAATTTTAGTCTGAATTAAAGGTACCATTTTATAGGAAACATTCTTGGACAGTACTGCCTGTTCTGTACTTGCAGAAACAAGATGTGGGCTAAAATCAGTTGTAAACAGTGGTGGCAAAAGTGTCATTTTAATGTCTGACTGCTGGGGGCAGCATAAATCATCATGACTTGCCACCATAAGTCAGGCTTAATTAGATGTAACATTTTTCAGGAAACATTTCTGGACATGTATTGAATGTACTGCACTCACAGAAACAAGATGTGGCCTAAAACCAATTATAAACAGATGGCAAAACAGTATTTTAATGTCTAAATGCAGGGGAGCACCATAAAACGTCAGGGCTGAAACCATATTTTAGACTTAATTTGATGTAACATTTTTTAAGAAACATTTCTAGTCATGTACTGCCTGTACTGCACTTGCAGAAACAAGATGTGGTCTAAAAGCAATTGTAAACAGTGGGCAAAATAGCATGTTAATGTCTGAATGTTGGGGGCAATATAAAACACCCTTGCTGAAACCAGATTTCTGTCTGAATTTAATGTACCAATTTATAGGAAACATCTCTGGACATGCACTGCCTATGCTACTCTCAGAGAAACAAGATGTGGCTTAAAATTAATTGTAAACAGTGGGAAATAAAGCATTTTAATGTCTAACTGCTGGGGAAGAACCATAAATTATCAGGACTGACACCAGATTTTAGTCTTAATTTGTTGTAACATGTTTTAGGAAATATTTCTGGATATGTACTGCCTACACTGCACTCAGAGAAACAAGATGTTGCCTAAAAACTATTGTAAATAGTGAGCAAAACAGCATTTTAATGTCTGACTTCTGGGGGGGGCACCATTAAACATCAGGACTGACACCATATTTCAGTCTCAATTTGATGTAAATTTTTTTAGAAAACCTTTCTGGACATGTACTGCCTCTACTGCACTCGCAGAAGCAAGATGTGGCCTAAAACCATTTGTAAACAGTGGCCAAAACTGCATTATAATTTCTGAGTACTGGGGGCACTACACAACATCCTTCCTGTAACCAGATTGCTGTCTGAATTTAATGTATCAATTTTTAGGGAGCATTTTTGGACATGTAATGCCTGTGCTGCATTCGCAGAAACAAGATGTGGACTAAAATCAATTGTAAACAGTGGCAAAGGCAGCATTTAATGTCTGACTGCTAGGCTAGCATAATACCCCATCCTTGGCCTGTGCAGCTGACACCATTGCATGTCTGTGGCCTGCAATGTCTGATGCCATGTCAGTGGTGGCTGTCCATGCAGGTCATCCACTGTAACCGTCACAATGCTGGGTTGCCTCCTGTCAATGGTGTGGTGCATGTTTGCCTCGGGTGACACTGTGGCCTCCGCAGTTGAAGTCCCACCTCCATGCTCTGGCTTGTGTGTGTTGCAGGGGCTGTGCACCACTGTCTGTGACTTGTGCTCCAGGCATATGATGGTGGCGTACGGGACCACAGTGCCTGCACAGGGTGGGTGTCACTCCTGTGCCATGGAGGACTGCAGGCTGTGTGTGCTCAGTTTTCATGGGCCCACACTGGGGGCTTGGTTGCCACACTACTGCGTCCCTGTGTTATTGTCCCCTTGGGTATGGGTATGTGTTTGCCCCTGCATGTGTTGCATCCGGTGTGATGCATGCATCCATGCACCACTGTGGGTGTCTGTGCTGGCTGCTGTGGCTAGTGGTGGGTCAGGATGTGTCACTTGTCTACTGTGCAGGGTGCTGTATCAATGGTGGTGGTGTCAGGGGCACGCCCTTTCTCATGTGGGGTACCTCTTGTGCTGATGCATGGTCAGTCTTTCAGCTGTGCCTCAGGGGGATTGTGTGTGTTGGCACTGTGTCTGCCATTGTTGCATTGCCGTGTGCTGCCACCCACTGCTGGGTGCTCATGGTGGGGCTGGCTTGTATGGTTCTGTGGTACACGAGGTTGCAGTGTGACAGTGGGGGTGGTGGTATGCATGGGTTTTCCTGCAGTGGTGGTCACTGCTCATGGGGGGTGTCTGGGGGTCACAGTGCTGGGTGTGCTGTGCACTGGGGGGGCTGGTGTGGCATGGGGTGGTCAGCCCTCCTTGTGTGGCAGTCTCAGCTTGCCGGTGGGTGTGCTGGGGCACCATGGCCCAGCTGTGCATTGTTTGCTTGTCCCCATGGGCCAGTGGATATTTCAGCCCTCCCCCAGTTGTGCTGTGCTTGGGGTGTGGGGGTGCATTGTCAGTTCTGCTGTGTGTTCCTGTGCCCATCTGTGGCATGGGTTGTGGGCCCCTACCTACCTCCCTGGTTATGCAGTTACATTGCTCTGCTGCTGGGGGGCTCCCTGCTTGTGCTATGGCACCTTTGGGCTGCTCAGCTGGACATCCGTTGTTGCACCATAAGCGCATCATATCTGCTCAGCTTCCCTCCCTAGTTGCCTATGTTGCAGGTTGTGTGATATTCAGGCGTTAGCTGTTGGCGCAATTTGGCTTGCTCCTTTTTGAATAGCATGTCCTATGTGCACATGGGCGCAATGGACTTGTGCGCCTCCTGCTATTGTGCACTTTTTGGCACAGTTTGAATATCCAGCCACTGTTTTTATGCTACTGATTTTCTGGCATAAAATCTCTGTGGCAAACCTGTTGCCGATGTTTGTGGGTCTTTGAAACAGAATTTACTGTTCTGCCCCTTGTAATCTCTGGCCTGGACTGTCGTGCATGGTGTCTGTTGGGTACTTTCCTGGAACTGTGTGGTTGGTTTGTGCTTGCTGTGGAGGTTTCTTTTGGCCTGTGGAAAATCTGCCAGGTCGTTGGGAGAGTACACCCTCCTGTGGAACACTACTGTGCTTTGTGCTACACAGTGACTGTACCCTGCCTGAAAATTCTTGCACACTTTGGTAGAGGTGGTGAGAGCTCTACACCTCTTGTTTGAATTATAAAACTTCTTCTGTATGGTGGTGAGAACACTGTTTTCATTCTTTAAGGAAAACAATCTGGATATTTCCAAAACATTGACTTTAAAGTTATAAAACTACCTCTGCAGTAAATTTGATTAGGTTCTCCTAAAATATTAGTTATTGGGTTAGTGGGGTGTTATTATTGTATGAATGCAGAGTGTGTGAGTGTGTGTGTGTGTGTGTGTGTGTGTGTGTGTGTGTGTAGTGTCTGGTTAGTTAGTTTTGCCCCATAGTAGTTAGGTTATATGTGGGTTGTGCTTGTGTTGACAGTGGTTTTAGATAGGTGTGGAGTAAGATCAGCTTGGCTGATTTTTAGCTAGAAGGCAGTGGTTGCTAGTTTTCGGAGCAGCAGGATGTGTTTGCAGAGAGCTTCGTCAGTTGGGTGCTACTATCCCACCAAGCTTAGGGCCCTCCACCCTCTCAATTGACTCCCATTACCGGTGGAGATATTTAGGCATTGTTGCACCTTGGAAATAGCGAGGGGGCATCAGAGAGTGAGGGGCCCATGCCTAATGGGGGTGTGGAACAGAGCAGATGGATTGGGGCGTGGAGTCAAGAAGATGTCCTGGGACAACATGGGCCCAGGAGAGGGGTCCATCTCTGCCTGGTTCCCATACCCAAGGGCTCCACTTCTTGTGGCAAATAGTACAGTCAGCCTTGACTGCCCATCCTGCTTGGGCTGTGTTATGCAATGCTAGGTCAATTAAAAACAAGACAGCAGTGATTGCTGATCTTGTTGGAACATCAGACTTGGTATGCATCACTGAGACCTGTCTGGATGAGAATGCTGGTCCCATATTGGAGTCAGTGGTTCCAGATGGGTACTCAGTGATACACCACCCAAGGCTGGATCATAGGGGTGGGGTTGTAGCCAATTGTTTTAAGATGGAACTGGGCCTTGTGGATGTGCCAGCTGGGGTCACTAGATCCTTTGAGTGTATCATGGGCACAGGTCTGGGCTTCAGGATACTTCTCATCTACTGTCCACTTGGGGAGCAAGATGGATTCTGCAGGAAGTCACAGACTTCATCGTTGACATGGTACTGGAGTCTCCCAGATGGTTGGTGCTGGGGAATTTCAATGCCTGGGTCGATGATGAACTCTTGCATTTTGGTCAAGACTTCCTCCAACTGATGATCCCATTGGGCTTTACACAAGTGGTTACTTCTGTGAGCCATAGACAAGGTCATTCTTTGGATCTAATGTTCCTACTGGGGATGGAGATCTCCGACGTGGTGGTGGAATCCATCAGGTGGTCTGATCACCACACTTCAGTTTCGTGGCTCCCCCCAATAGACCTGCCCCTATGGAGATGGTCCAGTACCGCCCTTTACGGGGGTTCACCCCTGATGGTCTTATGGCGGTGCTGGACGTATCAGGGACATGGAATGTTATCTTAGATACAGGGGATCTGCTTCTAACCTATAATAAGGCAGTGGCAGCTGCTCTGGATTCCATAGCTCCTGTCCAGGTTCACCCCCTCACCCTTGGCCCTCGGTCCCCTTGGTTTGATGGGACTTTGAGGGAGCTGAGGAGACTGATGAGAAGGTTGGAGTGATGCTGGCGGAAAACCAGTCTGACTGATGACAAGCTTAGATTGATGTCCCATTATAAGGACTATCAATTGGTGGTCTCCCATAAGAAGGCAGAGTTCCTGTCCAGGGAGATTGCTACTGCACAAAATCGACTGGCTCAGCTCTTCCATACTATGGACAGGCTGTGCAGTCCAGTCTGTCTCCAGAATTGAGGAGCTTTTCCACAGAATAAGTGGGATGAGTTTGCTTGATTTTTCATGGATAAGATTGCCACCATCAGGTCTGAGATCTGTACAACTCACATAAACAGGCATGGCTGTGATCGGTGGGAGATTAGAGGCACCCAGTTTATCTGGTCTGACTTTGACTGGTTGGTGATTGTGGACGTCATGAAGATTATCCAGGATTTGTGACCTACTTACTGTAGTTTGGACCCAGGTCCAGCATGCCTCCTGGTGGGGTGCGTGGAGGTAATCAGACCGGCCATCGCTGAGACAGTTGGGTGTTCATTGGAGGCTGGGGTATTTCCAGACACCCTGAAGGAGATGGTGGTATGCCGGCTTCTGAAAAAATCTTCTCTCGACCCTGGCTGTCTTGCCAACTACAGGCCTGGCTCTACCCTGCCTTTTGTGGGCAAGTTTATTGAGAAGGCGGTCAGGTTACAGCTCAAGGATCATCTTATAACCCACGATGTGTATGATCCTCTCCAGTCCAGTTTAAGGAAGAGACACAGTACTGAGATGACGTTGATTCAGATACTTAATGATCTTCTTATAGTAAGAGATCAGAAGAGCCATCCATCTTGGTTCTCCTTGACCTCTTTGTGGCATTTGATACTGTGGACCATGGTATTACTGGAGTGCCTGTGGCTGATCTGTGATCTGTCTGTGACAGTCCTCAGATGGTTTCAATCCTTCCTCATGGACAGGACTCAGAGAGTGGAATCTGGATTTTTCCTCAGCTCCTCTCCCCTGCCACGTGGGGTGCCTGAGGCTCTATGCTTTCACCCATGTTGTTCTCAGTCTATATGCTGTCATTGGCTGACAATATAAGGCAGTATGGGCTGAGTTTTTACTGCAATGCAGATGATACTCAGCTGTACATGTCATTTGTGTCTGAGAAGACTGACTCTGTTTCAGTTTTTAACAACTGCATCTCTGAGATCCAGGACTGGATGGGTGCCAACTGGCATAGGTTGAATCAGGATAAGACCAAGGTTTTGATTGTGGACCCAGATCATCGGATAGAGGGGTTGTCTGCTGGGCAGCTATCCAGGCTGTGGCTGGGGTGTAGCCAGCTGATGACCTCTGACCAGGTGCGAAATCTGGGCGTTATGCATGATGGTGGGCTGACACTTGAGTCTCAGGTGTCAGCCGTCATCAAGACCTCTTTTTACCATCTGAGGAATATCACCCAGATAAAACATCTGGTCCAGCATGATGATCTTCCAATGTTAGTCTCGCCTTTGTGACCTCCCACCTAGACTACTGCAACACCCTATACCTTTGGCTATTGGAGGTGGACCTCTGCCACCTGCAGCTGGTGCAGAATGTGGCTGCCAAGTTGTTGACTGGCTTATCAAAATCTTGCCATGTCACTCTTGTGCTCCACGGTCTGCATTGGCTGCTGGCTCAGTGAAGGATCACCTTCAAGATCAGATTACTGATCTATAAGGCCCTCACAGACTGGGACCATGGTATTTTGCAAGATCTCCTTTGCACCACCACCATCTCTGCCTCTCCACCCCACCGATGAGGATTGCTAGAGATTCCAGGGTCTGTTTGAAACCTCAGGAGCTAGATCTTTTGCTTGTGCAGCCCCAACCCTGTGGTATTCTCTACTCATAGGATCAGAGAGTGCCTGACTGCTGAGGCTTTTAAATCAGCCTTAAAGACTTATTTATTTAACCTGGCTTTTCCAGACTCTCGAAATTTCTGCTGCCTGCGATTAATGGTTTTATGATTATCGTTTTTGCTTAATTTATGTTTTTACTGTTTTTTCTATATGTACAATGCTATGATCTGGCTTTGGAATAGTGTTTAACAAACAAAGTTTGCTTTGCTCTTCTTTGTGGCTATTGCTGCATTCGGTGGAGTGTGTATCGTCATTTTTGATTTACAGTGATGTGCACTCATTGTGATGGCAATCACAGTTTTGAAGTCACTGTTATTATATAGAACCATTGTCCATCTTGTGCTCTGTCCCTTTGGTTTTCACAAGATCTCCTTCATTTTTCCCAAGCCTGCTTATTTTCTAGTTTTTCCAATTTTTTTGCAGGCTTAGTGAGCCCCCCCCTTCCTAGTATCATTCTATACCTTTTCATGAACTCATGCCTTTCAGCTTCCCTCCATGCTTCTAGCCCCCAGTTCAGGGGGAGTCCTAGCTAGAATCCCCACTTCTTGACCCTTCTCAGTGATATACCTAGCCTCAGCCTCTCCTGTAATCCGTTTAATTGTCCAACCAGTGTAGACATAAAATGTCTGTCCCAACGCACTGCTGCACTCTCTTGTTTGGTGAAGGTCATCACCTTTGAAGAACCTACTGTCCCAGTAGCCACACAAGTCCACCATAAAATGGTACCCTCCTCCTAACATCATCTCTTTAATCACCCATTAAAGTCCTCGGTCTCCTTCTTCCTCACTCTATCCTTCACATTCCCTAAACCCACAACGGAAGGACCTCAGAAAAGACCAGGGAAGCCTAGTATGACTTCAATTTGTTTCCAGCCTTTGAAAATTCTGCTTCACTGTCTCTATTGGCTGGTTTGCCAGACTGTTAGTACCTCAGTGTACCAGCACATCCTGCTCCCACACATTCTCCTCTAACATCCTCCCTGTGCTGTCCATATCCTCTATAGCTCATACTCCAGAAAGGCATCTGACCTTCCCCTTTCCTTTCACCCTCTAACCACCACCTTCTTCACCCTGCTAACCATTGAGTCCCCTACTACTAAGATACTCCCTATTAATTTTCTCTTGTTGTCACCACTGGATGCCATCAAGCCTGCTTTTTTCCAAGTGACTCAGAGCCCCTCCCCCCCCCATTTCAGAATCAGGCACCTGTGTATCCTCCAGGTGAGCAAAGCAATTTATCAGAAATTTTTTAGTTTGGTCAACCACCATGTTACTGCCCCTGTATGCCTTTCCCCCTCCCCCACCCCCAACCTTCCAGGGCCAGTGGGCCTTTGGGAGAGTATAGGTGTGGGGTGTCTGCACCAGGCAGTTGGTATCACAGCTGAGGTGTCTACATTCCTGTGGCTACCACTTGAGCATAGAGCTCCCCAAGGTCCTGCATATGGAGCAGTGTCTCTTCCTCCAAAGTGTAATGCTTGAGATGAGCATCGCACAGTCACTGCAGCTGACTGCCCCACCCATCATACCTATGCTCCATATTGTTAGCTATCTCCTTACACACAATAACTGCTGGACTGCTGGCACTACTTTTTCTACTTCTAGTTGGCTATTACTCTTTAACTTGGACCCAAACTAGCCTTCCCTACATAGGAAGATTAGCCTACAGTACTGCTTTACACAGTTACTTCCCTGATACATCTTTGGATGCCTTCTTTATACCCATGCCATAGATAGGTAGTTAATAATGCTACCCTTATACCCCTACCCTAGGTAGGTACTTACTTAGCTCTGGCTACTAGTTACTACAGTTTCAATGCTGTAAGTGTACACACTCAAACATAAATGTGCACACTCAAATGTAAATGTATACTCTCAAATGTAAATGTGCACACCCAAACATAAACTTACACATTCAAATGCAATGCTGCTGTACCTCAGATAGAGAATTACTATGATTCCTTTCAGAAACTGACCTGCTTACAACTTATAGCTTACCGAATCCTGCACTGGCAAAGTCCACTGTGGGCATGCAGGCAACCTACAGATAGTCTGCAGCTACCTCTTATACAGATGTCACACGCCTACTCTGTGACACTCATACAATGGGACACTGGCAGTTGTGGGGCTTAAACCCTCTGTCTCTTCTAAGTCTGCTTCGGCTCCTCTCATAATCAAACATCTGATTCACAGCTTGTAAGTAGCCACTTAGCCCACAACAGACTGCAAATATTCCCCCAGCTAGGTCCCCTCCTTGGCTAATCAGAGTTACAGAAATAAAAATTAAAAAATAGACCCAAAAAATTGAATTTAAAAAAACACTGACTTCTGTCTACTCACTCACATACGCAAACTCTTAAAGTATTTAAATAAATTACCTTTTCTGCTTAGGTTACCTGGCCTGTTCTCCCTTAATCTAAGCTCTGGCAGACCAAGACCAAAGAGGAGGGAGCCTTCTAGATGATTCCACCATGGGGTGGGGTTAACTAATCAGGTATTAGGAGCAGATTGGAGTTTTGGGGGAGTTTGACAATGCTAAAGTGATCCTGATATCCCTTACAGAAATAATTACATGAAATGGTTTCATGCTGCACTCATAAAACTACCCAAGTGATATGCATGCTGCAAGTATGATATAAACGTTAAATTGGAACCAATTGCATGCATATAGCATGCATGCAGCAAGCAAGTGTGGAAACCATGATTTGTATCTTAAATTGGGAATGACTGCATGCATGTGGCATGAATGCAAAAAGCAAGTGATCACCGATAACTGCACATGTAAAAGTTAAGTGACTTGCTCAGGATCACACCACACACAAGTCGGGGCTGATGAGATTCAAACTTAGGTGTTCATGTCTCCAAGTCTCCTGAGTTGCAGTTCAGTGCCTTTAACCACTAAACCATATTGTCTGCACTAGGGTTGTTAGAACTAGTTCTAAGAAGATATGAACCCTGCTCGAACTCTGGTGTTCGAGTTCTAAATTAGAAGTCGAACACTAGAGGGTTCGCAAAAGGGTTCGACTTTTTTTTTTTTTTGCTGTTTTCTTGCCCTGTATGACCTGCTGCGGTGCCCCCCCCCCACTGTGAAGTAAGAATCCCCGGGCGCGCCACACCTATTGGTGTCCTTTTTGAAATGTCACCTGTTTTAAAGTTAAGTCAATGCGTGCGTGCGTGAAAGCGTGAATGTGATTGGGCAGCAGGCTCGAGGAATCAAGGTGGCGACAAGGTGAGGGGTCGGCACGAGTGAGCAGTTGATCGAGGGACTTGCCAAGAGAATATGCTTCTGAGCAAGAGCAAAGAAAAATGTGGGCTAATCAGAAGGTGCCAAGGTCTAAGGAGGAGGACATCCATTGGACAGGTCAGTCAACAGTGCTATTTGTAGCTGGAGAGTCGGAGACCCAGAGTGACGGTTGGCGAGAGTGAGAATTCAGTAGGTACAACCGTTTTGGTGCAAATGCCATAACAGATGTGAGATCACCGCGAAGCTCCCTAAAGTTTATTTTGTGTCTTTGGGGAGCCTGGAGTGTCTCACACTTGCATAGGCACATGTCATTTTCCCTCCCTGGTTTTAAAAAGGATTTTTAAATATAGTATGTACTCTGAGTGGCACTGGCTCTCCAAGCCTATCTCTGAGGCTCAGGCCCCAACTGGGTCTGAAATTGGAGACAGTGGGGCCTACTGGGGTGGGTTGGGTTCCACTTTAAAGAGGGCTTCCTGATGGCTTCTGCATTATCTGCTCCGTGTTCCTGGTAACAGTGGAAAATAGCGGATGAAATTCCTGTTCTGGCAGGGTCCTGTGACCTTGAGAAAAGGTCCTGTGTATTCTGTGGAAGACCAGGGCAGTGGTGGCCAAGGGTATGAACCCCAGGGGTAAGGGATGGACTTAGTATCTGGTAAGCCACTGTTGCTGTGCCCATAAATGTTGCTAACTCAGGGCAAGGGCAGACCACAGAAGGCAGTGTTACCTCGTAGTTTGTATGTGTTTTGCTAGGATATACACCTTTGCTATCCTCTGCCAGAGGCACTGATTGCTCTTTCTGTGCCTAACAGGGCTGGGTACACCCCAATATCCTCCATTCCCTTAGTAATGCCACCTGTCTAAGCTACTCCACACCTTGGGGGCTTACTACAAGCTACCTTGTTCTCCTCCTGTGGTTCGACCTGTTAGGGTAACTGGCAGCTGGTGTCTGCCCTCATGGGTGTGTCCTTCTGGCTCATCTGTAATAAAAGGGGTGTTGGTAGAGAGTTCGAGAGGCCAACGGTGACATCTGTGCACAAGTGTGGGGACAGGGTTCGAACCTCGGCCTGGGGAGTTGCGGCCTTCACTTTTCGGTGCTGCTCTGCGCTGGGTTCCTGTTAGGGTGGTTGGCAAGGAAAGTGACCCCCTTTTCAATTATTTAAGGAAGCTGTGGCCCAGAGGATTTATACTGGTGGCCCACCCTGTGCTCTGCGGCACTGAGGTGGGATGGGGCCTGTTCCAAATTTGGTGTTGGATTGGCAGTGGGGGCACTGTGGCAGTGGCACAGCTGCATTGTGGTCATCCTGGTGGTGGCAACACCGGGGGGGGGGCAGTGTCCATCTTTCATCCATCTATGATCTATCTATGAATCTGGTTATCTTTCTATCTGTGTAATGCAGTGAAATTATTTTTACTGTTTTTTTCTCTTCTGTTGTAGCTAGGGTTTGTTGCTGGTACCTCCTGTCCACCTGCATAGTAACCCCCATTCAACTGCTTGCCCAGCCGATCCCTCACTCAACTCAGTTGCCTCCTGTTCCCCCTCACCATGCATGGACTCAAACTCTCTACCATCTGCAAACATGATTGTTTCTTCTCTTTAATAATACTCTACCACCACATGTCACAGCAGCTGCTTTTAATATTTATTTGTCCTGCCCGGAAACCAACAGAACTGCCAAACTTGTACTTTTTATTTATCTCCTTCCTGTATTGGCTAGAATTAACCCCACACCCACCATGATAGAAACAGTTTATTTTCACAGTACTGCCTCTTCAGGAAGCACTGGCCTAGCTATGCATTCAGTTTTTTTTTTGGAACCAGCCACAACACTAAAATGATAGCTTTCTTGAAATGTTAATCCTAGAGGTTAGTATAACAAGGAGGAGGCGGCAGTATAGCGCAGTGGTTTAAGGCTCCGAGCTGCAAACCTAGAGACCTGGGTTTGAATTTCATAGCCCTACTTGCATACTGTGTGACCCTGAGCAAGTCATTTAACTTCCTTGTGCTCCCAGGTCGCACCTGTAAGCAAGCTTTCAGCTTACACTCCTGGTTTAAAAAAGAGTTTTGAATGAGCTTGGTACATCCAGCATACCTGGGTTTGATTCTCACAATCTCCACTTGCATATGGTGTGACTCTGAGCAAGTCACTTAACCACCCCAGTGCTCCTGGGTCACTCCTGAAAACAAGTACCTATGCCTAGTGGGCCTTACCTTGTCATCAAAGAATAACAAAACAAAATGAAGGCACCAAAGAACAAAAGCTTTTGCTGTGATGTCCACCACATAGCTTCTGGTTTGCACTCTCTCCCCAGTTATGGATGCCAACCTGCACACACACAAAGCAGTGATTTCTTTTTTTTTAGCTACCCTTGTTCAGGATTGTAGTCCTCTCATAGTCACTCGGAGGCTGCCAGCAGCAAACCTCAGAGAGCAGTAAGCACTAAAAATTTCCCCTTAGGTATGAATCACAGATGCAGTTCAGTGCTGAGCAGATCCATTGCAGTCATGCTGGTTTATGTGACAGTAAAGCGTGCAATTTTCTTCTGTTCTGTGATAACTTCTTGGACTGGGAGTGCAGACATTTCTTGCTGTAAATTTCAGTACCTTCAAAATAGAAAACAAAATACATTCTTGTACATACATTAACAGTATGGCTGGTATGATGGGGCTGATTGTTTTGGCTATTCTATTGCTGAATTGGTTGAGCTTTGAAGCTTGCAGTTTTGCATCATGCCTTGAACATAGGCAGAAAAAGGCTCGAAATTGCCTGTCATAGAATACAGTACAGCCAAAGTAATACTTTAAAGAGATGGCACACTGACAGAAATTAGCAACTTTTAAAAGTAATCAACTGTCACTTTTATATTTGAAGTACTTTTTATCCTCCTGTTTGGAAGTATTCAGTGGTTAAACTGGGAATGTTTAGGTGGGGAGCTCTCACATCTCGGTGGTGAAACTGTCATTTCTAGGTGGTTGGGGTTTCCTAGAAGTCTGTAAGGAAAGATGACAGAAGTGGTGGAGCTGTCATACGTTTTTCCCAGAGGTTGCAGAACTGAGTTTATTTATTTATTTAACCCTAGAAGAATTTCTAACTGAAAGTGCAAGTATGGTGTATGGAACAGTACTCAACTGCTCAAAGACCTGGCAACCCATGTAGTCAGTAAAGCCTCTTTTAACATGAATTGCAGCACCTTGATATTTTTGGGACTCAAACCACTGACCCTGATCCTGGTGCCAGGGATGCATGCTGCAGCAGAGCACTGCCCACGCACTGCTCAGCTCGGGATGGAAAGAATCACACTTATTGCACAAGCGCTCAAAGTCACACTCACCGCCTCCATGTCCATGTGGTGATTCTTGTGGAGATGCACTCCAGGAATGGGGAAGGGGGGTACTTCACACAGGGTCCAGGTGTGTGATTTTTAAGGGGGTGGAGGATGAGGCTTGCAAGCTATATGGGGTAAATTGTCTTGCTATGCTTTGCATGGAGTCTTGATTTGGGGTGCAGTTGTGGTTTGTTTTTCCTGGATTTTTTGGAGGTGGGGTCAGGGCTGTGGATTGCACATAATTCAAAGGGTGCCTTGCTATGCTTAATTGCTTCTGGTCCAGTTTTAGGGAAGGTGTTGTGGTTTTCACAGATCCTGGTTATTTGGGGGGTACACTGTATAGAGAGTCAGTGTGTTGGCATGTGTGTTGCCTCTAGGGTGTGTGGGGATTGCATGGGCCATTGGGTGTGTTCAGGTTGCACTTGCCCTTGTTAGGGTATAGAGTGTGCAGTATCTTGGTGTGTGCGTGTGTGTGTGTGTGTGTGTGTGTGTGTGTGTGTGTTGCATTACATTGAATCCTGGCTGGGTGAAGGTAAGGATTTGTGTGAGCATGTGTGCATACACACTTTGCATGACTCCTAGCTGTGGGCAGTGCACATTGACATTGCACTGTTTCCTGGTTTGGTTTGTGTGTATGCATGTACATTGCATGTCTTTCCGAATAGGTGGTGGTGAGTTCTTTGCATGTGCCCAGGCTGGAGTTGGCTGTGCCTCCTTTACAGCCCTGCTGTGTGCCCTTTGACTGCACTGCACCCTACCCAGTGTGTGTGTGACTGTGTGCAGCTCAGCAGCCAGTTGTGTGGTGGTATCCTTAAATATATTAAAAGCAAGTGAGGGGCTCAATTCACTCCTGGTAAAAACTACAATCCAGTGCCTGCAGATAAAGGACCTGAAGCAAGAAAACATAAGAGTAAAATTGCCCAAACAAAACTGAAGCACTCGACTGAAAGCTTAAATGCTACATGTGGGATTAGCTTTCAGAGCACTTTAACAAAGGACGATGAACTGGTAAGATTGCCTCTTGTTTTTATACGTTTGAAGCTCAATTTAAGCTTTAGGTTGAGTCAAGTGCTGCAGTTTTGTTTGTTTTGGAAATTTTGCCCTTTTGCCCTTTTGTTTTGTTTCCTCCTTAAATACATGCCAGAAGTATATTTCCTTGTTGGGAGGAGAGACAGAAAATATCCCTTTCACTGTGTTGTGTGACCCCATCTCCTACGTTGTGTACTGGCCAGCTTATCCTGCTGTGTGCCCTTTGACTGCTGCACCATAACTAATACATCAAAGTCACACACGATCATTTTCTCTCCTCTTATACTAAACAGATTTTATCTCTTTTTCACATGTATTTCATTATTATCTTCATTATTGAGCACAATTAAAAATAGGGTTCGAGTTCTAAAAGTTCTAAAAAGATTAGAACCCTAGAACATTTTCAAAGGTTCTAGACTAGAACTAGAACCCAGAACTTCAGAGGGTTCTGACAACCCTAGTCTGCACACATATGGCTCGATTGTACTTCAATATATACTGTATCTGAATACATCTGCATACATGCAGCATGCTTGTAGCCACTGTTATGCTTTTCAGTTTTCTTCTCTCCCTCATCTCATTTTCACAGTTGAAATGTAGCACACATACCAATGGAAACACATGTGTTTTTTTTCCACTCCCAATGCTCAATCTTACCCACAAAACCACTTAATTACTTCTGTCTGGCCTGTACTCCTACTATTTTCTCTCCATAATTTTGAATGCTTCCACACAAACACAAAAGTACCAATAACTCAACACCCACACACACCCACATAGCCAGTCCCCCCATGCACACACACTGTAGCAGATATGACCATGCTGCTACAGATAACCCATCAAGTATAGGTATAAGTAAAAAGTCTCTTATTTGAGCACTAGGGAGCCAGAGGCAGGAGTCTTTAGAGATGATGTCCATGGGTCATAGTGCTGGGGCGTTGCCAAATGAATGGAGTTATTTTTCTTTTACTATTTTATATATTATGATGGTGAGTTGAGAATAATAAAGGCCACTGTTCTACTAACAAGGCCCTTGTTAGAAGAGCAGTAGCCTTCATTAATCTCCAACTCTCCATCAATAATGTATAAAATAGTAATAAAAAAAACCTCCATTCATTTCAATGGTGCATACTCCTGCAGTCTCCTGTGCCCTTTGTCATAATGTACCTGAGCATGGGGATGTGGAGGTCAGCTTCACTGGGGGGTGGGGAGGCATAAGCCTGACTATAGTGGGGCTGCAATAGTCTGTGCATACCATACGGCTCAACTGTCCGTGAACACAAGGGACAGCTCCAGAATGTCTGTAACATCTCTAAAAGGTACAATTTATTCATTTTGACTGAAATGTGATGGCAAATCAGGAAAAATTCAAATGTATAAGATTCAGCTATCTATACACTGAAGCAGCGCATCAGATTTGGGCTTAAACTCACCCAGTTACTAACCAATTTTTTTCCTGGCTGAAGTTCTGCGCCCCCCAAAAAAAAAAAAGAGCATTGTCTCAATTTTTCTTCCAAATCCATTCCATTCAATACCCATCCCCAATGGGTCATGAAGCTGCCCAAAGGTGAAGAAATGTGAAAAACACATCAATATTTCAGTCCTTCTTCCTTCCCCAATCCCCCTGTAATAAAAATTATTTACTTTTATTTACATGGCCATATGGCCAGAACCTGCAGCCTGGCATAGTATGCCACCAGCCCAGTTTTCAGTAAACTCCCCCTCTCTCCTTCCGCCAGAAGCTGGATGCTAGAATCGACCATCCTAGGTCCCCAACATGGTCCGCGACCAAGTCACCTCACCAACAAAACCCACCCAACCTGGGTTGCTTGCTTCTTGCTTGGTTGCTGCTGTGGCTACTGCCGCACTGCACTGATCAAGGCCTATGAAGGCCACCCACACTGCTGTCACCACTGCTGCTTGCTGCCAAGCCAAGCTTGCTGCCATGGGGGTCTGTGCTATTTTTTTTTTTGCAAGGTGAGCCTAGTAGAGTAAGTAGGTAGCCTAGTCTTGAGTTAACTTCTGGCTCACCCTCTGCCCCTTCAGCCACCAGGGGAGACAGAGACTCATTAGGAGTAGAACAACAAAAATATGATTCTACAACACTGCTATTGAGAGTTCAGTGCTTACTGGCTCCTCCAAACTGTAGTGTACAGTTTGTCTACTCTGTGGTGGGAAAGAGAGTGTCGCACTTGCTAGGCTCATTCACTCTTTCTTGGCTGGAGCTCATCCACCTCACATGTGATCGTGACGCCGCTAGTAGGTGGAGAGAGTGGACAACATAATATGGACACAGTCGAGTCTGGAGAGTACCTGCAACATGAACACACACAGGCCAGGTAGGCACTTATTGTGCAAAAGATTAAATCCAAATTTAAAGCCATTATTGCCTTACCATAAGAACAACCTAAGCACAAATATGGGGGGGGGGCAACTACCCCCTTTGCCCTACCTAAATTGCACCCCTGCTTAATGGTAGAAATTCATTCTCAGGTGCTAATGCAATGGTTTCCATTGTGTCCTGAGTTACTGTATCTCCATGTTTCATGATGTGTCCTGATCATCATGTGGGTTAGTGTCCATCACTGTCCCTCATTTTGGGTGTCCATGGCCCTCATTTCAGTGACAAAATGTGAGGTTTGGTGCATGCTTCCAAGACCCTACTCAGCACAAAGAGTGCTGAAAGTGGCCATAGTGTATATGCTCAATACAGAATGACAAAGGGAAATAAAGTAGATGAAACAGTCACGGAGAAACACATTTGTAGCACTAAATATGCATAAGGGATTTCCATGGTCCAAAACAAAAAGGATAGGCTTCACAACACAGAGGCCCCTCTTCGTACATCTTGAATGGGAGATGTTGACTGGTTATATAGATGATGGCCTGTCCCAGGGGGGTGGGGATGGATGATAGGGGTTTCTGGAGCACAAGGGATGGGAGGGCCTCGGCACCCAACTAAGGATCTACGGTTCGAGCAGACTCGATAGAACGTAAGGCCTAATCTGCTGGCAAATAGTATGTTAGTATATCCTAGGCTTTTAATGCAGTAAGCAAACAATACTTTACAAATTAATGGTGATTTAATGACAAAAATCAAAAGCCATTAAACAACTTGCAAAAGGATCAGAATTAATGAGTTTAGCTTATTTGTATGAGAATTCAAATAAAAATTTATTTTAATGACTCTAATTGCTATCAGCAGTATAAGAAATAGAAACCTATGTGTTTTTAGATGAGATTTGCACCAGCTTAGCTGCTGTACACATGGCAAGTGTGCAGCATATGAACCTGATGTGATGTTTAAATGATGTTCACACCAGCTTTACTGCTGCACTCATGTCAAGCATGCAACATGCAAACCTGATGTAATTTTAGAAGATGTTCACACCAGCTTACCTGCTGCGCACATGTCAAGCTTGCAGCATGCAAACCTGATTTGCTTTTTATACCTGGTTCGCAGAGGTTCACTTTGTGTATGCGAACCACAAGCAAACATTGTACAATTAGGCATGTGGCATGTATTCTGCATGTACACAGCACACTTTTGGTTCTGTGAGGGATGGGGTTTCCAACCTGATGATAAAACCAATAGAAAAAAGAAGAAACAAGAAATTTTGTATAATAATCCTGATTGTGGCAAAATAGTGATAGCATGTACACGGTTGATCCTTCCCTAATCCACCAACCTTAAGAGACTGTCTCCGGAATCTAGCAACAATTCAACAAATAGAAAGCATTACACATATGATTTGCCCCTACTTCAAACCTTTTCTGCTTAAATGGTCACTTGGCTAATTCACCCTGAGGCCACTATGTTGATGGAACATTGGCCAACAATCCTTATCTACAAAATGCATTTATGATTTTGGTGTTTAACATAGCACAACTCCTCCCTTTACTATTCCTAATATGTACCCCAGTTCACATGTAACCCCCAGCTGGTATGCCGTTTGTTTCTGACAGCTCTACCAGGTGGGCTAGGTTCGGGGGAGGTTTATGTCACTTGGCACATAGGTTAGGTTTGGGTACTCTGCACAGGGGCACCTAAGTAACTCCGAACACAGGAAGCAATAACTGTAATGTCCAATACCAGAAGTGGGATTCTAAAGTGTGGCTTTTATTCACATCCAAACAGAATAAACAAAGCATAGATGGACCCCCACAGGGCTACACTCCTGGTAATGCAGATTAAAAGAGACCAGAACACATCCTCATCACTTTAGCCATCAGGCTGTACAACACACTGGGCACACAGCCCAGACTTGTACGCTGCTTTGGGTTACACAGCCCAAACTCGCACACTGGTCAGGGTTTTCCTGGCTCGGCCCCTTGCCAGCCACTTGACACCTTCCATACTTCATAGAAACATTTTCTGGTGGCTCCCAAACCACCTAACAGCACCACTGCTCCATCAGGGAATCTTGCTTTTAATCCCACGTCTGGGTACTTTCCTTAGGCACTGGCCAAGTACCTAAGAGAAAGCAAAAGGTGTCTCAGAGCAAATCCATAGAGGTGAATTTGGTTACTACTGATTGGGGGTCTCCCACCTCTTGCTCCCACAATTCATACCCAGCCATTTCTCTGGACAGTAAACACCTCATCCTTTAGCACTTTGCAATGTAAATTTTTGCTAAATGTATTTCACATTCCATCTACTTGTCTTGCTTCCCATTTGTGCTGGACTTGAACATACTTAAATTAAGTGGTATTGTCCATTACTCTAGACCCCCCACAGGTTAAGCAGTCCAGTCCCCACAGTCTTTCTTTCCATTTGTGCTGGCCTTGAACATACTTATTAGTGGCAATGTCCATTACTCTAGACCCCACACTGAGTTAAGCAGTCCAATCCCCACATTCTTCCAACTGCACTTGGCTGTCTTTTCCTGACCCCACAGTAACAGTGCCTTTAGATCTCATTCTGTTCAGGTGAAAACACTTGGCCGTTTTTCAGAGCGAACTCACCCTTTGGTTGCAGGTGCCCCACAGGTGTTTCCTCCACAAGGAATCTTCATCTCAGAACTTCTGATGCCTCAGCACAACACAAACAGGCAGCTTCTTTCCACTAGCCAGACCCAGGGATTTGTCCCTGGAAAACAGGCAGACTTCTCTTCCCCATCCCCTCAGGGATGGGGCTCTGAACCATTGAGAGCAGTCTCAACCACTTGATTACCAGTTGCTGTATTTCTCTCAGGTGGAAACACACACCTTAACCAAAAGTAGCTCTGAAACAGAGCTTAAAGCTCTGAGAGCCTGCATACACTCTGCTGCACTACAGTCTCTCTCTGACTGCACACAGACTGGCTTCAAATTCCCCAACATTCTACTTCTAACCTCCAACTGCAACATTCCAGTGTGGCTTATGCAGCTGTGACAGTTCTAAAATGATGTCATCCCTCAGTCTCAGCTGAGACAGAAAACAGAGTAAGACAGTGTGAAATCCATTTAACTGGAGTTTCACAAGCTGCCTTCCCTTCCTACTACTAGGTCTTACTGGGATTCTAGTAACCCTGGGTAACAGGGTGGTTACGCACAATTTACTTAGGTTTTGTACTGTAATATGAGTATACCGCAACCAGTTGCAGGGGTAGTTATTTCAGCATGTAAAACACCAAAATCTGGCACTCACCACTTCTTTACTGAACTGAGTACTGGGACTCCTCTGCTGTGGCAGGACTACCAGACAGTGGAGCATGAAGCTCCAACAAGGGCTTCAGGCAGGAGCCAATCATTGCAAAGTCCAAGCCTCTGGCTGCCCAAGCAACAATCTGAGGCAAGGCACTGGAAAGACCAGGAAGATAGGGGCTTTAACACCCCACGGCAGTCTCAGTGTCCCCAGCACCACAGCAGAACAGCACCAAGCAGAATCCACCAGAAGGGTCCACTAACAGAGCAGCTGTACCCTCTGCTTGGTGGCAGGGCTACTAAACAGCAGAGCTTGAAGTTTCCAACAATGGCTCCAGGTGGGAGCCAATCAGCACAATGACCACATCTCCAGCCATCTACACAACCAAATGGGGGCAAGGGACTGGAGAGACCAAGAAGACCAGGGATTTAAAACCCCACAGCAGTCCCCATGTCCTCAGCAACACAGCACAACAGTGCAAAGCAGAATCCGCCAGAGGAGGTCTGCAAACAGAGTAGTGGGACCCCGTGTGATTAGTAGCAGGGTTACTAAACAGTGGAGCTTGAAGTCTCGACAAGAGCTCCAGGCAAGTGCCAGTCAGTGCAAAGACTGCACTTCTGGCCATCTAGGCAATAGATTGGAGGCAAGAGACAAGGAAGAGCTGGGATTTAAAACCCCGCGGCAGTCTACAGACCTCACAGCACCATAGCACAACAGCATAGTCTGAGGTAAGGCATTGAAAAGAGCAGGAAGATAGAGGATTTAAAACCCTGCAGCACTGGCCCACCAGCACAGTGGTAGGGCTACTGCTTGTGTCACCAGTGACCTGGGTTCGGGAAAGGACTCGAGCTGCTGGAGGGTCGGCTAGAGGGAGGAGGACTGAGCACCCACAGGCCGCTCTCCTCCTCTGGGGTGCATGTCCCACTGCTCTACCACCACCTGGGTGACCACGGGTGGAAGTGCTGTGGACTGAAGAAAGAAGGAGGAGGAACATTGGCTGGGGGCCAGACTGCTCACACGTCTCAATTTGAGCCACCCCTAGGCTCCCCTAGTGTACCAACATTCTGTGGGAAGGGCCAGAGAAACAGAAAAAAACCACAGTGCTCCCTGTAGACGGAGCTCCAGGCCCTGATCCTGGTGCCTCTGCCAGCGCCTGATGACAGCATCTCCCCAACGAAAGACAGACATGTTGGGATGCCAAGGGGGGTCCCATCCTGTACCCGCTTGGGAGGGTACAACCAGGGCCCCTACTTTTCTGCGGCACAGTGGGACCAAGTTCTGCGGCAAGACTACCATTTGCCGCAGAACTTCTGTGGCGGTGGCTTGTAATTTCTGTGGAAGTTCTGCGGCACTAACAAACTACCACATCACAGTGTCAGCTTGTCATCCTGACTTCACTTTCATGGCAGTAGTTATAGCAATCAGGATGGTGGAAAGCACAGTAACACTAGTTCAAAAAATAATAGACTTATAAAAATAATTTTATACCTAAAAAGGCAAAACAAATGTCTCTCCCTTAAGGTCCTAGCCTGTTGCATAAATGACATATGCAGAGGGGATCTTATGTGATAAATAAGGTATTTCTATATGCATGCTATCTATGCCACTAATGAGGTTTCCACTAGCTATCACTTACATATTTGTAGTTGCTTTCTACACCACTCATGAGGTTCCCACTGTGTATCACTTATATATTTATCTGCAATCTGTAACATACATACAAATATGCGTGTGTGTGTGGTGAGAGAGACAGAGATACTGTGTGTGTGTATGTGAATATATATATATATATATATTGTATTTTTTTCATTCTATGAACTTGCATCCTCATTCATACAGGTCCCATTAGAAATGGAATAGAGGAGTTATTGCAAAACTCATTTTTCATGTCAACCTGCTTTCCCTGACACACTGCGTAACACCATCAGTCCATGACATGCATGTAAACCAACCTTGAGATAGAGCTCTCCGGCCCATCACAATGTGTTCACCATGTGACAGAACACTGCACCATACCTTCCCAGGCAGTGATGTATTCCACCAATCCTTGTGCTGCCCAGCTAGCTCCCAGAGCTAATCTCTGAACCTGAGTTGCCAGCACGGAAACACAGCATGCTACCCTCTAGCCCAACAGCTGTCCCTGCACACAACATTTCTCAATAACTTTTAGGTGATTCTATCAACCAATGACAATATGTAATCAATAACCCTGGCAAAAATGCGTACAGTGCAATTATTTATTTAACAGGTCTGTTCTTTCAACAGGTCTACACATTATTATATTTCACTTTTCTGGGCATAATTACATTATTTTTCTTAAAAATTTAGACCGTTAAATTCATTTTACCAGTTATTCATTTCAGATAGCGTCTCTATACCTTAAAGGCACAAATAGGTTTGTACAAAGTGAGGTATGGATTTAACAGGTTTGTGCTATTGACAAGGTTTTGTTTAAGTTGGTCCTAGTGCAACAATGTAAGACTGAAAATTGTATTAGGTTGTAGTGCAGGTTGAGCAAATATCACCATGCATGATGTGCTGTGCCACCGTCTCTGGCAGTGGGAGCTGTGGTAGATAAGGACTGTTCATTTCTTGTTGCAGAATGTAGCCATTTCATTAGCTAATGTATGATATCATAGCAATGATAATATCACATTCTGAACATATACGGGGGTTTTGGATATAAAAAGAGGGAAGGGAACCAGATTCTATGTATAAACAGAAATATTAATAAAAAATCACTAAGAAGAGTGAATTCTGCGGCACCGCAGAAGTTCTGTGGTAGACTGCAAGTTCTGTGCAAAATTCTGTGGCCGCAGAATTCTAGGGGCCTTGGGTACAACCAAAGCTCCTTGGGGGGGATGGACTGCACTGGCATCTGGCATGATGAGCAGGAATGTACAAGGCCACAAAAGGAGTCTCCTGAAGAAAGGGAAGCAAGGTGGTGAGAAGGGGGCATAAAGAAAGAATAAAAAAAAAAATCCTGCAGCAGTCTTCGTGTCCCCTAGCACCACAGTGCAACAGCACAGAGCAGATTCCACCAGTGGTGGTTCGCAAACAGAGCAGTGGGACCCCTCTGCTTTGTGGCAGGGCTTTCAAATAGCGGAGCTTGAAGCTCCGACAAGGACTCCACACCTGCAGCCATCCAGGCAACCAATATGAGTCAAGGTAATAGAGAGACCAGGAAGACTGGGGATTTAAAACCCAATGTCAGTCCCTTGGTCCAACAGCACCACAGCATAACAGGGCAGAACAGAATCCACCAGAGGGGGTCCACAAACAGAGCAGCGTGACCCCTCTGCTCTGTGGCAGGACTACCAAACAGCAGAGCTATGCCAGCAGGCAGCCAAGGAGTAAGCATGGGAGAAGAAGGCATACCTGATGAAGGAGGTGGGAGTCCTGCTTTCTCCTGTTGTAGCACACACCTGCAAGGGAGTGAAGTACGTCAAGGGTAGTCATAAACTGGGGCTAGGTGAAAAGCCCTATCTAAGGTAAGAGTAGAAAAGGGTTTACAAGGAGTCCAAAGGGTTAACTCACATTGTAGCAAGCACACAGCAAGGGAGCATGATAAGTCAGAGGTAGTCTAAAATTGGGTATAGGTAAAAAGCCCTATCTAGAGTAGAGGTACAAAAGGGTAAAAAAAGATGTTGAAGGAGACACTAGCTACAAACAAGGCTAGAGGTGGTATAACTACGGTACTGGTAAAGCAGAAGGGGATGAAGGAAGGAACACTAATACAACAGGGTACTACTAGCTGAGCAGGGTAACAGGGTAAACCATAGCAGTGGAAAGGGATCAAGTATTTCCAGGGGAGACAGAGTGAGAAATTGGCTGGGAGTGGTGCAGCGCAGTGGCTGTTAGGTGGCAGTATTCAGGGAGACCTGCTGGAGAATGTGGTGCTGTCCAATCCGCATGCACCTCTCTGGGCTGAGTGAGAAGGCTGCTAGATTCTAGGCTGAGTTGACTGGGATTCAGGGGGCCTCTTCCCCCACCCAGGGACCACCAAGTCTCCCACTGCTACCTGAAAGGATGCCAAGGAGGAGAGGATGGACTACGGTGGGCATGGGAAGGGTGAGGGTGGTGGGTCAGAGGCATAGTTCTCATATGGTACAACTACACAATTTCTATACTGCTTTGGTGGGGTGGGACTGTCCCATGAAGGCACACACAGTAGTGAACAGGGAGGATGTGGGGATCCTCCATAGCAGACACCCCAAGAAGGGTGGAAGAGGACCCCAGAAGAAGAAGAAGGAGCAACTCCTGGTGGGGCTCTCCATTGTGAGGGGGATAGATTTGGGGACAGGAAGGGAGGGAGGGGTATAGAAAGGTTAGGTGCCTACTCGCTGCAATGGCTCAGAGGGATGGGAAGTGGATTCTAAGGTTCACTAGGGCAGCAGGATTGAAGGAAGAGCTGGATGTCATTGTCCATCTATGAACAAATGACCTGGTAAGGGACAAAGCTAGGCTAGTGCAGGAGCATTTCAGGGAGTTGGGAAGGGGTCTTAGGCAGGTAGAATTCTCAGTGGCCTTTTCTGAGGTTCTCCCTGTCTATGACGGGGGGAGGATAGGGTTCTTTGGACCAGGAACTTCAACTCGTGGTTGAAGGAGTGGTGCAGAGTGGAGGGTGTAGGCTACATTGGGGAGTGGGGTCCCACCTGGAAGGAGAAGAGACTATACATGGGAGGTAGCCTGCATCCATCCAGGATGGGAACCGTAGTCATCAGTGAATGGTTTAATTGTTACATTGGCGAGCATTTAAACTAGATGAGGGGGTGGCAGATGGATACAGGGAGACAAAACTGTCCCCCAACAATCTGAAGTAGCCAGTCAGGAGAACCCTAAACAAGAGAAATCACCAAGTGTACCCAACAACACAAAAAACAAAATGGTAGAAATGAAGCGAGATGGGAGTGAGAGCAGAGGGTTTAAAGAGAGAAGAACAGAAAAAGGGGGTTGACAAGCAGGATGGAAGGAGAATCTGGAAGGCCATGTGTGCAAATGCGCATAGTTTGGAAAATAAAATCTCAGTCCTAGAAGCCATTATGGCATAGGCTGACCTGGACATTGTCACCACTACTGAGCCGTGGTTCAATGAGAACCATGACTAGAACATAGCCATACCAGGATATACTCTTTTCAGGAGGGACAAGGTGGGGGGAAAAAAGGGAAAGGAGTGGATCTTTTTGTGAGGGATAGCATAAAAGCAACAGAAGTACAGGTAATACAGGGAGGGGTGGAGGTTCTGTGGGTCATCCTAGAAACAGGGAATGAAGCTGCTCTTCACACTGGTGTGATCTACAGACCTGCAGCTTAAGGGGGATGGAGAAGGTTCTGGTGGAACCATCTAAAGATGGCAAATAAAATAAGGGGAAGATACTGGTAGTGGAGAACTTCAGTCTGCCAGATATAGATCGCAGTATCACAGCTGCAGCTTCAGCTAGGAGTATGGACATCCTGGACTCCCGGCAGTGGGTGTTCCTCAGGCAACTAGTAAAAGAGCTCACTCATGAGGGGTCAATACTGAACCTTGTACTCACCAACTGGGACGCTGTTGCAGACGTCACAGTGGGTGACCACCTAGGGACCAGTGATCTTTGTATGGTGTGGTTCAATATAAGTGCTGTAGTAGAATCGAAGCACAAAAAGGAGTGGGTCCTGAACTTCAGGAGGCTAGATTTTAAAAAGCTGGGGAAATGCCTCAGAAATTACTTGAAAGGGGGCAAGGCCTGGAGTGAAGTGGAGGAACAGTGGGTGAAACATATAATGATTGAGACGTATAAATACCTCAAGCGGAGGAACGAGGTGCAGAAAAACATGATCTTTCATAGAAAAAGATGTACCAGGACTAGGGGACCTGGGATGAAACTGAAGGGAGGGAAGGAGGAAGGTTCAGAGGGAACATGAGGAAGAATTTCTTCACAGAGAGGGTGTGGACAAATGAAACACCCTGCCAGAGGAGGCGGTGAGGGCTGAAACGATTACAGGATTTAAAAATGCATGGGATGGGCATTAGGGGATCCTGGTAGTCGGAGTAAGGGGACAACCTAGTTCTAGAGAAGCTTGAAGAAGCTAAGTACATGTGCACATGGGCATATTAGGTGGGTCGTAGGCCCTTATATAATATCAACATTCATGTATCTATGTATGAAATTGAAAGTGGGGATAGTGAAGGCAACAAATCTCTGCATTAGGCAAGTAAGCAAAAGCAAGAGGAACAAAAGGCCACCATGGTTCTTAAAAGTGGTAGCCGGGAAGGTAAATGCAAAAAAGTTAGCATTCAGCAGGTATAAGGAGACACAGAGAGAGGAGGATTGGCATGTGTATCACAAGAAACAGTGGGAGGCAGGGAAAGCAATTAGGAGCATAAAGGTGCACACAGAGGAGAAAATGTGAGCCAAAAGGAAAAGACTAGGTGAGGGATAGTAAGGCTTAGGAGGAAAGGGGGGATTGTGAGGAATGGGACAGGGGAAAAAGTGGACATCTTGAACAAATACTTTTGTTTAGTGTTCACAGAGGAAGGGGAAGGTGAGGGACCACAGAAGAGTGCCAGGAGCATCGAAGGAAGGGAGTCTGACACTAGTCCATTTATAGAGGAGAAGGTTCTGAAGGAACTTGAAGATGTGAAAGCCGACAAGGCAATGGGGCCAGACAGTGTGCATCCAAAGATATTGAGGGAGCTCAGAGATGTGCTGGCTGCACCTCTGACAGCCCTGTTCAGTGACTCACTGGAGATGGAAGTGGTTCTGGAGGACTGGAGGAGGGTTAATGTAGTCCCACTTCACGAAAGTGGTAGCAAGAAGGAAGCTGGCAGTTACAGACCAGTCAGCCTGACTTTGGTTTTGGGGAAATTAAAGGAATCACTGCTGAAGGAAATGATTGTGGAATATCTTGAATCCATTGGCTTACAAGATCCAAGGCAGCATGAATTCACTGGGGAGAGGTTATGTCAAACAAATCTGATAGACTACTTTGACATGGTGATCAGGGAATTAGGACAGGGTGGAGCAGTGGATGTGGCCTACCTAGAGTTCAGTAAGGCCTTTGACACCATTCCACATAGGAGACTCATGGGCAGACTGGATAGGCCTTGTGGTCCATATCTGCTGTCAACTTCTATATTTCTATGTTTCTATATTTCATAAACAAGCTTGAAAGTCTGGGACTGGATCCAAAAGTAGTACACTGGGTAAGGAATTGGTTAAGAGAAAGGAAACAGAGGGTTGTGGTAAACGGAATTCACTCTGAGGAAGGGAGGGTGACCAGTGGGATACCTCTGGGATCAGTGCTGGGACCGGTCCTCTTTAATGTCTTTATTAGTGACAATACAGAGGGGTCAGAAGTGAAGGTATGCCTCTTTGCAAATTACACTAAAATCTGCAATAGGTACAAACTCGGGGTGGTGATGAATGGAGATCTAAGAAAGCTAGGGGAGTTGGGGGGGAGAGGGAGATGAAAATCAATAGAAAATATGTCTGTATTTGTCCACCTGTATTGTCTAAGATATTGAATTGTACATTGTGTGACAATTGTTCTTGTATGTCAATCTATTCCTTTAATAAAGCTTATTTAATTGCAAAAAAAAGCTATAGGAATGGTAAAGGGTCTGGCAGCTAAGTTTCAGTGCAAAGAAGTGGAAAATCATGCAGTTGGAGCACAGAAGCCAAGGGTCAGAGTACAAAATGGGGGAGTGGTATTAACCACCAAACAGGAAAGAAACCTGGGTGTAAGTAAGCAGTAATACCCAACAAGGTGGGCAGTATTGGGGAATAGTGGACCGCCCAGGGGCATAATGAGGCCCGACGCTGCAGGCAGAGGGTCTTATAACCCCTAGAAAATCTGGTATTCCCCAATACTGCCCACCCTGAAGGGTATTATTGCACTTAGAAAATGGCACTGTAAAAAAAAGTTTAATAAAAAGCTGTTAGTAAAAAATTTGTTTAATAGGAGTTTTGAAATAAAATAGTTCCTCTGCATGGATTATGATTAGAAACAAACCTGGTTGTATGCAGTTACATCCCCCCCCCCCCATAGCAGTCTGCTTATGTTTGTTGACTGAGACCTCCTCCTCATCAAGTAGCAGCTTTGTTTCCCCATTTCACTTTTCTAAGTTTTATTGCTTTTTATTTTTCTTCATCTTAGCCCCGGCACTGGCAATAGGAGTTTTTTTTAAGCAGCAGCTGTTTCCATAGTGACGCGGAAGAAAGAAATAGACACGGTGTGAGCATGTGCTACTCTAGGAGACACTACTGTTTTTTTTTTTTATGGTTGTTTGTTTTAAAACCGAAGAGAAGGAGGAAGTGCTGTTGCTGTCCAGAGAAATAGCAGTCTGGAATGATGCTGGGAGAGTTATTCTGGTATGGGGGGGAGGTAGTTTCATTTTTTTTTTTTTTTTATGTGTTTTCTTTTTTAATCTTGCTGGGGTGATTTGTTTATGAATAGAGCAAGAGCTAGATAAAAAGGGACAGTACTGATAGTGGCCTGAAAGGAGCGTGGACCGAGGATCACAGGTGGCAGTTTGTTTGATGTGGCTGCCTTGAGATGCAGATTTCATTACCGCTAGGTCAGACTAGTACAGTGACTGGTTTTTGAGAGGCCTGGAGCTGCAAGTAACTGATTCCATTTTTATGTTGATTATGCACATGTGCAACAAACATGTTGCATCAGCTTTCTCCACAAGTAGGTTGTGGAGGCACGGCACTGTTGTGGCCAATGCCCCCATAGCCTGCAAAGGCTTGTCCCGCTTCCTCACGTCTGTGGCACGCTGCTGCTGACACTAGTTCAGCCAGCGTGCACAACTTTCTAAAAATCAGCCGCTGCAATCAGGGGCCGCCTCATCATTGCAGGTGTAAGCCATCCGCTGCAATGAGGAGTGATCCATCATTGCAGATGGATATAAAACCCCTGATATTGTTTGAGAACATGGCGGCGGCTTGCCGCCATGTTCAACTATTCTCTACACCATGTTTAGTTGCCGGCAGGGCCCCAATCCCCGTCGGCTTTGGTGCTCCTGTATTTCTTTTGTTGCGAAGAGGCCCACTCCCTGTCAGCATTCTGTAACCCCACCCACATTTGTTCCTGCCGATGGGGTGCCCAATCCCCATCAGCTTTGGTGCTCCCGTGTTTCTTTTGTTGCTGTGAGGGAGCCCACTCCCATCGGCATTCTGTAACCCCCGCTTTTGTACCTGCCGATAGAGTGCCCAATCCCGTCGGCATAATGATACCCCTGCCCGTTTGCCAATGGGGTGCTAAATCCCCATTGGCTGCTGCTGCCCCGACAAGAAGGCTTCCTGGCACACTGGGAGCCCACCCCAGCGCGTCGGATGCCCCAGTGAATTAAAAAATGGTCCACGCGATATGTTTTTTTTCCTTAAAAAGGAAGCCATCCTCGCGCTTCTTCTGCCTCCCACCCACAACTCCGCACTCCACCCTCTGCACACTCCTAAGCCACTACACACACCTCACCCCATACTTACCTAAGGAGCTTGGCGCGACGATCTTGTTGACTGGGAACACGCTCTGCACTCTTCAGAGCTGACCGCGAACTGAGGAAATGCTGGTAAGCTGTATAATGTAATACATAGGGCTTTTTCAACTTTACTGCATATCTCAAGCATTTTTGGGAATTTTTCCACCAAATTTTCAACATGGGGTTTTTGGGACCCTCCTCATGAATTCTTGAACTTTCATGACGTTAATTGGCCCCGAAAGGTGATTTTACGGTCACTGCGCTGAATCACCTTTCAGGGCTGATTAACAAAACGACAGTGCCAGTGTTCATGAGGTGGATTCTCAAAAAGCCTATGTTGCAAATTTGGTGGCAAAATCAAAATGATTGTTTTAATGAAGCGTGCGCTATGCAGTTGCTATGCACGCCAGAATTTTGAATTTGCAATATTTTCAGGCTAGATTTTCAACATTGGCATTTTGTCACACCTCCTTGTGAGTAGTATAGCTGTCATTGTTCACATCCTGGCGGACATGTGTTTTCGCACTTCCGGCGCAGAATAGCACGGTCGCTGTGGGAAATCAGTGTTCGGGACAGATTAAAAAAATGACAGTGACACTGTTCATGAGTAGAGGACCTGAAATGGCTATGTTGAAAATTTGGTAACGATACTCCATAAAATGACTGTGTTACGAGCGTGCGTTGCGCAGTTTTCACGCAAGCTCATAACTTCACGAATTTATAATATTTTCACTCCACATTTCCAACATTGCCATTTTCCCACACCTACTTATGAACAGTAAAGCTGTCATTTTTCCCATCCTGGCCAAAATGTGTTTTCGCACTTCCAGCTCAGAATAGAGAGGTCGCTGTGGCAAATCACTGTCCGGGACAGATTAAGAAAATGAGAGTGATACTGTTCATGAGCAGAGTTCCTAAAATGCCTATGTTGAAAATTTGGTGATAATAGCCCATCGAATGACTGTGTTACAAGTGTGCGTTGCACACTTTCCACACACCCTTGTAACTTTGCAGATTTGTAATATTGTCACGCCAGATTTTCACCAGTGGAATTTTTCCACACCTCCTTATGAGCAGTAGAGCTGTCATTTTTCACATCCTGACTGAAATGTGTTTTCATAGTTCCGGCGCAGAATAACGCGGTCGCTGTGGGAAATCACTGTTAGGGACAGATTAAGAAAATGACAGTGGCACTGTTCATGAGCAGAGGTCCTAAAATGCCTATGTTGAAAATCTGGTGACGAAACTCCATAACATGACTGTGTTACAAGCGTGCATTGAACTGTTTCCACGCACCCTTGTAACTTCACAATTTTGTAATATTTTCATACTACATTTTCAACAGTGGCATTTTTCCACACCTCCTTATGAACAGTACAGCTGCCATTTTTTACATCGTGGCTAAAATGTGTTTTTGCACTCCTGCTGCAGAATAGCACAGTTGCTGTGGAAAATCACTGTTTGGGACACATTAGATCGAACAAGTGAGGAAGTGACCATGCTCAACTGAGCTCTGTTGGGACTGCTGCAGATTTGTTTGTGGGCAGAGAAAGGGCTCAACGCAAAAGCCCAGTACAAAAGGGCAGCCTGCAGCACTGGGAGAAACAGACTAGAGAGCGAGTGATGGAGGGGGAGTGAGCGAACTCACCGGAGCTCTTTCAGGACTGCTGCTGATTTCTTTGTGGCCAGAAAAAGGCATCAGTGCAGGCAGGGCCCCAGTACAAAAGGCCAGCCTGCAGTGGTGGGAGAAACAGTACGAGCGAGTGAGACAGGGGGACTGAGTGAGCTCAACGGAGCTCTGTCAGGACTGCTGCGGATTTCTTTGTGGGCAGAAAAAGGCGCCAATGCAGGCAGGAGTCCCGTACAAATGGGCCGCTTGCAGTGCCAGGACAAACAGAATGAGTGTGTGAGAGAAGGAGACTGAGCGACCTCAACAGAGCTCTGTCGGGACAGCTGCGGATTTGTTTGCGGACAGACAAAGGTGCCAATGCACGCAGGGGCCCAGTACAAATGGGCAGCCTGCACTGGTGGGGAAACCAGAATGAGCGAGTGATGGAGGAGGAGTGAGAAAGCTCAACAGAGCTCTATTGTAACTACTACAAATTTCTTTGTGGGCAGAAGAAGGTGGCAACGCAGGCAGGAGCCCAGTAAAAAAGGGCAGCCTGCAGCGCCGGCAGAAACGGAATAAGTGAGTGAGAGAAGGGGAGTGAGCAAGCTAAACAGAGCTTTGTCAGGACTGCTGCAGATTTCTTTGTGGGCAGACAAAGGCATCAACAGAGGCAGGAGCCCAGTACAAAATGGTAGTCTGCAGCGCCAGGAGAAACAGAATAAGTGAGTGACACAGGGGGAGTGAGCGACCTCAACAGAGCTCTGTCGGCACAGTTGTGGATTTCTTTGTGGGCCGAAAAAGGTGCCAGTACAAAAAGGCAGCTTGCAGTGCTGGGAGAAACACAACAAGCGAGTAAGAGAGGGGGAGTGAGCAAGCTCAATGGAGCTCTATCGTGACTGCTGCGGATTTCTTTGTTGACAGAAAAAGGTGGCAACACAGGCAGGAGCCAGGTACAAAAGGCCACCCTGCAGTGCCGGCAGAAATGGAATGAGTGAGTGAGAGAGGTGGAGTCAACAGGCTCAACAGACCTGTGTCAGGACTGCTGCAGATTTCTTTGTGGGCAGAAAAAGCCACCAACAGAGGCAGGAGCCCAGTACAAAAGGGCAGCCTGCAGCACCAGGAGAAACAGAATGAGCGAGTGAGAGAGAGGGAGTGAGGCACCTCAATGGAGTTCTGTCGGGACAGCTGCAGAATTCTTAGTGGGCAGAACAAGGTGCCAATGCAGGCAGGAGCCCAGTACAAAAGAACAGCCTGCAGCACTGGACGAAACAGACTGAGCGTCTGACAGAGGGTCAGTGAGCGTGCTCAACAGACCAACGCAATCAACATTTGGCTTGTTTAAAGTGTGTTGCAGTTTTGAAAACATTTATTTTATTTTTAGGACTTTTTTTAATTGATAGTTTGGCTGTGTAGGCTGTGGGGAATGTGACTTACCATGGGACTTGTGGGCAATTGAATGCTGCACCGCTTCACGCACTGCACTTTACGCTGGTTTTCTGAAGGGAGTTTGTATGGCAGCATGATTCTTTTGGGTGATTGGTCACCCTTTTCTGCCAAGAGCTGGGTCTACTTCTAAGCAGGATCTATTGAAAAATACCCACCCGCTCTGATGAGTGTTTCAGCCAATTGGATTCGAGGGAATTAAAAAGCCATTTTCTAATCATATCTAATGACCTAAAGATCACTAGACATTGTGACAAGACAGTAGGGAGAGCTAGTGGAATGCTAGGGTGTGTAGGGAGGAAGGGGTATCACCATTTGAAAGAGAGAGGTGGTGTTACTACTGGATAGAAAACTGGTGAGACCTCACCTAGAGTATTGTGTCCAGTTCTGGAGGCCATAGGGCTTGCATCAAGCCCTACATCATCCGCAGTGCTGGACGCAGCTGTGCCAAGCCCCTTGGATGCAGTACAGTCCGATTTTGGAAGGGTTGGTGCAGTTGCGACATTTATTTTTTATTTTTTTTTTCCAATTATTTAACCAGGTGAGACACACTAAGCTGAAAGCTTGTTTCCAGGTGCAACCTGGGAGCATGAGGAAGTTAAGTGACTTGCTCAGGGTCACACAGTATGCAAGTGGGGGCTGTGGGATTCAAACCCAGGTCTCCAGATATGCAGCTCAGAGCCTTAAACCACTGCATCACACTTCACAGCAGCTTGCGACAAAGCTTTGGCACGAGCCCTGTAAAATGACTTTCCCCAATGGCGCAAGTGTAGACCATGTGGGAGCTCAACTAACTTCCTACATTTGGCACAAGGGACTTACATCAGAGTTTGCGACTTTCAAAATCGTGAATGCCGCAATGCCTGTCACAAGTCACCCCTTGCATCTGACTCTCCGATGAAAGTCCCTTGAGTTGATCTATGGCCCTTCTAAAATTGGACTACACATCTCCAGAAGGACATAGACAGAGTACAGGCGGTCCAGAGGAGGACAACTAAAATGGTGCAGGGTCTGCTACAAAAGCCCTATGAGAGGGCAACTTCCAGTGACATCATGAACATGACTGCATGCTAGCCTGAAGTTCTCATCCACGATCCCGGGGAAAAAAAAGATTATAAGCATAGCCCACGGTCTACTGATTATTTTAGTAGCACCTATAACAGTTTGATATGGCGGGGAAATCATTGAAGCCAAAAAATGCAAAGACGAACACAGCAGTTAGCAAAATGAAGCAGTTGGTACTGGGAGAGGCCTTGGAGGGCCTAACAGCGCTACCGCCGCTTAGGCGCCAGGCCTCGGAATCAACAGTGGAATCAGAAGATGAGCTGTCGTCCTCAGAGAAAACAACCACGGCTAATACCCTGCAACAAACTCTGAAAACAGTCACAAAGATAGACACCTCTCTAACTGACCTCAAAAAAGATGTGCGGACCTTGGATCGTAATGTATCAGATAACGCAGCTAAGGTAGTAGAGCTTACCGAGGTCCAGGACACTAACGAATGCCTTCTCCTCTACCTCCTGAGACAAGACCGGAAGAATCAGCAGAGAATGGAAGACCTGGAGAACAGGTCGCGTCGTAATAATTTTAGGATCTTTGGGGTCCCGGAGGGTCAAGAGGAGGGGTTTGCTAATATGGAGGACTTTGTCCAACAATTGCTCTGATCAGTACTTTCAATCCCACCAGACCTGAATTTGGACATTGACAAGGCCCACCGATCGCTGGCCGCTAAACCTTCAGACCCCACAGCAAAGCCATGCTCTTTAATTATAAGGATGGTGTACTATCAAAGCAAAGACTTGTTACTGAAAGAGGCTTGGAGACTTAGGAATTTAAAGTATCATGATGCACCTATATTTTTTGACCAGGATTTCTCAAGCGCACTACAAGCAGAGAGGCAGAGGGCTAGAGCCGTGGTGAAGGAGCTGAAGGCCTGAAAAGATATACGAGCACAGATCCTCTACCCAGCCAAATTAAAAATACACCTGGACTCTAGAATAAAAACTTTCCCTTCACTGGTGGAAGCGATCCCACTTCTAAAGGAGCTGGATATTCCGGTACCAGACATGGAAGTAGAGATTCTGGAGAAAAAACTTTGAGCGGAGGCATGGTCAATTTGATCGAGAGGAGTCAGCAGAAAGAGAGGTTTACCGGGTTCCATTCCACTGGAGGATGTTCATGATGTTAGCAAGTTGCTGAAGCGAGCTGACTGAAGAGAACAAGATAATAACCTGACTCGACAGAAAATGGCTCAGAAAGGAGATAAGTCATGAACTTTATTAAGCTGGGACTAAGTTGCTTTTTCCTGACCTCTGATAGCCCTACCTCCATTCCTCATAGACAGAGGGTCAGGAGCTATAGGGAATATGCTCTTATAATTTAGTCAACTGGGAATGGGTTAGTAATAATGAGCTGATGATATTGGGGGGGGTAGGTAACCGGGGAATTAGGGAATGGGATACAATGGTCTCCCCTTTTTCAATTGTACAAAGTGAATCGGTGTAGTAATTGTGATTGGCTGCCCAAAATAATGACGCATTAGGGAATGGGGAAATCAGGACTGTTTGACACCATCTGGGCCTCATCCCACCATACGTGAGTTACTAAGGGAGCCCTTGGAATATGGCAAGGTGTATGGTTAGAGCGCGGAAACCCTCATCGAATATCTGAGTGATGGGGGCCCGCAGGTCATCTTAGGATGACGTTTGCACGCCACATGGGCAGACGAATGGCGGGGGGCCTCTGGCGGGCTAGATTCTGGTTATGGACCCATTTCAGAGATTAGACTGGAAGTAAGGGCAGTGGAGGGGTTAGGCAGATAATCACTGTTTCTTTTGGCTTCCCAAATATATATATGGCTTACAAGTGAGGGGAGGAGAGGACCGGGAGGGATGGGAGCATTGTTACCCCCAGAGTAGACTATTAGAGGATCAGGGGAATCCATGGGACTAGATGGAGGGGACTCTCAGTGTTCTCGGAATGGGCAACTAGACAGCTAAGGGAAAAGGGGCCTGCTTCCACGTGCTGGGATGGTTGGAGCGGGGAGTGTAAAATTGGTCGAATGGCAGGGGGGAGGCCTAATTGAACAGCTCTATATAAAATGAGAGTCCAGTTGAAATAGCAACTGGAAAATACTACGAGGGTGCTGAGGAAGCCATAGTTATGAACCGCGGCTTCAGAGGATTATGGGGTAGGGGAGTAAAACAGGTTCGTGGTTAAATAGCCTGACGTCAGTTTTTCTAGTGGCAAAGTCCACGCACGGAAAGCGTGTACAGCCACAACCTCCATTTTGACAACCAGGAAGTGGTTGATATCTAGCTAGCCATATTAGGCCAGCATTTCTTTGGAAGTTAAAATAGAGTTGATTGAAATGTTTTATGAGAGTTCCCGGGTTAATAGGGAACAAGTTGTTGTTCAAGTGTATGAAACTAGGCATTATGCCATATTATTTTTTTAGCAATGATTTTATAAAAGCTCATGACAGTGCAGTTTTGTGAATCAGAATCAAATGTAAGGGAGGGCTGGCGTTGTGCACCGCTAAATAGAGGAGACGGTTATGGGTGTTTTTGCAGAGGGACAGTAGCACTACGTATGGTGCCAAGATGACACAATTAAACATCATATCCTATAATGTCAAGGGCATTAACTCACCAATTAAGAGCACCAGATTGTTAGTGGAGTTAAAACACTTAAAGTGTGATACAGCCCTATTACAAGAAACACACATTTAAGTGCAGCAGAGCACAACAAACTTCGGCGAGCATGGGTGGGCAGGGTGGACGCGGCATCACATGAGATAGCAAAAAAAGGTGGGGTGGTGGTCCTCTTTAAAAGAGATTGCCCATTTCAGATTCAGGAGGTAGAGGCAGCCGCCTCAGGTAGATTTATTAGGGTGACAGGTAGCATCTTGGACCAACTGATCCATGTAATAAATGTATATGCACCCAATGTAGGAACAGAGAAGTTTTTCGAAGAACTACGTCTCAAGATAGGGGGCTAACGGGAGGGCAGATAGTCCTGGGAGGGGATTTCAATGCTGTGCTGTGTCCCACCTTAGATCGTTCATCAGGGTAGACATCCACTAACAGAATAGCCCACTAGGAAATTGAAGCTGTTGTTGGAGGATAGTGGTTTTCTGGGATGTGTGGAGATCTACGCACGGAACAGAACGAGATTATACATACTATTCTCCAGCTCAGAGGTCTTACTCAAGGATAGACATGATTTGGATGTTGAAATCACATCTTTTCCAGTGTACCTCCTCTACTATATTCCCTATAACATTGTCAGACCATGCTCCAATAGGTATGCAAGTATCTGGGGTAGTATAGGCAGGAAAACGGTTTGGAGGCTGAACACCTCCTTGTTGAATGATAACGTTTTTCAGCAGCATATTACTCGCACATTGAAAGACCTGGAATCAGATTCCCCTATATCTGATACATCACCATTGGTTTGGTGGGACATGATGAAGGCGGTGGTCAGGGGGCAAATAATAAGCTATGCATCGAATAAAAAGAGGAGTAATAGTAAAAAATGGATAGAATTGACTCAAATGATAGAGACATGGGGAGAGAAGCATAAGGCCAATCCCAGCAATGCAAAGGTGTTGGGTGAATTAATTAAGACTCGAGAAGCTCTGCAGGCTTTTGATAAAAAAGTGGAGGGCATCTTAAGGTTCTCTAACCAAAAATATTATGAGGGTGGGGCTAGGGCATCGAAGTTGTTGGCTATCCGGCTTAGAAAAGCACAAGCTACTAGATGTATACAAAGTATCAGGAACATAGACCATCCTAGTCAGAAGTGGACAAAGCCCCTGGATATCACAGCACAATTTTGGCTGTTCTACGAGAAATTATATAGTGAAGTCAAACAACAGCATGTCATGGTACAGGAAATGGAGGAGTTTCTCCAGACACTGTCCTTCCCCAAGCTTACCTTAGCGGATCAGAATGCCCTTTCAGCTCCCATTACTGAGCAAGAATTATATTCAGTGATCAACAAATTACCGGCTGATAAATCCCCGGGCCCTGAAGGGTACCCAGTAGAGTTTTTCAGGACCTTTAAAAGCTGTTGGTGCCCAAGTTGAAATTGATTATGAACTCTATTCTAGAAGAGGAGCGACTTCCACAATCGTGGACATAGCCCCTAATTTCAGTCATTCCCAAGGTAGGGAAACCAGCTGATGCATGTGATTCGTATAGGCCAATTTCGTTATTGAACCAGGATTTTAAGTTCCTAACCAAAATAATGGCCAACAGGCTGCAACAATGCATTGAGCAGCTTGTTCATCCTGACCAAGTCGGCTTCATACCACATCACCACCTCTCAGACAATATTAGAAGATTATTTAAAATAATAACAGCCCAAGTAGAAACCAATACCCCCCCAAGCAGCATTTTTCTCGACGCAGAGAAAGCGTTCGACTATATCAATTGGACTTATATGAAGGTAATATTATTACATATGGGAATAGGAGGTAATTTCCTAAAATGGATCATGCTAGCTTACCAAAATCCATCTGCCAGGGTTAGAGTAAATGGGACAGTGTCAGAGGTTTTTAAGGCAAGTCGGGGCACGAGGCAGGGTTGCTCCCTGTCCCCGCTGCTGTTTGCCCTAAGTATTGAGCCTTTGGCCCAAGCTGTAAGACAAGATAATAACATAGAGTGGACTAAAGTAAATGGGGTAATGAATAAAGTCTCGCTGTATGCAGACAACACTTTAATTTATATAAATAATCCATAGTCGTCTCTCCCCCCCCACTTTTGCAACTCCTGGGTAGATTTGGGAGAATTTCGGGTTTTAAGGTGAATGAGACAAAATCTGAGATGCTGATGATAAGAAAAGGGGAAGGGGGAAGCCGGATGGCCAGCTGGAGCTATCCTTTCTCCATGGCCAAAGACAAGATATGATACCTGGGAATACAGATACCTACTAAACTTTCAAAGTTACATACGTTCAATTATGGAGCTCTCAAACAGCAGGTCTTTGTGGACTTGAATCACTGGCAGTACATGCCACTGGCTCTTTATAACAGAGTGGAAACAGTTAAGATGAATGTATTACCCAGATATCTATTTCTGTTCATGAATCTCCCAATTCTATTCACACGAGGAGAATGGAAGGAGTTGAGACAGAGATTGAGCAAATTTATTTGGGCTGGATGAGGCCCCAGAAAGAGATGGGAATTGTTGTCAGAGGCCAGGGTTAGGGGAGGCCTAGCAGTCCCACATTTTTATAATTACTATCTGGCAGCCCAGATCCTACCAATATTGCACATGATATCCCTGGGCCATAGGGTTAGCTGGGTAGAGATGGAGCATAATGCATTTCCAGAGACACCGTTCAATTATTTCGTATGGTCAGCTCTTAGATCAGACCTAAATAAAATTAAAAATAGGTGGACTAAGCACACCCTAGAATCTTGGCTCTGGGCATGACAGAAATGGGAAATCCCGACACCGGTATGGCCTTGCATACCCTTAGCATATTTGCCCCATTTTCCCCTGAATAAAACAGGCAGTAGTCTTTTAAATTGGCAAAGGCAAGGACTGACTCATCTTACCCAATTCTTACAGGGAAATGTTCTGAGGAGCTTCACAGATCTGCAACAGGAGTTCAACCTTCCAAAGCAAGTTTTCTATAAATATTTGCAATGTAGACACTACATTGAGACAAGGGTGGCTTGACAGCCCTATCCAGCCCATAATACCACCCCTGGTAGGAACATTTCAGAAAGCACAAACCAGAGAGCTGAGAGGGTTCACTTCCTACATCTATAAGGCATTATAGGAGGGAGAGGATATTTTACAGACCCAACATATAGAAAGAAAGTGGGAGGATGAGCTAAACATACAGTTGTCGGAGAGGGAGTGGGGTAAGATTTGTTTGAGGGTGAGCTAGACATCCAACTCCCCTATATGGAGGGAACACCATTGGAAAGTGGTGAGCAGATTTTTATAACTCTGACAGTGTCCCAATATTATCGATACCCCCTCTGATAGCTGTTGGAGGAACTGTGGGGCAAGAGGGTCCACTTACGATATTCTTTGGGGTGCTCATCCCTTACCAATTATTGGAGAGAGATAATTCAGGCTATTAAAGAGATATTCCATCTTGAGGCAAATATGGGTCTGAAGCATGTAGTATTAGGCCTCCCACCACCTGAGATGAGGTTGAAAGCCCAAAAGTACTTATATTACATTTTGATAGCAGCAGCCTGAAAGACTATTACACAGCACTGGCTCACCACAGATCCCCCAACTTTAGCTCAATGGGTAAAAAATGTGAATCATGTTAAGGAGGCTGAAGGAGCCACAGCACGTCTGAGGTTGATGACAAATAAATTTAATTCCAGATGGTTACCTTATTATGATTTTATAGAAAGTCGTACCAATACTCCAGTGCTAGAACAGTATATACTTCCATGGCAATAAGAAATGGATGCGGAGGACCGCCACCACAGCCGCCTCCACCCCCTCCCCCAGGGTGACAGGGTTGGATGCTGTCGATTGGAGGCAGCATAATTAAAATACCCAGGATGCCAGCCTCCTATTAAATGACATGGTAAGGGGCCTTTGATAGGGAATCAAGTTGGTATGGACCTCTTAATATATACTATAACTTTAAAATTATAAATCTGTAACTTTGCACACAAAAATAAAAGTCATGCATTTAGTTTTCCTTTTTTTTTTCTTCCTTGTTTGTTAAGTTAGACAGTTTTTCTCCTCTGGATCATGTCCCTTTTCCTTTTTTCCTTTTTGTTTTGTGTGTCTTCTTTGAGAGCACTGTTTAAATGATATGTTAACTACAGTATGTGATATGAATATCCCACCTTAAAATCAACTGAATTTCTGGATATAACACCAGTTCTCTCAAGGGACAATAGAGTGAGAGTGAATAATGGACACTTTCAGTCGCAGAACTGATCTTTGTGGACAATCAATCAATCAATAGAAACAAGGAACTGACCTGTGTTTGTATAGCATATGGTTATGATGGATTTATATGTAATCAAGACATCCTTCATTTTTAAATGGACAGATACAAAACTGTGTGCAGTATGAGCCTGAAATAGTAAAGTGCAGTTACAAAACACCAAACATTATCATAAGTTGACAAGGTTTCATCTTATCCTTAGCATAGTTTAAGTACCCCACTGCTCCTAGGTTTAAGATAATTAATCCCATCATGAACCTAAAGAAGACAGAATGCTGGCCCTGTGGCGCTGAGGGCTAAGGTGCTGGACACCTTATCTTGTGCCATGCCGATTACCCATGTTCAGAAAAGAGCATGGATCATCGGAGTTGGGCGGGAGGAGGGCAAGGAGCTGGATGGAGCTGCCAAAAGGCAGCTCTCCTCTCTGGGAAAAGTTGGTGGTATCCCTTGGCTCTTGACTGCCCCGTGGTGGAGGCTGGGAGGGCAGTTCAGGCCAGAGGGAGTGCCAGGCACTAGACAAACAGGTGGAAGGAATGGGTCATCACCAGGGCTGTAGTACGCATGCGCGCCTCCACGCACATGTATCTCTACTCCTGGAGCCCCGGGGTTAAAACTGGGAAGACTTCAGGAAAAACAGAAAAATGAGCTGGCAGCCTGATGACGCCTGACCCTCTGCAGGCTCTACTCCCAGGCCAGGCCAAGCTTAAGGTAACTCCTGGTAATTCCAGGATGTCAGGGCTGGGGGAGGCGGTTGGGCTGATGGGGGCAGCCAGGCAGGAGATAAATACAAAAAAAAAAAGAAGAAAACAGAATGGAGTGGATTAAAATTAATTTCTAATATATAACATCTGCAGTAGGAATCCTCACTGAGGTAACAGCTACAGTGTATAGAAAGGCGGAGGTGGGAGGCACAGGGGAAGGAAGGAGGGTGTCAATTCTGCCCCCCTTCCTTCCCCTCTGCCCTACTTCTGCCTTCCTATATATTTTATCCTTCTCCCCCCACCCCTGTATGACAGCTATTTGTCCTTTGATATTGTTGTTTTTGCCTTCCAGTCCTTGTAGTTGTTACCTTAGTGAGGACTCCTATTGCAGATGTTATATCTTAGACACAAATGCTCCATTCTGTCTTCTTTAGGTCTATGAAGAAATTAATTACCTTAAATCTAGGAGCAGTTGGGTACTTAAACTAGGATGAAGACTGAACCTTGCTAACTTGTTTTAAGGTTTGGTGTATTGTTACTGCACTTACAAAATGTTTTGAATCAACTACAGAACTCTGCTATTTCAGGTTCATACTTCTACCTGAGCATTCAATATTTTATTGAGCTGTGTTTTCTTTGCCTTTAGGTCTGCCTTCCCAGCATCCTTCATGGCTATTTTACGGCAGAACTCTAACTCTGGAATCACTTCTTCTGACTCCACCCTTTGTGAGCCCTTACTTTCTTAAGGTAAGAGGAGTATCTTATTATTTATCCCTCAGCAAAGCTTTTGAGTACGACCCATCTGATACAAGGATATGGGTCTGAAGAGGACTTGAGACACCAGGTCAGAGAACTTTTTTTTTGACCGAGGAAGCGGGCCTTCAGTCACCACAAGGTCGGTTTAGGGTCAGATGAGGTGGACAGATGCTAGAAAACTGGAGCATGGTCAGATGCAGAGATAGAGCTAATATGTTACCCTGCCACCTTGTGTACCCAAGACGAAGAGAGTAAGAAATAATCTATGCATGAATATGTCTTATGACTCAGATAGTAGTACGTGTAATTTCAGTCTCTGGGGTGCATGAACCACCAAATATCCATTAGTCTAGTTTCAGAGCAAAACCTAGTGATCAGTTTACCAGTTCTGGATTGCAACTGTCCATATGCGAACATACGAATGTGCCAGCAGAAACAGACCACCCAGTCTACCTATGTCTACTCGAGTGTGCAGCTAGCAACCCTAGTTAGCAGCTGCTCCACCCCACCTTTGTCATCCCACTGTTGCCCCCCACCTCCACCACCCTTACTCTTCCCTGATCCCTGTCCCATGCCCTTTTAAAGCTGTTCCCAGATTTACGATACCACCCATTCTGGTAGTGCATTCCATTTTGCTTCCACCCTCTCTGTGAAGTAGTGTCTCCTCATTACTCTCCTAAATCTTCCCCCCTCTATTCTTAGCTCATGCCCCCTGGTTTCCCCGCACCCTCCTTAGCTTAAAGACCCCATCTGCCCCATCCTTACTGATTCCCTAAGATACTTGAATGTCTCTATCATGTTCCCCGTGTCCCCTCTATCCTCCAGGGTGTACATATTCAGGTCTCCCAGCATCCATTCCACATATCATCTTCGTTGCCCTCCTTTGCACCCCCTCTAGTAGCCTGATATCATGCTTTAGGTATGGCCTTCAAAACTGCACACAATACTTCAAGTGCAGCCTTACCAGCAACCTGTAGAGGGCCAAAATCACCTTTCTTCACCTGGATGAAAACACCCTCACTATGCACCCCAGCAATTCATTTTTGCAGCCTCTCTCCTGCACTGGGCAGTATTGTTCATGATCCCTGTTACCATTACCCCTAGGTCCTTCTCCTCCTCATTGATCCACAGCTTAACCCCACCCAGCCAGTATTCTCTCCTTGGTTCTTCACCCCGAAGTGCATAACCTTACATTTCTTTGCATTGAACCCCGGCTGCCAATTCTTTAACCACTCCTATAGCTTGCTTAAGGCCCCCTGCAGCTACTTCCATCCCTCCTCTCCATCCACCACAGACTTACCTTGCTCACTACCCCGGGCTTAATGTCTGATATGAAAATCCCATATAATACTGGTCCAAGCACAGAGCCCTGTGGCACCCCACTCATCACCAGCTTCGAGTTGAGAGCTCTCCTCCTCCTCCTCCTCCCACCCATTGTAGCCTCCCACTCAGCCAGCTTGTAATCCAGTTCATTGTTTTTGCCCCTACCCCTACACCAGTTAGGTTTCCCCTAAGCCGCCCAAGAGGCACCGAACAGAAGGCCTTGCTGAAGTCCAAGTAAAGAACATCCGCCTCATGACTGTTATCCAGCTCACCAGTCACCCAGTCATAATATTGTATCAGGTTGGTTTGACAGGACTTCCCTGAAATGAACCCATGCTGCCTTCCCTGTGCTAATCTCAGCTACCTGTGGGCCTTGGCTTCTCTCACTTTTCTGGTCACCATCTGAACCATCTTACATACTCCTCCCTGTCCTCTTCCTTCCCTGTTCTCCTACATCTCTAGTGTGCCTCCCATTTTGCCCTCACCACCACCACTACCTTGCTGTTCAACCAGCATGGTTTCCTTGCTCTGCTTCTCTTACTCTGTGTCTTGGTGCAGGCTTCTGTCACCTCTGTAATCCACCGCTTAATAATATCCCATTTCTACTCCGTATCCATCTCCTGCCTTATACCCTCCAGTTTCCCTTTCAGTACTTCCTGCATCCTCCCAAAGTCAACCCCCCTGATGTTTATCACCTGGGTTACTGAGTTCTCTGGCCCCCTGAACTTCGTGATATTAAACCACACCGTTTGGTGATCACTGTCGGCTAGTGGGTTCTCCACCCTTATTTCCCTTACTGCCTCCCCATTCGACAATACTAGATCTAAATTGTTCTTTAGCTTAGTAGGTCCACTTACTAACTGTGTCAGGAGACCCTCCTGGATTGCACTTGCTCCCTAGCACTGGAAGTGACCAGAATGTTTCTGTCAACCCCCGTCAAGTTGAAATCCCCCACGATGACCACCTTCCCTTTTCTATATATCTTTCTGATTTGTCCTGCTAATTCCCTGTCAAGCTCTTCAGACTGGGACAGCAGCCTTTATACCACCCCAAAATTCAGTTTCCTACCCTTTGAATCTAGGAGCTGCAGCCAGATTGCCTCTGTATTTCTTTCCTCCCTCTCGTCCCTTATGCATTTGATCCCATCCCTCACATAGACTGCCACCCAGACCCCCCTCCTCACGTCCTTCCTGTATAATTTGTCCCCTGGGATTGCCAAATCCCAGTCCCAATGCTCGGTTGCCCATGTTTCCATGACAGCCACAATATCCACCCTCCACACTGCCAAGAGTGCCTGTAGTTCAGCTGTTTTGTTCTAAGCTTCAGTGCTCAGCAAGACCACCCTCCATCCGGCCCCTCCTTCATCACCCTCCATCTCCTCTCTTCTATTCCCTCCCTTCTCGGCCACCCCGAATCCTTCCCTGCTCTCCTGGGTGGTAGGCTGTGACTCCACTCTATCAGATCCCTGCCTACCTGCTGTCCACTTGCCACACATCCTAAGTAGTTTAAATCCACCTTTATCACAATATACCTCCCCAGTCTTTGCTTTAATACCTCCTTCCCCTTCCTGCTCAGGTGCAGCCTATCCCTTGCAAACAGATTGTTATCATCCCAGGTACTGTCCCAGCCACCCACAACCCCATACCCCTTAGTTCAACACCATTCTACCAACCATGTGTTCAACTCCTCAATCCTCTCCTTTCTCACTGTGCTTTCGCAGGGTACTGGGAGTACCTCTGAGAAGCACACAGACTTCCCAGTCTCCTCGCACAACCTTCCCACTTCCTCAAACCTCTTCCTTGTTACCTCCATCATTTCCCCTGCTAGATCATTTGTCTCCACATGTAACACAATGTGCAGTTTCTTCCTACCCCTCCTTGCACACCTTAGGATTGCCTGTCCTGCCTTGTCTGCCTTTAATCCTGGTATTGGCTCAACCCATATCCAACTGTGTCTCTCCCCTTTGCTGTCCCACCTGATCCCCTTGAGTACGGAATCCCCAACACAAGTACACGCCCCTCCTCTTTAGTTGTGCCCATCGCGATCCCTCTTAATCAGGTTCTCATTCCCAGGGCCACCAAGATGGTGCTTACCATTTTCCTCTTCCTGCCGCTCTCAATTGAGACTCCTCCTGTTTGACTACCAACCTCTCTCTCCCTTCTCACCTATCCAAGTAGTATCCTTCCCTCTGCCATGCTATGCTCAATCTCTCCATTAGTAATGCCCCTCACTCACTCCTTTTCATGAATACTATCCCTTGCACAATATCCTTTTGCATCCTTCTCTTCCCCATGTGTCGCTAGCACAGCAAACATGTTCCCTACCCTCTTTGCATTACTATGTGTTTTCTCCTCATCCTGCCTACTGCTGCTCCTCTTTTGCTAGGCCCTACTAGAGTCCACCTTTCATCAGGTTTCCTGTCTAGCTTGCCCCTCACCCAACACCTCCCTTGACCCACTGTTCCTTCCCTGTGGTGCCCCCCCTGATATTCTCAGATGTCAGCCCTTCTACCAATGCAATCCTCCCCTACCCACTCAACCTCCCCAGCTCCCTGCCAAGCCACTGAACCGCTTTCTTAAGCCTCCTTAGCCTGTGGCATATTGGGCACCCTCCCAGCCTCCACAGTATGTTCATCCACACTGCTGCCCCACAACCACTGCACCCCACAATCCTACCCATGGTTCACAATGCAGTACCTGTACAGGACAGTGTAATACAGTCTCTCTATACTGACTGCAGTTGTTTACGAACCCAATTACAAACCCACCAATAGCGTTCCCAAGTCTCACAAGCACATACGGTCCAGTGTGTGTGTCCAGTTCAGCTAACAGTGTGTGTATGCAGACATCAGGTACCGTTTGATGTCACAGGCTACCAGCATAAAGGAAGTGATGTGCTAGGGGTGGGTGGTGGAAGGATAGGGGGCTTTTGGTCCCTTCTGAGTACTAGAGACAGATAATCAGCTATGCCAGCAAGCCCTCACTGAGACACTCAGCTGTAGCGGCATAATCCCCTTAATAGGTACCTTTCTAACTTAAGTCAGAAAGCCCCCTGGTACCAATTGAAAACAACCAGAAGCTGCAAAAGACACAATTACAGCATTAAAATCAGTGAAAATCAACAAATACTTCCCTGAAATGTGTCTGCTTCCCACCCAAGCTCCACCACTACAGCCAAACTCTGGGGCTCCATCACCATGTGCTGCATCACCTTTTTTACAAATGTTAAATTACCCTGTTCATCATTCAGTGCATATAAATTCAGGAAGGCACAGGGATGGCCTCTGAAGTCTCCCCAGAGCTTTATAAACCTTCCCTCTGGGTCTGATTCTACCTTTGAAACAATAAGTGGGGTATTCTGCCTGATCAGTATTTTCACTCTCTGCCTATGAGTGTGTGTGTCTCAAAATGTGAGGCATATACTTCCCCCACCCACACCATTCAGAGTTTTAGATGCTTCTGAGAGGATAGGTGGGTTTCCTGGAGGAAGGCCATAGTGGCCTTCAGGCTGTTCAGCTCCTGCTACATGCAAGTCTGTTTCACTGGACTGTTAACCCCCTATGCATTATAAGAAATTACATTTAAGCCAGCCACTGGTAACATTATCAGACATTAGGCTTGAGGGAGAGCTGAGAGGAGAGAGACCCCTCAACTATAAAACAGAACATTTTGTGCTCCCGGAAACCCTCAGAGATAGGCAGTAACTATGGGTAAACATTATAAACAGTACATAAAAACAGAAATATTAAAATACATTTCAAGGTTATTCTACACTCTCCAACCCACTGTGGAGTATTGTGTTGGGGTGCAAGAGGAAATTGTATTGATTAGCCCTTCAGCCTGGTCTCCTGTTCTTGAATGGGTCAGATCCAGGTGGGTGACAGCTCAATGGTGGAAGAAAGCTGTTGTATTTAGCAATGGCACAAGTGCCTTGAGTGGCATATAGAAAAGGGATTGGTATCTGCTCCCCCTCAGTGATTTTTTCTCCCATTGATAAGGAGCATCATGTGTTGGGTCAGAAGGAGGAGTACCATGTACTATGGAGGATGGGTATCCCCACACACTCCATGTGGGGGGGGAGAGTGACTGACTACTGACTCCCTGGCACTTCTCTGAAATCCCAAAGTAGCATGTGCAGTGGCCCATGCCCATACAGGCCTGGCCCCCAAATGGTAACAGTTCAAAATGAGAGTTCGCACTCACGCTAGTGCAGCAGGGTGTAGCAGGGTAGCTAGCCCCAATCAGCTAACAAAAAATCCAAAAGCTACACACTCGTTACTGAAAATAAAGCAGCACCACTGCCAACAAATTAATTTAAAAGAGTTTATTCCTAATAGCAATTGCAGTTTAAAGTCACTGCTGTGAAGTACATAGTACTAGCACATTGTCTCTCCATGAGGCTTCAAAGTGGTAACATGCAAGTGCATAAATCAACTTTTAAGGTGTGCAGACATATGACATCACTGCCTATACAGACTTTTAATTGGTTGCCAACATTTGGAAAAAACAAGCTCAATAGAAAGTGCATTTGTTAAAAATTAAAAGACAGTGCTATCATATAATATCAAACATAATCCACAAAACAGTGTGTATTCACATGGATGAATCATTGTGCTGCTTCAATACTCAGTAAAGTATGAGGTGCTCTTCTCTTCTTGGTTCTTAGTTATTTTTGTACATATCACATCTACTAATAACTTAGGTTATTTCTTTATTTAGCTTCTTTTTTCTTTATTCACATTAATCCAGAAACTCCCCTGTGAACGACAGTGAAAAAGCAGGGATACTGAATGAATACTTCTGTTCAGTATTCACAAAAGAGGAGGTGGGGGAGGTACCTAATCCAATTAATAGAAGCACTCTGGATAGGGAGGTTGATCCCAGTCCTTGCACAGAAGAAAGGTTTCTGAAAGAACTCCTAAAACTGAAGGTGGACAAAGCAATGGGGGCCAGATGGAATTCACCCCAGAATTCTAAAAGAATTAAGCAGAGAACTAGTGACACCACTGACTACCCTTTTTAACAAAATATTGGGAGGAAGGTGTGGTACCTGAGGACTGGAGGAGGGCAGGTGTGATTCCCCTTCACAAAAGTGGGACCAAGACAGAGGCAGGAAACTATAGACCTGTCAATTTGACCTCTGTGGTAGGGAAAGTGATGGAATCACTTCTGAAGGAAAGAATTGTTGAGTACCTAGAGGCCAGTGGGGCACAGGACCCAAGGCAGCATGGGTTCACAGTGGGAAGGTCATGTCAGATGAATCTAATTGATTTATTTGACTGGGTGACCAAAGTAGTAGACCACGTAGGGGCTGTGGACATGGCCTACCTAGACTTTAGCAAGGCATTTGACACAGTCCCACACAAAAGATTAATAGTCAAATTAACCAGCCTGGGAGTAAATTCCAGGTGGCAGCCTGGGTAAAACATTGGCTGGACAACAGGACACCGAAGGTAATTGTAAATGGAGTCCACTCTGAAGAAAGAGGGGCTACTAGTGGGGTACCGCAGGGTTCAGTTCTGGGTCCAGTCCTTTTTAATGTCTTTATAAGTGACATTTTAGAGGGACTGGAAGGAAAAGTATGCCTCTTTACAGATGACACAAAGATCTGCAACAGGGTTGATACACAAGGAGGCATGGAAAGGATGACAAGGGACTTGGCAAGATTGGAGGAATGGTCAGAAGTATGGCAGAGTCAATTCAATGCAAAGGAGTGCAAAATAATGCACCTGGGAAACAAAAACCCTGGGGAAGATTACACAATGGGGGGGGGGGTTAGTAACAACAACAAAAATGGAAAGGGACCTGGGGGTAATCATATCAGATGACCTTAAGGTTGGCAAGCAATGTGAGAAGGTGGTAGGGAGGGCTGAGGGAATACTGGGATGTGTAGGGAGAGGCATCACCAGCAGAAAATAGGAAGTTGTTATCGCCCTGTACAGACAGTTGGTGAGACCCCATCTGGAGTACTGCATCCAGTTCTGGATACCCCATCTCCACAAGGACATAGGATGGAAGCAGTTCAGAGGAGGGCAACTAAAATGGTGCAGAGTCTGCAAGAGAAGCCGTATGAGGAGAGACTAAAGGAGCTTAATATGTACACCCTTGAGGAAAGGAGTGGGAGAGGGGACATGATAGAAACGTTTAAGTACCTCAGTGGAATCAATAAAGTCCAAGATGGTAGCATCTTTCAGAAAAAGAGATGTGCAAGAACAAGGGGACACAATTTGATGATAGAGGGGGGATGGTTCAGGGGCAATGTGAGGAAATATTTTTTCAGAGAGGGTGGTGGACGATGGAACAGCTTCCTGATGAGGTTGTGGGGTCTAAATCTGTGAGAGAATCCAAGAATGCATGGGACAGACATAAGGCAATTTGTGTGGGGGGGGGGTAGGAAGAAATAGGCTGTTGGTTAAATAGGATCCGCAGCTTATCCTCTAGGTAGGGAAATGGGCAGACTAGGTGGGCCAAGCGGTCCTTATCTGCTGTCAAAGTCTATGTTTCTATGTTTCTATAGTAAAGATAATAGAACATTGAAGTGTCTCAGATATACTTAGAAAATAGCATAGATTTCTGTCATCTCAGTACATATGTTGGATCTTTCTATATTTTTGTTAAAGATGCCTGGAACTGGCATAAAGTACTGAAACTTGGGTAATCTAGTCCACATTTTCCTTAGTATTGCCAGTTTCCACTTCCATTTGTGCTAGAGATGTATTTGATAGAGAAGTAAGGTGTAGCACAACACATCATGTCTATCTTTCTCTGTCTGTATGTTATTTTAGTGCTGGATAGAAAGTTAGGGCCACATGTGGATGAACTGAGTACAGTTATTCCTAATTATTGTGGATGATAATGGTAGAGGGGAGTGGGTTCCCCAATCTAATAAAAGGTGACTGGTGCTAAGCTGTGGTGTAAATAACTCTCTGAGAAGAAACACACATATATTGTGCAGCCCTGGGTTATTTGGATCACCAAGCCTGGCTTTTATATTCAAGATATATAGCCCTCTGCCCTGATGAAATGGAGAAGCAGCACATGATGAACTTTTTATTGTGGCTCCACCTGGCATTGCCTATCTCATGGGAGTATTTTCCTTCCAGTCAGTGGGTTGCTCACTGCCCATTCCCAAACCATCAAGTCATCCTGGAATGCTCCATTGAATTCTGGTGGCTTGGGACACATGTGTAGCTTGCTGGTTCTACAGATCTGTTTACAGCTCATGTGGATGCAGTTGAACAGATGACTCCATGTGGGTACAGTAGTTGACCTTGTTGAGAGCTCTATGGATGCTAGAGAGATGCCTATGCACTTGGCACTGAACTGTAAGAAAGCCCTTTGGCCCAGATCCAGTCTCACTGTACAGTTACCTGTCGGAATTTCCTTAAGGGCACACCCCACCGGGACATGAAGCCTGACCATCCCAGACCAGCCCTTCAACCCCACTGAACTTAACGGCCCTACTTTACTCAATCCAAGATGTGTGATCCATCCACCTAATAGAGAGTCCCTCCAAGGGAGCCCCCCTTACCCCACTGGATTCCCGACTGTACCTGTGTATCCAGCAATATTAATGTCCAGCTTTCAAAACATAAATGTGATTGGAAATATATATATATTTTCACTAGAGTTCAACTGCCCTTACATGGGTGTAGGTCTTTCAAGGTTTTAGTGTTCAAGGTGCTCAGCTGCACTCCAGTAGAAGTAGTGGGTTGGTCCATGGAAAAAGATTCTTCTTGCACACCAGTGTTCTTAGTAGCTGTGTTGAGAAGATGATCTGCAATAGTGGTCCAAAGTTGTTGGGAGTGTTTCGCCACAGTGTCATGGCTTTTATCATATATCCTCTTTTGTGCCAAGCATGTTTGGCCACCTCCTGTATGACTTGAGGCGAAGGCATCTCATCTACATTGATGCCTATTAAAGAAAGGTAGGAAGTAAAATCTGTGAATTTGGGGGATTGTTTCAGCCCATCATTAGTAATGATTTTGAGCCTGCAGGGTACTCAGGGTAAGAGTACACCTTCTAATTCGGGCACTCACCAACCATTTAAATAAATACCATGAAGCTTTTCTTTAAAAAAATTAAAGTTTTTTATTTACACTAAAATAATAAAATGGCAAGGATCATTGCAACACCAGCCTCATCTGACGAGTTTTGAACCAAAGTCCTTTATCAAAGTGTGTTGTTCTATAATTGGAAATAATATTATTGCTATTTTATCATATGAACCAATCATTTAACTTTGTTAATGATGACATCACTATTACATCATCAGATGGGTGTATTTAAGGTTTGTTTTACTGAATGTACCTCAACCTTTGATAAATGACCTTGGTCTGAAATGCATCAGATGAGGTTGGCATTGCAAGGATGTTTGTTGTTTTATTTTAGTGTAAATAAAACAATTTAATTTTTTAAAGAAGAGCCACATGTTATTTATTTAAATGGGTGGTGAGTGCCTGAATTTGAAGGTGTACTGATTTGTATTTTTTTCGTTTAGCACCAACAGTCTTTGTGCACACTCATTCTGTGTATTATACAGTATTTACTCAAAATAAGAGCAGATTCCCTTCCTTGTCGAAAGTTTTTCTACTGCCAGTATCATTTTCCTTTGTGGGACTGTTTGTGGATTATACAATAATCTTGCTCCATGAAGAGCCTGGTGTCCCCCAAGTGAAGGTCTTTCCTGGCCAAGCTGTGTAAAACAGCTCCTCCTCCTTCATGCTGAGATCTAGGAAGTCCATGATGATCGAATGAGGTCTGGCTCTAATATTCTGGTGGGGTTTGGTGTTCCAGAGCCCTATGTGCTCTGATGATAGTGAGTGGTTTCTCTTTGGGCAAATCACCCTGAATGGAAGACCGTCTCCAACCTCTCCAATGGGAGCTGTGCCTTCTCCAGCGGCTCTTCCATGGTGACCTGCCCGGCTGCCAGCCAGCCCAGAGACCCACAGGCCACTTGTCTTGAATGGGCATCTGCCTCCAACCTCTCCTGTGGGAGCTGCCTTCTCTGGCTGCTCTTCCATGGCAACCTGCTCAAAAACCTGCCAGCCCAGAGACCCAAAAGCCTCTTGCCCTGAACAGGCATCTGCTTCTAACTTCTCCCATGGGAGCTGCACTTCTCTGGTGGCTCTTCCATGGTGACCTGCCCAACTGCAAGCCAGCCCAGATACCCAGAGGTATAGACACAGATACACAGCCCAGTCTTTGGAGCTACCGGCTTGTATCTTGGTGCTTTCTGTCTCCACTGGCTGATTTGGTTCTGTATCTCAGTTCCTCAGCTTTGATTGGACACTCCACCTTTCTCCTGCCCTCTTATTCGCTACTGCTTTCATCTCCCTAAGCTGCTTAGTTTTCACAAACTTTTTATATTGCTGGGTCGTATTTACTACTCTGTATATTATTTATTTATTTACTTTCCAGTTGGCAAATTATACTGCAAAGCACTGAGGGCAACAAATCAATGAACTTGCTGTTGCTGGCAGCTGTTACTGTCACCGACTCACGGTCACTTTACTTCGCCAGTGACACTGATCTGCCCTACTGCTGATTAGTATACCCTGATCTATTCTTGTTCCCCTGATCCATACAACATGTCCACCCTTCCTTCACCACTTCCTCCTTCTCATTCTTCTATCAATTTCATCTACCTCCAGCTCCACACTCTCCTCAGTCTAATAAACTCTATCACCTTTACTCTCACTCTCCTAGCTCCTACCTTTATCCTTGCCATAACTCCTACATCCCTCAAATACTCTGGTCTCACTTCCTCACCTCACCCCTGCTACTGTATTCTCAGCACCTAACCACCTAGCTTTTCTTCACCCTCTCTTATCAGCGCACCTAGCCCCACACCCAATACTTCCCAAATCCTCGCCCATCACAAATGTCCTAAACTACACTCCTTCATAATAGCACCTCTTGTTCAGATCAGAAAATGTTCATCCCAACCTGGCCCCAGAGCCGGCCTGGTGGCACTGGGGGTTGAGGCACTGGTCAACCTCATGCCGCATCGACGACCCAGGTTTGGGATTGAGCTTGGGAGTCAGGGGTCAGCAGGAGGGAGACGGATTGAGCCCTCAGGCAGCTCTCTCTCGGGTGGGAGGGTTGGGGAAGCCTGGTGCTCTGGCAACCCCTGTGGAGACTGGAGTACCATTGAGCTGCCGGGCTGCATGTAAGAGTGTGGCTGACGTAGGCATGGTTGCCACGTGCCAGAGTCAGACGTGCCCACGCGGGGGGGGAGTGGTGATCTTGGGTTTCCTACAAGAAACATCCCTCCAGCCCTTGATAGACGACAGCCCTGCCAGTGCCACTGCCACATGACCAATGCTGGTTCCCCTGCCACTGCCCCCACAGTCTCTCCGGGGTTGTCCTCCCCGACCCGGGGAACCGTAATGTACTTGAAGGTGACAGGGGGAACACAGCGGGCAGTAGAACAAGTGGTGAGATCAGTGGCCTGAGAGAGTTCCAGGCTGGGAGGCTACAAATACAGTTAAAAAAAAACCTCTGGCCCCAGTACACCCACTTCTGTCAGTTGCAATCCTTCCACTAACATGCCAACTTCCCACACCCCTTCTGCCCTCCCCAAGTGCCTGAATATTCTCCACTTAAACATCTGCAGTTCCATCTCCAAAACTGACCATTTACATCCTATGTTAATCTGCCTCACCTGATATTCTTATTTTAACTGAACATGGTTAAATGCTAAAATACCTGATCTCATCATTAATATCCTAGGTTTTTCCATAATCAGGCAGGATATGATTGCAGGGATGGTGGAGTAGCCATGTATATCCTTTCCTCACTTCAGTTCACAACCATTCTATCATCCTCATTACCCTCAACCTATGAAGCACTTGTAGTAAACATTACCACGCCTTTTTCCTCCCCATCTTTATAGCCAGCATCTAATGTTGACCTGGTTCCAAGGCATCCAATACTTCGGATCTCATTACCTCCATAACCTCCCTCTCACATAAAGGCGAGCTATACATCCTGGGTGATGCCAACATAAACTGGCTATCACCAACAACTGCCAAGACATGAAGTCACATCACTGCCCTCAGTCTGTCACAGCTCATCCTGGAAACCACCCAACTAAATCATAAAACCCTTAACAACTCTCTGATAGACTGGGCTCTCACCTCTCACCCCCAATGAGTCATTAAATCAGGTATCCTGCTGATGCCCTCTGTGATCATCACCCAATCTTCATAGTCAGAAAAGTCCATGGAACAAAACCGCCACACAAAATTCTGCAACTCCGCTCCTTCAGCTCCTTAAACCTTAATTCCCTTCTTAATGAACTGGCCAGCTGTGATTGGTCTCCTATTGCCTTTGCCCTTTTGATTGACCAAGCCCCCCCTTTTTTTAAAGATAAATTTCTAACTACATGGAACTCCTACTCTCCATTCCAACACACTAGTGTTCATGGCAACCATCATCCCAGGGTCTTCCCTGAGTTGCTGACCTGTCTCAGGGAGCGAGACAAAGCTTGGAGGAAACATAAGGTCTCCCAGCTTTCCCAGACTATGCCGTATCGCATGTTAGAAGTACCTGCACTAAGCTACCAGACATGCCAAGTCTGAATATTTGGAATCATCACTTCTCAAAACATCAATTCACCATCCAAATTCTGTAAAGTGGTCCATGTTCTATTCTCCCCTTTTTCACATTCACCGCTCCCAGCGCTTAAAAAAACAACTCATTGGTCTCCAAACCATGTGCAGTGGCTCAAGAGTTTAACTCCTATTATACCTCCTGTGCCACCGCTCTTCTAATGTCCCTCTTCTCTAATCTACCCCTCCCCATCCTCCCACACCCAGCACTCAACCCCCTCTGCTCCCACCATTCCTTCTTCTTTTCTGCTGTCCCCTCAGAGGAAACACTAATGGCCATTCTCTCTCTTAATCCTTCTAAAGGCTCAACACTGGATGACCTTGACCCTAAACTTCTCTAACTTTCAGCTTCTGCTATAGCCTACCCCCTCTCCTTAATCCTAAAATCTCCTTCTCATCCTTATCTGTCCTTCAGCCTGGAACATGCAGTGGTTCTCCTCTCCCAAAGAGTGGTGACCCTCCTTCCTTGAAAATCTTCACCCACCCCCACCCTTACTAAGCTCCAAGAACACCTGGTTCTCTCTCAACTAACCTCCTTCCTCGATGACTCTTCCTTTCTCACCCGTTCCAATCTGGCTTTTGGAAGAACCACTTCACTACCAATTCCCTACTCAGGCTGACTGACCCCATCCTCACCAGGATGGATAATGACCTCATTACCTCTGCCATCTTTGTCGACCTCAGCAAGGCTTTTGACACCTTCTCCCATGCCCTACTTCTTGACTCCCTTATGGCTGCAGGGTTGTCCACTTCTGCCCAAAACTGGTTCAGAGCTTACCTATCAGACAGAACACAATCAGTCAAGATCCAGGATGCAGTCTCTCCCCCCTCCCTATTTCCACAGGAGTCTCACAGGGCTTGGTGCTTGGACCCATTCTCTTCTCCATCTTCCTAAATGACTTGCCTCAGTATGCTTCCCCTCCTCCTTTATACATATGTATGCTGAAGACACTATCCTGTTCTCTTCTGGCAAATGCCCCACCGATGTAGCAACCACCTTTCAGCATGACTTTCACCAGGTTCAGCTATGGTTTGCCTCACATCAGCTATTCCTAAATGCCAAAAAGACTGTCTCCATGACCTTTGACACTAGGCAGAGACTCTCTAGGCTCCACCCTTTACCTTATTTCCATACTCTTCATGGGATAATCCTAGAGGACACCTCCTCATTCAGATACCTTGGGGTTTGGTTGAACCAACACCTCAAATTCTCTGGCCACATTGATGCCATACTGAAAAAACTGCACTACAAGCTTGGTGCCTTATTCAGGAACCATAATTGTATCCCTCCTATAGCGTGGCATGAACTAGTCTAGAAGATGATCCCCATTTTACTTACTGTGATGTAGTCTATGGTACTGATCCCAAATCCTCCCTAACCAGATTGGACACTCTCTTTAACTCCTTCTGTCATTTTGCTCTTGATGTTCCATCATACACTCATCGCTATGACCTCTACCACACCTTGTCCCTTCCCCCATTTGCCGACAAGCACCTCATTCATTATACCAAACAAACTTCTACATTTTGGTTAGAACTTCCCTCCTACCTCTCATGCTTACTCTCTTCCCACTCTCCCCCCCTCCCATTCCCTCAGTTCCTCTGATACTCACACTTTTTTGGCCCCCCATTGAACCACTCTCATCGTCAGTCAGGCTTCACCCATCATTTTCTGCAAATTGGGACCCCCCAAATATGGTACTCCTCCTCCTCCTACTACTCCCTTGCCTCTGCCTTACATAACTTTCTCTCATCTAACTGCTCATGCTTTAACCATCCTTAACTGCCTCCTATACCTCTGCTCCTCTCCATGACTCACATCCACTATTAAACCTTCCTTCCCACTCCAGCCTGCGTCTCAACGTGCTCTTCTTTCCCTTCACCACTTACCCCTCACTTCTACCCCTAACCTTCTTCCATTACCAACTTGTCCCTGCTTAGTTTTGACCTCTGGCAGGGTTCTCAGCATCCTGGAAGGGTCTAGCACTGAGCAAGCCTTCTCCTTCCCTTCCCCTCACCCTCTCTCCTTTCAATCCAACTTGTCCTTGCCTAAATCTGCTCTCTGTTGGGATTCTTATCACCCTGGCAATGTCTACTGTCAAGTAAGTTTGTTCCTTCCCTCCTTTTTTTCTTTCCTCTTCTATCTCCCTATCCCCTCATCTAATTCTAATCCCTGGCAGGGGTTCTCTGCATCCTGGAGGGCCCAGCAATGGGCAATTACTCTTCCTTCACTCCCCTCCCTGTATCCCTTCTACCCAAACAGTCTTCACCTGATTCTGCACTCTGCAGGGTTCTCAGCATCCTGGAGTGGCCTAGTCTTAGGCAAACTTCTTCTTTCTGTCCTCTTCCCTCCTTTCCTTTATCCTTTCTTTTCTCTCTTCCCAATTTGTCCTCGCTTAGGTCCACCCCGGCAGAGTTCTCAGCATCCTGAGGGTGCAGCACTTGAAAATGACTCTTCCTTCACTCCCCTTTCCCCTCCATCCTTTCTACCTAACTCGTCCTCGCCAGACTCTGCTCTTTGGCAGGGTTCTCAGCATCCTGAAGAGGCCTAGTCTTAGGCAAGTTTCTCCCACCCCTCCTTCTCTTTCCCTTTACCATCCCCATTTCTATCACTACCCAACTTGTCCTTGCCTACTCTTGCCCCTTATTCTAAGTCCTTGCCTCCATTCTGCCACTGGCAGCAATCTCTGCACTCTGAAGGGTCAGTTTAGGTATGATTAGTCCTTCTCACCCTATTTCTTACCCCACCTCTCCTGCCCCCTCTATCCCCTGCACTTAAACAAAGGAATTTGTTCACTTAAGCTAATAACTTACACTTTTTGTTCTATCTGAGGTGCTCCCAGATTGCACTAGCCCTGTGTTAACTTACCCTCACAACTTGATTTTTTGCTCACTTTGCTCCGGTAATGTTCCCCCCTCACTTCACCTCATTCATTCTATAATTGTTAAATAATCTGCCTCTTAACTGTGATTGATTCCTGCAAGGAGTTGGCTCCAAGGCTACATTCACTTTCTGTTCTATGTTCCTCAGATATGCCACTTGAAATTAAATGCATATTCCGCAGGTATGATATATTTAACTGTATGTTATGTCACAAATGCGATTGTTTGATTATTTATGATATTGTTTAACTGTATGTCTTGTTACAAATGTAATTGAATGTTTAATTTCTTGGATATGTTAAATGTTAAACTGTATGTCTAATTCTTCATCTAATTGTACCTCCCCCTCCCCACGCAAAGGTTGCACCGGGAGACGAGCAACTTGTTATTCAGTGTGCCTTCCTGATTAAACATTTCAATGAATAAAAATAAATGAATAAATTGAGGAGCTCTTTGAGAAAGCTCTTCTAAACACTGTTTGAGTGTTTCACACTTCTGTAGTTTGAGAAGTGTTGCATTTTGATGCCCATGGTGGTGTTGTATTCTATAAGGCACGTTTCAGTCACTGCATTTCATTTCTCCAGTACATTCTGGTCTCTCCTGTCCACTGAAACCTTATGTTTGAGCCATTACAGTGTCTCCTGTCATCTGCTGCAGTGCCTAATACAGTGTCATAAATGTAAAAGTACAGTCTGGATCTTCAGGATCACTGGTTGGGGGAGGCAGCTGGGATTGAGACCAGAGATTGGACTGCCACCAGTAGTGTTGCATTCTGATGCCTCTGTTTTGGTCCTTTCAGAGGCAAAATAGTTGGAATTTTCTTGAGTCGATTGTGGGTTGCCATAATAAAGTCAGTAATTTTACATTTTTGAGTAAGTATTGCTAATTCATAAGCTGGATAAAGTGATAGTTGTAAAGGATCTAGTATGATTGCCCAACTTGTGTATGCCTGGCAAATTTTTACCTGTCACCGATTCCCCGAAATGAATTTGCCCATCTGCTTTATTTTACCACAAAACAAATCCCCAGACAATAATGGCAATTACTTGCGGCTTTTAGATAGTGACACAATAGCGTCTTTTACATTTCAACCAAGACTTACAGTTGCTTGTTGCGTGATGTAGCTCTGCTTGGTCTGTTTTCCCGATTGATGGTGTACTGCCACCAGATTAGATAAATTATGTAAAAATCAGCCAACCTTTTTTTTTAACATTCAGTATACTTTATTAATCCTGATTAAGGTAAAGTTGGTGCTACAAACAAAGTACAGAACAGTGCAAGCTGTTAATTCAAAACAGCACATTAACAGGGAAGGTGTATCCAGCATAAAGTACACTCAATCATTTTACAGTTACAGTACAAATACCACCCACCCAACTACCCTCCCCACCACCCCAACCATCTCTCTGTAGTAATAATTATTTGGGATAACATTAACTGTGATAAAACAACAGAAAGGATCCCCAATGCCATGGACATGGACTATGATTAAAATTGATTCAAGGGCTTCAAGAGTAGCATTCCTTAAATGGCTTACTTGAGATGTACCACAATAAATATATTCTTGCTATCACCCAGGGTTCAGTGTCAGTAAAGTGTATAGGGGATCCCAGATACAGTTATATTTGGCAAGTGAGTAGGACATACTGGCAATGGTACGCTCTGCCTGAAGCACAAACAGGATTTCTCAGAACCATTCCCAATATATAGGGGTGGCAGAATCACACCAATGGTGCAGAATAATTTTTTTGGCACAGACTGATATTAGGGCTATATGTGGTTTCTGATTACCTAGTAAAATTTCATAGAAATTACCAAGGATACATATATCCAGTGTACAGGCCTGGTCAAGGCCCAAGAGGTGATCAAGATGATGTTTGATTTCCTCCTAAAAGTGCCTAACCTTATCGCAATGCCAGAGAATATGAAGTAGATAACCCCTATCACCCTGAAATTTAGTACAAATATCTTGGGGGAGCCTGCCCATTTTGTGTATTTTAATGGGTGTGTAAAATAAGTTATGCAAAATTTGAAATTGCATAAAGTGGTATCTATCTCATTTTATGTATTTGTAGACTCCTTTCCAAATGTGTCTCCAGTCTTGAGGTTGGTCCTGCTGAGGAAGGACCATATCCCAATAATAGTGAAATGGGTGTTCCTTATCAGCAAGGAGGTCCTGAAGTTGTGCGTGGAAAAAAGAGACCACAAGGGAAGTGGGATGGGACAATAACAGGAGGCGTAATAAAGTTCTATACTCACTGGGCCAAAGTCCACCTCCAAAATGACTTAAGAGCATATGACACAGCTGGAAATATTTGAAGCTCATAGATATGGGCCATCCATGTTTCTGCTGGACTTCATGGAAAGTAAGAAGCTTGTTAGAGGACAAAAAGTCATGTACTGAGAGGGACTCCAGTGTGGGCCAGGTAGATCTGGTCAACATTTTGCCAGCAATCTGAAAGTTCAAGTTAGCCAGTAGTGGTTGTGTTGTGTCCTGACAAGGATTTAATGATAATAGCTGACATAGCTGATGATGGACCCTAATGGAATATGCAATAGGTGTAGTGTTTAAGGGATGGTGGATTTTTCTAATTGGGATGTACAATAATGAGTTGAGATATAGGCCCTGCTGTTGTGCAGAAAGCCTCTATATCAAGTCATTGGGGAGAATAACTTGGAAGAGAGGTATATGAGACAGAGCCAGGCCACAGGGAAAGATGAGAACAGTGTATGGCTAAATAATACAGGTACATGTTGGGAAATTTTAAACCTCCAGCCTCTTTAGCTCTCATTAATTTAACTAATGATCTATGGGGTGACTTCTCCAGCCAGAGAAAGTGGGAGAAAAGCCTATTAATCTGGGTAAACCAACTTTTAGGGAGGTGTAAGCCAAGCATAAAGCGGGGATACAAAATTCTAGGAAGGACAGTCATTTTGAGAATGTTCACAGGTGCCAGTTTGGAAAGAGGAAGCAAAGACCAGCAACTCAGATCTTTCTGAATTACAAGAAGTAAGTGGTCCAAATTATATTTTTGATCTTATACTGAAGTATAAGCCTAAATATTTTAACTTGTTCTTACCCAACAGAACCCTAGATGCTTTACCACAGAACGGTGGGTTGAATTATTCAAGGGCATAAGTTTAGTTTTTGATAAGTTTAATTTATAATTAGAGAAAGAGCCAAATAAAGTGATAATGTTCAAAGCCTCAGGTAACGAGGTGGCTGGGGAGGTAATGTGAAAAAGGATGTCATCTGCATATAAGGAAAGTTTGTATTGTGAAGGACCTATGACTATACCATGGACTAGTGGGGAGAGATTCATTTTCAAATTAGGGGCTCAAGGTATAGATTAAATAAAAAAGGGGAGAGTGGACACCCTTGACATGTTCCTTGTTGAAGGGGGAAAAACTCAGAAAATACCCCATTGCAGAAGACACGGGCTGAAGGTTTGGTGTATATTATTTGATCCATGTTATGAATTCACTTGAGAAACCATATTTAGGAGCAGATGAAACAGGTAGTCCCATGGAACTCTATCAAAAGCTTTCTCCACATCCAGAGAAACCAACACAGTGGGAGTGGTGGAGTCCCTGGATGCAGAGACAAGATGCAGAATTTTCTGAATATGATCAGCTGATAATCTGCCTGAAACAAAACCCACCTGTTCTCCGCTGAGGAGACCTTCACGTACAACCTTCAGTCTCATGGCCAAGATTTTTGTAAGGATCTTAATATCTACATTAATTAAAGATATTGGTCTATAGTTGGCCACCGATAGAGGGTCGTGCCCAGGGTAAGGCAGGACAACTGTGGTGGCAACGGTGAGAGAGGTGTCTGTTAGTCCCATCTGGTGAAGGTATCGAAAAAAGTCAAGGAGAGAAGGGGTCAGAAGGTCTTTATATTTATGATAAAAATTGGTGGAGAATCTGTCTGGGCCAGGAGACCTATCTAACAGTAAGGCTTCTATGGCTGTTTTAACTTCCTCTAAAGTTAACGGAGCTTTCAACCAGCCCACCTGATCCTCATTTAGACTTGCTAAATCAAGGTTCTGTAGAAAAGTGTCCAGAGCAGAAGAACCTGGAGAGGTTGGGAGGGCTGTGTAAAGAGAGCTGTAAAAAGTCTGAAATTGATGAACAATATCCTTAGGTGAGGTGAGTAAGCAGTCAGAGTGTGACCGGAAGGATGGAATGATCTGGTCAGCCTGCTGGCTGCATAAGCGGAGTGTGAGGAGTTTATCTGCCTTCTCCCCTTGGTCAAAATATTGGGATTTGTTTTTTAAAAGAAGGTGTTCCACCTTTTCCCCTATGAAGGCGTGGTACTGAGCTCTTAGAGTTTCAAGGCACTCTCAACAGGATAAAGGGGAGGATTCTGAGAGTCCTCTTTCTGCCACATGAATCAGACAGAATAGAGGCCATGACTTGAGATGACTCTTGTTTCCTTCTAGTGGCTATCCTGATGAGTTCCCCTCTAAGAGCACATTTTAAAGCACCCAAAAGGATATCTAATTTGGTCATAGAGGACTGGTTGAAATGGAAAATTTCTAAGATAAATGACTGATTTTATTGGCTATATCTGGGCATTTTAATAGGAAATTATTGAGGCATCACATGTCCCTTGTAACTGAAGGGCCAAATTAACCTGTAAGATAACAGGGTGATGGTCGAGATGACATTGGCACTATAACAGCAGGCTATGACTCCTGGGCGCTTCAGTGCTCAAAAAGCAAAAAGTCTATACGGGAGAGTGTTATGTGGGATAGAGTGGAAGGAGTACTCAGTAACTTCAGGAAACATAAGCCTCCAGGGGTCAACTAAGCCCAGGGTGTCCATTACCCCCTAATGCCAGTTGACCTGAGGTGGGGACTGAGACCTGGAAGGGAATCTATTTAAACAATTGTTCAGGACTACTGTATGTTCCAACCTCTGTAAGAATCATTGGGAGAGATGACCACTGAGATAGGATGCAAGGCATTTGAGAGAAAAAAAAGGGGATCCTCTGTATTAGGGCCATAAACTAAACCCAGGATGACCTCTAGGTGTCCCAGTAAGGCCCTAAGAAATATAAATCTACCCTGAAAATCTGCAACCTCTTGAAGGAGGTGAAATGGGGCAGATCTGGAGATCAAAATAACGACTCCACATTTACAGGAATCCTGCCCCAAACCGAATACCTGGCCCACCCAGGAATGTCTCAGAAATGGGAGCTGAGCTACAGGAAGATGCATCTCCTGAAGGAATGCCACATCAACCTGCAGCTTACTAAGATGAAGCAGGACTTTGGCTCATTTTTATGGGGATTGAGTCCCTTTGACATTCCAGGAGCAGTATTTATAATTGGATGCCATATCCGTTTGATAAGAGAATAAGTATTGGGGACTACCATATGCCAGTCAGCAAATAACAACTGAGTATCACAAGCAGTATCATAATCCAACCAGAGACGAATCCTCCCACCACCACCACAACATCAAACCATAACTCACCCCCACCCATGTAAAAGGAAAGGTGAAATGCTGACCCACTGAAAACCCATGACAACCTCCCTGAAAGCATCCCCAAACCCCAACAAACTTGGTGCATGATGTCCTGCTCTGACATAGCTAGCACCTCAACCCACCAACTCCCCTTGACCTAAATCCATGTCTCACCCTTTATGTGGCGAACATCTCAACATTAACTAGTAATAAAATTGTTTAAACACCCTATCAACATTTACAGCTACACAATGGCAGGGAGTTACCTCAAAAAATATCCCTGGACTTGGAAGAAACCAGAACTAATTATATCACGGAGAATTAGAAGTACAAACCTAACACTGAATTTGTATTAAGGGCTCAAACTAATTAGTCCAGAAAGTACAATGCAATCTTGTACAAAAGGTCCTGTGCATACTGCCTAAAGTATTAAAGCTAGTAGACAGCAACCTTAGCCCCTAGCATGAGCAAACTGTCCCTCCAGTGGAAATAGATGAAGAAGAAGAAAGATCAGCAACACAAAAACCAAGGAAGGGAGGTCACCCACCTGGAGCATGGTAGTGGAAAGGTATAATGACAAGTTGGAAGCCTCAAATGTAAATTAGGTGGCTTCCCATGGGAAAAAAAAAAGAAAAATAATTGTTCAGTAATTGAGAAATCCAGGAGAAGTCAGGTCAGAACAAGAATTCTGGAGCTCAAGGAAACTAGTTGCATATTCCTAAGTTGAACATACAAGGAGTAACAACAATGAGTAGAAAATCTCATCTAGCTAACAGTGATTGCCAGTGCCCATTGTTTCCTGGAGTTCATCAGCCCTTGAACGGGTCAGGGAGTGCCATTCTGAGTGACTAGATAGCAGAGTCAACTGTGTCACAGGATTGCCAGGTAACCTGAAATAAAACTTGCAGGCGGGCAGGGTATAACATCCTAAACTTGATATCTGCAGTAATAAGCTTTACTACTACGGGGTGGAAGGTAGCTCTTTTTTGATGAGTGCCTGCAGGCAGATCCTGGGAAATCCACAACTTTGTACCTTCTCCGAGAATATCTTTTAAATCTCTGGTTTTCTGCAGCATGTACTGTTCATCTAAAAAATTTAGGAGCTTAAACATGAAGGGGTGAAGGGTGAGCCGGCAGGGTTTAGGGCACAGGGAACGATTTGAGTGCTCCACTATTTACATGGGGCCATTCAGAGAGGGCCCAGCAATCCACTCTAGCAGCTTTTGGGTAAATTGAATCAGTGCGTTCCCCTCAGAAAGCCCAAAAAGGATGAGGTCATTCTGCCGAACAAACTTTTTGACGTATCAAAGTAGTTTTGGAGCATGAATCTTCTTTCCATTTTTCCAGGGAGAAAGTTCTGATCTCTAAATCCCGCGTTCTTTTATTTAGATCTCCTATATCAGAATGCAGTGACTTCAGCTGTTCTTTTGATCTCGTGAAGAGACTCCTTGAATGGTGATAATTTTGGAGGAAGTGTTCCACGGAGAGTGGAACAGTTGCTAGGTGGGAGTAGAATTTTGCCCGAACTGGAGCTGTGGGCTTTGGTTTCTTACTGGATTTTTCCGTGTTTAGGAGGTATATGCATGAGGCCAGCGGCCTCAAATCTGTTTCAGAGATGCTGCAAAACCCAATGAGGAACACCACCAAAGTACTGCACGGACATTCTGTAGTTAGATCCTTCAGCAACAATGGTGAGAAGTAGATTTTGAATAGCAAAATAATGGAATTTGTAGTGGGGTAGAGGGAGAGATGCAGGAGAACAGCTACCGCAGAGCATCATGTGACTCCCCAGCCATCCATTTCTACTTTGTGAATCAACATGTGGTGTGAGCTGGTTGGGGTTAGAACCTGAACCCCAATTTGACTTTCTGGGTTCACTCCGTGTATGTGGGATGTCCTTTGACCTCGCCACGACCGGGTGGGAGTGGACATCCCTCTATCGACATTGATAGGCTAGGATAAAGTCTAGGAGAGGTTATTGTCATGGTTGAATGTTCTATGGGGTTATTGGGACATTGAATCCAACGACATGTACTATATCCATCTATCTGATAGGCCAGAATTATTTGTCCCCAAGGCAAATACATCATACTCTATAATCACCCTCGTGCTCATGGACATATCATTCTGGTATATTGCAATGGGACTGACAGAGGTAATAAAACATTTTAACCACTAAACAATTCATAGTTTTACCATGATGCATGGGACAATCCATTATTCTACACTGGTCATCATTGGAAGGGTCATAGTGACACCAACCAAGGTACTGTATTTGTGTAATAATATATTGCAGTGCAGGTCCTCAGATTGTAAAATATGCTGATAGCCACCTACTGTGATTTTTAAAGTACCAGCATGAGGGATGTAGCAACAGTCATGTGTTAATTTACCTTTTCGTACATTATCTATGCCTCTGTAGGTAATAAGACTCTGTACTCTAGGAGTTATGCCAAGGGATGTCATGTTAATTTAATAATGTTTCAGTTTCCTAAATTATTTGGATTGAATGTGATTGGAACAACTTCACTACTGAATGCTAATATTCTTAAGTTATTCCCTGTCACTTAATGAGAAAGACTTATAATTTCCCTATTCTATGTTAGAATTAGTCATGTTCAATTATAAAATTTGATTATTATTTCTTAGTTACCATCTATATAGTAGCCAAATATGTCTACCCTTCTAGAAATTGTATACACGTAAACAAAAATCCTTATAACTGTGTTTTGATATTTAAAGAAGTACCAATGAATACCAAGTCCATTCAATATTCTTTTACTTAAAAAGATTTTGGAAAATATAACAATAACTGATCAGCAGTAGCAAGCAAAATACAATATAAAATTCCTGTTGAGGGGTAGCCCTATTCATTAAGAAAGCAAGTATTTACCAAATAATAAACAATTTAAAAATTAATTTTATGCCAAGCACTACCTTATTTGTTCTGTTCATTAATTGACAGAATGCAGGCTTTCTCTTACCACTGTCCCAGTACATAGATGTTCAGTTTGAGGTTCTAGAAAGAGACAAATGATCTCTGGTTCCCACTTCATCTGTCTCACTTACCTTTGCTCAAATGGGGTTAGAATTTATACGCTTTAGATGGAAGGCACCTGATGTACCTGTGTTACACTTCTTGTACTTTTGTAAAAGTATGTTAATTTTTTTTTAATCTTTATCCTGCTATGTTGTCATTCCAAATTATGCAAGGTCTGATGGACCTGTGTTACACTTCTTGAACTTTTGTAAAAGTATGAATAAACAGCTATAAAGTAAACAGTAGCTGTCCTTGCACTTATTCATGAATAAGTTCCCGGTTTCAAATGTTGGTGGTTTTTAAACCCAGTCAGAGCAGCACTTGGGACCCTGCAATGCAAGCCAGGATACTTTTATGCTGTTATGCTATATTTTGTTAGGAGTTTCCTGTTAATAATAGTATTTGTAAGCAAAAGAGGATAGGACAATAACGATTAATTTTGTTCTCTTCCTCTGCTACTACCCATACCTGGGGTAGTTTTGATGCTATCTTCTGACTGCTGCCTCCATCACAACACCAGCCTGAATTCCAAAACAGAAGCTGGCAAACTGTATTGTAGTGACACTTGACAACTTAAAGGCAGAAGTGGAGTAAGAACAGGCAGGTCAGCTTCAGGTTGAGCATAGAAACACTTCAGCGCCACACTGTCGCTTTTGTGTTTTATTTACATATGACTTATACATAAATATAAGATGGGACAGGACAAAATTGGTTCCTTATCCTAAGAGGAAAATAACATTAACAAAGAAAGATAAAGCTCATCAAAATGTTGTTTTAGCACACTTTTCATGAACCAGCAGGACCCTCCACAAGCCTCCTGTTCTGTCTCTATAGAGCTGGCCAGTCCTTGTAATCACTTTTTTTATAGTGCGGAAGACTTGTGGGAGGAGCCTGTATCCGTATTTTTTTCAGAAATGGATGGGTTCTGCTAAATATCCTTTCTTAAAGCACACTGTTACTATCACATATGATCGTTACTGAGTTTAAGTATTGGCAAGACTAAAAAGAAATATGTTTTCATGTATTTTGATAAACTTATGTGACGTGGTCAGAGCTTAGCTTAATCACATAATGTAACTCAGGAATAAATGGAGAACAGCTCGAAAGTCCACTCAGTGTTATGTAGGGCTCAGTAGCATGCTGACTCTGATAGTACACTAGCTGTTTACTAGCAGTATAAGCCCACAGTGATGTGGACTATGATCTTGTTTCTATTATATATTTTTGTCATTCAAGTTCGCGTATCTATTTGTTCTGCTCTCATAATAAAGTTGATTATTATTTTGCCATTCCTTTTTCTGTGTCCATCTATACCCAGTCTCACACTTGGTGTGAAAGGTGGGATAGTTAGATCACAAGTATCAGTGATGATTCAATGAGGATTTCGACAAGGTATCCAGGTGGATAGTATATGCAGCAGGACAAGGTGGACCAGCCCAAGCCAAGCAGGGTACTAACTAGGATGATGACTGAGAACTACAGTATCAGGAGCCCCTTCTGACTTGGTTAGTAGATGTAAAAGGAAGATGATGACAAAGAGAGAGGACAAAGAAGAAAGTGAAGGTGCCTAGGTGAGGAAGGAAGAGACCTCTGATGAGGACCCATCTGGGACATTCAGGAGCTACTCGGTGGCATGGTGAAACAAATGGCCATGGACAAACAAAGAGAAAGAGACAGACTACAGAGTGAGGTCAGGTGGACAGACACCCTCCCAGCCATTCAGGCCCTCTGTATTGACAGGCCCCCATCTCCAGTAGATGGCCCAAAGGACATAAAATTATCAAAACTGAGTGAGTCAGATAATATTGAGGTCTCTGTCCAAGGCCCCTCGAATTCTGCTGCACAGAATTTTGCACAGAACTTGCAACCTGCCGCAGAATATCTGCAATGCCACATAATTCACTTTACTTGGTGATTTGTTATTAATATTTCCAGTTTATCCATAGCACCTGGTTCCCTCCCCCTCCTTTTAGATCCAAAACCCATCTATGCTCAGCATGTGATATGGTCAATGCTATCACATCATACGTTAGCTAATGACATGGCTGCATTCTGCCACAGAAATGAATAGTCACTTATCTACAATAGCTCCCAGCCCTAAAGGAAGTGGCACAGCACATCAAGTACTATTATATTTGCTCAACCTGTACTACAGCCTAATAACATTTTCAGTCTTAAGTTATTACACTGGGGCCAACTTAAACAAATACTTAACAATAGCATAGACTTGTTAACTCCATACCTTACTTTGTAAGATTTATTTGTGCCTTTAAGGTATAGAGATGCTGTCTGAAATGAATTACTGGTAAAATTAATTAACCTGTCTTTTTAAGGAAAAATAAAGTATTATTCCCAGAAAGGTGGAATATAATAATGTGTAGAACTTGAAAGAACAGATCTACTAAATGAATAACTGCACTATACACATTTTGCCAGGATTATTGATTACATGTTATCACAGGTTGATAGAATTACCTAAAAGTTATAGAGAAATGTGTGTAAGGCTAGTCATTGGGGCAGCAGGTAACATGTTGTGTTCCCATATTGGTGACTCGGATTTGGGGAAGAACTCTGGGAGTTGGCTGGGCTGCACAATAATGGCAAGGCAGCTTTGTTGCACACCACTACTCTGAGTCTGGGAAGGTATGGCACAGTGTTTTGTCACATGGGTGACACCTTGTGATGGACTGGGGAGCATTTTCTCACAAGAGGTTCACCTGCATGTCATGGCCTTATGGGGTTACGTAGTGTGTCAGGAGAAGTGGGATGCCGTGAAAAATGAATCTTGAAATATCTCCTCTAGTCTGTGTATTCCACTTCCAAAGAGACCTGTATGAATGAGGATACAATTTCAAGGTCACAAAAAGGGAAATTTATTTAAAAAAAGCTATGTTACAGATTGCATATAAAGTGATACACAGTGGGGACCTCATGAGTGGTGTAAACAGCATGAGTATTTGGGTAACTTATTTATCACATAAGGTTCACTCTATGTATTTCAATTATGCAATAGAATAGATCTTAAGTGATAGATCTTTTTAGCTTTTTAAAAATAACATTATTTCTAAAACTATGCATTTTTTTTAACTAATGTTACTGTGCATTCCCACATCCTAATTGCCATAGCCATTGCCATGGACATGAAGTCAGGATGTCAAACTGACACAGCAATGTGGTAGTTCATTGGTGCCGCAGAAATTACAAACCACCAACACAGAAGTTCTGCGGCAAATAGTAACCCTGCCACAGAACTTGGTCCCAAAGTGCCACAGAAAAGTAGGGGCCTTGCCAATATAATGACCTTTGAGACGGTGGTAGCAGCATGTGGATGGCTGAAAAAACAGTGGGTGATTTAGTTGGCTCTTTACCTGGACCGGAAAGGCTCAACTAGCCTACTGTAATATGGACAGATGTCATGCTAACAATTATGACCTGGTTTGTCAAACCATCCTGAAGAGATATGACATCAGCATAGAAATCTACCAGCAGAGGTTCAAGACATTTAAGTTCCAGTCCACTGTCTCACCCCAGGAAGTCTATGTTCAGTTGCAAGAGCTTTTGTCTAAATGGCTACAACCTAACTGCCAGAATCCTTGATCAAATTTTCTAATCCCTAATTCTGGAACAGTTTCAGAAAATCTTGCCACAGGACATATGAATGTGGGTGAGGGAGCACCACCCGGAGACTGCCGAAAAAGCCATCAACTTAGCCGAAGATTACCTGACAGTCAGATCAAATCATCAGAGGGAACATTCCAGAGCAGGTGTTACCCCACCCACAGTAAGAACTTCCCATCTCATACTATTAGTATAACTGGGGCAATAGGAACAGTAGACCAGGAAGAGTGTTTAATCCCAATATTATTTGTTATGAATGTCAAGGGAAAGGACATATTGCCAGATTTTGCCTGAAAAAAATCTAAGCCAACACAGTTGGTCTTGACAAACTGGGGACAATATGTGACTCCTGTACTAGTTGAGTGTAAGGAAGTGACTTGACTTATTGACTCTGGGAGTAAACAAACTTTGGTCAGGACAAGCTTGGTCCAAGGGTCGGGTACTACAGGTGCTAAAAGGAGGAGTGACCTGTATCCATGAGGACATTCACCATTACCCATTTAGGAGTTGGAGTTACAAGTCCAAGGTTTAACTCAGCAGCTCATGGTTGGACTAGTTCCCTATTTGCCTGTTCCAGTGTTAATCAGACATAATTATCTGGGTTTTGAGACATTATTAGCAAATGCCACTAATGTATGTGCAGTTACTACCTGGGCTAGGCAAAAGCGGAAGAGACTTTGCACAAATATTTCCATTGACGAGGAACTGTATGAGGCTGTGGGGAAACCTGGAAGTCCAGGAGAGCCAAAATACTGGCTAAAACACAATGGACCAAGAAATACAGTATGGGGACTCTGATGTTGAATTGTTAAATGTTATTAATACTGTTGATTTTGGTTCTGAACAGTCAAAAGATGACACCTTGCAAATTTTTTTTTCATAGGTGGTCAACAAAAAACCTGACCAGACAGGGCCAAAATGTGTCTTAAAAAATGGGTTATTATATCAAGAATGCACAAACCCTGTAACAGAGGAGGTAGTAATAATAATAAGAATAATAATAACATTTATTTGATATAGTGCCTTTCTCATATCAAAGCACTGTACATTCAAAATAAAACAGAATAAAATAAATACAATAAAATCAAGAAGATACGGAATAGGTCTTTCCCCACAAAAAAGTCTTAAGAGCCTGCTTGAAACACCCCACCGTCCTGCACTCCCAAAGCTGATGTGGCAGAGAATTCCACAGGGTAGGTGCCACAAACCCAAAATCACGTGTACCTGATGACTTTAAGCTTACCCTCGGAATCTCTAGCAACCCCTTTTCAGCTGAGCAGAGCTGTCACAGAGGGGTGTAGGCAACCAGGAGCTCTTTCAAGTAATCAGGACCCTGTCTGTGTAGGACTTTGTAAGTCAGTAGACCTACCTTAAAAGTGATCCGCCACTGAATAGGCAGCCAGTGCAGGCTGTGCAGCACAGGGGTAATGTGAGTTCTTCTAGATACCCCAGTCAACAAACATGCTGCCACGTTCTGCACTAGCTGCAAGTGGTTGATATCAACCCCAGGAAGCCCTAAGTAAAGGGAGTTGCAGTGATCAAGGCGCAATGTCACTAAGGCATGGACCAAAACAGGTAGGTCACTAGATGGAACAAAGTGCCTAATCCTAGCAATGTTCTAAGATGGTAAAAGGCCAGCTTAATGACTGCCGACACCTGATGATGAAGGTTCAGTCCATCGTCAAGCAAGACTCCTAGGTTACGCACCCATTCAGAGGTGAGAATCTGGGCCCCTCAATACTAAACTGTAGGGGAGCTCAGTCCTCAACCCCTCTCCTGGGTTCAACTTTAAACCACTGGTGCTCATCCAATCTTGGATTTCTGCGAGCAGCTGTTCATTACTGAGATAGAACTAACCTGGTCTGGGGCAAAAGGCAGGTAGAGCTGGGTATCTTCAGCATAGCAGTGATACCTCAGCCCATACCACCTTACAATGTCTCTGAGGTGCAGCATATATGCAGAATATCATAGGGGACAGCACTGAACCTGGGGTACCCACATGCGGAGAGAGAAAGCCCGGAAGAAAATATACCCGAGAAACTCTCTGCATTCTACCACTGAAAGAAGGAAACCATCTGAGAACTCACCAGACAGTCCACAGATGGACCTCAGATGTTCAAGCAAAACCCCATGATCCACAGTATCAAAAGCTGATGATAAATCAAGGAGAACCAAGATGGAATGGTGTCTCCAATCCCTCGCCATCAGGAGATCATTGAGAACCTAACCAGAGCAGTCTCAGTACTATGCCTTTTAAAACCCGATTGAAGAAGTCCATATAAATTATGGATAGTTAAATGGTTATCCAGTTGAGCTGCAACAACTTTCTCTATAACCACAAAAGAGAGGTTAGAGTTAGACCTGTAGTTTGCTAGGTTATCCAGGTCTAAAGAAGCTTTCTTCAAGAGGGGTATCACCACCCCCCACCTTCAGGGAGCTAGGAACTCACCCAAGTCCAGAGAGCACTGGACAATCTGAGCTAGGACTGGGCCAGTGATGTCACTACAACCCAAAATCAAGGAGGTAGGGCCCAGGTCTAAACTACAGCAGGTGGGACACATGGCCTGGACGATCCTCATAATATCCACGAACTCCGGCAGATCAAAGGTGCTCCAGAAAACTCCAGGCCCTGTGACATAGCACCAATCAACAGCATCACCCATAGGGTGAATTTGGAGGCATTCCTGCCTGATGTCAGCCTCCCTATTCACAAAGAAGCGAGCGATCTCATCACAATCATTTTGTGAAAAAACTCGACGGAACTGCTGACAGGCTGGGTTGCACGGTCTATCAACAGTTCTGAAGAGTTGAGCCAGTCGGTTCCATGTGACAGCTATTTCCCTGGACAGGAATTCTGCCTTCCTACAGGAAATTTCTGTTTGATAGAGTTTATAATGCTCTAACAAAATAAGATGGTCAGCATCTAAGGCTGTCCTCCGCCGATGATGCTCCAACCTATGCACCTGTTTCCACAACTCCCTTAGAGTCCCATCAAACCAAGGGGCCCCAGGATGATGCAGAAGGGGGTGAACATGAACAGGAGCAATCAAATCGAGAGCTGAAGAAATGGCCCCATTATATGCTGTAGCTAACCTCTCAGGATCTGTGCTAGTCTCGTTCAATAACGAGAGGTCAATTACCACCATCAGGACTTCAGGGGCCACATCCCATAAAGGGCAATAACTGACCATCTCCACAGGGGCCGACCTACCCAGGGGGGCTGAGAAATTGAACCCAACAGAGTAATGGTTGGACCAACTGACTGGTTCCACCATTAAGTCGGAGGCCTCGATCCCCAGGAGGAAGACCAAATCAAGAGAGTGAATACCTTTGTGAGTAGCTGAGGAAACAACCTGTGTGAAGCCCAGAGATATCATCAACTGGAGAAGTGTTGACCAAAAGCGAAAGATTCTTCATTGACCCAGGCATTGAAGTCACCCAGAACCATCAATCTGGGTGCCTCCAATGCCATGTAGGCAGTGGTCTGCTACTTCCTGCAGGAACAGCTTCTCATCACCTGGTGGATGGTAAATGAAAGCTATCTTGCACCCCACACAAGCTACCATGGTACACTCAAATGACCTGGCCTCCTCAACTGGTACACTAGTTAGGCCCAATTCGGTCTTGAAACAGACCACAATCCCCCCCCCACTGCGGTCCAATCTCAGGTGATGTAAAACCGAGTACCCATCGGGAACAGCTGCCTCTAAAATAGGGGCAGCATTCCCATCTAACCAGGTCTCGGTAATGCAGATCAGATCTGCCCTTCCAAAAAAGTCTGCACTAAGGCCAGTCTTGTTGAAAGCAGATCTGGCATTGCATAACAGCACCCAAGTAGGGCAAGGTTGGTGAGTTGTCGCAACTACTTGCCCTCCCAAAATGGAGGTGCCCTTGGGTATGGGAACCAGAACTGAATCACCATGTTCCAGGTACCATTTCGTCCCAGGGCGTCTTCTGGTCCTAACCACCCCTATGGGAGAGCACCACTCATTCGGACCCCGTTGTCCATGACCCCCCACCCACCCCTGACTCCCTCCCCTGCGAGCAATCCCAGCACTCAACAGCACTGATAAACAGAAGCAGGTGGAAAGGACAGGAAAATGGGCGGAGGGTGCGGAGAGCAGAGGCAGTAGCACAGGATGAGGGGCAAGCAGGCACATTCCACTAATAATTATAACAAAATAAAGGGAAAGCACATAAACACCAAATTCCTAGATCCAAAGTGAAACTGTAGACAATTTAAAAAGCCCCAAAACAATAATAACTTATACAGTAACCCTTACCCTAACAAAACATATTAAACTACTCTCCTCCCACTATAGGATGACTTTAAACCCTAGAATAAAATAATAATAAAAAATAAAACAATAATACAGTCCCCTCTCACAGAATAACATGATCCCCTCACAGGATTAAAGAAAACAGACACAAATATAATTTCCCCCCTCCCACAGCCCTCTCACAGCTGAGGAAGAAAGGAAAATAATCAAACAGCAACTAAAATAAATATAAACATAAACATCAAAATAATATAAAATATAGGCACCCTGGACCTATCACCACCAGGAAACCACAAAACAAATTAATAAGTCCAGGAGAGAAAGTCATCAAGCAGTAGGAGGAGCCATAGAAAAAATTCAAAGCAGTATAAATCCAAGTCTTAATGAAAGTTTCAAATAATCCAACATAGGTAAAATCCAAAAAGCAGATAAAAGGCCAAGCAGCAGAGATTCCGTCAGTTTCAGATTAAGGTTACCTGAATGTGGAGACACATACGGGCTCAGTATCGATCCAGAGATGAACCACAAAGTCTCCAAAAAGAGCCAGAGAAATAAACAGGCCAAGTCACTGGGAGCGGAGACTCCCCTCCTCCCACACCCCCAAACTGCCTAATCCGATTTAATTATACCATCAGGACCTGCAGCTACAGATGTCCCAAGGCCAGACCACTCGGACAGACCCAGAGACAACTTAGAAACCCACCTCTGTTCCCTAACTCCCTAGGGAAAGTGAGGTAGCTCCTGCTCGGTCCCAAGTGGCACCCAAGATTACCCAGGCATAAAGGGAGGGAGGTCAGAGCCTCACCACCAGACCACTGCTATGCCCTACTTCTGAACTCAAACTCAGAGACAGTAAAAGTAAAGTTTAAAAAATAAGGGCTTCTGATCAATAAATCAGACCCCTCACTCACAGTACTCCAGGAAAGCCCACAGCAGTCCCTCCAGCCGATATCCAAAACTATCGCACTGCAGAACTGTCTAGTCCCAGTTCTTCCTTATCCAGCACTGAAAAGTACATCGCAAATCAGCAAGTTTAGGGAAAAGACGTCCAAAAGCTGAGACATCAGGGACAAACCCAGAATAAATTCACCAATACCAAGTACCAATTTGAGAAGGCAGCTCCTGGAAAGATAATCCACTCTCCGACTCTCCAACTCCCAATTATGAGCTGACTGCTAGCTCAGATGCTCAAAATAATTTCTTCATGAGCGCAAGCACCGGAGCTATCGACTGATGCCATGACCAATGCCACAGTCAAACACTAATTTAAAAAATTGTTGTAAAATTGTTGTAAACAGAAACTACGGCTCTATCGAATGGTCCAACTTGGATTCTGCCACCAAGGCAGTACAAAAACACAGGATCACGCCAAAACACTGACCGGCAGCAACAAAAGTGACCACTAAAGCAAGAGCAAGTAAGCATTATACCAAAGAATGCCTTTAAACTACAAAATAAAAATAAAGACGAAAAGAAAAAAACAAAAAGAAAACAAAATAAAACAAAATCAATCAGGGCAGCAAAACAGGTAGTAAGGGCTAGTCCAGCATGACTGCCATCTTGGAAAACAGGCCAATACAACTGTTAGTCCCAAAACAGCATAGGCAGCAATTATTACACTTGGCCCATGGCCTCCCTCTGGCTGGGCATTTGGGCAGAGACTGCACTCTAAGCAGACTTCTGAACTGTTTCTTTTGAACAGGTATACACGACCAGGTAGCCAAATATTGTTGTAGCTCTCAAGAATGGCAGAAGATAGCCATTATAGGCAAGAAAGAAGATGCCTTTACAACCCTCCCTTGATTACTACACCATTTGAGAGGATAGCCATGGATATTGTGGGACCACTCCTATAAGTGCAAAAGGAAATAGATTCATTTTGGTCATCTGTGATTACACAACAACATATACAGAGGCTGTTCCCCTTATAAACTACAACTGCAACAAAAATTGCTGATGAATTAACTAAGGTATTTAGTAGGGTAGGTATCCCAAAAGAAATCTTAACAGACAGGGCAGCAATTTTTGTTCCATGTTGTTGAAACATTTATACCAGACCCTGAGCATTAAAGCCATCCATACTTCCCCTTACCATCCACAGACAGATGGCCTGGTTGAATGTTTCAACCAGACAATGATAAAAATGTTACAAAGTTCATACAGGAAGAGGGTAGAACCTGGGATCTTTATCTACCCTTCCTTGTATTCTCCTATAGGGAGGTACCACAAGCCTCAAAGGAGTTCTCACCATTCGAGTTGTTATACGGGAGGAATCCAAGAGCCCCATTGATGTTAGCAAAGGAACACTGTGAGGAAGGTAAGGTGTGTGGGTTCCACCACTGCCTCAAATATATGACCCAGCTACATCAAAAACATATGAAATACATTCAGCTAGCACATCACCAAAATACAGAAAACAGAAAACACAGAAGGAGTGGTATGATCGAGGGTAGGTAACAAAGTCCTCTAACAGAGAAAGTACTTTTACTGTTGCCTTTATCAGAAAATAAACTTCTGATGAAATGGCAAGGGCCCTATGTTATTAAAAGACAGGGAGGACCTGTAAACTATGAGATAGAACTGCCTGAGAAAAACACAAGAGATGCATATGCCATGCTAACCTCCTAAAAATGGTTTGAGACCTTCCCTTGCCTTTTATGTACACCCTGAGCAGCCTGATAGTGAAATGGAAATAGTATATCAAAGGCTGGAAAAGTCTGAGTACTTATGGATCTCATTACTAATCTGGAGTTAGAAATCCAACAGAAAACAGAATTAGAAGGGGTACTACAAAGGTTTCAACACACCTTTACTAGTATACCTGGAAAAGCTAAAGGAATAGAACACCACACTGAAGTCATTCAAAAGAAGCTTATTCGGCAAAAACCTTATTGGTTGCCAGAGAAAGTAAGGGGTGAGATTATCAATGAAGTACAAAAGATGCAAACATTGTGGGTGATAGAACCATCTAACAGTGAGTGGAGTTTCTCCATTGTAGTAGTTGGAAAAAGGAAGGGGTGTGAGACTATGTTTAGATTTTTGACATCTGAATGCCATTTCGAAGTTCAAGGATATCCTATGCCTCATAGATGATATCATCGACTGGCTTGGAAATGCACGGTATATCAGTATGTTGGATCTTACCATGGATACTGGCAGATCCCATTGGACAAAGATGCAAGAGATAAAACTGCTTTCAGCACCTTTATAGGGATTTTCCTATTTGCCACCATGCCGCTTTGTTTTCATGGTGCCCTGCAACCTTCCAATGGTTTATGGATAGCATCCTTAGATCCCACATGACCTATGGAGGTGCCTACTTGGACTATGTGGTGGTGTTCGGCTCTAGCTGGAGGACCATGTACAATACCTTATCATTGTCCTAGATGCTATTACAAGGCTGGCTAACCATAAATCCTACCAAGTGTTCCCTAGCAATGAGGGAGACCAAGTATTTTGATTTCTGATTGGCATGGGCAAATCAAACCCAATACAGGAAAAGTGGATGCAGTGGTGAACAGTCTACAACCAATTACAAAAAATCATGTCAGGTCATTCTTGGGTTTAGCAGGCTATTATAAGTGTTTCGTGACTAATTTTGCAACTGTGGCTAGACCCTTAATGGACTTAATTAAGAAAAACAATCCTACTAGAGTAAATTGGGTCCCAGCTTGTGAAGAGGCTTTCTGTACTATAAAGTCAAGCCTATGCTCATCCCCTGTATTAAAAAGTCCTGACCTCCCCTTTGTGGTCCAGATAGATGCCTCCAACATAGGTATTGATGCAGTTCTTTCACAAATCATTGAAGGAGAAGAGCATCCCATTATATACATAAGTCATAAGCTCCATGAAAGAGAGACTATATACCACAATAGAGAAAGACTGTCTTGCAATAAGGTGGCAGTGGAAGCTTTGAGGTTTTATCTGTGGGGGCAGAATTTAAGTTATTGACAGACCACAACCCACTTTGCTGGTAACAGGTAATGAAGGACAAAAAACCCACCATAATGTGCTGGTACCTTGCCTTACAACGGATAGACTTACATTGAGCACAGGTTTGGCACCTTGAATCGAAATGCAGATTTTATGTCTCATTATGGGGCAGATCCAAACATACAGACATCATCAGATCTTGGGGTAAAGAATATGAATGAATTAAAGGAAAGCCTCTGATTCTGTGTTTATAATATGATTTTGATTTTTTAGGGACCCGAGGTGGAGCTTTGGAGTGGTGGTAAAGCTCCATCTCTCCTTGTGAGAGATCTGATCTCTTGGTGTCTGAATGTATGATATGATGATATTCCTATTTGTGAAAACCTTGAATGTATAACATGTTAAACCTCCTGGTTTTCTCCTAAGCAGGAGGAGTATGTCAGAGGACTAGTGTTCACCAAGGGACCATTTCTTTGTTTCCAAAGTTTGTTGCAACAGCACACTTTTCTTTTCTCTCTGCTTTACTCCTATATTCTATTTTCTCCCATCTATAGGTGGGCCATCTGTAGACGAGTCTTTCTGTCTCTCTACTTATCGGTCTCCTCAAGAGTACACAACCTGGTTACCCTCCCCGTCTTTTTATAGTACTGAATCAGATAAGCACTACTGGAAAGGTTCATTCTGTGTGTCAATAAACAGCTGTAAAGTAAACAGTAGTTGGCCCCATGCATACTCATGGGCAAGTTGCCGATTTTTACTGTTTTGGATCAGGTAGTCCAAATAAGGACTCGGGTGGATTGCAGATTCTGCAATTTCCACTCTTTTCACAAAAATATATTTGAGAATAAAATGCTGGATCTGCTGGTTGATGCAGAGCATACATTTTGATAATGTTAACCATAAGACAAGTCTGTCCATTACATTGGAATGATAAGCAGTGGTTATATTCAGGATGTTGTTGTAGCATATGAACTTTAATGCTGCCACTAAGCTGATATGTGGGACATAACAGATTGATGGCAGCACACAGGACACATCTGACATGAGTGCTGGTAAATGAATGAAGAAACAGAGCAGGTGCTGAGATCATCCATTTACATTTCTCAAAATCAAGCTCATCGGTGACTTGATGGTGTCTTAGGCAGGTTATTGCCAAAGAAAGATAGTGGTGATGCCTCAGCATTCTGAAATTAGACCAAAACTGGTGACAGTAATGATGCAAATGTTTTATCTGTGACAACAGCAAAGCAGCGACTACAACAAAGATTCCCAAGATCACCAGAATTTGGTTAACGGTGAGAGAAGCCATTCTAGTAACCCCCGAGTTCATTTTTAGGATTTAACCAACTTAAGGCTCCTTCATTAGTTCCCCCAAAGAAGGATTGCATTACATGCTTAAAATTGTGCTTCCAATTTGAAAATTCCAATTCTGATTGTGCCAATTCAAGTTTCACCACTTGCAAGTGCATCATTGCATTTTGCATGTCATTAATGTTAGTCTTAATTTCATGGATGTCCCCCTTTATTAAGTGTATATCATGTTCAGCTTTGTGTAGTTCATTTTGAAACTGTGTATATTTATGACTTAGTACAAATCTAAGAAAGAACATTGTACTTAGGACAGTTTTCAGTTTAACAAGTGCATATTGAATTATGTCCTGCTGATTAACAGTAAATGTGTGTGACTGGAGAATGTGTTGGATAGCTAACTGTTCAGCAGTGCAGTTATAATTCACTATGCAAAGGTCTGTGATATTCTTCCATATACAACCTGAAATAAGAATAGGAGTGTCAAGATTTCCTGTAGCCCTACTGCTTAGTAATGTGTTATTGGGCAGCATGTTGTAGGGGTAATATATAAGAGTCAAAACCTTCAAAAGGCCAACACCATTTAAACAGTGAAAAGTTAGTTTAATGATGTGCACAAAAAACAGGATGTGTTAATAAGAACAGATGAGACTGCAATACTATAGGGGGAACTACGTGCAGAGTTCCTATATACGAACAAACTGAATGACTTAACTTTGTCTCTTGAAAGTGATATTTAACAGGATCAAAGTAGAATTCTGTTTTGCATGCTTGTTCAGATTCTGGACAATCTCCTCATAGGAGGGCATTTAAATGCATATCTGTTGCTTCTTTAATATCTTTTGCCAGGTTCAATTGATTCACCAGCTGGACATGCTGATTGTTAAGATGAGTTATTCAATTTTGTACATTTCTTCCAGATGTTCCAAGGCTTGTTGATTTTCTCAATTAGTGTTGGCAATATGTTGATAAGCATTGGTCAAAGCTCATTTATGATGCTGTAACTGAGACCAATGTACTTTTGTGACAGTTTTGATTTTATAGCCTGATTCATATTCATAGATATTAGCATGGCATGGTGGAGTACTGTCTTTACAAGAAAGAAAATTACTAGCGAGGCCCAGGGACTTTCTTTCTGCAGGCTTGCCAGGTCTTCCCACATTTTGAATGCCCTTTATTTTACTATACCACTTCATGGCAGGCATCTGTATATTGATCATTGCTTTAGGGCAGTTAGTATTGTTGCAGTTCATTGGGGTACATGCTGCAGGCCATGAAGGTCTTTCGGTTTCTTCAACAGCATGGCACTGCTGGCAAGATACAACTTCTCTGCAAGATATGTACTTCAACTGTGACACATCTGGATATATTGTGTGCAATGGAAGGGTCCATAATCCAGTATAATCAACTATGCAGTATGTTTCATTTTGAAGGTCAGTGTAACGTTTTGTAGTATTGACATATTGGTCAGAAATACTTCCATGGAGCTCTTTACACTGATAGAGCTGTTCCATTGCAGCCTCACCTCCTGGATTTGGCAGTAGAGTTCTCACTGAACTTTTGCAGAGGGAGATAATTTTATGGTCAAGATAATACATAGGTTTTATCACATTTGGCACTGGTTGACATTTATGCATGAGTCTATAATATTACCTCCTTTCTTAACTATATGTCCACATCTCCTATTCCAAGTTCCTTGGAATAATACAGATAGTTCTCTGGACAAGACTGGTGTAGTAAGGGGTCATCTGACTCATTTCTTTCTGCTCGGGCAATGTAATAGATTCCAGAATAGTATCTATGCCAATCAGAAGTGTCACTTTTGGCAAATGAACACCAGTGGGCCGTGAAATTAATGGAGACTGTATTTTGATCAACATTCTGTTTTGAACATGGACTGCAGTGTAACTTCACGTTTTTCAAAAATGCTTGCAATTTCTTAAATAGAGGCAAGTGATACCATTGAGACAAAGAATCTATATAAGTTCTGATGTCCATGCTGATATTATATTGGTATAGAAGTCACTTGCAACTAATATGCACCTAGGTAATTGTCTCGGCATTAGTGAGATTCTGCTTTGAATTGCCTGTTATTTTCATCTCAGATATTGGTATGTGGATTTGATATAAATGTCAATAATGTTGTTGTATTTCTAAAACTAACTGGTAGGCTGCCTTAGGCAGTCGGTGAATTTGATCAGACCTATGAGACTGTGGTGATGGTAAGAAATCTTGAGTCAGCAAGACAGACCATCTTAGGGTAGCTGGTTCATTCCACTGGGGTGTCAAACAGACGAGGCATACTGGTGAGACCTGGTAGGACGAAACATGTGTCTATGTCATCTGTTAGCACCCTTGCAAACTGTGTGAGAGGCCTTTTGGCACCATGCAATTCTGCTTAAATTTGAACCAGCATAACATTCTGTGGTGATTTGCATATGCAGCCCATGATGCTTTGCATTGTGTGGGCTGGTGAAACTTATGTAAGACTTAAGTTTCACCATTATGTGATAAATAAGAAACATAAATCAAGAAAGTTAGCACAACAATAAAAAGAGCAGCATTGATTGCCCTTTGCACCAGCTTCTATGCTGAGCAATATAATGGCTTATTCTTAAGCTTACGTGATGCTACATGAGCTTTAAGAGGCTCATCTGCCATGGTATAAGGGACATGTGTTTTCTTTATGGATGATTTAGTGGTAGACTTGTACCCACTGTGTTGTGTCATCTTGCAATGTTGTAAATATAAAGAATCAATAATACTGTAAAATTGAATATGTAGAACAATAACACAAAGGCTGTTCTTGACAGGAGCCCAGAGAGATTCCAGACAAGAGGTTGCCTCCTATTAGATATTAATGTCCGTCAAGGGATTTTGTCTGTTTTGTAACACATTTTGGACCTCTTTTAAGCATTTAGGTGCAACATCTTACAGCCATAAAATTATAAGCAAATACTGCTTTAAAAGTTTAAATGCCTTTATCTAAAAAGAGAGGAAGAGAAAGCAGGCTGAAGAGAAAAAATAGTAAAATATTTTGCTGCTATGTATCATGAACTATGTACTTTAGTCTCTCTCTCTCTCTCTCTCTCTCTCTCTCTATATATATATATATATATATATATATACTATGCAGATAAAGACACAGAAATTATTGTCACCGAAAGTAAAAAGTAAAGTATAAACTCAACTATTAAAAAGATGTTCAGTAAATCAATAGGCAGTAGTTAATCACATACTTTTGCAACCCTTAGTATTAGCTTCTACCCTGGGATGTTTTATACTTGTATAATATGCTATAAACCTTTCTAGAGACTTACAGTAAAAGTCTATTTTTACTAAAATAAACTCAATAGCACTGCAAAAAAAATGAAAATTAAGGGCATGATACAGAATGTTTGTTACTTCCCATGGAAGGTACTGAACTACCTGATCTTGACTTCTCTTTTTAAGAATTTGTTAGAGCCTTTGGTTAACTTAAGTACTGATTTAAAACCAGAATAATTGTTAAGAAGGAGTAAACAATTTGCCCACAATATATGCAAAGATCATGCAAAAAAAGCAAAAGCTATGATTACAAAGCAAGCTGTAACTGGAGAAATTTCAGTTTGTTTCACCCTACAATATGGGTTTCCAGTAGCCCTGTCTCCGTATACAATTCTTCAGAGTGCCCCGTAAACTACTTCCTTTTCTTGACACCATTCAAAAGGTATTCGGCATTTCCCAAAATCAAGGGAATCTTCTATTTCTGATTTCCTATAAATTTAATCTAGACCCTTGCTGTGATCTGGCCAAGTTACATCTGATACGTGCTTGGTTCTGTCTTATATACCCTGCTACTCCATACTGGGCATTAGCATTTGGATTCTGGATCTGAACATAAAGGTTATTATCAGCCATCTGAAATAGAGTATTTCTTTAACTGTGTAATAGGGACCCATTTAGGTATGTGTTTTACCTCCAAAAGTACAGCATTATTTGAAATGTGTTTAATTTGCAAGGGCTTAGTATATTTAGGATCCAGTGGTGTAGTTAGCATTTTCTTCCAGCAAACCCAGACTCCAATTTCATAAGGGTTTACTGGTGGTTGTACCTGTTGTCTTAATTCTGTGGGGTCTTGTCTGGAATTAGTATCCAAGACAGCCTGTGTTTGCATTTGAGTTCCTGTAAGAAGCTGATAAGGTGACAGGCCATGTTTTGCTAGTGGCCTGTTTCTAAGATGCATGAGTGCATGGGTAGGCTTCTGGTCCAAAACGTATTTTGACCCATTCTCAGGGCCTGTTTGAGCTGCTTATTAACATTTTCAGCCAGACCCTGAGACTGGGGGTCATATGGAGTACCGTAGTGCCAACTGATGCCATATTCCTCTGTTAACTTTGAAACATGAACATTTTTTAAATGTGAACCCTGGTCCGAATGTATGTGAGAGGAGATTCCCCACGGAGGAAAAATGTCCTTGGTCAGTGTATCCACAACACATTTAGCAGTAGCTGTCAATGCAGGAATGCCTCCACATTATGTGTAAATGATCAATAATAACCAAAAGGTATTTATTGTTTTCACTTGATGGTAATCGACCGACAAAATCTATGTACATTCTCTCCCATGGCTTAGATGAATGTACCTGCAGACTGGAAGTGGGAAATGTCTGATGTTGCTTAAACTGTTGGCAGGTTATGCAGTTATTAATATAGGTGGCAACATCTGTCATTACGGAAGGCCAAATAAATTTATGCCTTAATATTCTATAAGTTGCCTTTGTACCTGGATGGACGTGTCCAGTACCCATATGGGCCAAAGTAATTAATTCCTTCTGGCAGGAATCATCATTTACCAGGTAGGTATTCCTTGTTGATTTTTCTATGAAACCTTCCAACTCCCTTTTCTGCAATTTCTGAGATACCTGACTGTCCAGAGAGTGGCCAACCCTCTGTTTAGCCAGATAAGCCTCCATCATGGTGTAACTGGTTGAGTGGTGCAGCGGCATGATGCATGCAATCTTCAACATTTTATCCACTGCTGAGTTGCCAGGATACTACTTGGAATTAATGCCATTTCATCCATTTCCTCTAGCATGAGATACTTTGGGTCGTGGACTAAAGAGGCCGCTTGCTCACCAAATTCCATCTCAGTCTGATGGTTATGTCTCAGACTGTTTGGTGTGCAAGTTATACATATGTACTACATAACTGCTGTCATTAAAAATAAATTGTGATTTGTGTTTCAATGTTTCTTTGAGTGCCAATAGTTCGGCATGCTGAGTGGATTGGGATCTCATTGGCATTGCCACCTGTTTAGTAATAGAACAATTCCCAGGTAATATTTTGATGCCTAGAATAATACCAATACCTGATTTTCTTTTACCATTGATATATTGTACACTCCATCTGCATATACTATGATGCTATCACTTGGTGTATCTGTCCAGGAGATCTACTTTAAATGTTGTGGGCTACCTTAGTGTCTGAGTGATGGGTGTAATGTTCCTATTACTATAAAAGTTATTTTTTCAGCATTTATTAATGTGTTAAGGTGCATTGTTTGAGCCTTGTTTGGAGCTGACTTGACGGTCACGTGATGTCTGGCTAGATGCAAGCAGCGCCACTGTGTTTCTCTCTGGCTCTCCGGCCCACTTTACGCCTAAAAAATATGACTTTTCAATAGCTATCTAAATAGAAACATATCTGAAGGGTACTACCAAAGGTCCGATAGCAGTGGTATTGGAAAAGCTTTAGAATGGAGTTAACAATGTCAGGAACTGCCTCGACATACTCCACCGCATTGCCAGACAAGGCCACAAAGAAACCAAAGCAGTAGAGCAGTAAAGCAGTCCTGACCTCACTCGGCAAAGCTGCTCCACTCCGATCTCAGAAGAGTGCTTCCTATCTGAGATGAAACCCTGCAAGAAGCAATCGCCTTCTAACTACGAAAATAACATCCTTAAAATCCAACTTATCGGACGTATCCAGACAAGTAAGGGATACTGAAGTGAGAGCAATATCACTGGAGAAGTGGAGAGAAACTGCAGACCCAGAATTGGTAGCAATAAAGAAACAACTTACTAAAATGGAAACAAAATTAGAGGACTTAGAAGGATGTAGCTTGTCGAATAATCTGGTAGTCATCAGACTACCCGAGGGGGGGGAGGAAGGATCTTCTCCTATCATCTTTGCTCAAAAGCTGTTAGATAAAGTAGAGGAGCCATTGCCCAATAGCCCATCATATGTGGTGGAGCAAGTTCATAGGGCACTGCGCAATAAACCTGACCCTAGTTCACCACCCCGAACTTTCCTCCTGAAACTCCTGAATTTCTTGGATAAACAGCACATAATAATGAAACTCAGGGAAGTTCAAGCTGTGATGTGGGAAGGAAACAAATAGGTATAGCACAGGATCTTCCAGCCTTAGTCAGACAAAAATGTGGATCTTTCCATGCCACTATTTCTTGACTCATTCCTGCATGAGTGAGGTTTAAAATTCTATACTCGGCACAACTACAAGTTAGGATCCAGGACAGGTGGCATTCATTTGACTCCAACGAACAAGCAGTACAGGGATTACAGAGACTTCTATCAGATTTATTCAGGAGATAAAGTAGTCGCAGGTGGAATGTAGGAGCAGAGAATGGATGGAAAATGGTGGGCTAGTTCTACTGAAAGAGGCAAAGAAAAGCTCAATGAGATGGCTGGAAAAGGCATATGCTTTAGATGGCAATATTATGTTCGGTACACAAACAGAAATCTTCATTTTATACTGGCTGTGGTTTGAAAGGACACCATGCTGGTTACCTAGTGAGCATGTTGCAGAATTACGGTCTTGACTATGGAGCTCACACTTTTAAAAGAAAAAGAACAATCTCCTATATTGAACATTTACTCCAGATCAACAATATCAGTAGGGGAAAGGAGCCAATCCAAACATTTGAGAAATCGCGTCTACGGTTTGGAATACTCGCTCAATAGAGTCTGCAGCCTCGAGGATTCACATGATCATGGAGGTGCAGAAGATGTTCAAGTGTTGCAAAATGGACTGCATGAAAGTGTGTGGGGCTGCAGTGAAAAGGACAGGCTGTATCCTCTCAGCCAAGAAGATGTATAAAAGGTGGACTCCATCTATTAAAGCTATGTGACCCTTCTTGTCCTGTTTCTTCATTTTTCTTCTCCTTCTCCTTTTTTGCTTTCAAGTTTTAATTTTATTGTATTGATTTCTGCTTCACAGACATGGCACGAGTAGTGCTGAAAATACTATATAAGGGACTAAACATGGAGTAGAGGAATTAAAGGAGAAGTTTATTTTAGTTTAAACTAGAATGGCAAGATAACATAGATTACTTACAAGATTTTCTAGTTTTAGAGGCTGGGAGAATCCAGAAGTGTGATCGTAGTAACATTATTATTATTATTAAAGTTTCCAAGTAATGCAATATCAGTTAACACAAGTGCAAGTGAGTTTTCCAACATCTGGGGAATGAATATTAATTCCTCGGAATAGACTGGAGGGCCAAAACCTTTTTATAATTATAATTAAACTAGGAAAAAGGGACGGTACCAATTTAACATTAATTTAAAAGAGGTGAGGTATAAACCCTGACATTGAGGAAAGGACAGAAAGAAGGAGTGGCTTTTATTTTTATAGTGAAGACCTCGTATAATATCTCCTTCCATTTTTTTTTTAATTCAAAGTTTAGTAGAAGTTTAACACACAATACATCATGATCACCTAATGCAGAAAAATATTGATATATGCTTTTGGCAAAACCATAAGCATAAACCTAGTCCCCCTTCCTTTCCCCCATACCCCCTCCCCAACTCCAATACATCAAGAAAAAAAGGAAGGCAACATCCCAAAGAAAACCTCTTCTACAGTATCTCACCGCCCCGCCCCGTTTGCTTCTCCAGAACAGTGGCTCATTCATACTTTACCTTACCCTCGGGATCCATTACATTAATTTGTCAGGAGAGAATAAAGAGTTAGTAACGGGCCCAGATTTTATTAAACTTACTCATTTTGTTCAGCAGACTAGCTATCATTTTTCCACTCTAAGATTAGCTAGGAGCTCCTTCAGCCATTCAGTATATGGTATTTCTCGCTATCTTTCCAATGTCTGAGTACTAATTTTTAACTGACATAGACATTAATGCCATGTGATATTTATGTGTAGTTATTGGGATTTCAGAATAGTCTCCTAAGAGGCAAATTCTTGATGAAAACAAATCATTGAGCCCTAGCAGGGGATCTGCTTTTTGTTTAATTTCTGACCATAGGGAGGCTATCTTGGGACAGAGCCAGAAAATGTGCAATAAATTGCCCTCCCCATGGGCACACCTTGTACAGCTGGCAGAAGAAGTAATACCAAGTTTAGCCATTTTGGGGGGAGTATAGTATAAATTATGAAAAATTTGGAACTGCATGAGTCGGAGCTCATCCTGTGTGATAAATTTATGACACCCTTGCCAAAGTGTTCCCAATTAATGGGTATCTCAGGAAGGAACCTGATGGTCCAAAGGGTCTGGGATAAGTCCAATCATATAGAACATTGAAAATCTTCAATACGGCATGTGGAAGGCCTGTCATTTGACCTAGATTCACCCTAAAAGGAGGACTCTTGGATGGCTGGGCCTTCATCCCTATGACCTTCACAAGTATGTGCCGCAGCTGGAAGATTTTAAAAATATTAGAGGTCAAAACTCCTAACTTGTCTAAAATTTCTGGTGATGAAAACCATTCCCCTTTGGTCTCATTCCAAAAGCATGTAAGTTTGACCTCCTTAGCCTGTGGGAGCCATTTTGGAGAGAGAACCTTCCCATCTATTTTAATATTGGGGTTTCCTATCAACGGTTGCTCCAGATCTAAACAGTGATTGCATTTTATAAAACTACAAAATTGGGAGTGTACCCTCACAGACGTTGCAATAGGTGTCAAACAAAGCTGCTTTGGGAGATTCTTGGGTTTCACAAAAAGCAGTGCCACAGGAGAGAGATTATAATATTGGATTAGGGCTAATTCTATTTTTATCCAGAGGAGTTTATACCCATGGGGCTCTTCCAGATCATTTATCTTAAGCCACCTCAGGTATTTGCTTGCATGGCTGGCCCAATAGTAAAGGCCAACATGCGGCATGCGAAGGCCACCTTTGAGTTTTGGGGCCTCTAACTTGTGGAACGCCAAACGGGGACATTTTCCTGCCCAAATAAAATTAGTGAAAATGCTATGTACCTTCTTGAACCATGACTGAGGTAGCCATATATTCAAGAGACTCAGTGGATAATACAGCCGAGGGAATAAATTCATTTTAATGAGGTTGATTCTACTCCAGACAGTCAATGGGAGAAGGGACCACCTATTTCAATCTTGGGCAATGACCTGCTATAAGGAATCCAGGTTGTTCTTCTGCAACTGTGCGACACTTCTTGTGAGGGCAATGCCTAAATATTTCATTAATTTCTTCCCAGAACAGACCTAGTGCACTAACTTCATGTTTCATCACTCTGATTGAGAGGAAAACCACAGTTTTTTCCACGTTCAATTTATAATCAGAGAACCGACTATACTTTTAATAACTTCCAATAGATGCGGAATAGATTTTCTGGGGTGAGAAATTTGAAGTAAAAGATCATCTTCATAGGCGAGATTTTAACTTCAATACCTTGTATGGTGATACCTTGGATCTTAGGACTGGCAGTCAGTCTTCGAATGAGTGGCTCCAGGTACAAGTAATGGAGATAGGGGACAACCTTGCCTAGTGCCCGAACCCTGGGGAAATAATTCAGAGATACACCCATTGCATTGAACCCTGGCAGTGGGGGCCTTGTAAAGTGCTTGTATCCAGTTTTGGAACTTTGGGGGGAAACTGAAAGCATGTAATGCCTGGAAAAGGAAATTCCAGTTTACTCTGTTGAATGCCTTCTCGGCATCCAGGGACACCAAGGCGGCTGGGTAGTCTGTATCCTGGATGCTGAAAAGACATGGGCCAGGGTGCAGATGGTCACTGGCCACCTCCCTTCATGAAGCCCACCTGTTCCACTCTATTAGATCAGGAAGGACCACATTGAGATGATTCACAACAATTTACTCAGAATTTTAACATCCTGATTAAGTAAAGATATAGGCCTATAATTGGCCATATATACAGGAGCTTTACCAGGTTTTGGCAATAGAGTTATCAAAGCCTAAGCAGTGTATCATCTGTGCTATTGTCTGCAAGAATCTGCTGGAACAGAGAGAGGAGTAATGGGGCAAGTTGCTTTGCGAACCTGTTATAAAAATTAGGCGAAAACCCATCTGGTCCAGGGGATTTATCGAGGGGGAGGTCATCTATGGTTTTTAGGATCTCTGCTTCAGTTATGGGGGTACATAATGCTACTCGTTGCATTTCTGAGAGAGAAGGCAGATGAGATTCAGCTAAATAGAGATCCATATCTTTAAGCAGAGAGGGGTCAACCATCAGGCTATACAACAATTGGAAGAATTTCTGAAACTCTGCAGTATTTCTTTCTGGTATTCTAATACCCCATCGGAAGACTAGATTGAGGCAATAAATCTAGCAGATTCTTGCTGCTTAACTCGAGTAGCTAAGAAGGTGACCTGCCTTCTCCCCTGGTCAATGTAAGTAGCATTCGATTTCAAGATCAGAAATTCTGCCTCTGCCTCAGAAGGTCCGTAGAATCTCTAATTTTATAAGTTCCAACTGAGTTTGTTCCAGTATGGGGACATGTTCTTTCTATAATTCTAATTCTGATTGAGGAGCTGCATTAATTGCTGCCTTCATTTTTTTTCCTTTGATGCCACCCCAATTAACACTCCTCTCAGATAGGCCTTTAAGGCACCCCATTCCTTATCGGATTTCCTGTGATGTTGAGATTAGCAGATATGAATTGTGAGATGTGACTACTAATATATTTCACTGTATTTGGGTCCTTTAAAATTTGGTTATTAATTTTCCAACGCCCTTCCACTTTTGAAACAGCGGCTAGAGAGAGCTGACAAGTAACAAGAGAGTGGTCCAATGGAGGTCCAGGCTGTATGGACGATTCTACCACCCCCCGAGAATAGCTGCTGGGAAATCATGATATAATCAATTCTAGATGATGTTTTATGAACTGGAGAAGTGAACCTATAACATCTATCTGAGGGGTGCAGAGTACGCCACACATCACACAGCCCTACCCTGTCCCACATGTCTCTTAACGCCCATTGGGCCGGTGAGAGGCCTCTGAATTTATTACCTGTACAGTCCATATTGGGGTCAAACACTAAATTTAAATCACCACCCAGAATCATAGGAACTGCTAAAAAGGGGGCTAATACGTTGATTAACTCCATATAAAAACCTGGGGAGTCAGTATTTGGTCCGTATATACTACCCAATAATACTTCCATAGTGTACATTCTCCCTTGAACTAATATGTATCTCCCACGGGGCATCCCTGATAACCTTAGTTGGTGAGAATGGGACATTATGCTTTATCAAAATCATCACCCCGCAACTTTGTGTAGTACCCTCAGCTGCAAACACTTGCCCTATTTGCTGCCTTGTCATCTTAAATTCTTCTGAAATCAGTAGGTGGGACGCTTGAATAAAGGTGATATCAGATCTTAACAACTGTAAATGCCTTGACATGGTATTGCTTAATCTTCCGCCTAATTCCTTTAACATTCCATGTGGAAAACTAAGCTACTGATCATGGTTGATATATATATATATAGCTGTGAGCATTTCTGGGCACTTTCTCAGTAAACCCTAATCCGTCTGCATTAAAAGGTTGACCCGAGCAAACCCGACCTCCCCAACCTCCCTCCCTCTCCCACTCCGAAACCCAACTGCCCAAGGCAGGAATATTCCAGTATTTGCATCAGGTTATTCTCCCGCCCACCCTCCCACCCTCATAGCTATTATCAACGGTCAACAGTGCACCTCCCTAAGCCCGCCCTCTACCCAGCCCTCCTGACCCAACCACCACCCCATCCACACCTTCAACCCTTGAACCATACATAACGGTAGCAACGGGGATATGAGCCAGTTATTCTTATTGACCCTAATTTTACCAATAGGCTATCCACTACTACAACTACTCTAAATTATTACCTTGCTGTTGGATACTTAATCTTCATTAACACCTATGCCTCTAAATCCACTGGAACACTAATGAGCAACCAGATCCCTTTTCCTATGCCCCTTCAACCATGTAGTACTTTATAGAACTTTACAGTAACCTCGCTCTGATCATCAGTGCCCTGAGCTTAATTGCTCTGAATAAGAAAAGAGAACAGAGACAGGAGGAAACTAGCAAGCTCCCATAAACATACAAATCTTCTAAAAGAACAACACTAGAGAGTCTGCCCCATGTAAATACATAACATAAAGGAGATACCTCCTCATTGCAAAGCTTTTAACAATTATTCTCTTAGCCCTTTTCAAGTCCGATGCCCTCTTTAGTATTACCTTTTCCCATGATAGAGCCTCCATTATCTAAGAATGAACTCATGGGGTCCATTTGTCTTTATACCCTGAGTTTGCTGTTTTATAACGTTATACTTTAGAGAAGAAAACCTTCTTCTGGTAATGTTCTGGACATTGGCTATTCGCCATTATCAGTGCCAGAGTCGGAATTCCTCGCTTGAGTAAAATTATCTGTATGCCGCTTCATATCATATCGTAGCCTCGCACCCAGCTACTCTGCTGCCAGCGCCGGATGCGTTTAATTATCTGTCAGTCTGGGCATTCCAGCCATTGCCGGTTCGGAGCCTCTACAGAGACCATCATTAAAACGTACCGGGCATTGAAACAGCAGCTCAGTAAAGTAAATTCTGTTTGCAGGCATTGCTAAGGTGAAATGAGATGAAATAAGGCATGCTCCCCTACACATAGCAGGGATGAGGCTTCAAACTGTTCGCGAGCTACTTAAAACTTTGCAGTCTAAACAAAGCCGCTTTCAAGGGTTAGGACGTCTCACTGGAAATCCCCAAAAGAGATCTGCGAACAAGGGGAAAGACTAAAACTTTATCTGATGGCCACCCAAACTGTCAACTTTGCGTACTGGATAATAACTATGCACTCTGTTGCCAGCATGTAGTGAGACGGGCTTCAGGTTTACATTAGAATCAAATTTGGTATCTCCTTATTCCTCTCAGCAACCAGTATCCTCTTGTACAGGATTTTCATGCATCTTTGAATAGATTAGGAAAGGCAGTCTTGAGCCCTTTAGTGGCAACATCTGGGTCTTTGTAAGGCATCCATGTTCCAGATATCATTACCCCTAGTTTCACGGGATATCTCATCCGGAATTTCACACTGGCTGTGATTAGTTTGGATACCAGTGGGTGGAACAAAGCTCTTTTTTGTCTGATGGACACTGGTAAGTCCTGCGCCACCCTGATTTTAGTGCCTTCCCATCGCACTTCGTGCAGTTCTTTAATTTTGGTGAAAAAATGCTGCCGTTCTAAATAGTTTAAAAATTTGAAGATTAAGGGCGGGGTGCTTCCTACCGTGGCTTTGGACAAAGAGATCTGTGCACCACCTATAATGTATTTCGTCCAAAGGCGATAACAGCTAATTTTCCACCAGTTTTTGTATAAATGACACCACATCAGATCCTTCTTTGTTTTCGGAAGACCCATGAGAACCTGAGATTATTTCTACGACTGCGTCCCTCTAGGTCTTCGATCTTAACCTCCATTCGTGTTAACTTTTGACAGATGGCTGCAATCTCGGTTCCGCTTTCTCAATTCTTTTTCTACTGAGCAAATTGGCTTCACTATCTGCTGTCTCCTGATGCAGATCTTCCAGTGTTTGAGTTATGCTTTAATTTCAGACGTTATCTCACTGATGCTTTCTTTAAAGGGGGCAAATTCCTGCAAAAATCGCTGCAAAGTGAGGGGTTGCTGCTCTTTCTCCGTAGCTTTAGAGGCCGGTCCTTCTGCACTACTTGAGACCCTGGATTGTTTGGAGGCCTTTTCAGGCGTTGCCGGCGGAGTATGTTTTGATGAATTCCTCCTCATAGTTACCTCCATGTATACTTAACCCAACACTCTTGTTCTAGCTCCTTCCTTGATGTCGAGAGGATGGTTTGGCAAGCTTCAGATAATTACTAATTGTAAAATAAGAGATTAGATGGGTCGGGAGGCTGGAGCTGCACTAGAGAGCTGCTATCTGGTGGACTGCATCACGTGACCTCCTTCCATTTTTAGATTGTATTTTTTGAGGGGGAGAGGTCTCTTCTCTCTCTGTTAAAATGAACAACACCTTATATCATCTCTCTCTCACTTCCGATTGTAGAATGACAAGTAAGGATTCTGATATGGAAGTGGGCATTCTAGGTGGAGCAGGGGGGTGGGAGGATTGAGGCTAGCAGAGACTGGCAGCACCTCACACCATATCGAGGAAGGGTTTTCTTTATTCACCTACACAAAATGCAACTAAGAAGCTAGTTCAGGGAAGGGTTAGGAAATCTCTTAAACACTTACAGGCTCCAATAAAACAAGTAAACAATGTAAAAAAGTTGGTGAAGGGAAAGAAAGGGATCAGGGAGGGTTGGTCAGAGGAGGGACCGGAGATGAATGTGTTGGTAAATATTGGGAACATGGGGGGGAGAGGGGAGGGACACCTTGGCATCGGCTAAAAAAGGTGGTGTATTGCATCTTATCTTCCTACCATGTATTAGGTAATGTTATCATTTAGGATGGCAAATAGACATAAGTTTATGACATGGAATACTGAAGGGATGAGAAATAAAAATAAACAATACAGGGTCCTAAAGCATCTGCAAGTGACTAAAGGTCAGATAATCTTCCTACATGAGACACATCTATTAGAAACAGAATCGAATTTGTTACACAGGATGCAAGTAGGTCAGGTGTTTGCAGCAGGTCATCCACCCAAAGCAGATGTGTCACAATATTGGTGACAAGGAATGTAGGATTCCAGTGCAGTCAGTGCATTTAGGACCCATTGGGAGATATGTATTAGTGTATGGCACACTTGAGAGATCTGATATTGTTCTGGGATCCACATATGGGCCTAATATGGACACCCTTCCTTCTTTATGGAAATACTTAATTCATTGTACCCTTTTTGTCGACTCCACTGAATCTAGGGGTAGATTGGAATCTACCATTTACTCCAGTTGCAGATAGAACAGGCAAAGCAAAAGCTGGACTATCTCCAGCACAATGGGCCATTAGAGATACGTCTGACAAGTTAGGACTATGTGACCCCTGGAGGGTATTATACCCGTGAGGGAGGGAATACACTTTTAGATCAGCAATACATGGCACTTCTTTCCATATTGATTACTTTTTGCTAAGTAAACAAATCTTACCAGATCTCCTAGATTGTCAGATCTCTCCAGAGGTAATATCAGATCACTCCTCATTGCTTTGCACTTGTCTCTTTGTGTTCCACTCAGAAAGTAGATAAGTTTGGAAAATGAACAACCATCTATTGAAAGACAAAAACATAATAGAAAAGTTAAAGGCTAGTATTGAATACTATACACACCATAATCTGAAAACCATGGATCACATGGACATGGAATAAGGAGGACTGAAGTGTTTCCTTCTGGAGAGCTAATAAAATTGCTTCTAGACATAAGAGATGAGAGAAACAATTACTAACATTATTGGGTAACATTAGAGACTTGGAAAAAATCTAAATCCTCTAACTAGTGACACACAAAAGCAGGAACTTATTCATCTATGAGCATGTTATAATAACATATTGGGTGAAAAAGCCGAATATGCAATTATCAAAACCAAATCTAAATACATAGACCAGGGTGAAAAGGCTGGGAAGCTTCTAGCCCTGAGGGTAAAGCAACAGGAGACATTAAGGGGGATCACAGCAATTAAATCTCAAATGGACAGCACCTTTAAAATGAATCCTAATGACATAGCAACAGAATTCCAAGAATTCTATACAGAGCTCTATAGAGCTAGAACTGACCCCTCTGGTGGATAACATTGACTCTTATTTATCAGAATTACCTATCCCCAGTCTAACTGAGGAGCAGAGACTGTGAATAACTTCCCCCATTACAGAACCAGAGATACTAAGGGCATTACATACACTACCATTAGATAAAGAGCCAGGGCCAGATGGATTCTCCCCATTTTCTATAAGGGCCTGGGGAAGGAACTGTCTCCATGGTTGCTCCACTTATTTCATGGCATACTAGAAGGAGAATGCAGGGATCCCCACTTATATGAAGCTTTGATTGTGGTATTGCACAAAGAGGGGAGGGGAGGGATCCAGAACTGGTATCAAACTACAGGTCAATCTCACTGATAAACTGTGATCTTAAGATACTGGTGAACATTTTAGCCATTAGGTTGAACCAGGTAATGCCCTGCCTCATTTGTACAGAACAAGTGGGATTTATGGAAAGAAGATCCTCCTCAGACCATCTCAGGAAACTGGACCATATATTCTCTGTCTCCAAGGACACCAACATGCAGGATTCTGATGTCACTTGATGCAGAAAGCTTTCGATACAGTAGATTGGGAATTTCTGTATCAGTACTGTACAGGTTTGGCTTCCCTTCTCTCTTTGTGCAATGGATCAGGGCACTCTATACATCACCATGCTGCACGATATACTGCAATAGAACCTTTTCTGCAGTTTTCCCTCTCCTCGGGTACCAGACGGGGTGCCCACTCTCCCCATTACTGTTTAACCTATACCTGAACCACTCTTACCCTGGATAAGAACCAAACCTGAGATCCATGGGATTAAAGTTGGGAACCAGGAACTTAAACTATCAGCATATGCTGATGATATACTTTTACACCTAACAAGCCCAAGGGTATCAATAATTAAAACTTTACAAGTGATCAAAGAATTTGGAGTACTATCTAACTACAAATTAAACTTGGAGAAAATAAAAATATTCCCTTTAAATATGACATCCTATAAAAAGGAAGTTGAGGATCTAGGGGTTCAATGGGAAGGCAAACAACTGAAATATCTAGGTATTAATTTAACAAGGAGCACTAAATCTTCCAGAGAATGTAACCTGGATAAATTAGTACAAACTATAAAGCAAGATCTGGAAAGATGGGACAAACTACCATTAGCCCTTTGGGGAAGGGTCAACTTAGTTAAAATGAACATATTAACATGTATTTTCTATCCCATTAACATGTTAAATCTCTAGCTACCCCAAGCATGGTTTAACAAAACCCACGCCCTACTATCAAAATTTATTTGGAAAAAGAAACAGTGTAGAATGGCCTACAAGAAACTAGTAGCTCCCAAGAACAAAGGGGGCCTGAGACTCCCACACATCAAGCTATATTATTGGGCAAGCCAAGCAGCAAAATACATGAAATGGACGAGCCTGAGTATGGAATCTGACCACTCCCAATACACACCTATTTGGCTATAGAAAAGGACATGATGGAAGCTTTAAAATTAGCACCGGAAGCCCTGTTATATACTTCCCTAAGTTACTCCCTCATGCACTCAGGAATAACCCAATCAGAATATTGGTAAGAATACATACACTGATGTGCACCACCTTAAACTATATAAGTTCACAGGATCTGAATCAACTGTTAGTAGGAAACCCAACCTTAAAATTGAGGCCATATGATTAATAATAAGTGGCTTCCTCAGTTAACAGGAAAAGGATTATAGATTTGTGGAAACGGGAAGTATTCACACTATGGCAGAAATTATGAATAATAACAAACTGGATCCCAAACTAAGTTTAAAAATATCACAACTCAGACACATATTGGTTAAACACTGGTTCAATATGGAGGCTGAAAAAAAGGGGAATTTCTAAACCATCTCGCCCAACTCATCACAGGCAAGCATACCATCTCAGGGATCTACTCCAATCTTCTGGAGAAGGGTCTCCCAAAAACTGCAGGAACCTCTAAATAATAGGAAAGATTATTTCCAGAGAGGACATTTACATGGTCCAAAATTTGGCAAGCTATACACAGATACACATCTCAAGACAGATTGAGACTAATGCAGTACCAAATTATTCACAGTACATATTATACACCAGAAAAGTTGACCAAAATAAGTAAAAAACCCCAATGCATTATGCAATCGATGTACTGTAAGATAGGTACAGGATCATTATGTCACATATCCTGGGAATGTCCCAAAATAGCCCCCCTCTGGTCCCTAATAAAGCAAAGAGCTGACCCTTACTTGGTATAGTAGAATATATTGAGCCTGTAACATGTCTGCTGGGAGATTACTCCTCTATAGCAGTAACAGAAAGATGATTCCATATAAATCTGATGGCTATGTCAGTTAAACAACTAGTCCTCAGACATTGGTTGGATAATGAAGTGATATCATGTAATGAATGGTTACAAGAATTCTTATTCAACTTATCTGTGGAAAAGATTACAGCTAGTGTAAACAATTGTATGTCCAGGTTTGATAAAAGGTGGAGCAAATTACAAACTTTGTATACCTTATGAACATCTCAGAACATGGATAAGGTTAATGATCTTACTAATAAAACAAGCCATTGCCAGGGGATGGGGGAAGGGGGATATATGTACAGTATGTATAAGGTATTATATTGTAAAGTAAGGTGTTGTGATGTCTTGTACTGTAGAGTGTTTTATGTATGGTTCTGTAACAAAATTAAATATAGCTACCTAAATATCAAAAAAAAGAGCCTTGTTTGGAGCTAATGAAGGACTTTTACCAGAGCTACAGTGGCAGAATCCTTAAGATGTACCATCTCTTTTGGTACTTACCACAGGTGTGGTGCTCACTTAAGTATTTGGTAAAGGGCCAATAATGGTTTGATTGGCTCAAAGAAATTGACTTCAGCTTGTGAAAATGATCCAGTGTAGTAAACAATTACATTACTTTGTTGTTGCAGGGCAGCAGAATAACTATCAGGGCTAGTGCCAGTGTGTATGTCAATTGGCAAGGACAGATTGACTGGTGTTAACTTGTGATGCTATAAAATGGCTTGCAAGTTGGTACAGAGTTTTTTAATTTTTCTCTGTCCCAAGTAAATTGTGTCAATGACTGACAGAATGGTTTACTTATACTGTAGCTGCTTAATTAGGTACATGACTTCTAGCAAAAATTGCACAAGCCAAGTATCCGTTGTAATTGCTTATTGGTTTAAGGCACAGTAATATTTTTTTTTTACTTTATTAATGTAATCAGCTGCTAGGCATATTTTTTGATGTATAAGTTTACTCACATATTTAACTATGTGCAATCCGATTTGCTTTTTTCCCCAATTAATTTTGTAGCCTTTATCATATAGTCTATTTGCCACTCTTTTTAGTGTTGCGAAGTGTTCCTTGGAGGAGTCATGGTTAAAGTAGATGTCATCTATGTAAACCGTGTATTGGGAATATTTTTAAGTCCTTGATTGTAATAAATTGAAACAGATTAGGTGCATTATTATGTCCCTGAGGCAGACATTGAAAACAAAATTGTTGGTAATTAAATGTAAATGCCATTTTAAATTGATCTTTGAGATGTAGTTTATTGAAAAAAATCCATTTGACACATCAAGGACAGTTTTATAAGTGTTAATTGGCAGTGACCCCACTGTAACATGTCTATATTTTGTACTGCATAATCTCTGGTGTGTTTGTTTAACTGCCTGTAATCTACCACTAGGTGGATAGAACCATCTTTTTAAGTACTGGTAAAACTGGAAAATTTGTTGAAGACTTGCACAATGTCATTATATTATGTTTTAAAAATGTATTATTGGCTAAACAGCAACTTAAGTCTAAATTATGCTTGACAATAGGGTTTTATTTAACTGTATTCACAAACAGCAGAAGCAGAACATTTTCATTTGTCATTATTTAATTCAGAGAAGAGACAATAAGCCAGATCTATTTGTTGATTTGTCTCTGGGAAATAGAGTCTTATTGCTCCATCATGCCCTCTATTTCTAGGAAAGGCTGCTTCTCTTGAATATTTGGATCAGGTAGTCCAAATAAGGACGTGGGTGGATTATAGATTCTGCAGGGGCTGATAACATCTTACTTTTCATTACCAAGAAGAACCTTGAGAAACTAATTGCAGCTGACTACTGGCTAATGGATGGTACTTTTCAAACTGTGCTGTCACTGTTCCTGCAGCTATACTCAATCCATGCAGCTGTGGGTAATGTTGACACCAGCAGGACTGTACCCCTTGTGTATGCATTGATGTCTGCAAAGTTGCAAGACTGCCACTTGTGACTTTTCCAAGATGTTCAGGACTTTGCTGATGAACATGAATACTCCATGTCATCCAAATATATAATAACAGACTTTGAATGAGCTGCAATAAATGCATGCAAGGAGGAATTCCGAATGCTGAAAATAAGAGCTGTTTATTCCATCTGGGCTAGATAATCTGGAGAAAATCCAGAGTTGTGGGTTGGCCACAATTTATGGAATGGACCCAGACTTCAGCCTTCTTATGTGCCAGTTAGTGGTAGTGGTTTTCCTTCCTCTGGACAAAATACCAGAAGTGTACAATGAAATTAAAGCAAAATGCCATCTGGTGAATGTGGATGTACAGGAGTGGTTTGATGAAAATTACATTCTGGGCAGAATAAGTAGAAGAATGAGAAATAACACCATAATTAGAACTAGCCCACTGCCCCCCAGTTCTGGTCTGTCCATGATCAGATTAAGAATGGAATGCCCTGAACACAAAATGATGTTGAGGCATGGTATCATCATCTTGGCACACTAATCAGCAGTGTACAAGTTGGTATTATACGATTTGTGGCTGAACTTAGAAATTAGTAAATGGCACTGATACCACCACTGAAAAATATTTGGATGGCTTCCATTAACTTGGATTTATTCTGTGATTTAATAGGATATTGTTTCTGTCTAGAATGTGTATTACCATGTATTCTGACAGGTGTTACATTAATAAGTTCTGCATACTCTGACCTTGTATTTGTTTGAATTAATTGTTGATTTACGTTTTATTATTTAGTGGTATATCCGTTTGTAAAGGAAATATGTCTGTGATAGACTTTAATAATGATAAGTGTTTGATATCTCCTGCCCCTGTATGCTCTGTGTTGGAATATTTGCTATAACTGCAGTTGTAGGGTAATTATTAATTTTAACAGGTATCTCATAGCCTACCATGGCCAGGCTGACCCATGATGGAATATAAGGTTTTTGTTTGTATTTTTGATAAATCACTAGGATAACGCCTTTGGGGCAATACTGTATGGGTACTTCCTGAGCCAATAAGCAAAGTTTCCTCTGTTTCTGCCTCTGGAAGGTCCCCAATAAAGTTGTCCTTGGCTCATATTGATATCTTCATTGGGGCATAGAGCATATTCATAGGACCTTGGATTTGGGAAATGCTGTCCCTGTGAAGTAGTTTATATGATTGGGCAGTGTTGTTTGGTAGGGGCTGTGGCAAAGGGGCTTGCAACCTGAAAGGGCTGCTGCTGCTGCTGTATGCCTGGAAATGATTGGTGCTCGGAAGCATTTTGTTTTCTGTGTTCAGTTTCCTTATGAAAGGGCTGATTATCATGTTTATGTATTTTGGGGGCTTGATGCAGTAAGTCAAGTTTTTGAACTGCTTCTTCCCATGGTAAGTGCTTAATTCCAAGGAGGTCATATTGAGTTTGGAGATGTGGATTTAAGTAAGTTCTCAAATCCTCAACATCCAAAGTCTTGAACTCACATCTTAAATTGTAAAGCCAAGAATGAAAAATTGTTCTTGCTGTGAAGGCCAATCTGTTAGCCATTTGTAGAAGTCTTTCAACCTGCAACCCATAGGTGTGGCACAGGCAAATTGTAACAGATGTGTTAGCATTAAAGTGATTTTAAATATATTGTATTTAACTAGGGTCCATTATTTGCTGCAATGCTTCCAGTAAAATATCTTACCATATGTTTCAAGAAAACTTTCAAGTTGTGCTACACAAGTATGGATATTAGTATTTGTAATATCTGTGTGTGGGTAAACTAGGATTTAAGTAAATTAACTAATTTTAACTTGTCTGTGTAGCTTGAAAAAAAGGCTGCATAGGAATTGAAGATTGTGGTGGAACAGATGGTTGTTGTGGGTATGATGGGGATGCTAATCTAGATTGTGGATTTGGAATTTGCAAGAGGGTAGGGGTACTACTTGGTGCAAGTGCATGGGAACTGGTGATTGCAGTGAGAAATTAGGAGTAGAGTATGCTGCAGGAAATTGTTGAGGTTGGGACAGTTGAGCCTGCACTAAGGGCATATTGTTTAATGCGGGTACAGTGGGCTGAGAGGGTAGTATTGACAGTTGAGGGAGGTGGGCTGGTGTTTGTACTGTATTAGATGTGGGATCCTTATAGGAGGTTGATTGAAAGATAGGTGTGGAGATTGTAATGTTGTATATTGGAAAGCTAAAGATTTTGGCAAGGTTGCTGATTGGTTGCATTTAAGTTGCAGTGCTGCATTGTCTTGTGATAGTTTTAAATTACAATCATGTATGGACTCTACTAGGGACAAATAAATAGCTAGCATTTTAGCTAAATAAATTTTATTACCAAGATATAGATTGAAGAGAGCAGTGAGCCATTGGGGGTTTTATCTAATTATATCATGAAGTTCAGGATCATAAAGAAGTTATTTTTCTATATGATACATTACAGCACTATTTACAGTATATATGGTATTTGTTTAATAGCATCTGTCATATTAGTGAGTGGGTTGATTGGCATTTTCACATTTTTTGTTGGTAAACAGCAATGTCCTGTAGAATCATTTGTTCCCATAGGTTGTGTTATTTTTGATTTTTGGTACTGGTTAGATGTCTTCGGTTCTTGTTCCTTCTCAGAACTCGAACTATAACTGGAGCTGTCAGAATCAAATTGTGAATAAGCATATTCTTCTCCAGGAGGGTGGTTGGTGCTCTAGGTATAGGTTTGTTAGAAAGACCAATTTTTTTTATCTTTTATGCCTTTTGTGATACCTTTTAAGATACCTTTTTGTTTAGGTTTCCCATGCAGTGGTGTCTGCATGTCATGAACACAGGGTACACTAGTGGATCTTTTAAGTTTATATGTTCTAGTTTTATTTTTAGTTTTTTTGCACTCTTTGATCACATTGGGGTCACCAACTGTGCTGGCTGGGGTTTGAACCTGAACCCAGTTTGACTTTCTGGGTTTACTCTGTGTACTTGGGATGGCCTTTTCGACCTCACCACAACCAGTGGGAGTGGACATCCCCCTATCAACATTGATAGGCTAGGATAAAGTCTAGCAAGAGAGCTTATTGTCATGGCTTGATGTTCTATGGAGTTGTTGGGACCTTGAATCCAACCCACATGTACTACATATCCATCTTTCTGACAGACCAGAAGTATTTTGTCCCCAAGGGCAAATAAATCATATTCTCCATAATTGCCCTTGTGCTCTTGGGCATGTATTTCTGGTATGTTGCAATAGGACTGGCAGAGGTAATTAAACATTTTAACTACTAAACAGTTCATAGTTTTGCCATGATGCATGGGACAATCCATTATTCTATACTGGTCATCCTTGGAAGTGTCTTAGTGACAAAAATCAAGGTATTTGTGTAATAATATATTACAAGTGGTCCTCACATTGTAAAATATGATGATAGCCATCTACTGTGACTTTTAAAGTACCAGCTTTGAGGAATGTAGCAACAGTCATGTGTTAATTTACCTTTTGTACATTATCTATGCCTCTGTAGGTAATAAGACTCTGTACTCTAGGAGTTATGCCAGGATGTCATGTTAATTTAATAATGTTTCAGTTTCCTAAATTATTTGGATTGAATGTGATTGGAACAACTTCACTACTGAATGCTAATATTCTTAAGTTATTCCCTGTCACTTAATAAGAATGACTTATAATGTCCCTGTTCTATGTTAGAATTAGTCATGTTCAATTATAAACCTTGATTATTATTTCTTAAATACCATCTATATACTAGTCAAACATGTCTACCCTTCTAGAAACTGTATACACTTAAAAAATCCTTATGTCTGTGTTCAGTATTTAAAGAAGTATCAATGAATACCAAGTCCATTCAATATTCTTTCACTTAAAAGAATTTCAGAAAATATAACAATAACTGATAAGCAGAGCAAGCAAAATACAATATAAAATTCCCATTGCTGGGGTAGCCCCATTCATTAGAATACAAACTTTTAATACATAATAAAAATGTAAAAATTAATTTTATGTCAAGCATTACCTTATTTATTCTGTTCATTAATTGACAGAATGCAAGCACTCTTCTACCACTGTCCCAGTACACAGATGCTCAGTTTGAGGCTAGGCAGGGGACGGTAATGCTCTGGTTCCCACTTCATCTGCCCCACTTACCTTGACTCAAATGGGGTTTGAATGTATACATTTTGGATGGAAGGCAGCTGATGTACCTCGTATTAAACTTCTTGTACTTTTGTAAAGTATATTAAGTGTTGTCACCCAAGCTATGCAATGTGGCAAAAGATGTCTTATATTAGAAGTGAAATATGTCAGATTCTTACTTCATTGAAAAGTTTTGTAAGCTCTAAAAATCTTGTTACTATTGAGGAAGTACCTTGTGGTTTAGCCTCATTCTGTTGAAAAGGAAGCTTGCTGACTCAGTGAAAAATGTGTTCTGTTTACATTCTCAAACAAAATTTCCCCATTCTCCAGTTAGTTCCAAACAAGATACAGTATATATATATATTTTTAAACTGTAAATGTTAATTTTATGACTAAATATTGCAAAGACTCTATAATCATTCTTCTTTTAAGTTTATCTTTAAACTATTTAAAAGTAAGGCACACTCAATTTATTATTGGCTAAACAGCAACTAAGTCTAAATTAAGCTTGTCAAAAGGTTTTATTTAACTTTATTCAGAAACAGCAAAAGCAAAACATTTTTTAGTTGTCATTATTTAATTCAGAGAAGAGACGATAAGCCAGATCTATTTGTTGCTTTGTCTCTGGGAAATAGTCAAAGGGTTCTTGATCCATCATGCCCTCGATTTCTAGGAAAGGCTTCTTCTCTTGAATATTTGGATCAGGTAGTCCAAATAAGGACGCGGGTGGATTGTAGATTCTGCAGGGGCTGATAATATCTTACTTTTCAGTACCAAGAAGAACCTCGAGAAACTAATTGCAGCTGACTACTGGCTCAATGGATGGCACTTTTGAACTGTGCCATCACTGTTCCTGCAGCTATACTCAATCCATGCAGCAGTGGGGAATGTTGACACCAGCAGGATTGTACCCCTTGTGTATGCATTGATGTCTGCAAAGTTGCAAGACTGCTGCTACTTGTGACTTTTCCAAGATGTTCAGGACTTTGCTGATGAACATGAATACTCCCTGTCACCCAAATATATAATAACAGACTTTGAATGAGCTGCAATAAATGCATGCAAGGAGGAATTCCCGAGTGCTGAAAATAAGGGCTGTTTATTCCATCTGGGCTAGATAATCTGGAGAAAATCCAGAGTTGTGGGTTGGCCACAATTTATGGAATGGACCCAGACTTCAACCTTCTTATGTGCCAGTTAGTGGCAGTGGTTTTCCTTCCTCTGGACAAAACCAGAAGTGTACAATGAAATTAAAGAAAAATGCCATCTTCGAATGTGGAGGTGCAGGAGTGGTTTGAGGAAAATTACATTCTGGAAAGAATACGTGAAGAATGAGAAATAACACCATGATTAGAAGTAGCCTGCCTCCCCAGTTCTGGTCTGTCCATGATCAGATTAAGAATGGAATGCCATGAACACAAAATGATGTTGAGGCATGGCATCACCATCTTGGCACACTAATCAGCAGTGCACAAGTTGGTATTTTATGATTTGTGGCTGAACTTAGAAATGAACAAATGGTGACTGACACCACCACCAAAAAAATCAACTGAGACTTGTCAAAATCTCCTCTCAAGAAAAAGTATGGCAAGTTAGAGGAAAAGCTTTTCAATATAGTTTCTGGCAGGAAGCAAAGGTCATGAAAAGATTTTGTTTGGGGAATTGCTCACAGTCTGGTACTGTGAATAGATAAACTCCATTCCAGTAACTTTTAAATGATTTTTAATTCACACTTTTACCACAGTTTAATAAAGACAGTGAAACTGTTGACCCTGGAACATGCAAAACGTAATTGTGCAACTACAGATTTTTTAATTGCACATAATAAATGGCTCTGGATTCACTCCATGATCATTACTGCTGTCGGGTCATTCATCGGGTTGGATAAACAGGATGCACAGGTACTTGTTTTCATGTTTCTACATTGTGGGGTGGGAGATGTAAATTTGAAATGAAATGCTCATAGTCTGTAATGTATTATTATGGTCTTGTTGCAATAGGGAGGGCAAGTTGGGCAATTGCATAGCAGGCTAATTTCTGACTGTAAGTTGAGTGTGTCTGGCAATCAGTGTCAGGCAATTGAATGATGGGCTGATGTATGTCGGAAATCATTTGGATCACAGTTGTAAACACCGATAAGGAGCTACTTAGCTAAGCTGCAATGCCAGTGGTGATGTCATTGAAGTCTTTTCCTGACCAACTGTTGCAAAAGCACTCTTTGCTAATCCCCTCTGTGGTACTACAATTCTGCAGTCTTCAGGGCCATGGAGTAAAACAAGCTCAATTGCCTATACTACTGCATAGGATGCTTTGAAGCTGGTGTGCCCACCCGGGGCTACCATTGTGATGTGCTCACTGCCCTAAGATGGTCTGCTCTAGCTTTGCATATGGAGATCCCACTGCTTTGTCTTGCTTTTATGCTAGTGAAAATCTTTACCCTTCCTAGCCTTGAGTGTGTTATCAAGCACAGGATGCATCTAAGATGACTCCGATACATGTTCAGACCACTAATGGAAATCCATAAGGCAAGTCCAGCCACAGGCAGACTTGCCTTCTCCCCATCCATGTTGACCAATCTCCCAAGCGAGATCATAAACTGCTCCACCTTATCATTCTTTAAAAAACAAAGCTAAAGGCATACTCTTCAGTGTTCAGTCAGTGTTGGTGTAACCGCCGAGGTCCTACTCATATAACTGCATCCTCTGAGTTCCATGTCATAATAGAGATTGCTAAACAGTGATTGCTATTATGGTGAGTGTATATTGCCGAAAAGCAGATCAGTAATGTATACTTGCCTGCAGCCTAACATCTGGAAAAACAAATATTGTTTTTGTGAGGGGGCTTTGCCCCCCACATCCCTGTGATTTTAGATTCTCAACTCCAGGGGGTGCATGTCGGGGAGGGGGCACAGTCTGGATTTAAAAAAAATTAAGTCCCGAGCTGCAGGCAGTGGCAAAATTTCTGCTCCCAGTCCTCAGCTCTGAACCCAGTACCTGCTAAGCCTCCTCATAGGTGTTGCTTTGCTGGCCCTGGATTATCTTGATTGCCCTTCGCTGGACTGTTTCCAGAAGTTGATATACTTCTTAAGATAATGACTTGAATACTGCACTGTACTCACAGTGTGGTCTAGCCAGAGACTAGTATAGTGACAGAATGACATTCACCTTCCTGCTAGTAATTCAACTAGCTATGCAGCCCTGCATCAAATCTGCTTTGGCTGTTGCTCTCCTGTAGTGTGCTGAGTGTTTTGGATCACTCATGTTGATTAATCCCTTGTCCTTTTCTTCCTTTGACCTGGCCACCTGCATGTCACCCAACCAGTATTTAGTCCCTGGATTCTTCAACTCCAAGTGCATAACTTTACACTTTTTAAAACTGAACTCCAGTTGTCAAATGTCAGACCTGTTCTGTAGCCTAGACAGGTCTTCCCTGAGTTCCTGTCTCCCCTTCTCTGTGTTGACTATCTCACTGAGCGTTATGTTGTCTGTAAACAGGCATATTTACCCTTGGTCCCATCTACTATGTCACCTAAGGAGGTGTTAAACAACACCAGACTGAGCACTGAGCCCTGTGGAACCCCACTGGTCATAGGCCTCACTTTTGAGAATTCCATTCAACTACCATCTTTGGGTTCTCTCCTGCAACCAGCCTCTGACCCATCCCACAAGCTTAGCCCCTACCCTCAGTTCTTCCAGCATCCTGAGCAGTCTTCTATGAGGCATAGAACTTAAGTCCTATCTAAAGCCCAGATATAGGGCATCAACAGCTTGGCACTTGTCCACTGTCCTAGTGACCCAGTTGAAGAAGTCAATTAGACTGGTTTGGTAGGACCTTCCCAACATAAACCCATGCTGCCTCATGTCCTGGAGCCCACTATCCTCCAGAAAATGCACTAATCTCTGTTTCAGTTTGGTGCCCATCAGCTTGCCCACTATTGATGTCAGGTTGACTTGCCTGTAGTTCCCTGGTTCATACCTTGGACCACTTTTATGGAGAGGTATCACATGTGTAGTTCTCAAGTTCGGGGACACAATCCCTGACTCCAGAGAAGTATTAAACAGGTCAACCATGAACTCAACAGCACCTCGGCCAGTACTCTTAGGGCCCTTGGGTGCATGCCATTTGGCCCTGGAGAACCGTCCACCCTAGGCCCTTAACTAACCTGTCAGTTTTTATTACTCTGTGACTTCCCCTCTCCCAGCCCCCTCCTCATTCTCATAGCAATGATCCATCCTTCTCCCTAATGAACGCTGAACAGAAGTACTTGTTAAGTACCTCCACTTTTTCTTCTCTAATGTCTGCCCAACTAAACTCCTTTTTTAATCTGACAATCTCAACCGTTATGTTCCTTTTTCCCTTATATACTGGAAAAATTAATTCTCGCCTGCTTTTACTGCCCTATCTAGCTGTACTTCTGTTATAGCCTTTGCTGCTCTGAACAATATACTCGCCTTCCAAGATTTAGTAGAGTAATCCTCTATGTCCTTCTCCTCCTCCTCCTCCTTCTCAGTATATTTTTACTTATGGAAGGCTGCTGTCTTGTCTCCTACTGCTTTTGCCACCTCCGTGCAGAACCAGCTGGGCTTTTTGGCCTTAGCTTTGTTACATTTGATTTTGGCGTCTTCATTAGTGGCCTCCATCAGTCCCATCTTTACTATGGTCCTTTTCTGTTCTACATCCATCCCCATTCTGATCCCAGCAAGGTATCCTATAGGATATTTTCTCATCCTAGCAAAGTGAACACTCTTAAAGTTCAAGACCCTCATCTTGATCCTGACAATCTCTCTGCCCATATGCAGGTAAAACCACACTGTGTTTGCCACTACAGTACATGCAACATGTGCACAGCTGGACAGGACCAGGTCCAGTATAGCCTTCTCCCTTGTGGGATCCATGACACTTTGCTTCAGGAAACCACTCTGGAATGCATCCAGCAGCACTCACTCCCTAGTGCAAGGGGGAGCAGGGATAATCCAGTCCACCCCAGATAGATTGAAATCCCATTATTACTTCTTCTGCCTTGTGGTACATTTCCATGATTTGGGACCACAGCAACCTGTCTAACTCATCCATGGAAGGAGGCTGTAGACCACCACCAACATTAGTCTCTCCACTTCGTAGATTGTACTTGTACCCACAATGCTTCAGTGTTTTCTTCCACCACTTCCTCTCTTGTACAGTTTATCCCCTCCCTTAAGTACCGAACTAATCTCCACCTTTCGGTCCTCCTATCCTTTCTATACAATTTATACCCAGGAACTGCAAGGTCCCAGTTGTAATATTGTGTGGCCCACATCTCTGTGATGGCCGTTAAGTCCACCTCATTCTTGACCATCAATTACTGTAATTCTGCCATCTTATTTCCCAGACTTCTAGCATTCAGCGACAACACCATTCACCATGACTCAGGATCTCCCTTATGCCTGACCTGCCCCTTCCACCCTTCCTCCTTCTGCTCCTCCTTTCTTCCACCAGCCCTCCAAACTAGCTTCTCCTCAGGCAGTCCTGATTGGGAGGACATTTGTCGGTCTCCTCCACCATGTGAATAAGGGTGCTGTGCTTCTGCTGCCCCCATGTCAGTTTTAAGTTAGTTTTCCCCATTAATTCCTCCAGTTTACACTTCAGAACACTTGAGCCTTTCTTACTTAGGTTTAACTTGTCCTGTGCATACAGGCTTTTGTTATCCCAGGTCTTTCCCAGGTCACCAATGTACCCAAATCCTTCTGCCTCACACCACACCTCTAAACTATCCACTAAATTCCTCAATCCTTATCTTCCTTGCCCTACTAGCCCTCAAGATCAGAAGCACCTCCAAGAAGGCTTCTAACCTCCCATCCTCCCTGCACATTTTTCACACCTTTCTGAACATCTCTTGCACTACCCCCACCTCGCATCCTGCAAGGTCATTAGTACCCAGGTGTAAAATAAAATGAGGTTTCCTTCCCCATTGACCCACATACTGTGTTACTGGGGTCCCACATTCCCTGACATCATCCCTGGCAGACATTCTACCCTCCTATGGCTTGTCTTTGACTCTTTCATTCCCTATCTCACCTCTTCAATATTGAATCCTCCAAGAGCACTTTATCCTGGGCCCTTCCTCTTCTCTGCCATACAGGTGTCCACTCCCTTCTGCATTTTCCCCTCCCTCCTGTCCCTTTTGTAAACCTCCCTGACCCCCTACAGCAGCTATCCCATCTCCTTCCCCTCCTTCTGAACCTTTCTCCTCACTAGCAGGCCCTGTATGTTTCCTTTTTGCTAACCTCTTGGCCTGCCCCCCACCCTTTTATTCTAGCTGCCCTGGCCTAGCTCCTCATTCTCCCTTGCCCATCAATCCTTACCCTATTCACCTGCCTTCTCCCTGTCCTCTGAACTCACTTTCTCCTGCCCCTCCCTCCTAACCCTGATGCCCCCACTACTTCCAGCCCTATCTTGCTGTCCCTTCCCTTTCCACTTCATTACTGCTCCTCCTCCCCATCCAGTGGGAGCAATCTGTTCTGTAGTGGCATCTCTGGAGATTCTCCAACCCCCCCTCCTCATCTTATCCTGCCTTCCCACTTACTGTTCTCCACTCCCCCCCCCAGACCATCCCTCCCACCTGGTGGGGATGCAGGGGACCTGCCTATTCGCCTAAATCAATCAATCAATAAATAAATTGAACCTCTCTTATGTTCCAGTGGCTGCTAGAAGAAAACAAAGTTGTCAGACAGCATATGCCTTGAAAAATAAAATTGGTGATGTAGACGTTTATATCACTCCACCACAATGGGGCATGCTGGAGTTTGAAATGTTAGTTCTCCAGCAATTTGAAAAAAATATTCAGAGATGTGACTGCAAACACAGCCACCTGAGCTAGATGATAAACTAGATAAAAATGTAAAATATTACTTGAATCTAATTGGGGATAATTTAGAGAACACAGACAATTCCATCCCACATGCTGCCTCTGTTGACACAGACAGACTGCCCATCACAATACAAAAGATCTGACCAGACATACGATCATAAAAGTTGATGAAGATGAAAACTATGGAAAATGCTTCAATCTGACCACTATATTAAAACAGGACACACGATACACAGCAAAGCAACTGCTGAAGGATTATAACTCTTCTTTGAAATAAACAAATGAGAAATAATCGATGAAATGCATGCGATCATGAACGGAGTACAGAATCACATATGAACATATGAAGAAGTCAACAGAAGAAGGCCATTTGGTCTATCAGGTCTGCTTATAGTGCAGGGTCCACACCTTGAGCAAATGACCCTGACGTCTCTCCCCATTCCTCCCATCCTCCCTACCCATGATCCTTACTTTCCCCCATGCCTATCCCAGCCTCTCTTAAAGCTGCCGACTGTCTTAAACGAGATGACCTCTTCGAGCAGTGCATTCCAAGTGTCCAGCACCCACTCTGTGAAGAAGTACTTCTTGACCACCCTCCTAAACCTCCCACCCAAACCTCCCACCCTCCAGCTTAAGACAGTGCCCCCTAGTGTTATGGTTGCCACACAGCTTAAAGAGACTCTCCTTACCAATTGTATTTTTCCCTTTCAAGTACTTGAAGGTCCCAATCATGTCCCCTGTCTCTCTCCTGTCTTCCAGGGAGTACATGATCAGTGCCCTCAACCTCTCCTCATATGCCTTACCCTGCTGACCCACTATCATCTTTATAGCCCTCCTCTGGACCTTCTCCAGCAGGTTAATGTACTTTTTGAGGTGTGGGTACCAGTACTGATCTCCATACTCTAGATGTGGCCTTACTAGTGGCTTATACAAGGGCAGTATAACCTCCTCTCTCCTACTACTGATTCCCCAGATATGCATCCCAGCATCTTGTTTGCCTTTGATACTGATTTCTTGCACTGTGTCAAGTGCTTCAGGTCACTAGTGATTATCACTCCCAGGTTCTTCTACTCCTCTGATGCAGATACTCAGACTCCACCCAGTTAGTACTCTGTCCTGGGATCTTGGCTCCAAAATACATAACTTTGCATTTCTTGGCATTAAAGCCAAACTGCCAGATCCTGGATCACCTACCCAGCTTTTCTAGATCTTCCTGTAGGTCCTGTATCCCTTCAGCTGTGTCCACTCTTCCACAGAGCTTGGTGTCATCTGTGAATAGGCACATTTTGCCCTCAATGCCATCCCCAATGTCGTTGATGAAGACATTAAACAACACCTGCCCCAGCACAGAGCCCTGTGGGATCCCACTGGTTACCTCTCTGGTACCAGATAACTCTCACCCCACAACCACCCACTAGGTTCTGCCCTTCAGTCAGTTTTCCACCCATCTGGCCATCTTTTCCCCAACCCCAAGATTCACCCACTTCCTGAGTTGGGCACAGAGTCAAAGGCCTTGCTGAAATCAAGATAGATGATGTCTACCTCTTGGCCCTAGTCCACTGTCTTAGTGACACAGTCAAAGAAGTCAATCAGATTCATTTGACACAGTCCCTCCCATGAACCCATGCTGCGTTGCATCCTGAGACCATGATCCTGTAGATATTCCACCAATATTTCCTTTAGTATGGTCTTCATGAGCTTGCCAACAATGGCAGTCAGACTTACTGGTTTGTAATTCCTTGCATCATCCTTAGGACCACTTTGTGGGGAACACTACATGCACTGTTCTCCAGTCCTGCAGTACCACGTTTGACTCTAGTAAACTATTAAATAGGTCTGCATGGTGGCCCTGCCAGTCCTCAGCTAGCTCCTTTAGTACCCTTGGATATACAGTACTTCGTCCAGGCCTGGTGTTGTTCACCTTCAATGCCAACAGCCCTCCCTCACTCTATCCTTCTCTATCACTACATCTGTGTTCCTCCTCCCTGCTCCTCTTTACCTCCTGAAGGCACTGGTCCGTTCTTTTCCCTGGTGAAGATGGAACAGAAGTGTTCATTTAGTATCTTTGTTTTCCCCCATTAGCCTCCACCCACTCCACTCCTTTCTTAAGCCTAATAATCCCTTCCATCTTGTCCCTTTTCTCACTTATATAGCAAAAGAAAGCCTTCTCCCCATTCTTAATTCCTTCAGCTACCTGCAGCTCCTTCTGTGCCTTTACTCACCAGATTTACTTACTTGCCTCACTAGCCAACCTTAGGTAATTTTTTTCTATCCACTTCTCTTTTGGTCTTCCTTAATTTTCTATAGGCCAACCTCTTTTCCTTTACTGCCAGGGCAACCACAGAACTGAACCAGCTGGGCGCTTTGGCCCTTGTGTTCTTACCCCAGAGCCTTATACCCTCATCAACCAATATGCCTTCCTTAATGATGGACCACCTTGGTCTCACCCCATATCTGCTTTGATGCCTGCCAGATGGCTCCTAGCACTTTGCCCAGTTTCCTGAAGTCTGCCCTCCTGAACTCGAGATTTTGGACTTAGTCGGATGCTTTCCTGCCTATATCCAACTAGAACCACACTGTACAATGGTCACTTCCACCTAGTGGCTCCCTGACCATTATTTCCTGTACATGCTCCCCATTTGTGAGCACCAGATCAATAATTGCCTCAGCTCTTGTTGGTTCAGTGATGCTCTGAGTCAGGAACCCACTTTGCAGTCCTTTCAGGATCATCATCCTAGCACATGTTGTGGAGGGTATGCTCCAGTCCACCTTGGGCAGGTTGAAGTCCCTCACAATTACTGCCTCTCCTTTCCCTGCAGCTTCAAATATTTGTGAGCTCAGTTCCCTGTCCCTCTCATGATCCTGACTGGGTGGTCTGTAAAGCACCGCCAACCTCACCTTTCTCTCTCTATTGGACCTTAACTGAACCCATAATGCCTCCTCTTCCAACTCCTCCCTCATGCAAGTTATTCCCTCCCTGATATAAACTGCCAACCCCCTCCCTTTGTGACTACCTTCAGAACAATCTTCACAAGACAGCACAGCATCAGGTAATCCCCCTTTGTGTTCTAGTAGTTTCCTCTTCTGCTTCTTCTTCTTTCTCTACTACACAAGGATCTTCTTCACAAGCATCAAAAAATAGCAATGTCCCATGACTGGACAGTTCAACTTCGGGTCTCTGGAGTCACTTACAAGATGGCATTGTAACTGTTTCTTCCACTTCTTCTAACAGAGCCTCAGAACAGTTCATAGTTGAACTGCACCTGGCAAAGCCCAGTATCACCTGAAAAGCAGATCCTTTGAAATGCTAGAAATCTAAACAAAATTAATATGTGGGCCTGTTTAAGTACAAATTGCTATGAAGTACCTGAATTGCTCACCTACTAGCATTTATTCAGAACAATTGATTAGTTTCACTTATAATGTTGAAACTGACACAAGATCCTGCTTGCCATCAGAAAGCACTGAGCATTTGACATTTCTGAAAGTTAACATTCCTCACTTTAATTTCAAGTATGATACCACAGTTAATATAAAACATACTGGGCTAGATTTCCAAAGGGTGACGCAGGGCTTGCTTCAAACCCTGAGCCACAACACCTTGAAATTGCCACTACACCAATGCCATCAGCCACAACTACATCTGATTTTCAAAGTACAGGTGCAATCCGCAACAGTTTACCCATTAACAGCAGCTTGTGCCAAATCTTGGGAGCAAGCTCCATGAAAACAGTCCCTTGGATTAATGCAAGCTAGACAACAAAAAGATGGTCTAGCTTGCATCAGTCGCAACATGGAATAGAAAATCCCATTAGACTGATGTGAGCCCAGTGCACCATATCTGTAGCACACCCATGGCATGTGGCAATTGGAAACCTTTGATAATATGTACCACTGACTCAGTGGCTTGCTCTATCCATGAAATGGTTACTCCCACTGTAGCTCTATTAAAAATATTTTGCAATTAGGGTCTACAGTAATTTCATACACAAGGAAATGATGTGACAGTGGAAGAGAGTCAAGCTACAAGGATTACTTGAATGAACACAATGAGCACAGGAAAAAGATGACATCTGTGGTTCCAGACTCGTATTGTTTTGCCAAAAGCAACTGCATTTCATGTCCAAAATTTCTTGATTCAGAATCTGATCTGGATGGTAGGGTATTGTTTATTACTACAGTACTACTACTTACCAGCAACTGCGTAAAATACTATTTTACCAGCTGTAGGATGCAGTAAATACTAAACAGTTACTGTTTTTGTTACAACAGATGACTTAGATGAATGTTCTTCTCTGGATAATATATTCACATCCCTTCATATATGGCTGTGATTACTATATAGAGGAAAATGTAGCATTCATTCATAGCATGTAGTGTGATGTAATACTACATCTCGGTTACAGTGACTGGCTGGACTGAGATTATATTTTATTATATACACTTCTAGTACTTGGAAGCAATAATCTGCTGAATCTAGGAATGATATATTATGTGTGTCATCAGGTCCACAGCACACTGTTAAGAATTATTTATTTATTTTATTTATTCAAGCTCAGATTACAAAATACCTTTGAGCTCAGGCAGCTCATTTAGAAAGTTTCCACATCAGTAGGCAGGGTGGTAACAAAACAGACATGGGGGGGGCAATTTGAGTTACAACATACAGCATCAAATCATGATACATAGTGATACACAGTCGAATACAGTTGCAAAAATACAAAGTGGGGGAAAAAGTCTAACTAGGATAGAGTGGTGAGGTAAATAAGGAGTTTGTATGAGGGGGAAGGTAGCAACCAGGGGCATTGTCAAAGTAGCGAGAGGGGTAGGTAGAGGTAGAGATGGATAGGATTGAAAAGGGGAGTATGGCAGCAAGAGGGGTAGGTAGTTCATGGATGGATAGAGGGGAGAGGGGAGCATGGCAGGTGGAATTGAGGCAGCCAAATTACTGACTTCACTTAACTAATGTGACCAGTGGTGATCATGAAGATATCTCATTTCCTATTTTAAAGCTGTTGCTGAGAAGAAGTAGAAAACAGTACTACCTGTTGGATAATGTAGTGTACCATAGTACTGTACACTGGGAAATGCAGTGCTGCTGCATTACATGGGTTGGGTGGTGGACTCTTAACTACTGCTTATTTGATCATTCTTTCATAGCTGTTTTTGACCTGGTCTTCTAGCATAACCAGCAATAGAATATTCAGCCTCCATACAAAATATTGTATCTGACTGGTACTAGTAGGTACTTGCATACATCTCTGTTTCTTCCTCATCACCACACTGTATCATCAGGTCTTTTGTTCAACAGATTCCAAAACACAGAAGACATTGAAACTACTCTGGATACTCGACACTCTACAGTACTTTAATTTAAATAGAGTAAGCTGTCTCTCCCTCTCTCTCTCTTTCTTTTCTCCCTCTCTCTCTCTCTCTCTCTCTCTCTCTCTCTATCGCCTCTCTCTCTCTCTGTCTCTCTCCCAGCCTCCCATGGGCCCAAGCAGGTATATCACCAAGGCAGGCCATGAAGGAGCTGTGATCGCTACATCATGTGTCATAGTTGTCCCTCCTTTCTCCAAGAGGTGCAAGTGCCTGGCTTGTTTGCCTCCCACATGAGCAGTTTTACATTATTTTTCATACAAAAAGAATAAAAGTATTCCATTTGGCCCTCTGTATTAAATATTACAGAGTTTGAATCATGTTATGCATTTTAATACATTTATTCAAATACTCATAAATAATCAGTATTAATCAGGACTGATCAGAACCGTTTTATGTTCCAATTTTTATTTAATAAGGGTCAGAACTTTACCAAGTTATTCCAGCCCTAATGGATCGATGGAGAGATAGAAGATAGATAGATAGATAGATAGATAGATAGATAGATAGATAGATAGATAGATAGATAGATAGATAGATAGATACTGTATAGGACATTATTTTACCCAATCCCTGAGCCTTGCAACCACTGGAGTGATCATTATCCTTTAACTCCTTTAAATATGCCAAATAACTCACCATCTCCAGCGATGCAGGTAACCACTTTTGAAGCATCCCAAGACTGATGGCATATGAGGGGCAGGGGCCAAGACAGTCAATGCATTCCAACTGGGTAATAATGGGGAGGCAACACAACATTATCAATACAAGCCAGTCACATTTTCAATCAGGTTCTTTCCTCCCTGGAGATATTGTTTGTTGTTTCAACAAAGTCCTCTAGTCATCAGGGCCAGTCACTGCCTTCTCATCATAGCTAGCTGCTCTTCTTCACTGCATCTCCCCCATCTCCCTGGGCCATCCAGTGACAGACATGCAGTGGCCTTTGACACTACATCCTCAAAGTTTAAAAATGTCTGCAGTGACATTGCCTCCACCTCTTGTTGTCCCATACTGTATACAGGCTTGCAATTTGAACTTTGCTGCATTATTGTAAGTGGCTCAACAAATACCGTGTCATTGGTTCTGTCCCTTCAATAGGAAATCTAACATACTACTCAGCCTTTCTATGAAAGCGATAAGATTTACTACTTATTACTTGCAAAAACTATGCTGAATAAATTATGCATACCAGACCACCTTATTGAGATCTGAGAGTGTCATTTTTATCAGTACCTCCTGATATCCTGCACAGAAAATAAAAAAAACTTAATCTGGGAAGTGAATAGGAAAAAGTGTTTTACTTGAAACTGACCCAGAAACCAATATTGCTTGCCATTAAATATTGAAAACTTCATAAATGATTATATCAGTTTACTTTTGGATTCCAATGTACCACATTCCAGTTCTCTGAATCCACAATATTGCATAATCATCATCTATCATATAGCTGTTCTCCTTCACATGACCACGTGCATGATCTGCATAATAATTTATGTCAATTGGTCAGTAACTTAAAAAGATTTTATATCGTTATTAAGTGATGCACTTCAATGGTTCATCTATACCTTATTGTATCAGTTTTCTTTCTTCAATGGGAGATCTAATGAACTAACTCACATTCTGTTATAGTTTACAAGCTGGGCAACTCTGCAAGGAGAGAGAATAATGCCTTTTAGGCTAGGTCACGTTTAAAAGCAGTTTAATATTAAAATAGCTCATTGAAGATACAAAGCCAGCAGCACCTCCATACGCTCACAGATAGGGTTTCACATCACAGACGCATTGACAAAGCATCTGTGACGTGAAACATATGTCTTCGGCGTGAGCACGTGTGGTGCTGCTAAGCTTTTGTATCTTCAGTGGTTGTTTAATATTAAACTGATTTTGAATGTGACCTAGCCTAAAGGGCGTTATTCTGCTCTCCTTGCAGAGTTGCCCAGCTTTTGTTGTAACTATTCATTGTGGTTTGCTGAGGCACTAGCGCTTTCAACAAGCTGTTAACCTGTTTTCCTGTTTGCACATTCTGTTATGTCCAAGAACAAATGAAGTTTACAAATTAGTGCATGGTACCTTAACAGTACTCCCATGTTCTTAGGAAGACTATACATAACCCCTAAGCCCAATTTCATTTACATAAATAGTAGAAATTCTTGCTAGTGAACTTTCCTACAGCATTATCCTGTTTGTTTTAGACCACTATTTATATGTTAATTTCCGATGTCCACAGTCCTTTATATGACTGTGGCTAACATCTTCATCACCCCTCATATAATTAATAGCATGACTTTATTGCAGTTGAAAGCATGTAGGATTCAGTAACCCTTGTTTTAAAGACATAAGGATTTCTCCTTTATGAATTCATCACATGGTGGTGCCAAATGCTAACAGATTATCATTTGTGGGGTGAAATGGGCTGTAGAGCAAGACTGCTTCCATTTTAGAATATGCTGATTAATCACTCTATCATTCATTTAACAACAGTCATTTAAAATATGTAAATATGTAATTAATATTAGTGAGCTCCAACACATATGGATTCAAAACGTCATGCAAAGACATGAAGAGAGAAAAATAGGAGATCTATGCTTTTTGCTCACAGTAAGCAGTGCACTGAACTGTATGCCTTGAAGATCTTTTCCTCTTTAAGACAGGCTTATTAAAGCAAAAATAAAACTGTCATAGGTTTCTTGATGGGGTGGGGAATTGGGGTGGTGAGATTACCTGCCAGTGGGTGGGCATCCACTAGACCACCAGAGATTGGGAATTTTATGTACAGATCTGTGACTGTTGACATCGGGATTGGGTGGGGAAACTGTACCCACGAGGGAAGAGAAATTATATATATTTATTTCATGGGTGACATCAGGGATCAGGAGGGGGTCAATAAATCAGCAGGGACAGGAGAAATATTCCTTAATTTCATAATGGGTGACATTGGGGATTCGGGAAGGGGTGCCAGTATATCACCAGGGAAGGGGAAATTAAGTATATTTATTTTACAAGTGACATTGGGAATTGGGGAGGGGGATCACTAAACTACCACAGGCAGGGGATATATTTCTTAATTTCATAATGGACGAGATTGGGGATTGGGGAAGGGGGACCCTTAGACCACCAGGGTCTAGAGTGGCACACAGCTGCCCTGCAGCTTGTAGCAAATCCTACTGGTGCACTGACTGTTTGATGCATAGCCTGGGTTGCCGCAAACCATTGGACTTTGCCACTGGGGCCCTGCCAGATAGAGAATTGGGTGCAGGGTCCCTGGTGCACTGGGCATTGGTGCAAGCTGCAGTTTGTTGCAGCTTGTGCTTATCTAAGCCCATTTTGAAAATCCAGCCCCTGGTGTCTGGTGGCACGTTGCCCCGCTCATGATCCTGTGCTAAGCATTCTATGGTGTCCAGTGATACACCTCCCTCCCATATTATGCATGTTTTCATTGCTGTACCTATTGTAAGTTATCATGGTCCATGCCTTATCTGCAGCACACTGGATGTTGTCTTTACTGATGATGATCCTTATACAGTATGTCAGTCCTATTTCTTCCTGAAACCTAAGATGGAACCAGCATTCAAATTGCCTTCAGTAGCCTGTTCCATCTATTTACAACCTTTTCAGTAACAAAAAAATACTTTTTCACATCCTATTTAGGTGTACTTGGGGACACAGAAGAAGTGAGGAAAGTATTTTTGTTTTATTTTCTGATTCAGGACAGGAGATGGTAGTGGGAGGAATCAGGACCAGGCAGCAGTAAAATGCATTTGATTTTTATTTTCTGAATCAGGTTTAGGTGATGGGGTAAAGATGAATGAGGACACAGTGAGAAAAGAATGTTTTTATTTTATTGTCTAGTATTGGGGTAATATGAACATACAAATATATGAAAAGTGCCAGCAGAAGAAGTCCTAGCAGTCTATTAAGTCTGCTTGTATGTGGAGTCCCAATAGCAACTAAGGACCTCTTGCCTCTCCACAACAGCTATCTCCCTTTCCTTCCACTCTCGTTTTGGCCCTGACCTTACCCTTTACTTGTCCTACCCTCTTCTGAAATACTTCACTGTCTCCAGTAAGACCATGGCCTCAGGAAGCTCGTTCCACCTTGCAACCACCTTCTTCATAAAGAAATGCCTCCTGAACTCTCTTCTGAACCTCCCCCCCTCCAGCTTAAGGCAAAGTCATCTCATAGTTTTGTTGCCACTGAGACAAAAGAGGTTAATTTTTCTAACGTTATTTATGCCATTCATGTTCTTGAAGGTCTCAATCATGTCACCCCTCTCCCTCCTCCCCTTCAGGGAGTACATGTTCAGGTCCTTCAGCCTCTCCTCCTATGTCCTACCCTGATGACCTTTAACTATCATAGACATACTCTTCTGGACCACCTCTGGTAGGATAACATTCTTCTTAAAAGTAGAGATGCCAGTACACCACACAGTACTCCAAGTGCAGCCACACCAGCAATCACAGTATAGTGGCAATACAAATTCTATTGCCAGTTACTGATAATTCTGGCAATTCAGTCTGGCATTCTGTTGACTTTTGCCACTGCTTTTCTGCATTGTGAGAAGTGTTTTAAGTAACTAGTGATCATCACCTCCTGGACGTTCTCCTCTTGCATTTGACTATCAGGACCACTCAAGCTGTACTCCATCCTTGGGTGCTTGGCTCCAGTGTGCATGACCTTGTCTTCTTCACATTAAACCTTAGCTGCCATGTTCTGGATCATCTCTTGAACTTGTCCAGATCTTCCTTGGGTCCTGTATTGCTTTTGCTGTATCCACCTTCCACAGAGCTTGGTGTCATCTAGGAACAAGCAAACCTTGCCCTTTATGCCTTCTCCAGTGTTGTTAAGAAAGATATTAAACAACACTGGTCCATGCACCATGCCCTATGGTACCCTGCTGGTGACTTCCTAAACCCTGACAGCTCCCCCACCACCACCCTCTGGGTATAGTTAGCCAGCTGGCAATCCATCCAGAGAGTCTCACCTACCCCAGATCCTCCTGTTTTCTGATTAATCTTCTACAGCACACAGAGTCAAAGTCCTTGAAGTCTAAGTGTAGGACATCAACCACTTGAAATGTGTCTGCTGCTTTAGTGATCCAGTCAAAGAAATTGATCAGGTTAGTTCGCAGGATCTCCCAGCCATGAACCGTTGCTGTCTCACATCCTGGAGTCCATTTTCCTCCAGGTAACCTACAACCATTTTCTTAGGATGGTCTCCTTGAGGTTAGACATGACTGAGGTCAGGCTGACAAGTCTGTAGTTGCCCAGGTTATCCCTGGATCCACACTTATGGAGCATCAACACATGCATTGTTCTCCAGTCAGGTGTTACAATCCCTGATTCAAATGAACTTTTGAACAGGTCCCCCAGAGGGCCTGCTAGTTCCTCAGATAGTTCTCTCAATACTCTGGGATGGATGCCATCTGGGCCTCAGAGATTTCTGTACCCTGAAGGATCAAACCTTTCTTCTGAATTCTTTAAGAATGCATGGGACAGACATAAGGCAATTCTGGTGGGGTAGGAAGAAGTAGGCTATTGGTTAACTATGATCTGCAGCTTATCCAATAGGTAAGGAAATGGGCAGACTGGGTGGGCCAAGCATTCCTTATCTGCCGCAAAGTCTATATTTCTATGTTTCTATCTGGGTTTCTATGTTTCACCCTGTCCTAACAGATCTTTTAATCTGTGCCCCCATCCCCCATGGTACTGGTCCATTCTCTTTTGTAAAGACTAAACAGAAGTATTCTTTCAATACCTCTGCTTTGTCCCTATCTGCCTTGTCCCCACTATCTACCACCCACCCCTCTCCTCTATTTAGCCATACAATGCCATCTTTTATAGAAGGCTTTGACCCTTTTTTAATCCCTTTCACTAGCTGAGGTTCCTTCTCAGCTTTGGCCAATGGGACTGCTTTCCCTGCATTTTTGGCCTTACTCTGGAGTTTCTAATTGTACACATCCATTTGGTTCCTCTGAAACTTCCGGTAGGTGGGCCTCTTGAGCACTGATGGAATTACATGTAATGAGCATTGGGAGCTATGTGGGCCCATGAGGGTCCTGTCTTTAAATTGGGCCCATTCCCATTATAAGTCAAGGCTGGTGATTTGTAAGCTACCAGGGCTCACATCAGAGCTAGCTGGACAGAGCCCTGGCAAATCCCACTATAATTCCAACATTGCTCTTGTCCCTGACTGCCTGAGCTACCTCACAGCTAAACCAGCTGGGTTCTTTAGCCCTCAGGTTTTTCCACCTTAAGGAAGGGAACAGTGGGGGGGGGGGGACACAGAGGAAAACTTGAATGTTTTTCAATATATTTGATTGCAGTGTGTATGACAGAAGAGCCTAAAGTGATTGGTTCATAAAATAATTTGCCTTTGTACGGGTGCTGCTAGCAACTAGCACGTCTCTCGTCTTTTTTCCCCCTCGTTCTGGTCATATTTTGGTTGTATTAACCTTCTCCTCCTGTTAGCTATCCCCCCATTCACATTTTCCCATCCCTCCATCCTACTCCTATGCAGGGCGACCCTTGATCAGTCCTTATTATGCCTCATCCATTACTCTTGCTTTGTGTGCATGTCACTCTCTGACTTGCTGTTGTTGTCAATCTTGTTACATATCTGTCCACTGTGTATTAGCTGTTGATGTTTCTGCTACTTCTCTGTATGTATCAGCCCTGTATTAAGTGTATTTAATGTATTATTCACTGTACCAGTACTATCCTGCCAGGACCATCTTGCAAATGAGCTTGCTCAAGTATGATTTGCCTAGATAGATAAAGTTTGATTAATTGATTGATTGATTGATTGATTGATGGGAATGTGGAAAGATGGGGACATAGATCTATAGATGAAGATTTTATATTATTCTTCTAGATTAGAGTCAGGCTGGGGAAATGGAGAGAATTGGGATACAGAGGGAGTAAGGAATCTTTTATTTTGTGATACTGCCACATGGTTGTTAGGAAGGATTGAGAACACAAAGAAAAATGGGGGAGGTATTATCTGTTTTATGAAAGGATGATCAGGTTATGAAGGGGTATTAGTAGTAGTAGTAGCAGTAGTAAGCTTATTTCTTTGTCCCTCTTCCCCAGAGAATCAGGGCACTGTACAAGGAATTACAAAGAACAGACAAAAAAAACAGTCATAATAAACTAGTAAATGTACATAAAATTAAACAACAATAAAAGGGTATTTAAAATATGGCACCATTTAGTAATAATAACAAGAAATAGCAGCAGCAAAAATACCTGGAAAGTAAGAGGGAGTATCAGTGATCCCCAAGTGCCTGTCTAAGAAGGTATGCCTTAGACCCCTTTTAAAGGCCTCCATCAAGTGGGCCTTTCTCAGTACCCCAGGCAGAGTATTCCAAAAGAAAGGGCTAGCAACCTTAAAAAAAAAACATAATCATCTGTGGATGTAAGCCATGCCCTTGGGAACAAGAGGAGTCCTGCCTTGGAAGAGTAGAGGGGGCATGAGGACTGGAGAGGATTCTGAGGATTCAGTAGGCATTTACTTTTATTTATTTTCGTTTGTGTTTAATGGGAAAGGAGGACTAGACAGTTCTGCCTGTTTTCAACCTCGTCCGGGGGTTGATACAGCTGGATGCCAACTGACACTGAGCCAGATTAAGCTGTTAGTGGTATTTTAGTGAACATACTTTTAGGTTACCTGAGCCCAACCCATGTATGGCCTTCATAAATATTGAAGGTGACACACCACCTCTCAGGCAGCCAGTGCAGCTCATGCAAGACTGAAGTCAAATGACTAAACCTTGTGAGGCCAGTCCACGACCTGGCTGCTGTTTTCTGCACCAGCTGCAAGCATTGTAGGGTACCTCCACTGACCCAGGGGCAAAGTGCATTGCAATGACCCAGCCTGTGCATCACAAACACATTACCAGTGTTCACAGATCTTCATGGGGATAAGGGACTTAATCCAGATGATGTGCCTAGGATAGTAAAAGTTACTATGGGCTACAGCTAACACCTGAACTTCAAATGTCAATCTTTCATTCAGAATGACTCCCAGATGTTTCACCTTTATAGAAGCCAACAGCCTAGATGACTCAAGCAGAAGCCCAGTCTCTCCTTCAGCGACCTCTGCACTCCCAATGATCTGGATTATTCATTAATACCTCAGGCTTGTCTGGGTTAAGACTCAGCCAACTAGGTGGCATACAGCTCTAAATAGCAGCCAAGCACAAACTGAGCACCTCAACAGTGTCAAGCAACCTGAGTGAAAAGTACAAGTACAGCTGTGTATTGTCCATAGAGCACTAGCTACCCAGATTGTAATGCTGAATAGTCCTTCCCGGGGCAGCATCTACACAGTGAACAACATAGGTGAAACATGGAATGTGATGGCAGACAACACCTGCTGGGCCCACCCAGTCTGCATGTTTTTTTTTAACCATCATTTTTTGCTGCAAACCCTACTATATCTATGGCACAATCTCTTCTCCACCTTCCTTAACCCTATGATTCACGTGTGCCTGTCCTGCATTTTTGAGCCCTCCACTGTTTTCACCCCACTACCTCTGCTGGTAAGCTGTTCCAGATGTCCACCATCCGTTCTGTGAAGAGACACTTCCTAACCTCATTCCTGAATTTACCCCTCCAGTTTGTATCTTGCTCCCTAGTTCTAAAGCACCTTGTTTTATGAAAAATACCTCCCTCCTGTACTTATGAATCTTTATGAAGTATTTAAAGGTTTATATCATAGTCCCCCTCTCCCTCCTCTCCTCCAGGGTTATTTAGCTCCTCTAACCTTTCCTCATAGAGCTTCTGATGCAGACCCTGCACCATTTTGGTAGCCCTCCTCTGGCCATCTCCACTCTGTCTGCCTCCTTCATGAGATCTGCTCTCCAGAACTGGATACAGTACTCAAGGTGGAGTCTTACCAGTTATCTATAAAGGGGTAACAGCACCAATTCTTCCTGATGGCAATATCCCTTCCTTTGCACCCCAGCATCCCCTTGCCCTTCCATCTGCCTTGTCACACTACATGGCCACCTTCTGATCATCTGATATAATAACCCCAGATCTCTTTCCTGCTTGGTCTTTGTAAGTATCACTCCACCCATTTTGTATTTCACTCTCAGGTTTCTACAGCCAAGTGCATTATTCTGCACTTTTCTGCTTTAAAACCCAGCTGCCATAACCGGTATCGAGTGAGAATAGCACAGATGATCCCACACACAGCAAGATCGCACAGTGAAAACCATGAATGGCTTCAAAGTGACAGGGGAATTACTATACATGATAAGAAAGTGTCGCTACCCCCTGTCAGTCACCTGGAAGAAGGAAGAGTATGTGGACACTGTGGGTCAGGTTCTCAATCAAGCTGCTCCAATGGTGGAGTGGCTAGAGCACCCAACCCTGCAGTGGATGGGGTTGGGGAGAAAGTGGTTTGATTCCCTGTAAGGGAATTTTTTAAATAAATTTTATAGCCCCTGTGTCCACATTCTCCTGAGTTGGTTATTATAGTTCTGGAGTATGAACTCTCAACATGGGGAGTATGGTGAATGAAGCCCCTCAAACAAAGAAAGCATGCACAGATCTTGCTGCACGCGTTAGTAACAGCTCCATCTTGCTGTGTGCGTTCATCTGTGCTGTTATGACCCTGTGCTGTCATACTCTTGACCACTCTTCCAGTCTTTTCAGATCCCTGCCCCCCCCAGAGTGTCCACAGTGCTGCAGACCTTGGTGTCATCCACCAAGAGGCAGAACATTCCTTCCAGTTTCTCTACTATGTCACTAATAAAGACATTGACAAGGACCAGTCCCTGAACAGATCCCTGAGGTACCCCACTGGTCACCCTACTTTCCTCAAAGTTCACTCCATTTACTACTCCACTCTGTGTCCTATCTGCGAACCTGTTTCTTACCCAGGTTACCACCTTATTACTCACCCCTAAGTTATCCAAGTTGCTTACCAGTCTCCCATGTGGAACAGTGTCAAAATCCTTGCTGTAATCCAGGTAGGCCACATGCACTGCTCCTCCTTGATCATTCAGTCAAAGAAATGTATCAGATTTGTTTGGCATGACCTTCTGTCTGTGAAACCATGCTACCTTGGGTCCTGTAATCCATTGAGTACTGGATATTCCACAATTCTTTCCTTTAATAATGTTGGCATTAACACCGCCACCAATGTCAGGTTGACAGGCATATAATTGCCTGCCTCTGTCTTGCTACTACCTTTGTGAAATAGGATTACATCTGCCCTCTCCAGTCCTCCAGAACCACGGCAGTCTCCAGTAATCTGCTAAATAGGTCTGACAGAGGTGCAGCTGGTAGCTCACTGAGCTCCTGAGTGAGAGGACCCATCCTTGGGGACTCCACAGAGAAGGGCATTTGGAACATTGAGAAGGTTCCCATCACCACCCTCTTCATCCCATCCCAGATGTTGAACTGAAACCAGCAGATGACAGTGTTGATGAGACTGCCATACTCTCTCAGATGATCCAGCAACAGCCAATGATCCTCAGTGTCAAAAGCTGCAGAGAGATCGAGGAGAATGAAAGCTAACCATTCATCCCATCTGTAGCCATAAGAAAGTCATTATGCACTGTGACCAATGTCATCTCATTGCTAAGCCTGGATCTGAAACTAGATTAGAGGGGTTCATATATGTCATAAGCTGTGAGGCGGCCTCAAGTTACAACACCACAACCTTCTCAATAACATTACCTAGGAAAGGTAGGTTAGAGACAGGATGATAATCAGCTGGAATATCTGGGTCCAAGGAGGATGTCTTCTGAATGGACAACAGTGCAATTTTCAATGCCACTGTGAAGACCCTCAGCTAAGGAGCAGAAATGCATTAGAGAGATTTTGGTGGAATGGGACAATAAATGACTGTGAGGTGTTTGTTGATAGGGATGGCCTCCATTTTTGACTAGTAATGGCAGGGTTATTTTCCAGCACTAATGACAGACTACTGATGCTGTACTACTCATAATAACATAGCAACATAGCAACAAGGTAAAAAATGGACACTATCTTCATCATGTCTATCCCCATAAAAAAAGTATTTTCTGCATACATGTACCAGTTCATAGGGACACTATGCCCACTCTACTGTACACAGTAGTTGTTAATTCCCTGGTCAGTGAAATTTTGCCCAGGCTTTTCTTGAAGGTGCCTGTACAGTCTTCACATCTTCAGAAGCCACTGGTAGGCTGTTCCACAGGTTCACCACAATCTGGGAGAAAAAGGGGCTTCTTACATTTCTTTTCAGTTTACCACATCATAGCCTCAGAGTGTTCTCTTACATCCTGCTGGAGTACACAAGATCAAACATCTCTCTATTTTCAAACTTGTTAATACCACTGAGCATGCAGAAGACATAAATCACAGATGCATAAATATATAAATAGCTGAGGACAGATAAGACAAGAGTCCATCCAATCTGTTCTGTTTTAACTATCTCCATTTACTCAATTAATTCAAAGCTTCCAGTGTTTCCTTCACCTAAGGTGCTTGTTTCTAAATGCCCCTGTAGCTATTCCATAGGGCTTTGATCCTAGAGATGGTACTGCAGTTGATTACATCTTTGAACAACTTGTTTCTTTTATCCACTGACTTTCCTATAAAGAATTATGTCTTTATGTATTTTTGAAATTATCCCTGTAGTTTGAGGTTGCTACTCCTTGTGGTTATCTGACCTGTAATCTTAAGAAATCCATTGTAGGTATGCCCTTGTATATATTTGGGAGTTTCTGTCATGCCCCGCCCTCCTATAATTCTGTATATTGCAGATTTACAATAGTGCCTCCAGCAGCTCTCAATATGTTTTTCCTTGGCTGCCATTAATAATTTTTGTTTACCTTTGCTGGCTATTTTCCAGCCTCTCCTTTTTTTTGGATGAGTGTTCCAAAACTGTACACAGTACTTCTGGAGCAGCTTAACCATTGAACTGTACAGTGGTAAGATATCCTCCTTAGTGAACTCAATGTAATAGATACCAGTATCATATCTGTCTTTCCATACGTTTTTGCACACTGAAATGTACCCAATATCCCTTTCTTCTATCAAGGGTTCAATTGTAACCATATGTATTTTGTATTCTACAGTATTTCTCGATACCTGTTACCAATCTGCATTGTTGCACCAGGGATCCAGTATGGCTCATCATTTGCAAGAAAAAGAAATAGACACTGGGAAGAGTCTGTTTCAGAATAAGCCCTAAAATTGCTACCAGTTCTTGGAGAAAAATAGATTCGCTCTCCAGGGAATATTTATATGTTTATCATGCCTAGTTGGTACCAGTACTGTATACAAAGCCAATGTTTTGAGGAAAACTCCTCTTCATCAGGGCTATAATGTTACTAAAATGTAAATGTAAATATCATATTGAAAATAATTCAGAATATAATGACATACAGTATGTCACTTGTCTATTTTGTAACAACCACCATATTTTCATAAATTCAAGTTATATGTCATCTTGTTACCTTAGGAACCCCTGTATCCACATATTCATAACATATTCTTCTGCAGTCAGGTACTGCATACGAATCAATATATAAACAGTGTAGGTGTTCCATATATTCACCCTATTAAAATCAGTCTCAATGTTATTATGACTCATTTGTCAATAAATTCAAGTAAGATACAACCTACCTGAACCAAGTGGTTCTTGACACTGCAGCTCAAAACTGTGTCTTTTTTCACTGGATTTTTTTAAAACAAAAACAATGAATTTTACTGCAAAACCAAATTTTATTAATAACACATTATGAATGCCAGTCATACTGACTGTCTCCTTACAGGGCACTACATGTATCAGTAGGAATCATTTTTTTGTCTCATAAAATGCTATTACAACATTATGAATATCACCTGATATATGAGACTTAAACTGTACTCTTTCTCATTAATACATTCTTTTATCTTAATTCTTTTACAAGTTTCTTTCTATGGACAGCACATTATGGTAAAGCAGAAAAAAGTACCTTGTTTTGGGTTGGCTTATAGATGTGTTGGCATATCACCGGACAACTTCTTTTCTGGTGAGCCTGGATAGGTAGCCCATGTGATAATTAAAAGCCCATGATATAATGAAGGACACTTACCATGTCTCTGCAGGGGAATGCTCAGTGTCTTGTTTGATAACTGACAAGGATGCCCACAGCTGAATACTTTCTTCTTAGATACTGCTTATACTGCCTTCGAACCATTGTGGCCATGCAGACATGGGCATCATGACACCAAACATCCTGACATTATCAACGGAGTGATGTCACGCCACTCACTCACCAGTGCAACTCCACTCAGTGGCTGAATGCTGCCTTCAGCATGCAGGCTAAACCCAAGACAATTCATTCCAAATCTCTTAAAGTTAACTTACTTGGTTAGCAGTTAGTGAGTGCATCAGTTAATTTCCTGTGCATTACAGTAACCCCAAATGGCAAGCAGCTAGATGAAACAAAGATAAAAACCATTCAGAGACTAGATCTCCCAGTCACCAAAACGGCCCTACACTCATTTCTAAGGCTCACAAACTGCCACAGAGACTTCATACCATTTTATGCAGAGCTTGCACAACCATTGTATGATTTATTAGATGCTTCTGTAGATGATGACATATGAGCAGCTTGGGCTCAGGAACACACTGCAGCTGTCAGTAAACTTAAAGAAGCAGTGTTGGCAGCCACATTGTTAATCTAGCCTAACCCAGTGCTGTCATTTCACATTGAAGTCTTAGCATCACCAACCACCATAGCAGCAGTTCAATGCCAAGAACAGCAACACAAGCTCAGACCAATTGCCCATGCCTCCAGAATGCTAACTGAAGTGGAAAAGAAATTCTCCACCTGTGAAAAACACCTACTTGCAACCTTTTGGGCTATGCATAGAAAAGGACAATTACATCCAGGACACCACACACTTCCTGCATAAACTTTCCGGTTATAGGACTTACTGCCTAACATCATTTTATAAGCGATGGATGTAACATCCTTCTAGACTAATATTCCACATAGGGATGGCATTTCAGCCTGCCTGAAGTACTTATATGAAAAGATTAGACCAAAACATCGTCCCTAGGCTGGTGGAGAAACTTATTGAATTCATTCTGACACATAACAACTTCAGCTTCAATAGTAAACGTATGTTCAAACTAAAGGAAACAGCAATTGGTATCAGGATGGCTCCACAGTATGCTGATCTCTTTATGGTGAATTTGAGGAGGACTTTTTAAAGCACTATCCCCACAGACCACTCGCTTGTTTCCGTTACACTGATGGTTTGTTTATAATTTGGACAGATGGCACTGACACACAAAGATTTTCATTAGGAACTTAATAACCTCTACCTTACCATGAAACTTACCCTGGAGTATTCTGCCATCAGAGTTAATTGTCTGGACACCACTGTCACCAGCAAGGATGGAACCTTACAATACATGTATTTACAGGAAGCCAAGAGACAGGCAAATATACTTGCCCTGGAATAGACATCACCTGAGCCACACAAAAGAATCTATCGTGTACAGTCAAGCACTTCGATATCACCGCATCTGTTCAAATGAGGAAAACAGAGTTACACATTTGTCTGTGTTGAAAAAACTCCTTTATGGAGCAGGGACACTCTTCCAGAGAAATATACAGAGCAATGGAATGTGCTACACAGCTGCCTAGAGAGCAACTACTTCAGCATAAGGAAAGGACCACTACCAACAGAATACCCTTAGTAGTCACTTTTCATCCTAACCTTGAACTTTTACGTAAAATTATTAAGGACCTCCACCCTATATTTAGTGAGGATGAAACCCTAAATTACATTTTTCAAGAACTACCACTAGTATCTTTTAAACAACCACCTAATTTAGCCAGTCTGGTTGTTAGGAGTAAACTTGCACAAGAACAGGGTACCATGACACCAAATGGTACACTACCCTGTAATCAACCCAGATGTAGGACTTGTGAGCTTATTTCCACTTTGGATTGTGTGGTTACATCACAAAACAGACTATTCAGGATACAGGGGAATTATACCTGTACATCACATAATGTTGTTTATTTCATTCAGTGCAAGAGATGTCCACAAACAGAGTATGTTGGAGAGGCAAGCCAAGCTCTCTGCACTAGAATGAACACATGCAGACATACTGTTAATTTGAAGATTACTGACAAACCAGTAGGGTGACACTTCTCTCAGAATGACCACTCAATCTCAGATATGTCGGTGATGAATTTAAAAGGATTTTTAAAAATACAGGACAGAGACAGACTTTTGAGATTAAGCTATTTTACTTCTCAATACGGTAGCAGATGGCATGAATATGGATTTGGGTTTCATGACACATTACCGTGTGTAAACTTACACAGACTTTTGCTTCATAGGATGAGCATTTAACAGGACATCAGTGTGGTGTTATTTTGTTTTTATTTTCATAGAGTCCTTTTTAACTGTTTATCAATATGATGGTTTCTTACCAAATATATATTGTGGGGGTTGGGGATGTTGGGTTATTTTGGGTGAGTATGTAGGAGGAGGAGTGTGTGTGTGATTTTCTGTGTTTTTCTAGGTGGTTGAGGATGGTGTTTTTGTGTTAGTTTTTGTTTTGTGTGGAGGATGAGGTGTGTGGTGGTAGGGGTTGGAGTTATGCTTACATATTTAGATAGACATATTTGGGTACACGTCATACATAATTATGCAACAGGGTGTTAGGATTCATGGCTCACATACATAGTGAATATGCACCTCTTTTCTAGTTATCTTCCCGGGTGGGAGAGTTTAATTCAATGGGGTTTATGCAGATTTTTAAGACTGTCTCTACTCATATACAGTAGTTAATTGACTTTATACTGACTCATTATTGAACTTTGAACATTTTAAGATGCATGAACTCATTTTCTAGGTGGCCCTTGAGAGATTTATTTTTGTATAATTTTTTATTTGGCAATAATACTGACAATTGATATTATCTTGCACAAATAATGTTACAACATTGTAGATTTTTATGTTTATGGAATGTGTTAACTGGTTGAGAGTACAGTTTAGAAAATATCTCCAGAAAAGTTTAATTCGGTATGAATGTTTTAAACAGTTGTTCATACAAGGTACATTTTTCTTATCCCTCTTATTTCCATAAATATATTTCTGTTGTACAGGTTTATACAATACTATCAAGTTTTAATTTTACATTGTGTATTAAATCTAAGATCTTGCTTTTAATTTAAAATGTATTCTCTAACACACATTCGTTAATTTCTTTTTTTTATGTGCCTCCTACACCCAACCGACCACTCCTACAGAGCACCAGTGCCATCTCACCACCCTCTGACCTCCTGCCACTTCTGCCTCCCATTGCAGCCTACCTTGAGTAGCCTGTCATATCCCTCTCCCGGGATGGCTATCTCTTCTGGGAGGAAATGGCCTCAATGGCTGACTACGCACCTCAGGCACTGTAGGGCTGGATTCAGGCTGGCTCTGGGGCTTTGGGTTGCAGGGAGCTAGGATGCTCATCATCTGGTTGGTCAGGGTCATTTTTCCAGTTTTCTTTTCCCTGCCCATTGCAGTTCTCGGCCTTGCATGAGCATGGGGGTGTCCTAGCAGGAGTGTATGGAGGGGCGCATTGAGGCAGCACATCCCCCATGCATGCCTCCAATCCATCCACAGGGCAACAGGCAAATACCACCCCCCCTGGGAGGGAATCATCCAATGGATGCTTATGGAACCCCCTCGCTGCCGGTCTCCTCCTGACAACCAGGCTCAGTGTGCAAATCCAGGTTGCCAATGTGCCAAGTGAACCCTTACGCTTGGCGTCATGGAGCTGGTCTCATAATAATTTCAGTTACAGGCTTTGCCTGCTAGAGTGTTCAGCTGATCTAATGGATTGACCTTGAAAAGATCCTCAGTAATAGCAAGCTAATGGAGTATATTCATTCTATTTAAATTTGTGATTTTTAAACAGGTACTTTTAACCCATAAATTTTTTCTGTTTTTATGTATGATCTGGGTGTTAGTAGATTGTGGCCAGGATATGCAAAGCTTAGCGCTGCACACAAATGGATTACACCAGGATTGTGCCGGTTTAATGCAGGTTTGCAATATTCAAAACAAGACATATCGTCGGCACAACACGTTAGTGCCGGCTCAAAAAGTTAATGTATGCAAGAGGCAAAGTGAGGGGTGGGAACCTGAATACAGGTGCAATGGCATATTCAAAGGTTTAGCACAGTTCACAATCACATTGCATGACGTGTAGTGCTGCACTACTTACCACCTATAAAAGGCAGGTATTATCCCAGGGCAAACAGCACAGTCTGCCTCTCTGGCACAGTACTCCACCCTGAGACTATACCCCTCTTCTGCTGCCAGGTGGTCCCCTGTGCCTCGATAACCTCAGTGCCAACCCACTTCACCAACCTCTTCAGGCTGGTATACTACCCTATGTTTCAATCTCTCCCCCATATAAAAACTAAACAGCTACTTCTTAGCTCCTATGAGGGAAGCAGGGTATCCCTTCTCCTTTTTCTCTTACTTTTGCTAGCATCTGCGGATATCCACCCAAACCAAGGCCCTGTTATAGATTACCCACCAGCCGATGCCCTCCCAACCACCACCCCTCTGACATTACCAAATGGCCTTAAAATTATTCACCTAAACATAAGCAGCCTCACTCCAAAAATCGCTCTACTACAACCCATGGTACTTGCATATGGCCCAGACATCATTGTAATTTCTGAAACCTGGCTGTCTGATAACATTCTGGATCATGCTATCGCCATACCTGGCTTTACCATCTCTAGACAGGACAAGGCAGGGAGATGCGGTTGCATGGCTATCTACACCTCCTTTACCCTCCAGTACACACCCTCTTTCACTTCAACTGTTCAATCCTCCCAAGAGGCCTTACTTTTAAAACTCTCATATTCCCATACCATCCCCATCTTCATCACTGGGTCTACTGTCCCCAGGGCAGCCAACTTCCTATGTCGCTGACTTGGTCACAAAACTTTCCTCAATGGCTAGTGGCGGTGAACTATTCATCCTGGGAGACCTAAATCTAAACTTGCCGGCCCCATCCCTGGCTCATATTCACTCCACCACTGATGCTTTAAACCTTCGGCAACTTATACTGGAACCCACTTGACTAAACTATAAGTCACTAAACCACTCCTTGCTTGACCTAGTTCTCACCTCCCATCCCCACCGTGTAGTGGCCACGGAGCTATTACCCAACTCTATCAGAGACCACCACATGACCTTTGTAGTGTATAAAATACATAGGTCCAAGCTTCCAGCAAAAACGATTCTTACTCATCCTTTCACATCCCTTGACCTGCAACCTTTGCTTCAGGATCTCCCTCAAACCAACTGGTCCCCCCTGTCCTCAGCTACCTCAGCTGACATGGCCCTCACCCATTTCAGCTCGAAGTTCCTAAAAATTTGGAACTCCCGTGCTCTGCTCTGCAAAACTAGGGTACCTGGCATGCACCTACCTTGGGTTTCATCTGCACTACTGGCCTGCCAACAGGCTCGTGACCTGGCATGGCATTGGGCTAAAGCCACCAGCTGCATTAGCTACCTCAAACATTACCATGAACTCAGAAATGGCTGCACTAAAGCCATCTGTCTAGCCAAAGCTGAGCATTTCAAGTCCAACTTCCAGACTAACACAAACAACCCATCCAAATTCTGGAAGGGTCAATCCCTCTTCTCACCTTCTTCAAACACTCCACCATCTATCCTCAGGCACAATCACTCTGCCCTTACTGAACCTATGGTCATTGCCAGTTGCTTCAATTCCCACTTTGACACCTGTGCCTCTGTGCTGCTTAGCACCCTCCAAACCCCCCTCTTGCCCCGGTGTCCCTGTCTACCTCCCCCCACATGGGCTCTCCACCCACTGCTCCCCTACCTGCCCCTTTCTCATCCCCACAATCTGCCACCTCCCTCTGCTGCTCTGCCCCCACACCATCTCTCACCCCTACCTCCCCCCTCAGTTCTCCTTATCTCCTGTCTCTCCTGAAACTACACTATGAGCTCTCCTGGCACTTGATTCTACCAAGACTCCTCACCTGATGGCCTTGACCCTAGGTTCCTCTCCTTCTTGGCTTCTGCCATCGCCTATCCTCTATCCTTGATACTATTTCTCTCCTTTGAGTCTGCCACTGTTCCCTTGGCTTGGAAACATGCTGTAGTCCTCCCCCTCCCTAAGGGGGGAGACTCCACCTCTCCTGGGAACTATCGACCTATCTCTCTCCTTCCTATCTTAGCCAAACTCCAAGAACACATAGTACTCAACCAACTTTTCTTGTTCCTGTCTGACTACGCTTTTTTCACACCTTTCCAGTCTGGCTTCAGGAAAGCCCATTCCACCACCACCTCTCTCTTGAGGCTAACTGACACCATCTCCTCAGGCTTTGACAAAGGGAACATCACCTCAGCTATCTTTGTCAACATGGTCAAAGCCTTTGACACTGTCTCTCACCCCCTCCACCTACACAGCTTATCAGCAGCTGGACTCTCCCACTTCTGCCACAGGCTGGTTCAGTGCCTACCTGTCCAGCAGGTTGCAATCAGTTAGAATAGCTGATGTTATCTCACCATCGCCTATTACCATAGGTCCCCCAAGGTTCAGTACCAGGCCCCATCCTGTTCTCCAGCTTTTTAAATGAGCTCCCCCATGTTTGCTCATCATCCAGCATTCACATATATGCTGACAATACAGTGCTGTTTACCTTTGGTAAATCAGTCCCTGATGTCACTGCCAGGCTTCAGTCTGACTTCACCAAGGTCCAACACTGGTTTAACTCACACCAACTATTTCTAAATGCCAAGAAGACAGTCTCCATGTCCTTCAGCACAAGGCAGAGACTTGCTCATCTAAGCCATCTCCCCTTCTTTCACACCCTTGACGGGACTGCTCTCGAGGACGAATCCTCATTCAGGTATCTTGGCGTTTGGCTGGATAGATACCTCGACTTCTCTGTACATATAGATGCCATTCTGAAAAAATTAAGGCCTAAACTCGATGCACTCTACAGGAACTGCAGCTACATCCCTCTTGCCACCAGGCACGAGCTGGTACAGAAGATATTCTTGCCCATTTTCAACTACTGTGACATAGTCTATGATGCTGCCCCACAGTCCCACCTATCCAGACTGGACTTTCTCTACAACTCCTTCTGTCATTTTGTTCTTGACGCCCTCCTCCTAAACCATCATTGTGATCTTTACCGCTCCCTCAACTTCCTTCCCCTCCACAACAGGCAAGCTTTACATGGCGCTAAGTTCATCTCTAAATTCTGGCTTGGTTCGCTCCCCTCATACATCTCCTCCTCTCTCGGTACCCCTTTCCCTTCCCTTTATTCCCTGAGATCCCATGCTGACACTCGCACCCTTTCTATCCTTGGCAGAACCACATCCTCTGGCCAGAAAGCCTTCTCGTATCACCTGCCTAAACTGTGGAATTATCTGCCTCCTCAAATCCACTTCTCTTCCTCCTCCTCCCTTTTTTCTCTTACCTCTGCACTACACAACTATCTCACTCCTTCCTGCACCTGCTTCTAACCCACTCCTTACCTAACTCCTTTCTCACCTTCTCTCCTGCCCCCTTATCTTATGGCACCAACCCTTTGGAATTCTCTACCACATTGGATAAGGGAGTGTTTGACCGTGAGGAGCTTTAAACAGGCTCTTAAATCCTTTTTATGGAATAAGGCATATGGTGTCCTTGATTAATGTTTTGTATTTGTTTTTAACAGTTTTTATATTATTGTTTGTTTGTTTTGTTTGTATTTAATCTTTTTGGAATGCACCTTGGTTTTTGAAAGGCACAATTTAAATAAAGCTTATTATTATTATTATTAACTCCTGCACCTACGCTACCCCTCATGGTCTAGCGCTTAACCTCCAGACATGCTCACCTATTTTTCCACCCAGGTTACTGTGACTGCTGTGGTGTACTGCCCACATAATGCTGTTGCATTCCACATAGGCTCATGGCTCAGCATTGTTCTTAATTATTCGTATGTATTATGCATTGTATACCTGCATCATCTATGCTCCTCATGTATTGTAAATGGATGTATCTCACATGGATGTACTTTTTACTATGTTCCTTATTCCTTGACCATGCTTTTTTTTTAAACTTTCTTTATTTAGTGTAATTTATTGGGCCCAGGCCCATGTAACATACACAGACGTCAAATAAACAACATTCATACAAATTGATTCATTTCTACTACTTTCACTGGCAAGCAAGTCCTATGAAAAAGTGGATGTACAATATACAGTGTAATTTATGCTGAACAAAATGAGATATCCAGAGTATCCATTTAGATGTATCCTATAAGTATCACCAAAATACATTTCTAACTTGTATCTCATAGGACGCCCCTCTAAATATAAGGGGGTCGGTCAGGAGGGGAGAGAGGAGAAGGGAAGAGGGGGGAGGAGCACAGGGAATAATCATAATGTATACTTAAAACCCTAGTGCACTGTCAGAATCTGCCCTATTAAATCCTAGCCCAGTTCTTTACTTGCCCCTGTTTAGGGAACAAACTCAGGCCTCTCCACTGCCATGTAAAGGACCCACCGCCGCCACAAAATCTCAAAGGCAGAAACCCTTTTATTAAGCTTAGCTGTTATTAATTCCAATCTATACACATCTATCATACAGTCCAGCCACATGTTTAGGGTGATCCTCTTAGAGGATAGCCAATTACTTGTAATCACTTTTTGGGCCAGAAGAAAGAGATTTTAAAAATTTAATCATCAAGGGGTTTGAGGTTCCTTAGGTAGATCTAAGAAAAATAACAGAGGGGACACCTCCAATTCAGGATCTATGGTTGCCTTAGAGCCTGCTGAAGGCTTTGTTTAAGGGAGTTAACTCAGGGCAATCCCACATAAATGGGCTAGAGATGTAGGTGAGTATCCATAGTTCCTCCAGCACGCTGCAGTAATAGAAAGCATGGAATCTCGTCTGAATTGCTGGGGATTGAAAGTAACGGACAAGAATCTTCCATGAGAACTCCTGCCAGCTCCTGATGAGATACCCCAGTGAATCCTCCTTTAAGTCCAGACCCAAGTCCTCAGGAATCAGGACTCCTAAGTCCCTTTCCCAAGCTCTCTTTATGTGTGCAGAGGTTCCTTCCAAGATAAAAGTGCCGGTATAACTTGGATATTATATGAGACTTAATCGGGTCCCTCTCTATTACCTTTTAAGAAGATATCCAATCTGTGGAGGTGATGAGTCACCCAGCTTAAATTGTGTCATGAGATTACTAATATAATTTCTTATCTGAAAATATCTAAATCTGTCTTTCCAAACAATTCCATATTTATTAACCAGTGAATCAAATGGTAACATCCTATTTCATCTAAGAAATACCAAATCAGGTGTAAACCCTTCTCTTCCCATCTCTTAAAACCTCCATCCTATCTGTTAGGTGGGAAAGAGTTCAAGTATGGGACCAAAGTTAACAAACAGCTCCAGCTCTTAGCACCTTTATCCCCAGGACACCATACCACACACTCAGGTGGAGGCTGTATAGAGTTCTTTCCTGAATTAAATTTGATCTCCCTCTTTGCCTTAATAGCATGTCATTCAAATTTTTAAATGAAGCTGCCCCCCCAGTTGCAACTCCTTCCACTTGGCCAAATATGCCTGGTCCAGCCAGTAAATGGCAGTATGCAACTGGGCTGCACAGTGATATAATTTGAAATTTGGTAATGCTAAACCCCCCTCTGTTTTTAGGATTTGGAGTACTGAAAGGCGAACCCTAGGCATATGTGGGTCCCAAATGAAGCATGACACTGTTCTGTTTAAGGAATGAAAAAATGCCTCTGGGACAAGGATAGGAGAGTCTGAACCAAATATAAAATTGAGGTAGTATTATCATTTTATCCTTCACCCTCTGAACCAGTGGCATAGCCACAGGAGCCCATCTGTCCAACTCTAACTAATTTTCCCAACACTGGTGCAAAGTTGAGGGGATACAACTGGTCCATTTGACCATTAGCTGGACACCCAGATACTTGATCTGAGAAGTGTTCCATCTGAAAGGAACTTCCTTCTAATCCGCTCTAAGGGATCGTAGTATGATCTCAAGACCTCCGTTTTATTCATATTAATTTTGTAGCCGGCTAAAAAACTAAATTCCGACAACCTAGCCCATAAGGGTTCTAGCGTATATTCGGGGTCTCTAAGATATATCAGCAAGTCATCAGCATATAGTGCCAACTTATGCGTTCCCCCCCCAGATCCCAACCCCTCACTAGTTCATCCCATCTTAAAGCCTGGGCCAAAGGCTCCAAGTACAATGCAAAAAGTAGGGGGCACCCCTGTCTCGTACCCCGATGCAGGTCTATTGGGGGGGACACTCTTCCATTAATCTTTATGTATGCCTGAGGTTTAGTATATATGTTATGTATGACTCGGGTGAATGAATCTGAAAATCCGAAAGCACCCAGAGACAGACCCAGGAATTTCCATGCCACTCGGTCGAAGGCCTTCTCCGCATCCAGACTTGATATCAAGCTGGGGGCCCCCGACCAGGCGGCATGGTGTAAAATTTGTAGCAGTCTTTTAACATTATCCTGGGTCTGCCTACCAGGGATAAACCCAGCCTGATCACCGTTGATCAGTTCCGGTAAAGCCAATTCCAGGCGTCTCGCCAAAATTGAAGCAAATAACTTGCAATCAATATTTAAGACTGAAATGGGATGATAAGCACTACAATGTGTGGTATCTTTCCCAGGTTTAGGGACACGAGAAATGACCGCATAGCTCCACGAGTCAGGGAGTGCCTCCCCAGAATGCGCTACTTTACATGCCTCCAGCAGAGGGTCCTTGATTTCCTGAATAAAAAATTTAAAAAACTCAGGTGTGTATCCATCCGGACCAGGGAATTTTTTTACTTTCAATCTTTCAATCGCAGAGGTCAGTTCTGAAAGGGATATGGGGAGTCGAGAGAGTCTCTCATCTCCCTTATTAAGTTCGGTGAGATTTAATTTAGCCAAATAGGTATTAATTTGCCCTCATCTGGGCTTTGCTCTGAGGCATATAACCTCGAGTAAAAATCCTAAATCCATTTAGGATTTTTCTGGGCTTTAATAGTTGACCTGTCACAGGGTCCTAATTCAGTGATCATGGATTTGCGGTATGCTGTCTCAGGCAATGTGCCAAGAGGTGAGGCAGCTCTAGGACCTGTTTTAAAATATTTTGCTGCAAGCACTGTAGAGCCTGTTTTGTCTTAATATCTATTAACTTTTAAATTTTTTGTTTGATTATCTGGATGTCCGGGGATATAGAATTATCTCCCTCCACTAATCTCCCCTGTAACACCAATAGTCGATTCTGAAGATCTGCCATCTGCTGATTTTGTTGTCTTCTAAAGTGTGCAGCAAACCTGATACAGTCCCCTCTGAATACAGCCTTCACTGTATCCCAGAATATACTACTCGGTACCTGAGGGAACTTGTTGTCTTGCTGGATTTGTATTAGCCTCTTTTTGGCCAAATCAGTAAACTCTTATAAGTTTAAAAATTAATTATTAAACTTCCAAAGGGACTGGCCCTTTTTAGCTTTCCAGTGCAACCGCAGCAGCAGCTGGGAATGATCGGAGAGTACCGAGGGAATGTGTTTGCATTCAACAACCTGATACTGATGTTCTCTAGAGATCACTATGTAATCTGTTCTAGCAAAGGAGCCATGTGGATAGGAGTAGTGTGTATACTCTTGTTTGTTCTTATTGAGCCCACTCCAGGCATCCACCAGGAAGGTACCCCTCAGATGTTCCTAATGAACCTGCTAGCTGGACTCTGACAAAAGCGCTTTAGCATTGGATGTGTCTTTCTGGTCCCATACTTGGTTTAGATCCCTCCTACTATTAATAAACCTCTTTGTTGTTCAGTAATTTTTTGCAATAGGAGGCATAACATTTCCTTAGTGGAGCCTGGTGGTGCATAAAGAGAGGCTAACGTAACAGAGGTACCCTCTAATTTCCCTGAGACAATAACCAATCGCCCCTCTGGGTCTACGTAGCTCGTCAGCTTTCGAAACTGCGCCCCCCCTAGAAATCAACACTGCAATGCCTCTTCTTTTCCCTTTCCCATATGAGGCTGCTATTACTTGCTCAAACCCAAATTTCCCCAGCTTCTGATGTTCAGATTTACTTAAGTGGGTTTCTTGTAATAAAACAATCAAGGGTCTCTGTCTTTTTATCATGGACATGACCTTGTATCTTTTCACTGGGTTGTTTAGCCCATTAACGTTGTGGGAGAGAATTTTCAAACTGGTGTTATCATCCATCTAGGGGCCAGAGGTAGTATCTCTGTTGGTAAATAAGCTGCTCCTCTGTCTCTCCTCTCCTCCTCAGATCACCCCCGTGTCCCCGCCACCCCCCCCAGTGCTATAACATACTCTGCTTTTTGACATGTTGTACAATTGTAAAGTGCCAGTGAAAGATTCTAAATAAAATCAAAACCTTCCATATAACATAGACGAAGACAACAAATCATTACCTTTTCTATATGCAGGTGCCAACCGGGCGGCCCTCCCCCAAAAGTCAAAACTATTTACAAGAATGCTCCCAAGGCAGGAGAACAGTGTTCTCTGTTCTCTATCAATCTGAGTCATCACAACTCGGGTGGGATGTAAAGGTGCCCCTAATGGGGCACGTTCCCCCTGGACCTCAAATTTCAGAGGTCCTAGCCCTAGATATGGGCAAAGCATCTCCAGCAGAGTACCCAGTATGATAGAGGGTTCCCCCATTGTCAGAGCGCTCATCCAGATAGGATCAAGGATGTGTCTGATGCTAGGGTGTCCCCCCCATTCTCATTCCTCTATCAACCCCCAATACCGTGGTCCCAACTTTCCTCTGACTTTAAGGCATCTAAGGAGAACTTGCACCCCATCCTGAGCAACAGTGGATTATTAAACATTTTCAATAGCGGCAAACCACCAACCCCTTATTGACTGTGGCTCCGATTCATACGGACGACAGAACCGGAATGCCACCGCAGGACATTTAAAGCTGTCCCCTCCTGATCCAAGTTGCCCAGCGAAACATCCAAATCTGATATAAAGTGGATTGGTACCCCCACAGGGAGAGATCACCATGGCATCACGTCCCCAGGTAGCCCCATATACTCGAGCTGCATGATACCAACATATCTATTTACAAATATAGAGCCACCTGAGGAGAGCATCTGTCCAGGAGTCCCCTCCCTCCCCTCCAGGCAGTGTGACTGCTTATATACTCCCTCTTTTGGTTTATCCTCCCTCGTTCCCCTTCTTGTGGAAAGATGCCACAATGTTAGCGGGCTCTATGTTATTACAATTTGCCTTGTGAGGCCCATGAAGTCACCTAAACAGACCCAGCTCTGCAATAATTAACGTCCACCCTACCACCCCCCATATCTCTAATTTATTATCAATAGAGGCCTTCATCTCCAGTTCAGAAAGGGTTTCAGGATGTCCCATCAAATTCAAATGCTAACACATTGGAGCCCAGTTCAGCTCAAGAGGTGACCCCATGCAAAGTGGGGACTTCACAAATACTGTCCTGTACTCAATATTCTGTGTCCTCCTTTCAGGTATCCTCCATACTTTCAGTTGGCTGCCCCTACGAAGGTTGGGGGTGTGAAAGTCTACGTAATACTTCTCAGACCTCCTGAAGCATAGCAGCCGCTGTTCGCCCACCTGGTCGATTGGATTGCCGGGGCCTAACCGGTTGCCATAGAAGCTGAAGGGTAGGTTGGCATTCTTTACGAAGGGAGGCCTCCACAATTTCACGTCCTTTATCCTTCAGTGCCTGAAGAACCTCCTCATAAGTGTGGTATAATTCTGTACCTGAGTCCCAACATACTTACAGGTGAGAAGGGTGGGGGTTTGGAATTTTATATTTAAAGCTTTTAATTTCCATGATATCGGAGAGTAGGCCATCGTTGCTGAAAAATCGTGGGGGGGTAGTCTTGATCAAAAGAGAGACATGCACCATTATATTCAACCTTTCTCTGTTTCTAGGCCGTCCATAAAATCTGCTCTTTCTCCCTGAAGCTTGCAAATTTCGCTACGATCAACTGGGGCCTGGCATTCGCTGTGGTTGGTTTGGGTACCAGCGCTCTATGTGCCCTTTCAATTCTAAAGTGGAAGGACGGTGGGAGGTCTAAAATGTGTCGCAGTAAGTCCTCTAAGAATTCGTGCATCTCCTCCACCTCCAATGCTTCAGGTAGGCCATAAATTCTTAAATTATCTCTGCGGGAGCGAGCCTCGAGGTCTAAACATTTGGCAGGAGTCTGTTCTTGTTGAGATGCTATAAACTCCATCGCACGCACGAGAAACTTGGATGAGGTCATCTTCAGCAGTTGAAATGCACTCTTCTGAGGAGGTCACTCTTTTCTCCAGCCCCTTTAGATCAGAATGCAATCTAGTGAATTCTTGCTTCGTTTCTGATCGAAATTGTTTAATTTCAGAGAGGAGGGTTTCAAATCTGGAACAAGAAAGTGTGTCTAGCTCTGTCTTGGTGTCTCCTCCTGCCATTTTTGAAGGAGACTCTGCCACTGTTTGCTGAGCTGGTTGGACTCAATCCTCTGCAATCAGCCTTCATTTTCCAGTTTTTAGAGTGGGATCTCTTCCTGGCTGAGTTTCCACTTGCATTTCTCTGCATCTTTATACCAATTTGATTTAGCTAGGCTGCATGGAAACAATTTGAATGATCAGAGAGAGGGAGGGGGAGCCACTCGATTAAGCCGCCATGCCACTGGTGACGTCACCGGAAGTCATTCCTTGACCATGCTTGAATGTATGTATTGTATTGTATTTTATTGTACCTCTTTATTGCTGCATTGCTGCATTTAATCGCACCTCTGTATTGCTGTGCGATTTGTCACTGCTACTGCTGTACATTCCACTCCCCCTTCCCCCAGGACATACCGTGAAACGAGCATTAAGTTGCTCAGTCTATCTTTCCTGGTGAAACAATTCAATAAATAAAAAATAAATAAATAAAACCACAGAGGGGTGTGTGGCCAGGACAGGAAGCCACCATGGCTGTTTTCACAAATGCAGTAATGCTGTACCTCATGGAGGAAGTAGTGCAGGAGGAGAGGGACCAGTCTCACCATGGCCCACACCTCAGGCCAAGGAGGAGATATGCTGCACACAGGTTGTACAGCCAGAGTCTCTTTGAGACCCTGCCTGATGAGCAGATGGAAAGATGGTGGCTATGTTGAGCCAGCTTTCAGGAGTTTTCTGTTTGTAAATATGATTTGTCTGTTATTTTATCTTGTTCATTTGTTTTCTCCCAGTTTTATTCTGTTTGCCTCCCCATTGGTGCCACTTTGTTTGTTTATTTTAAGTTTTAATAAAATGCTCGGCATCTAGAGTTTTATGTTTTGGACTTGTGGATGACTCGAGGTGACCAAGGATATTCTGTTTGGGAGTTCGTGCTTGGACCCCAAATATGCTAGTTATTCAGGTCTGCTGCTGTCTGTGGCATGTAGCAGATTGCTGGAGATACCTCGCTAAAGACAGCTTGCAGAGGCTTGTGGTTGGAATCGTTTGGACTTGCTGGGACTTTTACAGGCTAGTGTTGCAGTTTTGCTGCATCCCTGAACTGCTTGAGGAACTGTATAACTGTGAGTAACATTGTAACATTGAAGATTCCTGAGAGGTGTATTGCTTATCTACTGGACTTTTGAGACTGGAGGAGTGGCGTGGTTTGGGGCTGTGTTGGGTGGGGGGGTCTCCCTCTGTTCCTAGGGCTAGTCAGTGACTGTGCTCCATGTGACCAAGTGGGAGTCACCCTTGTGCTCACCGGGGAGCTGGAGCACAGGTTGGGCTTTCTCTGAAGTCTCCTGTGGGGTGAGCCTTGTGGCCTGCCCCCAGGGGGACTGTAGCTATGGGTCGCTGGTGGCTGGGTGCCAGAGCACAAGGGTTGGTACATTTGGATGGGGGGCTCCCCCTTGGATCTAGCTTGCACATCTCAGCCCATTGCTGTGCTGAAGATTCTTCGAGCTGTGCCTGTCTGTTTTTGGGGACTACAGCTTGGTTTAAGGTTTTGTCTATCAAGGTTTGTCTCTGCGACTGGAGCAATTTGAGATCATTTTTATAACGCTGAACCTGGTCTGATATTATATTGCAGTCATCCTCCTGTATATTTACAATATTTTGGGATATTATTAGACTCTACTGGCTTGAATTTCTTCTTTTATTTTTCACTGTTTACTTCTCTCTCAGACGTTTGGTGAGAGCAGAGTCTGTTATTGGGAAGCCTTGACATTGTTGGCCAGGGGAGGTGGGAGCTTCCCTGGCCTATTCATTAAACATCTGGAGTAGTTTGTCATTTGTCTGATCTGCTGTGGAGGACTGTGTTATTATTTTATATTGGAACTGAATTAAGGTTTTATAATTTGAGGAGTTCTGGGAGGACTTTTGGAAGGTGGTCTGAATATAGCATTTAAGTCTGAATTGTTTAAATATTTGTTTTCTGTGTTGATTTTTGGGTTTATATTGCTTATGTTGTGGTGATAGTATGTGAATTGGTGATGATTTGTGTGTCTGATTACAGTTGTTTGGATCCTTGGTAGGGTTTTGTGAGAGGCACCCTGCTGAAGGTGTTTGTGAGGGGTGGTATTGGAGACTGAAATTATTTATTTTTGGAGTTTTGATAATTATTGTATTTGTAATGTGTTGGGAGGGTTTTAAGATGGTCAGGCATTATCCTCCTGCATTCCAACAGTGGTGAACAATATGTGATGCCAACACATGCACAGTCTTGTGAAGCCATGAACCGCTAACACAAGCAACCACCCCATATGTGTGACTGTCATGTGCAGCTAGGCCACGACAGCGGAAGACACACAACCCCCTGCATGTGCCATGCCAGCACTGTAGTATGCGTGACATGTACATACCTGGACATGGTGGTGTCAGCTGCGTCTCACAAGCACCACTTTCAATGCTCTCCACCACCACCAGCCTCAGAGTGGAGGCAACCAATGCCAGGACTGGGTCCCAGTCCCATTGCTCCAATGGTTGTGAACCACATCCCGTCCTGAGCCTTACCAGCAGCCTCTGGGCCTCCTACTCCATGGCTCACCACAGCAGGTTGTTCCACAGTTTTCTGACAGCATCGGCGCTGCGGCCACAGCCACCCACTGCATTGAACTCCACAGCAATTTCATCCCACATCTGGCGCACTATGGTTCTGTTGGTTTTTTGTCGTCAGCAACCCTATCCCTGTCCTTCAGGCATGGACCAGTGCACGTAGCTCATCACTGCTGAAATTGTGTGCATGGAGCCTCTCTTGGCCGGTGGCAGCACCTGTATAGAACAGATGTGATGGAATCAGTTATACAGGTTGGTGGGGAATGGAGGCATGTAAACGCTGCACCGCAGAACATTCCAGACTAACCACCCAGTGGTGCATGATAGGACCCATGTGCCCATGCACAGGACAGCTGTGGCACACACTGTAACACAAGTACAGCACATGCCCCCAGTGCAGCTCAGATAACTCTACTATGCACGTGACTGTGCAACAACAGCAGTGTCACACCTACATCGCTGGTGCAGTGCTGAGCTCACACAATATCACGCAGCACAACATCCATGGTTATCACACAGCACGTGGTGGCCATGTTCTTGCACAGTGGGCATGTGCCCCAGGGCGGCCATGTGCTTGCCATGTGTGATGCATGCACATCATAATGGAACAGTGGTGGGTTGCAAGCTGTCCAGGCCTGTCCCATTGTCACAGGATGTTGCATGTGTCACACACACTCTTGCCGATGCCTCCCCAGATGTGCTGCCACGGTGCATGTGCACCACACTGCTACATGTGTAGCATACACTGGTTATGTGTGGATGTTGACATGGCATCCCACACTGTGGGTGTGCATGCCACATGCCACAGGCCACATACGTTGCACCATGCCTGGTGACTGTACACTGTCCCATACTGTGCAGAGCTTGTGCATGTCTATCATTGCCATTGTGGCTCACAGAGCACCATATCTACCAGTGTACCACAATGCACACAGCACACTGCTACAGGGTTGTAGGCACCGTGCATATGGCACTGTCCCACTGTGTGTTGTCCGTGGTGCCCCACAACTGTGATCTGTGCAGGGTATGGCAGGGTATGGCACTGCTGGCTGTGCTGCTGATCAGCAGGTGTTTGGCCTACAGTGCTGTGCACATACACCGATGGCAGTGCCAATGCACACAGCCACCAGCAGCACAGGCACCACCCAGTGAGCCTCTGTGTTGCCATTGCTTGGTGAATGGGCACATGTTCCCCTGACCACACTGGGTGTACCGTACATTTGAGACATCAGGCATTCATGTGTGCTGTCATCAGGCAACCAAGTAGCCTCATGTGGTGCTGTGTGAGTTGGTGTTGAGTGCCACTGTGTCCATCCCCTACACTGACAGGCCACCCAAGGCCACAATGGAACACTGTGGGACCCATATTAGCCATTCAGATCAGAGGTAGCCTCTATCTGAACAAAGCTGCTGTTTCCTGTTGATTCCCCTGGAACATTCTGCAAGTTCTGTACTCAGCCACAGTCAGCATGCAGCACTGCAGTTCCAGTGAGTAACACAGGTGGTGCACTGTTTGCCCTTTCATAGCTCGCCAGGCAATAAGCCCTGTTTGAGATGCAAATGACACCTTAGTGAAATGCAAATCGGACTGTTTGCCCTGTGTATATGGAATAAGCCTGATTTGCATACCGCCTTTGAATATACCAACAGTTAGCACTGGGCAAATGAATAGCACTGGGCAAAGTATTAGCAGGCTATTCTGGCATAACACAGCACCAAACTACTGAGATTGCGCTGCACTAACATGTGTTGTATGACACCACAGCACATGTGTGCATGGGCGATGCCAGCACATGCACTGTGGTGTGGCACTAACGCAGTGCTGCGCTATCACAGTAGTGCTGTTCCATGGATAGAGTTTATGCGAGTCGGAGCATGCATGCTATCTTGTTCAGGGGTCACTGTGGGGTCACGCATGCACATTGTCTTCACTACCTGGTTGTGCAGCGCTATCACGATAGCACAATCACGTCCACGATAGCGTGGCTCACATTCCCATACCTAGGCGGCTCTTTAGCCAGGTGCAGGGTTTCCCAGTGTTCAGTGCAAGTAGAGTGCCAACCATTGCAGTACCTACAATGTCAGGCAGAAGAAGGCAGAAGGCAGTAGTGCACAGGGACAGGAGTTGGGGAGGTTGAAACTGCTAATCTGGTACAGCTGGTACAGCAGTGGCACAAGCACCTGTTTGGGGATGTTAGGAGGATCTGCCCTCAGGCAGGTGTGGGCCTCCATTGCCCGCCATCTCATGGCATGCACTGGGGCACCCAGGGATGGCGAGAAGTGCAGACACCGATGTGGACCTCCAGAGGCATCAGAATAGAGCAGCTGAAGCATTACAAATGCATTGTCCGAGATGGGACTGTGCCAGTGCCAGATAGATGACATGTGTTACTATGGCTATGCCTGTGATGTGTGTGACTTTGTATGTGTGTGTGTGTGTGTCTGGTGGGGTCTGCTGTCACATGTGTCTGTGTGTTGCAGTGTGTGCCTGTGCGTGACTGTAATCCAACACAGGTGCTGCCACTGCTATGTGTGTGCATCCTGCCAATGGTTGCCTGCATGTAGCCACCTCTACTGTACTGTGTGCACCGTGGCTGCACAGTAGGTCATGTGTCTACACCTGTCCATACATGTGCATGAAACAGGTGACCATGCCAGCCTCTGCATGGGGGGCTGGCATGTGCATGCACTGCTGCATGCCACAGGTGTCAGGTGTGTGTTATGTTGTGGAGTATTACTGTTTTAGACTGTGTGAGTTGTTCATGTAATGACAGCCCTGTACCCTTTTCTCCCAACAGAGCACAGGGGACCATTTGGTGATGGCAATGGGGCCCGGAAGGGCGCCCGCTGATCCAGAAGCCTGCACAACCACAGGAGGGTGCCACAATTGCCACAAAGTGCTGAGGAGAGCAGTGATGGACAGAAGGGCGTATTGCGTGAGTACTCTATTTGGTTGTTCACTGTGTGGCCTGTACACTGGGTGGGTTGGGTGGTTCGGTCCATGGCCTGACACTGTTGCATTGTATGTGCACGTGGCAGTATGCACAGTACAAAGTGCCATGACACGTATTACTGTTATGGCCATTCCATTGGCTATGTGTACAATGTGTCTGGCTAGGATGCCTTACAGTTTGCATGTCAGAGTATGAGGGTCTGTGTGGGTCCTCTGGTGTTCCACCAAGTGATGCTGTGTAGTTTGTGTGCCTATGGTTTCTTGCAGGAGTGTGTGCAGTGGTGCCGATGTGGTCTGTATAGTGTTAGGCCCAAGGGGGTTGTAGGTCGCTGTTCCTACGGTGGCCTTGAACATACTGATGGGGCTGCCACTGACACCAGTAGAGCTATTGTACTGTGGCCCACCTGTTCCAGCACCTATGGGGAAGGGGGGCCCATTTCCCTGTCCCGCCAGGTGTTGACTATTCCGTACTATGACTGGTGCATGTACGCCTGTCATGCATGGATGATGACTGGTGTTGTCCTATATTACATGCATGCTGTTCTGTGTGTTTGCACTTGGGGTTGGTGTTTTGACACCTGTGGGGGGCTACCATGCTGTGCGTGTGTGATCGTCACTGTACTTGGCATGTGTGTGGCCTACTGCAGTCCTGCTGCTGTTGGGGCATGGCCAGCATCATTTAGTGACCTGGTGGTGACCGTGCTTTTCAGCAGTGTGTGTGCTACTGTACCAGTGGTGGGCCTCGCAACATACCATGCTATGCTACTATATAGGCTGCTTGCCATCATATTGTGTTGTGGCTGTTCCCATTCCTCTGGTGGGTGTTGTCTGCAGTTTGTTTTATTAGTTCTTTCCGTGGCCTTTATGTCCCAACATGTGTCATCCCATGTGTATGTTGTGCAATGGTCCAATGTTGTTCACATCTCATGGAATGGCTGTCTGATTGCATACTGTTTCACTGTTGCGCTGCTGAGCTATGTGGTGTCCACTGTGCTTGTTGGATGACAGCATACATCCATGCATGTCCGTGTACATTGGGATGGTGTTTGCTGCCTGCGTCGTCCTGACTCATCATGCAGGCAGCAATCACCATCCCAATGTACACTGATATGCATGGATGTATGCTGTCAACCTGGAGTTGCATTGTGCCTCTTTGTCAGTATCCCATTCTGACATGGTCCCCCTTTCTCCTGTAGGTCCACACCAGTCCTCACTGTGGGCCACCTATCCAGAGGAGTCTACGGTGAGTGATGAGCTTCTGCAGTGAATCATTCATCAGCAGAGGACGCTTGTAGAACAGCAGGCCATTCTTGTATCGGAGACCAGGAGGGTGGCATCTCTACTGGATAAACGCCTGTCAGCTCACTCCAGCAACCAGTCCTAACTGTGGCCCTTTTAAGTTTTTCTTCCTGCCCCTTTGCCTGACCCTTTGTTGTTCCTTTCTGTTGCCTCCTTACTTTCTGTGTCCACTTCCTTTCCCTTCCCTTACATTTCTGCTGCCTCTGTACATATGTAAATATTGTAAATATGTCCTTAATTACGTTGTTTATTATGTGTTTCCCATTCTGATATGCCCATTTCAGTTTCATGCCAGTTTTACTGCTTGGCTTTGTTTGCTTTGTTTCCTCCTTTGTTTTTTTTTTCCTATTGTTTGTTTCTGTGGTTGGCCATTGTTGTGCTTTTATACTATTCTTGTACTTTTATTGCCCTTCTGGTTGCCTTTTGGTTTATAAACACTTTTCATGACAGCCCTGTGTCCTGTGTCATTTTGGATGCTTGGATATTTTGGTCGAATTGTACTGTTCTATGGTTGTCACATGTGGGCCTCTGGTTGTTCCTTGGCATTCACAGGTACTGCACTGCTGTCTACTCCTGTATTCGTTTCGGGCTGGTCTTCTATGCATGTGCTCCCGGCAAGCAGTATCACCTCTGCACTGTGTTTCTGTGGGTGTTTGCTCTGCCTGCCTGGGAGCTATTCAGTGCTGTCTTATTCCCAGGCTATTTTTGCTCTGTACACCTGGCCCAGTTTGCCTGGCTTCCTTTGCATGCTATATTCAGTAGCTTTAGCACCAGGCTATTCCTTTGAATATAGCAGGCTATTTGTTCTGGGCTAAGTTTGCCCACTGGCAGTAGCTAATTAGCCCCAGGGAAAGTTTTGAATATCTGGGCCTGTGACTCTCTGAAAATTGTCGTAAGTCTCTGAGGAAGGACTTGGTTGGTCCAAAAGCTTAGACATTGTTTTCTTTTTGTGACATCTGTGTTGGTCCAATAAAAGGTGTCAAGCCATTTGCTTCTGGATCTGTTCTTACATTCTTTGGCATTGAACTCTAACTGCCACGTTCCATAACAATATTCAAGTCTTTCCACTTCTCCCATTATGTTGTTTATTCTCTCATAATTTTCTACCGTTTCACAAAGCAATGTGTAATCTGCAGATAGATTAATCTTGCCATGAAATCCAACTCCTTTGTAGCTAATACAAAAATTGAACAGTATTTGACTCAGCACATACCCCTATGGGACCACATATTTCCTTCCTGACAACTGAAAATTTGAAATGTATCACAAATTTCTGATCATGGAGACAACCAGTTTCTAATTTACTTAGCTAGTGTATTTCCATGTCATCATTCAGCTGCCTTTTCTTCAGGGTGAATATATTAAGGCTTAAAGCCCTCCTCATAGCTTTTGTTCCCATCCCTTCACCATGCTCAAGGTCCTACATTGCACCTTCTTGACTGCTTCAAAGTCCTTTCTGTACTGAGTATCCTAAAATGGCATGTAGTACTCCAGGTGAGGCCAAACTAGTGCTATGTATAGTGGCAGGATTAATTTCTCTGCATGGCTTATCACCCTCCTCATGATGCACCTCAACATTCTGCTGGCCCTCTTGACAGCAGCAACACACTGTTTGTCAGGATTCTTCCCCTTGTCTTTTATGACTCCAATGTCCTTTTGCTTTTTCACTGCAGAAAGTGAGGCCCCACACAATGAGTGATCCTGCCTAAATGATCTGCCCCAAATGTAGCACCTTTATTTTGGTTACATTGAATCAGATGCTTCAAGAGCCAGAACAATCTCCCAGCTGGTTCTCACTCTAAAGGGAGTGCACCACCTGAGCGATTTTAGCTACATCAGCAAACCTACACAGCCTGCTGGAAAACACAACTTCTAGATTTAATGAAAATTATAAACAGCAGTTGCCCCAGAACTAATCACTGAGGGATGCCACTGAGGCCCCTCTCCCCACAGAGTATTGACCTTCTACCACCCTCTGCTTCCTGCCTTAAGACACTTGGTAATTCACCTTAACTATGTATGTCTCATACATTGCCACCCACCAGGATGAAACATTCTGAAATTAGATGTCACAGCCAGTACTACAGTATATCTTTAATGTGTCTTAAATGTGTGTAACTTAAATGCTTTAAAAATAATTAAATTTGCAAATGTCAAAGTCATTCCTTAGGGCCTCTCCAGTTACGTTTCTCAAAAGTAGCTTAAAATTGATGAAGTTGTTTGCAAGAATTTATTAATATTGTTGCTAACAAATTAATATCTATTATATACTATATATATATATATATATATATAATATATATATATATTAGAGCAAACAACTCTGTTTAATGCATCAGTTAGGAGTTGTTCTCACAGCGACAAAAGTGAGGAAATTCTGTGTTAGGTTGAAAGCCCCCTTGACCCTCCCAGCCCACCTCCTCCAACAAGCACTGGGTGCACATTGGGGTCATCAGTCCTACCTCACCCCATTCTCCTACACCTCAGCTTTTACACATGTGATGGGGTGAGAGTTAGCCAATGACCCCAATGTGCACCCTGATGCCAGTTGGGGGTAGGATGGGGTCCACGGGGCTTTCAACCCTAACACCGAATATCCTCACTTTGTCACTGTGGAACAACCCTAACTGATGCATTAAACAGAGTTTTTGACTCTAATTTCCTTCTTTTGAGAATGATGATAAGAAATAGTGAATGGGATGCGGGCGGCAGGACATAGTCTTTCTGGCCCTTCGCTACCAGCCATATGATAAGTCTTGTGACATAGTAATAACAGGAACAGCAATGCAAACACAAGTGCCAACAGTGACGCACATGGTATCGCAAATGTAAATGGTGAAGGAAACATTAATAGAAACACAAGCGCAAAGTGACGCCAAAGTGAACAGTGACGCAAACAGACATGCAAGCACATACGAAAACACAACTGGTAATGTGAACAGTGATGGCAGCAGTATTTTAGATGGAAATGTTAAGTGTCATGCAAAAACAATGCGAAAGGGAACAGAAAGGGAAACGAGAATGCAAGGACATACGTAAACGCAAACCGTAACACGCACGGGCATGGTACAGCACTTGTAAATGCAAATGGTAATGTTAACATGAAGAATAATGCCAAAGGAAACAGAAACATAAACAGGAACAGAAGCGCGTACAGAAACGCAAACCGTAATGCACACGGGCACAGTACCACAATTATAAACGCAAATGGTAATGATAACAGCAACAATAACAGCAAAGGAAACAGAAACGCAAAAGGAAATGCAAACACATATGGAAACACAAACCTTAATGCATACGGGCACAGTAACGCAGTTGCAAATGCAAATAGTAACAGTAACAGCAAGAAAGACGCAAAACGAAAGAGAAACGCAAACGCAATCAAAAGGGCTGCCGGAAACGTAAATGGCAATGTGCACAGTGACGCAAACCAAAATGCAAACACAAACAGTAGTGGAAATGCAAATGTTAACAGTAACGCAAACGCAAGTGCAAATGAGAACTCCAAAATGGAAACACACATGGTGGCGTACACTGGAGCGGTAATGCAAATGGGAACATAAATGCAAGTGGAAACAGTAACTGTAACAGTAACAGAAGTGCACACCCTGTTTTTGCTAAACAGGTGCATCGAGAAACACAGTGTGTGCAAAGAATGTATGTATTATAATGGGCATTGAAGCTTAAAATGAGCATTGGAAGCAGTTAATTGCTAATATCTCAGCAACCGCACGACATAGAAAAAAATGTAAATTTCACAAGAATCATGATTTTCCTGGCTAGGTTTTTGTTGTTCCATAGCCCAAAGGGCTATGCAACACACAACAAAAAATCTGTATCTCGCATCGTTTTCGAGATACGAGTCTGGAAAGGTGTGGCGTACGCCACCATGTTAGTCTAAGGGAAAAAATGCCAACTTTGGAGTACCATAACATTGCAGATATGCAATAGTTTTTCACCAAACCACCAAAAGGCACATCTGTGAGATGCTGGCTGCGTTCCCTCTAAATTTCAGCTCAAAAGACCAAACCGTTCTTTTGCAGCAGGGTGGCAAAGAACTGCTGTCATTTTGGCCATAGTCTGGAAAAGTAGTGTCACAATTTGCAACACCTTTCTCAAATTTTGTGAAAGTGTCGTGAGTGCGACACTACTTTGTGACACTACTTTTTTCCGAAATTTGAAAAACATATTTCTGGGGTGTTTAATCCCAAAATAAAGACATGGCTAGCATCCTTAGGGTCCAACTAGGTGAACACAAAAAGAATTGTGTCCCTAGAGGGTCCCATATTTAAATGCCAAGCATTTCTGTGATCACTAACTGAAAAAAAATGCCTGACTCATGACACTACTGGGGTCATTTGCAACACTAAAAACTGCATTTGAGAAAGTGTTGCACTTTTTGTTAAATTTTCCCGTTGACTTATAAAGGGAACTTGTTTTTTTGAATAACTTTTGAACCGTTTAATATTTTTTCATGAAATCTTCAAAAGGCACATCATGGACCCTGGTCGCACATTTCCTGAAGTTTCTGGACCAGTCGCGCAAACTGTGTGACCTGTAGGCGAGAGCAAAGAATTAGCAAAAAAGCGTAAATGCACATTTTGTTGGTGCTTAATAACTCCACAGCTATATATCCAACCAGTACAAAACTTGGCAGCTCCCAAGATCTGCCAAGCCCAACCATGCATACCAAATTTCAGGCACATCTGTTGAACAGTGGCAAAGTTATTAAGGTGCAAAGTTTGACCCTTTAACCTTAAAATGGCTCTTCAACCCTAACTATGGTAGCACTACTATGCTACTATATATATATATATATATATATATATATATATATACACACACATATAGAGGCAAAACTCTGTTTAATGCATCACTTAGGATTTCCACAGCGACAAAAGTGAGGAAATTCGTGTTGTTGAAAAAATCCTTGACCCCCCAGCCCACCCTCAACCAGCATTGGGTGCACATTGGGGTCGCTGGGTCTAACTCTCACCCCATCACATGTGTAAAGAAGCAGAGGTATAGGAGAATGGGGTGAGAGTTAGGAATCAAGGCCCAATGCACACCCAATGCCAGTTGGGGGTGGGCTGGGGTCCAAGGGGGTTTCAACCCTAACACCAAATTTCCTCACTTTTGTCGCTGTGGAAAAACCCTAACTGATGCATTAAACTGATTTTTTTGCCTCTAATTTCCTTTCTTTTTGAGAATGATAACAAGAAATAGTAAAAGTTATGCGGCGGAAGGAGCAGGAAGGGCCCCGCGCTCCAACCACGTGATGTCTTGTGGCATAGTAACAGGAACAGCAATGCAAACAGAAGTGCTAACAGTGGTGCACATGGTAATGCAAGCACGAATGAGAACAGAAAGGGTAACGCACATGGTGGCATAGATGGGAACGGTCCACCACGTGATGTCTTGTCACACAGTAACATGGTGCCCGCAAACACAAATGGCAATAGGCATGATGACGCAAAGTGAAACAGAAAGAGAAACAGTACTGTAGACACAAATGGTAAAAAATAACAGAAATGCAAGCGCAAATGAAAACGCAAAGGATAATGCACATGGTGGCATAGACGTGAACGGTAAGTGAAACGGGTATGGAACCGCAAGTGGAAAGGGCAATGGTAACAGTTTCATAGAGAAAGACAGTGAGTACAAAGAATGTTACGCATAATAATGGGTCTCGGAGCAGAAAATGAAGAGTTGGAATACTAAATTGCTTATATCTCAAAAAACCGTGCAACGTAGAAAACAAATTTAAAAGTCATATGATTTATGACTTTTCTGACTAGTTTTGTGCTTATTGCCTGTTAGGGGCTAAGCATTTTTCCAACGAAAAGTCCGTATCTCGCACCGTTTCCGAGATACGGGCCCTGAAAGGTACGGCGAATGCCGTAATGTTATCCTATGGGAAAAAAAGAGAAGTTCGGAGTGCCATAACTTTGGCTCCCTGTGTCATTTTTTCACCAAACCACTAAAAGGCACATCTGTGGGATGTTGGCTGTCTCCCCCCTCCAAATTTCAGCCCAAAAGACTGAACTGCTATTTTGCAGCAGGGTGACAAACGATTGCTGCAATGCGTCGGACCCCATAATGTTATCCTATGGGAGAAAGCATCAACTTTGGAGTGCAGTAACTTTGCCGCTGTATAATATTTTTTCAATGAAACACTGAAAAGCACATATGTGAGATGTTGGCTGCGTTTCCTCCAAATTTCAGGCCAAAGCACCAAACCGTTCTTTTGCAGCAGGGTGCCAAAGAATTGCTGTCATTTTCCCACAGCCTAGAAAAGTACTGTCGCAATTTGCAAAAGCTGTCGCAATTTCATTCGACAGTGTCACAAGTGCTACAGTACTTTGCGAAAGTACTTTTTCCAGAAATTTGAAAAACATATTTCTGGGGTGGTTTGCCCCAAAATAAAGACATGGCTGGCTTCCTTAGGGCCCAACTAGGTGAATACAAAAAGAATTAGGTTGCTAGAAGGTCCCAATTTTAAATGCCAAGCATTTTTCTGATCACTAACTGAAAACAAAATGGCGGATTTTCGACAGCAAAAGGGCCATTTGCGACACTAAAAAGTGCATTTGCGGCACTGTCAAACTTTTTGTTAAGTTTTCCCATTGACTTATAATGGGAAATTGTTTTTTGAATAACTTTTGAACCGTTTAATATTTTTTCACGAATTCTTCAAAAGGCACATCGAGGACCCTCGGCCCCATGTTCCCTGAAGATTTTGGACTGGTCGCGTAAACTGTGCAAACTGTAGGCGCGACAGTAAAATTCCAGAAAAGCATAAACGTGTGTGCAGATCACGCTTAATAAGTCTGCAGCGATATATGCAACCAGTACGAAACTTAGCCGATCCCAAGGCGTATGGGTCTTGATCATGTATTCCGAATTTCAGGCCAATCCATCAAACAGTTGCAAAGTTATTATGTGCATATATATATATATATATATATATATATATATATATATTAGAGGCAAAACTATTTAATGCAGTTAGTTAGTTAGCCTCAGTTAGGGTGAGAAATTGCTGTGGTTGAAAACCCTTGATGCCTCGCCCACTTTCAACCGGGTAGTGCGCATTGATCGCCATCCCCAACTCTCACCCCATGACATGTGTAAAGCAGCAGAAGTATAGGAGAATGGGGTGAGAGTTAGACCCACGATCCCAATGCGCACGCCAATGCCGTTGGAGGGGTGGGGGAGTCAGGGGGGTTTTCAACCCAACAGCGAATTTCTCACTTTTGTCGCTGTGGAACAACCCTAACTAATGCATTAAACGGAGATTTTTGGCTCTAATTTCCTTCTTTTGAGAATGATAACGAGAATAGTGAATGTAATGCAGCGGCGGAGCGCCCCGCTGCATAATGCAGCAGGGGAGCGCTGGGACCTTTGGGCCCCGCGCTTCCGCCACATGATGTGTAGTGGCATACTAACAGGGACAGCAATGCAAACAGAAATGCTAATAGTGGCGCACATGGTAACACAAGCATGAATGAGAACAGAAAGGGTAACGCACATGGTGGCATAGACGGGAATGGTCTGCCACGTGATGTGTTGTCACATAGTAACATGGTGCCTGCAAACAGAAATGTCAATGGGCATGGTAATGTAAAGTGAAACAATAAGAGAAACAGTACTGTAGACAGAAATGGCAAAAAATAACAGAAACGCAAGCGCAAATGAAAACGCAAAGGATAATGCACATGGTGGAGCAGACGTCAATGGTAAGTGAAACAGGTACAGATCCACAAGCGGAAAGGGCAACAGTAACAGTAATGTAAGCGCACAGGCTGGTTTTCCCCAAAACCTGCATTGAGAAAGACAGTGAGTACAAATAATGTATTCAAAATAATGAGTATCGGCGCAGAAAATGAGATCTTGGAATACTAAATACATTATATCTCAAGAACCGCATTTACGAGAAAAAAAATTTAAAAGTCATATTATTTACAACTGTCCTGGCTAATTTGAATTTTAGCCCTCTAGGGCTAAGAAATTTTCTGATTAAAAGTCCGTATCTCGCACCGTTTCCGAGATACGGGCCCTGAAAGGCACGGCGAACGCCGTAATGTTATCCTATGGGAAAAAAAGAAAAGTTCAGAGCGCCATAACTTTGTCTCCCTGTAATGTTTTTTCACCAAACTACTGAAAGGCACATCTGTGGGCTGTTGGCTGTCTTCCCTCCAAATTTCAGGAAAAAAGACCAAACCATTATTTTGCAGCAAGGCTCCAAATGATTTCTGTTAAGTGTCGGGCACCGTAATGTTATCCTATGGGAAAAACAGTCAATTTTGGAGTGCCGTAACTTTGCAGCCATGTGATATTTTTTCACCAAACTACTGAAAGGCACATCTGTGTACTGTTGGCGTCTTCCCTCCAAATTTCAGGAAAAGACCAAACCGTTATTTTGCAGCAGGGTGCCAAAGGATTCCTGCAATGCTTGGTGCCCGTAATGTTATCCTATGGGAAAACTGTCAACTTTGGAGTGCCATAACTTTGCCGTAATGTAATATTTTTCAAACAACACTGAAATCTGTGAGATGTCGGCTGCGTTCCTCCAATTTCAGCCCAAAACTCCAACGTTATTTTGCAGTGCAGTGCCAAAGAATTGCTGTCATTTTCCCAACAGACTAGGAAAATTACTGTCGCAATTTACGAAAGCTTTCGCAAAAATTTGCGACATTTTCGTGAGCACAAAAGTAATTTGCGAAAGTACTTTTTCCAGAAATTTGAAAAACATATTTCTGGGGTGTTTTACCACAAAATAAAGACATGGCAAGCATCCTCAGGGCCTGACTAGGTGAATACAAAAAAAATTAGGTTGCTAGAGGGTCCCAAATTTAAATGCCAACCATTTTTCTGATCACCAACTGAAAACAAAATGGCCGATTTACGAAAGTAACAGGCCCATTTCGAAAGTAAAATGCATTTTATGAAAGTGTTGAACTTTAACTTTTCCCATTGACTTATAATGGGAAACTGTTTTTTGAATAACTTTTGAACTGCTTAATATTTTTTCACGAAATCTTCAAAAGGCACATTGGGGACCCTGGCTGCACATTCCCTGAAGATTTTGGGCCGGTCACACAAACCGTACGACCTGTAGGTGCGACCACAGAATTCCAGAAAAGCGTAAACGCGTGCACAGATCACACTTAATAACTCCACAGCCGTATAGCTGACCAGTACAAAACTTGGCAGATCCCAAGGCCTATGGTTCTTGATCATAAATTCCAAATTTCAGGCAAATCCATCAAATGGTTGCAAAGTTATTAAGGTGCAAAGTTTTGGGGTTTAACTTAGAAATGGCTCCTCAACCCTAACTATGGTAGCACTACCGTGATACCATAATATATATATATATAGAATATGCAGTGGAAGCAAGTATAATAAATGATTTATCTGCACAAGAACAGTTTGACTTCTGGTAACCTCACGAGTGGTGTAAGCCATGAATGAGGTGTCCAAGGTCAAACTGCTTGAGTGCAGATAAATCATTTATTACATGAGTTTTCCATTGCATATTCCTTTTATACAATCCTTTTGGTTTTGCTTTTGTGGGGGGGGGGCATTTGTTAGTCAAAAAAGTGAATGCAAATTTAATTGTATGCCATTTTTTCTGATTATAGAAAATCTAAAAGGAATCTAGAAATGAAACACCTCTCATTTTGTAGATATTTTTATGCTGAACAATGTTTGTGCTCAAAGTACCATACTATCATTTTTTGTTTTTAAGTTATTTGCATTTGTGTGATGAAAAAGTGCACAAAATTGGATTTTTCTTCTGTTTTCACGAATTATGAAAAAACTAAAAGTATCTATAAATGAAACACCACTAATTTATAGATATCTCTGTGCTGAATAAACTTTGTGCACACAGTACCATGCTATCATTTTTTTTATTTTAAAGTTATGTACATTTGTTTGCTGACAAAATGGATAAAAAAAGAATGTTCTGCTGTTTTTTTCCTAATCATCAACAAATCTAAAAGGTATCAATAAATGAAACACCAGTCATTTTGTAGATATTTCTGTGCTGAACAACTTTCATGCTCACAGTAACATGCTCTCATTTTTCATTTTAAAGTTATTCATATTTGAATATAGTTAATACTGCTAGTGAGGCCTAACATTCTAAATGACATAAGCACTGTATAGATAAATGGCTGATGATATAAGCACTGTGTGGATAAATATCTGATGAATAAGCACTGTGTAATATATGGATTGTTAAAATAATACCCCCAAAAAGCATATGAAAAAATCCCTGTAATATCCTAGGTAGTCCCGTAATAGTATACTTCCGGTCCTCGTAATACTATACTTCTGGCCCAATAATACTATACTTCTGGTCCTCGTAGAATAGTATCGCTGGGGATCACTGACGCGACTACTGTCTAAAACCATGTTTTTTTACTTATTTCTGAGAGAAAGAAGTGGGGACGGAATGGGGGGTGAATGAGGAGCAAGAAACAAGATTCGAGTCTAACTCTGCAGACCACAGCCATATAGCCGAAACAAGTAAGAAGTTGAAAATTCCTCGGATCCATATATTACAAAAAATAACAAACAGTTTCTGGTGTTTCAGGCAGAAATTCCATCTTGAGTTCTGGGGACACAAAGAAACCTCTAGAAGCTCGCTTCGAGGGTTTCTTTGTCTCCAGAACCTCTTGATGGAATTACTGCCTTGTAATACATCAGAACCTATCTATTATTCTATTTATACATAAATGAAATATATTACTGGTCAGCAATTTTTTCAATAGGCTGACCGAGTTGATATTTGCCGTAAAAACCAGCGGGTTACTATGGCATTCATGTGCTCTGCTATTAAAATCCGAGATCGCTACTTCATTGGCTCCCATGCTGTGTGTGGGTGGGCTGTACAGTTCCGCAAACATGGCAGCTCCATCTGTCTGTTAACTGGGAGCCACCACAGTAGACTGGCCTGTTGTTTAAGTTATGTTTTTTGTTTTACTATGTATGTGGTTGATCCTACTTCTAAACTACAAAAATAAAAGCTTTATCTTGTTATTCCTCCAGTTTTGTCAGCTTCAGGTAACAGTGTGAGCAAACATGGACTTTCACAGACAGCAAACAGCTCTGCTGAAGTGTGATCACAATCCAAAACAGTAAGTTAAAATAGAAAAAAAAAATAACTATATGCTCATTCTGTAGAAAAAGGGAGAGAAAGAGAGACACTGTGTGTGTGTGTGTGTGTGTGTGTGTGTGTGTGTGTGTGTGTGTGTGTTGGGCTGCAGACAGGAAAGGAGAACCACAGTTGTATCAAGATGTTGTGTAGATGTTGCAGGGTAAGAAATGTGGTGTGATTCTTTGCATGGGATGGGTGATGTTGGAGATCACTAGAGAGCACACTGGGCATACAAAGGCATACCACTGCAAGATTTTTTTTTAACTAAGCATGTCCAATATTGTTAAGATGTGTCTGTTTGTCTCTCACGCATGGTCATAGCAGTCAGGATGGAAAAAATTGCTGACCAGCAGTTATAAAAAATAAACATGTGGTAATGTACATACTTGAATTTAATTCCCACCCTCAGTGTGGGATGCTTTTATGAACCCCTTGAACTTTGCTCCTCGAGGTTTATGTAGCATCCCACACCTGGTGTGCATTAAATTCTCGTAATGCACACTACCCCATGCATTATTCTCTATGTATACAGTTACTCAGATAAATGGATTTATCACACTCTGTTTATCGCCACCCCATTGCATAAATAATAATATATATATATAGGATATGCAATGGAAACGAATGTATTAAACAATTTATCTGCACAAGAGCAGTTTGACCTTGGGCAACTCATGGAGTGGCGTAAGCCACGAGTGAGGTGTCCAAGGTCAAACTGCTGGAGTGCAGATAAATCACTTATTACATGTGTTTTCATTGTATATTCCATTTATACAATTCTTTTTTTTTTTTTTTTGCTTTGTAGGGGGCATTTGTTAGTCATAAAAGTGAATAAAATGGAATTTTCTGCCATTTTTGCTGATTATAGAAAATCTAAAAGGAATCTAGAAATGAAACACCTCTCATTTTGTAGATATTTTTATGCTGAACAACTTTTGTGCTCAAAGTACCACACTATCATTTTTTGTTTTAAGTTATTTGCATTTGTTTGATGAAAAAGTGCACAAAATTGAATTTTCTGCTGTATTTCACCAATTATGAAACAACTAAAAGCCATCTATAAATGAAATACCACTCATTGTGTAGATATTTCTGTGCTGAATAAACATTTGTGCTCACAGTACTATGCTCTCATTTTCATTTTAAAGTTATTTACATTTGTTTGCTGACAAACGGAAAAAATTCATTTTCTGCTGTTTTTTTGCTAATCATCAAAAAATCTAAAAGGTATCAATAAATGAAACACCACTCATTTCATAGATGTTTCTGTGCTGAACAACTTTCATGCTCACAATACCATGCTATCATTTTTCATTTTAAAGTTATTCATATTAGAATATGGTTAATACTGCTACTAAGGCTGAACATTCTAAATGACATGAGCATTGTATAGATAAATGGCTGATGACATAAGCACTGTATACATAAATGAAATTTATGTACACAGTTACTCAGATAAATGGATTTATCACACTCTGTTTATCTCCACCCTATTGCATATATATATATATATATATATATATATATATATATATATACACACAGTATATACTGGTATCTACATATTGCAAAACAAATATGTTAATGCAGACATTAGAGTTGAAGAATGCAAAGCACACAAAGTAAGGAAATGAATAAATATTAGAGTTTTGGGTCTATGGAGTCTTGGTGAGTCAGTGGTGTGGTATTCATACTGCCTACCTACTCCTCTCAGTAAATAAGACCAGCCATGATCTCTTTTCTTCATGCAGGGCCCACATGACTAATGCTGTAGGCAACATGCAGTGAGCTATACTTCTCTACTTTTGAAATATACATATCACCATGAGCCACTGGCATGGAGATGTATCTTGTGCTTTGGACAGGAGGCTACAGGCTGGGAGAAGGAGGTGGACATTAAGGTTAACAATCACAAGAAAGACCCCACCCATGATTTGCCCAGACTCTGGAGACCTAAACCCCCCATATCTGCATTAAACATAGTTTTTTGCTATGAAGTTCCCTTCTTTTTGAGATAGTGGAACTCTCATTCACATGAGTCCCTTCAGGACCTGTGTGAACTGATGCAGATGTGCAAGGCCCAGGAAAGAGTCCATCTGGCTGTGAAAGCTCTGACCCATGCAGCTTTCATGCAGCTATGGATGCAAAGAATCTTTGTAGCTGTGGAAGTACGAGACCCTCTGGGACCAAGTGGCTACAAATGAGGATGCTCAGAGCCAAGTGTCCATCCATGCAGCTATGGATGCAGAGGCTGGTTACTTGTTGCTCATGTGGCACAACACTGCACCATCTCTCCCCAGGCTGGGAGTTGTGCCACATGGCAGTGCCATCAACCCAGTCTCAGCCCATCTAGCTGTTTCACTGTGCTTGCCGCCAACCTCAGTATACCAACGCAGGATCATAACAAGCCTTCCACTAGGCCAGCCCTGCACACAATGGTTCTTTATACATCTTTCATTAGATATTTTGACCCCAAATTTTGAACATATGCTTTGCATGATATCTTCTGAAAATGACAGGTATCATTTATAAAATAAATGAAATATTGGATGAAATGTCATTTTGTGCCACATGTGTGATAACACAGTTTGTACTGGATTTAAAAAAAAATGATACTGGTCACATTCATCAGGTTGTGACAGAAAAAGGCTACATTTAAACTCTGGGGTCAAAATAGTGAAAAATAGCAAATGATCAGTGAATGTTAAATAGAGAACAATGCCTATGCAACTGTGTGTTATGGATTTTTTTATACACCGAGGGTGTGTAAAAGAAATCCATAACACAAAATTTCCATAGCCTTTATCTTTTACAATTAATGGTGCAGGGAGTTTTTCCTTTTTCATCCAAGACTTTAGAGGTGCCAAAGTTAGTTGACCACTGCTGTCAGAGAGAAGAGAGAGACAGACACAACACACACACACACACACACACACACACACACACACACACACACACATTCTTTCTCTGTCTTCCTGTACAGTATAGTGATTGTTAGTTTTTGTTTAACTTTTAAAGTTAGATTGTGTAACTGAAGGCAGTGAGCCACTGTCTGACTCCATTTGTGATCGTGTCCCGAAGTTCTGCCTGAACCATTTCAATAGCAGGATCAACTAAATATATTTTTAACTTGGAAAAACAAGATCAACCAGATAAATACTGTAAAAAATGAATAAGTTACCTGTACTGGATGTGAGAGGCAAATGAGGAATGTAGATCCCCAGTATTGAGAAATGGAGCTGCCATGTTTGTTGATGGGTTCCGCCCTCCCACATGCACAGTAAGAACCAATGAGATGGCGCTCAACAAATGACTGATCTTCAAGGACACAGCCAATTGAAAGAAAATTTTAAGAATGCCATAATAACTGGTTTTCGGGTTATTACGGCATTTGAAAGGACATGTTAATGGTGTGATAAAGGGGGTCACCAGTAATTTTAAAACTTAATGTTCCTTCATACTTTTTGTTTTTTAATATTTTAACCTAAATTTTCAATATAGTCTTTTTTGATAATCTCACCTCATTAATCTGGTAAGTGACATTTTTCAAATCAAGGCCAAAAGGTGGTTTCATGGAGTGATGGAAAAATTATGTTTTGTGTTGGATTTGAAAACGTTCACCTCTCTTTTTATGAGGTAGGATCAGAAAAGGCCACGTTGAAAATTTTGGGGTCAGAATAGTGAAAAATAGCTTAGTTACGAGTGAACATTGAAAAATGTCAATGTTCATTCATAATTTGGTCATTTTGCCATATTTGTTCACCAAATTTCCAACATACTGTTTTTATGACCCCACCTTATGAACTCGGTAGGTGAAAATTTAGAAATCCTGCTCAAATGGTGATTTTATGGAGCAACTCCACAATTAGCTTTAGGGACAGATTTAAAAGTTGCTTATACCTCACATATGAGGTGAGGTCACAGAAACGCCATGTTGAACACTTGGTACAAATATATTTAAAATGACAACGTTTAGATAATAGAGCTGTTCCATTGGCACAGTGGTAGCACTACCAATCATAACACCATGACCCAGGTTTGGTAGTGAGCCTGAATCATTTGGGGCACTCTGGAGAGGGGGAAGATCAAGTGTTCCACAGGATGCTCTCCTCCTCCTCCTCTTGTGTGGGTTGGCAGCAAACTCTGTCACCTGGGTGATCATAGGGAGTGGTGTGCATACAGTAGCTAAAGGGTGCAAGATGCTTCTTGTGGAAGATGTCAGCATGCTTTGCATGCAGCAACATGCCACCCTATCCATGGAGCATTCAGGGGGAGAAAATGTGAAATCCCACTGGCTGGCAGGATGAAGTGGACAGCCTCCACAGACCCTACACCACCTACTGGGCTCAGGGTGGACTCAATCTAGCAAGGCTTTCAGATTGGGTACTGGGATACCCTTCTCCAGCTCCATCACATGTGGAAAGCTGTAGGGATGCAAGCCAGGACAAAAGTAATTCCCAGAGAAAATGGGTTGAGGGGACTGTTAGCGGAGTAAGGACCAGCTGGTGTGCAGGAAGAAAAAAGTAAAAAAAAAAAAAGAAGTTATTACTACAAGTTCAAAACACTTTGAAAACACATTGGCAGCATTTACCTTGTTTCGTCAGTTCATGGTAGTGCTTCAAGGAGGAGGATGTCTTTTTTGGTAAGAGTGGATCTGTGCTGATGGAATCTTCATAGGTAAGCGAGGGTGTGAGGTGGGGTGTGTGGAGGTGGGAGCTGAATGGGGGTTGAGGTGGGAAGTTGGGAGCTAGAGATCTATGAGGAACTGTTTTCTACTTTTCAGGTTAAAACAAAATATTCAAGGGACAGTTTTCTCATTTGCAGGGGTTCCAGCACTGGGGATTGGGCACTGCAGTGTCAGCAGAGTCTTCGGTGGCACCAGGTTTGAGCACCCTAGTGTTACCAGCTATGTGTGGGGGTGGCATGGATGGGAGGGGGGTTATTTACAGTGGTACTGGTGGTGGGCACCATGGTCCACTTCTTATTCTGGGGGGTTATCTCAGCTGGAACGGGGTAGGAATTCCAGAGTCTGTTTTTTCAAATATATATCAGCCGGTGGTATTGGACACACACCAGCTATTTTTAGTTTGTTTTTCTTAACACTTGGGTCAAGAGGGAGGGAGGTACGGAAGACACCAGAAGCAGAACTGGGCATGCACCATCCAGTAGTACAAAATTAATTTTGAGCAGTGTGAATGAAAGTGATTTTTTTCATATTGCTTTTATCAGCTGGTTGATAAAAGCAGTGAGAAGGAAATCACTTTTGATTTCCCTCAAACTGTTTTCATCAGTCAGCTACTGGAATCAATTTGAAAGAAATCACTTTCACTACTACTGTTAATGCAGAAATCGAGCTATCCTTAGGACGTTTATTTTTTTAACACGTCTCATCTAGGTTTTAAAAAAAAAATAGCACATGTTACATTTATGAGGTGGTGTGGGAAAATGGCTATGTTGAAAGTCTGGAGTCACAATACTGAAAATTAGTGAAGTTATGAATGAACGTTGAAATACTGCAGCATTCACTCATAACCTGGGCATTTACTATATTTGTGCACCAAATTTTCTGCACAGCCTTCTTATTACCCTCCTCATGAACCCATTCAGTGAAAATTTTCAAATCCCTGTTAAAACATCATTTTGTGCCACAGAAATGTCATTCTGCTACACAGGTGCAAAAAACATTTTGGCCAGGATTTGAAAACTTACAGCTGTCATGTTCATGAGGTGGTGTGAAAAAGTGGCTATGTAGAAAATTTGGGGTCAACATATTTAAAATTTCAAAAGTTATGAGAGAGCATCTACAAATTTCAACCTATGCTCATAACTTTGCCTTTTTTACATATTGTAACCCCACATTTCCAACATAGCCATCTTATGACCCCACCTCATGAACAACTGTGGTATAAATTTTCAAATCCTACCTGAAAGGTGATTTCACCAAGCAACTCTGAACTTGCCTTTCAGGCCTAATTTGAGTAATTCCACCACCACCACCACTGGTTATGAGGTGGGGTTCCTAAAAATCTACATTGGAAATTTGGGGTCAAAATAGGCAAAAATGACAAGGTTATGCATTAAAGTTAAAAACCCCATTGAAATACAATGAAGTGTACTTATAGTGCCTCAGTTTCTCATATAGCAGTCAGCAGTTTCAGCATCAAGATGTTTGTTTGATCAGAGAGTGGATCTTCACCAAGGGACAAACTCTGGTGAGAGATGGTATGTGAGGGATATGATGGCAGTGTGGGGTGAAGGGTGCTAAGTCAGAAGTCAGGTGTCAGATCAATAAGGGACTGTTTTCTTCTTTGCAGGGAAAATATGAGGGACAATTTTATTCTTTAGAGGGGACATGACATGGATATTCTGACACTGTGGATTGGGCACCCCAGTGTTGGGCTATTGTTCTAAAGCACCAGGGGTGGGCACCCTACTCCCACCACCTACAATATGAAAATGTGGTGGACAACCTGGAGGGGATCGGGTTAATACAAGTGGTATCAGGGTGGGCACCTGGTCTGATTAGAATTTAATTTTATTATACATAGGGAGGGGGTCAGGCAACCTGGGGGAGAAGTGGTACCAGAGGTGGACACTCTGGTCCACTTAACCAATATCATAGATAGATAGATAGATAGATAGATAGATAGATAGATAGATAGATAGATGATAGATACAAAGAAAGAAAAACAGAGAGAGGCAGAGAGACACAAGGAGAACAGGGGATCATCAAATCAGTGCTGTGCCTGCAGTCTCAACATGACTTCCAGCTGTAGCTGCAGAGCTCAGGAAAGTCCTGCTGCTCCCATACAGAGAATGAATTTGAATGACTCCTCTCACTAAGCTGGGCACCTTGGATTCCGGGGTGCCCAGAAAAGGCATCTCTGGCATTAAAAAAAAACAAAAAACATCAGAATCTAACTATACAGGTCCTGTTTAGCTCAGCTCATGTGTTTACTTTTTTAAAAACATAACTTTCATGCTTTTTCAATGTTTGTGAATTTAAAACAAGGAAAAAATGGTGACCAACAGGATCAGTACTTTTTTCAGCATAAGAGGCAAATTAAGAAAATAAGCAGTTGCAATATATATATATATATATTTTTTTTTTGTTACTGGTTGAACTTGAGTGTTAACTCAAAAATCATTATAATTCTAAAATGGTATAACATTTTTTCACCAAGGCTTAGAAAGACAATCTTTTGGCACAGGCCCCTTCAAGCCTGAAAATTTAATTACAAAATTACACACCATTTAGGCTGTAGGTGAGAGCAGAAAATATGCAATGTTGACTATAGTTTTTTTCTTTTTTGACACTCTGGCCCAGATATTCAGAAATGCACCAAAGGCTGGTGCAAGTCCAGCACAGCACAAATCTAATGCACCATGGTGCAACAGGAGCTGTATTCAGAGGTTGCACTGGCCACACTGCGCCAGCACAACCAGGCTGAATATGGCACAGTTGCACCATGGCACAACCTGAGATGCATCATGGTGCAAACACAGCTGAACCATGGCACAGAAAGAGATGCCCCAGTGCAACTGTGGTAGAAGAGCAGCAGAACAACAGAGGCAGGTCGGCACTGAAAGAGACCCAGGGATAGAGCCTGGGAAGCACAGTGACAGGCCAAAGGAGACCACTACCAGCAGGGTACACCAGGGCATACAGAGGCACCCAGGACCCCCCAACACAACAGTGGCACAGAGAGTAGGCAACAGAAGGTGCCAATGGCCAACAGAGGGCCACCAAGGGAACCCCCCCAGGCTGTAGGCCATGTCCCCCACACATCTACACCACAGCAGGCCACATCCAGGACCATGCAGCCAAGCCACATGCACCACACAGGCACACAAGTGGCCCACAGAGGAGGCATGGAGTGTGCCAGGAGCCATGTAGCACAGCAGACCACATGGGACAAGCAACACAGTGCCAAGCAGGGGCCCCAACCCAGTGTGTGGCCAGTACCTAACCAAAGACCATGGTCATGTGCCAGCACCATGCACACACCTGCCACACACCCCTGACAGCCACCCCATGGGTACCCCAAGGCACAGTCAATGTCTGTGGGGAGGGATACCACCACAGTGGGACACACCACAGCACACAGCAGGAAACCACAGAAGCACAATACGTGCCCCAACACATGCACACCACATGGACAGGCACTGGGCCACTGCAGCATGGCTCCTCATGCCACCTGCAAAGCAGACACTGACACAGGCAGTTAAGTCAAAATAGAGATATATTCAAAGAACTATGTACAGTAACAAGGAGTGGGAAAGGGTAGGATAGCGAGGGAAGGGGACAGGGAACAGGAACTGTACAGTGGGATGAGGGAGTGTAGGGGAGGTACAGCATGGAATACAGGGAATGCTGGGGTCCATCCTTCAGTGGCCATGGCCTGCCACCATTTGGCACCCTCTCTGACTCTGCTCATGGAGGAGCATGCGGCATACCTTCAGCACAGCCTCCGTGGTGATGGAACATATAAGAATCAGCTGCCGGAGCAGCCAGCAGTACATGGGCCTCTGTCGTCTCCTGTGGACACCTATGACAAGAGACAGGACAGCTGATCAGTGCAATGTCCCAAGGAACCATGTCCACTCACAGTGGGCAGTGGGAATACACCCCTCCAGAGGGCCTGTACTGGCCACCCACAGGGGGGGTGGGCCAACGCCTGCCAGCAATACAGCACACCACGACAGTGCACAGCAGTGGTCCCTGCTGCACAGTGGCCACCCCACTGTGCAATGGCAGTCACATGGCACAGTGCACTGGCAACACCACAGCAACATCAGTGGCAGCTGGGCACACACCAACCCCACCAACAGCTGGCAGCGTGTTCAATGGATGCGCCACAGTGGCAGGCACCACGTACAGTGTGACACACACAGCTGCCAGGGAACACAGCACAGGCAGCCATGCCTGCACCCATGCCCCCGCCACCCCCATGTACAGTGCGATGGACCATGACAGTGCCTTTCTGCCCTCTGTGGCCCCGCTGGTGCCGGAACCCATCCTGCGCCTCCTCTCTGGCCCAATGTGGCCTGCCGTCTTGCTACTGCTGCTGCTCTCCTGCGATTTTCAGGCCCTAGAAATGGAACATAGACAGGTACACATCAGTAAACATCCATAACAGCTGCCCACCACCCCCACCTCTGTGCACAGGGTGAGCCCCTACCCGACATGTCCCACACAGCTGCATCGCATTGCACACAATGGCAGTGCACCACTCTGCATGGCATGCCAGGCAGCCTAGCCAACACCACAGTACAGCACCAGGGCACACATGCAATATGGGCCTACTCACCTGGCTGTGGCACAGCCCCAAGTCTGACTCACACCTCCGGCCTCCTCAGGCGCTCTGTCCCTCCCTGCCAGGTCATCATATCGGTGGAGGCACTGTTCCTTCATCCTGGCCACCCCAGTTCGTTGCCGCAGTGTGGCAGCAATGCCCTGCCACATTGCAACTCCTGGGCTGCAGGGCACCTGGCCAAAGAGTTGTGGTGCATGGGCTGGACACAGGTGACCAGGTTCACCAGCTCCACCTGAATCCAGTTTGCTGCCCTTGGTGCCCTTTGCTGTGCCATGCTGCAAGTATTAGCCTGTGAGAAAATGGCAGCAGTAAGCACACGTGGCCATGGTATGTGTCAGATGTGTGATCCGAGGAAACATGTGCTCTGTCCACCCATCACGCAGTCTCGGAGATGCATGGCATGGGCACGGCTAGTCAGGGTCACGGGTGGGGTCACCCTGGGGCAGAGGCCACAGCAGGTGTCAGGGGTCACCCACCTCCAGGCAGTGCGCACATGCAAATAGCAGGCCTGGCACACCATGCGCCATGGCCTCCATCATGCAGTCAACACAGTGCGAATTGACAACATGATACCATTCAGCACATGTGCACTGTGGGCCTGCGCACCTGCATGATCATACATTGCACTACCACTCGCCCTGAGCAATCTCATTGCACAGAGCAAAATCACGATATTCAGACTCCACATGCAAATAAGCTCATCAGCCAATGCATGGAGATTAGCATATCATTACCATTGCACCAAAGCTCAATTGAAAGCAATATGCTATATAATCTCCACGGAACAGCACAGGCCATGGACGTGGTATTGCAGCCTTTTAGGTAAAGTTGTGCATGCTGCTGCAGCTCACTGGGAACAAAGCAACACAGCAGCTGGGAACACACTATGCTATCCATATCACAGGAAGTAACATGTTAGGCATAAAGGAAGTAGGACATGACCTACTCACAAAGCGTAAACCCCAATTCCACAAAGTTAGAACAGAGGACCTGTTACAACTACCTTGAAAAAAAGTAGCCCTATTGAGTGGTACCCACAGAAGCCACCACAAACCAGAATACAAGCACTAGTTGAAAGTGACAGAATGTGTCAACCAGCAGGGCAACCCACCAAGCGCTAAATGTAAATGCAAGGAAAGAGTAAGCATAGACAAAGAGTGCATCAAGGAGAGGTGGGAAACCATCTGTGCCTCCCAGAATGCCACCAGAAGGGAGCTTGCACAGTTTGCCACCACTCACAGTGCAGGAAGGAGATAGTGGCAGCCACCATGCACCACAGCAGGGTGGAGGGTGTGCCTGATGGTGGATTCCAGTTGGGTGGCAGCCCATCACTGCATGGTAAGTATGTCAGCTACGCACAGCTAGGGGTGTGGAGGGTGGGTACACAGCCATGCTGGCATGAGTGCAGTCAGTATGCCTGTCATGTGCAAGTGTGTGCACCCAAGCGCATGCCATGCTGCAGGACACAGGCAGTGTGGGGTGCCATATGTGGGCAATGCATCACTAGCATGCCTCTCTTTCTCTTACAGCACCAGCATGCCTCCGTGCAGCTGATGGAGTGGCGGCGGCGGTGGCAGCTGTGGCCACTGGACCAGCACTGGAGGACCAGCCTTCCACCTCCATAGGCATCCAGGGACCTGACAGGCTGCAGCTCACCACCGCTGTGCAGGGGGATGTCCTGGACCTGGGATCGGATGAGGCCCTGGATGTGTCCAACACTGATGATGACGTAAAGCTCATCCTAGACAGCATGGCCACCATTGTGGGGGAGATGTTCCTGCTGTGCACTGATGCAGGCAGCACACCCAGTGCCCTGCCAGTGGCAGAACAGCTGCCCACCACCACTGCAGGCATAGCGGTGCACAGGCAGTGGCCTGCGGTGGAGGTGGTACAGCTGCACAGGTGATGGGTGGCATGCAGCGACTGGATGGGCAACAGCAGCAGGCTGCGGATGCCACCAGGCAGCCAGACACAGGGTCCACCACCGGTGCACCTGCCATGCCCAATTCCCCTGCAGACCCCACTGTGCAGCATCCTCCAGAGAGGGGGCTGTGGAGCATGACCGGTCACCACATGGGGACCGGCGTTTCAGCCCAGGAGTCACAGAATGCTGACCGCTGACTGAGCACACCCGCTTGCTGTGGGAGTAGGTGCAGCTCGCCACTGGTGTGTGCACACTGTGCATGGATGTGTGCCAGTTAGCTGAGTAGCAGGAGAGAGGCACTGCACAGATCCTGGCGGAATGCAGTACATGCAGGAGGCCAGGAATCGATCCCGGATCGCATTACCACTGCGATCTCTGATAGCTTTCAGCTGCTGGCTGCCACAGGGTGTGGCAAGGCACAGATGAACCCCGCTTTGTGCTATGCACCCTACATGCCAAGCGTCGGGCGGCCTTACACAGTCGATGCCAGGCTCAGATAGCCGGCATCCCAGGCATGCAGGGCTGGGCTGTTTGGGCTACTTGACACCCCACATGGACATGGTCGCAGTCTGCAGTTCTCGCTTCTGGGGGCTGTTGCACACTCATGATGATGTGCAGCCTGTGGCTACTGGATCATCCCAGACGTGCCACCCCATGGCCATGGTGGCCAAGGTTCCATGCAGTGGCCCTGATGTGCGGCCCACCCCACCTGTGGTCTACAGCTGCTACACAGTGGCTACATGGGTGGTGTGTGTGTGTGTGCCTGTCGCAGGTGTGGCACCTGTGTGTCGCACCACACGCTGCCTGTGTGTGTGCTTGCCCGGCCATTGGGCCATGTGGCATGGGCATGATGACAGCAGTCCTGCACTGGTTATACCTGTGCACTAGTGCAATGCATCTGATTCACGCCACATAGCCACACCTGTGTGTGTGGGTGTGTGTGTGGGGGGGCTGTGAGGGGTGCTGTGTGTGGTTGTGTGTGGGTGAGAGCCCTGTCACCCTTACCCCTGCTTCCCACCTCAGTGAGTGCATGCCCATTGCCATGCACGCCCCTGCATGTGTGCTGTACCTGTTTATGTGGCCTGTGCATGTGTATCGCACCACCTACCTGTGTGCACCATAGTACTCCCATGCTATGATCTCCCTGTGCCATCTTGCCTGCTGGATCAGCCAGGGATCCCTCTGCCCAGGGGGTGGCTGTCCACCTCCTTCCCTCCGGCCAATTGCCTCCATTGTTCCCACTACTGTCACCCTCATCAGCCTCGCCAACCATCGCACAGTCAATGGCCATGTTGTAGAGTATGCAGCAGGCCAGAATAGGCCACAGACTTTGAGGGTCTGTACTGTAGGGCGCCACCCTGACCTGTCTGAGCAACAGAACCATGCTTTCAGCATGCCAAAGACTCACTGTGATGATGTTGCACGTGCTGACATGTGCCTCATTGTAGTGTTCCTCTGCTGGGGACGATGGGAGCTGCTAGGCGTGAGCAGCCAGGGCTGCAGTGGATAGGCACTGTTCCCCATGTGGATACTGGACATGGTTAGCCCACTGCTATGATCTGCTGTGCCCCTTGCCTGTCCCTGGCACCCACGCCAACATGCACATGCTGCCCTCTACATCCCAAGGTCTGCTCTGCCCATTGCCCCTTGCCCATGCCATACTCACCCACTAGGTGGCCCGTGGGTATATCCCCATGTTCAAATCTGTGACACAGTGCAGAGCTGTGCCAGATGAATGCATCATGTGCACTCTCAGGGTGTGTGGTGCAGGCATTGGTTATGCGCCCCGTGGCATCACACATCATCTGGAAGTTGACACTCGGGCTCCCTTTCCTATTGATATGTTCCACACCCTCAGGGCCAGGGGGCATGCGGATGCCCACATGGGTGCAGTCAATGGCCCCAAATCATGGATACGTGCTACCCTGTGGAAGTCCTGCATGGTTGCTGTACGCCCACCTGAGTGCTGGGGAACAGATGTATTCCTACACACGTGGCAGCAGACCGCTGAGGAACTCTGTGAGGAGGCAGGATGTGGCCAACTGGGTTATGCATGTGGTGTCCCCTGTTGGTCTCTGGAAGGTGCCCGTGGTGAGCAGGCATGATGGCTGTCACCTTCATCTCCATGGACATGGTGTGGCTCCGTCTGGTAGGTGCCTGCATCACTTCACTGCACAGCTCACAGAGCTGCCTTAGAATGGCCCTGTTCGGGTGGTACCGCCCATGATCTCCATGTCACTGTACTGCTCAAAGGTGATGTGGGCACGGTACCAACTGCGTGGGCGCTCGCCGATGGGCCCTTCCACAGCCACTTTGCTGTTCCTGCTGCCCTCCACACACCCTCATTACAGCTCCATCATGAAGGGCACACTATCCATGGCCTTTGCTGTCCTATATCCTCCTGGGCAGTTGGATGCTGTGGGCTGTGTGCCATGCGGACTGGCGCAAATGCTGAAAAATTGTTCTGGTCCAGCCCGCCGTCCTCCCCATGCCACAATCACCGAGGTCTGAATAATTTTTTTCTGCATGTGGCCCATCCGTCGGCGAACATCCACTGACCATAAACAACAAGTGACTGGGCTTGGCACAGACCTGCTGGACAGCACCGTGCGAAAAATTATTGTGAGCCAGCCGGCTCTTCCTTCCATGACCATCATCACCGAGGAGCAAATAGTGCGCCATGGGGAGGCCAGTCGCCAGGCACCGACCCTGCCGACCAGTAACAACAAGCGACTGGGCTTATGCGGACCACCCGGACGGCACATACAGAAAAAATGTGTTTGGACCAGCCTGCGTCCCCCACACCCACCATCACCGAGGCAGAACAATCACTCTTTTATGCATGTGGGCCAGCCAGGCCCGACACTCACGGACAATCAACAATAGTGACTGGATCTTGGCATGGATGGCAGACTGGTACACCAAAGAAAAATAGTTTGGAAGCCAGCCCGCCGTCTCACATGCCCACCATTACCGAGGCCAGAACAATTTTTTTCTGCATGGGCCAGTCAAGCCTGACCTCCACCGACCATCAACAACAAGCGACTGGAGCTTGGCACGGACCTGGCGGTGGAACACATGCAGAAAAAATTCTGTGCCAGCCCTCATCCGCCCGCCCCCACCGGAGTCCAGAGCAATTTTTTTTTTCTGCATGTGGGAAAGTCCACGGGACCGACCCTCAGGCGTAACAACAAGCGACTGGAGCTTGGCTGAACCTGCGGACTGGCACACATGAAAAATTTGTTCTGGGCCTGCCTCTTTCGATCACCCGCGCCACCATTACCGAGGCCAGAACAATTTTTTCTGCATGGCAGGCCCAGTCCGTCAGACCAACCGTCCACCGACTATCAACAGCAAGCAACTGGAGCTTGCTTGCGGACCTGCGGACTGCAATGCTGAAAAATTGTTTGGGCCAGCCGGCCTCCCATGCCCACAATCTCAAGGCCAAATAATTTTTTGCATGTGGCCCAATCCGTCAGGCGAAACTCCACTGACCATCAACAAAAATTGGCTGGGCTTGGCACACACCTGCGGACACTTTACATGCAGAATAATTTGTTGTAGGCCAGCCTGCTCTTCGCCCATGACCACCAACACCCGAGGCCAGAAAAATTTTTTTCTACATATGGCAGGCCAATACGCCGAATTCGACCCTCCACGACCAGTAACAACAAAGCGACTGGAGCTTGCGCGGACCTGGAGGATCGGCACAAATGCGAAAAAAATATGTTCTGGACCACTCTAAATCCGCCCATACCCCATCACCCGAGGCCAGAACAATTTTTTTTTCTGCATGTGGGCCAGTGTGACTCGACCCTCCACCGACCGTAACAACAAGCGACTGCAGCTTGTCACGGACCTGCCGGACTGGCACACATACAGAAAAAAAATGTGTTCTGGACCAGCCTGCAAATCACTTCCTCGACTCATCACCCGAGGCAGAAACAATTTTTCTGCATGTGGGCCAGTCGCCAGGCCTGACCTCACCATAAGCATCAACAACAAGCGCGACTGGGCTAGGCACGGACCTGGCGGACTGGAACACATGCGAAAAAAAAATTGTTATGGTCAGCCTGCGTCTGCCCCATGCCGCCATCACCGGGCCAGAACATTTTCTGCATGTGGGCGGTCCGCAGTGACCCTCCTGATCATCAACAGCAGCGACTGGGCTTGGCATGGACCTGGCGGACTGGTACACATGCAGAAAAAAATTCTGGGCAGACACCGTCCACCCCATGCAGAACAATTTTTTTCTTGTAGGCCCCACGGCCAGGCCGACATTCCACGACCATCAACAACAGTGACTGGATCTTGGCATGGACCTGGTGGACTAAGTACAAAAAAAAAAATAGTTCTGACCCGTACGTCCTTCCCATGCCAGCAACCATCACCCAAGGCCAGAACAATTTTTTTTTTCTGCATCGGCCAGTCCGCCAATCGACCTCAGCGACCATCAACAACAAGCAACAGGGCTTATGCGGACCTGGCAGACTGCCACATGCTGTTCTAATCAACTACTCATCACCCCTGACCCATCACCGGTAGAACAATTTTTTTTCTGCACCTGGGCCAATCAATAAAGCCTGACCTCCACGACCATCAACAACAGCGACGGAGCTTAGTACGGACCTGGCGGAATGGAACACATGCAGAAAAAAAAAAATTTCCTGAATCGCTCTCACGTCCGCCCAATGCCCACCATCACCGGGCCAGAACAATTTTTTTTCTGCGCGAGGCCAGTCCGCCAGGCCTGACCCTCCACTGACCATCAACAACAAGTGACTGGGCTTGGCACGGGACCTGGCGAACTGGTACACGAAAGAAAAATTGTTCTGGGCCAGACTGTACGTCCGCCCCATACCAGAACAATTTTATTTTCTACACGTATAGGTCAGTCCGCCAGGCCATGCTCAACGACCATCAACATCAAGTGATTGGGCTTGGCATCGGACCTGGCCAGGACTGGTACACTTGCAAAAAAATTTTTCTGGGCCAGCCTGCGTCCACCCTATGCCCACCATCACCGAGGACAGAACAATTTTCTTTTCTGCATGTGGGCCACTCGCCAGGCCAGACCCTCCACCGACCATCAACAACAAGCGACTGGGGCTTGGCACGGTCCTGGCAGACTGGAACACATCGGAAAAAAATGCTCTAGGCCAGCCTGCAAATCCGCCCATTCCCACCATCACCGAGGCCGAAACAATTTTTTCTGCGTAGCAGGCGCATCTGCCAGGCCGACCCTCCACGACCATCAATAACAAGCGACTGGAGCAGCACGGACATAATGAACTGGCACACATGCAGAAAAAATTATTTCTGCGACCAGCCTACTCATCCACCTTGCCCCATCACCCGAGTCCGAAAACGTTTTTTCTGCATGTGGGCAGAATCCGCCGAGCCCGACCCTCCACGAACATCAACAAGTGACTGGTGGCGCCAGCGCCTGCTGGACTGGCACACATGCAGAAAAAATAGTTCTGGGCCCAGCCTGCTCGTCGCCCATGCCCACCATCACCGAGGCCAGAACATTTTTTCTGCATATGGGCCAGTCCGTCAGGACCGATCCTCCACCGACCATCAACAGCAAGTGACTGGAGCTTGCACGGACCTGCCGGACTGGCACAAATGCTGAAAAAATTGTTCTGGGCCAGCATGCTTGTCCTCTCCATGCCCACAATCACCAGAGGCCAGAATAATTTTTTTTTCTGCATGTGGGCCAGTCCGTCAGACCCGACCCTCCACTGACCATCAACAACAAGTGACTGGAGCTTGACAAAGACCTGCTGGACTGGCACACATGCAGATTAAATTTGTTGGGAGCCAGCCTGCTCGTCCTCCCCATGACCACCATCACCCGAGGCCATAAAAATTTTTTTTTCTCTGCGCGTAGGCCAGTGCTTCAGGCTCGACCATCCTCCGACCACTAACAACAAGCGACTTCTAGAGCCTTGCAGCCTACTTGGACTGGCACTGCAGAAAAAAAATGTGCTCTACCCAGCCTACTATCCGTAAGCCCCATACCCACCATCACCGAGGCCAGGAACCTTTTTTTCTGCATGTAGGAAGTCCGCCATACCCGACCCTCCGCCAACCATCATCAACAAGTGACTGGAGCTCGGCATGGACCTGCTGACTATAGCACACATGCTGAAAAAATTGTTCACCATGCCAGACTGCCGCGTCCGCCCCATGCCAGAACAATTTTTTCAGCATGTGGGCCCAGTCCGCCAGGCCGACACTCCACGAGAGCATCATTAACAAGTGAATGAATCTTGGCATGGACCTGACGGACTGGTACACTTGCCAATAAAAATAGTTCTGGGCCAGCCTGCATGTCGCCCATCCCACCATCACCCGATGCCAGAACAATGTTTTTCTGCATGGGGGCCAGATCCGCGGGCCCGACCCTCCACCGACCATCAACAACAAGCAACTGGAGCTTGGCAGGACGCGGCAGACTGGCAAACATGCGAAAAAAAGTGTTCTGTGCCAGCCTGCTCGTCCGCCCTTACCCATCACCGGGTCAGAACAATTTTTTTTCTGCATGTGTGGGTCAGTCCGCCAGGCCTGACCCTCTGCCAGAGCCATCAACAACAAGCGGCTGGAGCTTTGCTTGCGGACCTCCGTTACTGGCACACATGCAGAAAAATTTGTTCTGGGCCAGCCTGCTTTCGTCCATGTCACACCATCACCGAGGCCAGAACATTTTTTTTTCTGCATGCGGGCCACTCCACCGAGGCCTGACCCTTAACCGACCATCAACAACAAGCTGACTGGAGCAGCACCCGGGACCTGGTGGACTGGAACACATGCAGAAAAAATTCTTCTTAGTCAGTCTGCCACGTCAGCCCAATACCCACCATCACCCGAGGCCAGAACAATTTTTTTCTGCATGTGGGGCAGTCCACCAGGCCTGACCCTCCCACTGATCATCAACAACAAGCGACTGGAGCTTGGCAGCGCGGACCTGGTGGACTGGTACACATGCAGAAAAAAATTGTTCTGGGCCAGACTACTGCGATCCGCCCCATGCCTGAACTATTTTTTTCTGCATATGGGCCCAGTCAGCTCCAGCCCCGACCTCCACCGACCATCAACATCAGAAGTGATTGGAGCTTGGCATGGACCTGGCGGACTGGTACACTGCAAAAAATAAATTTGTTCTGGGCCCAGCCTACGACGTCCGCCCCATGCCCACCATCACCCGAGGCCAGAACATTTTTTTTTTCTGCAGTGGGTAGGCCAGTCCATGAGTGAGACCCTCCACCGACCATCAACAACATGCGACTGGAGCTTAGCATGGACCTGGCAGACTGGCACACATGCAGAAAAAAATTGTTCTGTGCCAGCCTGCTCATCCGCCCCTTGCCCCATCACCCGAGTCCAGAACAATTTTTTTTCTGCATGTGGGCCAGTCCACCAGGACCGACCCTCAACCGAACATCAACAGCAAGCGACTGGTGCTTGGCACGTACCTGCCGGACTGGCACACATGCAGAAAAAATTGTTCTGGTCCAGCCTGCTCGTCCTCCCCATGCCCACCATCACCCGAGGCCAGAACAATTTTTTTTTCTGCATGTGGGCCATTACGTCAGGCCCGACCCTCCACCGACCATCTACAACAAGCGACTGGAGCTAGGCACAGACCTGCCAGACTGGCACACATGCAGAAAAATTTGTTCTGGGCCAGCCTGCTCATCGGCCCCATGCCCACCATTATCCGATGCCAGAACAATTTTTTTGTCTGCATGTGGGCCAGTCCGTCAGGCCCAACTGTCCACCGACCAGCATCAACAAGCGACTGGAGCTTGGCACAGACCTTCCGGACTGGCACATATGCAGAAAAAATTGTTCTGGGCCAGCCTACTCCTCCACCCCATGCCCACCATCATCCGAGGCCAGAACAATTTTTTTTGTGCATGGGCCAGTCAGGCGGACCCTCCACCGACCATCAACAACAAGCGACGGAGCTTAGCACGGACCACCCGGACTGCGCACATTCAGAAAAAATTTGTTCTTGGCCAACCCTCCTCGTCTGCCCCATGCCCACCATCTCCCAAGGCCAGAACATTTTTTTTTCAGCATGTGGGCCAGTCCGCCAGGCCCGACCAATAACCGACAATTAATAACAAGCGACTGGAGCTTCGCACAGACCTGGCGGACTGGTACACATGCAGAAAAAAATTGTTCTGGGTCAGCCTGCACGTCCGCCCCAAGCCCACCATCACCTGATGCCAGAACAATTTTTTTTTTCTGCATGTGGGCCAGTCCGCCAGGCCCGACCCTCCACCAACCATCAACCTGGCGACTGGAGCTTGGCACAGACCTAGCAGACTGGTACACATGCAGAAAAAAAGAATTGTTCTGGGCCAGCCTGCACACTCGCCCAATGCCAGAACAATTTCTTTTTTTTTCTCAGCATGTGGCCTAGTCCCAGGCCCCGACCTCTCCACCGACCATCAACAACAAGCGACTGGAGCTTGGCGCGAGACCTGTTGGACTGGTACACATACAGAAAAAATTCTTCTTTGCCAGCCTGCACATCGCCCCATACCCACCATCACCGAGGCCAGAACAATTTTTTTTCTGCTTGTGGCCTGATCCGCCTGGCCGACCCTCACCGACCATCAACAACAAGCGACTGGAGCTTGGCATGGACCTGCGGACTGGCACATGCATAAAAATTGTTCTGGCGAGCATGCTCGTCCGCCCATGCCCACCATCCCTGAGGTAGAACAATTTTTTCTGCATGTGGGCGGTCTATCGAGCCCGACCATACTGACCATCAACAACAAGCGACTGGAGCTTGGCACAGACCTGGCAGACTGGTACAATGCAGAAAAAATTGTTTTGGGCCAGCCTGCTGTCCATCCCCATGCCTCACCATCACCGGCCAGAACAATTTTTTCTGCATGTGGGCCGTCCGCCGAGCCCGACCCTCCACCGACCATCAACAACCAGCGAATGGAGCTTGGCGCAGACCTGGCAGACTGGTACACATGCAGAAAAAAATTGTTCTTGGCCAGGCTGCACGTCCGCCCCATGCCAGAACAATTTTTTTTTTCTGCATGTGGGCCAGTCCACCATGCCCGACCCTCCACCGACCAACAACAACAAGCGACTGGAGCTTGGCATGGACCTGTCGGACTGGTACACATGCAGAAAAAAATTGTTCTTGTCCAGCCTGTATGTCCACCCCATGCCCACTATCACCTGATGCCAGAACAATTTTTTTTCTGCATGTATGCCAGTCCACCAGGCCTGACCCTCCACCGACCATCAACAACAAGTGACGCTTGGCACGGACCTGTCAGACTGTTTCACATTCAGAAAAAAATTGATCTGGGCCAGCCTGCACGTCCGCCCCATGCCAGATCAATTTTTTTTTTTCTGCATGTTGGCCAGTCCGCCAGGCCCGACCCTCCACCGACCATCCAAAACAAGCTACTGGAGCTTGGCATGTACCTGGCAGACTGGCACACATGCAGAAAAATTTTGTTCTTGGTCAGCTTGCTCGTCTGCCCCATGCCCACCATCACCCAAGGGCAGAACAATTTGTTTTTCTTCATGTGTGCCAGTCCGCCAGGCCCTACCCTCCACCGACCATCAACAACAAGTGACTGGAGCTTGGCACAGACCTGTCGGACTGGCACACATGCAGAAAAAATTGTTCTGGGCCAGCCTGCTTGTCCAACCCATGCCCACCATCCTCCCTGGCCAGAACAATTTTTTTTTGTATTTGGGCCAGTCCGTCAGGCCCGACCCTCCACCGACCATCAACAACAAGTGACTGGAGCTTGACACAGACCTGCCGGACTGGCACACATGCAGAAAAAATTTCTTCTGTGCCAGCCTGCTCGTCCGCCCCATGCCCACCATCACCCGAGGCCAGAACAATTTTTTCTGCATGAGGCAAATCCAGCCAAACCCGACTCTCCACCACCATGAACAACAAGCGACTAGAGCTTGGCATGGACCTGCCAGACTGGCACACATGCAGAAAAAATTTGTTCTGGGCCAGCCTGCACGTCCGCACCATGCCCACCATCACCCAAGGCCAGAACAATTTTTTTTTTCTGCATGTGGGCCAGTCTGCCAAGACTGACCCTTCACCGACCATCAACAACAAGTGACTGTAGCTTGGCACGGACCTGGCAGACTAGCACACATGCAGAAAAAAATTGTTCTGGGCCAGTCTGCACGTCCGCCCCATGCCCATCATCACCCGAGGCCAGAACAATTTTTTTTCTGCATGTGGGCCAGTCCGCCAGGCCCGTCCCTTCATCGACCTTCAACAACAAGTGACTGGTGCTTGGCACAGACCTGCTGAACTGGCACACATGCAGCAAAAATTTGTTCAGGGCCTGCCTGCTCATCCGCCCCATGCCCACCATTACCCGAGGCCAGAACATTTTTTTCTGCATGTGGGCCAGTCCGCCAGGCCCAACCCTTCACCGACCATCAACAACAAGCGACTGGAGCTTGGCATGGACCTGGCGGGCTGGTACACATGCAGAAAAAAATTGTTCTGGGCCAGCCTGCACGTCCGCCCCATGCCCATCATCACCCGAGGCCAGAACAATTTATTTTTTCTGCATGTGAGCCAATCCGCCAGGCCCGACCCTCCACCGACCATCAACAACATGCGACTGGAGCTTGGCATGGACCTGGCAGACTTGTACACATTCAGAAAAAAATTGTTCTGGGCAGCCTGCACGTCCGCCCCATGCCCACCATCACCAGAGGCAAGACTGGCTGATGAACAGGCTTGCACAGAACAATTTTTGGCAGGTTGGAGCAGCATGGGTTGCCCAGATTGACAAATATGTTTAAACAAACAGCACTTCAGAACAGCAGAAATATTCAAATACAGCATATACACTTTGCTTGCCAACAATGCCTGCATGTGCCCTCCTCACCCCCATCCATCCCAAACTAGCCAGCAGTAAAACTTACCTTGGATGCAGGTTTTCACTTTGGGAACCAGGGAAAGCCTTCTGTCCTCACTCCTTCAGATGGCAGACTGCAGGCAGCAAATATCAACACAGGCAAGCAGGGAGAGCAAGCAGGGCAGCTCACTATTTATTTATTTATTTCAAAGACAAGTTCTTCCACTGGTAAGTGTGGACCTGAAGTGCAAATGCACCTCCTTTAGCTCTTGCTGCTCCTGTGGCGTTCTCGTGCTCCGGGGGTTAATTAATGCTCCTGGCTGCAGCTTCTTGTTGCTCTCTGGTCGCAGGTCACAGGTCTCGAGAAGGAGGATCGAGGGTCGCGGGTCATGGATTGGAGGTCGGAGGTCGGAGATCGCAGGTTGCAGTTCACTCTCGCCACACCAGTCTTGTTATTTAGTTCAGTGCTCAAGTCACTGGCTAGCTCCTGACAAGCAGGGTTACCTTCCTCCCCCGCTGCATTTAAGCAGCTTAGGCGGACCTGAGGGGGGGCATAAAGCAGAAAAAGCGTGCGAAACAGCGCAACTGTGCTTTAAGCACCAGGAAGCCCGTGACTGGATGTTCAAGCATTCTGCCCCTGTTATGACGTCATGGGGGGGCGGAATAGCGTTACTGGTGGGGGGGATGCAGCAAGCACTGGATGGCAGCACAATGTGGTGAAACTAAGAGCCACAGATTTCAGTGAGATGCAGAGTGAGATGCAGACCCACCAGACACTTCCAAGAGCAGGCAATATTGCGGTGGAGTCACGGAGGGAGCACATAATCGTGGAAAATGTGCTGAATTCGCGCCCACAATTTTCCAGTGCCCCTGGTTATCACCCCACCTCATGAACACTGAGCTGAGAATTTTCAAATCCCCACCGAAACATGATTCAGCACCACTGCAACATCATTCTGTGTTACAGGTGAGAAAACACACTTTGATCAGGATTTGAAAACTGACTACTGTCTTATTCATGGAGAGATGTATAGAAATTACTATGTTTAAATTATGTGGTGAAAATATTTAAAATTACAAAAGTTAGCAGCGAGCATAGCAAAATGTCAACAGACATGCACAACTTTGCCATTTTAACATATGTTGACCCCCAAATTTTCAACATAGCCTTCTTATGACCCCACCTCATGAACAAGTGTAGGGAAAATGTAGTTTCTGGCCTAAAAGGTGATTTTTGCCAACTGACTGAGAAATCACCTTTTGGACAGAATTTTCAAAATGACACCAACATTATTCATGAGGAGTGGTTTCAAGAAGGGTATGTTGAAAATTTGGTGTCATAATCTTTAAAAATGACAAGGTAATGCACCAAAGTTGAAAGCCCCATTGAAATATATTGAACCACATTTATCTTTGTTTCTCAGTTCCCTGGTAGTGTAGAAGACCCTCCCCCTCCCCTGTTCTCTGATCACCATACTGTTGTATAAAGAATAATCGTGTCGTAGTCTTGTGGTCCCTCCCCCTCTGCCAATGTCTGATCTCTGTTCCTGTATAAAAAAAATATATTTCCCTGGTAGTATAGTGATCCCTTTCCACTCCCATGATGTGTGATTGCAATCCCCATATAAAAAATATATATTTACCTGGTTGTCTAGTGGTCCCTCACTCCTCCCTGGGGTCAATCCTGGTCCCATTATTTCTTTTTAAATTTCCATGGTAGTCTAGTGGTCCCTCACTCCTCCCTGGGGTCAATCCTGGTCCCATTATTTCTTTTAAATTTCCATGGTAGTCTAGTGGTCCTCCACTCCTCCTGGGGTCAATCCTGGTCCCATTATTTCTTTTAAATTTCCATGGTAGTCTAGTGGTCCCTCACTCCTCCCTGGGGTCAATCCTGGTCCCATTATTTCTTTTTAAATTTCCATGGTAGTCTAGTGGTCCCTCACTCCTCCCTGGGGTCAATCCTGGTCCCATTATTTCTTTTTAAATTTCCATGGTAGTCTAGTGGTCCCTCACTCCTCCCTGGGGTCAATCCTGGTCCCATTATTTCTTTTAAATTTCCATGGTAGTCTAGTGGTCCCTCACTCCTCCTGGGGTCAATCCTGGTCCCATTATTTCTTTTTAAATTTCCATGGTAGTCTAGTGGTCCCTCACTCCTCCTGGGTCAATCCTGGTCCCATTATTTCTTTTAAATTTCCATGGTAGTCTAGTGGTCCCTCACTCCTCCCTGGGGTCAATCCTGGTCCCATTATTTCTTTTAAATTTCCATGGTAGTCTAGTGGTCCCTCACTCCTCCTGGGGTCAATCCTGGTCCCATTATTTCTTTTAAATTTCCATGGTAGTCTAGTGGTCCCTCACTCCTCCCTGGGGTCAATCCTGGTCCCATTATTTCTTTTAAATTTCCATGGTAGTCTAGTGGTCCCTCACTCCTCCTGGGGTCAATCTGGTCCCATTATTTCTTTTAAATTTCCATGGTAGTCTAGTGGTCCCTCACTCCTCCTAGGGTCAATCCTGGTCCCATTATTTCTTTTAAATTTCCATGGTAGTCTAGTGGTCCCTCACTCCTCCTGGGGTCAATCCTGGTCCCATTATTTCTTTTAAATTTCCATGGTAGTCTAGTGGTCCCTCACTCCTCCTGGGGTCAATCCTGGTCCCATTATTTCTTTTTAAATTTCCATGGTAGTCTAGTGGTCCCTCACTCCTCCCTGGGGTCAATCCTGGTCCCATTATTTCTTTTAAATTTCCATGGTAGTCTAGTGGTCCCTCACTCCTCCCTGGGGTCAATCCTGGTCCCATTATTTCTTTTAAATTTCCATGGTAGTCTAGTGGTCCCTCACTCCTCCCTGGGGTCAATCCTGGTCCCATTATTTCTTTTAAATTTCCATGGTAGTCTAGTGGTCCCTCACTCCTCCCTGGGTCAATCCTGGTCCCATTATTTCTTTTAAATTTCCATGGTAGTCTAGTGGTCCCTCACTCCTCCTGGGGTCAATCCTGGTCCCATTATTTCTTTTAAATTTCCATGGTAGTCTAGTGGTCCCTCACTCCTCCTGGGGTCAATCCTGGTCCCATTATTTCTTTTAAATTTCCATGGTAGTCTAGTGGTCCCTCACTCCTCCCTGGGGTCAATCCTGGTCCCATTATTTCTTTTAAATTTCCATGGTAGTCTAGTGGTCCCTCACTCCTCCCTGGGGTCAATCCTGGTCCCATTATTTCTTTTAAATTTCCATGGTAGTCTAGTGGTCCCTCACTCCTCCCTGGGGTCAATCCTGGTCCCATTATTTCTTTTAAATTTCCATGGTAGTCTAGTGGTCCCTCACTCCTCCTGGGGTCAATCCTGGTCCCATTATTTCTTTTAAATTTCCATGGTAGTCTAGTGGTCCCTCACTCCTCCTGGGGTCAATCCTGGTCCCATTATTTCTTTTAAATTTCCATGGTAGTCTAGTGGTCCCTCACTCCTCCTGGGGTCAATCCTGGTCCCATTATTTCTTTTTAAATTTCCATGGTAGTCTAGTGGTCCCTCACTCCTCCCTAGGGTCAATCCTGGTCCCATTATTTCTTTTAAATTTCCATGGTAGTCTAGTGGTCCCTCACTCCTCCCTGGGGTCAATCCTGGTCCCATTATTTCTTTTTAAATTTCCATGGTAGTCTAGTGGTCCCTCACTCCTCCCTGGGTCAATCCTGGTCCCATTATTTCTTTTAAATTTCCATGGTAGTCTAGTGGTCCCTCACTCCTCCTGGGGTCAATCCTGGTCCCATTATTTCTTTTAAATTTCCATGGTAGTCTAGTGGTCCCTCACTCCTCCCTGGGGTCAATCCTGGTCCCATTATTTCTTTTTAAATTTCCATGGTAGTCTAGTGGTCCCTCACTCCTCCTGGGGTCAATCCTGGTCCCATTATTTCTTTTAAATTTCCATGGTAGTCTAGTGGTCCCTCACTCCTCCCTGGGGTCAATCCTGGTCCCATTATTTCTTTTAAATTTCCATGGTAGTCTAGTGGTCCCTCACTCCTCCTTGGGGTCAATCCTGGTCCCATTATTTCTTTTAAATTTCCATGGTAGTCTAGTGGTCCCTCACTCCTCCTGGGGTCAATCCTGGTCCCATTATTTCTTTTTAAATTTCCATGGTAGTCTAGTGGTCCCTCACTCCTCCCTGGGGTCAATCCTGGTCCCATTATTTCTTTTTAAATTTCCATGGTAGTCTAGTGGTCCCTCACTCCTCCCTGGGGTCAATCCTGGTCCCATTATTTCTTTTTAAATTTCCATGGTAGTCTAGTGGTCCCTCACTCCTCCCTGGGGTCAATCCTGGTCCCATTATTTCTTTTTAAATTTCCATGGTAGTCTAGTGGTCCCTCACTCCTCCCTGGGGTCAATCCTGGTCCCATTATTTCTTTTTAAATTTCCATGGTAGTCTAGTGGTCCCTCACTCCTCCCTGGGGTCAATCCTGGTCCCATTATTTCTTTTTAAATTTCCATGGTAGTCTAGTGGTCCCTCACTCCTCCCTGGGGTCAATCCTGGTCCCATTATTTCTTTTTAAATTTCCATGGTAGTCTAGTGGTCCCTCACTCCTCCCTGGGGTCAATCCTGGTCCCATTATTTCTTTTTAAATTTCCATGGTAGTCTAGTGGTCCCTCACTCCTCCCTGGGGTCAATCCTGGTCCCATTATTTCTTTTAAATTTCCATGGTAGTCTAGTGGTCCCTCACTCCTCCCTGGGGTCAATCCTGGTCCCATTATTTCTTTTAAATTTCCATGGTAGTCTAGTGGTCCCTCACTCCTCCTGGGGTCAATCCTGGTCCCATTATTTCTTTTAAATTTCCATGGTAGTCTAGTGGTCCCTCACTCCTCCCTGGGGTCAATCCTGGTCCCATTATTTCTTTTTAAATTTCCATGGTAGTCTAGTGGTCCCTCACTCCTCCCTGGGGTCAATCCTGGTCCCATTATTTCTTTTTAAATTTCCATGGTAGTCTAGTGGTCCCTCACTCCTCCTGGGGTCAATCCTGGTCCCATTATTTCTTTTAAATTTCCATGGTAGTCTAGTGGTCCCTCACTCCTCCCTGGGGTCAATCCTGGTCCCATTATTTCTTTTAAATTTCCATGGTAGTCTAGTGGTCCCTCACTCCTCCTGGGGTCAATCCTGGTCCCATTATTTCTTTTTAAATTTCCATGGTAGTCTAGTGGTCCCTCACTCCTCCCTGGGGTCAATCCTGGTCCCATTATTTCTTTTTAAATTTCCATGGTAGTCTAGTGGTCCCTCCTCATCCCTGATCCCCATACCCATCCCCTGAAACATAGAAACATACACAGTGATGGCATAAGGCGAGCATACGGTCCCTCTAGTCTGCCCATAGGCCTACCCCCCCGTAACTGCCAGACAGTGTGGTGGTGCCTGTGTACCTGTCCCAAGTGTTCTTTAAATCTATTACTGTTTTGGCCCCCGCCACTACTTGAGGAAGGCTATTCCAAGCATCCACTACCCTCATGGTAAGAAAATCTTGCATGTGTTACCTTTGAATTAGCCCCACTCCAGCTTAATGCTGTACCCTCTAGTTCTTGTATGCTTTCTGACTTGGAACAGTTCCTGAACCTACACACTATTTACTCCATTTAAGAACTTGTATGTCTCAATCATGTCTCTTCTCTCCCTCTGCTGCTCCAGGAAGTACATGTTCAGGTTTTGCAGATGCTGTTTATAGTTTTTGTTCTGTTGGCCATGTATCATTTTTGTAGCTCTCCTTTGCACTGTCTCCAATCTGTTGATATCCTTTTTTAGGTGTGGTCTCCAGAACTGTACACTGTATTCCAGGTATGGCCTCACCAGAGATCTATAGAGCGGCAGGATGACCTACTTTTTTCTGCTGGTAATCCCCTTACCTATGCAGCCCGATATGCCATTCACCCATAGTGCTGCTTTCTTGCACTGTTTTGACATCTTTAGGTCATTTGTTATAATTATTCCCAGATCCCTTTCCTGTTTGGAAGATTCCAGTTGTACTCCTCCAAGATAGTAGTCTTCTCCTGGGTTGGCCCTTCCTAAGTGCATGACATTTCATTTTTTAGTGTTCAGCTTTAGTTGCCATGTTTCTGACCACTTTTCCAGAGCCTTAAGGTCAGCCTTCATCTTTTCTACCCCACCTGGAGTGTCTACCCTATTGCTTATATTTGTGTCATCTGCAAATAAGCTCACCTTCCCCTCTAGTCCCTCAGTTATGTCACTAATAAAAATATTGAATATAATTGGATCAAGTACTGATCCTTGTCGTACTCCACTATCTACTCCTCTTTCTTCTGAAAGTGAGCCATTTACAAGCACCCTCTATGTCCTTCCAGTGAGCCAGTTCCTTACCCATTTCACTACTTGCTGTCCTACTCCCATTCTGTCCAGTTTGTTGAGTAGCCTTCTGTGTGGGACCTAGTCAAAGGCTTTGCTGAAATCCAGGTATACTTTGTCTACTGCTCCTCCCTGGTCTATTATTTTAGTCTTCCAGTTAAAGAAGTTTACCAGATTGGTTTGGCATGACCTTCCTGTTGTAAAGCCATGCTGTTTTGTGTTTCACTGGAAATGAGTTTTAACTCAGTTGAGTTGCTGATTCATTATTGTTAATGAATAACATTTTTACTACTATTACTACTAATTTGTTGTTTTCTTCTAGAAAGGATATAATCCTCTCTTTGAGCAGGGTTTCCATTATTTTGCCCACAATTGAGGTTAGGCTTACTGGTCTGTACTTGTTTGCACTTTCCCAGCTTCTGCTTTTGTGCAGAGGAATAACTGTTGCCTACCTCCAGTCTCGGGGGACTTCTCCCAGCTTGAGCGATAGGTTGCGACGATCAGTCAGGAGCGCTGTCAGCTCATCCCTTAGTTCTCTTAGTAATCTAAGGTGAATTTCATCTGGTCCCATGGACTTGTTTGTATTGAGTTTATCTAGTTCCTTTAGGACTCTTTCTTTTATAATAGGACCCCAGTGTATTCTGACTCCTTCCTTGTTGTGTGCTGCATTACTTGGTCTGCATCCTTCCTCCTCCTTGGTGAATACAGAGCAGAAGTACTAAAAACAAAGTAATAGATCCCTTGTGGTCTACTAGACCTCCCACTATGTCATGCAGTCACCCACCACCCTACTCCCCCCATCCTGACTCCCAGCACAGCCCTCTTCCAAACAGATGCATATTCTGGATGCATGTACATGGATGCACTGGGGGCTTTGACTTTGTGGAGTATTTCCATGGGGCTTTCTGAGCAGAACAGTGGTAGTACACCAGACTAACAAAGAATGTTAGCTTGTTGGATTTCTTCTCAATAGTCATGACATTATGGGTTTGAGGTGTATGTTTTCAGCACACAAAGGTTATTTTCAGGACAGATAGCATGGGTGTAGCACACACCAAAAAGGGACAGCTGGGGGCCAGAGGGACGATGGGTTACTTGATGAGAGTGTTTGTTTTAACATGTTTAATGCTAAACATTAATTGTAGGCTGGGATAGATAAAGACATTGATGATGCTCTTTCTTCTTTACAGCGGCAGAGGTTTGGTGATTTGGTGCTAAAAGCAGAAGAGCAACCCAGTGCAGTCCCAGCATTTCTCTTGGAGTTAGTAAGCCATAAGCCTGGGAGCTGATCAGGAATGCAGTAGGACTGGACACAAAGGTAGCATACTAGAGGAGGGATCCATGGATTTTTGAATGTAAGGGAAGCACAGGGGTCAGAGAATGAATCTCCAATACCTGTGGAACAACTATCCTGGTATGAATTGCAGAAGAAGGAAGGTCTCACACCAGGAGAGGCGGACAGCTCACGGCAGGAATAGCTTTGTTTTCCAAGGTTAATGGCTTTGAGGACAACACAAGAGCATTTTGACTTCCAAAGATGTTAGAAGAATGGGCAAGGGGGTCACCTAATCAGGTTGATCACCATCATTCAATTAGCCCCAGCTTGCTGGAAAGGTTTGGGGTAAAAAATGGAGAAGGTATGCTCATCAAGCTCAGAAACAATTCTGTTCAGGATGGTCTTTTTTGTGGCCTTCTACAGTGTTTTCAGGGTGTCTGAGTTGGCACAACTAAACAAGTCAGCCAGGACAGTGGTAGTTTTTGCATTTCAAAGAGGTGGCCTTAACAAAGGATCCACAAAAGTAAAATGGATCGTTTGGCAGTCGGATATTGGTACAGTATAAAGGCACCATTGGAGACCATATGGGATGTGAGGGAGGAGCTACAGATAAACATAGCCCATAGGCCTGAGGGGCTGTTACTTCATCACAAAAGCTGAACTCTTTTTATTGTATTTCAGATCAGGTATGTTCTTATCAGGGCCATGAATGGGTTTGGGTTGAACTTGGTGGAGTTTAATTCCTATTCCTTTTGAATGGGGCAGCCACAAATGAAAAGGCAATAGGATTGCCAAATATTCAAATAAAACAAATGGGCAATGGAGGTCTCAGGCTTTTGAAGGATACATATTGCCACATTTGCTGTAACTTGATGTTTTATACTTGCAGCCATATACACATTCAGATATTTCCAGAAACTGTGTAATATATCTAAAGAGATTCTCCCTTGGGTCCATAGTGGTACTGCAGGCCAGCAGGGAAGTTCTCCAAAGATATCACAGAAATTTCAGGAAATATCTGACCATGTCTATGGCTGCACTAGTATGTTTATCTACAGGTGGTGTACCCCAGTTCACCCATACTGCAGTGACAATGAAGTTGGAGGTGTAAACTACAGTACCAGCAATTCACCAACATCAGCCACCCACTCCCAGAATTTGTTATCCAGCAGCAAGAGCAACCTCCATCATGGAGGGCAATGCCCCCTGCACCGCCGGATGTTGGTTGGTTTGCCCCCCCACACACACAGTTATTTCTATAACAAATTCCAGGTCACACACTGGTGGAAACTAGGAGGAACAGTGGAATAGCAACATTGCAAGATGGCAAAAAGATCTAAGTCACAGAAGAAGTGTGCAACATCATGGGAGCAATAATCAGTCAGCACATTTATGGACTATGGCATACCCCAGACCAGGTAAGTGTGGATTTCTGGTCATTCATTTATTCATCAGGCAGCCTGAAGGGCCAAGCAGATGCACAGAGGTGCTGACTTTTTCCTGGACCCATGTATGCAGGAGGTGCAAAGTATGGGGAACTGAGGAAGCTGGTGGAATCAGTTTTTGCTCTGGGTCCTGTCAGAAATCTGATGGAAAGGACCTCCTGGGATATTGATGGTCCATTTGAGGTAATGTTTTGGAGCTGGTAAAATCACTGAATTTAATTTCCAAGATAAAGGATGACCTTCATTTCTTATGGCAATGCAGGCCAGAAGTGATGATTTTATGGTCATATATAGTGCAGATGCAGAAGTGAAGGCATGTGAGGGATCCTGCAGCAATAGAGAAGGCTCAGAGGGTGGTCATTATGTCAGTGCAAACCTTTATGGGGTCAATAGGTGGCAAGATACTACAACACAATTGCATTCTGACCATGATGACATACCTTTGTGCAAGGGACAGGGTGCAGTTATCTACGATAGGCTTGGATGGGTTCATAGCAGATATACAGAGTGTTTTGGAGAACTGTTAGTGTATCCTGCTTTGGAAGGATGAGCATAGTCATTCTGTGGTGGCATGGTAGTCTTGCAGGTAAAGTACAAAGGGAGTGATAAGAGAAACCTGCCAATTGCACAGATGGGTTCCTCTTAAGGCTGGTAGGAGCCAAGGCCCCTGATGATGGGCCAGTCATTGGATGGCATTCTTGGGCTTTGGTCTGCATGTGTAGTACTCTTTGACCAGAAGAGGCACACAAAAAATGGCTGTGGAGCCACCCATATGCCTTGGAGGCCAGAGGGAGTCCCTTCTTTTTTTTTTTATTAATTTTTCTCCACAATAGGGGAGCTTGGCAGGTAGCTCCAGCTCTCCCTTGGAGGGACTCATTCTCTGGTCTCGATCACCCCACCACTAGATATGCCCCAAGGTTTCCCTGTGGATTAACTCCCCCACGGTTTGGGCCAGGGAGAGGAGCTCCAGCTGTTACTCCCCACCCCAGAGCACAATCCAGATTCAGGGCCTGCTGGCACGGTGGTACATTGGGTCATTGTGGAACCTGCTGGCTACCAGTATTTTCCATCACTTTCTCCCCAAGCCCCCATATGTGCAATGGGTGGAGATGGCTAATCTCTGTCTCTGCTCAGGCAGCTGTAGGCCCTGTACGTGGGATCCTCCCCTTCTGATGGAGCACGTGTGCTGATGCCTAGCCACTGCTGGGTGTCAGACAAACAGCACACCATACTGTCCCACCTCTCTGAAGAAGGAGAGCTGTAAATGAATGCTCAATCTTTCCTCACCCCTGCCGACCCCCGAGTGATCCGAGTTCATTCCCGCATCCAGGACACCAGCGTGGCACGAGGTGTGGCTTCCAGTGCCTCAACCCTCAGAACCACTGGGCCAGCTGGTACTGCCTTTTTTAAAAATATGGTGGGTCATCACAGTGAGGTACCCTGGAGGTACAATAAGTGGATGGTTGGGGCATACCTCTCAACCTACCTCATCACAAATCTGGGACAAGGCTTAAAACGATGAGGGACAAATGACAAAAAACAGGAACACATCTGAAAAAATAATAATATTAGTTCCAAAAGCTGTGTACAACATGCTTCTTAGAAAGAATAGCATTTTCCTAATGAGAACTAGACCGTAACACCAATGGCTGGCATTATGTCGTGATTCAAAACCCTACTCTTCAGTGACAGAAATGCCAAATTTAGGAGGGACAGAAGAAATTTCTGAGTCAAAATCAGGAACATCCCTGAAAATCAGTGACAGTTGAGAAGTATGGGTGGGAGTAGGCTAGGAACATCGATAAAGAGGTTTGCTGACAGTACTGAGCAGCGCATGTCACACTATTACTTGTGATCTAAAAATATGGCCATGACCATTTTCTCCAGAACACTGTGTATGACTCTTCTATTCAAGTAAAGTGGGTAAGGGGCTTAAAGGGTACCTAAACAAGCAGGTTTGTTTTAAATTGCAAACTCCAAAATCTAACTTCATAGTGAGGAAAAGTAAAGGCTGCTGTTCACATGTTTGCTTAAACTGCATTTATGTAAATAAAATGCAGTTTCATAGCTTTTGAAAAATGAAAACATCAGCCTTTCACTTTCAAAAAACAGCATTGCTTGCTCCCTAAAATGTCTTCCATGTGTTTTAAGTGATGACATATTGACATCATTGGAGCCAGAAGCAGAGACCCACATGGCTCCCTATAGTGCTAACTAGTTTTTCTTTCCCCCATTGTACTGAATTGTTTCACCAGAATGATCAACATCATATGTTAACACATGGATTATTTTGATCAGTACACATATTAGGCCATGGTTTAGTTAATTTTGTTTTCTTTAACTTGCTGAAAACATTTTTTAATCCAGCTTTCTTTTTGGCAAATTGCAGTACAGTATAACACTTCAAATGGTTATGTGATGCCCTGAAATTTGTAGCAAAGTACTGGTCTGGTCTAATTCGAAAGCTCATGCTTTCTTGGTAATCCACAAATAAGCTTCTCTTGTACTCTTTTTCCACATGAACTCCGTACACCAAGCCTGCCTTCTTTTGAATACTCCACCATTCATGCTCTATCCTTAGTACTTCCTGGGGCTTCATATGAGCTTGCTGTCTCATGAAGAGAATTATCACACCTTAGATTGTAATCTTGTACCTCAGAGAGTTGTGCACACCTATACCAATAAGCTTTATCAGCTGGCACTGTTAAAAAATGCCTCCCAAATAACTCGCCAGTCCACTTTCTCAGTGTTTGACTTCTGCTCCCACAGTAAACATTGAGTAGATCACCACCCTTCTGCACAGTGAAGGCAGTATGTACAGTCCCATGTTGTGTTTTTTTCCCACCTCATTAACCAACAACTAGGTCTTCCCAGAGAGCCAAGCAATAAGCATCAGGACACACTAGAAAAACTGCTGTACATACCCTCATAAGAGCTGCACTTACTATGGATAACAGTATTATTAGCACGAGAGGCATATCAATGCCTTGAGTGAATCCATCCAACTTCCAGTGTCGGTCTACTCCTTATCTTGTGATCTGCAGAAGCCCACAGAACAGTTCCCAGCAATTCTTCTCCAGTACTTTCTGTGCCCTACTCCACAATGCGAGCTGGCTGGCTACCACCCTTCTGAATCTTGAATGAGCTATACACAGCTCCCTTGATACTGTCCTAACAAACATCAGCATCCCCACCCCCCCCCCCAAGGGTAATCTCCCTACACCGAATTCATCTAATAGTTTAGATGCAGCCCTGCCACTCTTTGTCATTGCTGGCTGCTGTCATCCACAGTCAGGTAGTGATCATGCTGTTGGCAGCCCCACATCTCAGATCTCACAATGATCTGCTCAGCTTCTGGCTTCCTGACTTCCCATAACCTGAATATAGCTGTACTCTGCTGGAATGTCGTCTTCTGTCACTCTCTGGCATTCATTCTTCTCACCGGCTCCCCCTACCAAAAATTGGTGCACTCACTACCCTTCTGCATCATGAATTCAGTTAGTACAGTCTCCTGTGTTATTTTTACATAATAATAAACATGATCTTCTGGAAAGCCAGACTGATAGCAGCAGGGCACAAGGGGAAACATAGGCTTTCCTATTCATATGAGATCTAAGACACCTATGATTAGGCACTATTAAATGACATGCATAATGATGTGCACACCCATCATTTAATGGTACGTAATCAAAGGTAGCCTAGATCTTTTAAGGATAGGAAAGCCTATCTTTCACCTTGTTTCCTGCTGCTATCAGTCTGACTTACTGGAAAGTTTTGTTTATTTTTGATATGTCAAAAAACCTGGAGACTGTATTACCTGCATTCATGATGCAGAAGGGTGATGAGCTCATCAGTTTTTGGTGTGGGGAGAAGAAGTGAAGAATGAATACCAAAGGGGGACTGAGAAGGTCACTCCTGCAAGATACTGCTATATTCTGGGAAGGGGGAAGACAGAAGGGGAGAAATATGGGCAGATCACTGTGAGATGTAAGATATAGGATGTCAGCACTATGATCACTACCTGACCCCATTGTTCTGGCCAGCATTCCCCTTCCCTTTAAACCAGTCCATGCAATTGTCCAAGGCTGTGTGTGGGTATTAATGTGTGAAATGGCTACCACTACCCATTCAGTCACTTCACTACCAGTCTAGCATTGCTTGTAAAGTACTTTGGGATACAATGTGTGTGAAAAGCATTATATAAATGCTTATTTTTATCATTATTTCCCATGGAAAAAGATGACAAGCATATTTTTGATTTCCAAGAAAGTATGAACTCTTGCATTGGACTACTCAAGAATTTTGCTACAAACAAGTGGTGGATTGGGGGTGGGGTGAAGCGTGCGGCTGCACCCTCCTAGCCCCATAGTAACATATTTGCTTGCTGCTGATGCATTTTGCTTTGCTGAAGAAGTCTGATTTATTGATTTTACAAATGTTTACATTCAAACCATGGATTACTTTTGTAGGTTTTGTCAAAAACGTACTAAAAAAGAATAATAGCAGACAATATAAGGGTTTAATGCAAATGTTAAAAAATGCATATCAAGTATGAACACCATCCCAGTACCACCCATTGTAACATTGTGGGTCAACCATAACCACTAGACCACAAGTTTATTTAAGATTTGTACTGCACTGTGGTTTGCCAAAAAGAAAGTCGTTGGATTAAAACACAATTTCGACATGTTAAAGTAAGTAAAATGAACAGAACCATAACCTAACATGTGTATTGATCCAAATAATGCATATGGTGTTGATCATTTTGGTGAAACAATTCTAAACAAAGGGAAAAAAAACTGGTTAGCACTATAGAGAGCCTTATAGCTCTCTGACTCTGGCACCAATGATGCCATCACTGAACACATTTGGTGGCCATTTTAGGAAGCAGGGAAGGCAGGTTATTTGAAATTGGAAGGCTGATTTTACATTTTTCAAGTGCTTTGGAACCGCTTTTAGGTAAATTATATGAATGTAGTTTAAGCATTAATATATTCAGCAGCTTTTACTTTAGTCCCCTATGAAGTCAGATTTTTGAATATGCTGTTGTCAAAATGTTGTTTAGGTACACAATAGACAGCAGGCAAAGAGGGCCTCACGTAGCCTTTAAGAAATTGTCTTGGCATCTTTCCCCCTTGCCAGGCTGAAGTGAGGATGTGGGTAGACAGGAGAAAAGAAAAGGGGAAGGTAGCAAAGGAAGCATGTCTGCCCAAGGGTGGAGAAGAATTGAGATGGGGAGGAGCAAAAAGGTTATAAAATCGGGTTGGGAAGCTGAAGCCCAGCCTCTTTGTTCCTCCCTCCAATGAAATTCCCAGCCACCAACCCTGACATCAGAGGTTAGAGGGTTGAGGATAGATAGGCAGCCTGTTATCCCAATAAAGAGGATTATTTTAGGGGGCTGAGGAGGAATTTTCCTGTTTTTTTTCCCATGAGGTTTTCTGTGTTTTTTGCATCTTCTAACACGACAGTGTTGGAGATGTAGAGTAGAATGTCACAGTCATGTAAGTGTGACTACATGGTAGTCTCGCACGTGTAATATAAAGGGATAATGGTGGAACCTGCCACTGATTTAGATGGCTTCATCTTGAGGTTGGCAGGAGACGAGGCCACCAGTGATGGGGAGTCCAATGGGCCAGTCAGGGGATAGCATCCTTGGGTTTTGGCCTGTGTGTGTAGCTCCCCTGATTGGGGACCACTCTTTTGCCTCATAGGTTAAGTCCATCCAGAGGCAGTGTACCTTATAAAAAGATGGCAGCACCACACAACATGGTCCACTGGGGGTATGTGAATGAACTGGAGGTAGATTAGGGTTGTTGATCTAGAGGCTTGGTGGCACTACCAAGCTGCACACCACACTATTACTTTTTATGATTTATAAACACATGGTTATAGTCATTTTCTCCAAAACAGTTTGTATGTCTCTTCTGTTCAGATGATAAGTCACATATTTAGATAATAGACTGCAGGCAAAGTGGGCCTCTTAAAGCCTGCAAGGTATTGTCTGGTGCATGTGAGGCAGGGGTAGGCAGAGGGAAGGTAGCAAAGGAAGCAGGTCTGCTCAAGAGTGGGGAAGAGTTTGGCTGGAGGGGAGGAGCAAAGAGGTTATAATAGGGGCTTGGAGTTGAAGCTTCAACTTTTTGCTCCTCACTCTGGTGAAATTCCAAGGTGTCCATCCTGGTAACAAGGGACAGAGGGCTGAGGACAGGTAGAAAGCCATAACATAATTCTTAGCCTTGACACCAAGAAAAGTGCAGGGGATGATGGCCTTAAATCATTTTTCTTGCGGTTAGGCTTTGCCCAGCTGACAGCTCCCATCCTTCACATCTTCAACCTCTCTATTACCACAGCCACTGTTCCATCCTGCTGGAAATCTGCCTATGTTCTTCCCCTCTTCAAATCAGGAGATCCTTGTGACTTAAACAACTACTGACCTCTCTCCATCTTGCCTGTTCTCTCCAAAGCATTGGAAAAAACGTATCTACAACTAACTAAAAAGTCACCTTGAAACACACTCACTCCTAAACTCGGCCCAGTCTGGCTTCAGGTTGAAACACAGTACCATCTCAGCCTTGGCTAAAGTCTCTAATGACTGAATCCTTGCTACGGACACCAAGAAGGTTACTGGTGCAGTCTTTCTAGACATCAGTAAGGCCATTGACACTGTAGACCATCACCTCCTAATCACCTGTCTTGCCTACATTGGTGCCACTCCACTTACTTTACAGTGGTTTAGCAGTTATCTCTCTGGAAGGATACAAAAAGTCAAAGCTGATGGCCTACTATCTGCCCCCCTTCCAATTGCCAGAAGAGTCCCCCAAGGCTCCATTTTAGGACCAATCCTTTTTTCCCCTGTATATCAGCAACCTTGACTCCCACATAAAGAACTCTAGCATACATTTCTTTGCGGATGATACAGTGTTGCACGCATCAGGCTCGTCCTTATCTGAAGTCAAGGAAGCAATGCAAGCTGATTTTATCTAGTTAGAAAGCAACCTTATCAATGCCAAGCTTCTCTTAAATGCCAAAAAAACCAAGGCAATGATTTTCTTGAGACTTGCCTCGCCTGGTGCCCTACCTGCCCCACCTAAAAACTTCATAGTTACCTCCCTAGGTGAACCCTTGAAAGTCGTATATAAATTTAAATATCTAGGTATGTGGATAGGCAACAAGCTTTCTTTCAGTGACCACATAGAGGATCTATTGAAGAGACTTAAAACATGCTTGGGTTTTTTCTTTAGAAATACAACCCTCTTTTTTCTCATGACCCGCAAATGACTTGTCCAAGCAACATTCCTTCCCCTGCTTTACTACGGAGATCTTATTTTTATCTCCTCCCCAAACTTGAGCCTATCTAAACTGGATGTACTCTACCACCATGCTCTTTGCTTCATTACTAGCTCTGTGTACAGGACCCACCACTGTGATCTTATGCAGTTGGGTGGACCTCTTTTGCCTCCAGACGCCTCCTGCATGCTGGTATTTGGACCCTCAAGTTACTACTCCACAAACTGCCTGACTACTTAATATCTCTCATACACATCTCACTTAGTGCCTACTCCCTAAGGAAATCTGACCTTATCCTACTACATGTTCCCAGGACTCATACTACAACTGGCCAATGAGCTGTCTCATGTGCCCTTCCCAACATTTGGAACCAACTACAAGCCATGCTGAAGCTAACCAACATTGTATCAATTAACTCCTACAAAACACTAGCTGTCTCTAAAACAAAAGATGTATGTAGTTGCTACTAGCCCCCCAACTCTAAGCCAATTACCTATGTACCAACTGGGCCTCTACTCATTAAGCTGAAATGTACTGCATAATTTGGCACAAGGATAAAGCTGGACTGTATTGCATAAATAGCACAAGGATTTCTATTTTGTATACCTCTTGTATTATATATATTTATTATTTGTTGTTCTATATTAAATTTTTCCTGTCAATGTAATAGCGAACTGTATGTGCATGTGCCTCAGGACCTCCTTGTGAATGAGCTTGCTCAACGGAGTCTTTCTTGCAATAAACTTAACTGAACAGGGGGATTGAATTAGGGGTCAGGGAGGAATTTTCCTGCTTCTTTTTCATGAGGTTTGCTAGGTTTTTTGCCTCCTTTCACAGGATAGTGTTAGGGATGTAGAGTAGAATGTCATAGTCATTAAGTGTGGCAGCATAGTAGTCTCACAGGCAGAGTCCAAAGGGGGTAATGTGGGAACCTGTCATTGATATGAGTGACTTCCTCTTGAGGCTAGCAGGAGGTGAGGCCTCAATGATGGGAAGACTGATGGACCAATCAGGGGACAGCATTCCTGGGTTTTGGCCTGCATATGCAGCAACCCCTCATGAAGGAGGGGCACATTTCTCTGGAGCCACCCTTTATGCCTTGGAGGCCGTGGTCTATTCAGGGCCACTGCCCTTTTAAAATGATAGCAGATCCAGTTGGTTGGGTCCACTGGTGAAAAGTGGACTGACCAGGGTTAGATTATGACTGCCAATACAGAGGCTTGCTGACACCAATGAGTTGCACGTGTCATGTTAATATTTGTTATGATTTATAAATAAACAGATGGCTGTGGCCATTTGCTCCAAAACATTTTGCATGTCTCTTCTGTTCAAATAAAGGGGACAAGGGGCCTAATCAGAGAATAACTATTTCTAATTCAATCTTTTTGGTTTCTAAGTATATCTGTAGGTCTAGCCAGCAGGAGCAAATGTTTGGTTTGAGCTTTTCATTTCATCAAACTGTACACAGCAATTCAAAAAACACACAAATTACTTCAGATCATGAATGCTGTAGTTAGTATAGTCTGGCTGCTTCCCTAAAGAAAAACCCACTCAATTATCCCTCAGTTTTTTGCCAAACTGTGAATGTCACGTTTATAAGTACTCATTGCGTAAGGGGAGACAATTGAAATCACAGCTTTCCTGACATAAATGTAACACTAAACCAGCACTTACTAAATCTGTGGTCATAGACACATCTATGTCACATGGGACAGGAGGTAGTGTAGAAAATGAAAAAGATGAATAAAAGCAGGGAACTCCCCCTGGGTGGTTGTAGCTAGGATGTGTAGAAAGATAGAAAGTGACAACAGAAGGGGACCACAAGATCCATCTAGTCTACCCAAAACATTTAATAGGATACAACCTGCTCCCCCCAGCCCTTCTGGAAAATGATACCTTTGTGCCTATCCCATGCATTTATTAACTCCCTTACTGTTTTGGTACCCACCACCTCCCTAGGCAGGCTATTCCATGGGTCAACCACCCTCTTGGCAAAGAAGAACTTTCTAACATTGCTCCTGAACCTCCCTCCTTCAGTCTCATATCATGCTCTCTAGTTTTGCAATTTTCCTTCACCTGAAACATCTCCTGTTTGCTAACCTTATTTATACTCCTAATATACTTAAAGTTCTCCTCTCTCCCTCCTCTGTTCCAGGGAGTACATGTTGAGCTCCCTCAGCTTGTCCTCATATGCCATCTGGTGCAGCCTCTGGACCATTTTCTTTGCTTCCTTCACACTGTCTCAGTTCTGTCAATATATCTTTTGAGGTGCAACCTTCAGAACTGTACGCAACACTCCATATGGGAGTGCACAAGTGTCCTGTAGAGTGTCAGCACCTCCTCCTTTCAGCGACTCATGATTCCTCACCCATTGTAACCCAGCATGCCACTTGTTTTCAGCGTTGCCTTTTCACACTGATTCTCCACCGTCAAGTCTTCTGATATTATGACCGCCCCCGGTCATGTTTCTAGATGGAGGAAGCTATCTTCTCCCCCAACAGGTAGTAGTCCTTTTTGGTATTACCTCTGCCCAAGTGCATGACTGTGCACTTTTTGGCATTGAATTTCAACTGCTAAATCTCTGATCACTCCACCAGTTTCATTAATCCTGATTTCATACTCATTACTCCCTGAGAGGAGTCCACTCTGTTGCATATCTTTATGTCATCCACAAATACACAATTTTCCCTCCAGTCCATTTACGATCTTGGATATGAATACATTAAACAGCAGCAGCCCCAGCACTGACTCCTGTGGTACACTGCTTGTCACCTCCCTCTCAGCTGATACTGCACCATTTACCTGGACCCTTTGAGTTCTAACTCTCAGCCAAATTCTCACCCACCCAACTACTTCCCTACCCACCCACATGTGGTCCAGCTTCATTACCAGCCTTCCGTGTGGAACAGAGTCGAAGGCCTTACTAAAGTCTAGGTAGATCACACCCCCGTCACTCACTGATCCACTACCCTTGTAACTGAGTCAAAGAAGTCAACCAGGTTTGTTTAGCAAGACCTACCTGCCATGACTCCATGCTGCTTTTGGTCATGTTGTCCACTGGTTTCCAGATATACTATCACCCTATGTTTGAACAGTGTCTCCATACAGTTTCCCACCACTGATGTGAGGGTCATTGGATGGTAGTTGCTAGTAGAGATGCAGCGAATTTAAAGTGCAGCTGGCAAAGTACAACCAAAGGGGGACTTTGTGTTGCCACTCCATTCACGAGTAGAGGAATGCAAAGTGCTCGCTTCGCCTTGTCATTACCACTTCACATTGGGCTGAATGACAATGCGAAGTAAGGCAAAGTCATTGTTTTTAATGGACTTCACGTTGCTCATTAGGATTCTAAGTGATCCACTTGGTGTTTCATATTGGGCAGCCCCCCACACATCACATGGCTTACAGTACTGTAAGTCACATGCTCTTTAGCTAGGCAGGAAGAAAGTGAGTCATACAGGCAGACACTTTTACTTTCTCCTGTGCAGACGGAGAAAAAGTAGTGTGTTTTGTGACTGATAATACTTTTAGATCAGAGTGAGGAGGAGATTTAAACTTTGATTTAGACCCAACAGCTTTTTTTTGTCTTTTCTGTACTCTTTTTTACTTAATTTGTTCTTTCTATAACTTTTATTTTTCTTACCTTTATAAGTAGTTAGTTATTTGTCTGTGTGACTGTGTGTTTGTGTGTTCTGTGACAATGTGAGTAGTAATTGCTCGGACTGAGGGAGCTCAGTAGGAGACATGGACCAGGGTGAGGGAATATCTGGGACGGGGCAGCTCTGGGAGAGCATGGTAGTGGTCAGCATCGTACAGTATGCATGTGTGGATGACATGGGCACCCATTCCTGTTGGACTGCTCAAAATCTGTGAGTTCCCCCTGAAGCAGGACCAGCACCACCTCCTGTCCTGACTCTGAGGCAGTTGAACCACCACCACCACCACCACCAAGCCCAGCACCAGGTCCTCTGGAGCAGGATGTGCCTGTTCCCCTGGGCCCAGGTGTGGATCACATCCCTGTTTAGCACCGTGACCAGCAGGATTACAATACATCCAAGTAACTATTAAAAAAATGTATGTTGTGATTCATGATATGATCATAAATCATGATTTGTGACTGCATTTGTGACCGTGATGATGAAGAAAAGTGAACGCCTATGGCTGTACTTCCTCTGGCCCCGATGAGCTGTAGCTTAAAACTCCCAGACTTAAAATCATGTTATCAATGAGTACAATGGTGGGGTGGTGAAGCCTGGAGAGATACTACGAAACAGACTTACAATACATCCAAGTAACTAGAAAAAAAATTAATGTGATTCATAACATGAATGGTTGTGAATTGTGATTTGTGACTACATTTGTGACTGTGATGATGAAGAACGTGATTTGTATTACGAATGACTTGTGATGATGGTCCTGACTTAAAAACGCATATTATTGCATATAATGTTCATGCAGAATTAAGAACCACACCTGTCCAGTACCCTGAAGGGAAGCCAAAGAAACAACTGTGACTTAAGTTACGGATGGAGACCGGGCCCTAAAGAGATGCAAATGCACAGACATATTAAGATTGCGCTGTGCACTGAAGAGATGCAGACACAAAGGCACATCAGTGCTCACCATCAGAAATTCAAATCTGGAAAAGAATACCTTTACCAGTTGTGGTGGGCCATGTGGGTGGGGGGTAGTGTACTGTACTGCTGCAGTAACAGTCACTGGTACTAATACCAGTAAAGATACCACAAAGAAGTATAAAAATCACACAGCTGCAGTGGATAGCAGCTTCACATTGCTGAAAGTATTATGTGGCACAATAAAAGGTATCTGATTTGATGACACGTGTCACACACATATTCACACACACACTAAGTAATGCATAGCAAATTGAAAACTTCAGTAGTATAACCACATATTTTAAACAAACTAAAATTATGCACTGCTGCACCACAACAATCAGCAAAAAAATGGCAAGAAATATTGAAAATATTACTGTGTGTACATTAACACAGTTAAACAAGAAAAATATCACCAGAACAGAATGCACTGTCTTTTTCTCCAAGTTAATCTACCTACACCACAAATACACCCCTCCCCAAAACACACTTCCACTGTCTCTCAGTACACAGACTTAATGTTGTACATTAACATTCAAAATCCATACACAAATAATAAACGCTCAATGATATGAGCACAGGAGGGTTTCCTATGATCGATGAACTAGAGTTACAGCAAATAAATGACTCAAAAAGGCTTTTTTAACAGCATTTTGAAGGTTTGAATTGCAGAGAGCTCTCAGAGCAGATTGTTTCCTACAGCTTCCTACACACACTACCCAAAACTGAGGCTGTGCAAAACAATCTAGAGCCCATGTGACCTGAAATCCCATGAAACACTGCAAAATTCGCATTTGGAGCTGAAAAGCAAGGTGAAGTAAGGCTAAGTACATTGTTTTCAATGTACTTCATTTAAAATGTGGAGTAGTGGTTTGGGAAGACTGTAGCATAAGCAGTTATAGTTTTAGTGGACTTCACGTTATCCACTTGTAATGCAAAGTACTCAGCTTCGCGTTGTGGAGCACTCCACGAATTCCCCTTCACTCCATGGATCACTTCGCAGAGCGAATTGGGGCCACTTCACCCACCACTAGTTGACAGCCTCCTCTCTGCTCCCTGATTTGTGAAGTGGGACCACTGTTGTCCTTCTCCAGTCTTCTGGTACTGTCCCACTCTCCAGAGAGGTTTTTCTCTTTTCCCTTATATACCTAAAGAAGGTTTTGTCTCCCCCTTTACCCCTTGCCTTGTGCTATCCTCAGTTCACTCTGAGCTTTGGCCTTCCTTATTGCTTTCCCTGCTTCCCTCTGTACTTCCTTACAAGTGTCCTTATCTTCTTCTTTCTTTGACACTTTGAATTTCTTGCACACCTTCTTTTTTTCCCTTACTATAGTTTCTACCTTCTTGGAGAACCAGAGGAGTTTCCTTTTTCTTATTTGTGTTACTTACTATCCTGGTGCATTAATCAGTTACCTATGTGATAGCTCCCTTGAGGCCCTCCCACATTCCTTTCACTCCTTTCCCTTCTCTGTGTCTAATACACTGTGCTATTCTGGCTCTCAGTTTCTGGAAGTCTGCCTTCCTGAAATCTAAAACACTGACCATGTAGTGACTAGTGTCCTTGATTGTGTTCACATTGAGCTCCACCATACAGTGGTCACTGTTGCCTACATGACACCCTCCATCAACCTCTTTTACCCTGTCACTGTTAGTTAAAACCAAGTCTAGGAGAGCTTCACTTTTGGTTAGAATATTGACCAGCTGCCTCAGCCTTGCCCCCTGCAGGGCCATTACAAAGTCTCTGATTTCTGCTGATGATGTTGCAGAAGAACTCTAGTTTATGTCTGGTAAATTGAAATCCCCTACTATGCTGGTCTGTCAGCACAGCAGATGGATTTCTGCTTGCGACGCCAGTGACCCGGGTTTGGGAATGGACCCGGGATGCTGGAGGGCTGGCCGGGGAGAGAAGGCTTGAGAGTCCGATGACTGCTCGCTTTCTCTTAAGGGGAGGGTGGGGAGGTGACCCTGCACTTGCTGACTCCTGGTGGAGGCCAGGGATATGGCAATGTGCTGAGTCCCCACTGACTAAAGGGGGCATAGTGAACATCTGTTTATGACCTGAAAATAAGAAAAAGAGCTCTGTGGTCGACCGCATGACGGTTGCTGGCTCCCGCTGTCACAAGATCCTGGGCAGTCCAAAAACCACCTCGGCAGCACCTGGGCCAAGAAAGAGTGCACTGCCCTGTTCCTACCAGAGCGTTCTCCCTCAGAAGAGAGGGAGCCATCCAGTGATGGGTTATGCCGGGTTACCCAGGGGGCCTGTGATGTGAGGTCATGGTGGCTGCAATCAGGGTAGGGTGGCAGCGAGAGGCATAGGTGGCTCAAAGGAGAGGCCAGCCCAGAACCGGAGGAAAAAAAAAGAAATCTTCTACTATTATTGAGTCACCTCTATCAGTCATTTTGTGAGTTGTCTCTATTATTTATTTGTCCCCAATTTCCCCTTGCAATGGTGGCCTGTAGATAACACCTAACCTAATGGCTTCCCCTTTCCCTGTCTTGGGTGTTACCCAGAGAGCTTCAGTCTCACTAGAGATCCCCTGAATCTCTGTTGTTTTAATTTCCTCTGGAACATACAAAGTCACCCCTCTCCCCTTTATTCCCATCCTGTCTCTTCTTACAGGTTGTACCCTGGGATAGTCATGACCCATCCATGGCTATCTGTGAACCAGGTTTCTGTCACAGCCACTAAGTCTAGTTCACCCTTGGCCATGGAGGCCATGAGGTCAGTGATTTTGTTAGCCAGGCTCCTGACTTTTGTTACCATTGTCCTCCACATTCTGCCCTCATTCTTAGCATAGTTGAGTTTCCCCTCATTTTTACCCCATTTATTTGATTCTGTATGGAGCACTCTGGTTTTTGACATGTTTAATTTTTCCTATTTTGCAAAGCATTTACCTTTTTCGGAGTAGTTATCCTCTTGTGTGTCTTTTTCAAGGGGTAGTGACCTTCTTACTCATAGCCTTGGTAAGTGTCATCACCACCTCCCCTGCCTCTAGTTTAAATGGCCTGTGTACACATAAAATTTTTGACCAAGTGCCCTCGCCTCTTCCTTTGTCAGGTGGAGGCCATCATACCAAAAGAAGCCTCTCTCCTAGAAGCACTACCAGTTTCCAATGAAAAGGTGGCTGTTCTCCATGCACCATTCACTTAGATATGAGTTGAATTCATTTATTTTCATCTGTCTGACTCTCTTGGTGTTTCCTCCTCTTTCCCAGAACAGTAGCACTTCTGAGAATGCTAGTGTAGATGAAAGAGACGATATACTGTTTGCAAGTTGAGATACAGGAATTTTCACCTTTGTAACTGTTTGATTGTACAGATCATTAGCTCCTAGGTGAACTTCAACATGTTTGATGCCTTTTTCCCTTTGCACAATCTGTTAGATGTGGTTTGAGTCCTGTTGCACCTGGGAGACACTAACTAAGAACCCTGGGACTGCCATTTGAATTCAGGTGGGGTTCCACTCTGCGGATCATGGAATCCCCCACTATGATAAGTTTTGATTCGGTCGTGATGGAGCTGTCCCCTGCCTTTTTGTTTATGTTTGACCCCACATGACATTTGCCTATAATACTGCTATGCTCATTGACTGGTTCTGCCACCAGTGGCGAGTATCTGTTTTTTGTAAGCAAGTTATTGTGGGCACAGGCATTTGCTTAATAGTCCTTGCCACACGGCCTCACTTCCCCATTCATACCACCTGCCAGCTCCCTCATCCTGTATCTTGCCTAGGACAGGTGTTGACAACAGGGTACTGGTGGATTGGAGGAGGGATGTGCGGGTGCCTGCAGCCTTGCAATTTATCCTGTAGGTCATTAGTTGTAGTCTGCCCTTCCCTGAGCTGGGCCCTTAGGTCAGCTATCACCCAGCATGTTGGGCACTACCTGAAGCCTTTGCAAGAGTGCCCTGCCAAAAGGCACATCACGTTCTCGACAACTGACAATGTTCATGGTTGCTAGCACAAATGCCTTCTTTTATTGGTAGTTAAGTCCCTTGGGAATTTGTGCTATGCTGTAGACCTACACACTTGTAGGTGTGTGAATTCAGATAAAAGTTGGATAGAGATTTTTTTGTAACTGTCCTACAGTCTGTCAGTTATGCTACTTCCTGTGCTTGGCAGGAAGTCAGATGCTGGCATGCAGTCAATAAAAAGAGATGTGCATGAGGTTGGAGGGGTTTGGGGTTGGGAGGGTTTCTCTGTTGCCTCCCCTGTATTGGAAGGAAGCAATCAGGTGAGATTTAGTATCACAGTTCTACAAAACAAAAATGCAGCCTGTCAGTTTTTTACGCTTCTAAATGCAGCCTATGCAGTCTCAGCCCAACAGCCAGCAGAAGCCCCTGCCATATGCTTAGGTGTGTAACCCAAGGTCGTGTCAGAGAGACAGAGGAACAGCAATCGTTGTTAGGTTGCTGGCCCTGGTGCAGTTCAAATCAGTTCCCCTGATTCTGCAGCAAGCGAATGGATCATGGCGGTACTTTCAAACCGCAGCTTCAGGTGCTGTGGAGGAGTGGAGCCCTTGACTGCATAGTGAGGGACCAAACTCAGCAGCAATTTCCCCCTTTCAGACACAAACCACCAACCTGCTGTAGGTCTGTTGTGTCTGCTCCTATTTAGTTCTGAGCCCTTTTTAAATATCTTGCCCCTTTATTGCAGTCAGCACCTTTACTACATAGTCCCCAATTGGTTTCTGCACATTGATGTCACTGAGGGGAGGAGAATCTGATTCTCCCTAAACAGTGTTTAAGTACTCCATTGCCTCCCCTGTATCAGATGGAAATAATCACTGCACTGTATAACTAACAAATTGTTGTAATGTGTAATATTACATATTATTTAGCAAACAGATTTATTAGATAGGAATGATTAATTGTTTCACTGTTTGATAAAATACATGTAACTAATATGTGTTGAAAAAATTGGTATGAATATATATGAAGGCATTGTTGTAATAAAACTGCTATAATGGGCTAATCCTGAGAGAAGTCACTGTTCGTAAATGGGCAGTAAGGGAGGGCAAGGAGGAGGACTCCAAGGACAAAATGCAGTGACGTGAAGTGAATTGCTCAATGTCACAAAGTGTGTAAGTGAATACAGTGAAATTCCAACATTGATCTCTTGCTGTAGTTAAAAGTTCTGTGAACTCTGGACCACACTGCCTTTCCTGTGACAATCTCTGCAGCTGTACAAATACTTACCAAATGTTTTGGACAGGTGGAAACTTTTTTCTAGTTCTTCAGTTCCAGCTAGTTGAACATGCCCTTGTTCACTAAAAAAGAATTAATGGAATTAAAAGTCATGCAATTTATAAATAGTTGTGAAACTATGAGCTGAATGGCTGATAATATAGAGAATAATATATGGGGTGGTGTGTTTAACAAGATTTTACACACACCCGAGTTGTGGGATGCTACCGGGGGTTTATAAAAAGCATCCCACGACGAGGGTGTGTGTAAAATCGACTTTTACACACACCACCCCATATTTTATTTTTTATAATTGCTGGCTTGCATTTTTTCACTTCAGCAATTATAGAAAATAAGCAAATAGACTGTTTTTCAGGCAGCCATGGACCAGTCAGGATTTTGCATTCCCTGTAGTCTGCCACCGTAACAGTGTCTCACTCGGTCGGGGAAAAAAATATTTTGTTGTATTTGTCGTAGTTTTTTATTTTCGTGGTTTAATCTTACTACTGAGCGCTTCTGTGGCAGCCTTCCGGGTTGAAGAGGTTTGAGATCTGCTACGGCAGCGCATGTATGTGGACAGGGGAACTCCTATGGTGGTAATGTTTCCCTTTTGTTTTCGATCCTGGATATTCTTTTTTTTTTTTTCAATAAAAAAGGAAATTAAGTTACCGCTGACAGCGAGGCGAGGGGCACTGAGGTACTATGGAGCTCTACAGTTAAGAAAGACCAGTGACTGTCGCATGCATGGTGATAGGGAAATCCGGCGCGTGTTTGCCATTATAACTGGCTTTCTCTATGAAAAAAAATGGAAGCCAGTAATTATAATACATTTGACTGTTGAAGTGAGGTAAGGCAATGTATGTTTCCAGCACAAAATTCACCACAATAAGTAGGTAGAAGCCAGCTCACTAATAAAAATAAAGTCCCTCTTTTAAGGTAGAATTCAAATTCAAAACATAATTGATACCTTTCTCATAAAATTTTAGCAGCTTTTCTGTATTGTCATGATAATGGAAATAAATGCTGTATTTTTTACATGTTGCTATAAATCAGCTTATATAATTCCAATTCAGAGACAGAATGGCAGACAGTTTTTTTGTTTTGTTTTATTTTGTTAATTCTGTCTTAAAACTCAGCCATTTTTGCCATTTAGGCTTGATAAGAAATACCTGGACAGCAACTATTTGCACACACACACACACACACACACACACACACACACACACACACACACACACGCAGAAGCATTAAGCAGTGTACATTTTGAAAAAAAAAACTGTGCTTGGCAATCTTATAAAAAAGATTGCATCAAATGTTTAGATATATTTTAATGCTGGGCCACAATCCATTTTTCCTTTGTGCTTCCTACCTCCCAGTACTCTAGTACTCTTAGTCATCAGGGCAGCTCTTTCCCTTCTGGTCATATAAGAAGTTGAGAATCTGCCTTATTTATTTAGCTTTTGTTGACCAGGTAAGTACACTAGACAAGTTATATGCCTATTTTCAGGTACGACCCAGGAGAGTACAATGAGATACAAATACAGTGAGATACAGGTTAATACAGAGGACAACATAACACAAGTTAAGCAGTATGCAGAGTCAAAATAGAATCACATGAACATAACCAGTTGACAGTAAGCACAGTTAAGATATGTACAGGCATATGTATACATAGAAACAGCAAGACTAAGAACAGTACAATTTTACAACATATACATGGCTCCAAGCAACAAACAGAGCCACAGGCAGAGTATCTACTGAAACAGAAAAAATACATTATAGGCACCTCAGAGTCCAGTTAGACAGGCTGTGTCAGCAGGAACTGCAAGAGGGATGCCAGAAAGGACATGTGAGTCCAGTGCAGGGGAATGGAATTAGCTATGGAGGTCTAGGACACCCACATGCAGAGAAGAGCTTCAAGTGATACCACAGGGAGCTCCAGAGGCACAAGTGGGAGGGGGAGAAGTGGATTTAAGTGGGAAAGGAGTTCCATAGCCTAGGGGTACATGAAGCAAAATCCCTGTCCCCCATTTGCATGTGGGTAATAGGGACTTTAAGAACATCAGGGCCAAGAGACCAGAGGGAGTAGGTAGAAGATACAGCTGGTTTGAGAAGCTCAGCCAGCCATGGGGGGAGTGTCAGTACTGAGCACCTTGCCCATGAAGCAGCCCAGGACAAAGTTCATGTGGTTGGGCAGGGAGATCCACCTGAGTTTGCCATGTAGGTCACAGTGGTGGTTGAGGCGAGGGGCAGCAAGTGCAAAGCGGCAAATATTATTGTAGATTGCATTCCAGCTAGTGAGGTGAGGTGATCTTTGGAGGTGCCTGCAAACAGGAGAAGTCCATAGCAAAGAGAGGGAAGTAACACTCCTCTGGCCAATGCAAGGCAAGCAGCAGATGTTCGATTTTTCTTCACTCTGTAGGCCAGACCCAGTTTGCCATTGACAGCTCTGCATACATTTTGGATGTGTCACCCCAAGGTATTTCACGGAGTCAGTGGTTAGAAGAGTACCATTGACATCAGTAACACACAGAGGGGCAGGGGAGGCCTTAATCTTGGCCAGGGACCCAAAAAGCATGGTCTGAGGTTATGTTAGGTTGAGGACCAACTTGTGAGCTGTTACCCAGGACTGGATATTTCTCCATGGCCAACCAGTACAAGGGCATGGAGTCTGTCATCTGGGTGGGACAGCCAAAGTTTGTATATGAATGCAGGACTCCCAGGAGTAGTGAAAGCACTATGCTGAGCCAGAGGCATGGTCAAAATAATTGTTTTTCAGTGCAGCCTTTTGACAAGTGTCTTGCTGTAAGCTGCAATAAAATATATGAAACTACATTCGCATGTTACCCCCTACAATGTGTTAGGATCTATTTCAACAATGCACTCCCCTCCCACAAACTCCTCCATGACTAAAGTACCTCATTACAAAGAGTTGATACAATCCCTTTCCTATGAAACCTTTAGAGCAGTCATCTTTACTGACACTGAAACACTTTCATTAATTTTAATGCAAACCCCCTAAAAATTTGACGTTTTCTGTAATGCCTTTTGGTGTCCCATCCCAGTATGATTCTGTGATTTGTGTGAGAGTGCCATGCTGAGCCTCAGTGCCTGTCCCTTTAAGTGAATAGCTAACCTGTGTTTAAAAGTAATTGGTTGGTGTTGGGTCCAAGTGATTCAGGGATTGTGGCCAGCCAGGCAGTGCATTATTTTGCTCCAATCTGCAGCCACAACTTGCACAGAGGGAGCCTATGTAGGAACTGTACTTATATACTGTCTGTGACTTATTATAGCTGAGAAAGAGATGTTTATCTAACCTGCTTTAACCCTCTGGAGCCTGCAAACGTATATATACGTTTGCTGTTACTGTCCCTTTAAGTCTGACAACGTATTTATACGTCGCCCCGTTCATCACTCAGTTTTCCCTGCCTGCTGCAAGCAACTTATCCAATGAAAATGTTTGGCATCCATTTTGAGAAGAAGGACACTCATGGCAGTCATTTTGAGCTCTTTGCCATGTGTGTAGTGATTTTTTTCATGTTGTAAAACTATTTTTTCTAACATTTTTGCTTTCAGTTTTTTATCCGAATGTTTCAGAGGGCAGACTACAGTAATTCTGACTGCATTCATGCTCGCCTACACTATGTGGAGCTGCTGAAGAAAGCTGCAGAGCAGGTATGTTTCATCCTTTTTCTGAATCCATGCCTCCACGTGTGAAAGGAATTATGGTGGAGTTTTTATTTTTTTGTGAACTAATAGATAAATCGTGATTGTACGAGTGAGCTTTATGTCAGTGTGCCCATTTATTTCTGCACTGCAAGACGTTCCGTGCCGGCTGCTGCTATCTCCAGTAGTTGTTTTTCTTTCACCGTTTATAACTTGCTCTGGGGGAGTATTTTACATGTAGTGCATGTCAGCAAGCTGTCTCTGATCTGAAACCATCGACACTCTGGCAATACATAGCTCAGCTGAATACCTTGCCTCAGCAACGCTGCAAATGTAGAGTTGACCACGAGCAGAAAGTCAGAGAACTTTATGGAATGTCTTGAGGATGGCAGTACTGCCAGAGTGCCGTCAGATCAGAGACCAGTGAGACTTATGTTTTCATCTGCCATAACTCTAAGCCCTAGCAGTTACTGGGAAGTAAGATTGTCAGCCTGAGTGAATCTTGTTCCTTATCTACAGCAACATGTCGTCTGCCCTTTGAAGGTGCTGTGCAGATAACGGACAAAAAAAAAAAAATGACCTTTCTTTTGCGCACACACACACTCTCACACACACATACACACACACACATGCACACACACAGTGCCAAGTGAAGTGCCTGATAGTCTAGCTTGTCACTAAGCACCTTTTAACCCCCTCTTGTGCGCATGTACTTCCTTTGCTGTCTGAAAATGATTGTACTAGATAGGATTCACAATGACTGCTTGTAACAATAAGCAGCTCAGCTACTTCCCCATATAGCCTGCAGCTCTTGCATCTGTGTTACTGGGTGAATATGGTAGTGTGCAATACTGCAATGTACTTGTTGTTCAGGAGTCAGTCTCTGGTTACTGTGCAAGAAGTGTACATACAGTACACTCTACAGTAAAATAAACCAGATAGTATGTCTGACTTATTTCTTCCCATCTCTGTTTTGCAAGGAGTAAAAGCAGACATTATGTACTGTGTGTGTGTGTATACAATAACACATACTGTATAACATCAAAACAAATGGTGCACTCCTGTAAGTTGAAATGCTGTACTTCTGAAGGCCAGGGTTTCTGAAGCATTGCTATGCATTCATGCATGATGAGTGTGAATGTGTGTGTGTTGGGGGGTAGTGGTATGGTTCTCAGGGACTGCAAAGCTGTCATGCTCTTGTAGTCTGAAGAACAGATGGCAACAAATGGTATAAGAGAAATGTGATAGTAAGTTTTGGGATGGTATGCTGCAAGCAGTAGTTTTGGATGGGTGTTCTTGTTGAGACAAGGTGGGGTACAGGTTCTCTGCCCAGTTTGGAGAGGTAACAGGTGGTCTGTTGTGTTTGGCCTCTGTGGAAATGGGATTGTTAGTCTCTGCCAGTCTGTTCTTGTGTGGTCAAAATGCAAAGTGGTTTAGGAGTTACTGCTTTGCAGTGTTGGTAGGCGCATGTAGTCTGATGACTGTGGGTATGGGGAACACGTAATATGGCTGTGGATTGCAGGATGCTACTGCAGTTGGTTTCTGAATGTCTGGTCTAGGGAGAACTGTTGTAAAGTGATAGTGTAGGTTGGTGGTTCTTTCTGCGATGGGGGCACTAGTGGTATGCAGGGGTGGTAGGGAGGTGCATCTGCTGCAGGGTGGTTGTCAGTTTACTCAAGACTGTTATAGGGAAGTCTGTTGCAGAAGGCTAGTGTCGGTCAATGGTTCTTGCTGTGCCAAGCTGGGGGCACAGGTAGTCTGCTGGTTGCAGCTCTGGCAAATATTTTGGGGGTGGGGGGCCTCTGCTGTAGATGAGTTGCCAGTATCTGTCAGTCTGTTTTGGGAAAGTTTGCTGTAAAGAGGTGGTGTGGGATGGGGGTTCCTGCTGCGTGGTGTGAGGGAGTACAGGTAGTCTGGTGTCGGAAGGGAATCTATCAGTTGTATGTTGGGGGGAGTGGTAGCCGCTCTGCTGCTTAGGAGTAGCCAGGTGGTGACTGTCTGTTCTGGTGGAGGTCTAATACTGAGTGGTTTGGGAGCTACTGCATTGTGATGTGGATAAGCACAAGTATTTTGCTGGGATTGCTAGTGTGTGTCAGGTGTTCTTGCTGTTCCAAAGTGGGAGAACGTGAGTTCTGCATGAGGTAACACAGTTAGTATTTTGGGGGGATGGAAAGTGGAGGTATCTGTCGCTGATAGGTTATCAGCATCTGCCAGTCTGCTACAAGGGTAGTGGGGGATGGTGGTTCCAGCTGTGTGATGGAGCTGTGGTGGGGGTCTCAGAACTCAATATTCTATTTTCTCATATTTTCATCTTTACTTTTGCAGGTCCCATGGGATGCTTACTCCTTTCCCATCAGATAAGTATTACTTTATGTCTAACCCAATTTATACTTCATGTTTACTCTCTAAGAACTACAGATCCTTTGTGACCCCTTTACTAAATTTTATTTTACAGGTCTGTCAAATGTCATCCAGTCAATCGTGCATGTGGATCCCTAGTACCCAGGTAAGAGCCTCTCTGTATCTTTTGTGAGGGGGGATGTTTATTGTAATGACTCAGCATAGCCTCTGTGTATGTGTGTGTGTGTGTGTGTGACTGCATGTGTTTGTGTGTGACATGTGACTGTGTCTGTTTGTGTGTGTGTGTGTGTGTGAGACTGCGTCTGTTGAGTGTGACTGCGTCTGTTTGTGTGTGTGTGATTGCGTCTGTGTGTGTGTGTGACTGCGTGTGGCTGTGTGTGTGTGTGTGACTGCGTGTGGCTGTGTGTGTGTGACTGCATGTGGCTGTGTGTGTGACTGCGTGTGGCTGTGTGTGTGTGACTGCGTGTGGCTGTGTGTGTGTGACTGCGTGTGTCTGTGTGTGTGACTGCGTGTGTGTGTGTCTGTGTGTGACTGCGTGTGTCTGTGTCTGTGACTACGTGTGACTGTGTCTGCGTGTGTGACTGTGTGTGACTGTGTCTTCGTGTGTGTGTGTGGGTGTGTGAGACTGGTTTTTTGATGCTGCGCACTGGCGCAACACACTGTGGTCCACGCTACAACGAGCACTGGATGAGCTGTGACGAAATAATTTTTTTTGTGCATTAGGCTTGTAAGCTGAAACAAAACAGGTATGGTTTGTGTGGTCTATTCCACTCAGATAGTGCCACACAGATACCATAATATTTTCCCATGTCCCTGTGCGTATGCCGTAAGAATGCTCCATGGTTGAGTACTGGTTAGATTTGAAAGGAGGGCGCTGATAGGAGTTGGGTGTTTCATACATAAATTTGTAGCTGAGCAGTCAGTATACCAAATATGAGGTTCATTGTACATGAGGTAATATGCTTTGTTGTGCTTTTGTTAGGGTTATGGGAAATCTGGGTCACTGGTTTTTTGATGCTGCTCAATGGCGCAACACACTATGGTACACGCTACATCGAGCACTGGATGAGTTATGATGAAATATTTTTTTTTTGTGCATTGGGCTTGTAAGCTGAAACAAAACATGTATGGTTTGTGTGGTCTATTCCACTTGGATAGTGGCACACAGATCCCACAATCTTTTCCAGTGTCCCTGAAGCGATGCCATGATAATGCACCATGGTGGGGAACTGGCTAGATTTGAACGGAGGCTGCTGATAGGAGTTGGGTGTTCCATACATGAATTTGTAGCTCAAAGATCAGTATATCAAAGATAAGGCTCATTGTACATGAGCTAATATGCTTTGTCATGCTTTTGATAGGGTGATGGGAAATCTGGGTCATTGATTTTTTGATGCTACGCAATGGCGCAACACACTATGGTCCACGCTACATCGAGCACTGGATCAGCTGTGAACAATAATTTTTTTTTGTGCATTGGGCTTGTAAGCTGAAACAAAACATGTATGGTTTGTGTGGTCTATTCCACTCGGATAGTGCCAAACAGATACCATAATCTTTTCCCGTGTCCCTGTGCGTATGCCAATAGAACACTTCATGGTGTGGGATTGGCCCAATTTGAACACAAGTCACTAAAGGGAGTCTGGTGTTCCATACATGATTTTTTAGCTAACATATCTGTAGATCCAGATGAGGTTCACTGTGCATGGGTAAAATAGTTTGTCACATTTATGTGCTGATAAACTGTTTGCTGACGCCATTGTTTTCAACTGCAGTTCATTTGCGCAACGCCATTTTATGCTTGTTATGGCCAATAGTGAGCAGTGGTTGGAATATTCTATAATCCCACGTGATCTTTGATTTGTTATCTTTCAAATGATATGCACCTTTCATGCTAATTACTAAATTATCATGTGTTTATTGCATACAGTTGTTGCTCAGAGCAAATACTTTTAGAGTGGTGTAGAAAGTGCTCAGTTTACTATGCATTTCCAATAGGAAAATGCTAGTCTCCTAAGAGTTAATTGCAGCTCATTCATCTGGATTGAAGCCACCATGTTACGTCTGGGACTTCCAGTAACTGGAGCAATAGAACCACTGGGGACATAAAATGTGTCCGAACCCCACTGTTCTGTGGGAAGGAAATTATGTAGTTTTTCAGATGGCACCCAAATAGACCTGGAGGAGAGTCCTTTCTATAATTGACAGCTCCTTCAGCCAACTGAACTTTTGGATTTACAAGAGAAAAGCACAGTGTGCCAAGAAATGGCGGATCAGTTAGAGTTGGAGGATGAAGTGTGAATAGCTCAAGCTTTCGAGCAGCTGCTCCCAGAAGGATCGTAGGGGAATCGGTGGGAAGAGGCCCATCTTTGCTCCCTATCACCTTTCTCCTGCATTAAGACTACCTATAGCAGAAGTCAGACTTGTCTGATTCCAGCCTGGAACTGTGGCAGAAGAAAAGAAGAAGTTTGTTAGCGCTACTTGCAATTTGGACTGAAGACTTGCTCCTGACGTGATCGGTCCAGCTTGTGTGCGAAACGTGTTCAGATTGCAAGGGTTTACTCAGTAAAGCTGCTGAATTGCAACCATACTATATGTGAACTGTATCTTGAGGTATCTGTTTATGTTAAATATGCTGAATGTGTTGCATGGGTTGAACCCTGCTTACCCACGAACTTACCTATTAAGCCAGCTGGAGGCTTCACCAGCAGAAGATCACAAACATTGTCAAACTGCCCATCCTGTCTAGGCCCTGCCACTTCAGCCTAGACTGCTACTCCTGCACCACAGACTGTTTTGGTGAGAGACCAGCTCGGAGATCTAGCCCCTGCAAAGTACCATCACGCAGGTTGTGGCCACCTGGAGGAAAGGCCATGAAAAGGAGGTGTGTCATGTTGGCCCAGTTTCCCCATGCCCATCAGTCATCACCACGAGGTCTACATATCACCTGCCTTGCAGCAGATTCCTGGTAGCGTGAGTACAATCAGGGTAGCTCCCTGCAACAAGGTTTAAATCATCTGTGGTACCAACTAATTGTTCAGTTTTCTTGGGTTTGCAAAGGATTGAGCCAACCCATTCGGATTACAAATAATCTGGGTGTTTTACATGTTAATTGCCTTTCCACCAAGGGCCCCAACACCAGCTGCGATGCCAGTCACCCCCAGGCAACACCTCTGGCTAACCACACTTCCCATCCTAGGTACCCAGTGTTGCATAACCATCAATGTGGGACAGAGTGCATGCCATCACCAAATCCAATCACAGTACAAGTCGTTTAACTAGATTTTAACCCCTCCCTTGTTCACTGCCCCTGAATAAACCTGATTATCTTGTTTTACACTTAACCTGGCTAGTGTGTATATTATTAGTTGGGTTACAGTATTAAGAGTGTGCTGCTGTATTGCTAATCTTATTTTCAAGAGGGGTTTCAGAGAAGTTACTGCACGTCCAGCCCTTGTGATAAGTTTGGAGAGTGTGAGCACATTATTACCGTGTCCTGTTAACTGTGAAGTTACTATTGTGTTAGATACTAGGCAACTAGGATGGTTGGAGGGTGGTTATAGCTTCCCAGAGGGCCATACCAGAGCTTTTAACAACCCCAATAGCCCTTCTCTGGGTGGAGGCACCTTATTATTGATTTATTTAGTTGTTTTAACCAGGTATAGCACACTAAGCTGAAAGCTTTTTTACAGGAGCGACCTGGGAGCACAAGGAGGTTAAGTGACTTGCTCAGGGTCACACAGTATGCAAGTGGAAGCTGTGGGATTCAAACCCAGGTCTGGTCCGCTGGATGTCACCAGATTTGCAGCTCAGAGCCTTAGACCACTACGCTATACTGTTATTAGTGAACTCATTCCCCTCAACCAGTGTATAGCCTTACAGGCAGGGATAATATATTTTAGAATAGCATCACCTAGGGGTTACATCTTTGAGGCATCACTGGGATTAGTGCCCCATAGTGGCCAAAAGTTAGAACTTCAGTCCATTGCAAATTTGCAGGAAAATTCAAGACAGAGGCCATCACTATGCTCAAGTGGAAGATTTCTCCACACAAGCTGGTCATGCACAGCATGATGGGGTGGAGTGAGGCCAAAGGGGTTGACTCCAGTCATGCTTTATTGCTATTACATATTTCCCCTTGGGACTATTAATGACAATATTGAGGAAACCATGGGGGAAGTTGAGTGACTGGGGAAAGCTGAAGTGCAGTGGTAGGACTCAGAACTGTTTGCCCAGATCTTGGTGGCCCTCATTTAATGTAGCCTCCCCATAGACCCTAAGAGAGTACCCCCATTATTATGCTGGAGGGATCAGAGAGGGTAGAGGGTCATTCATTTACACAGTGACCCGTCTTCCCTTGGGGGGTCCCAATGGTAGAAGGATCTAAGGACAAAATTGTTGAGACTTCTAGCTGCTGAATGATGGACAGTAAAGGATTTACATAAGGCTTTGGAGGACTCTGAAGAGGTTACCCCCATTCAGTCTCCTTTGACCTCCCCAGCTTCCCTTATGGCACTCACCACTGTAGTATCCCCCATCATCATACCCTTAGTGCAGCTGGACTCTTATCGCAGTCTTAGGCTGTTTTCAGGTGTGGTTCCCATGCCTGTGGGGGAAGATGATTTGGAAACCTGGATGGACTATACCACTCCATGGTCTAAGAGTGGCAATGCTCTGAAGGGGAGAAACACTAGAGACTTATGAAAAGTTTGAGGTGCCATGCACTGGAAGTCATCCAGTTCCTTCAGTCCACTAACCCAGAGGCCTCTGCAGTAGAGTATTTATCCACTCTGGAAGGGATATTTGGCAGTACTGAATACGGAAAGGATTTGATGTGGAAATTCAAGTCTGCTAAACAGTGCAAGAATGAGAAACTATCTGCTTTTTTGACCCAGGTGGAATGAGCCTTGCAAATGGCACATCATTAAGAGGGTATTTCCATTAGTGAACTTAATCATGTCAGGTTGGAGCATATCCTTAAGTCTGCCCATTATGTGAGTGTGCTCATGTTGAAGTTAAAATTTAAAGACAGGAAAGCTAACCCTCCTGAATACTGTTGGCTAATGAAGGAAATTCAGGAGGCAGAAAATGATGAAGACGGTTGGGGACCATATGCAGGGGTTGTGAGAACTGCCCCGATCCCTGACAGACCCATTGAAAACAAGGACCCTTCTGAGTCCCAAGTCAGTGAGGTACTAAAAGAATTGAAATAACTAAAATTCAATCAGCAAGCTGCAGCTGAGCCCGTTAAAAATCCTGCTTTTTGCCCCACCAAGACTAAAGCCTAGTTGTGAGACCCCACCGGTAGATGTGGGGGCCAATGCTTTTGCTGCTCAATTGTGTGCTGATTCAGGCCTGGTACAAGAGATGAGAGATTTGCAAGCGATGCTGAGGGACCTTAATTTTTCCACCCAATCATCCACCCCTTGGAGGGGCTATGGGGAGCTGAACCTGAATCTAAACCAAAAGAAGAGGGCAGGGTTCCAACTCCTGATCACTACAAACCTCGTGAAGACCTGGCCCGTCCTGCTGACCCAGGAGGCAATGTGTTTTGTTACCAGTGCAGTGAAGATGGGCACATCTGATGAGTTTGCAATGCTCCCGATGATCTATGGCGGGTCACTACCAAACTACTCAACCTGGTCTGACAGAGCAATATAAAGCTGCAGCCAGGCCCACCATGAAAATCCTTTTCCACCAAAACTGCTGTGGGTCAATCTACCAAACTGGCCTCTCCAGATTGGTTAGAGAGGTGGGCCCCTCTATGAAGACAACAGTAATGGTTAACAGCATTTCCACTCGAGCGGTGTTGGACAGTGGCTCACAGGTCACTTTCATGTTTGAAGACTGGTATCACCAGCACTTGTCTGATCACCCGCTCCTACCCCTTGAAAGACTTCATATGTAGTGGTTGAGTGACAAATCCTACCTGTACCAGGGTTATGTACTAATATGGTAATCTTTCCCTACTGTTGTTGCTGGCATGGACAAACCAGTAGAGACCCTGGCCCTGGTATGCCCACCGACTGGAATGTATGATGGTATCCCATTGTTGATCAGCACTAATGCTCATGTGTTCAGCTGGCTTGCCCAGCCTTGTCAAGAGAAACAAGCAAAATGGACTGGCTGAGCTCTACACATCCCTGCCATGGTGCGCAGAGCATACTGTATGAGTTACAAATGCAAACCAAAGAGCCTGAGAAAGATGAACCAGTGGGAGTAGTGTAAAAGAAAGATCCAGAATCCCTTGTATTGCCACCCAATGCTTAGTGTATCATCAGTGGCGAGGTACAAATTAAAAAAGATGTTAAGAATAAGATTCTCATGATGGATGCCACAGAGGGAGGAAAACTGCCTGAGGGACTATTAGTTAAGCCTAGCATCCTGCTGGCCTGAGCGCAAGCCTACACTCGGCTGGTAGTGGTGTAAGTCTGAAACATGTCTGACCTGGATATCAGTAAATCAAGGTTGCACCCTGGCTACTGTGTACTGTGCAGACACTGCTGTGTTGCCTAGCAAGAAATGCACTGGAGAGGAGGATGAGATTACTTCTGATCTGTTTGCCTTTGGAGAATCCCCCATCCCTGAAGAATGGAGACCAACGATTAGTAGAAAACTGGCCCAATGAAGCAAGGTATTTTCTCTGAAATAGTGGGACCTGGGATGTGTCACTGGACCAAACACTACATGAGACTTCATGATGAAAGGCCTTTCCTTGAGAGAGCTTACTGCCTGGCACCAGCAGATATTAATGATGTTCGACACCACCTTCAGGAGATGCTGGCGGCTGGAGTTATTCAGGAATCTCATAGTCCATATGCCTAGAAGAAGAACAGCTCTATGAGAATGTGTGTGGATTACCAGACCCTGAATCGCAGAACTATACCTGACCAATACACTATGCCACATATACAGGATGCCCTTGACTGACTTAATGTGAGCCAGTGGTTCTCCATGCTTGATCTCTGGAATGGATATTACCAGATCCCGATGGCCCCAAAGATAAAGAAAAGAAAACGTTCATCTTTCTGTTGGTATTTTAAGAATTTCTACGCATGCCTCAAGGCATTTCAGGAGCACTGGCCACCTTTCAGAGGTTGATGGAGTGAGGGGAACATGACTCTACTAGAATGCCTTGTCTACCTAGATGATGTTATTGTGTTTGGCTGGACCCTTGAGGAACATGAGACCCATTTGTTCAATGTTCTAGACAGGTTGGAAGATTTTGGTTTTAATCTATCTATTGCCAAGTGTCAATTCTTCCAGCAATCTGTAAAATATGTAAGCCACATCTAGCCATCTGAGGGAATTCAAATAGATCCAAGCAAAGTAGAAGCTTCAAACACCTGGCCACAGCCTCACAATCTTAAAGAACTGCGAAGATTCTTGAGATTCTGCAGCCACTACCACTGGTTTGTGAAAGATTATAGTAAAGTAATCCACCCTTTGCTTAAAGTGATTTTCTAAGGTTTTACAGATGCCTTTTTTGCATGGCATGGCATTGCCACCCATACTTCAGATGTTGAAGCTGTAATTTGTTTGGTAAAAAAATCTGTCATTGTCATTTTTTTTATGTTTTATCAACACTTTGTCTCTACCCACCCTTCTATTTTCTGTGTAGCCACACCCCCAGAATGATGTCATGCAAGGGAACTATCAATGTTTTACATACAATTCTGAGTACATTTTAAATTGGTTTAAATGTTTGTTATTCAGAAGTGCAGTCCCTTATGTTGGTAGTGGTGACTCCAGTATAGCACTTGATATGTAGAATATTTATTTATTTATAAGTTTCACCAGAAAAGTCATACTGAACACGTTTCACCAGAAAAGATATACTGAGCAAATAAGCTCATTTCCAGATGAGTACTGAGGTAGAGGGGAAAGGGGTACACAGTTGGCGCATATGCAGCAAGGCACTGTCGGTACAATAAGATGCTGTTATCCAGTTTGCATATAGCATCTAGCTGACAACATTTCTTTACTGAGAGATGTAGTCTCCTATTTCTGTAGTGACCAGAGAAAGAGATGATTTTTATGTCTACCTGATCAAAATGCAGTCTATTTTGGTAGTGTTTGCAGCAGTACAGTCTGTAGAAATGTTTCTAGAAAATGTTTTTGTGATGAAGGTAGGCCAAAAAGATAATTTATCAGTTTATGTAGTTGTTTGACTTTTACTAACTGCTGGTGAAGTGACAGGTCTGAAGCGACAGCACCTGTCAGAATGTGGGAGCATGATGATACGTTTCTATGTTTATGTGATAGGGCCTGCATGACTGTAAGTAGTTCAAGAGTGTAATTATGGGTCATAATACTTTTCTTTTTCTTTGGTGTCAAGCTTATGCTAGGAGTCCAAAACTGTGAAAGAAACAGGATGCCTGCAATACCAAGACTGACCAACAGATGTCTCCATTTCAAAACTTTGTTTCCCTTGCATGATGTCATGGTTGGGGGTTGCAGTACTGAGGAAAAAAAAAGGGCAGGGTTATGCAAATGAAGTACAACACAGAAATAAAAACATTTTTTCCATGGAAAATATCACTTTTGGCAGTTTTTTAATTTTTTTGTTTTTTATTTAGTTGTTTAACCAGGTATAGTACACTAAGCTGAAAGCTTTTTTACAGGAGTGACCATGGAGCTTTGATGCTAGGAGACTGATTTACAACTCCTACAGGTTACTACTCCCGTTTGTTATGGCAAACCTTTTAAAATCGCTTTAATCTAACTCAAGGTTATCTGCCAACAAACCAAAAATACAAGAGGAGTGCTGTTAAAGAGGAAAATAAGGTCTATTTTTTAACTCATTAATTTTTCGGGACAAGGTGGACTCAAGAGTATGAGGTGGCTTTTTATTATATTATTTACCAGCTTACACATGCCCCTGTTCTTGCTTATGCAGATCCCACCAAGCCTTATGTGCTACATGCCAATGGACGTTTAAAGGGACTTGGCACTGTGCTGTATCAGAAGTACTAGAAGGGCTACTCCCAGTGCTGTTTTCTAGCAGGAGCCTGACACCATCTGAAAAGAACTACCCTCTACACAAACTTGAGTTCCTTGCACTAAAATGGGCCATTGTAGATTAATTTTATGAGTATCTTTATGGTGTGAAAATCTTGATAAAAACTGACAACAACCCCTTTACCTATGTTCAGACCTCAGCAAAGTTGGATGCCAATGGGCACGATTGGCTATCGGCCCTTTTCACCTATGACTATTCAGTACAGTATCGACCAGGCCTGAATTACAGTAACACTGACACCCTCATGAGCAGGTCTGACACCAACTCTGAGTGGGTGAGAATGTCCGAGCAATCAGTTAAAGCTCTTTGTCAGAAGTTCGATAAAGATGAACACCCATCCTCTGAAACCGTTGATTGCCTGGTGGACTGACTGGACCCTTCTGAAACTTGTGTTCCAGTGGCCTACTGCCATTCTGCAGCATTGAATCTCAGTACCCTGCCTCAGCTTACTCCTGACAATATTCAGTGGGCCCAATACCAAGATCCTATGATTAAGCCAGTGTTGGACACCATTCATGTTGGAAAAAATGTGTACAAACTTCATTCTCAAGATCCCAGAACTGCTCTGGTGTTCATAGAGGGGCCCAGGTTAAAGTTGCACAAAGCACTGCTCTACAGAGAGAGTACCAATAGGCAAGGTCAAGTTGCCAAACAAAAGCTAGTGTTACCTACAGCTTTTAAACGTATGGTTCTACGTGCCCTCCATGACCAGATGAGAAATTTGGGGTGTGACAGAATTGCTGATCTGGCCTGTGCTCATTTCTAGTAGCCAAAATTGGGAGCTGACATCGAACTCACATCAGAACTTGCAGTTGTTACCTGCAGAGAAAAGCCCAGCCCCAGAGGGCTGTGCCTTTAGTTAACATATTCACCAGTGCCCCATGTAACTTGTATGTATTGACAGCTTGAGCTTAGAACCAGAGAAAAAAAACATTGGTAACTCACTGGTAGTGACATCATTTTACTCGCTATGCCCAGGCCTATCCACCCAAGGACCAAAAGGCTTCCACTGTGGCAAAAGTTTTAATAGAACAATTTTTTGTCCAATTTGGTGCCATCCAGAGAATTCACTCTGATCAGGGGAGAGACTTTGAAAGCCAACTGATTAGGGAGATGCTCTCACTCCGAAGGGTGAAAAGTCACAAACTACCCCTTATTACCCTCAGGGAGATCCACAGCCTGAAAGATTCAACTGCACATTACTAGACATGCTGAAAACCCTTTATCCCAGATATAAATTGAGATGAAGTCAGCAGATAAGTACATTAGTTCATGCCTATAACTGCACCAGAAGTGATGAGATGAGGTTCTCTCCCTATCACCTGATGTTTGGTCGAGAAGCAAGGTTGCCAGTAGACATCTGTTTTGGAGTGTCCCCTGATGGAGTCAAAGGAGAGAACTACCTCCAGTGTGTCCAGAAACTAAAAGCTCAGTTAAACCATTCCTACCAGTTAGCCCACACCATGACATCCATAAGAAACTTAACAAAGAAAGGCACGGCAGGCATGTCAAGGCCCAAGAACTGCAACCTGGAGAATGAGTCTTGCTAGAAAACTTAGAACTGCATGGAAAATACAAACTAGCCGACAGGTGGCATCACACCCCATCCAAAGTTGTCAGCAAGCTGGACGAGTTGCCAGTTTACAAGGTGCGTCCAAAGAATGATTCATGAGCTGTGAAAACAATGTACAGAAATCACTTGTTAATAACTGAGCAAATCATCTTCGATTCTGCTCCCCAAGATATTGCACCTCCTGAGTCTGTAACCCAAGCTGCAGCTAAAAAGAAACAGTTAACCTCTCGTCCAGTTGTTAGAGATTCAAGGCCTTCCACCTATCATGTTCTCAATGAAATTGACTGCCAGTCCAAATCTGAAAACAGTGAGTGTGAAGGCACTTATTACCCCTCTTATGAACTGAGTCAGTTGTTTCAAAGAATCCCCTTGTGCAATATGGGAGTTGAAGCTGTACTCTCAGGACTGTCTAACCTTCTAGTCTACCCCACTGCCCCTGTGCTCCCTGAGAGTGAGGTGCAAAGTGTAACTTCTGACATAGTCGACTCCTTGAGTCTGGTGGAACTAACTGAGCCTCAAGAGGTAGATTCTGACCAAGAAAGCATAACTGGTGACACACCAGATAGTTCTGAACTGATTGCAACTAGTGATTCCAATAGTGTCATGGACTCTGATTATAATGAAGATGTTGATGATGAAAGGATCAGTAATGTGTTATGTGATTTAAATTCCATGGAATTGCCTCTTGATGGCAAACCTGGAATTTCATAGCAAATTAATGAAAGTACTTCTGCTGAACCAGAACTAACAGAACCAGAAGCTGAAAGTGTTTCTATTCCAGAACACATAGCCACTGCAAACGTAACCTTTTCTTTAGAAGCTGACTTATTGACAAGCAATGAGCCGGGACTGATCAACCCAAGTGCAATTGTTGAAAGTACAGAGCACGTGCCTGCCACTCCTAGAAAGTCTGTAAGAGCCACCAGGCCTGTAATGCACCTCAGTTATGACTCCCCAGAAAAGCCTGTAGACCTCCCAATCGATGTAGTTCACAAAGGGGTGTATATTTCCAAAAACTCTCTTCCAAAGCTAGGCTACTCTGCCTCCTCAAAGTTAATAGTGAAGCCCTCCAATCAGTGTACTAATACCCTTGCCCTTTGCATCCCCAGTGTAGCTGATAGGGACTAGCCACAAGCCTTGTGGGTTAGTGTACAGGAGGTAGTATAAACAAGGATTATAGGATTGATGTGTCTGCTTACTGGAACCTGTTAACATGTTTATGAAAAGTGTTTATGAAAATGTATTTTAATGAAAGTGTATTGCCTAATGAACAGTATAGTGATAGTGTTGTTATAACCAGCTAATTTTCTGATGTATGAGATTTTATTTTGTGGCATACCAAAGAAACATGTATGTATTTTATGTATAGGGCTTTCTATATAGAAATTATGTATTATGTGTAGACTTGATGTGGATGCCAAGTTTTCCAGGCAGAGAAGAATGTAACCTCCCATGACCAATTTGGGGTTTACTGTAATGTCTTCCTGGGCCTCTAATACCCCCCTGTCAGGCTGGTGTCCTGCCCCAGTATGACTATGTGATTAGTGTGAGAGTGCCATGCTGAGCCTCCACACCTGTCCCTTTAAGAGAAAAGCTAACCTGTGTTAAGTAATTGGTCTGTGCTGGGTCCAAGTGATTTAGGGCTTGTTGCCAGCCAGACAGTGCATTGTTTTACTCCAATCTGCAACCGCTACTTAAGCAGAGGAAGCCTATGTAGGAACTATGCATATTTTCTGTTTGTGCCTTATTATAGATGAGATAGAGATGTTTGTCTAACCTGTTTTAATTATATCTCATTCATCTGGATGGAAGCCACCATGTTTGGTCTGGGACTTCCAGTAACTGGACCAGTAGAAAGTCTGGGGGGCCTACAATGGATCTGGACCCCAGAGTTCTGTGTGAAATCCTGTAGTTTTGCAGTTTTTCAGTTGACACCCAAATAGACCTGGAGGGGGTGCCTTTCTGTGACTGACAGCTCCTTCAGCCAACCAATCCTTTGGATTTACAAGGGAAAAGCCCAGTGAGCCAAGAGATGGTGGATCAGTTAGAGCTGGAGGGTGAAGTGTGAACAACTCGAGCTTTCGAGCAACTGCTCCCAGAAGGAGCATAGGGGAATCGGCAGTAAGAGGCCTATCTTACCTCCCTGTCACCTTTCTCCTACATTGAGACTGACTATAGCAGAAGTCAGACTTGTCCAATTCCAGCCTGGAACTGCAGCAGAAGAAAAGAAGAAGTCTTTAAGTGCTACTTGCAATTTGGACCGAAGACTTGCTCCTGAAGTGATCGGCCCAGCTTGCATGCAAAATCTGTTCAGATCAGATGGCTTTGCTCAGTAAAGCTGCTGAATTGCAACCAGACTATATCTGAACTGTATTCTGAGGCATCTGTTTATGTTAAATATGCTGAATGTGTTGCATGGGTCGAACCCTGCTTACCAACGAAGGAACCTTTTACACCTGCTGGAGGCTTCACCAGCAGAAGATCATAAATGTTGATAGACTACCTATCCTGCCTAGGCCCTGCCACTTATTCGTAGGCTGCTACTGCTGCACCAGAGACTGTTTTGGTGATAGACTGGCTTGGGGATCCAGCCCCTGTGCAATACCATCACACAGGTTGTGGCCACCTGGAGGAAAGGCCATGAAGAGGAGGTGTGTCATGTCAGCCCAGTTTCCCCATGCCCCATGCCCATCTGTCATCATCATGAGGTCTACATATTGCCTGCCTTGTAGCAGATTCTTGGTAGCATGAGTGCAATCAGGGTAGCTCCCTGCAACAGGGGTTTAAATCATCTGTGGTACCAACTAATTGTTTCACTCTTCTTGGGTTTACAAAGGACTAAGCCAACTGGCTTGGATTACAAATAATCTGGGTGGTTTGCATGGTAACTGCCTTTCTTTCCATTAAGGGCCCCAACACTAGCTGTAGTGCTGGTCACCCCTGGGCAATGCCTCTGGCTAGCCACACTTCCCATCCTGGGTACCCAGCGTTGTGTAACTGTTAGTGTGGGACAAAGAATGCATCCCATCCCTTAATCAAATCAGAGTACAAATTGTTTACCTAGATTTACATCTCTTCCTTGCTTGTTCACTGCCCCTGAATAATCCTGATTGTCGTGTTTTACGCTTAACCTGGCTAGTGTGCATATTATTAGTTGGGTTACAGTAGTAAGAGTATGCTGCCGTATTGCTAATCTTATTTTCCAGGGCATCTCCAGGGAAGTTGCTGCATGTCTAGCCCTGGTGGTAAGTGTGGAGGGTGTGAGTACATTATTACTGTGTCCTTCTGACTGTGAAGTTACTACTTTGCTAGATACTAGGCCACTATGAGGGTTGGTGGGTGGTTATAGCTTCCCAGAGGCTGATACCAGAGCAGATAAGCAACCCCAATACCACTTCTCTGAGTGGAGGCACCTTATTAGTGAATGCAGGCCCCTCAACATATGTATAACCACACAGGCAGGGTAGTAGCCCTTAGAATAGCGCCACCTAGGGGTTACATAAAAATTTGCCCATGACAAAATCTCTACTACTCCACAGTGAACTGAAGATAACCACTACTAGAATACAACTCCAAGTTGCACTTGTGAACTCCAATTATCTTTTCTTTTGATAAAGCGAGTGCCACAGGGAGTTGCAGTTTATCACTATATATTATTACTGAATGTTTGAAGTGATGTTCATTAAAAACTGTAATTAATTTTCATTGTTTTTATTAAACTCATGGTTAAATCCTTATTTGAGTAAAATGAGCAGTAGACCTAGTATGCATACTTAACATCTCTAATACTGAGATATTCATAGTTCCTTACTCATGGAAAAGTACAAAAACATTTTTAGCAACACTGTATTCCCCCCCAGCTAACCAGACTTCAGTCCCACTGCCAATGTTCACCTGAACTAGTCATCTCTTATGTTACATCCCCTGCCCCATCCTCCCAGGATTTGATCGGAAAGAAATTTATTCCAGGAGCTGACACTATGATTCTTATCACGCATCCCCCCATAGTCCCTCCCCATCCTAGAATAGCATTTAATTTCAGTGTAGACCCTTCCTGAACTCTATCCATTATTTTGAGAGGCTGTAGTAGGAAGGCGAAGCTATCCAAGTCCCCCCCACACACACACACACAGTGTGCCAGCGCTTACAGTGCACATAGTTCAATGAAACTGCAGTAAGAAGGGATCGGATCAAAGTGCTGTGTTTTACAGATGATGCTGGACAGACAGTATCTTCAGTTTCTTCTTAGAATTATCAATGAGGCATGTCAAACTGCCCCATCTTGATAATTTGCTCCTGGTGCTTTGTGCACTGACCTGTTAGAAAGCTGAAACACTGCAGGATGGTGGGCAACTGGGCCAGCCTGCTTTCCTACCACTGGCCTCCTAAATTGCCATTCTGTGCACAGTAGGTTGGGCAAGACATTGGGGTATAAATAAAATGAAGGTGACAGCATATAGCACAGCACCAGGAGCTAGTTTCTATCAAATCAAGTCCTAGGAGGATTGGAAGTGAGTGGAGGCAGGAGACTCAGATGAGTGAGGGGTGGTTATTGTATGTAAGTTTTAAGATTTGTAATAATTTTTCTTGCATATCCCTAAATAGTGACTAAATACTCAATATTCAGTTCTAGTAATGAATGCCCTATTAATTGTGGTATTTTGGGGGGAATTAATATTCAGTATATGCACACCCCTAATGAACAGATAGTCTGCATTTAAATTCTCTGGATTGTTGTTCTACAAGATAATGTCCCTTTTTATGCTAAAGACATAAGCAGATCCAGATCTTTCTCTCTCTCTCTCTCTCTCTCTCTCTCTCTGTCTCTGTCCCTCTGTCTCTCTTTCTCTCTGTCTGTCTCTGTCTCTCTCTCTCTCTCTCTCTCTGTCTCTCACTCTCTTTCAATCTCTCTCTCTTTCTCTCTCGCTCTAGTGTAAAGACAAGTACATTTGAAATATGGAATTTACTGTAAGCAATGCATTAATAGTGTTGTCAGGTGCTTAGAGCAATGTATTGTGAAACAGCAAATTCAGTTTTAATACTTCACTTTCTTGGAGCATGTCATTTGACCTCCTTATTTTTAACCCTGCTAGCTGTTAACATGAAGAGAATAACCCCACCAAAAAGCCTGCTGCATCCCAGATTATGCAGGGTGAAAAAAAAAAAACTTATAAAATAAAATGGCAACATTGAATCTTTCCTCACAATAAGCACCAAGGACATAACAAAACTCATGCTGATACTTGTGATTATTATTTTTTTTTAAACCAGCCAGAACAGATTCATGTACCATAGTTAAACAGAGAAAAATGCATAGGCTGCTATGTGTTATGGATTTTATTTTACACACCCAGGGTATCTGATTTCCCATGATCATCGAGAGTGAAGCTCAAGAGGTTTATGTGGATATAAACACTAAGGGCGTGTAAAGAAACTTCATAAACACACAATTGCTTATGTTTAATATTTTATAATAATTGGTGCAGGGACATAAGCATCAAAAAGAAAACAACCAGGAAGATCCACAATAGTCAAGTATTGAACTGTACAAAGGGAGGATGAAGCACGAGCACTCTAAATATTGTAATAACTAGGAATGACAACATACCATGTTATTATGGCTTTTGATCACACTGATAATTAGTGAACGAAAGAGGGTCAACAGTTATAATAATGTACAGTATATTCAGTCATTAAAGCACCATCATTATGGAGTCAGTACGCTGCACTGTAGGACACAAAATGGTGTAGCTTTACATTGAGTTTTTGCAAACATTGTAATTCAGAACTTCCAGATTTACATAGTGCATGAATTGTATGCAAAAAATGATCACCTTTTGTTAGGGTTGTCTTCTTAAGCATTTTGTTTTCTACATTATAAGATATGTTTTCACTCTGCAACCATTATTTGCAATGTATAGATTATCTAATTTCAACTGTGTGTGACACGATGTTTAAGTCAGCAGAAAAATGAGAAGAATATATCAAATAAATAACACAGACTGTCATTAAACTGTTTAATGGACTGACAGACTTTAATACCAACTGATGATTAATAATACATTAAACTATTTTCTTATAGCTTCACTAGTTTGTTCAGAAATAACTTAAAAAAAGATACAGTAAACCAGAGAAAATAAGATTACATAATAATTCATCATTTTTTTCAAAATGTGTTTGATGAGATCAACAAAAAGAATGTGCTGATATGAGAACATCAATTGCACATGTAACTAGCAATGTATTTACTATAGAGGTTACAAGACCATGAGATCAATATTTAATCTTGGTGCATGGCTCTGAACTGTGTTAGGGCCATCATCTAACTTAAAGCTTTGTCTACAGTCTTAGTTTACAGCAAGAAGGAAATAATGCTGTAGAAAAATCATCATCAACTTTTTTTTCACAACACTGCCACAACATCTTAGTGTTTTACATAATATTCTCCCCACTTCTGTTTTATACTGCCTGAAAAAATCCATTGGCCCAGATATTCAAAGGGTTTGCGATGGCAACAGTGTTAGTGCCATGCACAACCCACTGATCGTGCCGCCAATATTCAAAAGGGAAAGGTGCCGCACAAATCCCGACCCCGGAACGATCAGTAATGTATGCAGGCACAGGTGGGGGGGCGCGTGCCCATGCATAACCTGCACAGCCCGATATTCAGCCTGGGATGTGCAGAGCCATGCATGCACAACCCCTACTTGCACCTGCACAAAGTTGAGCAAAAAAAAAAAAGGAACAAATGATAGCCACCCACAGGTGAGCTGCCACATTGCAGGGCACAACATGGCAGCTGCCACCTGTGGGTGGCCACCCACATTCCTGCTGCACCTGGCGGCGCCCACCCCATGCCCCATCGCGAATCGGTGTACATAAACCCCCCCGTTCTATATCCCTGGTGGTCCAGTGGACCGCTATGTGCCTGATCGTGGACATCAGTATAATAACCCCCCCATCCAATATCCCTGGTGGTCCAGTGGACCGATCGCTGCCCGATCCTGGGATCTGGTTAAATCATTTTCTGCCAAATCCTTTGGTGATCAGTGGATTGCATTTCTGTTTGACGGATTTGTAAATATAGTAATATTTTAGTTTCAGGGTTTATCATTGCTCATTGAGTTTTACTGTGTGCTCGTCAGCTGGTGGCGAAGATTATCGCTTGTTGCTTCATTATTATCATTGACAGCCAGTAGCTGCATGCCCATTGGTAACAGCGGAGCTATCGCCTGCAGCCCTCCCAAGCTGTTGCTGGGGGCAGTGAAAGGCAGGTGGTGGGGTACTGTCACCTGCCGGCTGGCCGTGGGGAGGGGCAGTGAGGCTCAGTAGACGGGTGGAGAGGGGTACACTAGACCACCAGGGTAATAGGTCATTTTATATGTTTCACAGATGCCCATGATCGAGCAGAGTGTGGTCCACTGGACTATCAGGGATATTGGCGGGGGGGTGATTTAACCAGATGCCTGCCATTGGGCAGCGATTGGTCCACTGGACCACCAGGGATATTGGATGGGGGGGTTATTATACTGATGCCCGTGATCAGGCACATAGCGGTCCACTGGACCACCAGGGATACTAGAGGAGGATTTTTGTTTAGACAAATGACCGCAACCGGGCTGCAGGGGGCGTCGGTCCCTGATGGCTGCTGCCTGGCAGGGTGCCAAGTGCAAGTCGTTGGGGATCGGCGCACCTGCATAATAAAGGGATGCAAATGGGGCCATAATGACATGCAAATGGCCCCATGTGAACCTTGCATAAATTATGGCCCCATTTGCATGTCCCCCTTTGAATATCGCAGGTGCTGTGCATAGCGCACTGGCACTTGCGCTAGAGCATCTCCATGCTCCACACTTGCCACTTGTGCTGGCACAATGCCACTGCGCCATGCACAGTGGGGGTGGCCAGGGTGCGATATTGAAAGCTGCTGTGCCATAGTGCAGCTCTGTTGAATATCACCAATGCCACACCCCTGAGCAACCAAGTTGAGCTGTGCCCAGGCTTGTGCCACAGCCTGGTGTGGTTTGAATATCTGGGCCATTGACTATTAATCAAGAGAGCAATCAGTTGAAATCTACAGAACACTCTATCCTATTAGTTTACTCAAAAAGCACTGTCTACCCAGAAATTTTCAAGGATATCACATGATAACATCAGTTATTAATTTAGATGATGTCTTTGGAGAGCTTACTTTTCTGTTGAAAAGTATTTTAAAATTTATTGTTTCAACCAAAGGGTGTGGCAAATGTTTTTAATTGTTGTATTAATTAATGAAGTAAGTAAGTAAGTAACTAACTAACTAACTAACTGTCAAGCTAATTAACTATGTTGGGGAATTTCTCTCTGTAGTTCTACTTATATTCTATAGATACTTCCAATGTATATGTAAAACTTTCATGTACATATTGTTAAAATGTGCTCCTAGTTTCTGAATTATATATACTAGCAGGTATCAAATGTCAAACTATTGTTTACATCAACTGCCAACTGTCTTTAATGCAGAAGCATGGGGTTTAGATAAATGATACAATGGTCTAAGAGGGCCTCCTACTGTCCCTAGGCATGTTAAGTAAGTTGTATGTTTTTGTATAGTTTCTTAGGTGAAAGTAATAGTATGATCAGCTTTAGCTGGACTCAGGAACACAAGACAGAGTTATGAAATGGGTTGTGAACTACTGTGTTCTGATTGCTTAAATCTAATAACCTGACTGTGGTATAGCCATTGATGTACAGTAAATGTGGCTTAGTACTCCATTCAGTGTCTTGTCTATCTTCTCTTTTTCTCAGCCCAAGGACATTTTATATTACTGATAACACACTCCAATGAGAAGTGCATACAATCTGCTATGCACACACCTCAAGCATTTAAGACATGTGGCAAAGACTGCTGTCAAATACCTCCCCTTCCCCCACCATGTTTAAATCAGAGTATATACCATGCCTTATCCAACATTAGCATGTACTTATATAGTAAAATGGCAAATGAGTAGAAAATGTCCTCCATTCTGTTCGGCTAAATAGGTTCAAAAGGCATGCACTTATGGAATGCTAAATTGTTCTTCAGAACTTCTTTCACCAGTCAAGATTCTGCACATTTCAAAATCCTAAAGCCACCTCTCAGAATTGTGACATTGCATGTTGCTTGGTGGTCAATTATCTACCACATATGTTCAGAAAATCAAAATAACAGCCCCTCAGTACATTTTGATCAATTTCCTGAAATAGTTGTGAATAATATTATGTGGCAATAAGAAACTCAGTTTTAAGTTCCTACAGTTCAATGTGTTTGTGAATAGTGATTATGCTTGTGTACACTGTTTAAGCTTTTGGCCTTTCTCTATTCCCACCCTTTGGTAGGGACCCTGGGCAGCATATAGGGAATAGAAGGCCCAGCACCAAGGGAGAGTAGAGTGCTAAAGGAAGAGGAAGAGGAGGAGGAGGAGGAGGAGGAGGAGGAGGAGAGAAGGCTGGTGGGTGTGATGAAACATGCTTAGTGTGGACTGCAAGGAGTAAGCTGCTGATATGCTGCATGTGGGATGAGTTATTCCTCCACATTGAACCTCAGGCTTTAGCTCTCCCATTTCAATGTGTTTGTGAATAGCAATTGTGCTTTTGTACACTGTTTAAGCTTTTGGTGTTTCTATATTCCCACCCTTGGAAGGGAAGCTGGGCAGCTTATAAGGAATAGAAGGCCCAAAAAAGATTACCTCCTCCAACTCACAGAGAGTGTGGCCAATAGCATGCAGGAGAGAAAAAAAACCCTTCTGGAGGAAACCTCTGAGAACCCATGGCTACTAACCTGCCTGTCCTCTGGGCAAACTTAAAGGATATGACTCGAAATGCATGACTGCTTTCTGCTTCAGGATTAACTCATGAAGTCCTTCTTCCAAGTCTTGTGATAATGTACACAGTTGTGATATTCCTTGATACTGAGGAAGCTGCTCCAAGTCAAATAGGAAAGGAATAAGGCTGAGCCAGGTTGATGCAGAAGTGTTTTTGATGGAAAAGATAGCCAAGTTGATGCAGAAGTGTTTCTAATCTCTGTTCAGTCTCCTGGTGCTCCAGCTATTTGTCTGCCTGCTCCCAGCATGTTAAAATTAATGTGACCCTCTCCAATACATGTCCTATCCGCTCAGGTGTCCCCCAGGGCTCCATCCTTGGTCCTTTTCTCTTCTCACTATATCTCAACACCCTCCCCAAAGCCTGCTCTGGTAAAATCCTGCTGTATGCAGATGATGCCGTCATCTTCACCACTCACCGAAACCCAACTCCCTACAAAACTCCTTGCAACAAGCCTTTGTTGATGCCGAAGCCTGGTTCAAAGAGCACAGACTTGTAATCAATCTTAAAAAAAAACAACTATGCTCTTTGCCCATCCCCAAAACAAATCCAGAAATTTCCCACTCCGCGTCCTCCCTGGTTCCAAGTATCCTCTCAATCTAGTCCACTTGTACAAATACCTCGGGGTCTCCTTTGACTCAGCCCTCACATTCCACTACCACATAGATAATCTAGCCTCAGCTACAAACACACTGCTAGGAATCCTTTACCGCTACAAGCACTGCCTCCCCCCCAGTGCCCTCCGTCTAGCAGTCACCTCCTCAATACTGTCCCTTGTAGACTATGGCTTGCCAGTCTATGGTGCTGCAGACATGACCACCCTCAATAAAATCCACCTCACCTTAAATAAGGCCTGTAGGTTAATCACAGGAGCCCCTAGGCTCACACATACCTGCGGGCTATATGACATGGCCAGACTGCTTAATCTGGATGAACGGCTCAGATACCAAACCTGCCTCATTATGAAAAAAAACATCCTTGGACTATCCCCACCTGGTCTGACAGCCTCTATCCACCTTGCACAACCCTTAGTCCAAACTCGTAACACCTCTAAGGCCACCCTGCTAGTCCCTAGGTCCAGGACCACAAATGGGCAAAGGTCCTTCTGTTACAGAGCTCCCTCCTGGTACAACACTCTCCCCACCTCCATCTCTGACACCCCTACAATCTCCCGTTTCAAAATCTCACTTTGGAGTCAGCTCTTTAACATGCTTAGCTGTTCCTGCCTCTATGTGATCTAGTTCAAAATGCCCTGACAAAGCTCCCTGAGTGGATCCTCACCTAAACTAACTAACAAAACTCTCTGAGTGGCGCCTCACCCAAACTAATCACAAACCGTGTCCTTTAGCCCCTGAACTCTTTCATCTCTAGCAGTCCCTGCTCAAGACTTCTTATCCACATTACCAATGTATGCCTGCCGCTCAAGCTGTACCCATATAACTGTAATAACCTGTGATTACCATTCCTGTAACACTTAAATTGTAACTAAGTTATAACTGCCTGTATCTACCAAAACTGTAACCGCAGTGATGTATGCTGTAACCGCAATATTGTAACTAAATGTTGTACTGTATTTGTCCTCTTTGTGACGAGGTACCTTTGGAAATGAGCATCTGGCTCAAAGGTTGTAAACCAATGTACAAATAAATAAATAAATAAAATAATGATGATGCAATGCTTGATGGAACAGGAATGCGAGAATCTGTTCAAACATGAGCAGAAATACTGAGGGATAACTGCAGAGTGCTGAATGAAGATACTTTCATGCTACTTTCCACTAACTTTGTTTTTTTCTCTTTCAGATATTTCCTGAAGAAGACCTAAGGTCAAAACGTAGATTTGTTTCGAATGATGATGCAATGCTTGATGGAACAGGAATACGAGAATCTGTTCAAACATGAGCAGAAATACTGAGAGATAACTGCAGAGTGCAGAATGAAGATACTTTCATGCTACTTTCCACTAACTTTGTTTTTTTCTCTTTTAGATATTTCCTGAAGAAGACCTAAGGGTGAAATGTAGATTTGTTTCTAATGATGATGCAATGCTTGATAGAACAGGAATGCGAGAATCTGTTCAAACATGAGCAGAAATACTGAGGGATAACTGCAGAGTGCAGAATGAAGATACTTTCATGCTACTTTCCACTAACTTTGTTTTTTTCTCTTTTAGATATTTCCCGAAGAAGACCTAAGGGTGAAATGTAGATTTGTTTCTAATGATGATGCAATGCTTGATGGAACAGGATTGCGAGAATCTGTTCAAACATGAGCAGAAATACTGAGGGATAACTGCAGAGTGCAGAATGAAGATACTTTCATGCTACTTTCCACTAACTTTATTTTTTTCTCTTTTAGGTATTTCCAAAAGAAGACCTAAGGTCGAAACATAGATTTTTAACTCTATTTTCTATTTGCAGCGTACATTTAGTATAACCATTTTGTTATGCTTTCATGCTGAAGTATAAGTAGCTCAGGTGGCTTTGATGAAGATCTCCGAGAGATGTAATGACTGGAGGCCATGGAATGACAATCCAGGACTGGTTGAAGACAGTGGTATGGCTGTTGGAGATGCAGCATAGCATATAGTGCAGTTTAATGCACCACAAAGAACTTATCAAAAGCTTTTAGCTACATCTGCAAATGAAGGTCAGACAAAAGTATCATCGATCTTCCCAAAGATATGCCCAAAAGATGCAGGAGAGAGATGGATGGATAACAATGGAAATGTTCTAAGAGTGTCAGCATTTGAGATGCAGGATCCAGGGCCAAAGCATTTGAGGAGTGCTGATGCATTATTGATATGAGCAGAGAATAGAAAATCTTTGAAGGTGCCATGACTGGATACCCAGGGTAGATAAGGACAGAGGCACAGATGACAAGCATCACATCAGAAATTATCCAGGAGTGATGCCTATGGTATTGAGTGATAAGTAGAGACTGGTGAGTACTAAAGGTCCCAGGAAGAACACTGGTAAGGTTCCATTGTAAGAGCTTGTGGAGTGCTGGACAATCCTTTGCTGTGGACTGCAGTGTATATCAGTGCAAGGCATCAGAGGGGAGCACAACATGCCTGCGTGCAGTGCATAAGAAAGTGGGAATGATACACTGCAAAATTAGGGAGAAGGATGGGAGCCAAAATCCAGGATAAAGCTAGTAGTTGATCAAAGTAGATGGAGGAACAATAGACGATTGAGGTGGTTGATGAACTGCCAGACAATATAGAGAACATAATGAGTCACAGATGCTGTGGATGTGGAAATATGCACAGCAATTCCAGGGTAACTGGAGCAAGTACAATTGATGCCAGTTAACTGAACTCCCATGATTTGAATAAGTGGGGCTAGAATGTCTGGTCAGGCCTGATGGATGGGAGAGTAGAAAAAGTCCAAGTGATCCTTGTCAAGGATCGAAATTCAAGCTTGATGGATGATCTAGGTTTGCTTGAATGGTGGAGAAAGAGACAAGAGAAGTTGGGAAAATGCAAGGAAGTCCAATGGGATATAGCTCCTCAGGGAACAGGAGGAAGTGAACTACCCAGAACTGTCTGTAAGAAGCCAACCTGGCTGTGGCATCAGTGGAGGAGGAGGATTGTTTGGGAATCATGGAAATGGGGTCCCTTGAAAAAGACACATAAAGCAGCAATAATATGTGGGCAGGAGTCTGAGTCCCCATGGCTGAATGGCAATGCTGGAGAAATCACATCAAAGAAAGGCTAAAACCCAAGGTGATTGTGACACAGTCAATGTCTTCGGGAATCCAGGATCCATAGACATAACACAGGAACATCACCACAGGATCCAAGTCGGTCATCACAAGACTGAAGCCTGGAGCACTGGAAGCTCTTAAGGATGATAAAGAACTGCCATGGAGCATTACCCAGAGGAGCCTGGTGACAGGAACATGACTGGTGGATGGAATGGCAGCAAAGAAATGCTGAAGCAGAGTTGAAATGCTGAAGCAGGCAGTGAATTTTAATAGTCAAGAAATGAGAGTACAGATCAAAACAGAAGTTAAATGGAGATTATGAAGTCTCAATATCCGATGAAGGAGCTGGTCTCTGTTAAGGATGGGGCTAGCTGAAGTCAGGACTCTTAACAGAATGAGATTTGGAAATGAGGAATCAATATTAGAATTCCTGTTGTAAGCTGATGCCGATATCAAATGGCAGATGTCTTCAGCAGGCCAGAAAGCAGAAACCGGCCCAATCACAAAAGAATAGCAAGATTTGGATACCCAGGTATGAACCAGAAGCTTGCAAAGAAGCTCAAAGGCTTGCATGAAGGGTTTGCAGAAGAGTGGGATGGTAAGGATGCCAATATGCGATATGCGGATGCATATCTCAGGAGATGCAGTGTTTGTAGCATAGCAGATGATGAAACGCCAATAGGGTGGCTGCATATTGCTGCAGATCCACTGTTAGTAGCTCAGCCAATGCCAAAAAGCCAATACACGGGAGTGTATTGCGGTAGATGCAGAGAGATGGTAGAGTGGCTGATGGCACAAAGCCAATACCAGCTTGCATATTGTGCTAGATGCAGAGTGCTTCAATAAATAGCACCAGAACTCCAATCTCTGGGAGACCGAGTGAGTCCACCTGCACTCAGATACCTAGAAGGTATGAATAAGAGATAGAGACTGGAAAACAGCAGAGGACTGCTGGTAGAAGCTGTAGTGAATAGTTGGTGACAGACTCCCATCTTTGGTACACAGTGCAAGCCTACCTTCACTCAAATACCCAAATGTATGCATTAGAGACAGAGACTGGAATTGTTGCAATGGTATGTGAGGGCTGGCTAGCAAAGTGTAGCAGGTTGCTGCATAGAAGAGGCAGGCTAGAGACAGGAGAAATGGATTAGCAAGCAGAAAGTGGTATTGAGGAGCAAACAATGGAGGAAATAAAGACTGCCAGATTGAAGGCCACTTATGACAGGGACTGAATTACATAGAACAAACACACTGGAAAGATAGAAAAAACACGATGAGGGGAAAATGTGGAGCATGCCCCTGCCTGCTTGGATATCACAGAAAACTACAATATTATTTTCAAGCTATTCATTCCCTGCAAGGTTAACTTAATATCCTCATAATTTAAGGGCCAGTACAAAAACACAAAACTGTAATAAAACAGCAACCAAATTTGATAGCATCATTTCTGAACAGAAAATATGGGGGCCCATTATCACAGACATGATGATATTGAAAGATAGAAGAGCAACACATTCTTTTGTTTTGCTCTGCTCTCAGATTTTGTAAAGTCAGTGGCAGAAAGTGAAATGTTAAGAGGTTGAGGAACATTTTTAGTGTAGATTTAAGGCTGGCACTGGCAGCATTGCACACCCAGAAGTGCTGGGACAAGAAACATCTAAAAGCATAGAAACATGTATTTATTTGTTTTTTTGTTTTTATTTATTTTTTAATTTATGTCTTTGGTAACTGGGTAAGTGAGCTGATCCAAAGGACTGATTTCAGTCACAATGCGGGCCACACAGGTAGCAGCAAGCATAGAGGATGATAGCAGAAGGGGACCGCAAGATCCATCTAGCCTGCCCATGGTTTATTGGTTTCTACCCCCTCCCTATATGCCCCTCTGAAGAATGATATCTTTATGTCTGTCCCAAGCTGTCTTGAAACCCCAACCATTTTGACACCCATGACCTCTGGCAACAGGCTGTTCCTGACATCCACCATCCTCTCAGTGAAGAAGAACTTCCTACTATTGGCACCAAATTTCCCCCTTTCAGTCTCAGATCATGCCTCCTTGTTCTACTCCCTTCCTTGACATGAAAGTTCCTGAGACTGTACCTTATTTATACCATTGATGTACTTGAAGGTCTCTATCATTTCTCCCCTCTCCCTCCTCTGATCCAGGGAGTACATGTTTAATTCCCTCAACCTATTCCTATATGTCATCTGGTGTAACCTTGTATCATTTATGTTGCCCTTTTTTGCACTGTCTCTATCCTATCAATGTTCTTTCTGAGGCGTGGTCTCCAAAACTGCATGCAGAATTCCAGATGGAAGCAGACAAGTGCCCTGTATGGTGGCAATATCACCTCCCTTCTTCTACTCATGATTCCCCTCCTGATGCATCCCAGCATGCCACTAGCCTTCAAAGCCACCTTCTCGCACTGTCTACCCACTTTCAAGTTATCTGATATCATGATCCGCACGTCACGTTACTGGTTGGTTGCAGCTAGTCTTTCTCCACCAAAGTAGTATGCTCTTTTTGGGTTGCCTCTTCTTAGGTGCATGATTTTGCACTTTTTATGTTGAATCTCAGCTGCCACACTCTAGACCATTCCTCCAGTTTCTTTAGGTCTGATTCCATTTTCTTTATTCCCTCTGGGGAGTCGACCCTTGAATATCTTGATGTCATCTGCGAACAAACACACCTTCCTCACAAGCCCATTTTCAATGTCGGCTATGAATACATTGAATAGTAGAGGCCCCAACACCAAGCCCTGGGGGTACCTCACTGGTTAACATGCCCCCACTTCTGAAAATGTGCCATTTACCTGCACTCTTTGTGTTCTTCTGTGCAGCCAGTCTTTTACCCAGTCTACCATCTCCTGTCTCACCCCCATGCAGCCTAGTTTCTTTACCAGCCTTCTGTGTGGAACAGAGTGTAAGGCCTTGCTAAAGACCAGGTAGACTATACCATTTGCTCCCCCGTTATCAACTGCCTTAGTAACCCAGTCAAATAATTTAATAAAGTTTGTTTGGCAAGACTTCCCCGCCATGGACCCTTCTGTTGTTTACAATCCTGCTGACTGATGTATTCCAGGAATGTTAATATTCTCTGCTTGAGTAAGGATTCCATCAATTTTCCTATAACTAAAGTGACACTCGCTGGGTGGTAGTTCCCTGCATCCTCTCTGTTCTAAGACTTATGAAGTGGGATCACAGATGCCTTCTTCCAGTCTTCTGGAACCTGTCCGCTCATAAGTGATTTAGTAAATAGGTCCAGCTGGGTGCTGCCATTTCTCTCCCCAGTTCTTTCAGGATTCTGGGATGAATATCATCCAGTCCCATGGCCTTATCCACTTTTAATTTGTTTTTCACCTCCAAGACTTGTTCTGCCATGAAGGGGGTTGTTTCAACTGCTAGTCCAGTGGTGCTGTTACTAGTTGGCTCTGGTCCGTTACCCTCCTTCCCCTTTGTAAACCATGAACAGAAGTACCTGTTGAGGACTGCTGTCTGTTCTCTGTCCTCTTCTACTAATTTACCTTCCTCCACTGCTAGTGTAACTATTCCCCTCTTAGTTTTTCTTATTTCCCTAATGTACCTAAAGAAGATGTTGTCACCTCACTGTACCCCTTCTGCATTCTTCACCTCAGTCTAGGCTTTAGCCTTTTTAATCACTTTATTGTACTCACATCCCTCAGTTTCACTTTAAATGCTTCCTTAACCTCAACTTTATTTGATGCTTTGTATCTCTTATAGGCAGCCTTTTTTCGTTTTACTATAGTTGCTACTTCTTTTGAGAACCAGAGTGGGGTTCTATTCTTTTTTACCTCACTTACCCTTTTGGCACATTTGTCTGTGACTGTCTTAATAGCTCCCATAAAGCTTTCTTACATTTCTTCCACCCTTCTCACTTCTGTGATTTTTAAGATCCCCACTATGCTTTCCCTCATTTTCTGGAAGTCAACTTTCCTAAAATCTGGAACCCTAATTTTGGCGTGGCTAGTGTCCTCTGCCGTGTTCACTTTCAATCCCACCATACAGTGGTTGCTGTTTCCCAGATGGCATCCAGCTTCGGTCCCCCATACTCTCTTGTTGTTGGTGAGAACCAGGTTCAGGATGGCTTCTCCCATTGTTGGATCATGTAAAAGCTGCCTCAGGCCTGCTCCATCGAGTCCATTAGAAAGTCCCAGCTTCTTCTTGTTGCTGCTGTATGTGTTTTCCAATTTATGTCAGATAGGCTAAAATCGCCTAAAAATATCACCTCGCCTTTGTCCATCATTTTGTGTATTTTTTCAAGTAGTTCCTTGTCCTCCTTTTCCCCCTGTGTTGAAGGCTTGTATACCACTCTGATTCTGATGTTTGCCCATTCTCTGTATCAGCTGTTATCCACAGTGCTTCGGTCTCACTAGGAAGGAAATCCCTGTATCTATGTGGTTTGTGTTCCCTCCCTGATATATATTGCCACCATTTCCCCTCATTTCTTTTTCCTGTTCTTCATGTATAGGTTATACCCTGGAATTGCCATGTCCCAACTATAGTTATCTGTATACCAGGTTTCTGCCACATCTAACCAGTCCAGGTCTTCCTCTGCCATTGTGGCCATGAGGTCCGGAAGTTTATTTGTTAGACTCCTAGCAGTTGTGACCACTACCCTCCCTATATGATACCCCCTTTTGTAAAGTACTGTTTACCCTTTTTTTTGTTGCTCTGGATTTCTGTTGCTTTCCAGCATTCTTTGCTTTTTTTTGAATGTTTGGGGAGTGGTGTTCAGCACAGCAGAACTGGAACAGAGTGGTGGCCCCGAAAGAAATGCAGGTGGTGGGATAAAAATGGAGCAGCGGCTCTGTGGAGGAAGAAGCACCCTAACAAAGCAAACACAGAGAAATGGATGGGAACACAGAATGATGAAGACAGGGAGGCAGCCATGCATTAGGCAGAGGCAGCGAGCAGCGGACACTTGGTGAGCAAGAGCAGCAAGGAGTAGAGGCCAGGAGGTGAGCAAGCAAGGATGAGACAATGCAGAAAAAATGTGGGGGAGGGCAGGTGGGGAAGGAAGTAAACAGCACAGCAACAATGGGAGGACAAAAGCACAAGAGCACAAAATGAGTAACGGAATGGGGCAGGGGACTGAGCATAGAGCAGCAACAGGACACAGAAAAAGCAGAAGAGAGTGAGATAATACAGAGCAAGGAAGTAAGCTGGGAAAAATGAGGAGGCACAGCCACTCAGCCACACAGGAGCCCAGCATGATGAAACACGCTCAGCATGGACTGCAAGGATCAGGCTGCTTATATGCAGCACATGGGAGGAGATAGTTCCCCACATTGAACCTCAGGCTTTAGCACTCCCATAAACAGAGGCATTATGAAATTAAGAGTACTCATTGAACTGACAGAAAAACAGTTAAATGATATAGACCAAAAAGATAAAGCTAAAACATATACATCCTGGGCTAAATAAGAAGTCTGCTTTACAGATTACATTTGATTTTAAAGAAGCTCACACTGATGAAATATGCAGTTTTGCAAACATTTTATGCATTGGTTTGTTTAAGCTGGGGACTGATATTTCCTGTTTCAGACTTTCATCTTAAACAGCTAAAAACATATTTGTGTTGTCTTCAAAATGATAGAAAAGCTAAAAACAGTAGCACCAACAATCAAGACCTGACCTCTTACACTGACCTGCACCAATTAAAAACCTTCTGTGCTCTCTTTCTTCTGATTGCCACTGAGCTGGTGCAGAAGGTTTCACTTGATAGCCAGCTTAACATGGCTCATTGCAGCACTTATGGTAACATAACTAATTACAGCAGAGTAGAACTTTAAGAGCTGCGACTCACACATTTTAGAAAGGCATGTAATGAAAATAGAAGAGTACTGTATACCACTTAATTTCATCAAATTAAAAAAAATAATTACACAGTGATTCAGACAGATATCAGTGCTGTCGATGAATTTATGCCACACCTGATAACCATTAATGTCAAGTGGCTAGCTTCAACATAACAAATAAGCTGCCACCTGACCCTCCTGAATTGTATCTGCATCCTGCTGAAGTTGATCAGACTTGCCTTGAGCAGATATAAGTATGGTACACCAGGGAGTCCATGGTCCATTGGTCTGGCACAGAAACATAACATTTAATGACAGAAAAGGACCTTTTGGCCCACCCCATCTTCTCCAATGTTCCATGCCTAATCTGTTTCCACAGACCCTAAATTGGTCTCTGGCAACCCTCCCCACTTCCTGCCTATTAACTAATATTTCCCTATGCCCACTCAATGCATGTTCGAAGACCCTTACTGTTTTTGCCTCCAGCACTTCAGATGGCATCAGGTCTCAGGTATATACCACCATTTAAGTAAAGTAGTATTCCCCCCATCCCACTTAAACTTCCCTCTACAGCTTTATTGCATGATTTCTGGTACTGGTGCTCATTCATATTTGAAAAATATTCCCCCTCCACACCCTGGTAACCCCAGTGAGGTACATGTAGGTTTTTATAATTTCCCCTTTTTCTGTCCTCTTTTCCAGGGTGTAAGTGCTAAGATCCCTCATAGGCTTCTAGTGTATTACCTACACTATTCTGGTAGCCCTTCTCTGAACTGCCTCCATCGTGACTATTTTCTTCCTGAGATGCACCCTCCAGAACTAGACACAGTACTCCAGTTGGGTCTTACCAGTGAGTGGTACAGTAGCAACACCACCTTCCTCCTCTTGATAGAGATGTTCTCCTTATGTAGCACAGTATCTCAGTAGCCCTACCCACTGCTTTGTCACACTGTGCTATTACTTTGAAGTTGCCAGATATGATAACCAAAGGTACCTGTCCTGTTGTATGACTGTAAGTATCCCCTCTCATACTTTGCTCTGCTTCTGGGTTCCAATGCCCTAGGTGCATAATTTTGTACTTCTTGGCATTGAATTAGAGTGATTGCAACTAATCACCACCCTCTGATGCCTGTCCATTAATGAGTTTTTAACTCAATTCACCACTTTGAACCCCATCCTCAGCCTGCTATATTTCTTTATCAGTCTCCTATGAGTCACAGTGTTGAAGGCATTGCTAAGGTCTAGACACTCCATGTACGCCACACTTCCCTGATCTATTTCCCTGGTCACTCAGTCAAAGAACTCAATCAGATTCACCTGGCATGACCTCCCTTCCCCAAAAATCCATGCTGCTTGTGGTCTTGCAGCTCACTGTCTTCAAGATACCCTATCAGTCTTTCCTTAAGCAGGGTTTATATAAATTTCCCTCCACTGCAATGACACTGATTAGCATGTAATTGCTATTCTCCTCCCTTCTGCCATTCTTATGTAGAGGGACCATATCTGTTCTTCTCCTCCAGTCCTCCAGAACCATGCCTGTTTTCAGTGAACTGTTGCATAGAGTCATAAGTGGGGCACCTAGCACTTCCCAGAGTTCCTTCATTACCCTTGAGTGAATCACATCCAGTTCCATAGCTTTCTCCACCTTCAGATCTACAAGCCCCTTCGAGATTCCTCTTTCCTTTGAAAATGGACTTGTGCTCACCTCCCCCCTTGTTCCTGCTATGCCCCAGTGGTCGATTTTATCTCCCTCCACTGTAAAGACTTAGCAGAAGTACTTGTTCAAGATGTTAGCTTTTTCTTGGTCCTCTTTCATGCAGTCTCCCATGCTGCCCTCCTAATCCTGACTGTTCCTCCCCTTGCTTTCCTCTTCTCATTCAAGTATCTAAAAAAAAATGTTCATCCACTTTAGCTACCACTTTGGCTATCCTTCCCGCTGTCTGTGCCTTTGCTCACTTCACTGCCTTTCTCTCTTCTCTGTTTTACTTGGTATATGTGTACCTCCCTGTACTCCTCCCTCTGTGTTTTCTTATACCTCCTGAATGCCACATTTTTTCCTTCACCACCTTGGCCACTTCCCTAGAGAACCACAACCATCTGTTTTTTTTTCTTTCTACAAAATATAGAAAACACATTTTGCATGATGCCAGGACTTAGCAAAGACACTCAAGACTTTGTAAAGACACTCAATAACCATAGTAGGGTCTTGGGGTTGCCGACCCTAACTCTCACCCCATCAGATGTGTGAAGAAGCAGAAGTATAGGAGAATGGGGTGAGAGTTAGGATCTAAAACCCCAATGCACACCCTGATGCCAGTTGGGGGTGTGGGTGGGGGGTCCTAGGGGGGCTTTCAACCCTAACACCGAATTTCCTTGCTTTTGTCGCTATGGAACAATCCTAACTAATGCATTAAACTGAGTTTTTTGCCTCTAATTTCCCTTCTTTTTGAGAATGATAATGAGAAATAGTGAATGTAATGCAGAGGCAGGAGCACGGGGCCCTTTGGGCCCCTCACTCCCACCAGGTGAAGTCTTGTCACATAGTAACTTTGTGGCCACAAACACAAGTGGTAATGCTCATGGTGATGTAAAGCGAAGCAGAAGGAGAAACAGTACTGTAGACAGAAATGGTAAAAATAACAGAAACGCAAGTGCAAATGAAAATGCAAAGGACAACGCACATGATGGCATAGACGTGAATGGTAAGTGAAACGGGTATGGAACCACAAGCAGAAATGGTAATGATAACAGTAATGTAAGTGCACAAGCCGGTTTTCCCCAAAAGCTTCATAGAGAAAGACAGTGAGTACAAAGAATGTATGCATAATAATGGGTCTAGGAGCAGAAAATGAGGAGTTGAAATACTAAATTGCTTATATCTTAGGAACCATACGACGTAGAAAAAATGTAAAAGTGATATGATGTATGACTTTTCTGGCTAGTTTTGTACTTAGCCCCAAGTGGGCTAAGCATTTGCCTGATGAAAAGTCCGTATCTTACACTGTTTCCGAGATACGGGCCCTGAAAGGAGCAGCGAACACCACAATGTTATCCTATGGGAAAAAAAGAGAAGTTCAGAGTGCCATAACTTTGGCTCCCTGTAATATTGTTTCACCAAACCAGTGAAAGGCACATCTGTGGGATATTGGCTTTCTTCCCTCCAAATTACAGCCCAAAAGACCAAACTGTTATTTTGAAGCAGGGCGCCAAAGGAGTCCTGTAATGCGGCGGATGCCATAATGTTATCCTATGGGGAAAAAGTGTCAAATTTGGAGTGCTGTAACTTTGCCGCCGTGTAATATTTTTTCAACAAAACATTGAATGGCACATCTGTGAGATGTCAGCTGCATTCCCTCCAAATTTCAGGCTAAAACACCAAACCGTTCTTTTGCAGCAGGGTGCCAAAGAATTGCTGTCATTTTCCCACAGCCTAGAAAAGTACTGTTGAACTTTACAAAAGCTTTCGCAAATTCATTCAACAGTGTCACAAGTGTGAAGGTACTTTGCGAAAGTATTTTTTCCAGAATTGTGAAAAACATATTTCTGGAGTATTTTACCCCAAAATAAAGACATGGCTAGCATCCTCAGGGTCCAACTAGGTGAATACAAAACGAATTAGGTTGCTACAGGGTCCCAAATTTAAATGCCAAGCATTTTCTGATCACCAACTGATACAAAATAGCGGATTTGTGACAGTAAAAGGGCCATTTGCTAAAGTAAAATCTGCATTTGTGACACTGTCGAACTTTTTGTTAACTTTTCCTATTGACTTATAGTGGGAACTTGCTTTTTAATAACTTTTGAACTGTTTAATATTTTTTCACAAAATCTTCAAAGCCTCATCGGGGACCCCAGCTGCATGTTCCCTGAAGGTTTCGGACCAGTCGTGCAAACTGTGCAACCTGTAGAGACGACCCTAGAATTCCAAAAAAGCATAAATGCACGCACAGATCACGCTTAATAACTCCATAGGCATATATCTGACTGGTATGAAACCTGGCAGATCCCAAGGCATATGGGTCTTTATCATGTATGCCAAATTTCAGGTAAATCTGTTGAACGGTTGCAAAGTTATTAAGGTGCAAAATTTTAGGTTTAACAAGTAAGTGGCTCCTCAGCCTTAACTATGGTAGCACTACCATGCTACCATTTATATATATATCTATATATATATATATATATATGTATATTTCTCTTCGGTATTCTACGGTTTCATATGATAAAGCTTAACAGTAACTTCAGTGATCAATTATAACAAAAAAAAAGCAAATGAAAAAGAATAATTATTTTTCTTTCTCACCGTAATATGTGTCTTTCATCACTTAATGCCTTGAGCTCCCCCACATTTCCTCTGATCCTCAGAATCTCTTTCCCCTATCTGAACTATAATGAACTTGACAATCCACATTTATTTCTGCTGTGGTGGGGCCCTGAAATCTGTTTTATAAGCTGCTGGAAGTGCCCATGCATAAGCTATTTGGTTATTTGGCCTGACGGGGGGGGGGGGGGAGTTTACATAATCTTCAATTGCCATCTGAGTATGAATTTTTCACTGGCAAGGTGGAGACCGGCTGTTATGGTTTCCATTTTGAATATAACTTTTATCTTTTTTGCTAGTTGTAAATGATCGATGTTTTGGAGAGTACAAGTTAATTGTTATGCACTTGATGGCTGTCACAAGCATTACGTTCAAAATTCTGGATGTACAAATTGGTTGAATTACTTTCCTGGAACTGCTCTGCAAGTGGTGTTTATATGTAAAAGAGATATGCATCTTCATATATTTTCTAGTACAGCATGAATTTCAATCCAATAGGAGCGAAATTGTAGGCAGTCCCAAAAGGTGTGCATGTGAGTGCCTCTTATGCTATAGCCCCTCTGACACTGGTCTGTATTTGTTGTTTCCTGGTGTTTGGTGGATGTTGGAGGAAGAATGTGAGTGTAATCACTCCATAATGGACAAGAGGAGGAGCAGTTGCCTATTATATATATATATATATATTTATATATATTATATATATATTTAGATTCCCATTCCTGATATGCAAGTATTGTGCTTCTCATTCCCATTTTTCCAAGATATAATTGGTGTCTGATTTCTGTGTTTTCAATAGAATTTAGTATAATGTCAAAATAATTTTTTGGTTTCTCCGCAAGTGTGACTGACCAGTAAAAAAAAAAAAATCTACAGGGAACTCATATCCTTTGTGAAAGCATACATGTTACTACCAGACATTATATAGTGCCTAACCTGCAAATGTTTTATAAAAATGCTTACAATAGAGGTTCAATTGGTCTTTCAATGTACTGTAGTATACCAATGACCCTTTCTGTACCTGTTGTACAACTCTCATTACAGCTTTATGATTCCATGCCATGGATACCACATCCTTGTGAGGAGAACTAACATCCAGGCATCCCACTATTATCATGAGAAGGAGTATTTCATTTGATGCTCCTATAATATGTCTCAATTACTGAATTATTTTCACCATGTGGGCTATTGTTTTTTAATTATCAATGAACTGGAATGAAAAATAGCACTGAAGGCATGTTATAAGGTGGATGTTGATTTGCTTTTTTGTTTTCTACTTAGTACCACAATGAGTTTCACTGTTGAGTGACCCATGTCACTAACTAGCCATCTAGGCTGAAAGCTAATAGAATTTAAAGTTTGAGATCCCTACCCTTACGCTCCCTAAATAGTTGGAGGGCCATTAATCAAAATCTTAGTTTATCACTATTCCATTAAAATTTAACTATTCCATAAAATGTTCTAGAACAAGGGTACATACTGTGAGGCTGAAAGGGGTAGACTAAGGGGTAACATGAGGAAGTATTTATTTGCGGAAAGGTTGGTGAATGCACAGAACAGCCTTCCAGGTGAGGTGGTGGGGATAACTTGGTAGGGGAATTCAAAAATGCATGGGATAGGCATAGGGAAACCCTAGCAATAGCAAAGAGAATAAAGCTGAAATTAAAATAGGGTCTGTTGTTTTTGCAGCAGGTAGGGACAATTGGCAGACTGGGTGGGCCTAGCAGTGCTTATCTGCCATCAATTTCTATGTTCTATGTTTCTAACCTTTTTTATGGCTGCAGTGGGCAGAGCCCTGCAGAAGTCTTGCTATTAAAGCAGAAGAAGGGACCTCCCAAGATTCCTAATGGACTAGATAAAATTTGAAGATTTGAGCTATCACTCTGCTCAACTTTATTATTCAGCTGAACAGTGTTTGCACTGGTCCATTTTGTGTAATAACTACTAGCTTCGGTTTGGCTAGTATTCTCTTTCAAGAAAGATTAACTCATACAGTAGACATATCAGCTTAGCCACCCTTCCCCAGCAAGGAATCTCATAGAAAGATTGACACTGTTTTTTTAATCTCTTAAGACACTGTCTGATTAGCATTGTCTGAGACATGGTTTACTATAGCAGAATATATGTTTCATAAACCCCTAACACAAGTAAAGAACCATTATCTTTTGTTACTACTTTTACTACACTTTTTGAAAACAAAATATTTATATTGAGCTTTAGCTGGCAAATACGTTATGAAACTTCACCCCTGAAAATAGCCACCTTTTCTGGTTTCAAATCTAAGTGCACAGCATAACCAATTACAGTATCTTAAATTTGTTATTGCCTTCAGCAGTGTCTAGAATACATTTAGTATACCAATAGACAGCTGCATCTTTAAACCGTAAGACAAGTAAATAACAATATCTTTTTTTACTCTGCTGGCTATGCCTTTTGGGGAAAAAAAAAGGCATTTACATTGAGCTACAGTATGTCTGGTAAACACATCCTGTATTTTGTATCCTGGATAGCACAGGGGAGATGCTACATCTTATTCTCATATGGATCTTCATTTTACACATTGTTGCACTGCATTTACTCAGGATATCCCAGATTAGATGCAATATCTTGTTTTCTCTGGTGTCATGATTTTACACATTTTTATAATGTATTTATCCAGGGTAGCCTAGTCCAGTTGTAAAACATTGTTTTCAGTGTGTTCTGATTTCACGCAGTGCAGCATAATAATGTGTAGATGTAGAATTCCACTGAAAATCAGTTGCCACATCTTCTGTGAGCTATCCAGGCTATATATATATATATATAAAATTAGAGGCAAAAAACTCCATTTAATGCATTAGTTAGGGTTGTTCCACACAAAAATTGAAAATTCAGTGCTAGGGTTGAAAGCCCTTGAGACCCCCCGCCCACACCCCCAACCAGCATCCAGGGGTGCGCCGGCTGGGGTTATCGACCCATAACTCACCCCATCCATGGCTAAAGAAGCAGGGTGTAGACAAATTGGTGAGAGTGACTGACAACCTAATGCTACACCGATGCCGGTTAGTATACAATACCCATGGGGTTTTCTAACCCTAACACCGAATTTCCTCGCTTTTGTCGGTGTGGAACAACCCTAACTAATGCATTAAATGGAGACTTTTGCCTCTAATTTCCCTTTTTTTTGAGAAATGATAACAAGAAATAGTGAATGTAATGCGGCAGCTGGAGCGCGGGGCCCTTGGGGCCGTGCTTCCTCAACATGATGTCTTGTCACATAGTAACATTATGCCCACAAACGCAAATAGTAATGCGCATGGTGACGCAAAGTGAAACAGAAAGAGAAACAGTAGTGTAGACTGAAATGTTAAACACAATGCAAAAGCAAGCGCAAATGAAATTGCAAAGGATAACGCACATGGTGGTGTAGACATGAACGGTAAGTGAAACGGGAATGGAACCGCAAGTGAAAATGGTAACAGTAACAGTAATGTAAGTGCACAGGCTGGTTTTCCCCAAAGCCTGCATAAAGAAAGAGAGTGAGCACAAAGAATGTATGCATAATAATGGTTCTTGGAGCAGAAAATGAGGAGTTGGAATACTAAATTACTTATATCTCAGGAACCGTATGATGTAGAAAAGAAATTTAAAAGTCATATGATTTATGACTTTCCTGCCTAGGTTTGTACTTAGCCTCTTTCAAGGAGCTAAACATTTTTCCTATGAAAAGTCTGTATCTCGCACCATTTCCGAGATACGGGCCCTGAAAAGCATGGCGAACGCCGTAATGTTATCCTATGGGAAAAAAAGAGATGTTTGGAGTGCCATAACTTTGGCTCCCTGTAATATTTTTTCACCAAACCACAAAAAGGCACATCTGTGGGATGTTGGCTGTGTCCCTCCAAATTTTAATCCAAAAGACCAAACTGTTATTTTGCAGCAGGGTGCCAAAGGATTCCTGTAATGCATCAGACACCGTAATGTTATCCTATGGGAAAAAGTGTCAACTTTGGAGTGCTGTAATTTTGGTGCCATGTAATATTTTTTTCAACAAAACACTGAAAGGCACATCTGTGAGATGTTGGCTGCATTCCTTCCAAATTTCATGCCAAAACACCAAACCGTTCTTTTGCAGCAGGGTGCCAAAAAATTGCTGTCATTTTCCCACAGCCTAGAAAAGTACTGTCGAAGTTAATGAAAGCTTTCACAAATTCATTCGACAGTATCGCAAGTGCGACAGTACTTTGCGAAAGTACTTTTTCCATAAATTTGAAAAACATTTCTGCAGTGTTTTACCTCAAAAAAAAGACATGGCTAGCATCCTCAGGGTCCGACTAGGTGAATACAAAAATAATTAAGTTGCTAGAGGGTCCCAATTTTAAATGCCAAGCATTTTTCTGTTTGCTAACTGAAAACAAAGTGGTGGATTTGCGACAGTAAAAGAGCCATTTTCGAAAGTAAAAACTGCATTTGCGACACTGTCAAGCTTTTTGTTAATTTTTCCCGTTGACTTATAAGGGGAACTGTTTCTTTGAATAACTTTTGAACCGTTTAATATTTTTTCACAAAATCATCAAAAGGCACATCAGGGACCCTGGCCGCACATTCCCTGAAGATTTTGGACTGGTCGCGCAAACCGTGTGACCTGTAGGTGCAACAGTAAAATTCCAGAAAAGTGTAAACACGCATGCAGATCACACTTAATAACTCGGCAGCTGTATATGCGACCATTACGAAACTTGGCAGATCCCAAGGCGTATGGGTCTTGATCATGTATTCCAAATTTCAGGCAAATACGTCAAACAGTTGCAAAGTTATTAAGGTGCAACATTTTGGGTTTACCATGGCTCCTCAACCCTAACTATAGTGGCACTACCGTGCCGCTATAATATGTGCGCGTGTGTGTGTGTGTGTATATATATATATATATATATAAACCAACAGGCATATTCTAGGAAAACACATTGAAAAATGTGTAAAAGGAAGATCAAATTGAAACTGCCTCTTAATAGATCTGCATTGTGTAAGTACTTTAGAAAAAATGGGAAAATGCATGGGCACACTGTACATGCAAACATACGAAGAAGCCAGCAGAAGAAGGCCATTTGGTCTATTAAGTCTGCTCGTATTGCAGGGACCATAGCTTGAGCTAATGTCCCTGCCTTCCCTCCCCACTCTTCCCATCCTCCCTACTAATGACCCTTACCCTCCCCCTATGCCTGTCCCAGCCTGTCTTAAAGCTGCCCACTGTCTTCAATGAGATTACTTCTTCTGGCAGCGCATTCCAAATGTCCACCACCCTCTATGTGAAGAAGGGCTTCCTGGCCACCCTCCTAAACCTCCCGCTCTCCAGCTTAAGACTGTGCCCCCTCATGTTATGGTTGCCACTCAGCTTAAAGAGACTCTTCTTATCAATATTATCTATCCCTTTCAAGTACTTGAAGGTTGCAATCATATCCCCTCTCTCTTTCTCCTGTCTCCTAGGGAGTACATGTTAAGTGCCCTCAGTTTCTCCTCATATGCCTTACCCTGCTGACCAGATATCATCTTTGTAGCCCTCCTCTGGACCTTGTCCAGCAGATTAATGTCCTTTTGAGATGTGGGTACCAGTTCTGAAATCCATACTCTAGATGTGGCCTTATCAGTGACCTGTACAAGGGCAGCATAATCTCCTCTCTCCTACTGCTGATCCCCTAGATATGCATCTCAGCATCTTGTTTGCTTTTGCTGCTTCTTTCTTTCACTACATGGTGTGATTCAGGTCACTGGTGATCATCACTCCCAGGTCCTTCTCCTCCTCTAACGCAGATACTCGGACTCCATCCAGGTGGTACTCTGTCCTAGGATTCTTGGTGCCAATATGCATAGCTTGCATTTCTTGGCATTAAAGCCAAACTGTCAGATCCTGGAGCACCTCCCTTGCTTTTCCAGATCTTCCTGTAGGTCCTGTATCCCTTCAGCTGTGTCCACTCTCCCACAGAGTTTGGTGTCATCCCCAAATAGGCACATTTTTCCCTTAATGCCATCTCCAATGTCATTGATGAAGACATTGAACAACACTGGCCCCACCACCGAGCCCTGCAGGACGCCACTGGTTACCTATCTGGCTCCAGAAAACTCTGCCCCCACAACCACACTCTGGGTTCTGTCCTTCAGCCAGTTTTCCACCCATCTGGCTAGCTTTTCCCCAGCCCAGAGATCCACCAACTTCCTCATCAACCTTTTGTCGGGCACAGAGTCAAAGGCCTACTGAAATCAAGATAGAGGATGTCTACTGCTTAGCCTGTCTACTGTCTTAGTGACACAGTCAAAGAAGTCAATCAGATTTGTTTGACATGATCCCCCCCCCACCATAAACCCATGCTGCCTCACATCCAGGAGACCATGCTCCTCTATATAGTACACCAACCTCTCCTTTAGTATGGTCTCCATGAGCTTGTCCACAAAAATGACATCTCAAATCTCAATTGGCATATCCTGTAAAAAAATCAATATTTAAAATGGGTTAAATGCTTTACCCAAATAAAATAAATAATTTAAATATCAGTTTTGTTAGTCTTTCCTCATAGGTCTTATCCTACAAGCCCTGCACCATTTTAGTTGTCCTCCACTGCACTGGCTCCACCCTATCTTTGTTCGTTCTCAGGTGAGGTCTCCAGAACCAGACGCAGTATTCCAGGTGCAGTCTCATGGGTGTCTTATGCAGGGGCAAGATGACCTCCCTCTTTATACTATTGATACCCCTCCCTATGCATCCAAGCACCAGGCTATCCTTTCCAGCTGCCTATTGCACTGCCTAGTTTCTCTTAAGTCCTCTGAGATGATAACTTCCAGGTCCCTTTCATACTTTGTGACTATCAGTTCCTCCCCACTTACTTTGTACTTTGCCCCTGGGTACTTGTGCCCTATGTGCATGATCCTGCACTTCTTTGCATTGAATCCCAGCTGCCATTCTTCAGACCATGTCTCCATTTTTTTAAGGTCTTCCCATATTCTTTCAACACCCCCGGCATGTCCACCATATTGCCTTCCTTTGTATTGTCTGCAAACATAGAAACATAGAAACATAGAATTTGACAGCAGACAAGGACCTCTTGGCCCACCTATTCTGCCCATTTCCCTACCAAATGAATAAGTTGCAGATCCTAGTTAACCAACAGCCTACTTCCTCCTCCCCCCCACTAGAACTGCTTTATGTCTGTCCTATACATTCTTGAATTCCCCCACTGTTTTTGACCCCACAGCCTCCTCAGAAAGGCCGTTCCATGTATTCACAACCCTCTCCATGAAAAAATACTTCGTCATATTACTTCTGAGCCACCCCATCTTCAAATTGTGCCCCCTTGTTCTTGCACATCTCTTTTTCTGAAATATGCTACTCTCTTGGACTTTGCTGATTCCCTTGAGGTACTTGAAAGTTTCTGCCATGTCCCCCCTCTCCCTCCTTTCCTCAAGGGTATACATATTAAGCTCCTTCATATGTATTCTGGTGCAGATCCTGCACCATTTTAGTTGCCCTCCTCTGGACAACCTCCAACCTCCATACAAAGTGGTATACCTTACCCTCCAGTCCCTCTACAATGTCCACAATAAAGACATTGAAGAGGACTGTCTCCAACAGTGATTCCTGCAGCATCCTGCTCATCATCTCTCCCTCTCTAGAGTACCCCTGTTTACCATAACCCTCTGACTCCTGCCATTCGGCAAGTTCTCCACCTGCAGAAATATTTTAGGATTCACCCCTAGACTGCACAGTTTGTTAATCAGCCATCTATGGGGGATGGTGTTGAAGGCCTTTCTGGAGTCCATATAGGCCACATCCACAGCACCTCCCTGGTCCTCTACCTTAGTTACCAAGTCATGCTGTAGATTAGTGCAATGAGTTAGTCCAAAACACAATGCCTATCCTAAATACAGTAAAAGTTAGAGTTAGATGTATAAGTAAATAAATGCAATATAACGCAGTGCATGTGTATTAGTGTGTGTGACAATGCTCTGTCTTTCTTTCTAAATACACACCACTTATACCGCACTCAGTTTAGATGGGCAAGTGGTTTATGTGGGTAAATTTCATTTTCCATTTGACAGTTACATAGGGCCTAGCGTTAAACCATCTGCTTATAGCGTTCCATGCCCATCATCTATTTCAGGCAGATTAGCTGCTAGGAATGTCAGTTCACACTAAGGCATGCAGTTCGCACAACTTGTCAAAGTGTGAACTGACAATTAGCTGCTAATCTGCCCAAAATAGAAAGGGCATAGAATTCGATAAGCAATCATGGCTCTGGAGACCTGGTTGGGGCTCAGCCACTCTCCCAGATAACTGTTTGCACTGCTGTCTTGCTCACGCTTAATGGATACAATCACAGGAAATGGCATTTAAAAGTTGCAGGCATTTTTTTTTTATAAGATATGTACAAGTTAACAAACAAAACAGCAAACACTCTGTATAACTCTTCTATCCAGTACACTACTGTACCTCCCACAATGTTCTGGCTCTCTCTCCTCACAGCAGCAACTTCAGTAGTCTCAGGCAGATATGATCGCACTGCAAAAAAAGCAATCTTTAAAAAATACTGGTGCAAGAGCTGAAGTAAGAAATCGGGAGAGGTTTAGGGCAGGAACACATTCCGTCAGAGAGAACCTCCTTTAGCCTGCAATGCTGTGCACATTCCATCAGAGGGAACCTCCTTTAGCCTACAGTCCTGTACTGTACTATATGTTGAAGCTCTGTTACCACCAGTGCATCATTTTACATAAAAAGTATCCCCTTTGGCCATGGCGCCCACTCACTATAAGAGGCAAAATCTGCTTACACAAATGCACCCGTTATAAGTGGCTTATACTGTAATTGAGTTTCCTCAGTTGTGGTGTGTGTTTGTGTGGGGCCGGGGGGATGAAACAACCAGTGGTTTGGTAAGTGGGTTTAAATGTGTGCCAGCTTTACCTCCACCACATTCTACAGAAGAGGCACTTTCCTTCTGAAAAATGGTGTTTCCTCAGTTGCAGGGAGAGAATGAAATAAACAGTGGTTTGGGGAGAGGGTTTGAATATGTGCCAGCTTTACCTGCATCACATTCTACTGAAAAGGTGGCTTTCTTCTAAAAAATGGAGTTTCCTCAATTGGCAAGGAATGTACAATGAGCTAGCGCAAAACACAGTGCTTATCCTAAATACAATAAAAGTTATGGTTAGATGTAAAGGCAAATAAATGTAATTTAAGGCAGTGTATGTGTGTTAGTGTGTGCCTGGCAGTCTTGGGTGTGTGTAGACAGTGCATTGCTATGTTATACTGGAATATATATGGATATATATATATATTAATCAGTATTAATCAGTATGTGTGTATGATAATTAGACAGTGCAGTCAGGTGGCTCATTGGTTAGTGCAAAAATTGCTAGTCTACATTCTCCCACTATCTAGATCAGTTTCAGCCTTATGCATGTCATTGCTGATTTAAATGAGGTGTCTAGTGACAATCCTTATCCTTCAATGTCCCTCAGAGCCTGAAAAGAAGAAAACAATACCTTAATGTCTTTTTTAATCTGTAAAAATGTTGACACACGATTATATGTATCATATTATGTGTATCACAACAATTATAAAGTGAAGTTAGGTGGCTCAGTGGTCAGTGCAGAAATTGATAGCTACATTCCACCACTGTCTAGATCAGTTTCAGCTTTATGCATGTCATTGCTGATTTAAATGAGGTGTCTAGTGGCAACCTACCACCTTCCAATGTCCCCCAGAGCCTTAAAAGAAGATCACAATCACTTGATGTCTTTACTTAGTCTTTAAAAAAGGTCCATTGCTGACACAATCCCGGACCCCGAGCCCAACCTCCCAGTGAGCACCCACCAGCCCACACACCCCATGCTCCCTCACACACCCTCACTCACCTGAACAGATCACAGTGTGAAGATCTGCATCCCATGAACTACACATCTTGCTGCTTGAACTGGTGACTACAATATGAGAAATACGGTAAGTGCATTTGAAAACCCATTGAAATATATTGCACCACATATCATATTTCTCATATAGCAGTCACCAGTTCCAGCACCAAGACTTGTCTTCAGTGGGATAGTGGATCTTCATGATGGGACATGTTCAGGTGTGTCAGGGTGTGTGGAAGAGTTTGGAGGTGGGGTGGTGGGTGCACAGTGGGAGGTTAGGCTGTGGTGGTGAAAGTCATATCACCATCCAGTCTGCCATATTAATCTCTATCTAGTGTGAGACCCTATGCACAAACTGAACTCTGGAGCCCCTCCATGCCTCCAGGTTACCCTTCTGTCTATCCCACTCCTTCTTAAACTCTGTGAGCATTTTAGTCACCACCACTTCCTCTGATAGGTTATTCCAGGCATTCACCACCCTTTCTGTAAAAAAATATTTTCTCATGTTTTTCCTTGAGCCTTTCTCCCAACTATATTTTGTGCCCCTTTTCACTTGGAGTATTTCTTACATTGGAATATGCTTCCCTCCTGTACTCTGTTCATACCAGTGATGTGTTTTTATGTCTCAGCCATGTCCCTTCCCTTCCCTTCCCTTCCTTCTTTCCTCCAGGGAATACATATTTAACTCCTTTAGTCTTTCCTCGTATGTCTTATCATGCAGGCATTGCTCCTTTTTAGCTTCCCTCCATGGCACCAGATCCACACTGTCTATGTTCTTTCTCAAATGAGGCCTCCAGAACTGGATACAGTATTTCAAGTGTGGTCTCTCATGAGTGTCTTACACAGGGGCAAGATGACCTCCTTCTTTCTACTCCTGATACCCCTCTCTATGCATCCAAACATCTGACTAGCATTGCCAGCCACCTTATTGCACTGCTGAGTTTCTCTTAGGTCCTCTGAGACGATAACTGCCAGGTTCCTTACCTGCTTTGTGACTGTCAGTACCTCCACACCTAGTTCACAATTTGCCCCTGGGTTCTTGTGCCTTATGTGCATGATTCTGCACTTACATAGATACATAGATACATAGATACATAGATACATAGATACATAGATACATAGACAGTGTCGGCAGATAAGGGCCTATGGCCCACCCAGTCTGCCCATTTGAGCTTGTAAGTTCAGTTTGTTTTCCTAGAAGTCTGTTGCCCCTTACCCCTGACCTCCAGAATTCCTTTATGTCTATCCCATGCATTCTTAAATCCCGTGATTGTTTCAGCCCCACCACTTCCTCTGGCAGGGTGTTCCACTTGTCCACCACCCGTTCTGTGAAGAAATTCTTTCTCATGTTTCCTCTGAATCGTCCTCCTCCAACTTCATCCCATGCCCTCTAGTCCTGGAACATCTTTTTCGCTTAAAATAGTGTTTTCCTGCACCTCGTTCCTCCCTGTAAGATACTTGTATGTCTCTATCATATCCCTCTCTCCTCTCCTCCTCAGGAGTACATGTTCAGTTCCTTCAACCTGTCTTCATAGGACTTGTGATGCAATCCATGCACCATCTTTGTTGCCCTCCTCTGAACCTTCTCTAACCTGACTATGTCCTTATGTAGGTATGGTCTCCAGAACAGTACACTGTACTCCAGGTGGAGCCTCACTAGTGTCTTGTATAGCGGAATTATGACCTCCCTTTTCCTGCTGGTGATGCCCCTGCCTATACATCCCAGCATCCTATTTGCTTTACCTGCTGCCTTGTCACACTGTTTCCCTACCTTGAGGTCATCAGAGATGACAACCCCAAGATCCCTTTCCTGCTTGGTGCATGCTATATCCTCACCCCCCAACTGATATATTGTGCCAGGGATTTTGTGCCCCATATGCATTATCTTGCACTTCTTTGCATTGAATTTCAACTTCCTTGCATTGAATCAAAGTTGCCATCCTTCAGACCATTCTCCAGATTTTTAAGGTCTTCCCTCATTCTTTCAACACCCCCTGGTTAGCCCACACTATTGCATACCTTTGAATTGTCTTCTAAGAGGCATACCTTCCCTTCAGCCTCTCTGCAATGTCCACAATAAAGATACTGATGAGAACTGGCCACAACACCAACCCCTGTGGCACCCTGCTCATCACCTTTTCCTGTCTAGAGTACTCCCTGTTTACTACAAACCTCTGACTTCTGCCATTCGTCCAGTTCTCCACCCACAGAACTATTTTAGGATCCACCCCTAGGCTGCACAGTTTGTTAATCAATTTTCTATTGGGGATGGTTTTGAAGTCCTTTATGAAGTCCAGATAGGCCACATCCACCACAACTCCCTGGTCAACTACCTTAGTTACCCAGTCATGCCATAGAGTAGTGCAATGAGTTAGTGCAAAGCACAGTGCTAAGTAAGCAATAAGACACTCCAGGGTCTGTGTTAGACACTTTAACACATGGCTAGGAGGTGTAGTGAGGCACGAGACCACCGGCCGAGTGCATCCAGCTTCCTAGCCGTGTGTTAAAGTGTCTAACACACAGACCCTGGAGTGACTTATTGCACTTATGAAATGGCTATCAAAAATACAGATGTATGTGATAGCTAAAGTGTATAGTATTTAAAAGTGAAAAAGTTTAATGTTTGTCTTGATTTTTAATAAAGTAGTTCATCCGCCTACTGTTTTTGTTTGACTTAAGGAATTTTGTCCTACAAAGGCTTCTGTAGTTACATCTGGTTGTCATGGCAGTATTCACGCCCCCCCACACACACACAAAAGCAAAGAAGCAGATTCTGTAGCTAACCCCCCCTCGTGCAAGCCGTCTCAGATTCACCCCCCCACACACACACACAAAAGCAAAGAAGCAGATTCTGTAGCTAACCCCCCTCGTGCAAGCCATCTCAGTATGTCCAGTTCTCCAGTGAAGTGTTGTGTTGAGCGGGCGGGTTACGAGATGGTGAGAGGAATGCTATGCTTACTGCTGTTGTGCTTCTGTGTGCTGTGGTAAACCTGCACTTTTTCCCCCGATGTAGAGAATGAGTCTGGTATTTGGATGGAGAGCGAGCGAGCGGGCTGGGAGACAGATCACGGCAGTTTGTTTTTTTCTGCTGCTTGGCATCTGTCAGCTAGGAACAGGGGAAGGGTTCAAGTGCCGTCTGTGTTGTGCGGTAATTACACTGCAGTGTTGTGTTGAGCGGGCGGGTTAAGAGATTATTGTGATCGTGGCAGTTGCTTTTTAAAAAAAAATCACACAGGTTGTGCATTTACTTCAGCATGTGCAAGTTAGTTTCACAGGAAGGGTGGCATCGCTTGTGGCACAAAACAAGATGGCGGCTATTTGATTTTTTTTTTAACATTCTTTGGGGGCAGCATCACCCATATCAATGCCCAGCTGGCATGACCTGATCTAGCTTTTGTGTGTTAGAAACTTTAACACACACCTGACATCCAATGAGATGCCTTGAAATTGACATGCCATTTCATAATCCCAAATACAATAAAAGTTAGGGTGAGATGTATAAGTAAATAAGTGCTATATAAGGCAGTGTATGTGTGTTAGTGTGCATGTGGCAATGCTATGTAAATGTGTAGACAGTGCACTGCTATGTTATACTGGAATATATATGCATATACAGTATGTGTATGTCACAACAATTAGAAAGTGCGGTTTTCCTCCCAAAAGACTTGGGAGAAAAACTGCAGAGTTACAGGTGCTCATGGCAGAGGGAGATATGGACATTGCAGCCATCACAGAAACATGGGCCACCCAATACAATGACTGTGACCTGTCTGCACCAGGGTACAGGTTATTTTCTAGGGACAGGATGATTGGGAAAGGAGGGGGTTGGTATTATATGTGAAGGAAGGACTGAAGTGTGTAAGGGAGGAAGGGGAGGAGGGTAGTATGGAGTCTCTTTGGATGTAAATCCAGGATTAAAAGAATAGGATTCTCAGAATGGGAGTGGTGTACTGCCCACCCTCTCAGAAGGAGTAGCTAAACAGAGAACTAGTGGAAGAGACCAGGAGGACCTGCGAGAAGGATAGTGTGGTGATTGTGGGGGACTTCAACATGCCAGAGTGGACTGGAGTACCCAAACAACTAGGAATAGAAGGGAGCAGGTACTGCTGGATGCCTTCCAGGACAGCTTCCTGCCTCAAATGGTCAGTGAACTAAGCAGGTTAGGAAATACCGTTGACCTTGTGTTGGCAAATGGGGAGTTTGTGAGAGAACTTACGGTGGAAGAACCATTGTCATGGAGTGACCACCACTCAGTATGGCTCACAATGGAAATCAGCAAGGAATAAGTGGAATCTGGCACAAGAGTGCTGCACTTCAAGATAGCCAACTTTGGGAGGATGGGGGAAGAGGTAAAAGGGTACCTGGCCAGAATTCAGCTAAGTATGGGCACTAACCAGAGGTGGGAGCTCATAAAGCTGGGGAGAGTGGAGTCAACCAAAACCTGCTGCAAGGCCAGAGCAAGAAGGCTAGAGCTAAGAAACTGAGCTGGTTAAGCAAGGAGGTCATGTAAAAGGCAAGGAGGAAAAGAGCTGCCTGTAGGAGGTACAAGAAAACAGGAAGGGGAGAGGACAGGGAGGAGTACCTGATGGATTTGAAGGAGGTGACATGGGCAGTAAGGGGAGCCAAGGCATCTACGGAGCTTAGGCTGGCACAAGGCATTAAGAAGGGGAAGAAGGACTTCTTTAGGTACTTCAGGATGAAAATGAGCTGTAAGAACCACATAGTAGGTATTAGGAAGGAGGGTTGTTGAGTGGAATCACGGTGTGATAAGGCAGAAGAATTAAATGATTACTTCTGCTCGGTATTTACTAAGGAAAAGAGGGGGGAAATACCCAAGGGGGAAGGAATGGCAGAAACAGGGGGGGGGTGACAGATGGGGAAATCATGGAGGGCAGATTTTGGGAGGGTTTGAAGGCACTGAGGGTGGACAAGGTGCCAGGCCCAGATGGCATCCACCCCAGTGTACTGAAGGAGCTGGTAGAGGTCCTTGTGGGATGTTTGGCAGACCTATTTAATGCCTCACTACACTTAGGGTGTGTACCTCAGGATTGGAGGATGGCTCATGTGGTGCCCTTCCACAAGAGTGGCCCCAAGGATGAACCCGGGGAACTATAGACTGGTGAGCCTCACATCCATTGTGGGTAAGCTGATGGAGACTATCTTGAAGGAGAGGCTGGTGGCCCTCCTAGAGGACAGAGGACTATAGGACAGCAGGCAGCATGGCTTCATACGTGGCAGAACCTGCCAAACCAACCTGGTGGAGTTCTATGACTGGTTAACTAGGCAACTGGACAGGGGCCATGCAGTGGATGTCCTGTATCTTGACTTCAGTAAGGCATTCGACTCGGTAAACATAGGAGGCTGGGAAGTAAGTTAGAAGGCACAGGGGCAGGTGTAAAGCTGGTGAGATGGATAGGGAACTGGCTTCAGGGAAGGCAACAGAGGGTGGTGGTTGATGGAGAGCTCTTACACCCAAGGGAAATGATGCGTGATTTTCCACAGAGCTCGGTGTTGGGACCAGTGTTGTTTGGGATATTCATTGCAGACATATCATTGGACATCAAGAGCAAAATCAGTCTGTTTGCTGATGATATCAAAATGGGAGCAGTGGTGAATGACCTTGGGCGATGCAGGGGTTGCAGGATCATCTGGCAAAGCTTGAAACCTGGTCAGACACCTGGTAACTGGGGGTTAATGCCAAAAAATGCAAGGTGCTGCATTTTGGGGTGTAGAACCCAAGGATGAGTTACCAGCTAGCCAGACAGAGTAGGAGAAGGATCTGGGGTGTTCGTTACAGGGTCAGTGAACAACTCGATACCTAATAGTCTTCAGGTGAAGCTACCTCTGGCTGGAAGCTGCAACACTGGACTTAAGATTTGCAATGAAGCGAGTTGTGCTCACAACATAGGGAGGTGAACCATACAATTTACAATTGTCTTTGGTTTGAAGCAGATTCCTTAGGAAAGTTAATATTCTTCAGGTGGAGGATACTTCTAACTGAAGGGTGAAATAAGGAACTCAGAACTATCAGAAAAGGCAGTCATTCAATCAGCAGAGGGAGGTGGAGCTTTCTTTACTTTTGTTACACTTGTTAAGATTTTCAGTGCAGGAAGAGTTTCAACCCACAGGGGCTTAATACTGTTTTCTGTGTCTGCCCTTCTGCACAGCTGAAGTGTTTTGGGGCTGACTGCTTTCAGAGCACAAGTCACCAGGCTGTTTTGGAGCTGGGGAGGTTTACCTGTGTGTGACTTGGATGTTTGGATTTTTATCTGTTTGATTAGCAGGGTATTTTCTCTGTCAAATTGTCGTGTAGGGCATCTTGCTGACAGGAAGGCACTCATTGCAGCAGTGGTCAGAGCTTTAGCTGATTGTTTCATGAGGGCACAGTTTAGGCCCAAACCCTTCCACCCTTACCTCATCCACCCCTGAAATAGTTCCTTTATACCTGGGGTTCTGACATCATTCCTCAAGAGGGCAAGGTGCATATCACTGTAATATCCTCTCTAGCACACTGCACTGACAATATAAGCATGCACATTATATAAATACATATATTTCTATATAACACACCAATCACACACACAAAAAAATAAATAAACAAGGTAGACAGTTATGTGGGGAGTAGTGCAATGTAATGGCTGTGGGGCAGCAGTCTTCTGGGAGTCTTTCTGGAGGCTGAGATGCTGCCCTGTTTGCAGACAACTATCTGCCCTGAGGGAGGAAGTTGCCTATCTTCAGGCAACACTGTACAGTAGCAAGGGAACCTCTCCCATCCAAGGAGCACCAGAGCCACCACCACTACTTCGGAGGTTGTGAAGAAAGCACAGCAGTTGGACAACAGTGGGCTCAGGGAGGGTAAGGGTGGTGGAACAGAGGCACACCCAGTCAGTTGTTCCACTCCACAATCCATACACCATTCTGGGGGAGCATAGTTCCCCTATGGATGCACCCGCAGAGGAGACTAAGGAGGGTGCAGACACTGTCACAAGGAATGCCCTCAGGAAGGAGACAGAGGGCACCACAGGAAAGGAAGCAGCTCCTGGTGGGGACTCAATTATTAGGAACTAGAACTGGGAAGCAGGGAAAACTGAAGTAGGTGCCTGCCTGGTGCCACGGCTTGGAGGGACAGGAAGCGCATCCTTGGATCACGAGAACAGTTGCATGGGAGTTCGAGCTGGATGTCATTGTCCACCTAGGGACAAATGACTGGCTCATCATTAGATTAGAGCAGTGCAGAAGGACTTTATAGGTTGGGAGGGCTTAAGACAAGTAGCACACAAGTATCCTTCTCAGAGGTGCTGCCTGTCAGTGGCATGGGTGAGACGAGGGTACTTTGCACCATGCAGTTTAATGAATGATTGAAAAAATGGTGTGGAGCACAGGGGTTTGGCTTGATTGGGGACTGGGGTTCCACCTGGAGGGACACCAGCTTATACTGGTAGGATAGTCTGCATCTGTCAAGGAAGGGAATAAGTCTTTTGGGCAATCGGTTTAAATGCTTCATTGGCAAGCTTTTAAACTAGTCAAGGGTGGAGGCACTGATAAGCAGCAGGAAAATCCCAGCCTCCCCCTACAAAACAGGGTACTAAATGAGAAAAAGACCAAGGTAGAAAGGTCAGTGGGGGATGCTGCTACAGAAGGTAAAGCCATCAAAAAATGGAGAGCAATGAGTACCAACGCTGGTAGTCTGGGTAACAAGCTTCCTGAATAGTGGCCTTGATGGAGGAGGAACATCTGGATATAGTGGCAGTCACAGAAACATGGTACACACAGAACCATGACTGGGATGTAAACATACCAGGATACACTATCTACAGGAGGAATAGGGAGGGTAAAAGAGGAGGAAGAGTAGTTCTCTACATAAGAGAAGGAATCAAAGCAACAGAACAAAAGGGTAAACAAGGAGGAGAAGAAGCATTGTGGGTCAATTTGGAGGCAGGCAATGGCACCACAATCTGCACAGGGGTTGTATACAGACCCCCCTCTCAGGGGGAGGAAATGGACAAGGAAATGATAGAAAGCATACTTTAAATGGCAGATAAAGTGGAGATATTGCTGATGGGTGATCTGAATATGCCAGCTGTTCACTGGAGTGCAGTTGCAGCAGCCACTTCTAAGAGTGGGGTTATTCTAGATGCCCTACAGGGGTCATGCCTTAGACAACTAGCATTGGAACCCACTCGAGAGACCTGGTTCTCTCAAATGGAGATGGAGAGAGGATCACAGATGTAGAAGTGGACAGCCAACTGGGAACTAGCAACCATCAAACAGTATGGTTCACAATAAACACAGCAATAGAGTCTAGCCATACAAAGGCAAAAGTACTGGACTTCAGGAGGGCTAACTTTGCCAAAATGGGTGAGTGCCTAAGGAATGCACTAGCAAATAGGAAGGAAGAAGGGGTGGAAGAACAATAGGGAATAATAAAAACTGCCATCACAGAGGTAACAAGCCTTTGCATGAAGCAAATAAATAAAACAAAATAATGTAAGAAACCACTATGGTTCTCAAAGGAGGTAGCAGTGAAGGTTCAAGAGAAAAAGAAAGTATTCAGAAAGTACAAGGAATCACAGAAGGAGCAGGGCAGAGAATTGTATCAGTTAAAGCAAAAGGAAGCTGGGAAGGCAGTCAGAACAGCAAATGCCCAAACTGAGGAAAAGATAGCCAACTCAGTTAAGAAGGGGGATAAAACCTTTTTTAGGTACATCAGGGAGTGAAGGAAGACTAAGGAGGGATAGTGAGGCTTAATAAAGGGAGGGAGGGCAGAGGGTGACTGTGAAAGGCAGAGATACTAAACAAATATTTTTGCTCAGTATTTACAAATGAAGAGGGAGGTACCTAAAACAAACAATAGAAACACTCTGGATACAGAAGTTGATACCAGCCCATTTACAGAAGAAAGGGTTCTGAAAGAACTCTTAAAACTGAAGGAGGACAAAGCAATGGGGCGGATGGTATTCATCCCAGAATTCTAAAAGAACTAAGGGTAGAACTAGTGACACCACTGACTACCATCTTTAACAAATCATGGGAGGATGGGGTGGTACCTGAGGACTGAAGGAGGGCAGATATGAATCCTCTTCACAAAAGTGGGAGCAGGGCAGAAGCAGGAAACTACAGACCTGTTAGTTTAACCACAGTGATAGGGAAAATGATGGACTCACTTCTGAAGGAAAGAATTGTCAAGTACCTAGAGGTCAGAGGGGCACAGGACCCAAGGCAGCATGGATTCACAGAGGGAAGGTCATGCCAGACAAATCTAATAGATTTATTTGACAGGGTGACCAAAGTAGTAGATCAGGGAGGGGCTGTGGACATGGCCTACCTAGACTTTGCAAGGCATTTGACTCAGTCCCACACAAAGATTAATATACAAGTTAGCCAGTCTGGGAGTGGGTCCCAAGATGATAGCCTGGATAAAGAATTGGCTGGAGAATAGGACACAGAGAGTAATAGTAAATGGAGTCCACTCTGAAGAAAGGGGGGTTACTAGTGGAGTGCCGCAGGGTTCAGTATTAGGACTGGTCCTCTTCAATGTCTTTGTAAGCTACATTGCAGAGGGACTGGAAGGAAAAGTACGTCCCTTTGCAGTTTGCAGATGACACAAAGATCTGCAACAGAGTTGATACACAAGGTGGGGTGGAAAGGATGAGAAGGGATTAGGCAAGGTTAGAGGAATGGTCAAATGTATGGCAGCTTAGATTTAATGCTAAGAAGTGCAAGGTAATGCACCTGGGAAACAAAATCCAAGGGGAAGAATACACAATGGAGGGTGAGATACTAACAACGACAAAAATGGAAAGGGACCTGGGGGTAGTCATATCAGATGACTTAAAGGTGGGCAGGCAATGTGAGAAAGCAGTAAAGAGTGCTGGGGGGATACTGGGATCCATAGGGAGAGACATCACCAGTAGAAAACAGGAAGTTGTTATCCCTCTGTACAGACAGCTGGTGAGACCCCATCTAGAGTACTGTGTGCAGTTCTGGAGACCCAGTCTCCGCAAGGACATAGACAAGATGGAAGCTGTCCAGAGGAGGGGAACTAAAATGGTGCAGGGTCTGCACCGGAAGACATATGAAGAGAGACTAAATGAGCTTAATTTGTATAGCCTCGAGGAAAGGAGGGAGAGGGGGAACATGATAGAAACTTTCAAGTACCTCAGGGAATCAACAAAGTCAAGAGAGAATCTTTCAAAAAGAGGTGTGCAAGAACAAGGGCACAATTTGAAGATGGGGGTGGCTCAGAGGTAATGTAAGAAAGTATTTTTCACAGACAGGATTGTGGATGCATGGAACGGCCCTCCGGAGGAGGTAGTGGAGCCAAAACAGTGGTTGAATTCAAGCATGCATGGGACAGCCATAAGGCAATTCTAGGGGGTGAGGTTAAATAGAAGTAGACTGCTGGTTAACTAGGATCTGCAGCTTATCCATTAGGTAGAGAAATGGGCAGACTGGGTGGGCCAAGCAGTCTTTATCTGCTGCCAAATTCTATGTTTCTATGTTTACAATGCAGGAAGGCAGCAGCAAAGGCCAACAAAATGCTGGGTTGCATTGAAAGGGATATATTCTCGAGGAGGGAGGGGTGATTCTGCCACTGTATAGGTCATTAGTTAGACCACACCTGGAGTACTGCGTGCAGTACTGGTGCCCATATCTGAAGAGGGACATTAAGTTACTGGTGGTGGTGCAGCACAGGGTGACAAAGATGATCAAAGGGGATGGGGGATTTATCATATGAGAGGAGGCTAAGGGAGTTGAACATGTACTCACTGGAGGAGAGGAGGGATGGGGGGACATGATTGAAAGCTTTAAGTACATGAAAGGAATAAACAAGACAGGTACAGAGAGGCTGTTCAAAGCAAGGGAGGGGAGGGACACCATGGGCCATGATATGAGACTGGAGGGAGGAAGGTTCAGGAGGGAAATGAGGAGACACTTTTTACAGAGAGGGTGGTAGCTGGGTGGAATGTGTTACCTGCAGAAGTGGTATCCAGAACAGTGGACTGGTTCAAAAGGGGATGGGATAGGACAAGGGGGAGGGCCAATGGAGGGGAAGGGTGGAAGGGGTGGGCAGCTGCACAATAAGGGGTGCTTGCTGCACATTTGAGCAGACTTGATAAACCTCTAGGCCTTTATCTGCTGGCAAATTTTGTATGTTCATAGGTGACTCAGTGGTTAGTGTAAAAATTGTTAGTCTACAGTCCCCTACTATCTAGATCAGTTTTAGCCTTATGCATGTCATTGCTGATTTAAATGAGGTGCCCAGTGGCAACCCCCCTCCCTCCGATGTCCCTTGGAACCTGAAAAGAAGAAAACAGTCCCTCTATGTCTTTTTTGTTGGCTCATGCATGCACAGCCAACATATTGAGGTACTAGCAGATTTGTAGGATCGGTCGCTGTTGGGACACATCAGTAGGTGCATCCCTCATTCCTGAATACGCTTGCATGCTGGTGCCACACCATGCATACATAATGTGGTAAGCACATCTAAAGATAGGTCCATTGCAATGCGAGCAAAACTTGTCATATGCAGTGGACCTCCCAACGTGCTTTCCATGGTGAGAAATAAATATTAACATGGCAAGATGGCAGCTATGGCTGGTTGGGCATGTGGTTGCCCAATTAGTACTATTTATACATTATTTTTAGTTTTTGTATTTTTTAAGTGTTTACACAGTGCTCCCATTGGTGGCACATGGTTTCAGTTCAGAACTTGAACTGATTGCTGTGTGAGGCAGCATACTGAAAACCCTCAGCTGCCTCAAGGATTTCAGATCTCCCAGAATCTTGTTGTATCACGGAAGGGTACAGCCACTTTCCATAACCTTTGAACTGTGGTACAACAAGATTTCAGCTGGCATGGATATCCATGCAGAACAAATGCCTACTATACATTATAAATGTTGTATAATAATTATTTAGTGATGATTATTAACTGTAGGCAGAAGTTGTTTAACTCTGTCATACACAGCTCTGTGTAATCACTGATGCATAAAAGAGTTTGATTCAGCAATTTTTGCAAAAATTCAAAAATCACTCTTGTGCTGTTGCTCCTGGCTCCACGTGCTGTTAACTTGATTGTGCTAACATCACAGAAACAAAAAATAACCAGCAGTCTACTAACATCTGTCAATCCACCTAAAAATGACACATTCATCACCATTTCAGCTACCCAGTGACCTAGAAAGACAAAAATTCATACAGCAGCAAGAAAACAGAAACACTTTAAGAAACACTGAGACTGACATTAGGCCATTCAACAAGTACCTATCAGACAAAAAAAAATCAAAGGAACCAGTTATTAGAAAAAAATAAATCATGGAGAAGTGTGTGTTAACTCAGATTTTGTGCAAACCCTCAATGTGTGAGGCCTTTATAAAACCCTTGAGCTTAGCTCTCGGCATTTATGAGGCATTGTACACTTCAGGTGTTCATGAAATCCTCATTACACACACTTCCCCATGCATTATTCCATATTTATGTCATGATTACATAATATATGTGGAAGTATGTTACTCCTACAGTTCATTTGTCAGAAGAATAGATACAGTTTCCTTGAAACAAATTGTCAACAGTATAATACAACACTTCTGAGTTTCATTTTTAAAGCAGTGAGCATGGACTGTGTCTGTTAGGGTTGTATTGTAATTTTTTTTTTAACTGTACAATTGTTGCATTTTATTATCTCAGACACTTAAGAACCACATTACTGAGTTCCAAAGGTCTTGTAATCTGCAAACTGGAAGAGCACAAGAAATAATTTTTAAAGTGATGGATTGAACAAGACATTTTAAAAAAACTCTTTTTTTTGACAGAGTTTATAAACCTGACCAGCTGTTTCATTACAAATTCTAGAAAAAGATATTTATTAAAAAAAGAAAGTATTAGGACAGTAATACCTTGAAATACTGTATGTAACATATTTAACTCCAAATTGCCAAATATAGTCATTTCAACTAGTTTCTTATCGAACAACATAACACATTATTATTTATCTTATATATTAAGTGTTTTGCCTTATTATCCACAGTGTTTAGTTGCTGAGAAATTCTACTGTATATGCTCAATGGGGAACAGATGATCAACAAGCCAGTTACTCCATTACCCATTTCTAGCAGTGGGTATTAGATGACTGACTATTCACTTAACCTTCCATTACCCACTCTTAGTACACAGACCTCGGTACCAGTATTCATAGCCACACTAAAAGCAAACTGCCTGCAAAGCAATAAAAGTATGTCTTCCCCATGTCACACACTCTTTAATTGCCTGCAAATGCAAACTAACTGAAACTGCCAACAGCACAACCAAAGTGGCATTGCCCCCAATGCAACACACCCACAATAAATAAAAGGGAGAGTCCTGAGAAATAAAACTACAAAAATACAACTTGAAAACTCAATATTTCACATACACTTGTAAGAAAACTCCTACCAGAAAAAAAATAATATAGAATGCTAATAAGCTCAAATCCATGAAAGCCCATTCAAACGATTAGATAATTTATTGAAAGAAATAGTAACCAAATAATTAAAACATACCAAATTTTTTGTCATATACCACCTTAAACTCTAACTCTCTAACAATACAATACACACTGTCAATTACTAAACGAACAACCACAGTACATTTACTTAAGAAAAGAAAAACATATACATGTTTGTACAGGAAAGAAAATGCTGTACCCAGCAACATGGACTAGAACAGCTGATAGCTACCAGAAGCTGAATTCAAGTAAACAAAGCACAGAAAAAATCGGACCACAACTGTCAATCAGAATAGAATAGAATAACTAGATGTACTGTAATGCTTTAGGTAAAACCTGCACTGGACTATTCAGATCTGTGGGTCATATTCTGAATTTCCAGTACTCAAAATGGTGGACAGAAACAGAAAAAACATGCACTGGTACTGTCAATCAGAGTCATATATTTATTGTAAATGCAATGCGCTCAGTAAAATCTGCAATATAGTATGCTAAAAAGCATGATTTTCCTCTGCAGTCAGTAATCCAAGCATATTTTCAATATTATGTTCTAGATAAATCCTGCAGTGGATTATGTTGCAGTAAAAAAACATTATTTCCCTTTGCAGTCAGTATTCTAAGCATATTTCCTTATACAGTAACCATTGTATAGGAAACATTACACAGTGGTGTGTCTTATGAATTCTGTGATACTTTCCTGTCTTGAAGCTGGAGGCAGTGGAAGCCAGTTGGCCTTTGACTTTATAACATAATGTGCCCCAGCTTCAGTCAATGAAACTGTTAGCTTAAACAAGGAACCATAAACGTAGAAGTCATTGGTAGAAAAAGGCCCTATGGCCCATAAAGTCAGTGTAAATGGTAGACTAAGGATCATACTAGCTGTTTAGTGTACCGCTACTCAATCAATCACAGAGTACTCATAGAGCTAACAGAGTGGCCCGTCTGTTAGTTATATGGTTGTACTATAGGCAGTGAGTAATAATATGGATTTTCCATCCCCACACCTCCAAAAAATGGGTAGCCAGTGCCTGAAACAGACCGTAGTATGCTGATACCATAGTGTGACATTCTCATAATGCCTTTGGTGGGGTTCTTAGTCCTCCATTTATGCCACAAAGTCTGCCATGCCTTGCCTATCTAATGTTGATTGTGTAGGCCATAATAACACTTCACTTATGCTTGGTCACTTGTTTTTTTTTATTCCTGTTTTTATTATCCTCATATGCTGAGTAACCCATGTTTGCCTCCGCCCCCCCAGAATTTCACAGAGACTACCTCACTTGACAGTTTTATCTATCCCTTTATTACAATCTACATAAAAAATAGCTTTCTTATATTACTCTTAAATTTCCTTCCAACCTGCTGTATTGAGTTCCCCCTGGTACTTCCATTCCCAATCAACAAGAACAATTCTCTGTTTTCAAATTTATCTATCCAGTGGAGTTATTTATATATCTCAACCATGTCATCTGCTACTTTCTTTTCTGTCAGTGTGTACCTTTTGAGATCTTTCAAAATCACAATGTTTTCCTGCTGATCCTAGATACTTTTTGGTTGCTGTCCTTTGCACTGATTCTACCTTGTTCTCGCGTTTCTTCAAATACAGTCCTCAGCCTTTTCTTCACAAGGTACCCATGGATAATCCTTTATGTTTTAATATGAGATATGTCCCAGTAAAATCATTATATGTTTTATTTACTTTAATATTATACAGCTTTTTTTTAACTATTCTTTTTTTTACTGTTAACTGCATAAATTAAATGTGTTACAGTTCTCAAAATAATCACATGCTACTATAAATATATTATAAAAGTATATAGTGGATGTGATATTTGCAAGTAAGGAGGCTTCAAATATATGATGTGATATGGTTAACATATGGTTAATATGGCAAGTGATAGGAAAACATAGCAAACCTGTTATTAACCAGGTACACTTGTTGATGTGAAAGCAACAGAAGTAAGCATCCCCAAGAAACTCACTAGACTATTGAGAAAAATATAATACCCTTAATAATTTTTGTTTTCCATAATTACTGCATCTTATATTTCTTATTATATTTGGCCTTATAAGCAAAATTCACCGATTCAAACATGTTTTATTTTTAATTTTAAAGAAAAATATTAATCCATCCATTTTTGGCCCTCTATGGCTCCTTACACAAGGGGTTATTCACATCTCTCTCAAGTCTTTTTACATATTGCAATACATAGTATAATGGAGGATAGTGTCTACTTTTCTTGAATAACACATGCACATCTTTCCATTGTAATGAATTCCTAGCATTATTCCTTGGGTAACCCCTGTTTTGTTACATGCATTTTGAGTCTTGCAAGGGTACTTCTTATAATAGACTTCTCAATTATATACAGATATTTTTTTGAAGCAGTGCTCTGTATTTTATAACATTTATTCACCAGTTTAATCACTCTTGCTTCTTCAAAGTCAGTTTGTTTTCCCTGGGTCAGTCTCTCATTCATTTCTAGTAGGTTTCATTTAGTCATCTTACTATTTGGTGGCAATCATATATAGCCTAATCCATTATTAAAAATATATATTTGATATCTGTAAACCATGATGACACTATCTCTTCATCACCACTTCCTTCTTCCAACATAGTCTAGACCAGGTGTTCTCACCTTTCTGACACATATGACCCCTGACCTTGATCAGACATGCCTAATGACCCCTGACCATGACCAAGCATTTTCAAAGGCACTCTATCCATAAGCACATTTACATTTTTAGCAGACTTTTGCTTTATTCAGTATGAAGAATAAATAAAAATGTCATAAAAAATACAATATATTTGTATGCATGCCAAAATGTTATTTAATAATAAGGCCATGAAATATGCAGTGACTGAACTGACTTCCAACCATGAAGCCAGATGAAGTGTAGCATCAGTTGGTTCATTGAACCATGTTGGCAAGTAATTTGAGGGTAAGGCAGTTCTTTGACTATATGGCTACACAATAGAATGTTCACTTAAGTATCTACATCTGAGATCAATTTGTGGATGGTTCACAGCAGGCTGAAATTTAACCCAGCAAAATGGAGTTGTTACTAGTGGCATCAGATCACCCGGTACCATCTATAGTGAAGATCATGGGCCTTCCTATTTTTGGAGATGAAAAGCTTCAGACTAGGCAGGTTGTGTACAGCCTTGAGGTCCCCGATGTAAGCCATGGTCAGCAGTGGCTTTTAGTCTCTGAAGAACATCACTGGGTTGTGCCCTTACATAGATCCAGATGATCTTCTGACATGCTGAATGCTTTCATTTCTCATTGTGACTGCTGCAATTCAGTTTACTGGCCTTTTGGCTGTTCATATCCATCATCTGCAGTTAGTTCAAAATGAAGCACCAGACTCATTACCTGTTCCTCAGTCTTGGCACTGGTTCCCTGTTCAATGCCAGATTGATTTTAAAATCCTTCTTTTGAAATACAGTGCCTTCAGTGGAATGGGGCCCTGGAAATTTAGTGAACTTTTTTGCATTACCCACTGATATTCATGAGTTATGTTCTGCCACTGTAGTTATAGTATGTTGGCCATTTCAAAGCCTAGACTAAAGTCAGAAATGGACAGAGCTTTCTCTGTTTCTGCCACTCTTCTTTGAAACATCCTTCTCATAAATATTTGGTCTGCCTCCTGTGTCTTCTCAGTCTCCACTTTCTAATCTAAATTAAAAACCTGTCTTTTTTAAATGCATTTGGTGGTGTCTCAGTCCTTGTGCATTGTAACATGTATATTATTTTACATGTTTATTTTTTTTGTTCCTTGTATTTTTAATGTAATGCTTTCTTATTTGTGATTGTATGTGTTATTTATATTTAAAGTGCACTGTCTGTCTTTCTGTCTCTCTTTCTGTATCTATCTATCTATCTATCTATCTATCTATCTATCTATCTATCTATCTATCTAATCTCTTTCTATCTATCCATTTGTCTGCCTTTTTTTCTGTCATTGACAGTCTGCAGAAATAGCTCACAAAAATGAGCCAGTTTGTTGAAGCAATAGCACACAAACATACAAAGAAAACTGCAGAACAAGGTGAGAATTGCAATAGCCTTGGTGCACCAGTTTCATGCTTTAAATCCCTATAATATTCTAAGTTAAAATCACTGAATAGTTCTATATTTGTTACATACTAAAAAATACTCTAAATTCTGAAAGATTTCTATAACTTACTTAAATACTGACACAAAATACTTTAAACTTGTGTGAACATGAGGTTTCGTTGGCTGGATTAAGAAACTAAAAATTACCAAGAGTGAGGAAACTGGAACTCTGGGTATCAGAGAGAACCACAGGAAAAAGAATAAAAAAGAATAAAAATATATTTCTATTCCATTGACACTGAATAACTTTTTGAGACTCTGGACTGTCAGCTTGAACCCTGGGAAAGAAATGTATAACCTATAACATCTAATGAACTTGAGGAAAATGAAGAGCCTCCAGGGTATTACTTCCGACCACAGAAAAGAACCTCAAAAATATGACAGTATAGAACTGAAGAGCCTTCAAGCTGTCAACACTGACCCCAGGAAAGAATGTGTAGAACCCGATGAATCTGAATCACTTGATGAAACTTGAAAAGCACCAGGGCTGTCACTGTAGACCCTGGAAGAAACCCAAAGAACAGGAGAAGTGGACAAAGCTGATGGTCCTGAACAACTCATGCCTATTGCTGTCAACCTTTGGGAAAGAATCTACATGACCTCCAGACTGTTGCTGTTGACCTCAAGAAAGCACTTGAAGAAACAGAAAGGAAGAAAACCCCAACCTCACTAGGCGTTGGATCATTAGTGGTGAACCAGGACTATTTTCTTAGCTTTCTAGCTAATTTTTGCCAGGGGTTGTCCTTGTGGAAAGTAACAGATGAAAAAGGAGTTCCTTAGCTAACCAACTTTTCAGCATGCAAAGGGATATTTCAGTTGTTACTTGCAGGAGATGAGGATCTGTAAATGTTTCACTGTCTCTGGATCATGCAGGAATATTACACTTCGAGTGGAGTTGTTGCAGTTTGCAAGAATGAAGAGCAATAAACAACTTGGTTACAAAAGAAATATTAGCTCCTTAATTGTGGTTGTTGATTTTGCCAGTCTCTGAGTCATGCAACAATACAGGGTGATTCAGAAACCTACTGAAACAAATCACTAGTTTCAGAGCAGTTAATTTTGATTTTAATTTGATAAAAATCTATTTTTATTTAGGAATCAATTGTTAGGACATAATCCCCATTTACAACAATGTCCTGTGGTCATAAAAAGTTGCAGACATAAAAGCAGACATTCATAATATTTATTTCAGTCTCTTAACAATACAGTTTACAAAACATAAATCACTTACATCACATTTGTCTAAAAACATTGACCTTTTGTTTTCAGATGTTCATGCAACATAACTTTAAACTTGTGCAAATCAGAAATTGATGTTATCTCATATGACTAATTATTCAATTTTCTGGACAAACTGTTCTGTAGTACAATACCCCAATCCTCTACAGTGATCTGATCGTTGGTATTTTCAAAGAAGATTTCCGTAATCTATTCACTTGGATATGACTAGATTCAAGTTGTACCTGACAAGGGATGTTTTTTCTTTCTGAAAAATTAGCCTATGACAAATTAATGACCACAAATAAACCCTCTGAGCTTCAGGTTAGAGCCAATCTAGATCATAGTAAACTTCACAGCGATGTGTTCTGTTGCCTTTTTGTATTATAAAATTCTCCATTCTATAGTACAATTGATCCAGTTTAGTTAGAGAGTTTTGGTTAGAATTCATATACAGTGGGAAACCATATTCTGCCACTGGTAACAATAATCATTTCACTAACCTTTCTCTAATATCTCTAGAAAGACAGCCAGATATCCTTCTCAGTGCTCCCAGCCTCTGGTACACTTTATTTGCAGTAAAATATGTTCAGTAAAAGTTAACCTCGAGTCCACAAGGACCCCTAAATATGTGTAGGTTGATGCATTCTGCACCAGAGTCCCATCCAAGAATTTAAGCTCCAATTCTGGCATTTTTTCCCTAGTGTGACCTACTGAAAAAAAATCACACACTGTGTTTTTTTAACACTTAACACTTAAAAGCAGGTCTTAATCTCTTATCCATGTTTCTAGATTGCTCAAGTCTATTTGGAGCTGCTGTCCCATGTCCTCAGTATTTTTAGCAGATGCAACCAAAACTGTGTTATCTGTTGTAACATCTGATCTCACTGCCTCTTATCTGTGTTACCAGGTTGTTAACATAAATATTAAATAATGCAGGGCCCAATATTGAGCTCTGTGGGACACCTCTGTTTATTTCCACCAGTCCTGAAACAGTAGCACCACATGAGGCACACTATCTATGTTCAGCTAGATAAGATTTAAACCATAGTAAGGTTTCTTTTTGTATCCCAGTATCATTCAACCTCTCCAACAAGCCCCTGTGCTTTACCAGATCAAAGGCCTCACTAAGGTCCATGAACACTGCTCCAGTATTCCTACTTTGGTTTAAGGATGTTGCAACCAAGTTATTAAAGTCTGTCAGAGTGGTGTTCGTGGACCTTCCCTCCTGAAATTTATACTGATATTCTGTTAATATCCCCTCCCATTCAAGGTACTGGCCAAACTGGTACTATACCAGTTTCTCAAGCCCCTTCGACAGGATGGGGAGTAGGGTTATTGGTCTGTAGTTTGAAGGGGCAGTACTATCCCCCCTTTAAAGATGGGAATGATTTTCCCCATCTTCCAAATTTCTGGTACTATTGAACTACTTAGACTTCAATTATACAAGTAGGTTATCACTGGGGCAAGTATGTCTGCTCCAGTCTTTAAAAACCTTACTTCAATATCATCCATACCTCCACTTTTAGACACCTTCAGCATTTTTAGTTCTTTATCTACTTCTTTTATTTTGATTTTCCTGAACCTAAATCCTACAGGTTTCTAATGTAATGGGGCTGTGATCTGTGCTTTATTTTTCTCTTCTATTTGTGGTATTGAAACATCTGATGTTTTTAAAGTTGGTCTAGGGATTTCTAGGTCAGGTAGTTCCTGAAAATAGGAATTAAATAAGTTAGCCACTTCTTTTGAGTCCTCAATTAGTACATCCCCTTTTAATAGACTGATTTTGTTTCTGGTTTTGACTGGATTTCTCAATTCTGTAATACATTTCCAAAATCTGTTGGGGTCCTGTATTCTAGTTAAAGTACTTTGATACCTTTTTTTGCTGTATTTATTTCTTTTTTTTTTACATCTGTTTCTCCATATTTTGAACACATTCCAAACCTCTACTGTTTCGGTTCTTTTAGCTTTATTTCCATACTCCATTTCTTATTTGAAACAATGTTTTTAAATTATCCTTTAACCATGGTACTTCTTTGTTCCTATCTTTCTTTTGCATCTTTGTAGCATGTGATTGTATAATTGCTATAAGTGAGTCTGTGAACTCTTGGGTGGCTAAGTTAAGATCTGGAATCAGGTACACTCTGCCCCAATTGAAATTACAGACGCTGTTTCTGAAAGATTCACCATGGAATCTTTTTAAGTCCCTGACCCAATAATCCTTTTTATTACTTCCCAAAATATTTTGCAAAGTTAGGTTACATTGTATAAGGTTATGGCCTCCTAGATTCAGTGGTAAAATCTTCCAGCCTTTTATTTTCAAATCCTGAGAAATAAAAAACAAGTCTAATATTGAACCTTGTGTTCTATTGTTTAGACTTCTTGTTGGTTGATTAATTATTTGTTCTAGACCCAAAACCTCAAAACTTGTTTTTAACTTATTACCTCTGTTTTGTAGCCAAGTTGCGTTAAAGTAACTGATTAATATCACAGACTGGTCACTCACTTTCTCTATTAATATTTTTGTTAAGCTGTTAATTTAGATAAATTCTAGGCATACAAGAGCAGTTAAACAGTCATGGAGAATGCAGCTACTTTTTTTTTTTAACCAGGAGAGATACACTAAGCTGAAAGCTTGTTAACACGAGCAACCTGGGAGCACAAAGAAGTTAAGTGACTTGCTCAGGGTCACACAGTATGCAAGTGAGGGCTGTAGGATTCAAACTCAGGTCTCCAGGTTTGCAGTTCAGAGCCTTAAACCACTGCGCTATACTGCCTCCTTAAGCCTTGTACTAGCTTTTAAGCAGTTTAGGAGCAAATAAGGGAAACTGCAATGATCTTGGAGCAAACAAGGGCAATCTGGAGCATGTAAGGGCAGTTACATACAGTAGATACATAGATACACAGACAAGGACAACAGAACAAGGCAGTTGAGCTCATCCAGTTTGCCCATTCATATCAAACTACTTTGTACTCACCCTAGCTGCCATCCCTCCTCTTTCTTTTTTTGCTCCCTTTTCTAACTAACTCCATATGCCTTTTGCATACCTTCTTAAAGTGTTCTACTAATTTAGCCTGTATCACTTCCTTTGGCAGGTTGTTCCACTTTTCCAACACTTTTTTTGAGAAAAAATGCTTACAGACATCCATTTTGAGGCTCCCCCATGAGCTTAAGTAAGTACCCTCTTGTCCATCTAGTCGAACTCAGACAGAAAGGTTCCTTGATGTCCACCCTGTTTATCTCATGCAGGTACTTGCATGTCTTGGTCATGTTGCCCATTTCTGTCCTTTTCTCAAAGATGTAAATGTTCAACTCCTACAGATTATCTTTGAATGTCTTGCCCCCTAGTCCATGGACCCTCTTGGTTACCATGCACTGTATTGCTTCCACCTTTTTCAGTCTCTCCTCAGATGTGGACTCCAGTGCCTTGTACAGTAATCCAAGTGTAGTCACAACAAAGACCAGTACAATGGGAGGATCACCTGCTGACTTATACAGCTTATCCCTCTCCCAATGTTACCCAGTATCCTGTCTGCCATGCCCTCAGCTCTATTACAATGTGCTGTTGTTAAAAGGATCTCTAATCTTATGACTTCTATATCATTTTTCTCCATGGTGCTTTCCAACACCACCACACCCATTTTAAAATGCACTCTTGGGTTCCTTTTCCCATTGTGCATTAATTTACATTTTTTACATTGATGCTTTGCTGACAGATCATTGAGCAGCTCTCCATCCTTCCAAAATCCTTCCTGAATTCCCATATCCCTTTCTCAATGTAAACCCTTGTGCAGATCTTTGTGTCAATTGTGAAGAAGCAGGTTTTGTGTTTGATGCATTCCCCTATATCACAAATGAATACACTGAAATGGATTTGGCCTAGAACCTGAGGTACTCCACTTGTTACTTTCATTTTCCCTTACCTCTGAAAACTCTCCATTAACTACTACCCTTTGTGTTCTTACCTTCAACCAGTCCTCCACCCATGTTGCTATTTTCTTCCCTCCCTCTTTGTCCCTTATCTTCCTGACCAGTAGCCTGTGAAGCACTGAGTCAAAAGGCCTTGCAGAAACTCAAGTATACCACATCTACTCCCTGTCCCCCATCTGCTTCCCTCATCTCCCAGTTGAAAGAAGTTAATTAGATTTGTCTCACAAGACCTTCCCCACATGAACCCATGTTGTCAGGGGATCTGTAACTTATTTCCCTCCAGGAATCCACCATTTCCTCTCTTAGTAAAGACTTCCTAATTTTTCACATTACAGACATCAAACTATCTGGTATTTATTTCCATGGCTAATCATTCATTTTCTTCTTGTTTACAGGGATCACATCTACTGTTCTCCAGTCTCTAGGGACCACACCCATGGCCAGTGAGTAGTTGAATACATATGTAAGTAGCCCTGCTATCACTTCTACTTCCTTCAGCATCCTTGTGTGAAAGCCATTAGGTCCATAGATTATCCAAATGTGTAAGCTTTTCCAAAAACCTTTTCTTTGTTATTTTGATCACATCACTTACACAGTCTCAGAGCATGCAAAAGCACTATACACACATTTAAAGCATGTAAAAGCAGTTTCATAGTCTCAGAGTATGCAATGTCAGTTTGGCACTATCCTTTTAAATAAGCAGTTTGAATGCAACATAGTTCTTGCCATTCAAAAATGTCCATTCAACAATTCAGCACTATCACTTTAATAACACCCACACTTTAAAATGTTTAAGATATTTAGCACTATATCTTTAATATCAGCACTTCAGTAACCCTTGTACTTTAAATACCAGAGCATATTTTTATACCTAGACAGACATTTGTTAGGGGAGGCCAGAACTTGAATTTTGCTGGATGTTGCTATGCCTCAGCTATGAGGCCAAATAAATGCTGGCAAACGGGCTTGAATACAGCAGGCTACAGAGGGACCATGGGCTATTACTTTCCTCCCATAGACACACTAGTAAGCTTTATGGGTAAACAGCAGTTCTGATCTCTAGCTTGGGTCCAATCAAGTAAAACCTTCCTGCAGGGTGTCCCATGTCCACTGTCCCTCCCTTGGCTGGGGCCCTGGGTAAAGTAAAATACTTTTTAAATACAATTAGCTAACCCTTGACTTTGGCTTGCTGCAGCTATGCCATGAGCCCCCCACCCCACTACAACCACATGAAGATAGATAGATAGATAGATAGATAGATAGATAGATAGATAGATAGATAGATAGAAAGATATTTTATTTATAGAGTGTCCAATTCCAGAGACTCTGGGCACTGTACAGTACAATTCACAAACAGGATGCACATAGCAGCAATTCAAGATAAACATTAAAATTCTATCCATCCCATTTAAAAATTAATCAGTCAGTAAAAGCCTGCTGGAACATATATGTTTTTAATTGTCTCTTAAAGGCTTCCACTGAGGGGGCATCCATAAGATATCCAGGAAGGGAGTTCCACAGAGTGGGTGCCACCGCTGAAAATGACCTATCTCCAGAATGACACAGCCTCACTCTGGGAACTCCAAGGAGGCCTCCCCAACAGAACAGAGTACCCAGGGTGGTCAGTAGAGGGCAAAGAGATCTTGCAGATAGAGAGGTCCCCATTTGTGTAGGGTCTTGTAGGTCAGGAGCCCTACATTGAAGACAATTCTCCATCTGACTGGCAGCCTGTGCAGTCTGAGGAGGACTGGGGTGATAAGATCATCACGTCTTTCCCCAATCAGTAATTTTACCACTGCATTCTGCACCTGCTGCAGCCTGTGGAGGTTGCATTGAGATAACCTTAGGTACAGGGCATTGCAATAGTCCAGTCTGGAAGTGACGAACACATATACTGGTGTGGTCAGATCCTCCAGCGGGATCAAGGCTCAGATTCGAGCAATGTTCCTAAGATGATAAACTCCACTCCTAACGATGGCTGACACCTGAGCATCAAGTGTCAAACCATCATCTAGGAACACACTCAAATCCTTTACCTGACTAGACGAAGTAAGGGGAACACCCCCCCAACATAAGGCCAGGGGTAACACCTCACAAAGTCCTCTGCCATGATGAACTGGGTCCACAGCAAGTACCTCTGTCTTGTCTGGGTTAAGTTAAAGCCAGTTTTGAGTCATCCAAGCTTGGATCTCATCGAGGCAGCTGTTAAATACAGATGCCGACACCTGGGTATAGGGCGCACAGGACAAGTACAGCTGGGTATAATTTGCATAGCAGTGAAAACCCATCCTGTGCTGCCTGATAATGTCCCCCAGTGGCAGCATGTACACTGTGAACAGCTAGGGCAACAAGACCGAACCTTGCAGTACCCCACAGCACAGAGGCTTCAGGTTAGATGAGGCTAACCCCATCATCACCCTCTGCACTCTGCCTGTTAGGTATGATCTGAACCAGTTGATGACATTACCGATCAGGCCACACCAAAACTTCAAGTGATCAAGTAGCACCTCATGGTCTATGGTGTCAAATGCTGCAGAGAGGTCCAGGAGGACCAAGATGGTCTGGTCTTTCCTGTCCCTCAATATCAGGAGATTATTAAGCACCCTCACAAGGGTAGTTTCTGTACTATGTCCTGCACAAAACCCCGACTGGAAAGGCACATAGGTGGAGGAAGAAGCAAAATGTCTCTCAAGCTGCATGGCCGCCACATTTTCAATAACCTTCCTTAAAAATGGGAGGTTTGAGACCAGCCTGTAATTGCTGAGGCAGTCCAGATCCAGGGAGGATTTCTTCAAAAGGGGTCTAACCAAGGCCTCTTTCAGGGCCATTGGGAAAACCCCACTGTTCAGGAAACTCCAGACAACCCCAGCAATCACAGGCCCAATCACGTCCAAACATCTGACCAAAGGTTGGGTCAGACCTAGGTCCAGATCACAATAGGTTGGTTGCAGCTTCAGAATTATCTTTGCCACCTCCTCCGCCCCAACCAGCTCAAACTCATCCCAGTCAGGAGGAGTGTCTCGACACACCTCAAAGCTCTGAGGTCAGGCAGTCACTTCTGTCTGTGGATGTGATTAAATACTTTTATTTGATTATTTTTGTGGCTTGTGTGTGTGCTGAATTTTTTTTTCTTCATTAGGGCTGTGGGTGGAGACTACAGCGCTATTAGGATCAGATTCTAGCTCTAAAATGGTTGATCGTGGAACTCCCTTTTTGGACATTTGGAAGTATTCCCCCAGAGCTGCAAAACAGTGCACCCCCCGACTTTTGGTATTTGCTGCTCTGTGTTAAAGGCATCTGAAGGGAGGGGGGATGCTACTGTATTGTACCTCAGAACTTCTCAGGATATTAACAAAAAAAAACCTTTCTCAACTGCTGTTTCTATCATCTGTACAGCTCAGTCTAATAGATTTATTCTATTTATTTCAGCAACCTAGAGGTTAACTCATTATATGTTGTCTGGAATTTACTGAACATCTGAAAGTCAGACTAGAGTGTCAAATTACAGACAGTGCAGTTTGCAGCCTGTGTTAGCTATCTTATTCCTATGAGCACACACACACACACACACACACACACACACAGCAGCAGCATGTACTCTGACTAAATAAATTCAAGAGGTCTGAATTAGCAGCATGCCAGTTTTTGATGATTGTGACTAAACAGCACTATATGGCACCAACAAGAAAATAACTTTGGTCATTTGGTAGCTCTTCACATCCCTATGGGCTCTGGCTAGTTTGTTTGTGTATAGCCTTTACTTTGCAGCACCTGTGTGCCACTGAGTGAGCTGCTCTTTGTAGTTGCAGCTATAGTGGGGCCTTATCTGCTTACCCATCTCCCCCTGCTGCTAGCTGGTGTGCACTGTGAAGTGCTTATTTATTTTATTACTAGCCCTGCAATGCGACCAACTGACAGCTTTCACAGGCTGGCTAGCCCAATTCTACCCTTATCTTCTGGGTGTTTACTCTCACTCAGGGCCTGTCCTGCCTTGCCCCGTGCTCCTGACTGGAGCCCAGTTTGAGTGGTGATTGATTTAACTTCATTGTTAGCCTTGCTATGGGCCTGAGAGGTCACTGGGCTGCTAGTCTGATTTGTTGCCTTTGCCCTGCTGTCTGTCTCTTGAATTGAGACTTTTCTTCTCCCTTGTCCCACCCAGCTTGTGGCTTCTCTTGTAATGTGATTAGCCTTGCCATTTACCATCCCCATGGGTGGTCCTTAGCTTGGGGTCTGCCAGTCCCTTCATGGCCTCAGCCACTTACTACTGTTTTTTTGTTAATAAAAAAAATGTTCATAATAACCTGTGGCCCAGAACCCACCCTTTTGGTACTGCCACTGACTCACCATTCTGACAGGGTCATTTTGCTAGCTGCTAAGAAAGAAGGCTTCTACAGGTGTAGGCTCCACTGCGTGTGGTCCCATTATAACTAACTGGCTCAATGTTACTGCTGGCTCTGCCTCCACTAACAAAGCACCATGACCATTCAGTTTTCTCCCTTGCCACCAATGATTAGAAAAATTAATTCATAAAAAAAAAAAACAGAATGACTGTACTCATTCTTCAGACTACAAACCAGGATTCTGCTCCTTTCCATGACACCACTTCTACTGTAGCTGCTACTAGGATTACCACTGGCTCAACTTGGGAGACACAAAAATCAGCTCCATGAGGGACAGGAGAAGAGTCAGAACTAATTGTATTGGTATGCCTCTTACCTTAATTACAAGCCCACTGCTGTCTCCCTCTTAGGTGGTATCTCTTACTAGGCAGACGGCATATCAGAGTGTTTACCTGTGCGTGACAACCATTCAATTTTCCATAATTATGTCTGCCTTTTGTACTCCAAAATGCTCAGAAAATTGAGTCTCAGGAAACCAGTGGTGACTAATTGGCCTGCGTGAACTGGCATTAGTTATAAAACAAAGTTGACACTATGGGCTAATGCAAGTGCTAAGGGTGGGAACAAAATCCTGAAGAGAAAGACTTCTGTTTGAACTGTATAAAATGCTTAAACACAAGCAAGCATTTCTGTGTGGGGACCCATTTTCACTATTCCAGAGCATCAGCAGTTGAAAACTAATGGTAGGTTGCTCATTCCATAGGACATAAATGCAAAGACCCTACCAAATTTGAAAATTAGAACATGGCAAAGGTACAGCTAATATACAGTAACTGTAGAGGGGCTAGGGACAAAAGGCATAGGTGAGTGTCTTACACTTTCATGCATAGATTATCAAATGTGCCATAACCCAAACCCCGAGTCCCTTAATTCAGTAAAAATACAAAGGCACACATTGTCAGTATAAGCAATGTAGTCTGGTTTCATAGTGTTGTTATTTGGTTAGGGATCTCTATGGAATTGAAGTATCAGTAATTACAATACCAGAGGGAGAGAGACAATCTTACTATATTGCTTATACAGAATATGTGGAGATAGGGGCTTGAACCATAACACCTCATTTCCTTACTTTTGGTGATTTTGTCCATTACCCTAACATTATCATAGCATTGTTTTTTTGCAAAGAATTTTCCTTTTTTTTCATGAAAACAAGATTAAGCGAACATAATTTAAATACAGAAATGAAGAAATGCTGCTGGTGTTTTTAATTTACTCAAAGAAAAAATGCACAATCTTCACTGCCCAAGTGGAAAGGGTCCTAAGGGTAGACAATCTCCATTTACCACTTAGCAGAGCTCGGACCATTAGTTTTTAATTCCAGCCAGTCAGGAATTTTCCTGGGAAAGGGCTTGAACAAGACTGTAATTCTTCACATTCAGGTACCATTCGTGTCTACTGAAATTCAATATCCTATCGATTCCACAGTGTCTGAAAAGTGTCTAAATCACATGACACAAAATAAACTTGCACTGCAGAAGTTGAAAAATGAGGCATCGCCCTGAAGTCTAGTGAAAACCCATTTCCTTCCTTCCTTCCTTCCTTCCTTCCTTCCTTCCTTCCTTCCTTCCTTCCTTCCTTCCTTCCTTCCGTCCTTCAGTCCTTCCGTACTTCTTTCTTTCTTTCTTCCTTTCTTTCTTTTCTGTTGACCTGGTAAGTGCGCTAGACAATAAAATGCCTATTTTCAGGCATGACTTTGGAAATCACAAAAGTGATGAGGAAAAGACAAAACAGCATGGTTACAGCAAATTCAGTGAACAAAGTGAACATTAGAATTAGGTCCACCAGGCATCAGTAAATCGGCAAGCAGCAAAATGGTAAAGATGGTACATCATATATGACTACAGGAAAAGAACATCAATGACATGGGGTCAAGGCATCAGAGCAGTGAATAATCAGACATGATAAAGTGAAATATAACCACTAGTTGATTAAGTAGCATCAGCGAAATGACTGAGGAACAATATTGATAATATAATGAACTGGAAGGCGATCAGCAAGTCAACAACAGCAAGATGAATCAGGGTTGGTAACATAAATTATGAGTATATCCAAAAACAAAGTAGCTAAGGACCAGAGCATAAGAGCCAAATTCAAAATGGACATCATTAGAGCAGTGACATAACTACCAGCTGATGCAGGTGTAGGAACATATGGCTGGAGAACTCAAATACCTGACTAGTTCCCTTTGAAGGTGAGGTGGGACTGGAAAACCCATAGATGAGGGGGTAGAGGATTCCATGCCCTAGGGGAGAAATAGGTCATGGCCTGCTCATCCATTTTGGAGCAGTACATGGGACAAGCCTGGAGAACCTGACCATTGCAGAGCAGGGAATAGGCATGATCAGCAGGAATTAAAGGACAAGTAAACAGAGTATTTCTCTAAAAAAACAGCTCTAAAATCTGGTTCTATAGAGAGGTAAAGGAAAGGCTACTGTTTACAATTTATGCTTGAACTACATTTATATAAGATGTATGAATGCATTTTCATAGAGTTTGAAAAATGTAAACAGAAGCCATCTCCTTTCAAACCTCCTGCTCTGTTGTCGCTCTAAGATGGTTATCTAACTTGGGAAGTAATGATGCCATTGGAGCGAGAGCGCCTGAATACTGCTCTTTAGTCCGTATACTGCCAAAATCTTCCAGTGCAGTCTCTACTCTTTTGCTGTTCTCAACTGAAGCAAAATTATCAACATCATGACTTAACATGTGTATTATTTTTCTAAATACACATTAGGTCATGGTTTTGACCATTACATTGCACAACAGCAGAATAAATTGTGGATTAAAATGGCCCTATCAGCCAAATGGTGATGATACTGTTCAGTTCACATACCTGATGATCTAGTGGTTGCTGTTAATCATGCTGGTCCACTCCAAAGTAAAACTTCCACTGACTTCAGCAAATCTACTGTATTTGCAAACAAAGTACTGTCTCCGATCATTTTTATAATTTTGTACCAAAAGGCAATGTAAGGCATCGCAAACTATTCCTCTCCGAGCCTGGCCACCCGCTTGCCCACCAGTCACTGAATCAGCCTTCACCTTCAAATAAAGTGCTGCTGTTAATCGTGCTGGTCCACTCATAAGTAAAACTTCCACTGACTTCAGCAAGTGTACTGTATTTGCACACAAACTACTGTCTCTGATTATTGTTTTAACTTTATACCATAAGGCAATGTAAAGCAGCGCTCACTACTCCCCCTCCACTGTGCCGCTCACTCACCTGCAAGTCAGTGAGTCAGCTGTCATCTTCAAATAAAGTGTTGCCTTAGCCAGGATGGGTTTCATGGATCTTGTTGTCTGTCCAAATCATACACTGATACACAAGCTGGTCCAGCACCTCCTGGAGAGCACCTCTTAGCGGTCGCTCCCTTGCTTCCTGGCTGGCCCTACTAAGCATGTCATTTAGTACTGCCTTCCAGGAAGCAAGGGAGTGATCTCTAAGAGGAGTGATGGTGTGTGGGGTGGTGGGTACTGAATGGGTGGTTAGGGTGGGGAGGGATGGGTGGGTGTCTATGTGGGGTGCAGATTGATGAAGGACCGTTTTCTGTTTTACAGGTTTAAATAGGGTTGAGTACCCACTTTAAGGTTAAATGTACATTTTGCACCTTAATAACTTTGTAACTATATAATGGATTTGCCTGAAATTTTGCATGCGTGGTCTGGTACCATAGGTCTCTGGATCTGAGAAGTTGCATTATGGTCGGATGTACAGTTGCAGAGCTACAGAGCACTAAATAACAGAAAAAAAGTATTTTTTGCACATGCTGACAGCCCGCATGGTTTGCGCATTCGGTCCAAAAACTTCAGGGAACATGCAGCTGGGGTCCCTGATGTGCCTTTAGAAGACTTCATGAAAAAGTATTAAATGGTTCAAAAGTTATTAAATAAAACCTGTATCCCATTGTAGTCTATTGGAAAAGTTAACTACAGATGTGAAAGTGTCACAAATGGCCATTTTTAGTTTAGCAAATGACCCTTTTACTTTTGCAAGTTGCAATAGTAAGGCCAAAACAACAGGAAATGTTTGCCGCCCTCCTGCAAAACAACCATTTAGTCTTTTAAACTGAAATTTGCAAAGAAGAAAGCCAAGACCCCACATAAGTGACTTTTGGTATTTAGGTGCCAAAATATTACAGGGCTCCAAAGTTACACCACTGTGAAGTTGATTTTTGATATAGGATAACATTACAGAGTCCACTGAGCCTTTTGGGTCCCATATCTCGACAACGGGTGGAGATACTGAGCCCATCACTGGGGGGAATAAGTACAAAACTAGCCTGGAAAGTCATAAATAACATGAGATTTTAATTTTTGGCGCCTCATATGGTTCCTGAAATATAAGCAATTTAATATTCCAAGTGCTCATTTTCCTGTCTGAGGGCCACTATTATGTCCACATTCTTTGTATTCAGAGTGCTTCCTGATGCACCTATTTTAGACAAAAATGCGTGTGCACTAGCATTACCATTAGTGTTAGCATTTGCACTTGCGTTTCTGTTACTGTTTGTGTTAGCATTTCTGTTTGCGTCACTGTTACATTACCATTTGCATTTGTGCTTGCATTTGCGTTACCATTACTGTTACCATTTGCATTTGCATTACCATTTGCATTTGTGTTTGTGTTCCCGTTACCGCCACTGTTAGCATTTGCATTTGCACTTGTGTTTCCATTACCATTTGCGTTACCTTTCCTTTTGTGTCGCTGTTGGCATTACTGTTACTGTTTGTGTTTGCATCTGCGTTACTGTTACTGTTTGCATTTTCATTACCATTTGCATTTGCATTTACATTTGTGCTTGCTTTTCCGTTACCATTTGCATTACCATTTCCTTTTGCATCACTGTTGCCATTACCATTTGTGTTTGCATGTCAGGTTTGTGTTACTGTTACTGTTTCTGTTTTCATTGCCATTTACGTTACCATTTGTATTTGCATTTGTGTTACCATAACTATTACTGTTTACATTTGTATCCATGTTTGCATTGGCATTACCATTACCATTTGCATTTGCATCACTGCTACCATTAGTGTTTGTGTTTGCGTTACTGTTTGCATTACCATTTGCATTTGCATTACTGTAACCGTTACAGTTTGCATTTCTGTTCATGTTTGCATTGCTGTTCCTGTTACCAATACCATTTGTGATTGCATCAATGTGACCGTTACCATTACCGTTTGCATCTCTGCTACAATTACCATTTAGCGTTTGTGTTTCTCCTTTCCATTTCCATCATGGTTACTGTTAGCATTATCATTTGTGTTTGCGTGTGTTCTTGCATCACGGTTACCATTACTGTTAGCATTTGCGTTTGTGTTATTGTTTGCATTACCATTACCATTAGCGTTAGCATATGCATTTCCACTTGTGTTACTGTTACTATTACTGTTAGTGGTACCGTTAGCATTACTGTTATCGTTGGTGTTACTGTTGGAATCAACATTACCGTTACCATTAGCGATAGCATTACCATTACCATCATTCTTACTGTTAGTGTTAGTGTTACTGTTATGATTATTATGCCAAAACAGGCAGCATGGTGGAAGCATGGGGCCCAAAGGATTGATAGTACACTGACAAAAGTTTGAAAATTCAGTGTTAGGGTTACTAAGCCCTTCCACCCCATCCCCACCCTCCATCTCCACCAAACAGGTGTAGGTATGTTGTGGTCATTGGCCTAACTCTCACCATTTCATGTGTAAATAAACTGAGGTAGTGCAGGGAGAATGGGGAGAGTTAGGCCTGATGACCTCACGCACCCAATGCCTGTTGGTGAGGAGGGTGGGGGTGGGATGGGTTGGTAGGGCTTGCAACCTAAAATCAAATTTCCAAACTTTTGTCAGTGTACTATCAACCCAAACTGATGCATTAACTAAGTTTTTTGCAATTAATTTCCCTTCTTTTTGAGAAAGTGTAATGTAACTGGTATGCAGTTGTGAAAGCACATGACCCCTGGGCCCTGCACTCCCCTCACACTGCACATTTTTGCATACTGATACCCATGATTTACATATGTGGGAGTGCAGGCCCCCTGGGCATTGCACTCCCACTTATACATAAGTACAGAGAAATACCACACCCCAATAGTTATGACAAGGATCCCTTCCAGCACAAGTCTGACAACATCTCAGTAACTCATAGCATACAAGGAAAAAAATCCCACTGCAGTTATAATCATGACTTCAAATCCTCCATGGGGCCTTAGTCCACCAGAAGGTGTACTAAGGTCAGCACAGCGAAAAATCTGTCTTTTTAACCATTTCAGAGATATGGGTGCCAAAAGGCACAGGCGGACACTGCAGTGTTATCCTATGGAAAATCTGGCAACTTTAGAGCACAGTAACTATTGACCCATCATTGGTTTTGTGACCAAACCTCCAAAAGGCACATCTATGCTGCCAGGTCCTGCTACACTGCAAATTTCAGTCAAAAAGGCCCTAACCATTTTTTTTGCTATGAAATGGCAAAGAAACTGGCTCATTTGGGGCTTTTATTCCATGAAATTCCACAACTTTCACAAATGTCCCATAGGTCAACATAGGCTACTTTCACAAAACTAAAAAGTAGTGTCACAACACTACTGGTACTTTCACAAAACTAAAGGTACTGTCACAATACTACTGGTACCTCGTGAAATTAAAGGCAGTGTCACAACACTACACTGGTACTTTTGTAAAACTAAAGGTAGTATTGCAACACTTCCAGCACTTTCCTCACCCACTTTGGAGATACGAGTGCTGAAAGTTGGCATGGATGCTGAAAAAAATACACCAGTTCCATTTTATATGTAGTGTAATGTAACTGGTATGTGGTTGTGGGAGGGCAGGTCCTCCTGGGCCCTGTGCTCCCCTAACGCTGAATTTTTTTGTTTTGTAATTGTATGCAAATGTGAGAGTGCAGGCACTCTGGACCCGGTGCTCCCACTTGCACATAAGTACAATGACATAATGCAGACCTACAGACATGAAAATTAAGCCTTTTAACACTAATTTGCCAATATCTTAGTAACCATAGCAGCTATGAAAAAATTCCACTTTGGTGGTTTTCATATCTTTAAAACCTCCATCCATGCTTAGTCCACCTAAAGATGGACTAAGCTGCGAGTAGTGAGAAATCCATATATCAAACCATTTTGGAGATATGGGCATTGAAAGGTGCCATGGGCATTGCAATGTTATCCAAAGGGGAATTTCACAAGAAAATTGCACAATGGACACTAATAGAGCAGTGATTTTTTGAAAATCTTGAATCAAATTTTCAACATGGGTTTTTTGGGACCTCCCCTCATGAGCACTGGCATTGTAATTTCATTAATCTGTCCTGAAAGTTGATTTTGAGCAGCGACCATGCCATTCTGCAGCACAGGTGCAAAAACATGTTTCAGGAAGGATGTAAAAGATGACTGAAAAAATGATTGAAAATCTGATGCCCCCAGTAGGTTCCTCAGCCCCCGATTAGATAAGCATAACTGACAATGTTTACCTAGGGGCAATAATTATTGACTTTCAGCCTTTTTTGTCTGCTGCTAACTGAAAACAAGATGGCAGCAGCTCACAAACACATTGGCATAGCTCAAAAGCTTTTAAAAGTAAAATTGCTTTCGAGAAAGCTTTTAAAAGCTTTTGAGCCAAACATATATTTTTTCCCATAGGCTATAACAGGGAACTGTCATAACTTTTGAATGGATTTATATTTTTCACCAACTCTTCACAAGGCACTTCCTTGTCCCAGTCCCCATATACCCTGAAAATTTCAGACCAGTCAGACAAATTGTTTGGGCTGTAGAGGTGAGCAAAGAATTCAAAAAAGTTAAGGATTTTTCACACTTTTCAATGCTCTGTAGCTCAGCAAACAAAAATCTGACCACAACAAAAATTTGCAGATCCAGGGATCTATGGTACTACACTATGCATGCAAAATTTCAAGCAGATCAGAAAAATGGTTGCAAAGTAATTAAAGTGCACAATTTTGGGTTTAACATTGAAGTGGCTGTGCAACCCTAACTATACCTGCAATAACGAGCAAGTATAATACATATATATATATATATATATATATATGTATATCTTTGCCCCAAATTTTCAACATAGCCTTCTTATAATGCAACATAACCTTCTTATGACCCTACCTCATGATCAAGTATGAAGAAAATGTTCAAATCATGCTTGATAGGTGCTTTCACACCGCAAGTGTGAAAACACAGTTTGGCAAGGATTTCAAAATTGACATCTGTCACATTCATGAGTTGGTTTGAAAAAATGGCAATGCTGAAAAGTTCGGGTCAAAATATTGAAAATTACCACAGTTATGAGAATGCATCAAAAAATTTAAACAGGGCTTCATAACTTCGTTGTTTTCTCATATTTTTACTCTGAATTTTCAACATAGGCTTCTTATGACTGCACATAGCCTTCTTATGACTCCACCACATGATCAAGGGCAGAGAAAATGTTCAAATCCTGCCCAAAAGGTGATTTCATGTCACCAGTGTGAAAGCACATTTTAGCCAAGATTTGAAAAAATGACAGCTGTCACATTCATGAGGTGCTGTGAAGAAATGGCTATGTTGATAATTTGAGGTCAACATATTAAAAATTACCAACATAAAGTGCCTGAGTTCATAAATTTCAACATATGCTCATAACTCTGTTTTTTTTTTAATATTTGTACCCATATTTTCAACATTGCCCTTTTCTAACCCAACCTCATGAACAAGGGTGGAGTAAATGTTCACATCCTGCCCACAAAGTGATTTCACACAGGTACTGTGAAATCACCTTTTGGGACAGATTTGTCTAATCTCACTGTCACTGTTCATGAGGTAGGATCCCAAAAAAGGTATGTTAAAAATTTGGGGCAAAATATTTAGAAATGACTAAATTATGACAAAAAGTTCAAAACCCATTCAAATACATTGAATCACACACCTGATTTCCTCAGTTTGCAGTTCAGCCTTGAAGAGTGAAGATGTGTCTCTGGTCCAGAGAGGATTATGGTGCTGAACCCATGATAAGTAAGTAAGGGCTTAGAGGGGGGATTCTGAGTGGGAGAGTCAGGTGGGGCAATAGTAATGCTGGTGGCAACAGACAGCGATGGATGTTTTTCTTTTTTAGAGGATATTTTATACATAAAAAAATATGAAGAATGGTTTTCTTTATTTCAGGTACTGACAAAGGGATTGGGCACCCCAATGCCAGTGTTTTGCTTGGTGGCACTGGGGGGGGCTCCCAAGTGTCACACAATCAACATAGGTAGGATGAAGGGCAGCAGCTGGCAAAGGGGATTGGGCACTCCTGTACAGAATTTTAACATTGAAGGCATGAAAGAGATTGAGGGGGCTTCATTATGTTTGGTGACACAGGGATTGGGCTCCTGGGTGTCACACAATTAAAATGGTCACAGTGGTAGGTGCTTGAGGAACTTGGAATTGTAGCATACTGGGGATGACGTTGGTTGGGAAAAGGACCACAGCAGGCTGATCATGACAGAGCAGTTGTGCTTGTTGGGTGGCATTATGTAAATCAAAGGAAGGAGCCACCCTATGATTGGGCCAGCTCTATCATTTGAACTACACAGAGTTTCTGCTCAGCAAGCCAGAATACTGTCATGATCAGCCTGGCTGATGATTGCTGTGACACTGACAAGCTCCTTGCAGACAACCATGCATTGGACCACAGTGACACACCTCTGAAAAGTCAGTATATCATAACAAAATGCTCACTGTAGATGTGCACAATTAATATAAAAATTGATGCTTTTATTAAGAATTCTGATATCTCTTATAGCAGTCTGGTACTATTCAGACAGTGGACAAGGCTTCTCATCCCAAGTAGTGCTTGAGTCTATCCCATCCCCTCCAGATCACCTGCCCCCCTTCCCATAAGGTAGGTGGCAGCAACAGGGTGCACACCCCCAGTACCACCTAAAAGTATTCTGACATTGGGGAGCCCAATCCCCAGTGTCAGCTAGGTCCCCTGTCAAAAAAGAAAAAACAACCCTTGCTGATTTTTTTAAATGAAATCTGTAAATAAGAAAATGGTCTCTCACCAATCTGACTCCATATACCCCTACCCACTGACCCTGACCTCCCAGTCAGCACCCACCACCTTACCACCACCCCATGCACACACACACACACACACACACACCCTCACCTAAAACTATGCCATGGGGTAGATTCACTCTTCGATCTAAAGCACATTTTGCAGCAGGAACTGGCAGCTGTGAGATGAGAAAACAAGCTAAGTCTGTTTAATGTATTTCAAAGCATATTGAACTTTTACTTGTAGCTTGGACATTTTTCAATCTTTTTGCACCACATTTTCAACATGGCTGTTTTTGAGACCCCATCTCATGAGCAAGGTAAATGTTCAAATATGTCCCAAAAGGTAATTTTGTGGTTGCTGCATGAAATCACCTTTTGGGCTCAACTTGAAAACTTTCGCCTATCGGATTCATGAGGTGGAGTCATAAGAAAGCTATGCTGAAACTTTGGTTTAAAAGTATGATAAAATGACCAAGTTATGGGTAGATGTTGAAACATTTCATTGTTCACGCATAACTTCACTAATTTTCATGATATTCCTGCCAAATACTCAACATGGCCTTTTTGGTACCCTACCTCATGATCATTGTGCAAATGTGTGCCAAAAGGTGAGTTTACAGTCACTGTACAAAACCATATTTCAGGTCGGATTTGACATTTTTCAACTAAAGGTTTCATGAGGTAAAGTCCTAAGAAGACAATATTGATCATTTGATGTACAAAAAAGCTCATTGCAACTAACTGTGTTAATGCACCAGTTAAGGGTAAAGGTAACACCACAAAGGTAGGAAATACAGCATTAGGGTTTCCAACTGTAACTCCCCACACCCCATCCCCAAGTAGTAAAAGGACAAGACCACACAAGCAACCACAGACAGCCATCATCAGGTAAGGTGAACAGCATACAACTTTCCAGATGACACAAATGCAGTTGCACTGATGGGCTACCTTTGTGGATTTGTATCAGTGGAATGCACACTGTAACACATACACATTCCTTCTGGCTGTACACAGAAGATCACACTAATGAAATCACAGTACAGTACAAGTCGCATTCAACTGTTCCACCAATAAGCTGCATTAGCATTTCAAACTGAATTGCATAAGTGTTACTGGATTCAGTACAAAATCTTGCACAAGCTGTTTCTTAAGAGATACAACTCAGTTTTGCATTGCATTGTGACTGGACTTCAAGTGCATGCCAACTGAGTAACAAAAACATTTAACAGACATTGCTCTTGGATGGACTAAGTGTTAGAAAACAATGCAGTAAGAATTGCCAATGCATTGCCAACTGTAAAAAAACAATGCTAAACCAACTCATTGGTGGGACAGTTTAATGCGACTTGTATTGAACTTCTGTGTCCAGAAGCACAGGCCCCTGCAGCCACAGATACAAATCCACAGTACCAATTTGCAAGAGAGCTTTTGTCTGCAGAAGTGCAGATACACACAGCTCTGTCTGCAGTGGCTTTCCTTCTGCAGCCATAGGTGTACAATGTTCTTGCTGTCTTCTGGCAGCACAAAATTCATGATTGTAAAATTACAACAGTACTTATGTCTGCAGAAGCTCAGCCCCTGATGAGCCTGCACCTCTTCAGCAATTAGAGTAAGATATACTCACCAACTTTGGGCTTCAAAAAGGTCCAGTGGGGCCTGCAGTTCTGCAACTGCTTTTGGAAAGTCATGCATAAGCAGAGTCACCTACATAATGAGGTACCACTTGCTAGCCCCATAGGCCATTAAAAAGTAACTTTTAACCTAATCTAAGCTTTAAAAGGTAACAATTTACTTTTTCGGGGAAAGTAGTACCCCTAGGCAAAACTGCCACCCTAATGAAAATTTTCTAAAGCCGCTGATGAAACCATGATACCCACATTTCACAGTACTTCATTTTTTTAAACTTAATAAACTTTATTAAAATATTTTAAACAGAGCTCAGGGTGAAAGTCAAGTACAATCAGATATCACCAAAATGTTTGTTCCAGTAAAACAGGGTATAGCAGAAGGTATATAGCTAAAAAAGAAAAACAGCATATAACTGTTTCCATAGTACCAGACCCTAACAGATACAAATATTATAAGCTAAACCTGCAGTACTCACTTAATGTGCAATAGTGCAATCAATCTAACAGAACCTAAGAGCGAGTATTAAAAAGAACCCACCCAAGAGCATGGTAAAGATAAGGCTGCCATATAAAACATGTCTAAACAAAAAGACAAGTCCAAATAATTACAAAGTATGGGGTGGTATGGCAGATCTTGAGCAGTTGAAGGAGGGTATGTAATGTCTTCCATCTATTCTTATAGGTAGGGAGAATATTTCTTATACAGGCCACCATCTTTTCCATTCTCAAAAATGTTAGCATTTCAGTGTGCAATTCCTTATAACTAGGATACTTAACATCCATCCAATGTTTCACAATTATTAACTTGGCTACTACTGAAATCAAGGCTATGTGATACCTATAGGAACCAAGCAACTGCCTAATACCAATCCCCAAAAGGCATAATTCCAGTGTGAACTTGTCTTGAATCCCTAATAAAGGATCTAAACTTGACATAATATGATTCTAGAAGTCCAGTATGTAAGAGCAGTCCCATATAAGGTGTTTAACATTCCCTCTTGGGTATTGCTATTCTCCCAAAACCATATAGACGCTGAGGTGTATAATAGGCATTATGTAACATTTTATATTGGATGAGACATAACTTGTGAACCTTAATGAATCTGTGAACAAATTCCCAGGGATTTGTGGTCTCAAGATCAGAAATAAATTCAGGAAACTCTTGTTCCCAATACCAACATCTTACTTTCTTCTTTGATCCCACCCAGTCCCTAAGTGCCTTATATGGGGAAGAGACTACATGTGGCTAAACAGCCAAGTCTACCAATTGACAATAGGGGAACCATCTTACAAGCTCAAGGGGAGAGGACTGAAAAATTCTTGAAGGCAGTGTTTGAGCTGGAAAAAATTAGAAGCTGTCTGTCGGGGTGCTCCAAACCTGTTACAAAACTCTTTAAAGGGTATAATTCTATCCTCTTGTACCACATAGGGAATAGTTTGGAACTGAACCTGTGACATAAAAGCCAGAGGTATTGGCTTCTTTGCAATCCTTGATTTAGGGCTTAATCTGATAATTTGATAAAGATCCCACTGGGGACATAGCCCAAAAAGTGACAAAGTTGTGCGATATTACGCACAGACCAAGCAATAGGGGTGTCTTGCAATTTCTGAGGCAAATTTGACTATGACAAATATGTCAAAACTTGGGGAGAAGTCTATGGTGGTTACAATAATATATCTCAGTCTCCTTCCAAGGCACTTTCAGTTGATTTACCTCATCTCCCATTTCTGGGAAAACCAAGGCCAGAAATTTACTAGCCTGAAGAGTTGAAGCCCACCATGAACCTTCACCAAGAATAGTTTAGAAAATGCAGTACAATGCTTCTTGACATTTCAGAGGAATTCTGAGACTGTTTAATGTAATTGAGCCAACCAGGTCTGTGTTAATGGGATGCCCAACATACTAAGTGGATAGAGAACCCCCGATAGGACATTCATATGGATGACCGATATTCTGCCCCATAATAAAAGAGAAAGAAGATGTGATCATTGGAAATCAGTCTTTATTATGTTCACTATTGGTTGCAAATTATTGGAAATCAATGTCTTTGTCCCATGAAATAGTTGAACGCCCAAATACTTCAACTCTGTGGAGGACCAATACTTCTGTTAAGTCTGGTGGGACGTATCTTTTGTGGGTTACTATATTAAGTGGGAAAATGACTGCCTTAGACAGATTTAATTCATACCCAGACGATGAAACAAACTCCATAAGAGTATGTAGCACTACTGGTAATGAAGTTGAAGGATTGATAAGGTGGAGCAGTATCTCATCCTTGTAAGTGGACAATTTATAATCATTGGGACCAATAGGAATACCAGTCATTGAGGGGTTTTGTATAACATATCTAGTGAGGGGTTCCAAATACAAATTAAACAAAAAGGGAGAAAGAGGGTATTCTCATCTCGTTCCACTTTACAAGCTAAAGGAGTCAGAGAGAACTCCATTACAATAAATAAGGACTGTAGGGGCAGAAAAAAGTAAGCACATCCATTTAATAAAATTTTCTGGTAGATCAAAGGCAGCTAAAGGCAACCAGGGTTTGAAACAAAAAGGGTCATGATACCCTGTTGAAACTTTTTTCGGCATCCAGGGAAACCAGCACTGCAGGGGTTTCAGACTCCCTGGAAGCTGAAAATAAATGGAAAATCTTTCTCATGTGATCTAACACTAAGCGACTCAGCATGCTTTCCATTTGTTCCCTGCTAATTATAGGTTGCCATATCCGAGCCAATGGAGCTGCCAATATATGAGACAATATTTTAACATCTGTTTTCAGTGGGGAAATCGGATGGTAGTTACTGACCTCCAGAGGATATCTGTCTGGTTTAGGGATCAAAATAATAAAAGCTTCTAAAAAATCCAAGAGAAAGATATTATGTCAATAACAAAAATTATAGAAGTCTCTCAAATAAGGCACCAATTAAACTTTAAGCACTGAATAAAAACTGGGGGAAAAGCCATCTGAACCTCAAGCTTTATCCAAGGCAAGGGAAAAAAATTGCCTTATTAACTTCTGATCTTGTAATAGTACCTGGCAAGATCGAGACCAAATCCAGAGATAGATGGGGAAGATTGGCCCCCATTTAATATATTTGCATTTGCTCTAAAATATTTGGTGTGGTTACTTCAGCTCCAAATGACTTAGAGTAAAATTGCTTAAACTCCTTAACTATATCTCTAGGAGCTGTCAGTACTGACCTAGCCACAGAAGAATTAATATTTTTAATCAAGCGGGCCATCTCTATTTGTTTAAGTCACATAGCCAGTAATTTACTACCTTTTCCCCATAAACATCATATGATAATCATGAGTGAAACAGATCATGCTCTGTTTGCTCTCTGTTTAGTTCTGCAAATGTGGCATGAGTTTGATTTATCTGGATCCGCTCCTCTTCAGGGGAAGTAGAGGTGGTATTTTTCTCTAATGTACATAAAGAGTGAAACAATTCTTGTGCCTTATCTTCCTTACATTTACTACATGCAGTGGCCAACCTTATGAACACCCAAAGTTACGCACTTGAATACACTCCAAAAGGAAGCCATAGAATCTTCAGAAGGGACATTACGTGACAAAAAATCAATGGTCATCTGTTTCAACCAAGAACAACACCATTCATCTTTTAAAATGTGGTTGAAAAACCTCCGTCATCTATCTCTTTCTGTAACAGGAGTTAAACCTATTGATAGTGATACTTGGGCATGATCAGAGATCAGTTGACTATGAATCTCACAACAGAAGACCGTCTGGATGAAAACAGAGCAAATCAATGCATAGTCTATAAGGGAGTGGGTGCCATGGACTGGTGAAGAAAAAGTATATTCTCCATCAGACAGATGTAAAATACACCATATGTCAACCAGACCACCGTAAGGCCTCTTCGAATAGAGCCTGATTGATCCAGAATGTCATCAATCATGAGGTTTCAGTCACCCATGATTATTTTAGGGAGCATTGTATAGGTAGAGAGATGATTCAAGAGGTGGGCTAAAAGGAAGGGGTGTCAGCATTGGGGCCATAAACATTACTCAGAAGTAACTCCGACAAACACACCAATGCATGGAGGAAAATGTATCAGCCATCCAGATCCACGTGTTACTTAAGCACTTGGAATATGAGGAGTTTATGAACTAGGATTGCTAAATCAGCCCTATGGGTGCTTTTTCCAGCCCCAAATGAAGAACCCACACATAGTCTACGAAAAAATGAGTATTGCGAGTCAACACATGAATTTCTTGTAAAAAGACCAAATCCAGTTTAAAGGTATTCAGGTGTTTGAGAATCTGGGTACATTTCATTGTAGTTACCCCCTTTAATGTTCCAAGAAATACAGGTTAAACCAGATGAGGCCATGATAGGGATAGGATAAATAACCATGAAGATTGATCATAGTCTAATAGACAACTAGGGAGAAGACAGTTGGGTTCTTTTTATTTAAAGAGAAGAAAGGCATTCCTTGTTATACAGTTCTACCAGCCATGTCCCACCAAACCGGCAAACAGAAAAGCCCTGTGCAAATCTAAGTTAATAAAAATACATTCCACAAAATCTGCTCAAAAATAGGCACCGGGTTAGGACACCATTGCTGCAATCCTTACCTCCACTATAAATCCCCCTGACCCCATCCCCAACAGAGGTGCACCTCCAGATCTGGCATGTCTCAGTTTTGCCCTCCCCTTGTATCTGTCCCAGCCCATCTTGAATACCTCCACTGAATCCACCACCACCAACTCCACAGGCAGTGCATTCCATGGGTCTACCACCCTCTCAGTAAAATAGCATCTCCTAGTCTCTCCCTGAGCCTCTTGCCAGCTAGTCTCATGGAATGCTCCCTGGTGGCCCCCCTCCCTCATCTGGAACACCCTATTTAGGCTGACCCTATTCATTCCCTTTAGATATTTAGAGACCGCAATCATATCCCCTCTGTCCCTCCTCTCTTTCAGGGAGTACAAGTTCAGCTCCTCAAGTCTCTCCTCATATGAGCTCTCCCCCAGATCCTGCATTGTCATGGTCGCTCTCCTTTGGACTTTCTCCAGAAGAGCGATGTCCTTTTTTAAGTAAGGGCACCAAAACTGCATGCAGTACTTGAGGTGCAGTCTGATCAGGCAGTTATTACAGAGAGAAATGTACCTCCCATCTCCTCAGGATTATCCCCCTGACAATGCACCCAAGCATTTTATTTGCTTTATCCACAACCCTCCAACACTGCTCAGAGTTATTCATTCTGGCATCCACTACCACCCCTACATCCCTCCCCCCTCCCCATAGCCTGCAGCTTCTCCTCTCCAAAAAAATACTCCTGTTCCAGGTTTCTAAGCCCCAGATGGAGAACCCTACACTTCTTGGCATTGAACCTCAGTTTCCAAGTATGCAACCACCTCTGCAGAGTCTCCTGGTCCCTCTGTAGGGCTCTTCTACCCCTCTCCCCATCCATCACCTCACACAGCTTCACGTCATCTGCAAAGAAGCTTATCTCACTGCTGATACCACTTCTGATGTCTGCGATGTAAGTATTAAACAGGAGTGGGCCCAACACTGACCCATGCGGGACCCCACTAATGACTCACCTTGGAGATGATACCTCCCCCCACCTCCACCCTTTGGGTCCACCCAGTTAGCCACTTCCCTATCCATTTTACATCCCTTTCCCTACTCCCATATCCCCTAGCTTGTCCAGCAAGCCTGAGTGAGGCACTGAGTTAAACACCTTGCTGAAGTCAAGAAAGAGGACATCCGCTGGCCTTCCCTTGTCCAGCGCATTCATCACCCAAACATTGAACTCCACAAGGTTAGTATGACATGATCTGTGCGGCATGTAGCCATGTTAGTGATCATCCAGGTGGCCCTGTGTCTCTAGGAATATCTCAAGCCTCTCTTTCAATTTGGCCTCCATCATCTTGCCCACCACTGAAGTCAGGCTGACAGGCTTGTAATTACCTGTCCCTTCCCATGAGCCACTTTTGTGGATAGGCACATGTCCTATCCTCCAGTCCTGAGGCACCCAGCCTGTCTCTAGGGAGGAGTTAAAAAGGTCCACCAGAGGTGCAGCAAGGATGTTCACCATCTCCTTCAGCGCCATGGGATGAAGGCCATCCAGACCCAGTGCCTTATACATTCTCAGGAACTTAAGGGCCTCCCTCAACTTACCAATGGGATTTTCAATGTTGAAGGACTCCCCCCTTCCTGATTTCTAGCCCAACTCTCCCCTTCTGGTGAAGTCCCCCCAATCATCTCTTGTGAAGACTGAGGCAAAATATTCATTAAACACCTCTGCCTGCTCCTTGGCCTCCTCGGCCCATCCCCTCACTGACCTCAGTCTACCAACCTGCCCTTTCACTTTCATCCTTTCCCTGATGACTTAAAGAACCCTTTTCCCCAATTTCTGATCCCTTGTGCTAGCCTCTCCTCTGTCCTCACCTTGGCCACTCTCACCATCCTGGTTCCCTTTTTTAGCTAACCTGTTGTTCTCCCCTTTGTCGACATCCCCTTGTGAGCATTTACATCTCCAGTACACAGCTCTTTTCTCCCTTATCACCTTCTGAACCTCCCTGGTCCACCAGCTCAGCTTTCTTGTCCTACCAGACTTGTGTTGAGCCTTTGTGCAGGCCTTGGTTGCCTCAGGGAGTCCCCTTTTAATATTTTCCCACCTGATATCTGTATCCATATCTGGTCTGATCCCCACCATGTGCCCTTTGAGATGTTTCTCCATATCCCTAAAGTCCACCCACCTAAAGTCAACCACCACTGTTTTAGTGCAATTTCCCCCTCCTCCCAGATGCAGGGAAAACCAAACTATGGCATGATCACTCCCCACCGGTGAGTCACCCTACCACTAGATTTCTAACCAAGTCACAGTGAACTGAACCTCATCCATGACACTATGCTCCCCTGTTGGATCTGTCACCATTTGGAAGGCATCCTGAAAAGTGTCTCTCAAACATTGCTCCCCAGCTGAAGAAGATGTCATAGTGCCCCACTCAACCCATGGAATGTTAAGGTCTCCCAGCACAACAGTTTTACCCTCCCCACCGACAGTGTTCTCTGAGATTTGCCACCAGGCCCTCCTCAAGTTCCTTGGCCTGTATGGGTGGACTATAAACCACCCCAGACTGATTGTCTTACCCCAGGGGCCTGCAAAGTAACCCATAATGTCTCTGCATTTTACATACTAACATACTAACATACTATTTGCCAGCAGATTAGGCCTTATGGTCTATCAAGTCTGCTCGAACCTAGATCCTTAGTTGGGTGCCGACACTCCCATCCCTTGTGCTCCAGAAACCCCTATCATCCATCCCCACCCCCCGGACAGGCCATCATCTGATACATCCACTTTCTGTGTCTGTCCCACCCTCTCTTAAAGCTCTCCACTGTGGATCTCTGAACCAGCTCAACAGGCAGAGCATTCCAAGGGTCCACCACCCTCTCAGTGAAAACCTCCTCCTCTTTTCCCCCTCACCCTTCACCTTCCAACTTCAAACCATGCCCTCTGGTGATGCCTCCCTGCTTTAGTCTAAAGATCCCTCCATGTTTACCTATTTATTCCTTGAGGTGCTGAAGACCTCAATCTGTCCCCCTGTCTCCTCTCCTCCAATGAAAACAGGCAGAGCTCCTCAAGTCTGTCCTCGTGAAGTCAAATCCCCTAGCCCTCGATCATCTTTGTTGCCCTGCTCTGTACCCTCTCCAGGGCTGTCCCTCTTCAAGTGTGGTCTCAGTACTGTACACAGTACTCAAGGTGTGGTCTAACCAGTCCATTGTACAGTGGCAGAATCACTTCCTTGCTCCTAGAGGTGATCCCCTTGCGATGCATCCCAACATCCTGTTTGCCTTGCTAGCTGCTCTCCTGCACTGCTCAGTGTTATTCATACATGTATCCACCATGACCCCTAGGTCTTTTCCCTGTTAGGCTTCCAGCACCTCCCTCCCAGGGTGTACCTGTGTTTAGGGTTTCCCGACCAAGATGCAACACCTTGCACTTGGTGATATTGAAATTTAATTTCCATGTGTGAGCCCAGCTTTCCAGGGTGTCCAGGTCCCTTGCAGGGCCAACCTCCCTCTTCTCCCTCCAACTACTGCTCCCATCTTGGAGTCATCCATGAAGAGACTCATTTCACCCTATACCATCCTGATGTCTGATATGTATGCATTAAACAGGATTGGACCCAGGACCGAGCCCTGTGGTACCCCACTACCAACCTCTGTAGGGTTAGAGAGCTCCCACAGACCACTACTCTCTGAGTGCGTCCAGCTATCCAGTTTTCAATCCATCTGACCATCAAAGGGCCTACTCCTAACCCCATCAGTTTCTCCACCAGACCATTGTGGGGACAGGTCAAGCATTGCTGAAGTCCAAGAATAATACATCCACAGGCTTACCCTGTCCAGTTCTGATGTTACCCATTCATAGAACTCCACAAGGTTGGTTTGACATGATCTACCTGGCACAAACCCATGCTGCATCATCCAGACCTCCCACCTCCTCCAAGTAAACCCCCAATCATTCCTTTAGTATACTCTCCATTAATTTCCCACCACGAGGTTAAACTGATGGGTCTATAGTTTCCTGGTACTTCCTTCGACCCCTTTATGGGTTGGTACCACATGTGCCTCTCGCCAATCCCTAGGTACCCTCCCTGTCTCAAGTGACCTGCTGAAAAGCTCCGCCAGGGGTGCAGCCAGTATGTCCGCCAATTCCCATAGTACTCTCGGATGAATGCCATCCGGCCCAGGAGATTTGTCTTTCTTTAGGGCCTTGAGGGCAAACCACACCCTTTTGGTGGGGATGGCATCATCCATCCCCTCCACCTTACTGGTCTTTTTATCCTTATCCAGATGTGACACCCCTGGGGTACCTTTCCCTCCCTTTTGCTCCATTTCTGTTGCTCCCCTGATCCCACTCCCTGCCGCTTCTATCCCCTTTGTGCCTTGCTTTGTAGATATCCATCCCCTCCCTAGTGAACACAGAGGCAAGTACGCGTTAAATACCTCTGCCTGGTCCTCGCCTCTTCCACCCACCCTCCTTCTGATCTCAATCTGCTGAGATGGCCTTAGTTTTCTCCGCTCCCCAATGTACCGAAGAACCCTTTTCCCTCCACATGTATCCCCTGTGCCAGCCGATGCTCTTTACTGGACTTTGCTCCCTCACCATCTGGTGACTTTTCTAGATGCAAGCTGGTACATTTCCTTATCCCTATCCCTCTTGTTGTTTTATATTTTTGTAAGCCGCCTTCTTTCTCTGACTGCTACCTGGACCTCACTGGACCACCAGCATGGTTTATGTGACCTTGCTCCCTTACGTTTCAACTTAGCGCCAGATCCTGACTGCCTCATGAAGTCCCAGTTTGTGACCTCCATCTCCTTTCACCACACTTGTTGTTGAGGTAATCCTTCAAGTGATCCTTGAGAATATTTCCCATGCCCATAAAGTCTGCCCCCTGAAGTCCACTGCCAGTGTCCTAGATCTCACCCCACTCCCCAATGCTTATTTGAAACCAGACAGTGTTGTGGTCACTCCCAGTCAGGGGTCCTGTACAACCATGTCCCTTACCAGATCCCCATCTGCAGAACCACATCCAGGACATGCCCCTCCCTTGTGGGCTCCATCACATGCTGTGTTAAGAACACATCCTGGAAGCCATCCAGCAGCCTCTGCTCCTTGGCCACCTTAGGAGACCTATGGTTTCCCCAGTTAGTACCTGGCATAATAAGGTCCCCATCAACCTAACTCCTTCCCCTTTTGGACCACACTGGGCAATGATGTTGTCCAGCAAATCATCCTCTAGAACATCACTCATCCTGGGGGGCTATGCTACACAGCTTGACCTTATCTCCTGCTGGGGATCGTTAAGGTGACCCATAAGGCCTCCCGTTTCCCTCTGCCTCTTCTACCATAGCAATTTCTATGTCATCTCTAATGAACATAGCCACTCCACCCCTCTGCCCTCCTTTCTATCCTTCCTAAGCATAGTGTACCCCGTACATTTAGGTCCCAGTCATGGTTTTGTTGTACGTTTCCGTGACTGCCGCCACATCCACCCCTCGAACAGCATGGCCTGGAATCTCTGGCAACTTGTTTCCAAACTCCTGGCATTTACTAACACTAACCCCACCCTTATCCTGATCCTTTTGTCGAACCCACCCAGATTCCTTATACTTCCATCCTCCCCTGCTCCTCCTGAACCTCCACCTCAGTCTGTTTCCCTCCCCTTGGGCTTGAAGGCTACTCCCTCATCTGGGAGGAGGGCTTGCTCAGCCCTCCCTTATCCCTTCCCCTTACAAGTTTAAACCCCACCTTTCTTGTATGTAGTCAGCCATCCCTGTTTAGGACTTCCTTCCCTAATGGGGCAAGATGAAACCTGTCCTTGGCATATAGTCCCTTATCCTCCCAAACTCCATTCAGTTCCCTAACACCCCAACCCATTCTCTTCACCCCACTTCCTGAGCCATTCATTAACCTCTGTGCTGCATTTTTTTTCTCCACTAGGGCCTTTGGTACTGGCAATATCTCCGAAAAGAAATGTGCATCCATTATCGACAGAACTCTGGCAAGTTCTTGGAACCTTGCTTGGATTTCCATAATGCTATTTCCTCTAGATCATTAGTTCCCAAATGCGCAGGAAATCGGTTTCCTCCACAATCCCTAACCATTTCATACACATGAACTTTGCTCTGTGCACTGTCAGCCCAGAGATACTCACTACCTTCACCTGGCTATGGCATCCATCCCCTGTCCCTCCCAATGGATACCCTTAATCATCAGTCTCCCAGTAACAGAACCTTAACACCACATCATCCTTATGGTTACCTCACTATGCCCTCTCAGCCCCTCCCCACTTTATTCATGATCACAATTTCATGGGAGTCTTCCTGCCTTATTAGAGACCCCTTGTCACCCTCCCTTTCTGCCTCCCTTCTTTTGCCCACTTAACTCAAACCCCTCTGAATAGGTGTCCCCTTTAACCCTCTCTTATCTGAACCATTTATCCTGGCCCTAGTGGTTTCCCCTTCCCCGCACCCTCATCCCCCCTTGTAATAGTGCCCTGTCTCCAGAGGCTCTCTGTGGGTCCCCTTTAGCTAGGGCCCCATCCTTGGTACTGACCTTCCTGCTGAAGGGGCTCCTCTCCACCTCCTTGTCTCCCAGTTCCTCTCCAATCATGCTCTCCTCCCTCATGTCTGGAATATGTTGCATCTCCCCCATTTGCTTAACATATATGTTTCCCCCTTCTCCCTCTGGGACTATGTCTATCCTTTCCATAGCTGTTCTGTGATGCCCTATGGGTATCTGATTCCCTCCCCCCGGCCTCTGTATAAGTTTCCTCATTTCCACCAACCCCTTCCTCCCCCTCTAGGATGCTTAGTATCTCAAATTTATTGTGACATCTATGTCAGCCTCCATCAAGTAACCGAGTTTCCCTGACTGCATCTCTAAACTGACCCTCTTCTTCCTCTCTTGCACTGTTCACCTTAGGAGCTCCCTTCCCACAGTCTGCTGTTTTAGGCTTCCACAACAGCCCCTCCTGACTTTTCCTCCTCAGTCTCCTTGAATTCAGAATTTTCACCCTGTCGCTTTCCCTTAGCATCAACTTCCCTATCTAAGGGTCCTCTGTCCCTAATATCCCCCTTCTGCTTGCTGTAGCATAATGTCCTGTAATTTCAGGCGTTGCCCAGCCTCCCTCAGCCCCACCCTTCTGCTGCCCATATCCACACCCCTTATCCTTGGACACCTCCCCAGCTCCCACAGCTTACTCCTTAACCAATATCCTCACTCCTAATACAAGATGGCTGTCTACAGGGTGGGCAGCCTCCTCTCTTCAGGCCCAATTTAGAATTTGCCATCCCACAGCCTGTGCAGCCTACAACCTTCCAAGATGCCTGCCATGGTGGAATATGGCCACCTGATTATCCCCTCTGTTTATAATAGCACACCCCTTTTCTCAGTCCCTTTCCCTGGAGTACAGTTTCTCTCTATACTGACTGTAAGTTACTACAAACCCAATTTCAACCCCACCAACAAAGTTCCAAGTCTCACAAACACATACAGTCCAGTGTGTTCAGTCCCTAACAGTGTGTGTAAGCAGACTCAGGTACCGTATGATGTCACAGGCCCACCAACTCCTGTTGCTTCAAAATTTCAGTCCCAAAACAGAAATACTCAGCCCTTCAATCCCAACCCCCAGTGGCTTTTCAGTATTTAACTAAGCCTACAAAACAGGGTGGGTGGGAGGGCTCTTACCAAACACCAGGCAAACACATTTAAATTACCTTCTAATTTTCCCTGCCAAACATCTATCCCCAAACCTACAATATCACAGCCCAAGTATCAGTTCAAATTCAAGGTAATAATTTTTAACACATAGAACTAATTTCACTAACAAACTATTCAAATATTTCAGTTTAAAACAAAATATAACTCCTGGCCTCTTTTCTACCAACCTGTTGCTTAAGCTCCCAAGTGAACAATTTTCCTCTGCCTCCTCTACCCTGCATATATTGATGCCGTTTCTGATGATAAACGTCAACAAGCAGAAAGCTCCCAAGGAGAAAACATAATGAAACAACATCACGAACTGCACAAATATGAAACAATTCCACTATATACTCCATCCAAATAAAGGAGGAGAGGGTAGAGGATGCACCCAATATGGGGGAACCTCCCCATATATAAATTTGTTGTGGTGACTCAGAGAATGTGCTAGAGACCCCAGCTTATGCACTCCAGTCAATATTCCAAGAATCTAACTAATGGCTCAGCCAAGAAAAAGAAAAAAGGGGGTGGGCAGAATGGACTGGAGGGAGACCCTTCCTGATCTAACACAAATCATATATGCTGCACCCAGAGTCCCTACATTAGGGTCATTTCTGTGATCCCACAGTGGTCCTATCTTTCAACATTAATGAAGGGACATCCAACACCTTGTATAAATAAAAATGTTCAACAGCATCCTGCATTTCAAGGCAAATATGCCCCCTTATTCATTCCAAACAGTTTCCATAAAACAAGAAACCTTGTAGAAATAAAAAAGTTTAACAGCATCCTGTATTTGGAAAAAAATAGTCCCCCTTAGTCATTCCAAGCAATCTCCACAAAACATAAAAACAATCTTAATACTGATGAGTCAAGCTCCAAACAATGTAAAGTAAAAGTCTAGAAATGCATATCGACAAGGACATCATCTACTGGAACCTCTAATATGTAATAAAGGTGAATGTCCCCCCACCAAAAAAAACACAGACAGTTTAAAACTGCACCTATAAAGAAATACCATTAATTAGTTACCACCCTGCACCCTAACTAAAGGGTCACTTCTGTGATTCCTCAATAGAATGTTCTTGATAGTCCAAAAGAAAAGATGCAGTGAGCTGATCCCAGAAAGAAACAGTATTTAGGAGTGAGAGCATGAATATCATAGCACTTGCAGAGCCAGGGCAGAGTCCATTAAGACAAGAGAGGCAGCACAAGTCCAACTGGAGGTCCAGAACAACAAAGGTAAACAAATGCTTGAGGCTCAGATATTCAAAAAAGGAGCTTGTCCATGGTTAAGAAAAGGGAACAAAAACAGCTCCTCTGATTTAAACAGGTGCTCGAGTAAATACTGGAAGTGCAGAGAAAGCGAAACTCAGCACACTGTAATTGGTGTTCTAAACAGGCATATTTTTATTGACAAAAAAAAACCAAGCCTAACAACAAGGAACAAAAGAGTAATCCCAACCGGTTTCATGCATAGCACGTCATCAGGGGCCCCTGGTGGCGTGCTATAACCAGTGAAACTATTCCTGTTCTTAACACCCTGTCCCATGTCTCAATATATTCATAGTACTTAATCCCATAATGTGCTGAGTTTCTCTTTCTCTGCTTGTCCATGGTTGCCTGGAGATGGATTGAGTTTAATGTATTAGGCTACTGCGCTCATCCAGAAAGTCTAAGAACATCACAGTGAAAGTTAAACAGGAACAGTTCAGAAGAAAGAAGGCATTGCAGATAGTAGGGCACAATTCTAGCTCTCAACATTTAGAGCAGTTTCCAGCATGTTCCCTCAGGTGTTCATATGTTTAGGGATTGTAAAGAATAGTTGAGGAAAGTACTTAGGTAGGTCCACTTTAGCCAGTTTCGATGAAGGAAATTCCACAACTCCATCACTGGTAGTCACAAATAGTCTAGCAGGGTATCTCATATAAAATTTGATTCCTGCTCGAAACAGCATTTGCTTTATATCTTTGTAGCTGCCTGCCGCTCCTGAACCAGATGAGTTACATTCCCAACAATGAAAATTGAGCAACCCTGCCACATTACAGTTTGTTTGTTTGTTTGTTGAATTTTGTTGACCCGGTAAGCCCACTGGGCCTAGAAGTCCCTTTTTCAGGGTCGATCGGGGCGGGGATACAGATGATAAGCAATTGAATTTGAACCAGATTAAGCTGTTGATGGTAATTTTAGTGAATGAGGGAAATTTGGCCTAGAACACCGGGAAATTCTACTCTTTTGTAAGTGGGGGTGGGGGTGGGGACTGTTTTGCAGTTTTCCTTTACATTGTTTGGATGATATATCTTTGTAATAGATTATCTTCTATATGATTTATATATTATTTTGTGTGATTTAACACTGTATGTTTTCAATTTTGGTTTACTGAAATAATAAAAATTCCCCTACTCTTTTATTAGGGTGGGGGAGGTTATTTTTTCAGTATGTCTAGTAAGTTTTGAGTCTATTGCAATGTTAGTTTTGTATTTTATATGGCATATGTATTTTGTTTCAAGTAATTTGCTTTTGCTTTTGTGTATTATTTGACTGTATTTTACTTTCCAACTTTAATAAAAAATTCCCCTACTCTTTTCGATAAGTACCATGGGATCTTTAACATGCACCTGAACTACCACCAAGCCAGGCAGATGGGACCTCGGTTTAATGTCTCATCCAAAAGATGGCACCTCAGAAGTGCAGAACCCCTCTCATGCTGCACTACAGTGTCAGTATTGGGATATTAACCCAAGTGCCAGATGTGGGAACTGAAACCACAATGCTCTGATCTCCTGGCCTCAGAGGCGAGTGTGCTACCTATTGAGCCACTGACACTGACAAATGGCAACCCTGGAGTATGTCTAGATGTCACTGATAAGGGCAAAACTGCAGTCTCATTGGCATTTGTTTCTTTTGCATTTGCGGACTTGGTTTGCATGGCCACATTTGGCATTGGTTCCTTTGTCATCATATGTGGGACTAGCCTGCCTCCTTGAAGAGTTTGACCAAATAATGTAGGGTTAGAAAGCACTGGGTTTATCTCATGAGCCCATTTACTGACCTCTGTCTGGTACAGATCGTGCAGCATGTGAAGTCTAAAAGCACCCACTGTTGGCGGCAGAGTCCATAGGTCATCATTTGGTGTCACATAGAGATGAACTTCGAGTGCATCCAGACAACCACTGAACTTGTCTCTGTAGTATAGTTTAATGAAGAACTCAAGTACTACTGAAATGACCTCATCAGTGACATCTAGACATACTCCAGGTTTGCCATAATCTGCTAATGCATGATAGTTGGCTGCATTTTCAAGGGCAACTTTAAAAGCATGCTTCTTCCCTCTTCTGAAGGGATAGCAGACAGTATCACATCCACTTAAGATGAAAGCAGTAAGAACAACTGATGTGAGCTGTGATGTGTCCATGGTGCACATATTGCTAAGAGAAGCTACTACTGAATGGCATGGCAGGAAAATGCCTATCTTCTGAACCCATACCTCTTCTAGACTAGCCATTTGAGTGCTGTGGTAGATGCACATTACAATTTCATCAGTGTCTGTGGCTGCCACTAATACTCTCCAATATCCAAGTGTGTTTACATAATATGCAATTTGTGAGGTTATTATTGTATCTGATTCTTGATTTTTTGTACATGACAACTCAGTAATTACTACCATGTCATCTTTTAAGAGAAGAATGGAATGACCTGGGTCCATGAACAATCCACCAAGTATCAATCTACATCCCTCTGGTAGCTGAGTGTTGTGTTTTACTCAAGCACCTCCCAAGATATGAAAGTGACTGTCTTTGTTTTAAGAGTTGGCATAGAAGTCTTTCCAGTAGGGGATAGGCAAGGATTCCTGATGTTCATATGCTCTGCTCTTTGTGTGATGAAGCTTTCCCATTTTTCCCACTCTTCACTTTTCAAGCTAACTGGTGGATTAACTTCATACCTATCTCCTACAGTGTTGATGCAGTTGCAGCTCCCTGGCTGTATTCAAAGTAGTATATCTATATAATTCTCCTGCAAGTCACCAAATGTACAATTATCAAGGCTTTTGTCTTGTTCAATAAATGCCATTGCATCAACGACTGGTACAGTAGGTGTATCTGAAGATGGCAAGTTACCTTCTTCTGACTACAGTTTACCAAGGTAACTTTTTAGGGCAGCCAGGTAATCAGCTTTGTAGCCTTTGCGCATGTCATAGCATTGGGCAAGGTCAGCATATGGCTCAAAAAGAGCCAAGGGATATTTTGTCCATTCATGAATGAAGGTTTCTACCTTTTTGTCATCATCTAGATCTGGATAAAGTACAAGTTCCTGACCACATTGCTCCCCTCCTCATGGACCTGTTTCACTTTCTGAATGTGTGAGTGTGCTTTGGCTTTACTTGTGAATGTCTAAAGCTTTACAGTTTTAACTTTTTCACTACCCCTCTGTTGTACTGCAGTTAAGGCTGCAATACCCATTTGCATGGCTTCAATAAAATCATTTTATGTGGCCTTTTGACCAGTAGAAATGTTCAGAAGATCACTGGTATCACAGGTGAATGGACTGATCATTCTCCCAGTGAACGTATTCATTATTGTTTTAATTGCTGTGCTGTCCTTATGTGCTATATACTCAGAGTCTCCATGGTGTTTGTGATCATCAGTGCCATGAAGGTAAGCCATCACCTTTTTTTGTTCAAAGATTGTTGTCAGTGCTGATGATGAACACAGGTATTTCTCTACAGCAGCAGGTTTCTGAATTATGCCATGGAAAAGCTGGTTCTTGGCATCTTTGTTTTATGTCTGTTTGAGGGCCATATCAGTCCACACACCGTTACACTTACCAATTGTTCATTGCATGGTTAATTTACCAAATCTGTACACTTCAGTGATGTCTAGCACTGTTATTGGTAGGTATTCCATAGTGGACAGGTAATGGTGAATGCAAGAAACATATTTGTGATGACCAGCAGTCAAAAGATATGGAAGCATTTTTTCAACTTCAGCCAGGTGCTGCTCCTAGTGTCTAGCTCACTCAGCATAGATATAGCAATTCAGAATCCAAATCATGTCCATGTTCATAAGCCATAGCCTTGTTAGGGATTTGCACTTTACCTCATGGAACTCATTTATTAATGTGTCTACTCCCAGTAGCCTAATTGTTTTGACATATGAATCATTTGCATTTTGTGTATCCTTGGCATCTACAACACCTCTCAGTCTTTGAACACTTTCTGAGAGCAATGCCATGCAGTTCATGTCTTTGTCATATTTTCCAATAAGACAACTTTTAAATGCATTCAAGTATAGCTCATACATGGCAACATGAACTAGTCTATGGACTCTCTGCATAGCATAATAGTCTTTGCCTGACATGCTTTTGTTGGCAGTCACAAGGAGGCAAACATCAGCTTCAGCAAGGAGATCCTCTAGTCCTGTTTTTTTTTATTAAATACCCAATTTCCCCCATGAAATTCAATGAATTTGTGGAAGCCACCCATATGAAGGCTGAATTTCCATACTTCTTCTGCTTCTTTTTCTGAAGGCCAAGAGCAATCTCATAGATTGCTTAATCATAGGTAATTATGCAGAATTCCTGCCCAATATTCTGAGTGACCTTCATACAGTACTGAACTGATGCAGCTCAAGGTTGAATTAAATTGGCTAAGATGAGAGGTGGAGTGGAGGGTAGGGAGAAGGAGGGAGGTGAGAAAAATGCAGCTGCACAGACAATGCTATGGGTGGGAGAAGGGATAATATGGGCAGGGGAAAGAAGGTGATGTGTGGAGGGATTGGTGACAGATCAGGATGTAGGGAGAGAAATAGATGGAAGGAGGTGGTGAGAAAAGGGGGAAGGACAGGGGAAAGACAAAGACATATGACAGGGATAATACACCTTGGTATAGACAGGCAAACACAGGAGGAAGTGTATAGGTATTGAACAGGTTCTCACCATTAGCAATGATGCAGGAAGGGGAGTTCAAGAGATGAGGGAAGTAAATAAGGGTTCTGAAATGGGACATAGGAGTAAAGGCAGGAGGGAGAAGAAACAGGATCAAGAGTAAGGGACAGGGGTTAAAGGAGACTCAGAGAGACAGGATGAGGAGAAGAGAGGGAGGGAGAGTTTTGCAGGAAGTGAAAGGGAGGGAAAAGAAGGTTGGCCCTGAGAGGCAGATGGCGGAAAAAAGGGGAAATGATAGTCTATTAGGAGGAGAAAGGGAAGGGGAAAGAAAAGAGCATATGCAACTGGGGAGTATTGGAGAAAGGGGGATGCAATAGAAACAAGATGACAATATGGGCGTGCAAGTAGGCAGTATGAGGTCAGGAGTACAAGAAATAAGAAAAAGAAGTACAAGAAAGAGAGTACAGGAAAGGGGCACTTACAAGGATGGAGAGTACAGAACAAGTCATGGTCTTTGGGGGTTCCATAATATAGGAATTCCACTGCTTAAGAAAGGAGGTGGTCTATAAAAAGAGGTTGGTCTTCTGTGAGACAAGGATGGAAGCAGAAAGGGTGATGACTAAAATAAGGGACCATATTTGACTACTGAGTGGGAAGCTGCACCTAGTCCTGCACCTAGGGACTAATGACTTGGTGGGAAACGATATGGGGAAGTACAAAGCAGGTTCAAGGATCTAGCCAGGGGATGCAGGGAAGAGGTTAGCTCTCTGGCTTTCTCAGAGTTATTGCCTGTTCCCTGTGCTAGCACAGCTAGGAAGCTGAGAATAACAAATGTCAATCATTGGCTCAGGGATTTGTGCAAAGGGGAGGGATTTACCTGCTTAGGGGACTGGGGGGACATGTGGGTAGGGGAACATCTATACATGAAGGACAGACAACATGTAAATGAGGTGGGAGCTAAGGTGTTGAGGGGGAAAGTTACAAAGTTCTAAAAATGGGGTCCTAGAAAAGGATCTAAACCAGGACCGTGGGAGTACAAGTCTAGGGAAGGGATGGTGGAACAATATGGAGGATCTTTTCTAGTTAGCACTACCCTGAAGTAGGGGCAGGGGATATTGGGAGGAATACAAAAGAGTATGGGGGACATTGGTGGAGGGGTATGCTGGCAAACACCAGGAGTATAAGGAATAAAATGGGAGACTTAGAGGCCACTGAGGTGGATGATGGACTGGGTCTGGTTGCCATAATGGAGACTTGGTGGACAGAAAATCATGACTGGGAAGTGGTTATCCTGGGATACAGCTGTTTCAGAAAAGACAGGATGGGAAAAGGGGGGGTGGCACTTTATGTAAAGGATGGGATAAAGGTGACAACAGGGCAGGTAAATCTGGGATTGGTGGTGGTCCTCTGGGTCATGTTGGTCAAGCAGACAGGAGAGGCAATACACCTAGGAGTGATTTACTGTCCATCAAACCATGGAGAGGAGGCAGAGAAGGAGTTTATGCAGGAGGTACAAAGGATGGCAAGCAAGAGGGAACTTTTTGCTGGTAGGGGAATTTAATCTCCCAGATGTGGACTGAAAGATCCCAACAGCAACATCAGCAAGGAGCAGGGAGTTACTGGAATCCCTGCAAGAAACACTCCTAAAGCAACTGGTCAGAGAACCTACTAGGGGTGGGGCTACACTGGACTAAATACTGACAAATGGAGACAGTGCAGAGGAGGTCTCAGTGGGGGGGGGGATCTGGGGACCAGTGACCACAGATCAGTTAAGTTTAAACTTAGGAAGGGGATGGAAGGGAGTCGAACCACCTCTAGGGTTTTGGACTTCCGGCAGGTGAATTTCAATAGATTGAGGGAGATTTTCAGGATAGAGATGGAAGTCAAGGAAAAGCTGGGGGACATGGAAAAACTGTGAAGAACAATAAAGGGAGAAATTTTGAGTGCCACTGATCAGTCCATTAGCAAGGTAGGCAAGATCAAATGAGGAAGGAGGTACTTTGATGCTCCAGAGAGGTAGCAAGGGCAATAGGTGAGAAAAGAGGGCCTTCAGGTCATGTAAAAGAACACAATGAAAGGAGAACAGGGAGATATACAGGAACAAGCTAAGGGTGTCAAGGCAGACAATCAGAAGGGTAAAGACAAATACAGTGGAGAGGATAGCGAGAGAGGATGCAAGGGAGACAAATAATTCTTCAGATACATCAGTGAGAGAAGAAAGAACAAGCAGGGTATACTGAGAATTAAAGGGAAGGGGTGAGCTATAATGGAGACTTACTTGAAAAAAGCAGACTTGCTAAACAGGTGTTTCTGCTCAGTTTTCACAGTTGAAAGGGAGGGAAAGGGACCAGAGTTGCAAGGGGGGTAGAGGCTAGGGAGGTGGAACTAGCCCATTAAAGGAGAGCAGGGTTTTTGAGGAACTGGTTAAGTTAAGGGCGGACAAAACAATAGGACTGGATACCCTACATCCCAGGGTGCTCTGGGAGCTTAGGGAGGAACTGATAGCACCACTAACAATGTTTAACTTATCATTGAATGGGGGGAGTTCCATGGGACTGGAAAAAGGCAGTCATGGTACCATTGCATAACAGAGTAGGCAAGGAAGAGCCAGGTAACTATCATCCAGTCAGTCTTATCTCAGTTGTAGACAAGATTATGGAGGCTATCCTAAAAGAAAGGATATTTAAATACCTTGCAGACAGTGGTCTACAGGATGACAGACAGCATGGGTTTACAGAGGGAAGGTCATGCCAGATGAACCTGATCGAATTCTTTGATTGGGTGACAATGGTGCGAGATCAGGGAGGAGTGGTGGACATGACCAGTCTGGACTTCAGCAAGACGTTTGACACCATTCCTTACATGAGACTAGTGAGCAAATTGGGCAGCTTAGAAGTAGGGAACAGGATAACAAATTGGTTGGAAAACTTACTTGGTGAAAAAGGTCAAAGGGTGATTGTAAATGGGTTTTCACTCCAGGGAGGGAGGGAGGGATGACAAGTTGAGTACCACAGGGGTCAGTATTGGGGCCAATACTTTTTAACATTTACATTGGGGATATTGCGAAGGGATGGAATGGGAAGGTGTGCCTTCTTGAGGACAGTTCAAACATCTTGCAATAGGGTGAACACACTGGAGGGGGTGGCTAATGAGAGAGGACCTGAGGAAGCTGAAGGGGTGGTCAGAGAGTTGGCAATTGGGATCTAATGCAAAAAAGTGTAGAATAATGCAGATAGGGCACAAGAACCCAAAAGCCATATACACATTGGAAGGAGAGGATGTTTTGGTAATGGAGCAGCAGGAGGATCTGGGGATTATCATTTCAGACAAACTAAAGGAGGAAAAAAGTGAAACAAGGCAGTTGGAATCTCAAGCAGAATGCCGGTATGCATAGGAAGTTGTATTACAAGAAGGAGAAGGGAAGTAATAATGCCCCTATACAGGTCCATGGTTCATATACATCTGGAACATTGGGTTCAGTTCTAGAGGCTTTATCTACAAGAGGATATAGATAGGGTGGAGAGATTCCAGGGAAAGGAAACCAAAATGGTGCATGTCTTGTATCAGTGGACATATGAAGAGAGGATGGAGGAGCTTGACCTATATACCCTGGAAACAAGGGGGGGGTGGTATGATAGAAACTTTTAAATACCTGACGGGAACAAACATGGTGAGGGTAGGGAGCATTTTCAAGATGACAGAAAATCTGAAAACTAAGGGGTACAGCTTAAAGCTGGAGGGTGGAAAATTCAGAGGAATGGGGGCACTACTTTACAGAGATGGTGGTGGTCTTTTTCTGAATATTCTGATTCTTCCATAGTTTGCTTTAACTTGGCGACTTCAGAAAGCAACTGTCCAACATTCAACTGTACGGATAACAAGAGACTTGATGTTCCTTTCTGAGAAACTATGGTTACCCTACAGCAGTGGCATTAGTATACATATGAACATACGAAGAAGCAAGCAGAAGAAAGCCATTTGGTCTATCAAGTCTGCTCATGTTGCAGGGTCCACAGCTTGAGCTACTGTCCCTGCCTCCACTCCCCATTTATCCCATCCTACCTACCCATGACCCTTACCCTCCCCCATACCTGTCCCAGCCACTCTTATAGGCGCCCACTGTCTTCAATAAGATTACCTCTTCTGGCAGTGCATTCCAAGTGTCCATCACCCTCTCTGTGAAAAAGTGCTTCCTGACCTCCCTCCTAAATCTCCCACCCTCCAGCTTAAGACTGTGCCTCCCCGTGTTTTGTTTGCCACTCAGCTTAAAGAGACTCTCCTTATCAACCTTATTTATCCCTTTCAAGTACTTGAAAGTCCCAATCATGTCCCCTCTCTCCTGTCTTCCAGGGAGCATGTGTTCAGTGCCCTCTACCTTTCCTTGTATGCCCTACCCTGCTGACCAGCTATCATCTTTGTAGCCCTCCTCTGGACCTTCTCCAGCAGGTTAATGTCCTTTTTGAGGTGTGGGCACCAGTACTGAACTCCATACTCCAGACACGTCCTTACCAGTGACCTGTACAAGGGTAGTATAACCTCCTCTCTCCTACTACTTATCCCCCTAGATATGCATACCAGCATCTTGTTTGCCTTTGCTGCTGCTTTCTTGCACTGCGTGGAGTGCTTCAGGCCCCTAGTGATCATCACTCCTAGGTCCTTCTCCTTTTCTGATGCAGAAACTTGGTCTCCTCACAGGTAGTACTCTGTCCTAGGATTCTTGGCTCCAATTTGCATAACTTTGCATTTCTTGTCATTGAAGCTAAACTGCCAGATCCTGGACCACCTCCATAGCTTTTCCAAATCTTCCTGTAGGACCTGTATCCCTTCAGTTGTGTCTACTCTCCCACAAAGCTTTGTATCATCCATGAATAGGCACATTTTGCCCTTAATGCCATCTCCAATGTCATTGATGAAAACATTGAACAACACTGACCCCAGCACCTAGCCTTGCAGGCCCCCACTGGTTACCTGTCTTGTGCCAGATAACTCTCCCCCCACACAACCACACTCTGGGTTCTGTTTTTCAGCCAGTTTTCCACCCATCTGGCCATCTTTTCCCCAACCCTGAGATCCACCAAATTCCTGATCAACCTTTTATGGGGCACAGAGTCAAAGGCCTTGCTGTAATCAAGATAGAGGATGTCTACCGCTTGGCTCCTGTCTACTGTTTTAGTGACACTGTCAGAGAATTCTATCAGATTTGTCTGAGATGATCTCCCCCACCCATGAATCCATGCTGCCTCACATCCAGGAGACCATGCTCCTCTTGATATTTTATCAGTCTTTCATTTAATATGGTCTTCATGAGCTTGCCCACAATGGAGGTCAGACTGACTGGTCTGTAATTCCCAGGGTCATCTTTGGAACTGCTTTTGTGAAGTGGCCCTAAACGTGCTCTTCTCCAGTCCTGTGGTACTACACCTATCTCTAGTGAACTATTAAATAGGTGTGCCAGTGGCCCTGCCAGCTCCTCAGCCAGTTCCTTTAGTACCCTTGGATGTACTCTGTCTGGACCCAGTGATTTGTCCACCTTCAATTCCAGCAGTCCCTCCTTCATTCTGTCCTTCTCTATCACTACATCTGTGTTCCCCTCCTCCCTGCTCCTCTTTTCCCTATTGAAGGCACTGGTCTGTCCTTTTCTCTGGTGAAGACAGAACAGAAATATTCATTTAGCATGTCTTCTTTTCCCCATTATCCTCCATCCACTTCACCCCTTTCTTAAGCCTAACAATCCCTTCCTTCTTGACCCTTTCCTCACTTATTCAGTGAAAGAAAGCCTTCTCCCCCTTCTTAATTCCTTCAGCTATCTGCAGCTCCTTCTGTGCCTTTGCTCGCCTGACTTTCTTACTTACCTCACTAGACAACCTTAGGTAATTTTCCCTATCCACCTCTCTCTTGGGCTTCCTGAATTTTCTATATGCCAATCTATTTTCCCTTACTGCCTGGGCAACTCAAGAACTGAACCAGCTGGGCGCTTTGGCCCTTGTTTTCTAACCCTTGAGCCTAATGCACTCATCTGTGGCAATCAGTATTCCTTCCTTAATGATGGACAACCTTTGGTCCACCCCCCATATCAGCTCTGATGCCCATCAGATGGCTCCTTAGCACTTTGCTCATTTTCCTGAAGTCCACTCTCCTGAAATCTAAGATGTTGTTCTTAGTCTGGATGCTTTCCCTGGCCATATCCAACTGGAACCACACTGTGCAATGGTCACTTCCTCCCAGTGGCTCTCTGACCATTTTTTCCTGTACATGCTCCCCATTTGTGAGCACCAGATCAAGAATTGCTTCAGCTCTTGTTGGTTCAGTGATGCACTGAATCAGGAACCCATTCTGTGGTTCTTCCAGGATCACCTGAGTCCTAGCACATTTTCATGAATGGTATGCTCCAGTCCACAATCGGCAGGTTGAAGTCCCCCACAATTAACACCTCTCCTTTCACCACAGCTTCCAATATTTGTGAGCTCAGTTACATGTCCCTCTCCTTGTCCTGACTGAGTGATCTATAAACCACTCCCAACCTCACCTCTCTCCATCTATTGGACCTTAACTGAACCCATAATGTCTCCACCTCCCCTTCCTCCAACTCCTCCCTCATGCAAGTTATTCCTTCCCTGATATAAACTGTCACCCCCCCCTTCATGACTACCCTGTCCCTCCTGTATAGTTTATAACCAGGGATCACAAGGTTCCAGTCATGGTGTGTTGTTGTCCAAGTCTTGGTTACTGCAGCTATGTCCACTCTCCTGTCTGCTAATAGTGCCTGCAGGTCTTCCATCTTGTTTCCAAGACTCTGTGAATTCAGAGGCACCACCAACCACCTAGAATCTGACCTTCCTTCTCTTCTCTCTATTCTTCTATTCACATCTATCCCCTCTGTGTGCACCCCTCCACATACCCGTGTTATGTATTCCTCACCCCCTCCACCCTTTGGTAACTGTGTTCTTGCCCCTTTCTTCTTTTCCCTCCAGACCTCTTCCATCACTGTGGAGAGGGGATTCATTGACCTCCTCCTCTTGGAGTCTGTGGGCATGCACACCCACTGTCCCCCTCAGTAGTTTAAATTAAGTGTAGTGGTTATATATTCCCCAGTTTATTCCCAAGTACCCTCACACTCTCCTTACTGAGATGTAGCCTGTCTGGTGAAAAGAGTGCTTTGTTTGGCCAGCTCTCCTCCCAGTCCTCAATACAGATGAACATCTCCTCCCTGCACCATTTCCTCAGCCAGTCATTGAAATCCTCTATTCTTCTTTTCCTGGCTGTGCTGGCCCTTGGTACTGGTATCACCTCTGAGAATGCCAGTGAACTTCCTTCCTCCCTACAGATCTTCCCTAACTCCGTAAACCTGCTTTACACTACCTCCACCTCCTCCACAGCTAGGTCATTAGGTTTTCCTCCAACCTCCTTTACTATTTCCTTTATTCTTGGGCCCACCTTCCCCCATCATCCCTGGCATACAAATCATCCTCCTGCTTGCATTTGGGTCCCCTTTCCTTCCCCAGTGAATACCGCTAATTATTGTGTTTCCTATAATTGCCACCCTTCCATCCCCTGCATCTGTGCTCCCCGTCATTCCTTCCTTCTTACTTTCAGTACTAGCTGCTTCCCCACCTAACTGCTCCCTCTGCACCCTGATAAACTTATCTCAACATCCACAATTTATCCCCTTAGCTGTTTTTCCATCTCCCAAACTGCACCTCACCTTTTGACTGTCTATATCTGCTTTCAGTTTTCCTTCCCCTCCCCTTCCTCCACTCTGTTTTGCCTGCCTCTTTTTCCCTGCCCACTCTGATTAGTTCCCTCCCCCTCTTCTGTACTCCTACTCTCAACCCAGGCTCAACCTGACCTCCTACCTCCTCTCCTGCTGCCCCTCCCTCCTTCCAGACAGTTATGCAAATCTTTTCAATAAAGGCACTCCTTTAGAATTTCCCACCCTAATTAGTATGTCACTAGGCATCTTTTCAGACTTGTTGACCTGCAGGATGCTGCATCATCTACACAATGATCTTCTAACCACTGGCGAGATCTGTCACAAATGTTAGTGATATAGAAGACACTTCAGTTGTCAAACATTGGCCTATCAGTTTGAGAAATGAACAAACAGAATCCTACGTCATAGATGTCATCGCCTTTCATGACTGTTCTTCTATTTATATAGTTATAAAGACATGATCTATGGTATCAAAAATCATGTGCTATCAGATCTAGGCATTCCTCCTCAAACCCTTGCAAGTTATGTAACATGGTACTGTCACTGAGTTATTTGGCTTTTTGCTACATAGATATTTAGTGATCAACAGTTGCAATCATCAACAGTTTCCTGTTCACCTTCTTATCCCACTCCTTTTCACACATAAAACAGTTACTCTTGTAATCAAATAGGCTGTTGACTGAAGATCATGTGACCATCTTAGATGGACCTGGTTGCTCACTATCCTGTTCTGAAACTCTGTGTCATCATTGATCAACATTTTTTTTTTCTTGTTGGTGTATGCATTGCGAGAACTTGCATGCATTACTGTGGTCTTTGATAGGAATTCTTTTTAACATAACACATCCTTTTCCAATCAAAAAGCGACATCGTCATCACAGTTCTGAATTGCATGCAAGAAGGTGGGATATTCAAGTTCTGTCATTCTTTGTAAAGAGCAACATTTTGCATCTTGATGACAAATGAGGCAGCTGGAGTAATTTGTGCTTGGTCACCACCTTTCAGTGCTAACTCGGAATGTTGGCTCCATGGTTGATCAATCATAAATCTGAAACACAAAAATACACATTATAAATATTTGGCACAAAGCATCAAATTGATTACATTAACAGCATTTCCTAAATTGGCAGATTACTTATATCATTAAACTCTTATACAGTATTTAAATCTATGTCAAAATCAAACTAGAAATGCATATATGGCTAAAACTGGCAAATGCTGGGTAGGATGTTGACTATATCCATTTTAGGATATGGGTACATAAAATGGAATATCTCAGTCATAAATCATGATATTGGAGTCAGATTTCTTTTCAATGAAAGCAGAAACATGGTAGAAGACAGCCGTATGATGCAATGTAATATAAATGCAATGATTACTTTGTCAGAAGAAGTCTATGCAAAACTTTAACTGAAACATCAGCAATTTTGGAAATATTTTCCTACAATAATTGCATATACTGGTCTGTAAAGTAATGACATGATGACAATGAGACTTGTTTTATGTGAATGGCATCAATGTGCATAACTGGTATGCATTATAGACTGCTATGAGCAATATTGAAGGTTCTAGAACATATTTGGTAAAATTTCCACTTTTCCAGATTTTCTCAGAGTTTTCATTCATGTAATATTAAACAAGAGTTATGATAGAGCAGGTCTCTTGATTATGATACTGCGGGGGGTCCTTCTTTCCAAAGATGATGGCCTTCAAAGTATAGCAAGAGGTGTCAGGTTAAACAGATTTTTGAGGGCTTTTGTGGCTCTGGATCCCTTACTGTCTTGACTTGGAAACTGGAAGAACACAGCCTCAAGTTAAAATTCTGCAAGAGTCAAATTATCACTCTGTGACCTTGGACAAGTCATTTAACTTCCCAGTGCTCCTGACCACCCAGTTGTGGAAATATGTAGAGGTAGGATCTACTTTAAACATTATGTTTCATCTTGGCTGGATTATTCTGGGAGAGTAGGTTCTAAATAAAAACAATTACTATAAACCTATGCATCCCTTTCTTCCTTCTTATGTGCTCCTGCCAGTATGTAGGCAGCTTATAACTGCTATTTTGTGGCACTATGCTATCCTGGTGCATTCCTATGTTATTTTAAACTATGCTTGATAACCCCCTTATTTAACACAGTAGGAGTAATGTGTTATTTGCTACCTGAATGTAGTGCTACAGTATTCTGGAGACGTGGCTGATATGTTAATTATGGCCATGCTAGTGGAGGCAGCTCCACTTGCAGTAGTTCTGCAGTAGTGTCTGCATTTCTCATGAATTGTGCCATGTGTTCATGTTTTACTATTGTGCCTGCATTGCTGGCTGTGTTTTGTTCTGAGTGGCAATGGTGTTCTGCCCTGCTATCCTTCAGCTAATGGACTTCAGCAGTTAGCATGTGCTACTTCCACAGTGTTGAACTGGAGTGCTGCTGTGTCCCATCTAATTGCTGCTGTTGCCCCCAAGGCTATTTCCTGAATCAGGAAGGTTGAGATATCACATGCTACCTGAAGTAACATGAATTTATCATGTGGTATTTCTTTCATAAATCTAGCCCACAGTCGACTTTTAAAGTCCATTACCCCGACAAATGTAATGGCCTTGCATTCTCTAGCATTAAAGTTGTAGGCATTTATAATTGTGCAATTTACATACTTGCAAAATTCTGAGGTTTAGCTATTTATTATTTGGTTGCCTTTAAAGCTAGAAATGTAAACTATGACACACATAACCACGTGGCCTGTAAGAAGTAAGATATGATGGGATGTTGGCTGTGCTGCCAAAATCACATGCCCAGGGGCATAGTAATTCACAAAACTGCAGGTTGAGTGTCTTCAGCCATGGAAGCGTGGTTGTGGAAACACAACCAGCAGTCCAGATTGCCCTACTGTATTTATTTATGAAACAAAAAAAATAAAACTTAAAATGTATTAGAATAAGTAGTTTTGAGTGAAATAGTTCCTCCACAGATGGGCTGTCTCTACAAGGTGCTAGCCTGAGCTGCACTATGCAAACCATTATGGTGAGTGTGTTTAGAAACATAGAATTTGATGGCAGATAAGGACCACTTGGCCCACCTAGTCTGCCCATATTAGTACCTAACATATAAGCTGCAGATCCTAGTTAACCAACAGCTTACTTCCTCCTACCCTCTACTAGGACTGCCTTATGTCTGTCCCATGCATTCTTGAAGTCCCCCACTGTTCTTGACTCCACAACCTCCTCAGGGATGCTGTTCCATGCATCCACAACCCTCTCAGTGAAAAATACTTCCACCACATTACCTCTGAGCCTTCCCTCTCTATCTTCAAATTGTGCACCCTTGTTCTTTGCATTTCTTTTTTCTGGAAGATGCTGCCACTCTTGGACTTTGTTAATTCCTTAGGGGTACTGTAAATTTCTATCATGTCCTTCTCTCCTTCTTTCCTCAAAGGTATACATATTAAGTCCTTTAGTCTTTCTTTGTATGTCTTCTGGTGCAGACCCTGCACCATTTTGGTTGCCCTCCTCTGGACAGCCTCCACTCTGTCTATGTCTTTGTGGAGATGGGGTCTCCAGAACTGCACACAGTACTCCAGGTGGGGTCTCACCAACTGTCTGTACAGAGGGATAACAACTTCCTGTTTTCTACTATTGATGCCTCTTCCTATGCATCCCAGTATCCCCCCAGCCTTCCTTACTGCCTTCTCACATTGTTTGCCCACCTTTAGGTCATCTGATATAATTACCCCCAGGTCCTTTCTATTTTTACTGTTGTCAGTATCTCACCCCCCATTGTGTACTCTTGCCCTGGGTTTTTGTTTCCCATGTGCATTACCTTGCACTTCTTTGCATTGAATCTGAGCTGCCATACATTTGATCAGTCCTCCAACCATGCCAAGTCCCTTCTCATCCTTTCCACTCCATCTTGTGTATCAACCCTGTTGCAGATCTTTGTGTTATCTGCTAAGACACATACTTTTCCTTCCAGTTCCTCTGCAATGTCACTTATAAAGACATTAAAAAGGACAGATCCCAGTACTGAACCCTGCGGTACCCCACTAGTAACCCTCCTTTCTTCACTGTGTACTCCATTTACTACTACCCTTTATGTCCCTGTTGTCTAGACAATTTTATCCAGACTACCACCTTGGGACCCACTCCAAGGCTGGCTATCTTGTGTATTAATCTTTGTGTGGGACTGTATCAAATGCCTTGCTAAATCTAGGTAGGCCATGTCCACAGCCCCTCCCTGGTCTATTACTTTGGTCACCCAGTCAAAGAAATCTATTAGATTCATCTGACATGACCTTCCCATCATGAATCCATGCTGCCTTGGGTCCTGTGCCCCACTGGCCTCTAGGTACTCAGCAATTCTTTCCTTCAGAAGTGATTCCATCATTTTCCCTACCACTGAGGTCAAACTAACTGGTCTGTAGTTTCCTGCCTCTGTCCTGCTCCCACTTTTGTGAAGAGGAGTCACATCTGCCCTGCTCCAGTCCTCGGGTACCACCCCATCCTCCCATGATTTGTTAGAGAGAGTAGTCAGCGGTGTCACTAGTTCTACCCTTAATTCTTTTAGAATTCTTGGATGAATCCCATCAGGCCCCATTGCTTTGTCCACCTTCAGTTTTATTAGTTCTTTCAGAACCCTTTCTTCTGTAAATGGACTGGTATCGACCCCCGTCTTCAGAGTGTTTCTTTTGTTTGGTTTAGGTAACTCCCCCTCCTCTTCCTTTGTGAATACTGAGCAGAAATATTCATTCAGTATCCCTGCTTTTTCACTGTCACCCTCTACCCACATTCCCTCCCCTTTATTAAGCTTCAGTATCCCTCCTTTGGTCATTCTTCACTCCCTAATGTACCTATAAAAGGTCTTATCCTCTTCTTAACAGAATTGGCTATCCTTTCCTCGGTTTGGGCCTTTGCTATTCTGACTGCCTTCCCAGCCTCTTTCTGCTTTAACTGATAAAGTTCTCTGTCCTGCTCCTTCTGTGTTTCCTTATATTTCCTGAATGCTGTCCTTTTCTCCTTAACCTTCCCTGTCACCTCTTTTGAGAACCATAGCGTTTTTCCTTCGTTGTGTTTTATTGATTTGCTTTACACAAAGGCTTGTTGCCTCTGTGATGGCTGTTGTGATCACTCCCCATTGTTCCTCCACCCCTCCTTCTTGCCTGTTTGCTAGTGCTTTTCTGAGGCACGCTCTCATTTTCCCAAAGTCAGCCCTCCTAAAGTCCAGTACTCTTGCTTTTGTATGGCTTGATTGTATGGCTGTGTTTATCGTGAACCACACTGTTTGGTGGTCGCTTGTTCCCAGATGGCTACCCACTTCTAAATCTGAGATTCTTTCTCCTTCCCCATTTGAGAGTACCAGGTCTAAGATTGCTCCCTCCCGAGTGGGTTCCAATACTAGCTGTCTGAGGCTTGCCCCCTGTAGGGCATCAAGAATGACCCTGCTTTTGGATGTGCCTGCAGAAAAGGTGCTCCAGTTAACATCTGGCATATTCAGGTCCCCCATCAACAATATCTCCCCTTTTTCTGCCATTCTAAGAAAGCCTTCAATCATTTTCTTGTCCATTCCTTCCCCCTGAGATGGGGGTCTGTATACAACCCCCATGCGGATTGTGGTGCCATTGTTTTTTTTTTTGTTTGGGCACTCTCTTGAAGTCCCCAACACACACACACACACACACACACACACACACACACACACACACAACATTTTGTTCCTTTTTTATCTTTACATTGAAAAAAAATTAACTTCATATTGTTTTACTTTGTAGACTTGAATTGAAAATTATTGGCTTCAGTCCTTTTACTTCAGTGACCGAGTAGACCAAACATGGTACTGTAGTTGTGTGAATGAACTGAAACCAGGATTAGGGCTTGCAGCATCAAGGAGCTGCACACTGATATTTTTTGTAACCAAGCAATGCTGGTATGGGGACTTGTTCGTACCCTTTGGTTGTGCTGTCTCCATCCAATTGGGGAGGGACAAGTTTTCAACCAATGTGGGTGCAAGAGTCTTCGTACCCATATTATAAATTAGTTTGAATATTTTAAATGTGGTGAATTTTGGGCTTGTTGCTTTAATACTAGATAGATCTAACAGATAATTAAAATTTGGCAAAATATTTGGCTGCCTATAACTACGTCTCCATTAAAGCTAGGAATCCAAAACATGCTACAGAAATTCACATCATGCAACCCAAAAACCTGCCAAATGTAATAAAAGTTAGATAAGCCTTTTAAAATTAAAGTTAAACAACTGAATTTAAATTTAGTGAAAATGGTTTGCTTTGTATAAACCAATTACCTCTGAAGCTTGACAACCAAAACCCAAGGCTAGATTTTCAAAGCCCTCTGAACTCCCACAGCTTTGGGGAAAAAAACAGGTGCAGGTGGGTATCCACTTGCGGAGACCCAGTTTTTCCTGCAGCTGCAGTTTTCTCAAAAGTGGAGCAGGTATATAACAGCTCCATGATTTATAGCCACTCGTGGATGATTGTTCAATGCAGCTGCAGATAAAAGCTATGCCTGGTGGGACCAGGCATAATATCTCCCACAGCTGCACCTGCAGAAAATGTAAAATTCCATAAGTGCAGAGCTTTCATCCTGTGGCTGGGGCTGGGGGATGGGGACTAAATCCATTTGAAAATCCAGCCCCCAGTATGTAAACCAATGCAATGTGGAGGAAGGATGGGAGCCTCTGCATGATGGAGGACTGAACACTCTGGAGTTGACTGCTGACCTGCCTGAGACCACTTTCACTGAGGAGCTACTTATTTAAATGCTGCAAGAAAATGTTTATACCATCTTTTCCTTACAGAGGTTTTTCAACTGGTGAATGAAACCTACCTTGCTTTAAACTACTCATTCCACTTAACTGGCTTCCACAAGAGTATGTTCCAGCAAAGTAGGAGAAAAGCTCCAACGCAAGAGACCAGACTTAAAAGGAAAAAAAACATTTAACTACTGGGTGGATTACAAGAGACCTTCTGGACCATATGAAGGACAGGGACAATTTATGGAGTATGGCCAGATGCACTGGTAATCCAGTTGACTTCCAGAATTACCCAGCTGCTTGTAACAAGTGTACCAGCCTCACTAGACAGGCAAAAACAAAATACTACAAGGAACAACTGGACAGTAGCTGGGGTAGTGGTAAAAGGTTCTGGGAGAATATCAAGGAACTGCTTGATAAAAAAGGATAAGAAGTACCCTACCATGCTAATGATCAATGATCCCCCAACCCTTGACCCACATACCATTGCTGAATCCTTTAATTCAGCCTTCACTTATCTTAGGGAAGACAAGGCTTGGAAGTGATAACCTGGATATGAAGTTAGTGGCAATTGCACTGAAAGAACTTGTGGTACCTATCACCAAACTGTTTAACAAATTGCTCTCCCTAGCTAAGTTCACAGTCAAATGGAAGCTTGCAATGGTCACCCCTGTGCTAAAAAGTGGAGCTCAGACCAGTACAGCCAATTACAGACACATAACCATCCACTCTCCCTTATCAAAAGCCCTTGAGAGGATAGTGAATGATCAGATATCCAAGTACTTTCATAAATTTGACCTCCTGTGCCCACAGCATCACAGATTCTTAAGTGCCACAGTACGACCATGGCATTAGTGGAATTCTCTGACTTTGTACATGAGGCTCTGGACAGTAGTAAGCTAGTGGGATCTATCTTCATAGAGCTCTCTAAAGCCTTTGACACCGTCAACCACCCCATCCTGCTACAGGAACTGGTAAACTTGAGGATCTCCTCGGATGCAGTCCACTGATTCAGGGACTACCTTTTCCACAGATCCCAATATGTAACAAATTCTAGCCAGAGCCAATAGAGCTGTGAAGAGCTATCAAATGACCAAGTGCTATTTAGTCACAATCATTAAAGTGCTCCCAGAACCAAATAATCATTTTCCTGTCACAATCCCTACTTTTTCCTGTATTTTCCCTGTAGAGGCAGCATCAAATCCCTGTATAAATCCCTGTAGATTTTTCCATAAGCCACTAGTTCCTTATTTGTGACTTTGTTGTTTATTTAAATCTAATACATTGGCAGCCTTTTATCAGGAAAAGGGCTCTGATTTGCTGTTAGGTATTAAAATTATATGTCAAGCTGACAGTGAAATCACAGGTGAATGACCTGGCAGTCACTGATTGCTGTTGCTAAGTAGCACTGATGTCACAGTCAGTGAGGTCACAATGCTGGTGATGTAGTGAGGCAGTATAGCTAGCTATGTCAACTGCTACACGTAGTGCTGTTCCACACATCACACTTATTAACATCAGGTAAACAATCTTCTAATTAAACAAAGTGAAAATATAAAGTACCTCAAACATAAAAGGTAATGGTTGACTGCTTTTAAAATCTAATATTATTTTTAGGCAGTACACAAGCTCTTTAACCCACAGCCTTCTCATCTTCTAGTCTCAGAGGTGAGTGTGCATGCTATTTTTTTCATCTTTCATTTGTTAGTTTTTACACACATTTGCTGAGACTTTTTTCTGACCACCTGATGGAATCTTGAATGAGTTACATAAATGTTATTATTTTCTTCAAGGCCCTGACCCTGCAACTAAATACACACTCAGTACATCATATTATAAAATAAGAAAAAAATCTTCTGTTTCCAGTGGTTGGTTCCAACTTGTAATACAGAAAGGAATGTCAGTCAGCTAATGAACTGGAATTTTACTGTCTGCAATCTGACACTGAGTCTGACTTTCATTTACACAAATACCAAAAGGAAATGAGTTAGCCCCAAGGTTGCTGCAAGAAATAAAACAAATCTGTTAGACTGAGCTGGACAGATGATAGAAACAGCAGTTTAAAAGGTTTTTTTTGTTAACATCCTGAGAAGTTCTGAGGTACAATACAGTAGCTTCCCCCTCCCCCATTTAGATGCCTTTAACATAGAGCAACAAGTATCAAAAATCAGAGGGGGAGTGCACTACTTTGTAGCTGTGGAGGAATACATACAAATGTCTAAAATGGAAAGCCTAGAAAAAGCCATTTTAAGATACAGATGACAGAAGGGTTGTAGGCTCCTCCTACAGCCCTAAAAATTGGAACTACAACCTCCTCCCCAAGGGAAACTGCACTTGGGGTTCCCCAAGGATCTGTCCTGGGAGTCCTCTTTTTTAGTTTGCTTTAAAACAAATTACCAGAGGCATGCACAACTAAAACTACCCTGTATGCAGATGATGCGGTCATCATGAGCAGCAGTGCCCAGCTGGATCACTTGCAGCAGGAGCTACAATCTGCTTTCTCCCTCATGGAAAACTTGTTCAGTACACAGAAACTTCTTCTTAACTATAAGAAGACTAAAACAATGCTGCTCTCCAGCCCCCATCACAAGAAATTATACCTGGTCTTGTCTATAATGAACAACATGGATGTACCCCAGAACAGGTACAGTCTTTCAAGTACCTTGAGGTCACCATTGATGACACACTCTCATTTGTACCCCACATTGATCAAGACGTAAAAGTGGTGTACTCTAAACTTGGTGAATTATACAGACACATGGCCCGATTCTAGAAGGGTGGCACAAGTTGTCGCTGAACGCAACTTACCCCCCCGAGTCGCTGGCTGAAAATGCAGCAAATATCTCGTGAAGCCCTGTTTATCTAGTGGCCACTGATCAATGTAGAATGATTAAAGAACTCTCCCATTGCCCTGGTAGTCTAGCATGCCCCCCCGGGGCATTGAAATAAAATAAATTAACACTGCCATCTCCCTGGTAGCCATGCCAGCCCACCCAGCACCCCCACACCCATCCCCAGCTGGATCCTTGGTGACCCCCAGGTTTCAGTGAAGTTACAATGACAAGTGACCTGAAACCAGGAGGTAATTAAAAGCCCAGAGAAACTTATTTAAGGGTCTCCTGTTTTTCTGTCTTAATTATAACTGACTAAGCTGCCAGGATATAGGGCTCATAAAGTTTTATGAGTCCTATAGGAAGAACATTTTATACCACCAAGGTGCTAAAAGTTGTAAAATCCTTTGATATGCCTCGGGACCAGGACCCACTCAAGGTCAAAGAGAAAATGTTTAATTAAGGAGTCATATTTAGGAAGTGGAATGTTTGCTGATGTCACCTTATTTAATATACCTCCTGATAGGACATCATGTTTATATTTTATTTCTCTTCTAAAAAGGAGGAGCTGGATGACTCACCAAAGGGTTGGGGAGGTGGAGTTGAAATGTATCTTTGTAACTGGGGAATGTGACATATCATTTTGGGACCCGAGAAGGACAGATCTCTGATCTAACTATAAGTACTACAGAGGTAATACATTCAATAGAAAAGTCTAATTGTATTGTGGTAGGAGTTTTTGTTTTGTAATCTTTCCTTGTTCTTTTATGTGATTGTGAGCTCTTTGATATATTGTTCTGTGTTTACATGTTTCATATTTTTATCATCTTTTAGTAAAATCTTTATTTAAAATATACTGCCTGGGTGTGTCTGTTCAAAAGTTTGATGGTGTTACTAAACTGGGAAATGGTAAGAATATACCTAAGGTCTTTTATAGAGTTTTAAGGGTTCATTTTGGAAGCCTGGCTTGGTGCCCTGGCAAAAGACTGTACCCAATCCCCAAAGAGGATATGTATCACAGCCTGTACATTGGGTACAAGAGCATAAGGTTCACAGTTTGAATCCCCCCAGAACTTGAGACTAAAGGTGATTTGGACCCAATAGTAAACAGGAGGGTTACCCTGTTTGTTACCTGTTCACACTATTGCACTCAGTGGTTGGCACTGTGGGAGCAGAGGGCTTGTCTTGCTGAGTGCATTTGTGACAGATTTGGTTGACAGCAGCATGAAAAATATGGTAACACAAGCTATAACTGTTCAGTGTGTCAGCTTAATACTATACAGCTCACTTGCAAAATAAGGTAGCAATTTATTTTTTAAAAAAGGAAACAGAACTGCATCATTTTGCTTATAGTCAAGTTTCTACCTGTTTTATTAGTGCAAGTTAGAGTAGCCGTAGTTAGGGAAGAAGATGGCTTCCAACTACAGAGGGTACACTGCAGACTACTTGGGGCAGTTGTGCCAGGATGAAGGAGTCCTCCATGAGGTGAGAGCCATCAAGCAGAACCTCATGGATGCCCTGATGGCAGCAGATACCCAGAGCATCAAGTCACAGACTGTGACTGTAAAGGACCAAACCTTGGGAGTGGATGGGCCAGCGGCCAGTGTAGTGTCCAGATCCAGTGAGGAGGGCAGCAGAGCCAGTGCCAGCAAAGGGCCACAGCAGCAGGGGAAGGTCACCAGCATTCAGGAGCCAGAAGTAATCAAGCAGCAGATTGAGTTGCACAGAATGGATCTGGAGTTCCAGAGAGAAGAGAAGAGAAGTGAGAGCAACGAGCTGCAGAGGAGAAGAGGGAGCGAGAACAGTGAGAGGCAGACCATGAGGTGCATGAGTGCCAGAGGCAACATGAACTAGAGAAGCTACAAGTCAAACCACCAGTACCAGAGCAGGTAAGTGGCTTGGGTTTAACTGGAATTACAGGACTGGGTTACAAATTAAAATTCCAAATTGATAGCTGAATTTAAAGAGGGGGAGGATATGAATGCCTTTTTAAATTCCTTTGAAAAAGTTTGTATTCAGGCAAATATTTCTAGAGGGTCCTGGAGCTTCCAGTTATCCTCGCTACTTACCTGGAAGGCTCGGGATGCATTGTGTTAAATGGACAATGAGGACAGTAATGATTGCAGCAAACTTAAAGCTGCACTTTTAAAAAAGTTTGATTTAACTGCAGAAGCATACAGAGCTAAATTCCATAAGCTCAGGAGAAGCCCTGACATGAGCTATGAGGAGCTAGCCACAAAGCAAAGTCAGTGTTTAAAATGTTGGTGGGAAGGAACTGAAGGAAACTCTGTAGATAAAATTGAAAATGCTATATTGTTAGAACAGTTTTTGGGGGCATGCCCAGCAGAGTTGAAAACCTGTCTGGAGGACCGAGATCCCAAAACAGTGCAAGAGGCTGCTGAACTCTTAGACCACTATGCCAAGAGCCGACCTGCTCTGAGAGTGAATGGGGTGGGCATGGCAGTGCAGAAAGGGAAAAGTGTGCCTTCAGGGCAGCTAAAACCCTCACTGCCTCCACTGAAACCAGTTAGCCCCAGGTTTCAAAGAAAAGATTTCTCTGAGAAAATAAATGAATGTTTAGTTTATAAAGAAACTGGGCATATTGCCAGACAGTGTCCCAAAAGGATGAGCAATATGCAGAATAGGACTAAGAAAGAAGTGGGTTGTTTGTGTGTCCCTGGAAGCATGTCTGTGAACATGAGGGAACACATGCACTCAGTCATGGTGAATGATGTACAGACACAAGGGTTAAGAGACACAAGAGAATCCCTGATGTTGGTAAAAGAGGATCTGGTAGAGCCTGGTCAGCTTATACTCAATAAATTTGTAACTGTACAATGATTCACTGGTGAGGAGACCACATTGCCACTTGCTAGTGTACTCCTAGACTGGGGTGAAACTGGGGGAACTGTGCAACAGGTGGCTGTAGCCAAATATTTATCAGTTGACATCATTCTTGGCAACAATCTCAAACAGGGGATGGTGTGCGCAGTTACCCATAGCCAAGTGGCAAGGGAAAATTGTAGTTCCCTGGACCCCACAGAAGCCATTGTGGAAACCCCTGGGAGGCTGGTTCCCCAGCCTGTGTCTCCTGATATGGAGACTAATGAAAAGGGGGTAGAAATTTCCCCAGTAGCAGTTAACCACATAGCTATGGAGGGTTACTCTGAAGAAGGAGGGGTGACCCATTGTCAGAGGGTTATTGATGACAGTGATCCTGATTGCCCTGATGCTAGTGCTAGGGATCATAGTTTAGAGACTGAAGGGGACCTGTCCCATGCCTTGGGAATGTGTAAGGAGTTTGCTCAGAAAAGTGACCCTAGTCTAAAGAAACTGAGGGCTTGGGCAGACTCAGATGGAGCACAGGGAGGTGACGGTAAACATAAAGTTTATTGGAAAATTGGACTGATGTATACTCAGGCTGTGAAGACAGAGGGAGGGGTGATAGGCAGCCAGCTTGTCGTTCCCCAGGGGTATCATGAGCAGTTGCTCAATGTTGCACAGGATATTCCCTTGTCTGGTCATCTGGGAATCGCACACACTATGCAGCGGTTGGCCCAGAATTTCTATTGGCCCAACTTCACCCAGCAGGTGAAGGAGTATTGCAGGTCTTGTCACTGGTTCCAAGAAATAGGGAAGGCAGGTAAGAAAATCCAAACCACCCTAATTCAATTGCTCATAGTGGAGGAGCCATTCCAGAGGGTGGAAATGGATATTGTGGGGCCTTTAAATAACCCCAGCTCCTCCAGGAAGAGGTTTATCCTGACTGTGGTGGATTATGCCACCCGGTATCCAGTGGCAGTCACCCTATCCTCACTGAGGACAGACAAAGTGACAGATGCCTTACTTGGGATTTTCTCCCGTGTTGGGTTTTTGCAGGAGATTATCACCAATTGATGGGGTTCCTTCATGTTGGATGTGATGAAATGTTTGTGGGAGAAGCATGGGGTGGTGCAGAGGTGCATGACACCTTATCACCCACAAGTCAATGGGCATGTGGAAAGATTTAATGGTACCCTGAAGTCAATGCTCCATGCATTTGCTGAACAGCATAGGAGGGACTGGGAGAAATACCTTCCCCACCTGTTGTTTGCATACAGGGAGGTGCCCCAGGAGTCAACAGGATTATCCCCATTTGAGCTCTTACTGTATATGGACACCAGGTACGTGGGCCCCTAGACTTGATCCAGGAGAACTGGGAAGGCAAGCATGCCACCAAGGGCACTCCAACAGTAGATTACTTCCTTAGGTTTAGGGAAAGGTTGAAGGATCTTATGGGGACAGCCCAGAGCAACCTGGCAGCTGCCCAACAGAAACAAAAAGTGTGGTACGACCACAGAACCAGAGCTCGCTCATACATGGTGGGTCAGGAAGTCATGGTCCTTATTCCGGTCCAGAAAGACAAGCTGCAGGCTGAATGGGAGGATGGTACAAAGTAGTTAGAAAGGTAAATGATGTGAACTATATCACAGAGTTACCTGACAGAAGACATACAGAAAGAATGCACCTTGTCAACATGAGGAAGCCATATGCTAATAAGGCTGATGTGGTGTTTGCATTATGTAGTCCAGGGCAGGAGACAGACGAAGGAGACCCCCTTCTGGACTTGCTGGAAGAAAGCAAGTGGGAGTCCTCTGTGGAGGCAGTTAAACTGTTACCTCAGCTGGCCCTGGACAAGATCCGGGAAGTAAGGGATGTTTTAGCAGACTTCCCCCCTGTTTAGCGCCAAGCCTGGACTAACCCCCTTAGCGATGCATGATGTGGAGATAGGGACATGGACGCACATATGGCAGACAGCATATCAGGTGTCAGAGGCTGTCCAAAAGGACATTTGAAGGGAGGTGGAGGAAATGCTGGATTTAGGAGTAATCCAGAGATCCCAGAGCCCCTGGGTCTCAGCTGTATTCCTTGAGCACAAGCCAGATGGCTCTACTCATTTCTGCATGGACTATCATGGACTGAATGCAGTCATGAAGTCAGATGCCCACCCAGTACCCCAGACAGATGAACTCCTGGACAAGTTGGGAGGGGTGCTATACCTTACAACTAGTGACCTGACAAAGGAGTATTGGCAGGTAGAGTTAACTGCCAGAGCTAGGGAGAGGTCAGCCTTCATCACTCCTATAGGCTTATTTGAATTTAAAGAAATGCCTTTTGGAATGAAGACCGCCCCCGGCAACTTTCCAAAGGTTGGTGAACCAGGTGTTAAATGGTGCTGAGGAGTATGTCATGGCGTACCTGGATGACATTGTCATCTTTAGTGCCAGATGGAAAGAACACCCGTCCCACCTTAGGGAAGTGCTGGGCAGAACACAGAGGGCTGGGCTCACTGTCAAAGCTGAGAAGTGCCAGGTGGCCATGGCCGAAGTGGCATACCTCAGGCATGTTGTAGGCCTTTGACAGCTCTGTCCTAACCAAGTAAAAATAGAGGTGATCAAGGCATGGCCCAGACCAGAAATGCAGAATCAGGTCAGGAGTTTTCTAGGGACAGCAGGATACTGTAAGAAATTTTTACCCAATTACAGAGCCCTGGCTGCTCCCCTATCTGACCTGGTAAAGAAAAAGATGCCTAAGAAAATTATCTGGGAACCAGCCTGTGAAAAAGCCTTTATCAGACTGAAGAAGGCACTGTGCAGTGCTCCTGTATTGACAAGTCCTGACTATAGCAAACCCTTTATAATCCAGAATGATGCCTCAGACGTGGTTATTGGGGCAGTACAGAGTCAGACATCCAACCAAGAGAATGATCACCCTGTAGGGTACCTGAGTAAAAAGTTACTTTCCAGGGAGCAGACTTACTCTACTGTGGAAAAAGAGTGTCTTACCATAGTGTGGACCCTAAAGAAGTTAGAGCCATACTTATATGGACAGCATTTGGAGGTGCAAACTGACCACAACCCCCTGGTTTGACTCACCCAAATGGAAAAAACTAATGGTACTGTAGACTATTAAGATGGAGTCTTGCCTTACAAGGGTATGACATGATGATCTTACATCGGGCTGAAATGACCAATCAGAACACAGATGATTTGTCGCATCTATATGCGGAGTCAACTGACTTGGGAAGCTCATCCCATGCAGGGGATAGAACCCCCAGATTCAGTGTAGGTGGGGAGGATTGTGACACTTGGCCAGCTGGTAATAATTGCTGTATGATATTTGTAATATTAAAATATAGTAGGTGATTGTCTCACATATGACAGCCTGTGCTCCTGGGTGACCCCCCCCCCAGGTTTCAGTGAAGTTACAGTAACAGGTGACCTGAAACCAGGGGTTAATTAAAAGACCAGAGAGGCTTAATTAAGGGTCTCCTGTTGTTATGTCTTAATTAGAACTGACCCAACTGCCAGGATACGGGGTTTGTAAAGTTTTATGGTTCCTATAGGAAGAACATTTTATGCCACCATGATGCTAAAAGTTGTAAAACCCGTTGATATGCCTTGGGACCAGGACCCGCTCAAGATGAAAGAGAACATGTTTAATTAAGGAGTCATATTTAGAAAGTGGAATGTTTGCTGATGTCACCTTATTTAATATACCTCCTGACAGGACATCATGTTTGTATTTTTTATCTCTTCTGAAAAGGAGGAGCTAGATGACTCACCAAAGGGGTGGGGAGATGGAGTTGAAATGTATCCTTATAACTTGGGAATATGACATATCATTTTGGGACTCAAGAAAGACAGATCTCTGATCTAACTATAAGCACTACAGAGGTAATACATTCAATAAAAAAGTCTAATTGTATTGTGGTAGGAGTTTTTGTTTTGCAATCTTCTCTTGTTCTTTTATGTGATTGTGAGCTCTTTGATCTATTGTTCTGTGTTTACATTTTTCATGTTTTTATCATCTTTTAGCACAATCTTTATTTGAAAGATACTGCCTGGGTGTGTCTGTCAGTTCTTTTTGCATGTGACGTATAGAGGGTTAAGACTGACAAAAACTGTTCAAAAACTTGATGGTGTTACTAAACTGGGAAAAGGTAAGAATATACCTAAAGTCTTTTGTAGAGTTTTAAGGGTTCATTTTGTAAGCCTGGCTTGGTGCCCTGGCGAAAGATTGTACCATCATCCCCGAAGAGGGTACGTATCTGAGCCTATACATTGGGTAAGCTAGCATAAGGCACACAGTTTGAATCCCCCCAGAACTTGAGACTAAAGGTGACTTGGACCCGAAAGCAGACAGGAGGGTTAACCTGTCTGTTACCTGTTCATACTATTGTGCTTGGAGGTTGGCACTGTGGGAGCAGATGGCCTGACCTGCTGAGTGCATTTGTGACACTCTTCACATTATATATCAATAATGGCTTTAATGTTTTATTAATGTTACAATGACCTTGAGAGTCAAGGTAAGTAACAAAGGAATATTGCTCACTTTCTTTCCTAGTTACAATTTTCATATATTTTATTATATTTATGGCAAATACATCTGCCCAAGCAATGTTTATAAAGGGAAACATAATGTGGTCTGTATTATCTTTATTCTCCATTTTTTGTCACCATTACTTCAGTCATTAATGACCCATTATACCTTGTCAAACATTAAGTAGGAAAATCTTGTACTATTTCAATTCAGTTTTTTAAACAATTAGGGATTACCAGGGGTTGTCTTAACAGTCTGTTAATCATCCGTAAGGAGTGTAATGTGACAGTTGGTGGCACCTCATGTCATTTTGCCTTTGGGGGTAATTAACTGTTATTCTAACTTCTCAGAGTGCCTTATTGCTACCATAAAAATCATACCAACTGAGTAACTTTAGAATGTTTTCTCACTGAGAGGGAGATTTGTAATATATTAATTAATCTTCTAACTGCTTAATACTGTTGGGGCCCGATACTCAAAAGTTTTTCCAGTGGGCAAAGTGATTCAACCCTGTTTGTCTGTGGTTTTGGCCCATACACAGTATTCAAAGGGTGCTTTTGTGTGTGCTAATAGGAATAGTGCACCCAAAAGGAATAATTTATGTGGTGAGCAAGCAGAGGGGCAGGGAAAGGAATACCAGTACAGTACAATATTCACAGAATTTGCACTTTGCCAAAGGGTTAGTGCAGACCACCTTGTGCAATGCAAATACTACTGTGGAGAAGCCTGACTTACTCGGGGCAGCACTAGTGGCCTCCAAAGCAACTGAAACCAACAGCCACATAGGCAATGGGGGAGCACAGCTGCTCCTTGGTGGATAGTGAGACCCTCCATCTTCCAAACCTATGTCCTATCAAATTAAAGTACATCCCTTGTGTCTAGTGGTACCCCAACCTCTGATCACCAGCCCTGGTGTAAGCAAAAGCATCCTTGGCATGTAGTTTTCCCCCACCCTGTGATTGCCAGTCCCGGTGTAATTAAAATTATCCATAGTGTCTAGTGGTCTCCCACCCTCCAATCACCAGTCACAGTATAACTGAACTCATCCTTGATGCCTAGTGATCCTCCTCTCCCTCTGATCACCAGTCCCATTATGTGAACATAATTCACTGGTGTCCAGTGCCCCCCCAATCACTGGTCCTGATATGTGAAGATAATTCTCTGGTATCCAGTTGTCCCACTGCCCTATGATCACCAGCCCTGGAATCATGAAAAAAACTCTCTGATATCTAGTGGCACCCCCCACTAACCAATCTCCATCCCCAAAACACGTTCACACAGTCCATGGTGTCTAGCAGCCTCACTGCACTGTGAGCATTGACCAACTATCCTTCCAGCCAATGTCATGGGAGTCCATACAGCAACTGGCACAGCCCTCTTCTCATCATCTCGGCTGGCCACTCTATGTGATGACAGGGAGTTCACATCCTTGTACTGCACACGTACTGTCCACTGTAGACAGGATGCATGCTCACTGTCATCGCACGTGGAAGCTGGCTAAGGTGGTGAGGAGAGGGCTGTGCCAGTCAACATATGGGCTTCTGTGGCACTGGCAAGCAAGTATGGGCAGCTGGCAGGGTGGGTGCTCAATACCCATGGTGAAGGGGGGCACTAGATGCCAGGGACCTTGTGATAGTGTATGGGAATGGACATTGGTGTGTGGGAGGTACTACTAGACACCAGTGAGAAATGTTATGATACCGGGGCCTGCAATCAGAGGGTGGGGGATTACTGGACACCAGTGAATGATGCTCACATAATGGGACTGGAAATCAGAGGGTGACGGGACAACAAGGTGCCAGGGATGCTTTCAATTATGTCAGGACTGGCAATCAGAGGGGGGACCAGTAGATACCAGAACTGCATTACATTACAGTGGGGCTAGTGATCAGAAGGTGGGGGGGCTACTGGGCATTAGGGAGTATTTTTTGTAATGTACCAATGATGGCAAGTGAAGGGTGGGGAGTACCACTGGACACCAGGGGATGATGTTCATATGATGGGACCAGAAATCAGAGGATGGGGGACCACTCGGGGCCAAGGATTATCATTGTGCCAACATGCCCCTACATGTAGTCAGATAGTACTGGTGTGTTATCCAACTGCATATAGCATCCTCAGGGTCATTGCAAAGGACAAGCGTAAAACCAGACTTTGCCCTCTGCTGTTCCCATTTTTGAATATTTGGCCCCTGTTCCAGAATCAGAATGCCTCACTCCAGTCATTCAGATGTACTAGAGGATGGAATATCAACAGGGAGGCTTCATATGCAATGATGAGCAGGCTGCTCATGACAGTGCAATGGATATTAATGTTAAGGGTCTTGGAATGCTGAGAGTCAATCAGATAGCAGCATTTTGGAAAACCTTTGTATAATATCCTCAGTTTCTCTCAGTCTTTAAATTAAAAAAATCAAAATCTCACAATAACTCTTTATTCCATCAATTAATGTTTCTGTTGCACTTGCAAATCAGAAGTTAATGACACATAATGCATGTACTTAACCTAACAAAAAGTCTACTTCCACCTCAAAAGACCTGGGGTGAGAGTTTCAACAGCCAGGAAATGGGCAAAATCCTTAGTTACATGAAGCTGAAGTTTCAAAAGTCATAAAATCAGCAAAACCATTACTTCAAGTTGGAATTTTAGAAGTCATAACATGGATGCAACTCCTAGTTACATCAGGTGGGATTTTCAAATGACATAACATGGGAACATTTTCAAATGTTCTACTTACCAGAAGAATTTCTAGCTGCTGTATGGTACTTTACATCCAGTTTTTAGAGGACAAAACTTCTAGACCTAGATGAAATAAACGGTCAGATTAAAATCAGTCAAACCGTTTTATTCAGGCACATTCTTACCCAAACTTTGAAAACTGGGCATAACTATTGTAAGCCAGAGTTTAATAAATTGAACATAGATATGCCCTAGCTTTGAAGATTAAATTTGGGGTAATTTTGCTTATGTCCAAAGCTTACAATACAAAATGGCTTGCAGACATGCAGTAGACTTTGAAATTTCCCCCAGCCATTATCCTTATTCAATATATTTGGTGATGGGGGGGTCAAAGGTCACAAAATGGATGCAGCTCCTGGATATGTTAATTCTTAATGTCAGGAAAGCCCTGGTATGTCTAGATCACATTCTATCTGAAGCTATTTTCAAAAGTTTAAATTATCTGCACCATTCCAAGCGGTTTTATGGTATTTTATATCTAATTGTGTATAATATAAAATGGCTCAATATAGGTGTAAATGATAGACCAGGTTACATTTGGACCAATAGTTTTTCCAAGTACATTTATATCTGAACTGGACATAACTAAGTCAGGATTTTGATAATTGAATTTCACTGTGTCCAAGCTTTGAAATTGGATATAGGATATAGTTGCCCATCTATCCAAGTTTATACAAAATAGCAAATTGTATCTAGACATGGGCTTTTAATATTAGTTCTTATGGGGATTACTTCCAAAGCCTGTTCCCAAATGTAGTTTTCTATTGTACAGTCTGGACATAAGCACAATTTTAAGATCTCCAACTTTGTTATATCCAGTTTGCAAAGTTCTAATATACAGTAAATATTCCTTGTCATAATTCCCAGACCAAATGTAACCTGCTATATTGTTTACATGTATCTCTAGCATTTTTTTTATTCAACACTGGATGTGAAGTTCCATAAAACAGCTATACATTCTACAGATAAGTCAAAGCTTTGAAAATAGCTCCAGCAAGATAGGACATGCTGTAGACACATCAGGGCAATCCCTGATATTACCATACTGTAACAAAGAGTTGCATCCATTTCATGACTTTTCAAAATTCCTCTCAACATAACTAGAAATGCTGCCCATTTTATAACTTTTGAAAGTATGGCCTAACATAATTAGGAATTGTGTTTTTTTATGGCTTTTGAAAATACTAGTAATATATGTTTACAATGTAAATTTCTGTTCAGATTAAAGGTGTATAAGCATTTATAATGTTCAACTCTGTTTCCTCCTAAATACTTTTATCACCAGTATTCAATTCAAATCGGCATTTATTTTTTGAGGCTGTATTACTTTTTAATTTTAATTATAGTGTTGCATGCATTACAACTCACGATATATCTCACTGAAGGTTAGCAGTAACACATCTATGCAATATATGTTGCTTACCAAGGATGTCTTGGACCCCTTGCCATGCAATACACACTGGGGGAAATCTTCATAAACAGTAAAACAGTGAGAAAATACAGTGACATGCTACCTAAGAACTTTACAGGGGTACATTTTCAGTAGGGGTTTACATTCCCATTTATCATCCAGGCTATTAGCCTACTGTTATCCCTCATAATACTATAAAACTTGTAGAACATGAGTACTTTACCCAAGACAGATCCTCCAAACTGGATAGAACATAACCATTACAATAAAGTAACCATTAAACAATTGCAACATTATCAGTAAATGACAGAAATCTAGATTTAGTAGTTGCCGTATTGGTCCTTGCAAGAATAGATCCAGAAGCAAATGATTTGATACTTTTTTAATGGACCAACATAGATGTAACAACAAGAACAAAGTGCTCTAGCTTTCGGACCAACCAGTCCTTCTTCAGAAGCTGGTTGGTCCAAAAGCTAGAGGACTTTGTTCTTGTTGTTACATCTATGTTGGTCCATTAAAAGGTATCCAATCATTTGCTTCTGGGATCAGTAAATGACAGTAAATTAATCACGGCTCATCTTGGTATGCTGGCCCGACAGTGACATCAACACAGCAACATGCCTCACTGTCAGCAAAATTTACACTTTGCCAACAGGTCACTGTGTTGGTGCATGCGAGACAGGGGCACACCATCTCCTGGTCCTGCATCCATTCCCTGAATCAGCTTTGACTGGAGAAGATAATCCATAATATGGGGGAGCAGGGGGCAGAGCCCCCCCCCCACATGGGAGGTTCAGGAGGGCAAAGCACCCTGATAAAAAAACAGGACCTGGAGACATACGGGATGTATGTCTACCACAACTTGCAGTCAGCATAAATCTCATGCTGAGATGACAGTCAATAAAAGTGTTGTCTAACTGGCATTGTAGATCCCTCATCTTGATTATATTAAACTTCATTTAGTATACCCCCAGGCAAAAAAGGATAACAATATTTTTTTATTGATTTAGTTTTTGTTAACTGGGTAGGTGCACTAGACAATACATTGCCTATTTTCAGGCACAACCCAGGAGGTTACAGAAAGTTAGATGAACAAGGCAGCAGAAAACAATACAGTTTACAGGAAGAATAGGGTATAAAACATAGCATTATTGAGCATAGTCTTATCCTATGGGTACATATAGCAATGGTGAACAATCAAAAGAAAAATGTGTAAATACATTATTCAGCCAGGAGAAGAGGAGGTAGGAGAAGCAAATTACAGTGCAAATATCAACAAAGTTTGAAGCAAGTACAGACAATTAACAATGGGAACAAAATGAAACAAAGATCGTTGGGAGTCACGTTCAAGAGCAGATGTCTGATTTGTTGAAGAATTAGTAGAATGTTTTTTGAAACAGTAGTGGGACTGGGCAACTTGGAGTTGAGGTGGTAGGGCATTTCAAACTCTAGGGGCAAAAGCTTGTTTACCCATTTTAGAGGAACATCTAGATACAGCTAGGAGTGCTTGGCCACAGGAATACAAGGAGTAGGACTGGTACTTGGGAGTCAACATGGCTGCAAGAGCATTAGGTTTGGAGGATCTGATAATGTCATCAATCATATGACCAAGTGCAAATAGGCAATGAGAGGAAGGGGATAATGAGTCTATTTTGGTCTACAGTGTACAATGGTGTGTTAACCTGGAAGTGCAAAGGGCAAATTGGCATATATTATTGTAGCAGGCATTCCATCTGTGTAGATTGGTAGCACTGGTTAGGCAGTAAGAGGTGGGGCCATATGTAATCCTGGGCAGCAGGGTTCCCTGCAAAATTGCAAAGCTGGCAGCAGGAGTTAGGGCATACCTTATTCTATAGGCCAACCCAAGTTTGGTATTCACAGACTTACAGATGTTCAAGATGTGCTGGTTGAAATCAAGTGAAGGATCCCAGGTAAGACCAAGATATTTGGAAGAATTGGCAGTAGAATGGAGGGAACCATTAGCACACTGAATGGCTAAGCCATTGGAACAATACCTTAGCTTAGGTGAGGACCCAAACAGCATGGACTGGGTCTTCCTAGCATTTAGAATAATGTGATTTTGAGTTTGCCATGTCTAAAATTTCCCAAATCTATATGCAGCTGGGAGTTAATAACAGTTAGATTTTTGGAGCTGGTATACAGTACCATGTTGTCAGGATATAGGAGGGTACAACAGTAGGATGGAACTTTGGGTGCATCATTAATGAAGATGAAGAAAAGAAGCCGACCCAGAATAGAGCCTTGAGGCAATTCTATGTTTATTGTGGTTATGAGAAATTTAGCCTGACTAACATTAACAAATTGTTATAGCTTGAGAACCATCTGATTGCTGTGGGGGAAATGCCTGTGGCAGATTGTTTTAATTAAGCTGTGTGTGGTTTACCAGATTGAAAGCTTTGGTTAGATTAATAAAGATAGAGCCAGTATGCATCCCCTAGTCCATTCCCAAGTTAATATCACTGGTGAATTGGGTGAGCACTGTGGAGGTGCTATGGGCCTGCCCTGAACCCATGCTGATCAGAGGAAAGCAGGTAATATTTGTTGAGCTGATCCATAACCTGGTGGGCTACAAGCTTTTCTATTAGTTTATTAAGAACAGGCAGGATTGCTACTGGTCTGTAATTTTCATGGTTCTTAGGATCACCTTTTATTATAAACTGGAATTATTTTGGCAACATTTCCAGTTCTTAGTGATGGTACCTGTAGATAAAGACATATTATATTGTCCTGTTAGAGGGAAGGTGAGGAGTGGGGCAGGAATCTTAAGTAATCCTGACTCTAGCCCATCAGACCTAATACTACTGCAGATTGTGATAGAGTTTAGCAACTTTAGAACTTCATCTGACATGACAGAGCAGAGGTTGAAAGAGGGGAGGGAGGTGGGCATGAGAAGGAGTATTCTCCTAGGAAGGTGGCACTGAATCTCAAAAATTGGGTAAATAAGCAAAATGGTTGTTAAAGGCATTGGCAATGGTGTCCATATTGTTACAATTGACACCATCAATTGTCATATAAGATAGTGTTTGTTTATTGTCTTTGCCAGTTCCCATGAGACCTTTGATAAGGTTCCAGAAATGTTTATAGTCCCTAGCAGATGCCTGTATTAGTTCCCTAAAGTAAGTACATTTAGCTAAGTGGATTTCTTTTTTGCAAGTGTTCCTCAGGACCCAGTAGTCAAGCCAGTCACTGTGCAGAGAAGAGGGTTAAAATTTATTCTGGCATGTGTCACTTGTTTTTTGTAGGGTCAGGAGACTACTATGTAACCACTTGGTGGCTTTCCTCCTTCCCCTGCATTTAATTGTGGGGATGTGTTTGTCTTGAAGGGACTGGAAGGTGGTGGTAAACAAGTCAAGGGATATATCAACATTCTTGATGTAGTATATTGGGGGTCAGTCAACTAGTTCTAGATCACTAAGGAAAGCGAAAGGATCGTGCCTAAAGGAGTCCCAAAAGACCAGTTCTTTAGTAGGGTAGGAGGGGGAATGGGCATGCCAAACACAGAAGAATGGTGCATGATCACTAAGTGCATCAGCAAGGGTGCCAGCATCTGCAATCCTGTCCTTTCTGTTAGACAGAACCCAGTCTGTGAGGGAGTGTTTGCCTCCTGAGGTAGATAGTTTGGTTGAGTCACAAATCAGCTGTGAGAGGTGAAGCTTGTTTAAGAGTGATTCATATGAGTGATTACCATACCGGTTTAGATTGAGATCCCCCATTATTTTTGATTTCATTTTTTCCAATTACAGAGAACAGATAATTGTCTCAGCTAGGCCAGTTATACCACTCTTGGGAGGATTGTATACACATACAATATGTATTTTCTTGGAGCCACCCAAGGTCAGAGGAGTGTGTAGAATCTCACAGGAGGGATGGGTGATAGCTGGTATAGTTGTTAGTTGCATATGATTCTTAGAGTAGATGATGATTCTCCTTCCTCTTTTACTGGAAGGGCAGTCTTATATGAGCATAGTATATCCTGCCAGGCAATACAGAGATATGCAGGTTCCTGACAAAGACTGGCATTTATTGCATTAAAAAAATATATTACCTTTCAAGTTGTTAGCTACTACATGCAAAGCCCATCTCGGCCTTCACTAAGCAGAATTAGCTCAAGAGGGGTGTTTGCAGGAAATTGCCAAATTAGCAGTAATAACAAATGTGATATAAGTATGTGAACTCCATCATTACCCATCGCCACCACCCCACCCCAATACAGGAACATGAGATACTTCACATTTAAAGTTCAGAGTTCTGTTTATTCAAAAACCTTGAATCACATTTCTTGGATCATGCGTTAATGTAAGTCTTGTAGTTGTATGGTGCTGAAGTACAACAATGTTCATAACTGAAGGGGGAAAATACTGATATTGCTCACACATTTAAAAGCACAGAAATATTATATAAGAACACTACATTCTGCACTGCATCCAGCATGTTGGAATTGACAGTCTCTCTAAGGTTAAAAATACCTGACAGCTCACTAGATTAATCGGAACCATCTGATTCTTCTCCCTCGTGTCATTAGCTTTTGTTCAATTTATTGTAGTTTCTTAGCAGTGTCCCAGGGTTGTTATTAATATGGATTTGCCCATTCTATACAAACTGAAAATTTGCAGGAAGCAAGATTTGGTGCTAGATTTTATTCTGGCAGATGGTGCTCTACACTCAGTTGAAGACCTTCAACAAAGGTGAGTGCTGTACATTAAGTCTGAGAACAGAAAAAGAGCTGTCTCATCATACGTGATGTTACAGAGCTTTCAGGCATGTTTCAGAGCCTTGTTGGGGTCTCCAGTGCTGGTGCAGACAACTATAAAATTTCAGGGTTGCAGGTCTGCCAGGACTCTTCTAGGCATAAGTTGGTTTACATGCTTGATTGAAAATATCTGGTCTGCCTCCATGAAGCCAAGGATCTGTAGAAGAAAAACTCCTGAAAACTCAAAAATCCTCTCCTTCAATGGATTCAGGCAGACCCTCTACCTGTATATTGCAATCTCTGGCCTGATTTTCTACAGTTTCCAGACATTGCCTCAGCAGGCATTTTATGTTATCAGCCCTGAAGTAGCATCCTGAGATTTGAGATATGATCCTTCCACCCACTGCACTGTACTCAAGGGTATCAACTCTAGTTCCAAGCTGTGAAACTCAATGTGTAAGGTAGTCCAGCTTTTGGTCCATGTCATGCACCATTTTCACCAGATTGCCAAGCATGCTGTTCACTGTTAACAAGGTAAAATCTCCTATTTCAGATTCCCATGCTGAGAGAAGCCTTGTGTTTTTGTAGCCCTGTTGCTACTGCCTCATATTTTTGGGTTGGAAGAAATCTCCCAGAAGCACTGCAATTTTTGGTTTACCCATTTTGGATGCAGTTACAGGGAAGTAGCAAACATTCAGCACAGTTTGTGTGCAGAAAAGTTCACATAACACACATTTTAAGATCGTTTAAATCTCTCTCAGGACCTGAGTTCAGGTACATCTACTTTTCTTTGGCACTTAACCATGTTCTTGGAGGCTATATTTTTATATCCATCTTAAGTAAGATAGTCAATCCTCTAACAGGTCTCTCCAGCTTTGAAAGTTTTTGCATTAATTATGAATACTTCCTATCCAGATAAAAGCATACTCTCATATAAATAATTATATGAAATGTTTTCATGTTGCACATATAAAACTACCCATGATATGCATGCTGAGAGCATGATTTAAATGTTAAATTGGAACTGATTGCATGCATGTGGCATGCGTGCAGCAAGCAAGTGTGGAAAGTATGCTTTTTATGTTAAACTGGAACAGATTGCATGCATGTGGCTTATATGCAAAAAGCAAGTGGTCACTGATAATTGTTCACATAAAAGTTAAATGATTTGCTCAGGATTACACCATATATAAGTGTGAGTTGATGAACTTCAAACCCAGGTCTTCAGGTCTGCAGTTCAGTGCCTTTAACCACTAAGCTATACTGCCTGGACACATATAGCTCACTTGAACAGTACTTCAGTACAAATCTACATACATCTGCAAGCATGTAGCATGCTTATAGCCACGTTATACTTTTTAGTTTTCTTGTCCTCCCTCATCTCAGCTGTGCAGCTGAACTATAGCACACATTCCAATGGAAACACACATGGCTCTTCCCATCCCAAATACACACACTTACCCACAAAACTATTTAATTACTTCTGTCTGGATTGTACGCCTATTTCCTCTCCATAGTTCTGAGTGCTTCCACACAAACACACTTTAAGGGGCAAACACAAAAGCAGCAATAACTCGACACCCCACCCACATGGCCTGTCCTCCCCCCATACACAAACACTGTAGCAGGCACAGCCATGCTGCTACAAACAACCCACCAAGTATACCTATAACTTGAGAGTCTCTTACCTGAGTACTAGGAAGCCAGAGGCAGGAGTCTTTAAGAGATGATGTATATGGGTCAGAGTGCTGGGGCTTACCTCCTTAAAATGAATTGAGTTATTTTTTATTACTATTTTTTTTTACATTATGCTGGTGAGTTGGAGAATAATAAGGCCACTGTTCTACTAACAAGGCCCTTGTTAGTCTAGTCTTTGCCTTCATTAATCTCCAACTCTCCATCAATAATATATAAAATAGTAAAAAAAAATACCCCCATTCTTTCAATGGTGCATGCCCCTGCAGCCTCCCTTGCCTTATGTCATAATGTGCCTGAGTGTGGGGATGTTGAGGGCAGCTTCACTTTGGGGGAGGCATAGGCATGACTATAAGGGGGCTCCTATAGTCTGTGCATACCATACCTCTCAAATGTCCTCAAATGCAAGGGACAGCCTATATTTTACCCCTGAAAACTGCTCTGCTCTTCATCTATCTCTCATGCAAAGCATTCGGCTCACACAGAGGATGCCCTGTAAATTTAGACTTTAAGGCCTGATGCCATTTCAGATTTCAGCAGGGAGGAGCCAACAGCCAGTGGAGGCAAGGTGCTAGCAAGCCCCTAGGTGGCAAGCTCTAGAATGCCTGGGATGTCTCTAAAAGGTAAAACATGCAGTATTTGTTGTGACTGAATAGTGGTACACAAATTGGGAAAAATTAAAATGTATAAGATTTATCTGTCTATAATCCTAAGCCATGCATCAGACTTGGACTTAAAAGCCACCCAGTTACTAACCCAATTTTTTCCTGGCTGAAGTTCTGCCCCCCAAAATAAACTTTGCCCCCATTTCTCTCCCTGACTTCATTCCATTCAATAATCATCCCATATGGGTCGTGAAGCCACCCAAAGGTGCAGAAACATGAAAAAAACATCAATATTTCAGTCTTTCCTCTTTCCCCAATCCCCCAGTAAAAATAATTTACTTTTACTTACCTGGCCATCTGACTAGAACCTGCAGCCTTGCCCAGTGTGCCACCAGCCAAGTTTTTAGTCCACTACTCCTTCTCTATCCTTCTGCCAGAAGCTGAATGCTAGAACTGACCATTCCAGGTCCCCAATGTGGTCCATGACCAAGTCACCTAACCAACTGAACTCACTCAATCTTTGTTGCTTGCTTCTTGCTTGGCTGCTACCATAGCTGCTTATGCACTACACTTATTAAGGACTATAAAGGCCACCAACACCACTGTCACCACTGCTGCTAGGCCTAGCTTGCTGCTGCAGGGGGCCTGTGTTTTTTTTTTTTTTTTTTGTGTGAGGCAACCCTAGTAGAGTAAGTAGGTAGTCTAGTCTTGAGTTAGTCTCGAGTTAGCTTTGAGCTCACTCCCAGTACCTTCAGCCACTGGGGGAGATGGAGATTCACTAAGAGTAGACCAACAAAAATATGGTGCCACAACACTGCTATTGAGAGCTTAGTGCTCACTGACTCCTCCAAGCTGTAGTGTGCAGCCTGTCTACTCTGTTGTGGGAAAGGCAGTATTGCACTAGCATGACCCATGTGCTCTTTCTTGGCTGGAGCTCTGCCGTGTCACATGTGATGGTGCCATTGCTAATAGGTGGAGAGGGTGAGCAATACAATACAGACAAAGTCTAGACAGGAATGCACCTGCAGCATGAGCACACACAGGCTAGAGGGCATTTATTGAGCAAAAGATTACATCCAAATTTAATGTCATTACTACCACACCATAAGAACAACCTAGACACAAATGCTGGGGGGGGGGGGCAATGGCCCTCCTCTGACCTACCTAAAAGGCACCCCTGCTTTATGGTAGAAGTTCATTCTCAAACAATGGTTTCCACTGGGTTCTGAGGTACTTTATCTCCATGTTTCAGGATGTGTCCTGATCTTTGTGAGGCTTAGTGTCCCTCATTGCCTCTAATTTTGAGCCTCCATGTCCCTCATTTCAGTGACAAAATGTGAGGAATGGTGCATGCTTCCAAGACCCTACTCATCAGAAAGAGTGCTGATCATGACCATAATGTATATACTCCATACAGAATGACAAGGAAAAGTAAGTGAGCCAAAACAGTCATGGAGAAAAACATTTGTAGTGGTAAATATGCATAATAAAACTGAGCCCCCAATGCCTAGCTGGGGCAGCCTTTTGTCTGTTGGGCATGCCTCCTGATGATACCTCGGTGTGTGTGTGAGGTGGGTGGAGATAGGTGGAATTAGTCCCTCCCTTTAAGGGCCGGTCCAGGTAGGGAGCCATTCCCAGGAGAGGGGGCAAGTGGAAGCCAGAGGGAGGAGCATCGACCTACATAAGGTCAGTGTAGTGTAACATTTAATTGTAGTATAACATTAAAGGTGTAGTATAACATTTCACAGAATTTAACACCAAATATCCTGTAATGACCTTATTAAGAAGGTGGGCAACAGAAAGAATGTTGTGCAACACAGTTTATGAATAACATGTTGTCCAGCACCACTAAGCAGCACCACTATTGATGAAATGAAATGACCTTATATGTGAAGATGAATAACCGCAATAAACTTAGAAAAAATCTGAAGGCTCGAGTGAAATTCTTTTGCAAACACAATGCAAACCCTACAATTGGTGCAGTGACTCAGATGTCTGAAGACAGTCTATATGGTTACTGATGACATCAAACGAACTGAAGGGGCCATGTTGCGGGGACGCCTTACTGCACCTGACCTGATCAATCAAGTACAGAAGGAAGTCAAACAAGGACTCAATTGGACTGGTGTGAAGTCAGACATGATTTGCCAGTCAAAATAGACGTAAGTATGGATACATTTTATGTAAATATTTATTAAACACATTTAAAGGAAGGTCCGTATCACTCTCCTGAGAAACAGGAAGATGCGTATCTATGTTTTACTAAACAATGTACGGACAGAAATGAGAAAGTTAAATTTGTATAAACAAAGATAGCTAACATCTGTCAAATGTATGTACAATATCAGTGTGAAATAACAGCAAGAATGTGAAACATGGAGGCAGATGTTAGAAAAATAATGTAAAGAGGGTGTGGTCCTTCAGGAAAAGAGTTGCAGAAATCTGCTGCAGAAATTAAAGGTATGAAAGAAAAAGTAGAGAAGGAGCTAGAAAAATGTGCCACTGATACCAAAGAGAGAGCGTATAAATTAAGCATGGCACAAGGGGAAGTTTGTGGTTTAAAAATTAAGAATAATCAGTTAGAAGAGAATCTCAGATTTGTAAGTAAACAAAGCCAGGCTCACATTAATGAATTGGTTAGGCAATTGCAGATGTTCTGTGCTACTCACTTTAGGAGAAGCACTGCATTTAATTGTAGTACACCATATCTTATTAAGTAGTGCCCAAGGTCACACTGTTCTCTGAATTTTTGTTATTACTTACTTGGAGGATGTTTAGAAAAATAACTGCAGAATCATTACTGCATTCAGTAATGAATGTTATGGTTTCATGATATCAGCTTCATTAACTATAATGATGCTGGAGTGAAGTCTGTCTTTTATTCACTTGAAGCCCATTATTGTTTTCTTTAGTTAAGAAACTCTTCGTTTCTTTATTCCAAGTTAATCCTCATTAGTGGCATAGTGTTAAATGTGCCGTCCTGGATTTTAATGTGTGGATTATTTATGTTTCATCCAATAACATGTTCCGGTTTACAGTGTTGGCACATTGTCTGCAAAATTTCTGTCTTTCAGATAGGTGATTGGTTTAACTGATGTGCATACAAATATGTGAGTGCAGTTGCAGATGTGGTAGACATGCAGCATTGGGTGGGGCTTGTAAATGGGATGGCTCCCTTGGGCAATTAAAGAGATTAGATCATGCTAATCAGGAGCACGCCCAAGACCTTTCATATAAGAAACAGTCCTTGTATACATTACAAGCAAAGGCACAGCTGCAGTGCCAAATCTCCTTAGAGTTAAGGCAGAATAACTAACTCCTTTTATCTAATTGAATGTTCAATCGAGCAAAAAGCTGTCAAAACAGTAATAATAATATGGTAATTTTCACCTTGTTGAAATAGGTGCCCTTTTGCAACACAACTTGACCTTCCATGTTTAATCTGAGTTGAGCACATTATTTTGTCAGGATTTAATATATATTTAATATTATTTGCAGGTACTGCTGTATTTTAAACTGTACAAGTGAACTTTTTCAATCTGACATGGAAAATGTGATTTACTGTCTAAAAATAGAAAAGAAGTAATCAAGATTTGTTTAAATCTCACATGTCAGCTAGCTTAAAAATAAGTTTTTTTTTCTATGATTTTTTTTCTTGTAACATCTTTTATGGCTCTTAAACAAGCACTAATGATGGCTCCTGCCCTCGTTAGCCCTTCTGAGTCATCAGAATTTGTTATACAGGCACATGCCACTGCTCAAGTGATCAAATGCAGTCCTGTTACAAAAGCGATCAGGGATTTTACTAACAGTGGGATATTTATCCTGTGTGTTAACTCCAGTGGAGGAAACCTATGAAGAATGTGTAAAACACTTATTAGTTGTATATTGGGTAATACAAGCTACTGAACATATTGTGGGGTTTAATCACATTGTTTTGCAAACCTCACATACACCTGTAAAATTTATTTTAGAAAGAGATGTAAGGGAAATATCCTCTCAGAGACTGGTGAAGTGGGCATTGGCCCTAGAAGGGAAAATATCATAGTAAAAAAATGTACCTCACCTATGTTAGTTAAATTAATGGCATGGGAGGCAGAGGCACATGCTTGTGGAACTGTAATGGGAACTGATTTAAACCCATATTTGCTGCAGAACCAGATAATGAAGCAAGAGATGTTTATATAGATGGTTCTCGCTTTTGGGAGGATGGACATTGCCACACAGGATATGCCGTATGGACACCGAGTACTAATCAAGAAATATTAGTACGATGCCCATTGTCATTTTCTGCCCTTAGAGCAGAATTAGAGGCAGTCCACAGAGCTATTATGGCTTACCCTTGGGAGGCTATTAATATCTTCACAGACTGTGCTTTCGTAGTTAACTCCTTATTAGACTTTTTGCCAATATGGACTAAATGAGGAATGCGGACAGCATCTGGAGAACCTGTTGTATTTGCTCCCATATTACAACATATATGAGATATAGGAGCTCAGATATTTTTAAACATAGTGATCTGCAAAGTAAGAGCCCACCAAAAGAATCCAAAGGATATCAATGAGTTCAACAATAACTTAGTGGATAATCTGGCTCAAGTGGCAGCCAAACAAAGAAACTTATGGGTAGACCCTCTAGGAGGTGACTCTACACAATTGTGGGAAGCTGAAGAGTATGATAAAAAATCATTCAAAATGAATAGCAACATTATCACAAGTCCCTAGTTTGGGACAAATCCAAGATACTGATGCTTGGCTTCTTGTTCGTCAGAACCAATGGAAAGATACAGGACAGTGCACCACCAAATATGTTACCATATGGGAAGATATGGTAATATAGGAATGACGATCAAGGTTTAGGAAGTGGATACCACCCACTTCATTTAGAAAAGATATTATCATGGATAATCATCGTGTTGGATTTTATTATGGACTCCACAAAACATGTAAACTGTTGGCACAAACATATTGGTGGCCAAAAATGGGAAAAGATGTCAAATAATGCCTGGAGGCATGTCTCATCTGTGCACAGATGAATCCTCCAGTGCCTGGAAAAATGGTTCTGTTAGGGCAGATCCCCCTGGCGGATGGTTCTTGGTCTGGCTTACAAACTGATTATGTGGGACCCTTGCCTACTGCAAAAGAGGGGAGGGTCCGATATTTACTAGTCATTGTTGATATATTTGGCAAATAGGTAGAAGCACTACCAGTTAGAAATGATAGTGCACAAGCTACTGCAAACGCATTGTGGGAACAAGTGTTTTCACGATGGGGTGTTCCCAGAATACTTGAAAGTGATAGATGAACTCACTTTACAGTGAAAATAATGACAGCTTTGTGTGATATCTTAGGTATCACTCAACACTTACATTTACCCTACCATCCACAATCCTCAGGAATGGTAGAAAAATTAAATCGTATTTTGAAAAATGCACTGAAAAAGGCAGTGTTGGATACTGGTAAAGGGTGGGTGATGGACTTACCAGGCATCCTAATGGGTATTAGGGTAAGGAAAACAAGAGAACTGACTATAGCCCATATCAGTTGATGACTGGATGGGATATGCAGCTGTATTATCCTTCGTATACATTCTATCTACACCTGTGTTAGACCTTATTAAAACTGATGTATTTTTACAACAAATACAGAAGCAGTTAGATCTGTATTTACCCATACTGCCAGAAATATGGCACAGACTCACTGGAAAAATAAATAGAGACATGATATAAAAAGTGATGCCGCCCATTCGAAAGGGGCCATCACGTCATGATCAAACATTTTGGTCAAAAGGGACCATAGGATGCTAATTGGATGGGGCCCTATACTGTCATTGATGTTCTGGGGCCATGGGTCATTCAGGTCCATCAAATTCGACAAGAGTCTACAGAGACCAACTGGGTCCATGTGGACCAATGTAAATTGTATCAGCCTTTAAATGATGACTGCTGATACTGCTCTGTTTTTTCCAATAGGTGAAAGACAATGATGTTGTCTTTACTTGTACGGAGCAGTACCTTACTGATCCTGGTAAATTCCGACAAGTATGGACACCCAAGGCATATATGGAACAGTTTATATAGCAGGACATATGCCAATCGTTCTGCTTGAGGTATGCCAGTGTTGTTGGGAGAATGACATGAACACACTGAATATCTTCTTATGAAATGGTACTTTATTTGTTATGGACAATGTCAAAATGCCACATGGAGCTGCTCACCAGAAGCCTGGCCTGGCACGGTGATGTGTGTGGTGAACACAACAGCCCAGAAAGGGATCTATATCCATTCTACTTTGGGTGATACTATGAATCTGACAAAAGAAGAAAAAGATTTATTTTAAATGAAACTAAAGGACATGTTTCACTATCTACTTAATATTAAGTTGTTAAATATATCGTATACTGGTTCAAGGCGTAATATGTGGCATTTTTTATATAATACAATTATTGTGGCAAACTATACAGTGAGGTTAAAGCAATTTTGCCATTAGCAAATAGATATTCCTTGTTAACTTGTACTAGCAGTGCAGGATGGTCTGGTATGGCATGTAATGTTAAGCAAACAGCATGGCACAATTTTGCGGTATGGAGTATAGTGTATCAGAATCAAAGTATATCTGGGCAAAAATTCTTGCCCCCAACAAATATTATTTTGACACAAAATGCATATCCTGTATATTATCCATGTAAATTGGAGTATTATAATGTTTTGCTACATTTGCCTTTTCCACGAATACCACCTCAGAGTAGGGATCGGGCTTCAGTAGTAGTGTGGCAACAGTATTATAATAGTACTTTAAATCAATACCATAATAGACACAAAATATGGCCATTTCAAATTCCATCACCAGACTTCTCTCATTGTAAAAGAGACGCGTGGAGCTGGTTAGGCTTAGGATTAAGAATTGCTAATGGTATTGATTCTATGATGTTAAATGGCCATATTTGTTCTTAAGAAACAACTTTAAAAGATAGGGCTACTGGACCATTATCAGCTACTGTGAAATTAGCAGCTGATAATGAAGAAATTGATTGGCATGCATTAAGAGAAACCTTACAACATTTTCAAATGATTGCTAAAATAGTAAGGCTTTTAAATAACTCACTTTCTAATATGTTTAAAGATAGCTATATAGAATTGGCTTGCTCACAAATAGCTGCTTAAGCACATGCTTATCTAGTTAATGAATTCAATAGGATTGAAACATATAGGTTTCTTTTAGGGATAGGTGAGACCAATGTGACTAGACTATTGGATCATCTCACTGTATTCCTACCATCCTTAGCCATGATAAAAGTATGGAATTCACCAAATCAGTATGCACAAGTGCTGTGACATGTAATTCCCCTAGAACTGATAACACCTGAATGTTTTGAACCACTGAAAATATTGTGGCAAATCAGTAATTTGGGAGTAATAATACATGACCAGATCATGAGATTCCAAATAAAAGGTGATACTATTATCACAGTACACAATGAATTTGTTGTCTTACCTAAGAAACAGTGTGTGCAAGAACATATTATGTGGGGAAGAGACATCAACCGCCCCATGGTTTCCTAAACAAGGTAAATTTACCCTAATTTACCCTAACATCTGCAAATGAATACCGCCAAGCTATGAGATGGAACCAATCATGGTGTGTAATAGCAGGTCAACCTTGGAATGTGTGGTGGTATAGTGACAAGACCTGGTGGGTTGCAAATTGGACCCTCCAGGAACCTCACGCCTATAGCAGAACAAATGTTACCCATATTGATGGTTCCACTATAGCCTTGGATTTACTCACTGATTTGGCAACACCACCTCATTTCATATTTCCCAAAATCAATAAATTGACACTACAAACTGAAGGACTTATTTTTTCACAACAGGCTTCTGCTGTAGAGGTAGAGAGGCAGTCATCTTATATACCTATTATATCCTGGTGGGATTGGGGCTCGGATGTTTTGGGTACTCATCCAACCCTAACAGTTGTAATATGAGATATTGCAGTCATCTGTTTCCTTGTTATGGTACAAGTGTTCTTGTATCTTAAGATGCATCATATGTTCAAACAAACATAAATGTTACAATGGCAACAATGTTTTGTGTGATCTCCAAGGATAAAAAGTCACAAAAGGGAGCTTGTAGTGTAACATTTAATTGTAGTATAACATTTTGAAACATTTAACACCAAATACCCTGTAATTACCTTATTAAGAAGGTGGGTAACAGAGAGAATGTTGTGCAACACAGTTTATGAATAACATGTTGTCCAGCACCACTAAGCAGCACCTCTATTGGTGAAATTAAATGAAATTACCTTGCATGTGAAGATGAATAACTGCAATAAACTTAGAAGTAATCTGAAGGCTCAAGTGAAATTCTTTTGCAAACACAATGTAAACCTTACAGTTGGTGCCAGAGGGGTTTGCTCTTTTTGCCACCCCTCTTGGACAAACCCTTTCCTTGGACAAAGCACAATCCCAGAGAGAACATCAGGATATTTTCAGCTTTTAAAACTGGAATATTTTGGTAAGTGGATTTGGTTCTAACTCTCAAGCTGAGACTTGAAGTTCATTTTAAACAGGCAAACAACCCAGTAATTACTTTGCGTTGGGTGTATCAAGGGAAAAAAAAGGAATTTTGGTGGTGATTGTTAATAGCTGAGGTTGGTTGGTAACTGATGATTTCAATTTTGAAAGCAGTTTAAGTAGACTGGGGAAGGTTTCACTAGCATATTTCAAAAATTGTTGATTTAATGAAGGGCTATTTGTGGTTGCTTCTTGCAATTCATGGTTTAAAATCAGGCATCCTGTTATGACCTATGCTCAACTGACAATACCCCTGTCTGCATCCCTAGGCATACTACCTCTAAAGGTGCTAGTGCTTTTGCCTGTCATGTCCCCCAGTACTGGAACTCCCTCCCACTAACTATTCACCAGGCCTCATCCCACATCTCTTTTAAGAAAGAACTACAAAACTATCTCATCATGTCCTGTAATTGCTCCTGTTTCAAACCACCCAAGTCTCTTTTCTTTAACCCTGGACTCGCTTGCCATTCTTTCAGCTTTGTCCTTATCAACATTTCAGCACCTCCTCACAGCCTGCTGGTTTACCTTCACACCCTGCTGTCTCTTACTTTCTACCTTGATTCCATCCCTACTCGATTCGACTATCATACTTCTAGTTACCTTACTCCATTTCCTTCCTTTAAATTTGTCCTTATGTATCCTGTTTTTGATTACTATAGTGCCACTGTCATCATTGTAGTATCCTCCTCAATTCAACATGTGCCATCATTTTTGCAATGTATTGTTTTTTTTTGTACATCTTTGATAATGTATTATATTTTGCCAGTGTTATTTCCTACTTGTATGTATTCAATTTCTTTTACAAATTCTAAACTGTAATGTAACTGTTTCTGATATTTGTTCTGTACCCTCACAGGTCATGCCTGAAAATAGTCATTATTATGGCTAGCGCACCTACTCACTAAACAAAAACTAAAATAAAAAATAAATACATTGTGGAGATGGCTCCCAACCCCCGCTGCATTGTTTCAGGTCATCTGCTTCATTGGAGTCACATAAAGTAGTTTGGTTGGCTTGAAATTTTCAGAGCTTTCTTATTGCCATGTGACTGCTTGCTGAACATACTGAATCAGTAAATATATTAAAAACAAATAAATAAAGTGGGGAACATGCCCATGGGTAGATGGCAAGCCTTTTGGGTATAGATCTATGAAAATATATGTACTGTACCCTGGCAACTCTTTGCACATCTAGGAAGCATTAGGGTAGCCAGCCCAGTAGCACTGGGGGTTGAGACGCTGGACACCACACCTCACACCATGTCGGTGACTCAGGTTCAGGAACGAGCCCAGGTCATCGGGGTTCAGCAGGCGTGGGAAGAGATTGAACATCCAGAGGACTGCTATCTCTTCCTGGGGAGGGTTAGAGCACAATGCTCTTTCAAGGAGTGACCTCTGGCAGTAGCTGGGGGTTGCTGAAGGCAGCAGCATGGTGTAAGTCTGGGGGTGGTGCCACAGCAGCATGTTGCCATGATAAGCCAGGTTTCACAGGGAATCAAAGTATGCAAACCCCCCTCCTCCTGCTGATAGGTGATGGTGCCTCCTCCCACAGTCCACACTCCTGTTGCCAGGCTTGCCCCCCCCCCTGCTTTCCTTTCCCTTCCCCTCCCCTCTCTGGCCTGGTGTCTCAATACTTTGATAAAGAGTGCCATGAGCAGGGCCAACCCTTCCCCAAAGGGCAGACTTGGGAGATGCCTGGTGCCAGAGAGGAGCTGAAGGGATAGCCGAGTCACACAAGGAGGTAGAGATGGTGGAGATCGGAGGTCGTCAGAGAGAGTTCAGTGGGGACAAAAGTAAGGGGTGCAAAAATAGAGTCTGGAAAAAAAAGGAAGCATTAGGGGACTAAGTGGGACTATTAGCTCCATAACTGCCTAAATATATTTTTCTTGAAATGGAAAGAGAAGCTTTAAAATAAGGGATTTGTAACTTTATAAAAAAAATAATTTGCTGAATGCTGCTCTTTATCATGGCTCGTAGGTAGAGGGCAAACTGAAAGTTTAAAAATGGCATTCGACTGTTGTGGGAATTTTACTGAACATTACAAAAATAACTATATAAATAACATTTCAGCTCTGGCTAGTGGGGTGCTGTTTCACTTTTAGGCTATGGCCTGTTAAAATGTGGGTATGCCTGATGTCCCCCGCTGGGTCTGCCTCTTTGTCTGAAGGCAGCATTAAAGTGTCTGTGTGTGGGGGGGAGGGCAGAACAACCAGGATGTTTCCAAAATTTCCTCAAACTAGTAAGAGCATGCACAGGTTTTAAATGGTATATATTTTTTAGCAGAACTGAATTTTAAATACATATGGGGAAGAATGTTGGATTTGAAAGGCAAATACTTGAAGGCTAGAAAAATACAGTTTGGATCTATTGGTTCAAAGAAACCCCATCAACTAATTCAGCCCAAGTGGTGGGGGGGGTCCCCAAGTCATTTTTATTTTATTTATTTATTTTTTTTAAGCTTTCAAATAATTTAAAACTACCCTTTCACTTCAATGGGATATTAAATACAACCAAATTTCACTGACAAAGAATGTAAGACATGTGCATTGCAAACACCTTTACTTTACAATGACTAAAAGGCATAGAGCAAAATCCCTGGTGATATTTAATTTTGTACTATAGGTATAAAAAAAAAACAGAGACAGGGGTTATCGGCAAACAAATCCAACCCAACCAGGGAGCACTGGTGTTTGGATGGCTAGGATGCTATAGCAAGGCCATGGTTTAGTAGCACTTACAGAGGTTGTGCTAGACTGCTGGATGCACAGAGCAGGGGCACCACAGAAGGGTAGCATGAGGTAATTAAAAAAAATAATTAGTGGAGAGACTGGCAGGAGGATAACAGGGAGCTGAGGCAGGGAATTGGGATGTCTGCAACAAGGATACTAATATCGCTTTGTCTGACAGACTCTGTTTACAGTATAACAGAAATGGTGCTACAGCTAGAAAGTGTTGAGTCTTGTGTTTGTGGTCTGTGTTGCAGCTTCAAATAAGGATGGAAGGTGATGGGATGACAACAGAATTAGCATTTGATAGCCAGCTGACAAATCTGGTGCAGAGCAAAGGCAAAGCTTGGTGGGACGCCTTGTTTCTGGGGCATAGTAACATGGACCAGCAACAGCCAACCGAAGAACCTGGTCCCTCAAATGAGCAGATTACAAGGTCAGGTGACAGGATGGTAACCCTACCATCAGATCCAGACCTGGTCCAGCAGCCACCCAAGAAGGCTAAGGCACAACAACCAGCAGGTAAGCCTGAGCTGGAAAATATATCTATTGATGAATTAAGGGCACTGCTGAAGCAGTCACTGGAGGGGCTCCAACGGGTACCTGAATGCTGAGGCAGAAAGCCTCATAAGGCAGCAGGGAATGAGCAGCCAATTGGGGAGGAAGCCCTTCCCAAAACAAGGCTGCAAGGAAGGGGGCAGGATATGAGGCTTGAGGCTCATCTCCAAGGAACCCTACCAATGCAAAGCCTAATGCCCATGGAAGTTGTGTTGGCAAGAGCAGAACCAGTTCAAGTGGAACTGATGGCTGAACCTTTGGCTCCCCAGGCAGGGCTGGAACAGAAGTTAAAGTGTTGGCATACATTGCTGTCCTAGAGAAGGCACAGGCTGCACATGGGGCAGTGGCCCCAGGATCAAATGGTGTTGGGGCAGTGGGCTCTGGAACAATGGCACAACAGACGGGATGTAGTCTGCTGCCAATAGAACATGCTACAACAGGTTTTGTGAGCCTGGGAAACCAGTAGGGTCACACCTGCTAGAAAAGTTACAGCAACAGATCATAAAAGGGGACTTTATAGTTTTTTTTTTTTTATTATTTTACCTTTTTTCCTGGCAGGACCACCGGCAACAACCTCTGCCCTGGTCACGGCCCCCGGAGACCTCTACCACCGCCTATGGCTGCAGAGGACCCTCGGTCACCCCCAGCTTGCCCCCCGGAGGGTGGGGCCACGGGCCACCTTCGTGACCCCGGAACTGTGACTGGTTGGGGTCCTGCAGCGGTGGTGGTGATACGAGGCTCTCCAGGGAGGGCTTCATCCATCGGTGGTCCTGCCCCGCCATCTTTTTCCTCCTTGTTTTCTCCCCAGAGGAGGCGGGGACGTGCAATGACGCCAGCGTCTGCCCCGCCCTCACGCCAGCGCCGCGCATGAGAACTCCTGGCCTCTGCCAGTGGTCCCCAGCGCCCGAGCGCTACCCACCCTCCCCAGAGAAGGAGAGCTGTCCATCGGATGCTCGATCCTACTCCCCCCGGCCAGCCCTCCGATGACCCGGATCCGTTCCCGAACCCGGGTCGCCGGCATCACAAGCGGAAATCCCACTGCTGCGCCGACGGGCCGGCTGGGACTTTATAGTTGTTTTTACATTGCTGAACAGACCTAGAGAGCCTAAAGAGGATAAAGATAATAAAGATAAAGATGATGGGAAGGAAGGAAATTGGAAGGTGCCAATTAAGAGAACCTGGGAAAATTGGCTATGGAGGATTTCTATTTACACAGGATTTTTGACACAGGGCAATCTGGCTAAGGCAGGGGGTCTTTGGGTGTATTTGACCTGAGTGATGTCCACGCAAGTGGCAAAGCCGGGGGGGGGCATAGTTGGAGTATGATGAGGAATTTCATAGGCGAATGTAATACAATGTTGGCAGGTCATGGGACAAGCTGGATCTGCCCCTGCTGTGAGCAATAGACATGGGGGGTTCATCATACAGACAGCAGTTTCCCCATCAGAAATCCTAGGTCTCCAAAGAAGGGGTAGTTGGCCTTTGGGAGAAAAAAGGGGAGGGATGCATCACTGTTTCTATTACAATCAAGGCTTGTATAAGGCTGAGCATTGCAAATTTAAGCACAAGTGCCTGGCATGTGGGAAAACACACCCTTTCCCCCAGTGTAGGTGGAGCTCAGGGTCTGGGTCCTTTTGTCCTTACAAAAGAGAGTGGCACAAAGGTCCCAACACCCATAAGTGTGGAAAGTCTCAAAGAAAGTCTAAGGCACTATCCGGACACAGGGGCTGCCCTTCACCTGGTTGAGGGATTCAGAGCAGGATTCCAGATTCTGTATGAGGGTCGATGCCAAAGTTTTGAGGCAGAGAATCTGAAGTCAGCCAGGGAGAAACTAGAAGTAGTGCTGAAAAAAACTTTAGAAATACATAGTAGTAGGTACAGCGAGTGGACCGTTTAAGACTCTGCCAGGTAAAATGCTCAGAGTGTCACCAATTTGGCTGGTCCCAAAAATAACCACAGGGAGTATAGGATGATTAATCATTTGTCCTACCCAGAAGGGGAGTCCGTGAACTATTTTATAGACCAGGCGTACATGGCAGAGTCATATGTGTGCATTGACGATGCAGTGGAAATGATTAGGGCAGCAAGGCAAGGAGCCCTTTTGGGTAAAGTGGACATCAAATCAGCATTCAGACTGTTACCGGTGCATCCGGAGGACAGGGACTTGCTGGGTATGAAGTTTAAAGGGCAGTACTTCAAGGACAACTGCATGCCAATGGAGTACACAGTGGAGTGTGCAGTGTTTGAACAATTTAGTATGACACTACAGTGGGTCACAGAACAAAAAGCTAGGACAGCAGAAGTCATTTGGAAGGCTATGGCCTGATTTTCAATGGGGGGTCAGTAGCTCCTCCCCATACCCTATTTAAGCATCAGGCCACTCTTGCTCTACTTCGAGTGTTGCAGCAGCACCCTCCATCCTCCCCTGCCTCCTCTTCCTTATCCAGCACTCCTGTCCCTCCCTCTCCACTGGGACTTAAGTCTGCACCTACCCTGTATCCTACAAAGGGTGAGATGTGGAGAAGAGCCAAAGCTTGTCATAAACACCAATCATATAAGAGTCAGCTCAAAAGTATACACAGGCACCAAGCTATTTACCCCACATTGAATCATTACTTGGATGACTTCCTGTTTTGGGGCAAGGCTAGTACTGACAATTGTGCATGGATTATGGGTGCATTCCAGGCAGTGTGCTCAGAATTAGGGGTTCCCCTGCCCCTTGAGAAAAGAGAGGGCTCCACAACTGTACTCTTGTTTGTGGGCATTGAGATCGACACTCTGGCCAGTGAATGCAGACTTTCCCAACAAAAGCTGGAAGTCTTAAAAAAACACTTGGGGAAGGTGGCCCAAGCATTGAAGACCACACTTAAAGAATTACAACATGTGGAGCACTTGAACTTTGGTGCAAAATCATGCCAATGGGCTGGACAGTCATGCATCGGCTTGTTCAAAAGGGAGCTGGCTGCTCCAAACCCCATCACAGGATACGGGGGATGGAATCCATATGGGAAGATTTGGGTGTGTGGCAGAGCTTCCTGGGTGGTTTTAATGGTAAGGCATTTGGAAGACCCCTTCGACAAGCCAGAAGCTCAAGCTGTTTACTGATGCTGCTGGTGATCTGGGATTTGGGGCATATTTTGAAGGTGTGCAGGTCAGTGGCCTGACTCATGGCATCGGGGGGGGACTGTTGAGACACATGATGCTACTGGAATTTTTTCCAATCGTAGTCACACTGATGATATGGGGTGACCAGTTCAGGAACAAGGGCATTCTCTTCAGCTCGGATAACATGGGGGTAGTGTGCACCATCAACCAACAACTGGGGGGTAAGAGATCAATGGAGGACCTTAAGGGGGTATCCATATTAAAAACTGATATTGAACATTAAATTCAGGGCACAGCACGTGCCTGGTATGGAGAATAGTATTGCTGATGCTCTTCCTCATTCACAGTGGCAGAGATTTTGCCAGCTGGCACCAACAGCAGAGAGAACCCCCAGGGAAGTATCATCATACCTAGGGGATTTGGTAACCGAGAAGCCTGGGACCTGATCAGGGAATCCTTGGCACCAAGCACCCAAGTGGCCTATCAGAGGGGAGTAGATTGCTTCCTGAGTATTTGTCAAGTGCAAGGGTGGGAGAACAGTTGGCCCATCCCAGTAGACCATTTGTGTGCATACGTCCTCCACAAGAGACATTCTGGCAGTTCACAGGCAGTGGTTGGGCAACAGCTAGCAGGGATTGTTTGGTTTTCTAAGGTGATGGAGTAGGCAGATTATACCAGAGCTTCCCCACTGTGCAAATTTTTTGAGGGGTGGGCTCAGGGAACCCCAAGGAGACCAGATGCTAGGTGCCCGCTCAACCCAGAGCTTCTGCACCAGGTCTGGGGGACACTGGCAAAGGTATGCTCCTCTTATTATAAAGTACACCTCTTTAAGGTGCTGTATATGGTTGCATTTTGTGGTGCCTTCAGGGAGTCTGAGTTAATACAACCAGGCAAGGCTGCAGGGTTACCAGTAACTCTAGTGGATGATGATGTCTGGCTGACTGTGAGTGTATCTTCGTCTGGCTGAGGAAGAGCAAAATGGACAGCACAGCCAAGGGATGCTGGTGTTGCCTTTGTCCCCCACCTGGAGTGCAATGGGAAAAAGGGGACACGGTTAATAACTACTTGACACAAAGAAACAGGCAGGGGATTGCATATTTCTGTCATGATGATAGGTCCCCTGTGATAATTTTTCAGTTCAGGAAAGTGCTCGGCATGTGCCTGGAAAGACTGGGCATGCAAGCAAAATAATACAACATGCACTCATTTCAGACTGGGGCAGCATCTTATGCCCGGTTAGCAGGGTTCATGGATGAACAAATTCAGTCCCTGGTCAGATGGCGGTCACAGGCTTTTGAAGGTTATGTAAGGCCATACATGCTCTAACTTCTTTCTTTGTTTTCACAGGCAATAGCATGCAGAGGAGGTAGTTCTGGGTGTGTGGGCACTCTTTTGTGCATTGGGCAGCCAGCCATGCAGGAAGAACAAAGGTGGAAGGAACTTCTACCTGGATCCATGAACCTGCGAGGTGCTGTGTTTGGGCTGCTGGGGTTTGTGTTGGAAAGGTTACTACCAATGGTTGAGGAAGGAGCTCAATGGAAAGGCACACCACAGATGCTGATCATGCTTTTGGAAGGAATGATATGGGTACCCTAATGTCTATTGACCTGTTAAGGCAATCAAAGAAGGACATGCTGTATTTAAAAGGCATCTGGCCTGAGGTGCATATAGTTTGGTCTGATGTCATTCAAAGAGGCCATTGGTGCCAGTCGAGAAACCTCAAGGCCCTGAAGAAAGTCCAGCAGCAACATAATGCAGCCATGAGGGCATTCATGGGAAGTATAGGTGATACCACAATAAAACACAAGGATATTAGAGCAAGAAATAAAGAGCTATTCATTAGAGATGGAGTACACCTGTCAAGCACAGAACATAGAGAACATGTGCAGAGCAATGGAGAAATTGATTAAATAGAATGCTTGTGGGGGGCAAGCCGGAAGAGGCTCACCTTGTGGTGGCCAGGTGGTTCTGATTGGTTGATGCAGGGGAGGGAATGGGGAATCTTGGTCTTGTGCAGAACAGATCACCCGGAGGCTATTAGGAGTGCGGGACCATCCGAATGGGGATCACCACTTTAAGACTATATTTAGACCTGGGCAGCGGCCTCATTGGGCGAAAGCCTGTGGAAACATGGTGGCCCCAAATTGGGGGGACATCACGGTAGCCGGTAGTGGACCACTCCTCATAACCCTGGAGGCTGGGTACCTCACGTGGGTTTGCAATCACAGCAGCTTCCATGTGAAGGAAGACTGGTTTAATAATAATAATAAGAACAATACAGACCAACCAAGACCACCTGGCAGCGCACGCTTAATGTATCATGACTGGTTAACAAACACATGGCTGTGGCCATTTAACTCCATTGCTTGGTGTGGTCTCAAGTTTTTCAGGTGTCATGGGGGGGGATTCTCTGCCCTATAAGACAATAACTGAGCCCCCAATGCCTAGATGGGGTGGCCTTTGGTCTGTGGGCACACCCTGATGACACCTTGGTGGGGGAGGAGAGGAAGGTGGAGGTAGGTAGGGGTTGGCCCCTTAGGGGCCAGCCTACGTAGGGAGGCATTCCAAGGGAAGGGGGCAAGTGGAAGTAGGAGGGGAGGAGCATTGATCTACATAATGTCGGTGCCAGAGGGATTTGTCCTCTTTGCCTCCCCTCTCATACTAAGCCCAGCCTGACCCACCTTAGTAACAAAACTGGGAATTTCAGCTGGTAGGGGCTCACTGATCATGATCGCAGTATGGATTGAAAGGGAATTTCCAATTTTTTCCCACAGGGTTTTCTAGTTTTTTGCCTTCTCCAGTGAGAGCAGGTTAGAGGTAGGTAGGCAGGTAGGTAAGATGTCACAGCCATGTACTGTATGTAAGCCAAAGGTGGTATTAGTGAGGTTTATTGGTTGTGGCATTGGCTGGTTGATGCAGGGAAGGGAATGGGAGATCTTGGTCTTGTGCAGAACAGATCACTCCGAGGCTGATGGGAGTGCGGGACCATCACGATGGGGCTCACCACTTTAAGAATATGGTGGCATCTGGGTGGCAGCCTCCTTAGGTGAAATCCTGTGGAAACATGGCAGCCCAAATGGGGGGGGGGGATATCATGGTAGCTGGTCGTAGGCCAGTCCTCATACCCCAGAGACTGGGTACCTCCCGTGGGTTTGCAATCATTGCAGCTTCTGTCTGAAGAAAGACTGGTTTAATAATAATAAGAACACCACAAGTCAACCAAGAGCACCTGGCAGTGCATGCTTAATGTATCATGGCTGGTTAATAAACACATGACTGTGGCCATTTAACTCCATTGCTTGGTGTGGTCTCAAGTTTTTCAGATGACATTGGGGGGGATACTGTGTTCTATAAGACAAGGCGATTTGCATAGTCCAAAACAAAAAGATCAGGCTTCACAACACAGAGGTCCTGTTCACATATCAGGAATGGAGCATGTCGGCTGACTATATCTTAGGCATTTAATTACAATACTTTACAAATTAATGGCAATTTAATGACAAAAATCAAAGGCATTTAAACAACTTGCAAAAGGATCAGAATTAATGAGTTTACCTATTTTCCTAATTTTAATGGGAAATCATTGAAAAAGGGTATTTTAATGGCTCTAATTGCTAGCAGTAGTATGAGAAATAGAAACTGATGTCTTTTTTTATGTTTGCTTGCACACATGCACAAGAAACATGTGGCAGCTTAGTAGAGAAGTGGGTTGCGGAGGTGCAGCAGTGTTGCAGCCAATGCTGCCACTGCTTTTGTGGGTTTGGCTGTCTGTCACCAATGCTAGTGCAAGCTGGCGGTGACACTAGTTTGCAAGTGTCCCACCAACTTGAAACAATTTCACCGCTGCAATGAGGAAGAGACCCGTCATAGTAGGACGTGCCTTGACTGGTGTAAAATTACAATAAGTATGGCAGCGGCTGTCACCATCTGCCTCTCACGGTCTCCATGAAAGCCGACACTGGGGGTACCTAACCCCCCTGTTGGCATGCCCCTTCCCCAGTTCATTTGCTAACGGGAGAGCTCAATCCCTGTCAGCATAATGTCCCCCATATAATAGTAGTATGCCAAGGGGGGTGCCCAAACCCCCTCAGCTCATGCACCCGCCCCAAACACCAACACATTTTTCATGCTGATAGGGTGTCCAATCCCCATCAACTCCAGTCCCCCCCCAAAAAAAACACCCAGGTGGCATGCTGAAAGCCCATTCAGTGTGCCAATTGTCCTTTTAAAACAAAAAAAGTCCCTCAATGTCTTTCTGTTTTTTTCCCCTGTAAAAACAGAAAACAGTCCCTCGTTGTCTCTGGTGCCCTCTCCCCCAACATGCACCCACCTTTTATGCACCCCACCTCCCCACACCCCCTCACCCCATACTTACCTTCAGAGCCTGGCGTGACGATCTTTGGTGGAGCAGGAACACATCTGCACTCTTCAAAGCCATCCACAAACTGTGGAAATGCCGGTAAGCTGTATAATGACATAAATGTTTATTTTTCAACTTAGGTGGATATCTCAGCTATTTTTTGTGACTTTTGGCACCAAATTTTCAACATGGGATTATTGGTACCCCACCTCATGAATTCAGTAACTGTCATTTCGTTATTTGGTCCCAAAAGGTGATTTCACGCTCACTGCTCGGAATCACCTTTTGGGACCGACTAACGAAATGACAGTTTCACTGTTCACTGTTCATGATGTGGGCTGCCGAAAAGCCAATGTTGCAAATTTGGTGGAAAAATTCAAAAAAAATGATTGTGTTGTGAATGTGCATTGCACAGTTTCCACGGACATCTATAACTTCAAGAATTTGTAATATTTTCACTCCAGATTTTCAACATTGAACAGTACAGCTGTCATTTTTCACATACTTCCTGAAATGTGTTTTCACACATCCAGAGCAAAATGGTGTGGTCACTGTGGGTAATCAACATTCAGGACAGATTAACAAAATCACAGTGCTACTATTCGTAAGCAGAAGTCCCAAATGCTTTCATGAGGTGGGGTCACAAAAAGGCCATGTTGAAAATTTGGAATGCAAATACCAACAAACACCCGGGGCATTAGGATTTCTAACTATAATGTCCCATCCTGTACAGATTGACAGGTGTCAGGGATGTGCCTTTGGAGTGCCGGCTGTAATGCTCATGCCATTCCACCCCCCCCCGCAGCCAGTGACAGGCATCGAGGTGTGCCTTGGACTCTTCAGCCCTGAACCTTACCCCTCTCTCCTATATTGCATCCATTTCAGCATATTTTCTTATGGAATGGGGTGACTGTAAAGCTGAACACCCCAAGGCACACCTCAACACTTGTCAGTGTCTGCAGGGTAGGGTGCGGTGAAATGGTGTCAGCATTATGGGCGATGACCCAAAGGCACACCCCAATGCCTGTCCATCTCTGCAGGGAGGGAGTGGGGTTGGCATCGCTTCAATACTTCACTGCCATTACTATTCTGCATCTGTCTAACTCCTGCACTTCCAATGCTAATGCCAGCAAGCAAACATTCAGCATTGATGATAAACATTCGGTTTAGATGAGATTTACACCAGCTTAGTTGCTACACACACATGGCAAGCGTGCAACATGTGAACCTGATGTGATTTTTAAATGATGTTCACACCAGCTTAACTGCTGCACTCATGTCAAGCATGCAACACCAGGACCTGATGTGATTTTTAAAAGATTTTCACACCAGCTTACCTGCTGCACATATGTCAAGCTTGCAGCATGCAAACCTGATTTGCCTTTTTAGACCTGGTTCACTTAGGTTCACTTTGTGTATGCAAACTGCACGCAAACATTGCACAATTAATCATGTGTCATGCATTCTGCACACTTATATATCTATAAGGGTATTTATCCTCAGTTACCATGTTTCTTTGCTTTTTAAATAATTAAACATTTTTAATAGAGTATCCAAGTTTACAACATATGCATTTCAGTTTGGAATAAGGGAGAACAAATTTAATAGTCCATGGAAGGCACAGAAGATGATAAAAACAAAAGAAGAACAAAAAAAGGGAAAGGAACTCTTTACAAATGGTAGACATAAGGACAATAGTTTCCTAGCTGGGGATGAATACCCCTTGGAAGTTCAGTACAAGCTGACTAATTAACAATTTTACCCATTAGAGTACTTAATTTTTGCACCAATAGGTTTAACTTTAATTCTGTACTTGTACAAGTACGAGTTAAGAGAGACACCAAATAAAGTCACAGAGTGGGGAATATCACTGTGAGTGTTCACCCCTGTTCCAACTTAGGGCAAGAATTATAAAATGGAACAGTGGGGTGGGTGAGCCCCTTTGCAGGTGGTGTTATGGTCCTATCTAGAAGTAGATCCTACAGTGTGGGCCAAACGTGGGCTATGAGGTTTGTGAGGGCATCTGACCAGCTTGGTAATGCCTAAGGCCTGCTGAGTGGAAGTGTCCCTTGGGAATCCTACAGAAGGTGGAACTCAGGTATCTGCCCCACTACTGTGCATATTCCTCTAAATCTACCTCTGGAAGCTGCTCAGACTCATTCAAAGCTGGCTGATTTGCCTAATTCTAGGAGCCACTCTTGGGTTCCTGGTTCCTCTTGATCTCTCCAATATCTATGGATTACTTTTTTTTGCTGTAGCAAGGGCTCTGATAAGCCAGGTTTCACTTCGCTCTCATGAGGGATCTGTCTTGCTTTTGAGACTTAACAGTGCCCATCTGGGGTCTAGTTGAATGTTTACTGCTGTTACTTTTGAACTTATTCTCTGAACCTCTCCCCAATACTGCTGTAGTTTGGGACTTGATCATAGCAGATGAGTGATTACTGTACCTGAAAACGGTCCCCGGCACCAATGTTCTTACCCAGTTATCAAAGAAATAATTCAATAAAAAAATAAAATTGACAGTACCTGTGGATCCCAGGCTTTTCCTGCATGCATCACTGGGTGACAGGCACCATTTACACAATGTCTATGGGGTTCAGTGCCAGCACAGTAAGATCTTCTGTTGTGTAAACCTGTTCTTGGAGTCCTTGACTCCCATACCTTGGCTGCACCAGCACCTTTCCCAGTCGAGGGTGTAAATGTCTAGATAGCTCTTTCCCAGTGTTTCCTTGTGCTGTCAGAGGGGGTCTGGTCCTTGTGTGAGTCATTACTAGTAGATGTATGCAAGCTTTCCTTTAGCCAGGGCTGTAGGGCAGATCATTGCATCTAGCAGCTGCTGCTTATAGGTTTTGTACCTGTTGCCCAAGAATGGCCAGAGAGTATATCTCAATTGCAAGTACCTCCAATGGTGTTGTCATAGAAGTTGAAATTCTTCACAAAGTTGCTGAAAGGATTTCAGTACCTCTGTGGCTTCACCCATAAGGCAGTTGAGCAGGTTGCTACCATTTATGGACCAATCTGCCCAGTAAACCTGTTTCCCCATAAGCAGAGCAGGGTATTACCCCAAAGTGGTTGTGCTAGGGAGTTCTCAGGGGTCCATCCTGTGAACTTTCAAAGCTGGATTCATGCCAGCATCATTTTTTCAATGGTCAGGTGTTGCTTAGCAATCTTCAGAGTCATGCAAAAGCAAATAAATGTCCCTATGCATCTCCCTAGTGGGTGTTACCACTTGTGCTGATGTGATCTGTGCTCTTCCAGTGAGGCAGCCACCAGTAGGTGAGCAGTTTGTGCTAATCTTTTCAGGAGAAAGTCTGGAAGATAGATTCCACCCCTGCTAAATTTTTGTGAGAGCCTTCTATAACCGAGTCTATTCCTTTTATTCCAAAAGAAGGCTAACATGTCCCTGTGGAAACAGTTTAGTAGTTTGGTATCAATGGGAACATGGATTTTGTGCAGTAGCTACTGTATCTTGGGGGCTGCAGTCATTTTGTATGTATGCACCCTGCCCCAGTGGAAAAGGTTCAGATGGAACCATCTCGAAAGATCCCTCTCCAAGGAGAGACACAGCAGGTCTAGGTTGGTTTTCCCTAGGGTGTGCAAGGACCAGGAGAGGAGTATCTTCATCATCTTGAACAAGTGTTGTGCCACAGTCATGCCCCAAGGTAACCCCTGCAGAGATGCAACAGGTCAGAGTTACTGGAGGGTAACAGGACGTATTTTGTCATTTTAATTTTGTACTCTGATAGTCATCTATAGGCTTCTACTGTTCCCACTAGGTGTGAACAAGAGGTCTCTGGCTGAGTAAGTGACAGCATGATATTGTGTGCAAAGAGGATAGCCTTATGCTGTATGTGGAGAGGGTTGTGGATGCATGGAACAGCCTTCCTGAGGAGGTTGTGTGGTCAAAAACAGTGGGGGAATTCAAGAATGAATGGGATAGACATAAGGCAATTCTAGTGGGGTGTAGGAGGAAGTAGGCTGTTGGTTAACTAGGATCTACAGCTTATCCATTAGGTAGGGAAACAGGCAGACTAGGTGGGCCAAGCGGTCCTTATCGGCCATCAAATTCTATCTTTCTGTTATGTTTCTATGCCCGTGTGGATCCCATTGATATATTTATGCTGTCAGATGGCTTGTTGCAGGGGTTCCATTGTGAGAATAAAAAGTAGGGGTGGCAAGTGGCACCTCTGATGAGTGCCTCTCCTGAGTAGAAAATGTGCCTAGTGGATGCCATTCATAACAACCCTGACCTCCATCCTGCTACACAGGGCCGATATCCATCACAGCATGTTGGGCCCCATCCCAAAGGTTTTTAGGGTATGAAGCACGAAGCTCCACTCCACCTGGCTGAACACTTTTTCAGCATCAAGGGATAGGAGGACCACGGGGGAGGGGGGAGTTGTGCTTGCCAGATTAAGTTGGTGAGATGTCTAGTGTTGTCAGATCTGTGCCTATCTGTCACAAAGGCATAAACCCAATGCGGTCTGGATCCAATAGCTGTGGTTGCCAGCATTTTTGCAGAAATCTTGCAAACAACAGGAATGAGGGAGATGAATCTGTAACTGCCACATAATTGTGTCTTTCCAGGGTTTGCGGAGTAGTGTTATTTAGGCCATGGGCATGGAAGGCAGGATGGTCACTCATTCAGCTCCTTTTGCCAGGACATTCAAAAGTGAGTTAAGGGAGCATTGTTTGACTGCCTGATCAAATTAGACTGGTAGGCCACCAGTCTATGGGGCCTTTCCTGTAGACATGCTCAATAAGGTGGCTTCTTGGTCATTCTCTATGAATGGCTGGTCCAACACCAGTCACTGCATGGGGGAGTGGATGGGTAGATGAAACCGACTGTGAAAACTTCCATGTCTGCCTGCAACAGGGCACAGTCAGAGGATTATAGAAGGCTGTAGAAGTCTAGGAATGCCTTGTTTATGCCCTCTTCGTCTTTAATGATCTTCCCAATGGCAGATCAGAGCCACTGATTTCTGGATTTCTGTTCCTTCATTTTGATCATGTGCAGCAGGACTCCTCCTAGCTTATCTCCCTCTTTCCATAAAGTCTGTCTGACTCAAAACAGAGCAAATTCTGCTTTCTGGTGGAGATTTATTTTGTATTTTGCTTCTACTATTTGCACTAGGAGTTTCTGTTTCTCACATTTAGTGGCCCTAATTTTGGCTTCCATCTCATCCAAAATAGTTTTTTGCTCCTGAAGATCTTTCTTTTTAGACTTCTTAACTGCCAAGACTTGCTCTATGCATCTTCATCTGATGAAAGCTTTAAGAATATCCCACCTGATGGTAGCCGAGGTGTCGGATACCTTGTCATGCTCCAAAAATTCTGTCCCTCTGTAGCTGTGTACAAATGACAGAGTCTCTGAGGAGGGTTGTTATGAACCTCCACTCACCTCTTCACTGGTATTTGGAAGTAGCCAATTGAATGTAATGGGGCTATGGACTGAGATAAGTGCTGCCTCAATAGTAGCAGACAAAATATCACTTAGCCACAGTGTTGGGGCCAGCTAGATGTCTCTCCTTGTGTATACCGTGTGTGGAATAGAGTAAAATGCGTAAACTCTTTCCTGAGGATTGGTCAATGTCCAGATATCCTTGGTCCCCATTTTAGATGCTAAGTCTGCAGGGCTGCCACTGCTGGTGATCTAGGACATTAATGTCTAAAGGGCTAAAAACCTGCCATTTAGAGCAGTGCCAATGTTCTTGCTACTGTTAAACCATACCCATTTCAGTTTAATTTACTTAATTACTTCCTAAACATCCCTGTCCATGGTATATGGTTACTGCATTTGGCATACTCCTGCTCACGTTTTGTATCTTTGTATTTCGGCTCATATCTGAATTACCCACTTCAAAATATTTGAATAGCTTATTGTCTACTACTGGAATGTGTTCTCTAGACACTTGCTCATATTGCTTAGCATGTTAGCATGTTATGTTCAGTTCTGAGAATTATATTTCCCCTGAGTCCTCAGAACACATAATTATATCTGCCATGTACACCACCAACATTCCCCATGTATCTAGTTTACTGCTTGCAGAAATCATCTCTTCTACTCTCACAATGCAACATCATCCTGCCTATGGTCATTGTAGCATTCTTGTAATTGTACTCATTCAGTCCCTATGTTTGCTAAGGATATTCCCAACACATTTTTAGAAATTGTCCACTTTAATTAGTATTGCATCCATTTCCCATTTGTCTATATGAATGCCATGAATTGAGACAATAATGTCACAGCAATACCAAAAAAGGGGGACCCTAAAGAAATAAATAACTACTGCCCCATTGCAATTCTCTCTGTTTTTGGCAAACTCTTGGAAAAACTTGTGGCCACCCAATCCATTGAATATCTCCAAAGGTACAACCTTCTATCTAGCTCACAGCATGGCTTCCTCAAAGGGCACAGCACCTCTACTGCCCTCCTCAAACTCACCAACCGACATATATGCTCCATGGACTCGGGCCTCCTAACAGGTGCAGTCCTCATTGACCTAACTGCTTTTGACCTGGTCAACCACACCATTCTCCTAACTAAACTACACTCCCTGGGCTTCACCGCCGATGCAGTGGCCTGGTTTGAAAGCTACCTGTCTGGCAGACGACAAGCTGTAGTGTTTAACTCTGCCATTTCAGATCTTTCCACTATTAACGTTGGAGTGCCCCAGGGCTCAGTCCTTGGGCCCTTACTTTTCTCCATCTTCATTAATGATATCCCACTCATTGCAAACAACTGTTCATCACTGCTCTATGCTGACGATCTAGTTGTTTACCATAGTGCCAGAGCTGTTGCCACTTAATCCACCCTCTCGCCGTTGACTTTGCTAATATTCAATCCTGGCTCACCGATAAAAACTTATTCTCAACTCCAGTAAAACCTACTCCATGCTCTTCGGCTCTCTGCTAGACTTAAAGCTAATCAAAATGCCCTAATTATCCCTCGCCGGACGGCTCTTCTCTGATTAGCACCAACTCCTTTAAATACCTTGGTGTCACTCTTGATCCATCCCTCGACTTTGGACCTACATATCACAACCACCTGCAAGTCAGTTAACGCCAAGATAGGTAGTGCCTACCGAACTAGGTATGCCTCACCCTATCTGCCAGACTTGCTGCTGCCTCATGCATTCTTCTCCCAGCCCTTGCATATGGCTCAGTCACCTACCTATTTGCCTCCAAATCATCTTCCTTCCAGTGGGACACCACCTACAACAGCATCTGTCATTATGCTTCCGCTCCACGCTACAAACATCATTGCCAACTCTTATAGTGACCTTAAATGGCCGTGCCCTCTGCTCACAGACTCCAGGCTTTCGCTCATTAATTGACAATATTATCAGATCTGGCCTCCCGCCACCCTGTCATCCCTACTGACTTCACAGCCTCTCTTATGGCCTGTGCTCGACCGACCAAGCTTTCTTTCACATACCCAGACACAGAACCAATATGGGTGCACGTGTCTTTTTAAACGTGGCTCCAAAATACTGGAATTCTATTCCACAAACTATTCGACAAGCACCCTCCCACACCTCTTTTAAGTCACTTCACATGGAGCACTTGCGCTTTAACCCCTGCACCTGCTTTAATCCGCCTTAGCGCCACTCTCTCCTTCCTGTTGCTCTGTTTCAATCATCCTGTTTCCTCTCCCTCCTCTCTCTGCTCTCTCTCTCCTCACTCTCTGATCTCTTCTTTACTACTTTTTACTTTGTCTCTTTGAATGCCTGCTATTGCTAATTCTTATGTTCCTACTTAACCTTATTCTGAGATCTCTGTACAACTGTGCTGTATTTTTATCCTTCAGTGTAAACCTATTCATGTTTGTTGCCAAAATTTTGTCTCCTATTACCTGAAGTTTTGACTTGACTCTGTACTGTACTGCTTTCATGTGCTGCGTCACATACACAATTTTTGTATTTCTAATTGTGCTCTCCCGGGTCGTGCCTGAAAATAGGCATCTTTGTGCCTAGTGCACTTACCCGGTTACCAAAAGCAAATAAATAAATAAATAAATTATATTATTGGGATTGCTGCAGATATTAGTAATCTGTGTGGAATGTATAATGCTAAATGATTTTCAGAATCACAGTAATTATACCATATTTTGCATTCCACTGCCACTACTCCACGTGGGCTTTGATTAGTTCCTTCCATTATACTAAGGAGTATACATATCATCTATTCAAATGACATATTATTTTATCAGTTTGGCAATGGATATTTTTATGCTGGCTAATATCTTGTTGGCTTTAGCAGCAGCAGCTGTACACAATCTTGCTGAGCAGTATGACCAAAACCTTTCCTCTATTATTTTGCTGAGACTGATACCATTTATAATGTACTAGTAACAAGAAATATGAAGGTAACCTACTTAATAGATGGTACTGTATCCACCTCAAAAAATAATGCTCATGACCCATTTGTTAACCCAGTTATTGATATTGTTCAAATCTTACTGCAGGATTTTGACCTTTCTTCATCAACTTGTTTCCCTAGTTTTGTATCATCTGCATACTTATCAACCCAACTGTTTAGACCCTCATCTATAGCCCTTATGTACAGTTGGAAAGACAGTGGCCCCAGAACCAATCCCAGAGGCATACCAGTGATCACTCTATACTCATCAAATTAGAAACAATTCAGATAGACTTGTGTTCTACCAGTTCACCACTACTTTGTCCAGTTAATGTTTTATCCACTAGACATAGTGCTTTTGTCTTTGTGATTATTCCAACATGTGGCACCCGTTCTAAAGCAATACTAATGTCCAAGAAAATAATGTCAATTGGTTTAACTCCATCTAGCTCTCTGGATACATCATCATAAAAGCTAAGTGAGATCATGATGCAGAACATGCCCTTTACAAAACCATTTACATTTTTATCAATAATAATTTATCTGCATAGTAGGTCCTAGAGTAGATGGCTCCCTGTTAAGGCCATTATAATGTTATATACACCTGAAGTTAGTCTGGTCAGCCTGTTATTTAACCTTTTACAAGTATTTACTTTCTTAAGGATGGGGACAAGGTTTATGTGCTTCCGGTCCAATGGAGATATTTTTTCCTTGACAGGTGGTTTGAATATTAGTTCTAGTGAGCTTATTTGCTTATTCTTTTAAGGGTTTTAGAAAGTTCAGGTTATCTCTAGCTGTCTAGCTAGGGAAGTGGAGGGGGCAGTACCATAGGCCACATCAGCATAAGTGAAGACTGGAAGCACCATTTTGATGACAAGATCACGTTGGACCAGCAGGGATAGGCTGTCTTTATTTTGGTACAAGGTACCCAGATTAGGACAGAGTTTAGAATGCATACATCTATGTGGGCTGAGTAATCAAGCTTACTGCCAAGCCACACACCAAGGTACTTAAAGGAGTCCATAACCTCTAGAGTGGTGCCATTCAATGTGGAGAAGACTGGGAGTCTGGAGAGCCTGGCCAAATTTGGCTGGTACCAAAGGTCATAGACACCATTTTTGTTTTTTGATATTGACCTAGAGATGGTTGGAGTGGAACCAGCACAGGATATTGTGGAAATCTTGCTGAAGCATTTTTTCTACTGAAGCTTTGGAGGGTTCAGTGGTGAAAATGACTGTGTCATCAACATAAACTGTGTACATGTGTGTTGACACAGGTAGAGGGGAGGTCATTCAGAAAAACTGAGAACAGGATGTGGCCAAGGACTGAGCCCTGCAGGACCCCAGCTTGAACAGGAGGAGGAGGTGAACGCATGTCATCAACCTGAACAGACTGTAGTCGGCCCGTTAAGTAGGAAAGGAACCAATCAACCGGAGGCACTAAGAAGCCAGCTGAGCTCAACTTATTCAGGAGGAAGATGAGCAGATAGGTAAATAAATAAAAGATGCAGATGAGAAACAGACTCTGCAGTGTTATCACAGAGCAGAAGCTGGGGAAGAGTAAAAAAACATGGCCCATGATAATTGTCATTACTGGAGAGACAGGAGTGAAACCTGTAAAACAGAGTGCTGCAGAGCCCAGCATAGGATACTGTACAGGGACTTCATCATCATTATTACAATGTCTAGTGCTGCTACCATCCCCTGGATGATTCCAGTGTATGTAATTTTTCTTTCTACCTTATAATGTATTACGTTTAATATCAAGCAATGCAAATATATCCATAGCAAATTGCACACAGTGGAAATTCAGTATATTGATGGCTTGGCTGGGTTCACGAACACCGTCCAGCATGGTTTTTAGAAAGGTAGGATGATGGGGGCAGTGTTTGTGGACCTAATCAAGGGTTTTGAGTTGACTGATCATAATCTAACATGCATTAAATTGCAAGACCTTGGTTTTTCTGAAGCTGTTGTTTTTGGTTTGGTAACAACTTAAGTAACAGATATCAATTTGTTCAAGTAGGCTTAGTAGCCTCTGATATGTTGCCAATTTGTTGTGGGGTGCCTCAAGGGTCCATTTTGGAACCCTTGTTATTTTCAGTCCTTATTAATCAATTACCTAAGGTCTGCAAGGTTAGGATAGGGATGCTTTATAAATTAAAATCTTATTTTTCACAGTAGACCAGATTATCGATTGCCACTGGGTCTCTTCTTCCCCACTTTGACTATACATGTAGTATTTATTATAATGTTGGGGTTAAAGAAATGCAAGCTTTATCTGTTGTATATAATAATATCTGCAGATTTGTCTTAGGAGCACCTAATAGAACACATCAGTGTAGTCTCTGTTCGTGGCTGGGGTGTTTCTCTCCTAGCTGTTGAATACAGTACTCTTTCGGTTGCTTGATGTTTAAGAGTTTACATTTTGGCTCTATTTTTTCTCATTCCAGCCTTGTCACTAGAAGAGAATTGCTCCCCTGTTTGAGGTCAGCTGATGGTCCTTTATACATGGCCCCGAAGTATAGACTTAAGTCAAGTTCTACAGCTTTTTCAATTGCAGCTCCTAAAAATTGGAATGTACTTCTGTGACACGCTTGTCTATGGTATATTGAAAGGCAAAACTCTGGGTTTCAGGTTCATATAACAAACTGCCCTTTTATTATTCTCAAACATAAAGTGTTAGTCCAGAATATCATAAGTATTCAATTCAACTTTCCTCATTCTGGTCAGGCAACATAAAATGTAACAGAAAACAGTAACAGAAAACAATTCTTCAACTTGACTTGAAACAGGAGTTTCTCACCCCTTCATATGGGCTAGCAGCTTGTGTATAATACAATTCTGAATGAGGCAACAACAGTTTACCTGAGAAGACCTGTCTTCAGGCACTTCTCAATAGCTGATTCTACTCACTGTTGTTGGCTCCACTGGATACACTAGTCCTTGATTTCCGAGTTCTGTGTTTCAGACACCATCTAGTTCCCAAAGCAGGCTTCAGTTATCTTCCTCAACAGCTCCCTGCACAGCTTAAACCTTTCTCTCTTGTTTCAGCACTGTTTCTTCCCTCTCAGGCAGTAGCTTCCAACTTTCTCCCACTCTGCTGAATTCTCCTACCTTATTTCTAATTGCCCCCTAATTGGCTATGCCAGAGGATGCCTTTCCTCCCTTGGCCTGTTGCAGTCTCTGCACTTTCTTAGTTTATACTCAGAGGTTAACTCTTTGTTCCCTGGTGTGTTGTTTAACCTGTCACACATCACCCCCCACTTTGTGCGAAGGCACAGTTGGTCGGCCCCTGACCACTCCCCTCCTGGGACAGGAAGTCTGCATTTCCATTCTGGGTCCCGGCTCGGTGGTGCACTGAGAAGGAAAATGGCTGAAGGGCCAAGTACCACCTGGTGATGTATGGGTTGTCATCCTTCATGACCTCGAGCTAACGTGGAGGGGCATGATCAGTAACTAGGGTGAACTGACGACCATGCAAGTAGCAGCAGAGGGCATCTACAGCCCATTTGACTGCTTGACACTCCTTTTCTATCATGGTGTAGTTTTTCTCCCGGGGAAAGAGTTTTCACTTGAGGTAGAGAATAGGATGTTCCAAACTCCTGGGAGAGCATGGCTCCTACCCCAACTTCAGATGCGTTGGTTTGTAGGATAAAGGTCCTGTCAAAGTCAGGACCACATAACACTGGCTCCTTGCACAGTGCCACTTTCAATTGGGTGACTGCTAGGCCACACTCCTCTGACCAGTGGAACTTGGTGGGGGCAGATTTCTGGGTGAGGTCTGTAAGGGTGGTGGCAAGGGTAGAAAAGTGCGGTATGAACCGTCAGTAATACCCTGCCAACCCTAAGAAGGCCCTCACCTGGGTTTCTGTGGTGGGTACTGAGTACTCTGCTACTGCTCGGACCTTACTGACTAAGGGTCTCACCTTTCCATTGCCTATACAGTAGCCGAGGTACTTTGTCTCTGCAGTGGCCAAAGCACACTTGGCTGGATTGGCAGTCAGCCCTGTTTCTTGGAGGGACTATAGTACAGCTGCCACCTTGGAAATACAAGATTCCTAGTCAGTGCTGTGGATCACTACATCATCCAAGTAAGCAGCTGTGTACTGGGCATGGGGCCTCAGCAAGTGGTTCATAAGTCTCTGAAAGGTTGCAGGAGCCCCATGTAAGCAGAAAGGCATGGTACAGAACTGGTATAGCCTAAAAGGGGTAGCAAATGCCGCTTTTTCCTGAGACTCATTGGTCAAAGGGATTTGCCAGTACTCTCTTGTTAGGTCTGACATCCTGATGTATTTGGCTTCCCCAAAGTCTATCTAACAATTCATCTACCCAAGGTATGGGGTAGGCATCAAATTTCGAGATAGCATTGACTTTGCGAAAATCAATACAGAAGCGAGTAGCCCCACCTTTTTTTGGAACTAACACTATGGGGCTACTCCAGTCACTGCTGGATTCCTCAATTACTCCCCACTCTAGCATGTCCTGTAACTCCTTTTTGACCGTGCCTCGGACAGCTTCTGGCAAGCGATATGGTCACTGCCGTACTTTCTCTTCTGGCTCTGTTTCTATGTGGTGGGCTATCTTATGGGTCATCCCTGGGAGAAAGGAAAAAACATAGAAAAACTGGATAACCAACTCCCTTAGTTGCTTTTTCTGTTGGTGAGACAGCTGTTCTCCCATTGGGACTTGTATCCCCATATTGTCATCTGGTACTTGGGTTCCCAGATCCACCATGTCTGGTTCAGGGGAAATCAATAAGTTATCCCTCTGGTTCCAGAATTTCAGCAAATTGACATGGTAGATCTGGGTCTCTTTCCACCTCTCTGGCTGACAAACTTCATAGTTCACTGGGCCCACCCTCTGGGTAACCTCATACGGCCCCTTCCATTTGGCTAGAAGCTTATTCTGACTACCTGGCAACAACACTAGTACCTGAAACCTGGTTTATATTCCTTTAAGCGGGCTCCCTTATTATAGCAGTACTCTTGTCTTTGTTGAGCCTTCATCAGATTCTCTTGGGCAAAGTTCCCCACCCGATTCAATTTTTGCCTTAATTGCAGGACATATTGCACTACATTTTCAGTCTTGGGATCAGTTTTCTCCCACATTTCTTTCACCACATCAAGAATACCTAGGGGCCAATGCCCATAGAGGAGTTCAAAAGGAGCGAACCCTGTAGACTCCTGAGGGACCTCCCACATGGCAAACAGTAGTAAGGGAAATAACTTGTCCTAGTCCCTGACCTCCGTGGTTGTAAACTTTTGAAGCATGGTTTTGAGGGTTTGGTTGAATCACTCCACAAGACCATTCATCTGGGGATGGTAAATTGAGGTCCTCATGGAGCTGATTCCCAACAAGGTACAAACCTCCTGGGTTGGGTCAGGCAGGACATAAAGTTAGTTCCCTGGTCTGTCAACATTTTTTCAGTATTCCCATGTGGCTAAAAAACTTTAACAATTCTCTGGCTACAATTTTGGCTGAAATGCTTCATAATGGGATAGCCTCAGGGTACCGGGTAGCATAGTCCACAATTACCAGAGTGTATTGGTGCCCCCCCGCACTCTTTTCTAGGGGTCCCACTATGTCAAGCCTAATCCGGTCAAAAGGTGCCTCCATAACAGGTAAAGGTACTAAAGGGGCCCTGGGATTATTCTTTGGAGCTATTAACTGGTACTCGGGATAGGATGCACAATATTCCTTGACCTCTTGATATATGCCCAGCCAAAAGAACTGGGGTGACAGTTGGGTTAGGGTATTCTCTGCCCCACAGTTCCCAGTCACTGGAATGGAGTGTGCAAGGCACTGTACTTCCCCCTGAAAGACTCGCGGGATTAGCAACTGATGCCGGGTATCCCCTGTTTGGGCCTCTTTACTAATTTGATACAGGATACCACCTTGTAACTCAAAATAAGGATAACGGGCAGCTCGATTCTCATCTACCACCTTCCCTTTTGTAACAGCCAACTGGGTGTATACCCGGCTGAGTATCCCATCAGCCCTTTGTTCTTTGACAATGTCTGGGCAGCATTTTAATACATCTTACTCTAATAGGGATGGCTCTGCTATACCTTGGTTAGATGAGTCAACATTATGGTCATGCTGGGGATCTGGACCCACTTCTGCCTTTGTTTCACTACCCTGCTGTGCATTTGCCCCTTCAGGACCCCTTTTCTTTGCTGCTCTATGTTCCTGCCTAGATTTGCGGGTTCTAGTCTGGGCATTAACAATCCCTGGGTCCTGGAAAGGAAAAATGTCACCAAGCTGTGGGTTGCTAACCCCCCTCCCTTCATGACTCTGAGATCGGGTAGTTACTAAAGATAAGTTTCCTTTCCATAAGTCATCATACCATTTCCAATTCCTCCCCAGTAACACTGAATAGGGTAACCCCCGGGCAACCCCCACCTTTATAGACTCTCTTCAGCCCCCCAGAGTAAGGGTAACCATCGCACCTGGATACGTTTTTACATCCCCATGCACACACCAGATAGAGACTGGGTTCTGGTCCTGCCAGTGGTGGGGGTTCACCAGGGCTGCCCTGACTATGGTCTGGTGGCTTCCTGAGTCCACCAGTGCCTCCGACTCTATCCCTTCTACTTCAATAGGGACCACAAAATCTCAGGATTCAGGTACCCCAACCCCACTGTACAGTGAATACCTATCTGTAGATGTGTAGTCTATAAAGGTACAGTTCATGTAGGGGAAGTTCTTCGCAAAGTGACCCCTCTGTCTACATGAGACACATGCCCCTGTGTCTCGGTTCCAGGGTGAGCCTCCAGGCTTTGGCAGTGGGCTCTCCTGAAACATCTCCCTGGGCTGCTGCAGTGTCTTTTTCCCCAGAGTCTGACCCTTATTGGGCCCATACACCCCGTCCCTACAAGCCCAAGGTCCCTTCATAGGCCCAGCTAGTATTCCTTCATTCTGGCTCCTGGGTTGATGCCCCATCTTCTCCCATGAACTTGTTGGCTGGACTATGGGGCCAAAAGGAGAGTTCAGCATCCAACACTTGTTCTGCGATTTGCATGCCCTCCACTAGGGTAGAGATCTTCTGTTTGTGGATCCAGGTCTGTATTCCCGGGGCGGAATATTTAGAAATTGTTCCAGGATGATTAATTCAGCCACCTCGGGGTCACTGCATCCTTTGGGTTTTAGTCAATGCCAACACAGGCCCTACAGTTGTTGTCCCACTGCCCTAGGTCGTGCATCTGCTGCAAATTTGAAGCTCTGGAATCTCCATTGGTAACTTTCTGTATCAATGCGTAGGCAGTCTAGGAGTGCTGCTTTCACCTCTGTGTACTCCATGGCTGTGGTACTGTCCATAGCTTGGTAGACTGCTTGGGCTTCCCCGGTCAGACTGAGGGCAAGGCAGACAGCCCACTGGGGTCTGAGCCATCCCACAGCTTCTGCCACTCACTCAAATGTTACTATGAAGGCCTCAGGATCATCTTCAGATGTCATTTTAGTCAGTACGGCGTTCATCCTAGGAACCTCTGGTCCCATGATAGTCGGACCAGCCTCCCCAGGGGGATATTGTTGTGGCTGTGGCACCAGGGACTGCAGGAGCTGCTGTTGTTGTTGTCTGAGCTGTATGAGAAACTACTATTTTGCCTCCTGTTGGGGTTGTTGTACCCATTGTTGTGCCTCCTGTTGGGTTTGCTGTGCTTGTTGGGCCCATTGCTACACCTCCTGCTGCTGCTGAGTCAGCTGGGTGAGAACCTGTTATTGCTGAACATGTTGTGCCAGTTGCTGTTCAGCAAAGTACTCCAGTAGTGTTTCCAAGTCCATCTTTCCTGAATATAACTAGTCCTGCTCACTCCAGCAGGAGTTCGAATCCCACTTCTGACACCAAGTGTGACATGTTCGTCTATAGTATACTGAAAGGCAAAATGCTGGGTTTCAGGTTCATATAACACACTGCCCTTTTATTGGTCTCAAACATAAAGTGATAGTCCAGAAAATCATAAGTATTCAATTCAACTTTTCCCAGTCTGGTCAGGCAACATAAAATGTAACAGAAATCAGTAATAGAAAACAGTTCTTCAGCATGACTTGAAACAGGAGTTTCTCACCACTTTATATGGGCTAGCAGTTTGTGTATAATACAGTTCTGAATGAGGCAACAACAGTTTCCCTGAGTAGGCTTGTCTTCAGGCACTTCTCAATAGCTGATTCTACTCACTGTTGTTGGCTCCACTGGATACACTAGTCCTTGATTCCGAGTTCTGTGTTTCAGACACCATCTAGTTCCCAAAGCAGGTGTCAGCTCTCTTCATCAACAGCTCCCTGCACAGTTTAAACCTGTCTCTCTTGTTTCAGCACTGTTTCCTCCCTCTCAGGCAGTAGCTTCCAACTCTCCCCCATCTGCTGAATTCTCCTGCCTTATTTCTAACTGCCCCCTAATTGGCCACACCTGAGGATGCCTTCCCTCCTTTGGGCTGTTGCAGTCTCTACGCTTTCTTAGTTTATACTCAGGGGTTAACTCTTTGCTCCCTGGTGTGTTATTTACCCTGTCACAACTTCCGATAAATGTTAGGCTTGCTCTTTCTGCTTTGACCTTTAAATCTAGGCTAACAAATTATGTTTGTAATTGTAATTTGTGAATTGTCTTTGTTGTTTTTTTACTATTTTTGTATACTTGTCTGTTTTGTGTCAGGGTTGGGCCTGAAAAAGGACCATTGGTCCAGTGTCGTTATCCAGTTAACAAAGAATAAATGAAATGAAATTATAAACATCACCATTCTTACAAAAATGTAGTTAAAAATTCTCTGTTCAAGTTACTTCACTGGGGGGTGGACACCATTAATGTGTTAAATTCTAAAATACCACATATAGCTAATTTTACCATTAGCTGGAACCACTAAACATTTAAACAGCAAAGAACACCCATATAACTAGTGTATTTAGTCCCTCACACACACACACACACACACACAGAGAACATTAACAATGAATATTTTGAAAGCAATAATCAGAGCTCTTGAAGAGGTTCTGCAGCATTGATGCATTCACTATAATGTTTTAAGCACTTTGTTTAAAATTCTCCAAAGAATGTGTTTTAACCTTATTCTAGTACATCAACTTGTGTAAGTAACTAACTTACTAACACAAATATACTCTAACAGATCTACCTGTACAATGCACAGAACCTCCAGGACTGGGCACTAAACAAATACAGTTTTATTGACTTTACTTACTTAGTGTACCTTTATAAATAAGATACTAAGGAGTTCAATTGCAAGAAACTACCATATCAATTGTCCAAGTGCCCAGCACACTAGTGTTGCTTGGACAGTATCATACAATGTTGGATACCACTGGATGCCATCATTTTGGTTTGATTTCAGATAGCCCTGAATGGCATAGACATCCTACCAAGGATCTGACCTCCTTGGATCTACAGTAAGTATACAAGATATCTATAGATCTGCCAAGGCTTCCAAACACTGGATACAACTATCTGAGGTAGGATCAGACTGTGAATACCTGGATCTAACCTCAGAGCTACAATTATCTGACTATGGATCTGAAATATGAATTTGGTTGGAACGCAGTTGGAGATGGATACCAGTATGATCTGAAAAATGGTAGTCAGATCTCCTAAAACACTATCCGAGCACCACTACATCACACCTGGCTAGTTGTAATTAAAAATAGGGTTAACTGGGTCAAGACACAACCTCTATCTATGCTTTCAGGATGTAGAACATCCTGTTCAACTCACATTCAAAAGCATACAGTATTAGGGCATCAGGGGTATAGAGGGGAAGGGAGACTGCTGTCGTTTGACATGAAATCAGTGCCATTTTAATTCAAGCATTTTTAAACATTATCTAATAATTGGTGAGCCCTTATATCAGACTCAATTCAGTTACTGTCAAATACTGTAATAACTAGGTGTGACATCACATCTAGTTATTACTGCATTTTAATCTGAAGTTTATGCACTAATGCAGAGTCTTTTAAAAACAGCTGTGATCTGACAGTAGGATCTGCAGTGCACACTGTCAGACATGAGGCATCGAGTGGGAAACTTCACCTCGAGTCTCACTTGGTGCTGCTATCAATGTAAAGGCAGTTTGTGAAGAGATGTCTATGGTAGAAAAAACATATTCTGAAAACACACTAAACTATCATGATGTTTTTACTTTCTTAGTGCTAGTTCAGCAGTCTGAACCTCAGCGCTAATGCTACTTGTCAGCATACATTTGTTTATAGCTATCTAGAGAGCAGCTCAAACATTTCCAAGAACAAGAACCACAGTAAGAAACATGCCAATATTATTTCAATGTTACTGAATGCTATTGAGAAAAAAAAAATACTTTGGGGAGTTCCGTATTTAAACCCAGTTTTTTTTTTGGGGTTTCAATAAAAAAAAAAAAGATTTAATCAAGAAGTATCATAACATTATTTAAACCTAAAATGGTGCCAGTTATTACAAAACAATATCACACAGGACATTTGTGTGTTTAGGAGTTTTTTATACACATACTCAGTGTGTGATGCTTCACTCTTCTGGTTTATGGATAATTACTCACCTTGAGTGTGTAAAACAACTGCTAAGACACACATGACTGGGCATTTTTCTGTATTTTAATATTTTAGCATTAATCCATTGAATTCAAAACATGAAAAAGGTGCCTGAGTCCCCACACCAAATGTTTTGTTCATGTCGGTGACACTTTGGCTCCCTTTTAACTGCCCCTGACCCATCTACAGTAATTGTAAGCACAGTATCTTAACTGTCCTCATCAGCCCTGCAAGACTTATCTTCATCTCTACAAGTTGAAAATTACTTTTGACTCTTTTGGTGGGGTTTTCTGGTGTAATGGACATTTTCATGTACAGAGGTTGTGAAGCCCTTGCATCACTCATACTCTGTTTTTGCAGACTACTTATCCAATGGCATCAACTTTCAAACTCTATAAAAATAACCAAGTATACACTGAATTAGTGAACTTTTGTACTATTGGAGTAGATGGAAGTAGGTCTGGTGGATGGGTGGGATTATTAAGATTGTCCTTGGATATTTTTAGCTTTTTATAGCTATTTGATAAGATTTTTCTTGGATGTTTTTACTTTTGTATAGCTATTTGATAAGATTTTTGTTGGATATTTTTAGCTATTTATAGCTATTTGATAAGATTTTTCTTGGATATTTTTAGCTTTGTATAGCTATTTGATAAGTTTTTCCTTGGATATTTTTAGCTTTGTTAGCTATTTGATTGTAGAGCATGCAGATGGACTGTCCTTTCTTATTGGAGATTGATGTCTTCAATAGAGATTCTGTAAACATCTTCTTCTGTATGTTATTCCTCTTATAGCTCCAACTTCATTTTTTTTCATAGGTACTGTTCACATTTTCACTCTCCTTACTACTCACACATTCATTAGGGAAGTCTCACTCATTGCCAAGCTTAACTCATCTTGTGTTGGTAATTCTGAATTAGTCAAAATGGTTTGTCTTCTACTGTTAATGCACATATATTGGTACTGTATTATGGGATGCATACACAATAACTGAGTTAGTACATTTGTCACTGCACTACTGTTTTGTGAAAGTCATATGGCACATTAACATTCCAAGTAGGACTTTCATGACCTTCTTCTGTAGCTCTATGCTAATTAATTATTTTAACTCATCTCTTTCCCCATTTTGCTCAGCAAACACATTTCAAGACTTATAAATTTGCATGTTTTGACTTAAATTAAATATAAAAATACATATGAAATATCTAAACTGGAAGTGAGATCTCTTTTATTGACATCTGCATTAGAAAAGAGTTTAAAATAGATGAGTTGTGACACAAAATCAGTACTTTTGATCGGCAAACCCTGTATAAAGAGCAGAAATAAAAAAAAGGAACAGACTGACTTTCAAAATGAACTAATCCACTAAATGTAACACATGCTATAAAGATCTAGCAAGATCAGTACCATTCATCATATGAAGAGACACTGACAACTGCAAAGGGAAGAGAAACACAAAGTGAGAACATGAGAAATATAGATTACTGCAGTGAAATGCTGCAACAAGTGTGAAGTCTCAGTGGAAAATATCTGTCCAAAACAATTCAGCATCTACAATGGGCCTAAAGATCTTGTGATCAGGATGAATATTATCTTGAGAGATGGGGGAAGTACACCGTGGACTGGTTTGAAATACCACAGATTAAAGTGGAAGGGGGGAGAGTGAAAGGAAGAAAGATAGGTACAATATATGTCAGTGAGGCAGAACAAGAGCAGCTGGAGATATGGGAAGAAATGCAATAAATGAGAAGCCATTTGAAGAACAGAAAAGGTTATGATTCTGCTGAATTTAAAGAGCTAGTAACAAAAAAGGTAGCTAACAAAAAGCGTAATTAATTTTTAAAGTCTGTTAAGCATTTTCTTTGGCCAATCAGATTTTTATCCTGATAGTACAGTGTGAGATGTGTTGAACAGTACTCTGTCTGGAAGCTGAAATAAATACATTTTTTAGGTCTCATCACCATTGTGACCTCATCCATTGTGAAATAATAAACAACCAATCTCCCAAAGGTGTGAAACTGTTCTTTGTCAGTTGTAATGTCTCAGTCAGTGGTGTCACAATTCTGATGAGGTATAAACAGAAACAGAACTAGACACTGCAAATTTGTTTCTAAGTAGAGTACATTTCTAAATGTTACATCTAGTACTATCAGGTAAGAAACCATACTAGCAAATAAAGAACAGAAAAATGTTTCAGAAATCTATAGCTGGCTACCATTAAAATTAAAAGAAGTTTCAGATTCACTAGCTTATTAAGATTATCAGCTAAGGGAATTCACTCCTACAGTCTTAGGCATGATCCACAAAGGCACCCCAGATGCAGGTAACTCACATGTACTGCAAATACATCTGCTGTATATCACAACATGCTGCAGTATACTGCAGGAAACAATGTAATTCAATGGTAATTAATCCCTTTTGTCATGCAGCATTTTTTGACATGTCATTTACTGCAAGTTACAGTGTTGCATCATGGCTGACGCTGCTGTACTTGGGAGTGCTTAACTCTACACCCTATACTGCTGGCATACATGCCAGCATTGACATACTCAGCCTACTAGGCACCACACATGGAGTGCAGTGCAGATGGGCCATGGGCAGGTTAGGAGGAGGTGCTTTGCTGTACACTGAGTATTTAATCAATTACCAGAGGCAGCTCCATAGTGGATCCTGAGTCTCACAGGGAGCAGGGTTTGGAGGGATATAGCAGTCATGCAAGGACTGCCATATTCCTGCAAGGAAAACCATCATTTTCTAATTCCTGCCAGACTGTGCCAGTATGACCTCAACCCTTCATAAGGGTACAAAGGCTGGAGGCAGGTGTAGAGGATACCGATTCAGCCCCAGGGACCATCCTGCAGCTGGGCAGTGGGGGCTGTGTAAGTGATTTGTCTACTCATTGGGCTGTGTAGTCTCTTCCCCCTGTGCTGATCCTCCATTTTACAGTGGTCATCTTCAAAACTGGGTTTATGAATGCCCTTACCCATGTGCCTGCCTCCAACTTGGCCTTGTGCATAGGAGGACTGGGGCATGGGATCATATGCAGAAGGAAAAAAAGGAGCTATAGATTCATGGAGGTTACCACACATGGAGAGTGGTACCCCTGAACTCCACAAGCCAGTGCAATCTCCCTTTCATGGATGAATATCAATTTATGGATCAAGCCCTTGGAGATCAGGAACAGATGTTTATTGTATGTTAAAAATACTGGAGAAGATTAAATTGCATAACTCCAAGCATCCTGAACACTTATTTATTTTATTGTTGATTGGCTAAGTCCACAAGACAGAGAAATGCCTATTTCCAGGAACATCTTGGGAAGTTTGCAAAGAACTAAAGAAAATAACAGGCATACATAGTACAAAAATAACATAAATTACAACAGGGCAAACAGGAGTAGTCCACTTACAGTCAGAAGGCACAAGCAGACAAATGTGTGGGAAATATCACAACAAAAATAAGAAATAGTGCTGGACAAGTAGAGGCAAGTTGGAAAAGGTGGTATAGTCACATACAAGTACAAAACTGAGGAAGTCAACAGGTGACCCCTTAGTTCCCTGTTGAAATGGTACTCAGTAGGGACAGAGTGCAAGGTCTGAGGGGGAAAAACTGGAAAAAGACTGGCTGCCCAAAAGGGTAGAGGCTTTGGTACAAAGAGTACGGGTTCATCGTAGGATCTTGGACTACCTCTGGTTGGAGTTCTTAAAAAAACTGGCAGTCAGTGGTGGAGTAATCATCAGAATGGATTTTTACAGTTACAATGGGTGAAGCCTGCAGACATTTTGCATGTACAAAAGGAGTGATGTCAGGTTTTCTGTCTGTGGAACTGACTGAAGGTGTACATAGTCTCCTCTGCCTTACCTGCCCCCAAGAAAAGTTTTCCACCGTCAAATAAATACACTTTCATGTTAGTCAATTGCTGCAGGGCACTGTTTTCTTTCTTAAAATTGGAGGTATAAGAGCTAGAACCTGAGTAGTGCGAGGCAGCATTCTTTTTTTTGGGGGGGGGAGTAAGATCCATCCCCACTTCCACCTGAGAAGCTCCTAAAGATCTGCCCCATCTTTTTTTTTGGCTCATGTGGGAGGGGCATGAGGTGAAGCTGTCATGTTGAAACAACTATTAGACCTGCATGGGGAAGTAATTAAGGAGTGTCTGAAACTGCATCTAGGCATACCTCCCCCCCACACACACATATAGACATTATGATTTGTTTTTATCTCTAAGCATGTTGATATTTGGCTCTAACATTATGAGCAAATTGGGCATAAAAATAAAATAGAAAAAAAAGGATCAAGCAGATGCCTTTTCCTTTGTCAGGTACATGCAGACATACGGTCACAAATCCTGTATGACAAGTTCATTATATGGATGTTTTCCATGTAAAACAAAAATTGTGTTAATGTCATGTCAGTAGCATCATTTGTGGCCAGTAAAGTATTATTTACATAGTTACTGTAAATCACAGGTTTTAATTCAGAAATCCACTTTTGATACATTTTTTTTATAGCAGTTCTGTAAGATTTATGTCTCTCTGATGTAAGAGTGCATAGCACAGACATGAAAGGGTTTCTGTAATTGACTGTTGTTTGCATGAGAAGAGGGTGTGACAGTGGCATGCAAGAGTGAAGTCTAAATTGTTTCTTGGCCATTCTGGGATCTGACATTTAACAGTAATGTGTGAAGGGGCATGAGGTGGATCTATCGTGTTGGAACAACTGACTATCAGAGCTGCCTGGTGAATTAATTAAGGAGTGCCTGAAACTACATCTAGGCATACCCCCACATACACATAGATATGATGATTTTTTTTTTGCTATTTCTGACAGAGGAGAACTTTGGTTTCAGAGCAAGAAATAGCAGTCTAGAACTACAGATTTTTTACTGATAAATCACTTCTATCTCAGCAGGAGTCAGTACCTGTTTGGATTAAGCAAACAGATATTTTATTACAAGAAGGGGCTCTCATTTAAGGAAAAAAAAATAAAGTCACTTTGTGTTTCTCGGAGGAAGGAGTCTGTATCAGCTTAATTTGCTGAGTCAGAGCGAGGGTGAATCTAATTTGGGGTGTGGATTAGCAGTTTAGTAGTACCAAAGCAGGTGTCTCCAGTTACAGCTTCCTGCTATTTCTGACAGAGGAGCACTTTGGTTTCAGAGCAAGAAATAGCAGTCTAGAAATACAGATTTTTTTTTACTAATTTCCCTCCTTCCACCCCTCCACCCACCCACCTGAAGCCAGTTCTAGTTTTATAGCCACTGGATTTGACTGACAACAGGAACTTCCTGTTTGGCAGTAGGAAGGGAAGAATCACTGAGACACATTAGTTTCATCAACCTTGAAGGAACCTAACAAAAATATAACTCTTCCCCCCACCTTGGCTGCTGGAGGTCTGAATCCAAGCATGGAAGATGGAAACTACTGAAGACTACAGGAAGTTCCCGTCACAGAACAGGAAGGGCAAGATTTGTAAGGGCACATAGGCAGTAGTAAAGTAAGTGTAAAAATACATAGCGGGAGGAGACAGTAAGCATACAAAGCAACAGGAGAGGGATCAATAAATAAATCAAGATGGGAGTGATGCATTGCAATAACTGTGGGGCAGCAGTGTTCCGGGAGACATTCTGGAGGCTGTAATGCTGCCCTGTTTGCAGGCACCTCTCTGGTCTGAGGGAAAGGGGTAGCCCATCTCCAGGCTGACCTGGCTAGTATTCATGAAACCTCTTCCCCCACCCAGGGAACACGAGGGTCACCATCGTTACCTCAAAGGTTGCCAAGAGAGAGGAGCGGTTGGACCAAGGTGGGCTCACGGAGGGAGAGGGTGGTGGAACAGAGGTGCATCCCTCCAGTTGTACCTCTCCACAATTCATATGCTGTTCTGGCAAAGAGTGGTTCCTCTATGGAGGCACCTGCAGTGGAGACTGAGGAGGATGCTGAGAACCTCCACAAAGGAGACCCTCAAGAGGGTGGCATGAAACCCCACAGGGGAAGGAAACAACTTCTGGTAGTGGACTCAATTATTAGGATGGTAGAAGTGGGGGAGGAAGGGGAGAGGGAGGTAAGGTGCCTGCCTGGTACCATGGCTCAGAGGAACAGGAAGCGAATCCTCAGGTTCACAGGAGCAGCTACACAAGGAAGGGAGCTGGATGTCATTGTCCACCTAGGGACAAATGACCTGGCTGTGAATGGGATCAGAGCAGTGCAACAGGAGATTGTGGAGTTGGGGAGGGGGTCTTAGACAAGTAACATGTAAGGTAACCTTCTCGGAGGTGCTGCCTGTGTATGGCAAGGATGATGCTAGGGTATTCTGCACCATGGGATTCAATAAATGGTTGAAAAACTGTTGTGAAGCTCAGGGTTTTGGCTTCATTGGGGACTGGGGAGCCACCTGAAGGGATGCAGGCTTATACAGCCATGATGGTCTGCATCTATCCGGGGGAAAGCAGGATCCTACATGACAGGTTTAAATGCTTCATTGGCAAGCATTTAAACTAGCCAAGGGGGGAGGCACTGAAAGGGAGCAGGGAAATCCCAGGCTCCCCCAACAAAACACAGTAGTTAGAGAGGTAAATACCAAGGTAAAGAAGTCAGTAGGGAGCAGGACAGTAATAAATGCAGAAAAAGGCAGTATGGACAGGGATGGGGCTAAAAGGGGCAAGGCCATATAAAATAAATGGAAGGTGATGAGTACCAATGCCCACAGTCTATGTAACAAGCTCCCTGGATTAGTGGCCTTGATGGACTAGGGATGCCTGGATATTGTGGCAGTCACTGAAACATGGTACACAAAGAACCATGACTGGGATGTCAACATACCAGGGTACACAGTCTACAGAAGGGACAGGGTGAGTAAACGAGGAGGAGGAGTAGCTCTCTATATAAGGGAAGGGATTAAAGCAACAGAACTAAAGAGTAAACAGGAAGTTGATGAGTCACTATGGGTCAGCTGGAGACAGGTAATGGCACCACAATCCACATGGGGGTTGGGTACAGACCCCCATCTCAGGGGGAGGAAATGGACAGAGAATTATTGAAGGCATCCTTAAAATGTCAGAAAAAGGGGAGATATTGTTGATAGGGGACCTGAATATGCCAGATGTTAAATGGAGTGCCTTTGCTGTAGGCACATCCAAGAGCAGGGTCATTCTTGATGCCGTACAGGGGGCATGCCTCAGACAGATAGTATTGGAACCCACTCAGGAGGGAACAATCTTAGACCTGGTACTCTCAAATGGGGAAGGAGAAAGGATCTCAGATTTAGAAGTGGGTAGCCATCTGGGAACAAGTGACCACCAAACAGTGTGGTTCACAATAAACACAGCCATAGAGTTAAGCCATACAAAAACAAGAGTACTGGACTTTAGGAAGGTTGACTTTGGGAAAATGAGAGAGTGCCTCAGAAAAGCACTGGCAAATGGGCAAGAAGGAGGGGTGGAGGAACAAAGGGGAATAATCAAAACAGCCATCAAAGAGGCAACAAGCCTTTGTGTTAAGCAAATCAACAAAAAAGATTGAAGGAAAAAAAAAACACTATGGTTCTCAAAGGAGGTGGCAGGGATGGTTAAGGAGAAAAGGATAGCATTCAGGAAATATAAGGAAACACAGAAGGAGCAGGACAGAGAACATTATCAGTTAAAGCCGAAGGAGGCAGTGAAGGCAGTCAGAATAACAAAGCCACAAACTGAGGAAAAGATAACCAACCCTGTTAAGAAGGGGGATAAAACCTTTTATAGGTACATTAGGGAGTGAAGAAAGACCAAGTGAGGGATACAGAGACTTAATAAAGAAGAAGGAATGTGGGCAGAGGGTGACAATGAAAAAGCAGGGATACTAAATGAATATTTCTGCTCAGTATTCACAATGGAAGAGGAGGGGGAGGTACCTAAACCAAACAAGAGAGAAACTCTGAACGGGGGTCGATACCAGTCCATTCACAGAAGAAAGGGTTTTGAAAGAACTCTTGAAACTGAGGGTGGACAAAGTAATGGGGCCTGATGGGATTCACCCAAGAATTCTAAAAGAACTAAGGGTAGAAATAGCAACACCACTGACTACTCTTTTTAACAAATCATGGGAGGATGGGGTGGTACCTGAGGACTGGAGGAGGGCAAATGTGATTCTACTTCACAAAAGTGGGAGCAGGGCAGAGACAGAAAACTACAGACCAGTTAGTTTGACTTCGGTGGTAGGGAAAATGATGGAATCACTTCTGAAGGAAAGAATTGTTGAGTACCTATAGGCCAGTGGGGCACAGGACCCAAGGCAGCATGGTTTCACAGCAGGATGGTCATGTCAGATGAACCTAATAGATTTCTTTGACTGGCTGACCAAAGTAGTAGACCAGGGAGTGGCTGTGGATATGGTCTACCTAGATTTTAGCAAGGCATTTGACACAGTCTCACAAAAAAGATTAATATAACAGTTAGCCTGCCTTGGAGTGGGTCCCAAGGTGGTAGCCTTGATAAAAAAAACTGTCTGGACAACAGGACACAAAAGGTAATAGTAAATGCAGTTCAAAGTGAAGAAAGGAAGGTAACTAGTGGGGTACTGCAGGGTTCAGTACTGGGATTGGTCCTCTTTAATATCTTTATAAGTGACATTGGAGAGCACCTGGAAGGAAAGGTATGTCTCTTTGCAGATGACAGAAAGATCTGCAACAGGGTTGATACACAAGGTGGGGTGGAAAGAATGAAAAGGGACTTGCCAAGGTTGGAGGAATGGTCAAATATGTGGCAGCTCAGATTCAGTAGAAAGAAGTACAAGGTAATGCATCTGAGAAACAAAAACCCAGGGAAAGAGTACACAATGGGGGGTGAGTTAATAACAACAACAAAAATTGAAAGAGACCTAGGAGTAATTATATCAGATGACCTAAAGGAGGGCAAGCAATGTAAGAAGGCATTAAGGAGGGCTGGGGAGATACTGGGATGCATAGGGAAAGGCATCAACAGTAGAAACTGGAAGTTGTTATCCCTCTGTACAGACAGCTAGTGAGACCCCATCTGGAGTACTGTGTGCAATTCTGGAGACCCCATCTCCGCAAAGACATAGACAGAGTGGAGGCTGTTCAGAGGAAAGCAATCAAAATGGTGCAGGGTCTGCACAAGAAGACATATGAGGAGAGGCTAAAGCAGCTGAATATGTATACCCTTGAGGAAAGGAGGGAGAGGGGGGACACAACAGAAACTTTCAAGTATCTCAAGGGAATTGACAAAGTACAAGAGGGTAATATCTTTCAGAAGAAGAGATTTGCAAGAACAAGGGGGCACAATTTGAAGATAGAAGGGGGATGGCACAGAGGTAATGTTAGAAAGTATTTTTTCACAGAGAGGGTTGTGAATGCATGGGACAGCCTTCTTGAGGAGGTTGTGGAGTCAGGAACAGTGGGAGAATTCAAGAATGCATGGGACAGGCATAAGGCAATTCTAGTGGGGAATAGGAGGAAGTCAGCTGTTGATTAACTAGAATCTGCAGGTTATCCATCAGGTAGGGAAATGGGCAGACTAGATGGGCCAAGCGGTCTTTATCTGCAGTCAAATTCTTTGTTTCTAGAGTTTTTAACTCTAAGCATGTTGATATTTGGCTCTAACAGTATGAGCAAATTGAACATAAAAATAAAATAGAAAAAAAAGGATCAAGCAGGTGCCTTTTCCTTTGTCTGATGCATGCCAGCAGAAGGTCACAAATCCTGTATGACAAGTTCATTATGTGGATGTTTTCCATGTAAAACAGAAATTTTGTTAATGTCATGTCTGTGGCATCATTTATAGCCAGTAAACTATCATTATCATAGTTACTGTAAACAACAGGTTTTAATTCAGAAATCCAGTCTTGATAAATTCTTTTTTTAGCAGTTCTGTAAGATTTATGTCTCCCTGATGTAAAAGTGCATAGCACAGAAATCAAAGGGTTTCTGTAATTGATTGTTGTTTGCATGAGAAGTGGGCATGACAGTGGCATGCAAAGGATGAAGTCTAAATTGTTTCTTGGCCATACTGGGATCTGAAGTTTAAAAGTAATGTGTGAAGAGAATAAAGTCTTGTGTTTTGTGTATTTGAATAGCTTTAGTGCTTTGAAGTTAAAAGATATAAATATTTATACATAGTGTCATGGGCCTCCGCAAAGAAAGGAGATACTACTGAAATAAATGCTATTCCGATGATTTATTTATATATGTGTGAGATTTTAAGTGTAGTTCTGCCTAGGTCACAGACACATCGGCCTGGATATTCAAACTGCGCCATTCTGAGGCGCAAGCCTTTGCGCTGCTCAAAATAGTTGCGCAGGGGTGTGGCCGGGGTGATATTCAAAGGAGTTGCGCTGTGCGCAACTCCTGAATATCACTCCCAACCACAACACTTGCGCGTAAGCGCGAGTGGAACTTGCTCCCCGCAGTTGCCAGAGATGAGCATTAAACTTGCGGTTGGCGCAAGTACCATTGCGCCATCGCAAATTTCCGATATTCAAAGGTGACATGCAAATGGGGCCATAATTTATGCAAAAGGTAGGGGCCATTTGCATCTATTTATGGCCCCATTTCATGCCATTTGCATGCCTAGGTGCGCGCCGATCCCGAGGACTGAGCCTGGCCACCCTGCCAGGCAGCAGCCGTCGAGGACGACGCCTAATGCAACCGATTGCCGGGCATTACAGGTACATGTAACACCCCCCACCGTGCCGAAGCCGATCCTGGGCATCATGATATGAACCCCCTCCAGTGCGATCGCGGGCAGAATGTAACCCCAACCCAAATATCTCCCTGGTGGTCCAGTGGACCGTAAAGCCGATCACGGTAGAATCATCTAACCCCAAACATCTCCCTGGTGTCTGGTCCCCCCCACCCATGAAGCCCCTCACCGCTCACCCTCCCGCGGCGGGCGGCAGCATCCCACCACCTGCCGCCCGCGCCCGCCCGACTGACTGTCCGGTAGGGCTGCGCCCCATTGGTGCGAGAGCTACAGCCAATGGGCTTGCAGCCCACACCGATACATGACAGTCCAGATTTGTGAATGAACATCATTCACAAATCTGAACTGTCATGCATGCCATGGGCTGCAAGCCCGGCTGTAACACTGCACAATCAGGCGTGCACCGACAGATCGGTCTCGGCGGCGCGGGTGGCAGGCAGGTGGGATGCTGTCGCCTGCGGCTGTGGGGGAGCGAAGTGGAGGGCTTCGTGGTGGGGGACACGCCGCAAGGGAGATGTTTGGGGTCTATGATGATTCTGCCGCGATCAGGCTTTATGGTCCACTGACCACCAGAGAGATATTGGGTGATACATTCTGCCAGCGATCGGCACTGGAGTTCATACACGTTATGCCCGCGATCGGCTTCGAGATATGGGGGGTGTTACATGTACCTGTACTGCCGCGATCGGGCTGTAGGGAGATGTGTAGGCGGGGAGTCGTGTTACACTATTCCCCGATCGGGCTGGTGGGGGGGCACAGGGAAAGCGTTGGGGGCCAGCCAGGGGTGGCAGCTGCTGTGTTGCACCCTGCAATGCAGCAGCTCACCTGTGGGTAGCCCTTAACTTAAGCCTTTTTTTTGGGGCTCAAGGTTGTGCGGGCGCAGGTTGGGGGTTGCGCATGCACAACTCTGCACAACCCGACTGAATATCGGGTTGCGCAGGTTATGCATGGATCCTCCCCCTCCTGTTGAGCATGCATTCATTTGCATTGCTCTCTTGCGCAACCTGATGCCAGTGGCATAACTGCCTCTTGCTGAATATCGCAGAATGGCGCATTTTGGACTTGCGCATGCGCAACCCTGTTGCGCATGGCGCAACCCTTTTGAATATCCAGGCCATAAGCTATAAAAAGTACATTTAAGGATGGATGTATTAGTCAAAGCTTGTAGTAGCAAAATAGAGCAAGAAAAATAATATATTGTGTTCTTTTTCTTTCAATTAGTAACCAGGAGTGGCACACTAAGCTGAAAGCTTGTTTACAGGGGCAACCTGGGAGCACATAGAAGTTAAGTGACTTGCTCGGGGTCACCCAGTATGCAAGTGGGGGGCTGTGGGATTCAAATCCACATCTCCAGATTTGCAGCTCAGAACTGTAAACCACTGTGCTATACTGCCTCCCTAGTCATGGCAGTCATCTGTTGTATGGTTTAAGATGTTGGTGTAGTAAGCAGCAATACATTGAATAGCTGTTGTAAAATGTCAATAAGTAGGTCATGCAACAGATGTGCTGAGCAGTTACTGAAGAAAGAAATGTATTTAGGATAGTAAAATATTCCTGATAACTATGTGACATTTGCATTTCAATTTCAAGGAGGTCCTCATGGGGTGTCAATGTACAATATAAAGTAGTTATAGTTTCAAGTTGTCTGAGTAATTGCTTTGTACTACCACTGTTACTAAATTTAAATTATTCTATGAAGGAAATTAAGTTTATGCAACTGTCTGTAAATGTATTAAAAACATTTACTTGTCCTTATAATGTAATGCATTAAATGCTGTTGCTAGGTTAAGAAGTCACATAACAGCAACAGAGATGAAAACAATGGGATGCGTAGGATTTTTGAAAAAAGTATACATTAGCAGGAGCAGTGTCATGACTTCACCAATTTTTTGGTAGTTTCATTCTAGATTTTCAACATTACAATTTTTCACACCTCCTCATAAACCATACAGCTGTCATTTTTTACATTCTGTTCAAAATGTGTATACCTGTGGTGTCAAATGGTACAGTCACTGTGCAAAATCACCTTTTGGCTAATGAACTGATAGTGTCACTGTTCATGCGGTGAGGTCACAAAAAGCCCATGCTGAAAACTTGGAGTGAAAATACCAAGAAACGCTGAGGGCATTAGGGTTTCTGACCATAACAACCTGCCTTGTAAGGAATGACAAGCATCAGGGGTGTGATTTGGAATTGTCAACAGTAATGCTCATACAATTCCACTCCCATCCCCACCCTGCAGCCACTGATAGGTATGGAGGTGTGCCTTGGACTCTTCAGCCCCAAAGCTCACTCCATTCTCTTATACTGTACCCATTTCAGTGTATGTTTCTTTGTTTGTTTAAAACTTTAATTTTATACAGGAATTTTTGATTAGTGCAAAAACACTGTTTACAATTAAGTCCTGTGTAAGTAATACATATATAACATTTCAAAGACACAGATACAATACAGACAAATAACAACATAAATAACATTATCCATAACATACACATTCACATTCACTCTGCAAATATTCAGATAATTTACTTTTAAAATTAATGAGGCTAACTATATTCTGCAAATACTTAGGCAATTTATTCCATGATGAAGCAAGTCTATTCTGTAATTTCATTTCTCCTACATTACTACAATATTTAAGTAATGGAATCCTGTTGTCTGAATTTCTTGTACATAAACTTTGACTATCCAGGTTCTGCAATTTAATATACTTAACTAGTGGATGATTACTTTTAGCATGTATTATCCTATGACAATTAATTAACCTGACATAATTTCTCTGTGCCTCAGGATGCAACCAGTTTAACCTATCATATAACTTACAATGATGCATTTTATATTCACCCTTAATAATAAATTTGCCTAATCTATTAACTGTTTGATTAACTTTTTTTAACACTTTCTGTGAGGCATTCATATATATTGTCACCCCATAATCAAGTGCAGGAATTAACATTTGCTTAACAAGTTTTTCTCTAGCTAATTTGGCCAATACATTTGTTAATCTTCTAAAAGCACCCAATCTTTGATCAACTTTTTTTATCTGCATATCAACATGATTTTTCAAATGTCATACCAGAATCTATGTACATCTATGTCCTTATGGAAACGGGGTGAGCATAAAGTTTGAACACCCCAAGGCACACCTTGACACTTGCCTGTGTCTGCAGGGTAGGGTGAGGTGAAATGGCATGAGCGTTATAGGCAATGACCCAAAGGCACGCCCCAATATCTGTCCAAGTCTGCCGGGTGGGGGTCGGGTTGGTGTCACTTAAGTACTTTACTGCCATTCCTATTCTGCCTGTTTGTCTGTGTGTGTGTGTGCGTGTGTGTCTCTCTCTGTCTCGCTCTGTATATATGTCTATGTAATTTATTTGTTTATCTATTAAATTTTGATAACTGGGTAAGCCCGCTGGGCCCTGAAGTCCCCTTTTTCAGGGGCGACCCAGGGAATTACATGGAATAATACACAGGGTAGCATACAGCACAGGTACATTACACTAGACAGCGATGAACATAATACATAGTAGTTTTTCAGCAGTTACATTTAAGAGGTAAGACATAGTAGCTTTTTAGCAGTAAACATTTCCTGGATAAGCTCTACAGATGGGGTGCAGTGCTATATAGATGGGGTGCAGTGACAGTTGCTATTTCCATATGAGGGAGAGGGGTGGGCTTCCACTTAGGAGCCTCTCACTTTAGCAGTTGCATTTGGAGGTGATCATCATATGAGCCTTCAGCATTGTGCGGAAGGTGTGGGTAGAGGTAGCATCCTGAACACCAGGGGGCAGGGAGTTCCATAGGGTGGGTGCTGTGATGGCGAACGACTTACCCCCCACCTTGGTTCTAACCCTTGGCATGCAAGGAGGGTTCTGTCCTTTCTTCTGAGGAGCCTAGGGTTTCTCTTTTGGGCAATGGGTCCAGTGAGGCTGGGAGGAGGGGATGGGCTGAGTAGTTTATGAGTGTGGCAGAGTAGGGGGTATTGGAGCCGGGCCTCCCAGTAGGGCCAGTATAGTTGGGACAGAGTGTCACAGTGGTGAGCCCAGGAGCCAGATAGACTGATGAAGCAAGCCACCTTGTGATAGAGAACTTGTAATCTGTTCATCTCTTGTTTGGCAGCTCCCTGTATCACCGGGGCCGCATAGGAGAGGGTAGGGAGGAGGACGCTTGTGGCGATGGAGGCCCTGGCCGCGGGTATCAACTGGTCTTTCAGCCTATACAAGATCCTGAGTTTGGGGTGAATATTTTTGGTTACCTGGTGACATGATACTTGAGGGAGAAGCGCTGATCCAGGGTGAGGCCAAGGTATTTTATCAATTCAACCACCTCAAGTCTTTTTCCTGATTCGGTCATCAGCCTGAGATGTGGGCTTCTGTCCCAGCCGAGGGTTCTTGGGCCAAATAGCATGGCCTTGGTCTTGTTAAGTTTAATGATCATTCTGTTGGTGACAAGCCACTGCTCAAGGGAACCCAGGTCTTCCTGTAGCCCAGAGCAGAGATCTCCCAGATTAGAGGAGGGGCGTTATATGACCTCGTCATCTGCATTCTGTACCACTGAGCTACTCCCACAGTGTTTACTGAAATCATACAGAAACATAGAAACATAGACTTTGATGGCAGATAAGGACAGCTTTGCCCATCTAGTCTGCCCATTTCCCTATCTACAGGATAGGCCGCAGATCCTAGTTAACCAGCAGCCTATTTCTTCCTACCCCCCCCACAAGAATTGCCTTATGTCTGTCCCATGCATTCTTGAATTCTCCCACAGTTTTAGACCCCACAACCTCCTCAGGAAGGCTGTTCCATGCATCCACTACCCTCTCTGTGAAATAATACTTCTCACATTGCCCCTGAACCGCCCTCCTTCTATCTTTAAATTGTGTCTCCTTGTTCTTGCAAGTCTCTTTTTCTGAAAGATGCTACCCTCTTGGACTTTGTTGATTCCACTGAGGTACTTAAAAGTTTCTATCATGTCCCCCCCCTCCCTTCTTTCCTCAAGGGTATACATATTAAGCTCTTTAGTCTCTCCTCATACGGCTTCTCTTGCAGACCCTGCACCATTTTAGTTGCCCTCCTCTGGACTACCTCTGTCCTATCTATGTCCTTGCAGAGATGGGGTGTACAGAACTGGACACAGTACTCCAGATGGGGTCTCACCAACTGTCTGTACAGAGGGATAACAACTTCCTGTTTTCTGTTGCTGATGCCTCTCCCTATACATCCCAGTATACCGCCAGCCCTCCCTACTGCCTTCTCACATTGTTTGCTAACCTTAAGGTCATCTGATATGATTACCCCCAGGTCCCTTTCCTTTTTTGTTGTTGTTACTACCTCCCCACCCATTGTGTATTCTTCCCTGGGTTCCTGTTTCCCAGGTGCATTATTTTGCACTTCTTTGCATTGAATCCTTGCTGCCATACTTGACCATTCCTCCAACCTTGCCAAGTCCCTTTTCATCCTTTCTATGCCTCCTTGTGTATCAACCCTGTTGCAGATTTTTGTGTCATCTACAAAAGGCATACTTTTCCTTTCAGTCCCTCTGCAATGTCACTGATGAAGACATTAAAAAGGACTGGACCCAATACTGAACCATGCGGTACCCCACTAGTAACCCCTCTTTCTTCAGAGTGGACTCCATTTACAATTACCTTCTGTGCCCTGTTGTGCAGCCAATATTTTACCCAGGCTACCACCCTGGGATCCACTCCCAGGCTGGTTAATTTAACTATTAATCTTTTGTGTGGGACTGTGTCAAATGCCTTGCTAAAGTCTAGGTAGGCCATGTCCACAGCCCCTCCCTGGTCTACTTCTTTGGTCACCCAGTCAAAGAAATCTATTAGATTCGTCTGACATGACCTTCCCGCTGTGAACCCATGCTGCCTTGGGTCCTGTGCTCCACTGGTGTCTAGGTACTCAACTATTCTTTCCTTCAGAAGTGACTCCATCACTTTCCCTACCACAGAGGTCAGACTGACAGGTCTGTAGTTTCCTGCCTCTGTCTTGGACCCCACTTTGTGAAGGGAATCACATCTGCCTTCCTCCAGTCCTCGGGTACCACACCATCCTCCATGATTTATTAAAAAGAGTAGCCAGTGGTTTCACTAGTTCCTCCCTTAATTATTTTAGAATTCTGGGGTGAATTCACCAGGACCCATTGCTTTGTCCACCTTCAGTTTTATGAGTTCTTGCAGAACCCTTTCTTCTGTGAAAGGACTGGGATCGACCCCTCTATCAAGAGTGCTTCTGTTAATTGGATTAGGCTCTTCCCCCTCCTGTTTTGTGAATACTGAGCAGAACTATTCATTCAGTATCCCTGCTTTTTCACTGTCCCCCTCTGCCCACCCACCATTCATTCTATTCTGCCTCACTATCCCTCCCTTCGTCTTTCTACACTCACTGATGTACCTATAAAAGGTTTTGTCCCCCTTCTTAACTGAGTTGGCTATCTTTTCCTCAGTTTGGGCCTTTGCTATTCTGACTTCACTCCCTGCTTCCTTCTGCCTTAACTGGTACAGATCTCTGTCCTGCTCCTTCTGTGTTTCCTTATACTTCCAGCATGCTATCTTTTTCTTCCTGACTTTCACAGCCTCCTCTTTTGCGAACCATAGTGGCTTTTTCTTTTGTTTTGATTTGTTTATTTGCTTCACACAAAGGCTTGTTGCCTCTGTGATGGCAGTTTTGATGATTCCCCATTGTTGCTCCACACCTCCTTCTAGCCTGCTTGCTATTGCTTTTCTGAGGCACTCTCCCATCTTGCCAAGTCAGCCCTCCTAAAGTCCAGTACCCTCACTTTGTAGTACGACTCGGAGTTTAACATGAACTACACAGTTTGATGGTCACTTGTCCCCAGATGGCAACCCACTTCTGATCTGAGATCCTCTCACTGCCTCCATTTGAGAGTATGAGGTCTAAGATTGTTCCCTCATGAGTGGGTTCAAACTAGCTGTCTAGGCCTGCCACCTGTAGGGCATCAAGAATGGCCCTGCTCTTGGATGTGGATGCAGCAAATGTGCTCCAGTTAACATCTGGCATATTCAGGTCTCCCATCACAGTATCTCCTTTTCTCTGCCATTCTAAGAATGCCTTCTATCATATCCTTGTCCATTCCTCCCTGACATGGGGGCTGTACACAACCCTGTGTGGACTGTGGTGCCCTTTCTAGTCTCCAAGGTGACCCACAGTGCCTCCTCTCTTCCTGTTTACTCTTTTGTTCAGTTGCTTTTATCCTTCCTTTACATAGAGAGCTAATCCTCCCTCTTCTCCCTGCCTGTCTGTCCTGTAGGTTATGTGCCCTGGTATGTTAACATCCCAGTCGTGGTTCTCTGTGTACCATGTTTCTGTGACTGCTATGATATCCAGGCATCCCTCTTCCATCAAGGCCACCAGCTCAGGGAGCTTGTTGCCCAGACTATGGGCATTGGTACTCATTGCCCTCCATTTCCTGATGGCCTTACTCCCTTTTGCCCCATCTCTGTTCTTCTTGCCTTTGTCATTTTCTCCATTTACCCCAGCTCTTCTCCCTATCGACACCTCTATGTTGGTGTTTGCCACACCTACTACCGTGATTATTTGGGGGGGACTAGGATTTCCCTGCTCCTTTCCAGTGCCTCCCCCTTGGCTAGTTTAAAAGCTTGCCAATGAAGCATTTAAACCTATCACCTAGGATCCTGGTTCCCCTCCTGGACAGATGCAGCCCATCATGCCAGTATAGGCTTGCATCACTCCAGGTGGACCCCCAGTCCACAATGAAGCCAATCCCTGAGCTCCACACCAGTTTTTCAACCACTGATTGAATCCCATGGTGTGGAACACCCTAACCTCTCCTATGCCATAGATGGGCAGCACCTCCGAGAAGTTACTGTGCATGCTCCTGACTAAGGCCCTCCCCAATTCCACAAACTCTTCCTGCACTTCTGTAATCCCTTTCTTAGCCAGGTCATTTGTCCCTAGGTGGACAATGACATCCAGCTCCCTCCCCTGTGCAGCTGTTCTGGCAATCCTGAGGATTCACTCCCTGTCCCTCCAAGCCATGGCGCCAGGCAGGCACCTTACCTCCCTCTCCCCTTCCTCCCTCAGTTCTACCTTCCTAATAATGGAGTCCCCCACCAGGAATTGTTTTCTTCCCTTGCAGGGTCCCCTGCCACCCTCCTGTGGGTCTGCTTTGTGGAGGTTCCCAGCATCCTCCTTGGTCTCCACTGTGGGTGCCTCCATAGAGGAACCGCACTTTGCCAGAATGGCATAGGAATTGTTGAGAGGTACAACTGGAGGGATGCACCTCTGTTCCACCACCCTCACCCTCCTTGAGCCCACTGTGGTCTAACTGCTCCTGTTTCTTGGCAACCTCTGAGGCAACGGCAGTGGCACTGGAGGTCCCTGGATGGAAGAGGAGGTCCCACAAATCCTGGCCAACTCAGCCTGGAGATGAGCAACCTCATCCCTCAGCCCAGAGAGGTGCCTGCAGATGGGACAACACCGCATCCTCCAGAACATCTCCCGGAAGACTGCTGCTCCACAGCCACTGCACTGCACCACTCCAATCATGACTTATTTCTGACCCATTAACTGTTTGCAGTCCTTACTCTTTCCTCTGTTTTTTTTCTCTCTCTCTCCTTACTTTCTGCTTGTGTGCCCTTTAAGCTCCTGATTGTCCTGTTCTGAGACAAGAATATCCTATATTTCTCACTAGACCACTTACTTGCTCAGAGGCAGACCTCCAGCAGCTAGAGGGGGCTGGAGAGCTACTCTTGCCCTTCTAGGATGGTGGGTCTTTGGTGGTTCTGTGATCACTCACTTCCTGCTCCCAAACAGGAAGTTCCTGGTTGTCAGTCAAATCCTGTGCCTATAAAAATAGAACTAGCTTTGGGGGGGAGGGAAGGAGGCAATATAGATCCCAGTAGAAGTTCATTCACACAGCAGTCCTTTCTCCTGTTGTCTTCTGCCAAGCTATTAGCAGAATCTTTCTAAGGCAGTCTTTAAATATAGCTTCCTTCTAGCTAAGCCACTCCCCCTACTTACTAGATCTTTCTACAAGTAATTTAAACCTCACAGCTACTAAGTCCTTTCAATCACCTGAGATGTACATCTAGATAACTGTTCAGATACCCATTCAGTTCAGTTAACCCAGACACACACTTTTTTTTTTGTTTTGTTTGTTAGTTTTTTTTACCCTAAATTAAAGGTCCAAGTACAAAAGTTCTTCTTCTTTAGTCCCTGCAGAGAAGTCCAGTCACACAGCAGTCCTTTCTCCTGGTGTCTTCTGCCAAGTATGTGAAAAGAGAGAAGAGAAGGGGGCCAAGGATAGATCCTTGGGGCACCCCATCTATTAGGGGGAGAGGCTCCGACAGGGAGTCTTTCCATTTTATCCTCTGTGTCCTTCCTGTGAGGTAGCTGTTGAACCACGATAGGGAGTGGCTGTCTAACCCAACCTGGCTCAGTTTTGTAATGAGCAGGTTGTGGTTTTCAAGGTCAAAAGCCTTTGAAAGGTCAATGAAGACTGCCCCAGTGGGGGCTCCCTTGTCCAGTTCTCTGAGAACATCAGTGGAGAACTTGATAAGCTCTTTCTATCAATTGCATGCATCGCTATTTTTACTATTTCTAAAACAAACCTGAATATCACATTTGCCTGTACTATGAGAGCATACTTATGAAACTGTGCATATTTGCACTCCACTTCTGCAGAGACCTCATACTTTCCTAATATTCCCATTATCACAAGCATAACTACCTTGCCCTTATCAAAAATGACCCCCCTCTGAAAGTTACTATCACATTTTCTCTACTAACAGTCTATCATTACACTTGACTTCCTGACATCAACACATTGCTTAAATATAACTTACATCACCTCATGGACAAAAGCCCTATTTCCCTAAAAAAAACAACAAAAAAAACACCCAATCAGAACAGCAGGAGATGGAAAAAAGAGTTTAGTATGTTGTTCCTGCTACCTTGCGAGCTAAGAGCTACTGGCAGTTCAGTGCCTATGCGTGTTGTATATAAAGAACTTCAGCTCCTTGCTGCCTAGCTTTATGCAAATTAAAGTACTGAAGTGCTCTCTCACTGAAGCACTTCAGTCCTTTAAAGTACACAAAAGTTTATGCCCATGAAACTGTGACCACCATCATACTCTGCTTGTGTTGTCATTGGTCTGTCAAGGACGAGCTCAATGTAGATTGCTCTGCAATGGGCTAGTCTGTGACACACCTCTGAAATGCTGTTCTCTGAAGCAAAGCAAAATGTTTCTTGCATATGCACAAGGAAGCATAAAAAGTATACTGCCTTATTCAAGTCTAGTATGAATCATATGCCCCTCCCTTTTACTACAGCTAAAGACTGCTGAAAGGTAACTGTCATAATATTAAAAAAAAAAGCTGTGCCTCAGTGTGGCTTGGGTCTGCTGATGGTCTTTCATTGCCACAGAGCATGTAAAAATAATACCGTGTTCTTCCATAAAAGGGACCTTCCTGAAAATTGTAAATAGGAAAGAATGGAGAGACAAATAAAAAGTACAAAACTGATCTAGTCATTTTTGTTTCATCCCACAGTGCTTTGTTGGAATGTTGACAAATTGATTTTGGTTTAAAATATTGAAAGCTTTCCATAACTGGTGTCTTGTCTTCTAAGTACAAAGGACATCAAACACTCCAATCAATAAAGCCTTCTGTTTCCACAAAGTTTGTTCTAAAATATTTGTCAGCGTTTCAAATTCATCTGGTTTGTCCTACCACAGGGGAGAGTGGATTGCCTCTATGATTAGATTCTGAAGTTGGGTTACCACTAGTATACATTGCAATTCACTGTTCAGTTGCTTTTTGAATAAGAAACAGTCCTGGTTGATTGCTTGTATATAAGAGAACCCCCAATTGCTATTCATTCTTTGAGCCATGATCATTTTATAAATTTCTTTTTCTCTTATAGACTTACCCAGCCAGGTTTCCATTGTTTCAATTATATCTGGGTCTGTATCTTGGGTTCATAAGTGAAACTTATCACATTTATTAAGGAGACATCTGGCATTAAAATGAAATGCTGTTATACAATATACTCCAGATTTTTGGGGGCTTCTTTCTACTCACCGTCACCATACAGAATCAAGAATAATAAAAACAGAATCTGTTTCTGTGTTTTCTGAATTTATGAGTCTGCAGAGTTATTCAATATTATCTTCCCAAATTCATTTATTATAGAGTAACCCGACTGTAAAGGGGTTCCACTGGGGTTCAATGATCTTTCTTCAAATCAATTTTGTGAAGGATAATTGGGAGATTAAATTATGTTTCTAATTGTAGTCAGCTTCATATCTGACCATTTAGCCTTCGCAGTATACACATATTTGACATACTGTTTAAACACGTAATCACTAATCAATATGCCAAGCTCTCAAGGCATTTCACTGTAACTTTAAATGTCAGCATTCTTAAACTGACAGAAGGTTTTATATTTGTTGTAATTTGTTAATAAGAATTCTTTAATTGCTAATTATAGCTGTACAGTAAGTTCTGAGTATTTCACATGAAGAACAAACCTGGAGATACAGGCCACTGTAGGTGACTCCTGCCAAGGAGACCAACATTTCCTGCCAGAGTCACTCAGCAGAGGGTCCCCTAATGTGGCCCTGCCTTTGGAATGATGTTGCTGCAGCTCCAGTGATGTTACCCACCACTCACTATCAGCTCACGCCTGGCTCACAGCAAACCAGGTACCACAAAAACAACAGAACCAGGGCTACATGAAGAGAGTCAGCTAGTCTTAGGTAGACCCAGTCTCTGTTATCCACATGGCAACTTCAGCCGGCAGCAGAGATGTTTCAGTGGTATCAGCTGTGACTGGTAGTGTGGTTTGGCCTTTAGAGATATGTAGCCTCACCTCTGGAGTCACCACCCATCACTTTCCATTGGCTTCAGTGTATCCAGCAGCAAACCAGACACCTAGAAACATACAGTAGGAATATGGAAACAGAGAAAGGAACTCAGGAAAAAGATCCAGCAGCCCATCATCTGCTCACTCTACCTAGATACACTGAGAAGGCCATAAAGGCTATTGATTCCTCCTACTTATGCCCCTTCCCTCCTACTAGGACCATGTGTCTGTCCCACCTGCATTGAACATCCCTCCCCCACACTGTTGTGTCTGCACCATCTCCTCTGGAACTCTTTCATTTACCCATGAGTTTTTCAGTGAAAAAGTGCTTGCAGACATCTTTCTTGAATTTTCATCCTTTCAGCTTCAGTGAATTCCCCTTCATTCCTGTGTTCTTGCTTAAAGAGCTAGTGTCCTGCCTTGACCAAGTAACATTCAAAAGTACTTACTGTAGCTATCACTTCTTGTACCTGAAATAGTTTTTTTCTTTTCTGTGTTGATAATTAGATGTTTTACCTGTTCTACCTGTGAGAACTAGGTGTGATGTGTGCAACAGCATGCTATCTAGAAGCTGACAGTCAGTTCAGTTCCACCATATAAATCATCAGCATTGTGAAATCAATGACTGTCACATCACTAGTGTAAGACCCCCCCCAATTTCTGGGGTTTACCTCATAGGCTCACAGGCCCCTTTGCTGCTTCCTTTCCTGAGGAGGGCCTCCTATTCCCATGTTCACCCTTCAGTACCCCATGTGTTCACTGGTATGGTGGGGACCAAGCAGGGTACCTCCAAGAGGCCTAATCTGGAAGCCCCTGGAAGGGAGTTATGCCTAGGCTCTGATCTTCATTGTGGCTGCTGCACCACAACAGACCTGTGCTTCCTAACCCCAGAACTGCCTTTAGTGCTGAGATCTGGTGAAGTACACCATTTGGTGCCACTACAGAGCCGCCACCCAACCCCAGAAAAGGCAGCAAGGTCAGGAATAAAGGAAGACTGGCAGAGCTGGAGTCAGCACCGCTGCACATGTATTGTAGATGAAAACTGGAGGTGGTGCTCCAGAACTAAAACTTGGTGGTGTGCACACAACTAAAAAGTGTTGAACTGCATTTCTTGGTTTGAGGATGTTATTATTGTTACAGTGTAGCTTGATTTGGAGAGGGATTATGGGGGACAGCTCATTTACTATTCCCTGGGAGATGAAAACCTTGTGCATCATCATCCAGGTTCCACATATTGCTACCCCAGATGTAGGCACCACACAATGTTTAGGCCTGAGTACCCAGTGTATCACTATTTTGGGTAACCCTGGCTGGCCCCATCAGTGGTTAGGGAGAGGTGGAATTTGAGGCACCCAGGTGGTTGCTACACTAGTAACCAAGAATAGCCAACCTCCTTCTGCCTGACTAGTAATTTGTGACACATGTTACCAATCAGGCAGCAGGGCTTGTGATGTAACGATGCGCAAGGTCACATGTTGATGATGATGTAGAGGAAAGTATATAACTTCATATGTCTACTTCCTGGCAAATCACTGCTTTTCACATTACACACAATACTGTTTGGTATAAAATCATCTATGAGCATATGGAAAAGAAAAACGCTTCAGAAATAAAAAAATAATGAGGGACTACTTTAAAAAAATAATACAATTTACTGCCTGCTGCTTTTGGCACAGCTATCTCTGAAAGATGAAAATGCCTACAAAATCCTCCCTTTTTACTCCATACAGATACCACCAGCAGCATCAGAACATCTCCTCTTGGGTCGCAATGGCTCCTCCAGTTATGAAGCACCTTCTCTAGATCAGTACCTCTACCTCCTGGAGCACCTAAAGTGGATGAGAAGCTGTCCTGGATCTCCAACTTTGGGCTTGATAGCTAGCCAATCACACCACCTCCCTAGCTTAAGCGATACCTCCAGCACTGTCTTCAGCCATTCAAAACATAGAAACATAAACACAGAATTTTACTGCAGAAAAGGACCACAAGTCCATCCAGTCTGTCCCTTTTTCCTTTCCTAATATAAAACTGCTGACCCTACATGGTCATCAGCTTCTGCCCTCCTGCCACCTACCACTTCCAATGGTGCCTCCAGACCCTATTCAGAGTCCGGGTTTCCTTCCTTACCAGTTTTGGTGCTACCCATGTGTCTGTCCCATGCTTTCTTAAATCTAGTAATCACTTTAGCCCCCATCACTTCCTCTGGGAGACTGTTCCAGGGGTCCACCACCCTTTCCATGAAGAAGCACTTTCCCCTGTTCCCTTTGATCCTTCTCCCTCTAACTTCATATTGTGCCCTCTAGTCTTTTGATATATTTTTCTTTGAAAGATGTTTCCTTCCTGTACCTTGATTATTCCTTTTTGGTATTTAAATGTCTCAATCGTGTCTTTCTTCTCTTCCCCTGATCTTCAGGGAGTACAGATCAGGGTCCCTCAGTCTTTTCTCCTAGGGCTTCTGATGCAGGCCTTGCACCATTTTTGTTGCCCTCTTTTACACCCTCTCTTTCCTATCAATATCCTTCTGGAGGTGTGGCTTCCAGAACTGCACATTGTACTCGAGGTGGGGTCTCACCAGCAATTTATATAAGGGCATTATCACCTCCCTCTGCATACTGATTATACCCTTCCCTATAGAGTCCAACATATGATATGCCTTCCCCACTGCCTTATTACATTGTTTTGCCACCTTTTGGTCGTTCGATATGATAATGTCAGGACCCTCTCCTGACTTGTTATCGTGACTACTCCCCCCCTCTAAGTTTATATGTGGTCTGAGGGTTTTTATACCCTCAGTGCATGATCCTGCACTTCTTTGCATTGACTCTCATTTGTCAAGTTTCTGACCACTTCTCCAACTTCCCCAGGTCCCCCTTCATCTTCCCCCTCCTGGGTGTCTACCATATTGCAGATTTTTGCATAATCTGCAAAGAGACACACCATTCCTTCCAATCCATCTGCAATATCACCAATGTAAATATTAAAGAGGACAGGGCCCAATACTGACCCCTGTGGCACCCCACTTGCCACTCTGCCCTCCCCTGAGTGAACCCCATTTACTACCACCCTCTGGCTTCTATTACTAAGCCATCTTTCCACCCATGTTGCTTTTTTAGGACCCACTCCAATATTGCTCAGTTTGTTCACCAGCCTTCTGTGAGGGATGGTGATGAAAGCATTGCTGAAGTCCAGATAAGTCACATCCAGCACCCTCCCCCGGGTCCACCACCTTCATCACTCAGTCAAAAAACTTAATTAAGTTCATCTTGCAGGACCTCCCCTCTGTGAATCCATGTTGCCTGTGGTCCTGGAGACCACTGGTTGTAAGGTATTCACCAATTCTCTCTTTAAGGAGATTTACCTTTCCTGCCTCTGAGGTCAGTAGTTACCTATCTCTTCCCCTCTACCACTCTTGTGGAGCTGTACCACATCCACCCTCCTCCAGTCTTCCAGAACCTCCCCAGTGTCCAATGAGAGACTGAAAAGTGATTCCAACTGTGCAGCAAGCACCTCCTTGAGCTCCCTTAGCACCCTAGGATGAACCACAACTGGACCCATTGCCTGGAAGCCATTTCCTGCATTTCCAGAACCCTTCAAAAAGTCTCAGTCCCTTGCAGACCAGAGTACTATAGCCCAGAGCTCTAAGGACTGCAGCACAAAGGGCATCTTTAGAGAAGAGTCTGCCTGGAATCAGCGTAAGAGGCATGTGATGGTTAGGTACGCTGCCCGTCCTTTGAGACAGTTGGTACTTTCTCAACAAGTATACCTTCGGACTGCTCTTACAACTGTAAGTGTTGAACCAATCTCCCAGCATCTGCTCAGTTGCTGTTGTATCATCTCTGAGTGCACAGCTGATAGACTGCTCTCCCGAGCTGGACATGGACTCTATGTTTGCTTCTTTCCTTGGGGACTGCTCCCTTCTTAGTTTGTTACACCTATTTTGCTGTGTACCACAGGCCTGCCTCAAGGTCTTAGTTTTTTTTTCATGAATCCTAGCTACAGCCTATTGGTGTGAACCATATTTTTAAAGTTTGCATTGCTAATCTCTTTGAAGCTTCAGTCCTGATCTATTTGGGCATTTCTGGTTAGCTAGCTAGTATTTTTCAATATTGCCTTTTTACTGCTGCGTTTGTTTTGCCTATAATTTGAGTACTGTTGGCTTTTATATCAATTCGCTGGTTTGACAATCATGCACCCAGATCACTTCTTCTGCCTTCTCCTCCTCTCTCTCCTACACCTGTCCCCACTCTCTCCCTCCATCTTGCCCTCTCTGTCCACCCACCCCTACACTCTCATCCTCCCTCTTTCCACCCTGGTCTTCTCCTCCTTCCCATCCCTAAATTTTGAGTTTCTCCACCCAGTCATCATTTCCCTTTTCTCATCCCCCAACTCCTTTCTCTTCCCCCATCCTTAGGGATCCAAATCCCACATCATCCTACTGTTCCTTATCCTGCTTCTCCTTCTTTCTGTGATGTTGAATCTAAGCCTGTTCCCTCCCCCTCCTCTCCAAAATGCCTTAGCATTATCCATCTTAACACTAGAAGTCTACTCCCTACAATTAACTTCCTCAATGTCTGGGTCTCCCCACACTTCCCTGACCTCCTCTGCATTTCTGAATCCTGTATTTCCTCCTAAACCACTAACTCCTCTCTTTCACTACCCAAATACCACCTCTTTAGGCAGGACAGTGGCAAACGGGGTGGTGTCATTGCCCTTTCTGTCCAGAAGAGTCTCACCTGCACATTTCTCTCAGGGAATCTCTACCCTTCTCCAGCAAATTTCATCTTGCCAAACTCTCCTTTTCTCCCTCCTTTCCCATCTTCATTGGGTTCTTCTATGCCACCCCTAAAATCTCTCCCCCTTCTCTGTTTCTTTTTCTCTCTCTCCACTTCAGTATCCCACTCTTCCTCCAGTGAACTCATTCTTCTCAGGGACTTCAATATCAATTCCTTATGCCCAGCCTCCATGCTGATTTCTCGTAGGACTGAATTCCTCAAACTCACCCAGCATATCACACAACCCACCCATCTCAGTCTTCAGCCTTTCATCCATACGTTCCTGTACTGGGTTCTTTCCTCACATATCCCACCACATATCCCACCATATTAATACAGCTGCTATTCTGCTTGACACCTTTATGACTTTCTGCATCAGGAAAGTGAGACATCCTCCTGTTTCCCCAAATACATCTGGTTCAGGTCTCACCTGCCTCTTAACACTGACTCCCTCCTCGGTGACCATGCTGCAACAGACTAGTATGACATCCTCTCAGCCCTCTCCTTGTTTCACTCCAAATTCGCACACATCTGGGAAAAGCACGCCACCCCTCAGAAAATCAAGTCAAAGTAGCCCACTACCCCTGTATCACACCAAATCTCACTGACTGGTGCAAGTCCTGTGACCAAGCTTGGGCTCACTTCAAACTGGCCCGTTCCCTGCCTGATCGCCTGTCTTATATGAAGCTCAGGACCTCCTGCATGAATGCTGTCCATGCTGCAAAATTCCACTTTTTTAAAACCAACCTCCAGAATAGTCTTAACTCCCCGACAAGGTTCTAGGAAGTTATTTGCTCTCTTTTTGATCCTCCTACCCAGTCTGCCTCCCCATCTTAGTGTAAATGGTTTACTCATTTACCAGTAAGATGGGGAGGCAGGCATGATATGAGGCTTATGGATGGGTGATTCAGGAGCAATGTTAGGAAGGTCTTCTTCACTGAGAGGGTGGTCGACCCATGGAATTGTTTGTCCTGGGAAGTGGTAGAGGCCAAAAGAGTAAATGGATTAAAATATGCCTGGGACATGCACAAAGGTATCACTTCACAGAATGGATAGAAGAGGGTTAGTTACCCATATTAAGCAGCCTAGATGGATCTTGTGGTCCCCTTCTGCCATTAATTTCTATGTTTTTATGTTTCTGCCCTTCTCCAATCCTTCCTCTGTTGCTGCTCACATTAGCACATTTTTTACTACCTCTACTACCTGTACTTTTCCCTACCTTCCTGACATCTGTCATCCCCACTCCCTAGCCTTTTCACCCTCTGTTCCTCCCATCCCAGAGGCTTCACTTCTTCCCTATAACTCCTCAGGAGACCTTGCAAGCTCTTTCCTCCCTCAATCTCTCCAAATCCAGTCTCAACAGTCTGGTCCCTAAACTGCTTCATCTCTCAACCCCTACCATTGCCTCCCCTCAATCACCTGCCCAACCTCTCTTTCTCCCTCTTGTTGTCCCTTAATTCTGGAAGTTTGCTAAGATCAACCTTCCCTGGCAACTTCTGCTATATCTCCTTCCTCCCCATTCTTGCCAAGCTGCAGAAGAAACTAGTTTATGCCAGGTTTGTTGACTTCCTCTACTCCTCCAATTACCTTTCACCTTTCCAGTCTGGTTTTCATAAACACCATTCCATTGTCTACTCCTGATGTGTATCACTTACTCCATCCTCAGTGAAATGAATCAAGGGCACATCACGGCTGCTCTTTTCATCAAACTGGCCAAGGCCTTTGATTCTGTTGCCCACCTCTGCATCCTGGATAAGGTGAGCTCTGCTGGCCTCTCAGTTTCTGCTGTTGACTAGTTATTTTCCTATCTCCCTTGCTGGCTATGGTTGGTACAGGTTGGATGGAGCCTGGAACATATTTTCAAAGCATGATACAGGGTATTATTTAGTTTTTGTTTACCGGCTAGGTGCACTAGCCATAGAAATGACTATTTTCAGGCATGACCCTGGAAGTTACAGAGTGGAATTACATAAAAGACAAAAACAAAACAAGGTTTTACAGTAAAAATACAAGTAAGACTATGAAAGTAAGGTGCATAACAGTATGATTCATAACAAAACATGCAATAAGGCAATTTGTTGGTGGGTTGCATCAAGCTCTGCTCCATGACACTTAGGTTCTGGAAGTGCAACAACCCAATTGATGCAACTGTGCCCAATTTTACAATCGTGGGTACAGTTGCAACAGTTTCCACATGTTACGACAGCTTGTGCCAAATATCTGGTGCAAGCTCTGTGCAAAAGGCCCCAAGGATTGCCAAAAGCTAGACTACAAAAAGTTATTCTAACCTGTGGCAATTGGCTCACGGGATAGAAAATCCTGATCCCTGGCCAGGAGAATGCTGCAAGCCTACACCATATCTTTGCTGCAACTGGGGCTTGCAGCATTCTCACCCTATTAAAAATCTGGCTGCCCTTGTCTTTCCCTTACCATTCAGACTGGGAACCCTCAGGACTCCATCCTGGTGCCCACCCTTTTTTCCATCTTCCTAAATGACCTCCCATCCATCTGTGCCAATGCGTATATCCATATATATGTAGATGGCACAGACATTTACTCCTCTAGCCCTTCAGCCTTGACTGTGGATGTTTTGATTTAGCAAGACCTTCACAATATCCTCTGCTGGTTTCATTCCAACCATCTCTGGGTCAACACTAGAACAACAGTGTCCATTGCTTTTGTTACAAGCCAGAAACTGGCCAGGCTCTTCCTCCCCCACATTTACACCACCCTGGATGGCACCTCCTTGAAGTGGTCTTCTCCATCAAGTACCTCATTGTGTGGTTGGACAGTAGGCTGGACTACTTGGCCCATATTGACACCATCCATTCCAAACTCCCCCCTAACCTTGGTGCTCTGTACTGCAATAAGGACTCCCTATTTCTCACGGTATGTTGGGAGCTGGCCACCAAAATGGTTCTTCTGGTGCTTAACTGTGTGAATTTTGTCTATGGCACTGTCCCCTTGTCTTCCCTTGCAAGACTGGATAAGTTGTTGTACATGTGCATTTGTGGGTATGCACTGCGCATGTCATGCCATTGTACAAGAATATGCACTGGAACAAGTCCATTGCACAATGCGCAATATTCAGCTGACATATGCAGATCAGCTCATCAGCCTATCAAGGGCTCAATGGGGACATTTGCATGTCATTATGGTTGTGCATCAGCTCATTTGCATGAGATGCATTATAAAGGTGCTGCACAACATCACAGGCAATGGACCAGTATTGCAACCAACTGAGGTGGGTTACGCCTGCCGAGGGGAGGGCTGGCAGAGGGTGCTGGATGGCCAGGGAGGCACGCTGCAGCAAATAACCACATATCCATGTCCACAGGTAGCATCATGTCCGAGCACAAGGAGGATGAGAATTGTGGGCCTGCCCGGAAGCGCAGGCCCAACTTTACGAGAGCAGAGGCAGATGCCCTGCTCGAGGTGTACCTTGACAGGAAGCCTTTGCTGAGTGGCACCACAGGCACACCCCAGGCCAGGACTGCAGCCAGGGAGGAGGTGGCGGAGGCCATGAACCAGCAGGGCAGCCACCAGCGGTCTGCACAGGAGTTCAGGAAGAAGGTGGGGACTGACAAGCATTGGATAAAGAAGAAGGTGGCAGCCATCAGGGCCACATGGTCAGTCACTGGTGGGGGCCAGGCTGCTGTGCCACAGCTCACGTCACAGGAGGAGATGGTGACTGCCACCATGTGGTGTTGTGTGGTGGAGGGTGTGCTGGGCGGTGATTTCCAGACTGGAAGGAGTCCTTCGCTGCATGTTAGGTATGGCAGGCAAGTGGGGGGGGTGTCTGGTGGGGCAGCAGCCCTAACACATCTGTGTTCCCTTACAGCACCAACCCACCAGCATGCAGTGGCAGGGGTGCATGCAGCTGTTGTGGTGGCCTGCTCAGCCCCAGAGGACCAGCCAGCCACCTCCACTGGCATCCAGGGGCCCGATTGGCTGCAAAATACCATTGCCATCCAGATTGATGTCCTGGGTGTGGTGGCGGATGAGGCCCTGGATGTGTTCCAGTGGGACGTCAACCACCACATGCTCTGTGCAGAGACACCGATCAGGGCAGGGTCCAACACTGATGACAAACAGACCATTGTCCTGGATGGTGTGGGGCTTGTCGGAGGGGAGTCACCCATACCATACTCCCACACCGGCTGCTCAGCCGGTGACCTGTTGGCGCTGGATCAGCTTCCCACCACTGCTCCTTGACCTGCTGTGTGTGCAGGCACAATGGCACAGGGTGGCGGTGCACCCATACAGACATTGTCCAGTGCACAGGGGCCAGAGTGGCAGCAGCAGCAGATGGCTAGAGATGTGGGGGAGCCAGGCACGGCCCACCCCTGTGGCCATTGCACAATCTGCTTCTGCTGGGTGGCGATGGCACAGCCATCCCTGTGTCCATGGCAGCAATATGTCTGTGTGGCAGACCTGATGTGCATGCTCCTCTGTCAGCTGTCTGCAGCCACCACCCTGTGTGCACAAGGGCTTTGTGATTGTGCATGGCACGGTCATGGCAGCCATGTGGTGTTCCACACACAACCCATGTGCACACCTGCCCAGCCGCTGGCCTGTGTGTCGTGTTCGTGATGATATCTTCATGGCACAGGTTGCACATGAGCATTGGTGCTCTGCTTCTGATCCATGCCACATGCTGGCGCTCGGTCATGTGCATGCAAGTGCCACTGTGTGGGTGTGTGTATGTGTGTTGTTGTGCAGTGCAGTGCAGTGTGGTGTTGCGTGTGGCCATGTGGCACTGCTCCACCACCGCACCACACTTGTATGTGCATGGCCCTGGCCATTGCCACACATGGCTGTGTGCCCTGCCACTGTGATGGTTCTGTGCATTTGTGTCTGTTCACCTACTTGCGTGCACCGTAGTGCTCCTGCGCTATTGTGTTTCTCCCCGGTGGTGTGCCAGCCACATGAGCTGGGGATCCCTCCACCTGGGGGGTGCTGCCCACCACCTCCCTGCCCTTCACTTGTGTTGTCCCCACTGCTGTTCCCTTTATCATCCTCTACAGCTACTCCACAGTCAATGGCCATGTTGTGCAGCATGCAGCAGGCCAGGAATAAGCTGCAGGCCTTCGAGGGCCTGTATTGTAGGCACCACTAGACCTATCCAGGCAATGGAACCATGCCTTTAGCATCCCTAACACACACTCAATGATGTTCCACATGCTGGCATGTGCCTCATTATACCGCTTTTCTCCTGGGAATGATGGGCCCCAGTAGGGGGTGAGCAGCCATGACCTGAGTGGGTAGCCACTGTCACCTGTGTGCGGAGAGAGTGAGAGAGTGTGAATTTGTTAGCCTGGTGACCCCTGTCACTGTTTCCCCATGCCCCTCCCAGTGACACACAGCAGTTCCCCCACCCTTTCCACCCCCTATACCCCGCTGCTCGTGGTCTTGCCATACTCACCCACTAGATGTACAGTGGCGATGTCCCCACTCTTGAACCCATGGCACAATGCTGAGCTGTGCCAGATGTAGGTGTCATGTGATCCCTAGGGTGTGTGGCACAGACATTAGTTATGCACCCCCTGGCATTGCACACCACCTGGCAGTTGATGCTGGGGTAGCCCTTTCTGTTGATGTAGGCTACCCCCTCTGTGCCAGGTGGCATGTGGATGCCCACATGGGTGCAGTCTATGGCTCCTAGAATGCCAGGCATATGTGCTACCCAGTGGTACTCCTGCATGGTTACTGTATGCTCCGCCTGTGTGCTGGGGTAGTGGCTGTGTTCCGCAGCATGTGTCAGCAGGGTGTTGAGGAATTGTGTGAGGATCTGTGACATGGCCAATGGGGTTATGACTGTGGTGTCCCCTGTTGGTCTTTGGAAGGTACCCATGGCGAGCAGGCACATGACAGCTGTTACCTTTGTTTCCACAGTCAGGGAGCAGCTCTGTCTAGTGGGTGCCTGCAACTCCTCACTGTACAGCTCACAGAGTTGCCTCAAAATCGTATGGTTCAGGTGATACCGGCCCACATTCTCTGTGTCAGCATGGGTCTCGAAGCCAATGTGGGGCTGGTACTGTCTGTTCCAGGCATACCGCTGACAGGCTCTTCCACGGCCCATTGCTCTGCCTCCTGGCTCCTCACACCCCTCATTACTGCCTCCATCTGGAATGCTGCACTGGCCATGGCTCCTGTTGTCCTGGCACCCCTTGGGTGTCTGTCTCCACCGGCACACACTGGCTCCATGGGGCAGTGCATATCGCTTGGAAACTCCCCCCCCACACATATCCTGCTCTGGGCACAACTTGCCTCCTGGCTGTGTGGGTCCTGTGGATCCCTTCAGCACCCACTCTCTCCCCCTCCCTCAGTGGGCCTCTGTGAGTGGCAATCTCTCACACACACTCTCTCTCTGTCTCTTTCTCTCTCTCTCTCTCCCCTTCTCTCCCGCTCTGTCTCTCCTTGTCCTTCTCCTCCTCCTCTCCCTGTCTCTCTCTTCCTCCCTCAGATGACCTGTCAGTCACCCTCCATCCTGCTTCCCTCTGGTGCAATTGTTCTCTTCCTACTTGCTCCATTTTTTTTTAGGCTGAAGACTTCTCCGCGTAACTGGCAATTGCTCCTCACTTGTGCCATTGCTCGGTGGTTGAATATCATGCTGTGTTACATGTTCATGGGTCCACCCTCTGCCCTTGCACATGCATTCATTACTATTGCGCATTGGTGCACTGCAACTTGCACTGCACAGTTGCTTCCACTGAATATCACTCTTTGGAGCATCTCCGCAGTTGTGCATGAGCAACCCTGTTGCACCTTGTGCAACTGCTTTGAATATACAGACCAATGTATATAAATCTGTGATGATGCATCTAGTATGTGTATAAAAGTAAAATTTTGAATTTATCTCAGAGTAGCTGAGATTTATCACATAGGATTTATGTCCATGCCTACTGCATAAATATTCTTTATTTTTACTGCATGGCATCAGTACTGCTTATATAACCAACATTTCAAAGGAGAAATTCCTGCTTTCCAGGGCAAAGAGTTACTAATCAAGTGAATCTCTGTACACCAGTAAATCCTTTCCATATTGTTATTTCTCCATTTTGTAATGCTGTTTTTTTTGTGCCAAGTTGGCATGCTTCAAGGCAACATCTCCAATGATCTGTGTCTCATTGCTGTGTGAGTGAGCAAGCCAGTGCCTTGTCTGACAACTAAGAAGGACAGAATTTGTCCTTCAAAATGTTGGCTACACAGGGAGGGCTGACAGAGTGGGTGACTGAGTCTTTTATCTCCAGAAGGGAATAGGCTTAAGCAGGCTTTGTTTGGAGCAGACTCCTCTCTGTTTTTAGAAAACCATCCCAAATTTCTAATCAATAAATATTTTCCCTCCCCAGTCCATCCACTTATTATCCCTGGAGCCACCTTCCTTCCCCAAGCTCTATAAAAACACAATTCCTCCTCCCCCACCCACTAAGCACACACATCTCTTCAACCCGTGTCTAGTAGGCACCTTCATTTAAAAAAAAAAGAAAAAATAGTCAGAGACTCTGGACAGTGCCTAGCACAGATCCTCTTCTCAACACCATGGCTGGCCACCAACTGAATGAATGGAAGCGTTTACATATTATAAAAAAAATAACAGCTGTTTTATTATACATGAGTGATCCCATTCATTTGGTTGGTGGTAGGTCATGGTGGTAAAAGAGGGACTGTACCAGTCACCATCTGAGCCATCTACTAGTTTCTTCATTTTTGGTCAGGGTGCCTGCTAGATGGGGGGTGGATAGTGGTGGGTGCTCAGTTCATTGCTAAGAGAGGGAGATCTAACTTGTATACAGTGCACACTCATTGAGAGATCAGTCAGAGGCCAGCCATGGAGGTGAGAGGAGGGCTGTGCTGATCACAGGCTGGGGAATGGGTTTGGGGGACAGTGGGGGAGTCAATGTCTGACAGCATCTAGGGTCCACTTGACCCCAAGAGAACTAGGCATCTGTGTGACACAAGTGATCGGGATGTTTGGGGGGACCACTGGACACCAATATTATGTGTTAATCATATTGGACAGATCATCAGGTGGGACCACTAGCCACCAGAGTGAATTCATTACTTTCTGATGGGTTGGTGCTCGGGGGACACGGGGGCAATACCACTGGCAATGCCTCTTTCTCTATCACAGTACTTCTTGGGCTGGCAATCAGTGGGGGCATAACATGACACATTACTTTGTTAAACCTACAGGATGATGACTGTAGAATGGGGAGTGGAAAAGGACCACTAGACTAACAGGGAATGGGATTTGTATTATATGGGAATGGTGATCAGATGCCGTGGAGGGGCGAGGGACCACTACACTACATGGGTGACAGTGCTATGTGTCAGTGGGCTGCTGCAATACCTCCGGCAGCCACTAGGGTTGTATACAGAATACTAACAGGTTTTGGTCAGCGGTAATTGCTCCACATAAAATGGTTTGTGAATGGCACAGTTCCATTATGAAGGTCACCTTCCACTAATTTTAATTGCGGCCCCTTGAACCCTTTGCCCTAGTGCAAGCCCATTTTGATGGTTCAAACTAGGCTTCTGTTAATAACACTATGGGTAAAACACAGTTTGCACCAACCAAAGGGGGTTTGCACTTGGGCAAAGCTTTGTGAATCTAGCCCTAGGTGTATGGATGAGTAATATTCATGGGTATTGCTTCTACTAAATTATCATGAAATTCTACATTTTTACAAAAACATATGAAATTGGACGCTAAGTACTGATGTAATTTTGCAATTTTGGGCAACTTATGACATGGACATCCTTTAGCAAGAGATCAAAAATTTGACACACACAGACTTCATTTTAAGGTCCATGAACCTATTAAATTTAATGGTAGTCTCTAGTTTTAAAGTTAAAGGTTTATAATTATGCAGTTCATGTACTGGCAAAATGTAATTTAAACATTTCTGAAATGTTAGCTACATATAACTTTGCCCTCTTTAAACTTAGCTATGTGAAATATGGCACCCATATCTATGTGATATTGTAGTTTAAGTCTATCAAATGTTATGCAATTTTAATAAGCTCTTTTAAAATTAGATGAAAAAATGAAATGATCTTTTTGGCAAAATGTTTGTCTGACTATAACTTACTGTAGCTCCCTTAAAAAGTTTGAGACCTAAAAACTTATTAGGCATACCCATGCATTATTTTTTTAAATCTTGAAACTGTCAAGAAATTTGGATAATAACATTTTTAATTTTATGGAAATAACTAAAAATTAAATTTTTTTGAAATGTTTGGCCACCTGTACCTCAACTGCATTTAAAGCTAGGAATCTACAGCTTGGTACACTTATACATGTGGTATAGTATACATGAACAATTCAACTCCACTCCTACGTCCATGACATGGATAAAACCAGCAAGCAGGGAACAACAAAATCTAGCACCGGACACCTCAGTAAAAGTTAATATCTTTAATTCCAAATTTAACACAAAATGCTAAGTACGAAGCTACCACAGAAAAGGCAACCCTACCAGTTACCTTTTTCCTGCTTTACCATGACACTTTAGCACTTTGTTTTAACTTTTGAATTAAAATTATTAACTTTTACTGATGTGTCCAGTGCCAGATTTTGTCGTTCCTCTAGCTACAGTATTCATCTACCAAATTTAGTAACATTTAAATGAGTGTTTTTAAATTTAGACTTAAATAACTGATGTTTAGATTTTGACAGGCTTTTGCAGGCTCAGAAATGGATCTTTAGGCCCTTCTAATCTAACCCCTGTCCCTATCTATTCTATCACCACTGACCCTAGTTGGTCACAGGTGTCACTTCCTTCTCTCATTCCTCTGCCTTAAATGCTCTTGTGCCTGTCCCACACATGCTTGGAGCTTCCCACAGTCTTTGCCCCACTACCTTCTCTGGCAGGCTGTTTCAGTCATCAACCAACCTTTCTGTGAAGAAGTATTTCCACACATCTCTCCTAAACTTTCCCCTTCTTAGCTTCATTGCATGACCCCTGTTCTAGTGCATTCCTTTCTCTGAAATAGACCCTCCACTCACAATTTGTTCACTTTTGTGAGGTACTTGTAGGTTTCAACCATATCCCGTCATTCTTCTCTCTTCCAGAGAGTACCTGTTAAATTCCTGCAGCCTTTCCTTATATGGCTTCTTGTGCATCACCCTCACCAGTCTAGCTGCCCTCCTCTATGCTACCTTCACCATTTCAGTGTCCTTGTGGAGGTAAAATCTCCAAACATTGACACGGTACCCCAGGTGGGGCCTCACCAGTGAGCAATACAACAGCAGTACCATCTCCTTCCACCTGCTAAAAAAACCCTCTCCCAATGCACCCCAGCATCCTGCTAGCCTTTCCCACTGCTTTGTCACACTGTCTGGCTTCCCTGAGGTCATCACATATGATGACCCTAGGTCTCTTTCTTGCTTGGTGACTGTAAGCTCCACTCCATCCATCTTATACATAGCACCTGGGTTCCACAGCCCTAAGTTCATTAACCTTATACTGTTTGTCATTGAAACCCAGTTGCCACACCCTTGACCGTTCCTCTAGTTTCCTCAGGTTCCTTTACATTCTGTCCACCGCTTCCTGAATGGCAACTCAGTTGCAGATTTTTGTATTATCTGAAAAGAGACACACCTTACCCCCAAGCCCCTCTGCAATGTTGCTAATGAAGACATTGAAGAGGACCGGTCTTAACACTGAACCCTGTGGCACCACAATAGTCACTGTCCTATTGCCTGAGAGGCTATTGTTTACCACCACCTTTTGCCTTCTGTTCCTTAATCAGTTTAATATCCAGCTTGTCATTTTTTCCCTCACCCCCAGGCTACTTAGTTTCTTCCCTACCTTTCACGTGGCACAGTGTCAAAACCTTACTGAAGTCCAGATAGACCATGTCCACTGACCTTCTTTGATACACCTCCCTTGTAACCCAGCCAAAGAAATGTATGAGATTAGTTTGGCATGACCACCCCCCATGAAACTATGCTGCCAGTGGTTCTGCAGCCCTTTTGCATTCAGGTGTTCCACAAGCCTCTCCTTTAGTAGAGTCTCCATTAACTTCCCAACCACTGATAAAAGACTGACTGTCCTGTAGTTGCTAACATCCTCCCTACTGCTATTTTTGTGCAGAAGGACCACATCAGCCCTCCTCCAGTCCTCTGGAACTTCCCTCATCTTCATTGAGGTGCTAAGACATGCTACAAAGCACTGCCTGAGGGGAGGCCAGCTCTGTGCTCAGTTAGTTTTAGGCCCTTGGACAAATCCCATCCGGTTCCATCACCTTATTCTTCTTCAAGTTTTCCAATCCTTTCTGGACCCTCTCCACTGAGAATGGACTTGTGTCCACACCCTCATGTCCATGTTGCTTATTGCAACATGCTGCTCCATTCCCCCACCATCTACTATGAAGACCGAGCAGAAGTAATAATTTAGTATTTCCACTTTCTCTTGATCTTCCAATATGAACTCTAGACAAGTTATCCTCTGAAGTCTTCATTTTGGGAGACTTTAACCTTGACTGGCTCTCTCCTAGGTCCTTGCCCCTAAAAGAACACTGTGATTCCTTTGGCCTTACCCAAATTATTACAGATATTACTCTACCAATATAAAGAAAAAAAAACTACTTATAGTACCCTACTTGAACTTTTCCTAGTAAATAAATATTATCATATCTCTCATTCTGGTGCGTTCTATAATGACCTAAGTGAACACTGCCCCACTGCCTGTGTATATGCCATTGCTAAACCAGATTCAACCTCTAAATACAGCTTCAAAAGAAACAACTGCAACCTCGACCTCCATGCCTTTTTGACAGACCTAAAAAACTCCCACTGGAAAAACTTCTATTTGGCCACAACTGTCACCGAGACACTTGAGAGATTTCAAGACATAGTCCTCAGATCCGTTAATCAGCATGCACCCTTGGTCAAAGTATGCACCAGAAAAATGTCCTGCCCATGGTTTACCCCTTAGTTAAAATCCCTGCTGAACCAAAGGGATGCCTTATGGAAAAAAGCAAGGAAATACAAACTCCCTGCCAACTGGACTGTCTTCATAGCTGCTAGAAACCTTTGCATCAAATCTAGTTGTACTGTTAAAGATATCTTCTGTAAAGAAAAACTAACATCCACCTCTTTTTACTCAGCCAAATTCTGGAGGACCTAAAAGAGATTGAAGGACTTCATCAGGCTAACTCCCTCTTGGCCAAAATCTAATTTTGTGGTTCTTTCACCTCTGACAAGCATACCATATTAGACCTTGTCAATAACCACTTTGCCACTGCTGGCCTGGCCTTTGACTCCTCCCCTGCAAATAGCCTATGGACACAGCTTAATGTCACGAGCCTGATTTGTTTTAGTTCTACCTCTCCCTCCAAAAACCCACCTTTCTCCTTCTGCACAGTCACATTCAAACAAGTAGAGGACCTCCTCCTGAGGCTCGACTCTAAGAAGAGTGCAGGCAATTACCTTATCGACCCTTGCTATCTAAAAATAAGCCACCATATTCTTGCCACTGCTATCACTCATCTTTTCAATATGTTCCTCTCCCAGGGTATCCTCCCACAGGTATGGAAAACTGCCCATGTTATTCCCCTCTTCAAATCTGGTGATCCGTGTGACCTAGACAACTACAGACCTATATCTTTCCTTCCCACCCTAGTCAAGCTCCTGGAAAAAACTGTCAACGCCCAGCTCAGAAACCATTTGGAAACATTCAATCTCCTCAACCCTATACAATCTGGCTTTAGGCCAAACCATTGTTCGGTCTCTGCCTTTGCCAAAGTTTCTGATGACGGGTTAAGGTCTCTGGATAAGTAGAATTACACATGTGCTGTATTTCTTGATCTAAGATAGGTCTTTGATACAGTGGACCATTATCTGCTACTGCTCTCCCTACAAAATGCTGGTTTGAATTCACAAGCCTTGAAATGGTTTTCTTGTTGTCTTTCTGGCCAGCAACAGCAAGTTAAAGCTGTTGTAGAACTATTTTCTCCTTGAAACCTCTCCTGAGAGATGTGCCCCAAGGGTCCATATTGGGCCCATTGTTATTTGCAGTTTACATCAGTAACGTTAACACATGTATTAATTCAGCTAAGATCCATCTTTTCGCTGATGACACAGTTCTCTGTATCAACAGTCCTACCCCTGAGCCTGCCTGTAAAGACTTACAATTTGACTTTAACCTTCTGCAGCAAAATCTTCTACATTTAAAGCTCTTGCTAAATGGAAAAAAACAAAACAAATGCCATGCTCCTTTCTCGTTCGACTAAGTCCCTGTTTTGCATGCCAAATCACCACCCTCTTGGGGGAAAGCCTCAAGTTTGTATCTAGATTCAAATATCTGGGCTTCTGGATCACCCACAAGATGTCCTTCTTTGACCATATAGAAGAACTTGCTAAGAAACTTAAGCAAAGGCTAGAGCTGTTCTTCCACATCAGGCACTTCCTTACTTACGAAGCAAAAATGTGACTGGTTCAGTCCACCTTTTTTCCACTCATTGATTAAGTAGACCTTCTGTATGGTCAAGGCCCTAGTACTGCCCTGTCTAAGCTTGACATTGTCTATCACCGAGTGCTCAGATTCATTACTGATGTCCCCTATTTTACTCATCATTGCTCTTTATACTCTAAATTAGGGTGGCTATCCCTTAAGCTTAGAAGGCAGAAAAATGCAGTAACCTGGACTTATCGAGATATCATTAACCAACTGCCCCAGTACATCTTGGAATGTCTGCCTGTCTTTTATGACCCTCTCTATTATGACTTTATAAGTCCCCAGGATCAGAACATGCCTAGGCAGAGCTTCTATAAGCCATGCTCTGCCGGTCCTGTGGAACAGCACTAAAAAAACTTTGAAATTTGCAATCCCTGTCAAACTGCCCACTTTTAAAACTCTGCTGGCTTGTTCTATTAATGAGCTGTGTAGCTGCTCTCAGCATTGACTGCTCCTCTTCCTACTGGTCCTTTCCTTTCCGTCTCTTGCTGACCTTCCACTCCTTGCCTTTAACCTTTCCAGTACTTCTGTGTATATATCATGTATATATTGTACTTAAGTGTATATTATCTCTCCTATATTACTGCTTGTTGCCATGTATATAATTGTTACCTTGTAATTCTATTTTATAGGAACTGCCTGTAATGTCATATGTATTATTTGTTTACTATTGTGTGAAGACCCAGGTCTATCTTGTAAATGAGTTTTTCTCAATGATGTTTCACCTGGCAAAATAAAGATTGACTTGATTAATTGATTGATGCAGTCCTCCCTGCCCTCTTGATTCTTACTAACCTTCCCCTTGTCTTCCTCTTTTCCCCACACATACCCAAAGGAGTCTTGTTCCCTTTTTTGATTTCCTTAGCTATTCTGTCCTTTGTTGGTGTTTTAGTTACCCTGACCATCTTTCCTGTCTCTCTTTTGGTTTGCAAGATACTGTGCAACTCTCTGTTTTCATCCTCCTGGGTCTCCTTATACTTTCTAAATGCTGCTTTCTTCACCTTTACTGCCTTTGTCATCTCCTTAGAGAACCATGGCAGCTCTTCCTCCTCTCCCTTGTTCACTTCCTTCAGACAGCATGCTGTTGCCTGGGCTATACCCTCCTTAATTTTTTTCTCCATTGAGTCTCCACTTCCCTCTCTGCCTTTCCACCTTGAAGTATTCTCTGAGGTAGTTTCCCATTGCTTTAAATTTTTGCACTGCTGAAGTCCAGGACCCTCATCTTAGTGTGTGTTTTTTTTTTCCTGTCCTATCCATATGCCAAATAACACAGTATAGTGATCTCTTGCACCCAGAGAACTACTCATTGTGATGTCAGCAATGCTGTCTCTGTTTGTCAGTACCCGATCCAGCGCTGTCCTCTCCCTAGTGGCTTCCAAAACCAGCTGTCTGAGGAATGCCCCTCATGCGGAGTTAAGGATGGCCCAGCTTCTTAATGCTGCTGTGGCGAGAATGCCCCAATCTAACCTGGCAGACTAAAATCCCCCATTATCAAAACTTCCCCCTTGCTGGCCAATTTGGTAATGGTTTCCTGCAAGGGCTATGTCTAAATCCTCTCCATGTCAGAGGTCTGTATATCATCTTTGTATGGATAATGGCCCTTGACCCCATCTGTAAATTGACCCATAGTACCTCCAGCCCTTCATTGTCCCACTGCTGATCCTAGAAACATAGAAACATAGACTTTGATGGCAAATAAAGACAGCTTGGCCCACCCAGTCTGCCCATTTCCCTGCCTATTGGATAAGCTGCAGATTCTAGTTAACCAACAGCCTACTTCTTCCTACATCCACCAGAATTGCCTTATGTCAGTCCCATGCATTCTTGAATTCCCCCACCGTTTTTTATCTCACGATCTCCTCAGAAAAGCCATTACATGTGTCCACCACTCTCTCCATGAAAAAATACCTCCTCACATTGCCCCTGAACTGTCCCTCCTCCATCTTCAAATTGTGCCCCCTTGTTCTTGCACATGTCTTTTTCTGAAAGATGCTACCCTCATGGACTTTGTTGCTTCCCTTGTGGTACTTGAAAGTTTCTATCATGTCCCCTCTCTCTCCCTCCTTTCCATGAGGGTACACATATTAATCTATTTTAGTCTATCTGCGTATGGCTTCTGGTGCAGACCCTGCACCATTTTAGTTGCCCTCTGCTGGACTGCCTCCATCCTGCCTATGTCCTTGTGGAGATGGGATCTCCAGAACTATAAACATTACTCCAGATGGGGTCTCCCCAACTGTCTGTACAGAGGGTTAACAGCTTCTGGTTTTCTACTGGTCATGCCTCTCCCTATACATCCTAGTATCCCCCCAGTCTTCCTTACTGCCTTCTCTCTTTGCTTGCTTAACTTTAGGTCATCTGATGTGACTGCCCCAGGTTCCTTTCCATTTTTACTGTTGTTAGTACCTCCCCCCCACTGTGCACTCTTCCCCTAGTTTTTTGTTTCCCTGAAGCATTTGTTTTCACTTATTTGCATTGAATCTAAGCTGCCATACTTTTGACCATTCTGCCAACCTTCCCAAGTCCCTTCTCATCCTTTCCACCCCCTTGTGTAACAACTGTGTTGCAGACTGTTGAGTCATCTGCAAACAGGCATACTTTTCCTTCTAGTCTCTCCGCAATGTCACTTATAAAGACATTAAAGAGGACCGGTCCCAGTACTGAACCCTTCGGTACCCCACTAGTAACCCCTCTTTCTTCTGCGTGGACTCCATTTACTATTACCCTCTGTGTCCTGTTGTCCAGCCAATCTTTTTACTTAGGCTACCACCCTGGGACCCACTCCCAGGCTGACTGACTTGTTTATTAATCTTTTGTGTGGGACTGTGTCAAATGCCTTGCTAAAGTCTAGGTAGGCCATGTCCACAGCCTGTCCCCGGTTTACTACTTTGATCACCCAGTCAAATAAATCTATTAGATTCATCTGACATGACGTTCCCACTGTGAATCCATGCTGCCTTGCATCCTGTGCCCCACTGGCCTCTAGGTACTCAACAATTCTTTCTTTTAGAAGTGATTTCATCATTTTCCCTACCACTGAGGTCAAACTAACAGGTCTATAGTTTCCTGCCTCTGCTTTGCTCCCACTTTTATGAAGGGGAATCATATCTGCACTTCTCCAGTCCTCAGGTATCACACCATTCTCCCATGATTTGTTAAAAAGGGTAGTCAGTGGTGTCACTAGTTCTCCCCTTAGATTGTTTAGAACTCTGGGGTGAATCCCGTCAGGCCCCATTACTTAGTTCACCTTCAGTTTTAGGAGTTCTGTCATGACTCTTTCTTTTGTGAGTTGACTGGTATTGACTCCCCCTATCCAGAGTGCATCTATTGATTGGATTAGGCACCTCCCCATCCTCTTCTTTTGTGAATACAGAGCAGAAGTATTCATTCAGTATCACTGTTTTTCACTGTCACCCTCTGCCTCCACCCTCCCTTTATTAAGCCTCACTATCCTTCCCTTGGTCTTTCTTCACTCCCTAATGTACCTATAAGTGGTTTTATTCCACTTCTTAACCGAGGTGGCTATCTTTTCCTCAGTTTCGGCCTTTGGCATTCTGACTGCCTTCCCTGCTTCCTTCTACTCTTACTGGCACAATTCTTTATCTTGCTCCTTCTGTATTTCCTTATACTTTCTGAATGCTATCTTTTCCTTTTTAACCTTCCAAGCTACCTCTTTTGAGAACCATAGTGTTTTTTTTCCTTTACTTTGATTTGCTTATTTGCTTCACACAAAGGCTTATTGCCTCTGTGATGACAGTTTTGATTTTCCCTCTTTGTTCCTCCACCCCTCCTTCTTACCAGTTTGCTAGTGCTTTTCTGAGGCATTCTCCCATTTTGCCAAAGTCGTCCCTCCTAAAGTCCAATACCCTCACTTTTGTATGGATTGACTCTACAGCTGTGTTTATCTTGAACCACACTGTTTGGAGGTCACTTGTTCCCTGATGGCTACCCACTTTTAAATCTGAGATCATCTCTCCATCCCTGTTGAGAGTACCAGGTCTAAGACTGCTCCCTCCTGCTTGGGTTCCAACACTAGCTGTCTGAGGCATACCCCCTGTAGGGCATCAAGAATGACCCTGCTTTTGGATCTCAAAGGCCCCTATACCCTCCTTCACATAGAAAACAACCCCTCACCCTTGCTTCCTTGTCCTGTCCTGTCCTTCTGGAACATGGTGTAGCCTGGGATGGCCACTTCCAACTGTGGTTGTCCATGATTCCATTATGACCACAAGATCTAGGTCTGCTTCAGTAATTATTGCCTCAAGGTCAGGGATTTTGTTTCCCAGACTCCTTGTGTTGTCACACATGGTTCTCCACTCTCTTATTCCTGCTTTCCTTCTAACCTGCCTCCCCTTCCTGCTCCCACCTGGTACCCTTTGTTATGCTGGTCCTTCCCTACCATGTTACATTGTCTTCCTTCCTTCCTTCCTTCCTTCCTTCCTTCCTTCCTTCCTTCCTTCCTTCCTTCCGTCCTGCTTCCTTCCTTCCTTCCTTCCTTCCCCGCTCTTCTTTTTTTTTTACTTGCCCAGCTCCTTGGCTTCACAGGGGGCCTTGTAACCCCCTCCTACTCCATCTGCCAGGGCATTTCCATGGCATCCTTACCCAGGTTTCATCTTGCTCATTGGACCAGGAGTTTTTGCATTTTTCCCCTTTTCTCCCCAATCCCCTGAGGACGTCAGCATGCACGACGAATGTCCAGACAGATGGCATGCTGACACACATCGTTGTCAAGTGCCCACAATGTCTTCCCCACCCCGACTCTGGAGAGCTGCCTGTGCCCCGATGCCCATGCTTCCACAGGCATAGGTGCGTCGGGTGCTTGTAAGCACCCAAGGAACCCACCCTAGGAGGAGAGCATCTGTTGGGATGTCTCATACTCTTTCCCCCCTCAGGCCTCCGATGACCTGAGTCCATTCCCAAACCCAGGTTGCCAGCATATTGCGTAGAATGGCATCCAGTGCCTCAATCCTCAGCACCACCAGGCCAGCCTTCCCCTCTCTTCCAACTGAAGTTCTTCCTCCAGACTTGCCTGCCCTGCTCTTCTCTTTGCTTCCATCAACCTCCACGGAATTTCTTCTCATTGGGTAATCCTTTTCTGTGCACTAGTATCTAGGGGGACAGTCTCTGCCTCCCTCAGTCTTTCCGCCTCCCTCCTTGGCTAGAGTATAAGTCACATTAAACTGTTCCTGCAATAAGCTGTTTTAGCACGTCTAACTGAGTTGCAAAAGTGTTGCCAGATACAGTTCAATGCCCTGCATAAACTATTTCTTAAGAGTTAAAACTCAGTTTTGCATTGCATTGTGACTGGACTGCTGATGCATTCTAAATTAGTCACAAAAACATTTTACAAATGTTGCTTTTGAGCTGGTTAAGCATTGAAAAACAATGCAATATAAGTTGCCAATGCACTGCCAACTGTAAAAAAACAATGCTAAACCAACTCATTAGTGGAACAGTATAATGTGACTTGTACTGTAGTTTAAATGCTCTTCAAAGTAGCATTTAAATGTTCCACTCAGGACTGCCATTCCTCTCTTGGATAGATGAAGACTGTCTCCCTTGTACAGGCCTCCATCCTTCCAGATGTTACCGTAAGCTCAGATGTAGTCAAAGCCCTTCTTCCTGCACCATGCATTTAACCACTCATTGAAGGACCTTTTATGTTGTTCCCTAGCCTTCCCCCAACTAGGGCCACTGTGTAAGGTACATGCTTCATGCCACTCCCCAGGTCCCAAAACCTATTATGCACTACTCCTACAGCTGCCCTTTCTAGATCATGCATCTGTGGGTAGACAACAACATCCATCTTCCTCCCTGCCCCCTCCTCCCTGGTGATCTCCAAGATCCACCTTCCATTCCTGCCCACCAAAGACACTGGAATGCACTGTAGTACCCTATTCCTCCTTTCCCTGTCTGCAGCTCACTCCCACTGATTGTGAAGTCTCCCACCAGCAACTGCCTCCTCCTAGGCTGGGCGACCCTTCCAGCCTACTTTCAGCCTACTTCGGGCTTGCTCCCTTGAGGACCCCCACCTACTCTCTTACTCCTGCCTAGGGTGTCTTCTCTTGCTTCCTTGTCCCACTAGACTGGCAAAGGAATTGTGCACAGATAAGGCAATAGGGGTGCTCTCCCTTCTTCCTCCCCCAACCTCCCAGAACCCACCAAGGTCTAGCTGCTCTGCTTCTTTGCTGGCATCCTTTGATGAAGTGATGACAAACTAAGTGGCAAAAGGAATGTTATATGATCTGCTAATGGTCAAACAAGGCAACTTGAGGTTGTAGGTATCAAACCCAGATCTGCTGGATGTACTAAGTTCATTCACAGCTTGTTGTTCCATCCTCTTGGATATACTTCCAGCCCTTCACAGCTTGTGGCTGTAACCTCTTGGCTATACTTCCAACACTTGTTGACTTTTGCATTTTATTAATTGAGCTTCCAGGGAACAACATCATTGCTCTCAGTCTCCTTTACTTCTTCTTTACTCCTCATCCTCCCATGATCCTTGACAGCCTTTTTTCTTGACTGCCCTCCATACTCAGATATTGAAACTACTATGGGAATATGTAGGGGCTCACACTGCTGTCTCAAAGAACCAACAATATAATTTTTTCAATATTTTTTTTTTAAAACAATGTCAGCTCAATTTCAAGATCATAAATATGGTGGCCAGCGGCCATTCACAATCAGTGGTTAGTCAGATCATTATGACAAAATGCTGAACTGGTACAAAAACTGTAAAGGCAGGAGTCTCAAATATACATCAGGGTCCCTTGATTTTTGCACATCCTGAATACCTGCAATATAAAGATATAACTTTTAGACAGCCCACCGTCACAGCAGTAGTGCTACCACTTGTGGCACTAATGACCTGCATTCAGAAATGAGTGTGGTGCATCAGAGGGTTGGCTGCAGAAGTAGGATGAGCATCCCATGGACAGCTCTCCTCCGCTGGTGGGAGGGTTTTGATTTCCTGGCATGCCAGTGACATCCAGTGGAGATTGGGTATGCAACAGCTGGTGCCACTATTCAGTGGGGGAGGCAATGGTGGACATCTGTAAGTCAAGTGAGAGGAATATGCCTGACATGCACTGACATCATTGCACATCCTTTCCTCCTGGGGGAAACTCATTGAAGGCAAAATCCTTGGGCTGGCCATTCCATGAAGCCTTTGGATCTCTGCCCAAATGATTCCCTAGGAGTAAGCCTCAGCTGGGGCCTCAGGTTGCTGATAGTCTCTCCCCTTGGGGAGTTCCACTGCAGGGGGAAAGCTGCAGGCCTTCCAGACTGGGTATACTGGGGGAATACTGTTTGTGAGGTCCAGGTGCTCAAAAGGGGATACAACCCCTTCCTTTAACCCAGTGTCAAACACAGAGTTAAAAAAAGGAGAGACCTTCTAAAAGATGGTCTAATCTGTTGGGTGTAATTTGCACAACATGAACATTTTGGATGGAACTTGTGCCAAAAAAGTGACAAGTAATTTTTTTATTGAAACTGCTGTAAAGAAGAGAATGTTTGTCACAAATGTGTCAAAATACTAGAAAATAGTACCAACATGTTTGTTACATTTGTGATGATGCAGGCTGCACCTAAAATTGTTGCCCTAAAAGTTTGAGTAAATCAACTCTGAAACAGACAGCTGACTCGCACCCTCACCAACAGATTCAGCTCAGATGTTCAATAGAAGCTGTTTAATTGGGACTGCCTGGTTGCAACCCTTTCATCCCAACTAAGTGGTCATCTCCTTTATCAGAAGTACATAGAGTTTAATGGGAGCCCATATCTAACCCAAGTGTCTACAGTCAAGGTCTTTTTTACAGCACTGTATAACTTAAAATAGCTTAATTTATTGATTTTCAGCATCTAAACTGCACTGCTGTACCTGGTGATTGTTTGGTTCATGTACAGACATGAGAATCTCACCTGGTGATCGTAGCAGCATTCTGGTGTTGGCATTCTGGTGTAAGTTGGAGGACATGCAGGTCTCAGTGATGTTATACTGAATTATACAGAAGGAATGCTGAGTGCTTAAATGTGTTTAAATGCTCCACAAAAATGCTGAGGACAGAAGTCATTTACACCGAGCCAGGGAACTTTGTATTTGTGCTGTGAGTGCTCAAACCATGCTTAATTGTCAGAGCCAAAATCAAATTTACAGCCAGAGTGGAGGAGGAGGAGGGGGTTGAATGAACAGGATGGGGGATTAGAGAGAGATGTATGGGGGAGAGCTGAGTGCTTAAAATGTGAAGGCAATTTGTGTGTATGAGAGAGAGAGAGAGAGTGAGAATCAGAAAGATTACACATTACTGAGACCGGCACATTATTTTTTCAGCAGATGAGGAGGTCCCAAAGTTACCTGGGAAGTGACTCTCTCTCTTTTCTCTCTCGCTCTGTCTGCAGGCAATTGCATGAGTGTGGTATAACATGGAGATTCGAGCAGTGTTAACAGTTGTCAATTAGCACATAATCATTTAGGTGTTTAGGTGTTACGGGACTAATGATTGAATAAATGAGACTGATAATGGTTCACCGTGGTGCTGGAGGGCTAAATCATCCCTAAATCTGGCATCCCCGTCCTAATTAAAAGAAGTGCACCTCCATTTAAGAACACGGCTACTTAATCGGTTCCCGGGGGGGGGAGGCATCCCAATAAAGCGGACATCCCCATTATCCACATCCCGATTAAGTGGCTTCTACTGTACTGTGTTGCACCATGAGTATTGGTACAGTTAAACCACGCAAAATATTTTCTAAAAACATTTTGTCTTTGCATAAGAAATTAAAGCCCTTCTACAAAGTATCATCACTCAAACTGAACAAAGAGGTCAGCATTTTGATTTTATTTTCAACCTAAATAAAAACAAATTTTATTTTAGCATAGAGAAAACTGCTGTTACTCCTTCTCCCAGCACTGTAGAACTGCACACAGTGCAAAGCGTCCTGTGGTGAAACTCCTGCTACTGCATGTGCAGTGTGACCATTCCTTCCAACAGAAAATCAGTCAAGTGGCATCCTCCAATACACTTTGTGAAGTAGAATGCACTTCACTATCAGTTTCAACATAATGAGTTTGTATGAGGACTCATCCCCTTCTGTGGTGTGACAGAGAAGTATTTTTTTTAACTTCATCACAATAACAATGTGAAGTAAAACTGGCCAGAGATCTGCCAGCTGTCCTACACACATTTCTGCACATGCACTGGAAAGGTTGACTTTCTGTTCTAACTTTCCAATGCAGTTTTGGAAACATGCATACATTTTCCATACCTTTCCTCATGGAAATGATGAGTGCATCAGTTTTTTGGATGCAAGGTGCCACAAGTCACAGAAACTGTGATAAACTTGGATTTCTGTGCAATCCTGATGATACTTAAGAGTTCAAAACTCAGCCACAGGATCAGCATGCTCCTGAATGAAAATCTTTGCTAATTTTTTTTTCCTTAAGTATTTTTAGGTAGTTTTTCTGTTTTCTCACTGATCCCAATCCCTCTGGTGTCTTCGGCATAGTGCGCTTGTGTGGAGGCATGCATACATCATGCACTATGGGACACCCCACCATACCAATCACTCTATTAGCACCTGTGCCTGCCAGTGGACCTCTATCTGGTGATGGCAGGACTGCAGATAAGTGACCCTCCCTCCCAGGAGAGGAGAGCCAATGCTCGATTCTGCTCCCACCCTCCTCCCCGTGCCAGCACCCCAACGACTTGAGGTCATTCCCGAACCCGGGTTGCCAGTGTAGCATGAGGTAAGGCATGGATGCCTCAGTCCTCAGCACCACTGAGCCAGTTGACACTATAATCATGCTATAACTTCCTAGTAACACTGCTGGAATGGATAATATTGGATGTGCATTGCTGAAGTTAATGGTTAAAATTGTAAACAGTTGTATAATTTAAACAATGCCATAAAATATTTCTTGGATTGTCAGCAAATAGATGCAGTCATACAGAGGTCATTTATTTTTTATGGGAATCATTCTATCCATTTTCCTATTTATTGCAGTAGAATGATAACACATTAAAGAATAAATGATTAAAATTATATGTCAATATTTTCTAAACAATTTAATCCAATTATTCCATTATAATCCACAGGGAAAAGGAAGACACAACATCCTAGGCCTATATTCATATACAGTAAGTCCAGTGTTAGCACAACTTTACTTCGACTTTACTAACCCAATTCAGCAATCTTCCATGTTGTTCAGTGTGGCACATTGCTAAATCAAGGTAGGAACAGTTAAATAAAGTGGTGTTTATGCTGAAGGTAATGTTGTGAATATAGGTAAATATACATATTTATACAATAGGGGGTGGGAGCTTCGAGTGTGTGATAAATGGAGATATCTTCACTGGAGTGTGATAACATAGATACATAGATACATAGACAGTGTCGGCAGATAAGGGCCTATGGCCCACCCAGTCTGCCCATTTGAGCTTGTAAGTTCAGTTTGTTTTCCTAGAAGTCTGTTGCCCCTTACCCCTGACCTCCAGAATTCCTTTCTGTCTATCCCATTCATTCTTAAATCCCATGATTGTTTGAGCCCCCACCACTTCCTCTGGCAGGGTGTTCCACGTGTCCACCACCCGTTCTGTGAAGAAATTCTTTCTCATGTTTCCTCTGAATAGTCCTCCCTCCAACTTCATCCCATGCCCTCTAGTCCTGGAATATCTTTTTCGCTTAAAAAATAGTGTTTTCCTGCACCCTGTTCCTCCCTGTAAGATACTTGTATGTCTCTATCATATCCCCTGTCTCCCTCCTCTCCTCCAGGGAGTACATATTCAGTTCCTTCAACCTGTCTTCATAGGACTTGTGATGCAATCCATGCACCATCATTGTTGCCCTCCTCTGAACCTTCTCTATCCTGTCTATGTCCTTACATAGGTATGGTCTCCAGAACTGTACACTGTACTCCAGGTGGGACCTCACTAGTGTCTTGTATAGCGGAATTATGACCTCCTTTTCCTGCTGGTGATGCCCCTGCCTATACATCCCAGCATCCTATTTGCTTTACCTGCTGCCTTGTCACACTGTTTCCTCACCTTGAGGTCATCAGAGATGACAACCCCAAGATCCCTTTCCTGCTTGGTGCATGCTATATCCTCACCCCCAACTGATATATTGTGCCAGGGTTTTGTGCCCCATATGCATTATCTTGCACTTCTTTGCATTGAATTTCAACTGCCAAACCCTGACCATTCTTCAAGTTTCTGCAGGTCGCTTCTCATTCTGTCTACACCCTCTGGTGTGTCTACTCTGTTACAGAGCTTTTGTGTCATCCAGCAAACAGTGAAATTCTGCCTTCTAGGTCCTACTTGCCCAATGTCACTGATGAAGATGTTGAATAGACCGCCCCAGCACTGATCCCTGTCGCACTCTCACTGGTCACTCTTCCCTCTGTGGAGTGACAACCATTTACCACCACACTCTGTGTCCTGCCACCCAGCCAGTTACCTACCCACCACACTACTGTCCTGCCCACACCCATATTCCCCAGTTTGTGTATTAGTCTTCTATGTGGCACAGTGTCAAAGGCCTTGCTGAAGTCCAGATAGGCCATGTCCACTGCCCTCCCCTGATCCACCTCCCTAGTCACCCAGTCAAAAAATTCAACGAGGTTGGTCTGACTTGACCTCCCTTGTGAAACCATGCTGCCTTGGGTCCTGTAGTCCATTGACAACTAGATGTTCCACTAATTCTCCTTCAGTAGTGCTTCCATGATCTTCCCCACTACCGAGATGAGGCTGACTGGTCTGTAGTTCCCTGCTTCCTCTTTGTTCCCACTTTGTGTAAGAGGACTACATCTGCTGTCCTCCAGTCTTTGGGTACCTCCCCTGTTTCCAGTGATTGGCTAAACAGGACAGCCAGAAGTTCAGCACCACCTCTCTTAGTTCTTTAAGGACCCTGGGTGCACCCATCTGGCCCCATTGCTTTATCAACTCTTATTACTTTCAGTTCCTTCCTGACCTTTTCTCGTAAAGGGACTTGTGTCCATTTCTGCACCATTCTCACCCCTTGTACTCCCTTCAGACCCATTACCCCTCTTCCTCAGTAAAGACTGAGCAGAAATACCTGTTCAATATGTCAGCTTTATTGTTGTCATCCTCCACGCGCCCCCATCCTCCCCCTTCAGTCTCACTATCCTCCCTTTGTCTTTTCTTTTTTCACTTATGTACCTGTAAAGGTTTTGTCCCTCTACCCACTGATTTTGCAATGTGTTCTTCTGTCTGAGCTTTGGCTTCCCTTACTGAGCTCCTGCCTCCCTTTGCTTCTCCTGGTACTTCTCCCTATCCCTTCTGCCTGTGTCTTTTTGTATTGCCTGAATGCAATCTTTTGGCTTTACTTTCTTTGCTATCTCTTTGAAACCATAATGGTCTCCTCTTCCTTTTCCTCTTGCTAACCTGTTTAATGCATAATTCTGTTGTTCTTGTAATCCCCATTTTAAATACTGCCCACTGTTCCTCAACCCCTGATTCCTGTCCCATTCCCCTTAATGCCTCTTTCAAGTATCTCCCATTTTCCCAAAGTCTGCCCCCTAAATCCAGGATATGTGTTTTGTGTGGTTTGGTTCTGCTCTTTCTGTGATTTCAAACCACAATGACTGGTGGTCACTGTTTCCCAGGTGCTACCCCACTGTTACCCCCATCACACTGTCCTTGTTTGTGAGCACAAGGTCCAGTATTGCCTTCTGCTGAGTTGGTTCCATGACCAGTTGCTTGAGGAAGGCACCCTGAAGGGAGTCCAGGATAAATCTGCTCCTAGTTGATGCTGCTGTTGGGATGCTCCAGTCCACGCCTGGAATATTGAAGTCTCCAACCAGTACTACTCATTTTTGTCTGCCATCCTTGGATGGCTAGCATCAGTTCCTTTATCTGTTTCTTCCTCCTGGGCTGGTGGTCTATAGACCACACCTGTGCAGATGGCTGTCCCCATTTTCCTTTCCAGCTTAACCCACAGTATCTCTCCCCATTTTGTTCCTCCTGGATCTCTGTGGCCCTTATGTCATTTTTCACATACAGTGCCACTCCTCCTCCCTTCCTGCCTGCTCTGTCTCTACTGAATATGTTGTAGCCAGGTATGGCCATCTCCCAGTCATGGTTATCATTACACCAGGTTTCAGTGATGGCCACAATGTCCAGGTCTGACTGTCTGATAAATGACAATGACGTCAGTACTGTGATGATAAATGCCATTTATCCATACTGTGCTGATGTCACCACTCACTCACTACAACCTGCATTCTAAATGAAACTGCTTCAGTTTCTCTTTCTCACTGAGGCCTGCAAGTTACTCAGTTTGCATTACAAAGTATACTCAGCTGTCTTCGGTAGTGTTTCTGAAACTCCCAGCCCATTAATGTGCTGATATCAGCTTCACAGCCTACATTCTAAATTAAACTGATTCAGTATCTCTTTCTCACTGAGGCCTGCAAGATACACAGTTACCATTGCAAAGGAAACTTACATGTGTGCCATGGTGTTGCTAAGACTCCCAACCCATTCAGAAAAACTCACACCACATACAGGAAAAGCAGAAAGCACACAGAAAAAAGAAACACCGAAAAAATATTTCAGTAGCTTCCACCCCTATTGTATAAATAGCACACATGATGCGCAGATTGTGTGCTATGTAAAATATTTTCACTCCTGCAGAGTGAGCTCTGGATGCTCTCACTCGTGCTCTCAGCACTCGTGAGTATCCAGAGCTCACACTGCAGGAGTGAGAATATTTCCCATATCACACTCCTGCCATCATGTATCATGTGTGTGTGTATATATATATAATATATATATATACATATATATGTATATATATATACAGTATATGTGTATGTGTGTGTGTATATATATCTATATATATATATATAGATATATATACACACACACATACTAAATCAGTTGATCCTTAGACAGTATGTGATCCTTTGATGGGTAATGTTTGTGAAGATAGGCCTATATATTAATTTAATGACCCTTAGACATTAAAGTGATCTTTTGATGAATGGTACATGCAAACATTCAAATTATGCATTGCTAGCCCCCTGAGAACCACACAGTGATACCAGCCTGTTTGCTTTGTGTGACAATAGCAGGTGTTATCCTAGCCTCCTCAATTACCTGCATAGAACACCTTAAAGGGGCCAGGTAGCCAGATGGTGGAACTGTGCAGGCCCTTTGGTTCCAACAAGAAGTTCGGTCCAGAATCAAAATGGATCTCCTGCTCTGTGTTACTAGAGGATCACAGAATATGGCAGTCCTTGGACAGGACTGCTGTATCTACATAAAAAGGTATTTTTTAAACAATAATATTGAGAGTTGAGTACATGCTGCGTCTATGTCACAGCCCCTCCATGGAGCGTAACAGAGCTGTATAGTGATTACCATTTTTAAATGTGGCACTCCAGGACCCCAAAATGCCATGCAGGGAGAAGATGTACAGATACTTATAGTGCATATTCTGTTTCAACACCTGCAACTCCCAATCACATACTGCCACATTTATCTGGCATTACGCATGTTGCAAATTGCATGAGTGCCTCTGATATTTCCTTCATCATGCCCAAGCTGAATTGCCTTCATAACTCTGTGGACTGGCTGGGCTCAGTGGAGTGGGCAGTGTGTAAATCTAGTGAAATGGTTTTTGAATGCCATGAGGCACTCTATTGTGTTCCTGAAGAGGCTGTAGGCCCTAAACATGTACTCCCTGGAGAGAGGAGTGACAGAGATTGGGGGACATGACTGAAGCCTTCAGGTAATTGAAAGGAATAAATAAGGTGGACGTGGATGGTCTCTTCAAGCTCAGGGGGAATTGAAACATGGGGAACAGTCTCAAGTTGGAAAGGGAGGAATTTAAAGAGAGAGACCAGAAGGCACTTCTTCATGAAGAGTGTGGTGGCAGGCTGGAATGAGCTTCCTGAGGAAGCTGTTTAGCTGGAAATTGTAGGTAGCTTCAAGAGAGGCTGAGATAGACTTAAGGGGAAAATAAGAGTCACCAGGGAGGACAGAAGGGAAGGGTTGGTTGGGGAGGGGGCAGGGTAATTAGCTGGAGTTGAGGACCTTGCAAAATGAGCAGACTCAATAGACCCAATGGCCTTATTCTGCAGGCGTCATAGTATGTTCATATGTATGCTGCCATGTAACAATTAACAGTACACCCCATTATGTTGCTGTGGAGTAATCAGTATATTTAACTGTGAAGGTGATCCCTAAGAAAATGTAATAAAGGCAAACAGATTTTAAGAGGTGGATCTACAGGATAATAGAGTATTATTTAAACAAATGCTCAGTACCAAGATAATCAAGGGAAAAACTGGAGTTGAAGCATTGTGTCACAGTTTCCTGCATGCAAAAGGGATTAACTCCCAATGAAATTGCATTGTTTCCTGCTGTAACTCTGCTGCAGTGTGCTGCAGAATTGGGTTTCATTCTGGTGAGCTTTACTCTATTTCACCACTGACGGTGAGCAAACTGGATGATGGAGAGAAAGAGCTGACACCTTGAAAAGGAGGGCAGTGTACTGTCAAAGACTGGATCAATACTGGGGGCACGATTCTCAAAATTCAGAGCAAGCTGTGCCAAAGGTGGCTTGTGTCTTTGCCCACTGTGCCAGGGACCCTGCATCCAGTCCTTTATCGGGTAGTGTCCTGGCTGCAAAGTCCCACAGCTTGTGGCAAGTGTGGCTGTGCACCAAACAATCAGCACATATGGATGGTGTGCCCCACTCTAGGTGGTCCCTGGTGACTAGCAGTCTGCTCCCAAGTCTTGATCCCCTTTGTATAATAATGAATAACGTCCAAGGTAGTCTATGAACCCTCCCATCCCAGATCCTCTTACATTAAAATTAAGTGTGTCCCTGGTGTTCAAGCAGACCTCTCCCCTCCGCCCTGATCTGCCTGAACATTATATTATTCAGTTATTTTCCTGGTGGTCTAATGGGCCACCCATCTCGCACTGAGCTGCCCAAATATTATATTATATTATTCTTTCCCTGGTGGTTTAGGGGACCACCCAGTCCCAATCTGCCTGAATATTATAATATTCAGTTATTTTTCTGGTGGTCTATTGGACTTCCCCCTCCCATTCCAAGCTGACTGAATATTATAATATTCTTTCACTGGTGGCCTAGTGGAACCCCTTGCCCTGAACTGCATTAATATTATAATATTCATTCTCTGGTCATCTAGCAGACCCCCTAGAAATCCCTAAGCTGCCCTTATTTATATAATAATCCCTTTCCCTTGTGGTCTCAGTGGATTCTCACTTCTCACTGGCAGGCAGTGCTCACCACTCCTGCTTAGTTTGAGTCTTCTCAGTTAATAGCACAGCCCTCCACTCTCCACCAAGACTGGCTGCTGACTGAGTTGTTCCTGAGTGCATACTGTATACAGTGCATTCTCAGTGATAGCTCATTTGGCAGACAGACAGCCATAGTGGAGAATGGAGGGCTGTGTTGGTCACTGGCTTGGGGATGGGACAGAGGGAGTGATATGATGGGGCACGGCCTGCCATAGTGGGGGGTGTGGGTCAATTATACCACCAGGAAATGGATTATTATATTAAAAAGGGCAGCTTGGGGATAGGGAGGGGGGTCTGCTAGACCACCAGGAAATGCAGCACAGAGGTGCAAGATGCTAAACCCTCCCAGAGGGTAAATTTCTAAGTACCCTTATATCAGCCTAGGCTTGTCTAATGGTGCTTAGAAATTTTCCCTTTAAGAGAGTTTTAAGAATCTTGAATTAGGGGATATGGCAGACGGTGTCTGCCACGAGCCCCCTAGCACCATGCAACAGCCCATTTTGTATCACATGGCAGCGCAAGCCTCCTTTAGTGCATGAAGCTTGCAGTTGGTGCAGGCTGTGTTTCTGAATTTCTTCCAGTGCATCTTTTGGCACAGGGGGCACTTTGCGCCATTCCTTGTGGCACAAGCCCCATGCACTATTCTGGAAGCTTTGAGAATCAGGCCCTGGGTGTTAAGAGTTAAGAGACCTGGGTACAGGTAAGTGTTGCTTGGACAGTATCCATTGGGATAGGATACTAGCAGATACCACCATTCTGACAAGACACAGCGGCCATAAGATATTCATGGCATCAGACCACGGATCCTGTCTCCTTTGATTCCAAGTGGATCTGATAATGGAGCCATCTGATCCAGTGGATCTGACAGTCAGATCAGAGATCCAACAGTTGGATCACAATAATTTGAGAGTTGGATCCAAAGCTCTAACCCTCGGATTAGAACATCTGATGCCACCCAACTGGGGATGTGACATACAAGCTTAATCAGATTGGGTCACATCAAGCAGCCAGATAGTGTGGCTATTTATTAGAGGGTGCTCAGATCCTGCAAAGCTTTATGCAAGCACCACTAGCCCAGATATTCAAAAGCATATCACTATGCTAACATGTTTAGCACCAAAATATGAATAGTGCAGCCAACAGCCTGTTTTCATATCCGCTGCTATATTGAAACAAATTGTGCAATTTTAAGCTTTTAGACCCTTGGCACTAAAATATATGACCTATCCAAATGAACGCATAGAGTGCATAATAGTATTGCACATTTAATGGTTCCTGCAAGCACTAACAGGCAGCCAGCGCATTGCTAGTTAATGTAACTCTTCCAAGAACCATTTTTACCAATTTGTTAATGACAGCACATTGTTAAAACAATGTAGTCCTACCCTGGCCAGCTGGAAATACAGTTAGAAAACATTCACTGGTGGCAATGGTCCCCCCTCACCTTTTAACAGTATTTCATTTAAAAAAATAAAATAATCCCAGCTGCCAGTACCCCCTCCTTCCCTCTCCTGATTCCAGTTCCATATTTTAAAATATAATAATTCCTGATGCCAGTGGCACCCCTTCATTCATCTGATCTCTGTACTGTGTGTCAAAGGATAATTATCCTTTGTGCCAGTGGTACACCTCTCCCTCACTAACCACCAGGAGGAGGTGGCCACTAGACTACCAGAGAATTGTGTAATGACAAAATGGGGGTTAGGTGAGAAAGGGGGCTAGCACTGGCACCAAGGATTATTATTTTTTGGCATACAGTACTGAAATTAGGTGAGGTGGAGGGGACCACTGGCAGTAGGGATTTTTTAAACATACAGTGCTGGGTTGGAGTGAGGGGGGACCCCTGGTACTAGGGCATATTACTTTTTAACATCCAATTATGGGAACGGATGAGGGAGTGGAGATCACTGGCACAAGGGATTATTATTCTTTGACATACTGTACTGGTATTGGGTAGGGGTATCACAGGCACCAGGAATGATTCTTGTTTGATATGAGGTACTGGGATCCAGTGAGGGATGGGATACCAGTTGTAAAATGGATTATTATTTTTGACACACCGTTCTGGAAACCAAATATTTTTTTTTTGTTTTTGCTGTTCAGTTCCAGAATCAGGTGAGGGAGTGGGGATCACTTGCATCATCATTGTTATTTTTTACGTACAGTACTAGGATCAGGTGAAGGAGGGAGGTATTACTGGCACGAGGGAGTATTTAAGCAATGAATACATTTCAGTTGCTGGACTTTGGACCGATGTTTTAACTTTTACAGGTCACTCTGCAGTTCTCTTATTCCCTTCACAATCTCAACTGTACTACAGTGTTTCATGTCATCGTTGAATAGACACAACCTGCCCTGGATTCCTTCTCCTTTACCACTGATGAAAATATAAAAGACGATTAAACCCAAGACAGATTCTTATGGCACTCCACTGGTGACCTCATTTTCTATTGATCTGACCACATTCACCACAACTCCCTGCTGCCTCCCCTCCAACCATCTCCATATCTACTTTACTGTTCGCTAGTACCTAGATACCCCATCTTCTTCAGCAGCCATCGGTGTGGCACCAAGATGAATTCCTTACTGAAGTTGTAGTATAGTAAGTCTACCTGGATACTGTGGCCATTACTGAGTCATGGTACAATGACAACTATGACTGGGACAAGGCCATACCAGGCTACATGCTGTTCAGAAAGGACAGGGTGGGAAGGAAGGAAAGATGGGTGTGTAGTGCTTTGTGTGAAGGAAAGCATAAAAGCAACAGAAATACAGGGAATTCAGGGGGGCAGAGGTGTTGTGGGTCAACCTCAAATCAGAAAACAGAGCCACTATTTGGACAGGTGTGATCTACAGTCCTCCAGTATAGGGGGAAGAGTTAGATGAGGAAATGGTAGAAGCAATTAGCAAAATGGTTGAAAAGGGGGAGGTGTTGCTGGCAGTGAACTTCAATCGGCCAGATGTAGATTAAATCTTCCCATCTACAGCTTCAGCTAGACCCAGTGACGTACTTAACTCCCTACAGGTGGCATTTCTCAGGCAACTATTCAGTGAATCCACTCATGATAAGGCAGTACTGGACCTACTGCCCACAATCAAGGACAGTATTACATCCATCAAGGTGGGAAGCCATCTGGGACCAGTGATCATTGTACAGTGTGGTTCAACATAAGAACAGCTGCAGAAGCCAACCACACTTTGGCGAGAGTCCTGGACTTCAGAAGGGCAGATTTTATAAAGATGGTGTATACCTTAGGAATGATCTGGCAAAGGGAGGTAACCTGCAGGGGTGGATGAACAGCGGTCCAAACAAAAAGAGGGCACAGTGAAGGTAACACAGCTTTGCATCAAACAAGTAAGCAAAAGCAAAAGGAAGAGGAGACCACAATTATTCTTCAAAGAGGTGTCAGAAAAGGTAAAGGCCCAAAAAATGAAACTCTGGCATTACCCAACACAGCTGCTACACTGTTTTATAGGGACATTGTCCACTTAAAATGACCAAAGTAATATGTGTGCAGTGTAACATTTCAAAGTACACTTATAACTTTGTTGTTTTGTAATATTTTACCCCAAATTTTCAACATAGCCTACTTATGACCCCACTTCATGAACAAGGGTGGAGAACATTTTCAAAACCTGCCTGAAAGAGGTGATTTTGCACAGAAACTATGTCATTCTGCACCACAGGTGCGAAAACACATTTTGGCCTGCATTTAAACAATGACAGTTGTCATGTTTCTGAGGTGATGGGAAAAAATGGCTATGTCAAAAATTTGGGGACAGAATAGTGAAAATTACCAAAGTTATGAGCTTGCATTGCAAAATTTCACCATACTCTCATAAGTTTGTCATTTTTAAATATATTTACCCCAGATTTTCAACATAGCAATCTTATGACCCCACCTCATGAACAGGGTCAGTGAAAATTTTCAAATCCCACCTAAAAGGTAATTTTGGCAAGTGATTACAAAAATGCCTTTTGAATCTGATTTGAATAATTCCAGCACCATTAGTCATCAGGGTCAACTGGTTTGATTGGTTTCACACACATGGCACGGGGTCATAATGTCGCAAGACATTATGCCACATAGCAAAATCATGCTGCCAATACAGCATGATTTCTGCCATGAGGCATGCCTTTTTTCTGTGGGGGCTCCCCCCCTACACCCCTCATTACGGTGGACTACACCTCCGAACCTCCCCATTAAAGATTCTCAAATCTGGGGGGGGGGGGAGGTTCAACTCAAGAAGCGCACAAGATGACAAAACTTAAAGATTCTGGGACCGTGAATTAAACCTGGTCCCAGATGCAGCGCCTGGGTTCCTACTGCTGTGGCTCAGTCCTATGAGCCACAGCAGCTGCTTGGCGGAACCCGTTCCCATCAGAGGTCTTATCCTCTGCCTGGGAAAGTGCTACTGGTGCAATACCGCATACAGCAGTATACACGGTTTTACACCAGTAGCGCTTACAGACTATGCTGTACCGGGTTAGCCATAATGTCATACGCTATTAAGCATGCAACATTATGACCCAGTAGGCACCCACATAGCCCATATGTGGGCATCTCTTGCACTGTATGCAATAGACAACATTCTAGGATACGAATACAGTATATAGTTCTCCTGTATCTTGAATTGCTTATTTGGGGGGGGGGGGTGAAAATCTGCACAGTAAATGTGCTCACAGGTTTTGCCTTTAGGAATATTGTAAGGTTTAGTGCATCCTAGTGTTCCACTGTGTTCCAGTGCAAGTTTGTTCTTGACAATTAGGTTGGATAAGTCTGGTGGTTGCCAAGAGTAAAAGTGGTTCCTTTTGAATACACTATGTTCAAAGAAAATATCTAGACAAACATATGAGAAGAGGAATGCCTCAGCACGGCTTACAAAAGGCACTAGCTTGATAATGTCTTATATGCAGACAAATAAGCTGTGCAGACTCCAAGGGTAGGTACAAAATTCCAGTTTCGTTCTCCGGTTCATTACTCGGTTGACAACTATCCCTATGCAGTGTCTCTAAAACCAGGTTCATCACGTGGGGGGTGGTGGTTGTTACGAAATCCTCATCTTAAATACCCCACTTAATTACATATTCATGGGAACAATTTATCTTATAAAAGAAATGTGTAGTTCTCTTTGAACAGATCAAAAGTAATGTGCAATTACCTGTAAATACATACTGCATATGTGCGAATCAGTTCCATAGTGCATAATATCTTTGTAAGGTATGGGAGAGGCTTATTATTAACTGAAATCAACCAGTTTACAACCTTGTTATGCCATCACCATGACATCAGGTTGTGGTTAACCCTTCTTGAGTAAGTCATAGCAATGGCATAACAACATTGGTGCTATTGTGCATGCGCATTCCTCAGTGTTACCCTTCTGCCCCATGAAGGCGTTCCTAATTTTGTTTTGCTAAAAATCTTTTTTTTATTCCCTCCTAGTTACCTTCGGTGGCTCTGTCCCTCATAAACTGCAGTTGGGCCTCTCTTCCATCCTTCACATTGTGTCTCAAAATGCTCAGTTCTGTTATCAGATACACACAATCGGGCTATGCAGTGACATTAGCCATCACTCCCTGCAACCTGACACCTTGTGTCCTGAGCCGGCCAATCAGATTGCTCTAACTTGTTATTTTTAAAAATGTTGAAGCTTTGTCTTGCTTTTCTTGTTTTTTAGTTTATTAATAAGTTAAAAACCACTTAGTTGACATCATAATTTGAATGCTGTGTAGCCCACACACTATAAAACATAATGACTGTGTTGCTGTTAATAACCACACTGAAATCATCTCTTATGGTTACCAGGAAAACAATAAACCTCTCAAGCTGCACTTTCGAGGTTTACAATGTTGTCCTGTTAACCACTCAAGGTGACTACAGTGTAGTAATTAACCACAACCCAGTCATTATCCTCTATATGACAAATATGCCAAATGAAAAAAAAAATGTTTTAAATTCAGTTTCTTTATCTTAACTCAATAAGCTTTCAAGTCAGTCAGATGATAACAGTGGCCAGTGGAGCCCACAAACCTCCCCACTGCATGCAACAGCTGCAGTGGCACAGCAAGCTTCAACAGCACATGATGTTAGATGAAACAACAATAATAAAGATAATAACAACTGTGATGGACATGTGACCAGAGTAATGTATTAATTTCTTTTGTTAATGTATTTGGTAATGTAAGTATGCTGCTGTTATAGCTTCTGCTATTTGCAAAAGGGGACACAAAAAAATTAGGCTTACAGGGTCACATGTCCAGATAAATCTTAAGGGGAATACTGACAACTGATGAGTTAATTCAGGGTGCACATCCTGGCAGATGTTAAGGTGTAACTTAGAACACCTCAGACATCACTGAAGCCAGAGATTATGTAAGGCAGATGGGAGCATGCCAGGCTAAATGCATCAGCCAGCTTAAATAGCAAGAAGCACTGGGTTACACACCTAGACTATCTTCAAGGCAGGCTCATAAAGTGGACAGAGCACACTTGGGTGAATGAGGTCACCCCTCCATATACCCACCCATCAGTGGGTGGGCAGTCTAGTGTATCACTCAAAGCAGAGAAATCACCTCCCACAATCATAGAAAGAATATAACAGAGAAATGAGATTCATTTCTCTCTCTTGGGCTGGAACATCACGACCAGAGCCCTGCTGTACAAAGACTAGTAGATGGGTAAGATAGCACAGTTTGGGTCAGTGCTTCTGTAGCTAGGGCAGGTAAAGGATTCAAAACAAGGATAGTTCAGAAGTTTTCTATATACCAACTATCTGTTAACTTGCTTTATTTTCTGTTTCTTAGTAAATGTGCAACCCTTTTGTTTTCTTGTAAATACATCCTGTTGTAAATACTTGTAGTATTTTAGTAAAGATTTTATTTTTATAGAACCAGTGACTGCTTGTTTAATTTAAAAGGGTCATTTTACTATTTTTGATGGACTTTGTTTGCAGTCCATCTCTGAAGAGGCACTCTGCCCACAGTTACTGTGTTGACCTTCTTGACCTTGTGGAACGGAGGAGGTAAATAAAAACAGGTTTCCTGGTTCCTGTTGGTTAAAACCACACAGTGGCAGTGAGCTAGAAATCCCTGGTGAGTGTAATTTCCATTACAACAACAACAACAACAACAACAATAATAACTGTAGGAGGGCACAGGGAAGAGAGTGTGATGTTGGATAGCAGCTGTAATCCACACTGAAATAAATTTAAAGACACACCTCTCAAGCATCTACATTTTGGTTTTCAATTTAAAAATATTCTTTTTTTGTTGTATTCAGATGGGAGGGTAGGGCTTCACAAAATGTGCATTTTACATGTGAGAGGAATATCAATACTGAATGCATTGCTGTCCCATCTGGTTGAGCTCGGCAAAAACTTGTCTATCAGTTACGCTCATTTCTTCATTTGGGGTAATCCATATATTTCCATTTTACTTCCAGCATGCAGTGCAGAGGGGTTCTAATTACAGAACAAAAATGTAAGGTATTGATTGGGTCATGGAGTTTTTAGTATTTAGAAGATCAAATGCATTGACAGAATCTTTATTAGTGTAATACAATCTTGTTTTGAGTTTGTTTATTAAATAAAGACTTGATAATACCACCAAATGTTGTCTCTTTAGATTATTTACTGAACATTTCAATAAACAAGCAGTTGTCAGTGACATCTAGGTCACTGAAAAAGTCTTCATTTTTTTCATGATCTAGGATCAGCACTTTTTGCCACTGATATCATTCTAGGACTGATGTCAATGACAGAAGCACGAGAGCCCCCCTGTCGAAACAGCTGTTGTGATGTCTCAAGAGTGGCGTTGGCTTGTTTTCCTGGGAAAAAAATCATGATGTTTTAATATAACTTGGTTTTCCTAATTCCCACAGCCCAAAACATAGAAAAAAAGTTTTCACATTCAACAATCTGCCAGCGGCACGGCTCCACAAAGATGCAGAAATTATGTGTGCAGGCAGTTCTGCGTCTCATGAATCATAGTTTAAAACTAAAAGCCACAGTTCTTGGTGCAAGAAGCTGTAGTTCAGAAAATTTGCATTTAGGATTACTGTACCTTAAAAAAAATCTGATATCACTTATTTGATATTGTTGTTTAGCATAAACTTAGAGAGCACTTGTACTGTGAATCCCAACTACTTAACTTCAAGGCAAAACTATGGAGGGTCAAGGATTGTAAATATTAAGAGATTACGTGTCATAACAGTAAACTTCATTTAAGTGAAACTAAGTGCATCTACTATGAATAATCTGCTTACGCTCCGACATTAAGCAGTGTCATGAGTGCTCAAACTGTCAACGTCCACAATCCACTCACTTACCTTGAAGTTATATAGCTGGGATTCACAGTTCAAGTGCTATCTAGTTAAATTTGTGCTAAACAACAATATCAAATGATTAATACACGATTTTGTAAGGAAATTCTAAATGCACATTTTCTAAACTACAGCTCCTTGTGCCAAGAACTGTGAGCTGTTAGTTTTAAACTGTGATTCATTAGCTGCAGAACTCCCTAATGTCTGCATCAGTGTGGAGCCATGCCGCTGGCCAGATTACTGAATATGCAGACTTTTGTTTCTGTGTTTTTGGCTGTGGGAATTTGGAAAAGTTAGTTATATTAAAACATCATGATTATTTTGTTCCCAAGAAGACAAGTCAGTGCCGGTCTTGAGACATCAGAACAGCTGTTTTAACAGGGTGGGTCTCAAGATTCTGCCACTGCCATCAGTCTTTTTAATGACATCAATGGCTAACAGTGGTGAGTCAAGACTGAGGAACAAATGGAGAGTTTTAGTGATTGTATTGTTGAGACAAATCTGCTGTTTGGCCTTACTGGCTTTAACACTAATTCAAAACTATGAAAATCTTGATTGCCAGTGCTTGGAATTCGGAAGTGCACACAGAGGTAGAAAAATAGTACGCCGACAGCGATGCACATCACTGTGGTCAATGACCAGGATCGCATGTGCTTTAATTCCACTGTGGAAGGACACAGTGGAGTATCAAGTCAAGTGATTCCAGAGTCCCTTCTCCTTTTCTACGTTATTGCAGTACATCATGCATAGGTTTGTTATGCAGCTGTAAGAAGGTGCTGTAGATTAGGGAGGGTGGCACCTACTCTGCTGCTTTAGCTCCTCCTCTAGTGGACTTGGTGGAAGTCCTTGATGTCACGGATGACCAGGCAATGTTGGCCTTCACTCCAGAGCCAAGAACTGTAGGCAGGTCCAGCAGGGGAGGTGTACAGGCTTATGGGAGTAAAAATCCTAGCATCCTGCATATGACAGAGAACAACGACCCACATCATCAACACACCATTGTCTCAACCCAACTTTTCCACCTCCACCAGTCAAACATGATGTCAGTTCTTGTTTGCTGCCATGCAATATGTGAGGTGTTTCTATGTGGATGGCAGGCCACAGAGCAGTGGATCACAAAGCATGGTTAGAGACTGCTCTAAGGTTTGTTGACAGGCAAGGGCCAATCCCAGACCAAGAAGCAGTACAGGAAAGACATTGGATGTACAGCAACTGTGAGATAAACATTAAAAATATAACTTTAAAGGGAATTACTATATTGCCAAACCTTCAAATAGCTCCATTTTAGAATCTATGTGTGTCTGGGCTGCACCAAGATCACGTATTGACTGGCAGGGTACTTGTCATCCAGCACTTGTATCAGAAATGCCCAAGAATGTACAGGCTCCAAACCAGAGCTATTTTAAAAATGAACCACATATTAAGTAGATAGGCACCCCTGGCTGCTCACCACCTGAAACTTCATCATGGGAAGAGCTACAGGTACTTATGGGCATGATGGGGAGAGCTCTGCACCCTAAAATGCTGGGGCAATGAGGGTGCAGGATCAAACAGATATAATTTCAAATAAATGAGAAGCGAGTATGTTTATTTAAATTTTTTTCTACTGCATCTGCTAATCGGGCCCCGCTTCACATGGATGTGGGGCCTGACTATACATGGACATTTCATTTTTAGAATCGCAGTGCCCCAAGTGGTGCACAGCACAGAGAGGTGGTTCCTATGGCTGTCTCACTGGCCACCACCTTTCCCGGACCCAGCAATGCTTTTGGACTGGTCCCCTGGTCCCGACTCCTGGACATAAAGCCATAGATCACAGTGCCCTGAGTAGCACTCAGCACAGGGAGGTGGTTCCTATGGCCGTCTCACCAGCCACCACTTTTCCTGAACCCAGCAATGCTCTTGGACTGGCCACCTGGTCCCGACTCCTAGACACAAAGCTGTAGATCGCAGTGCCCCAAGTGGCACACAGAACAGGGAGGCAGTTCCTACAGCTGTCTCGACTGGTTACACCCCAATATTGGTAAAGTCCACGCTTCACTTATTGATAGCAACTTCACTCAGTTAATCCATGATCATACATGAGTCAATTCAAAATCTGGCAATGATACTCTGATAGACTGGATAGTAACTAACTGCCCACTTAAAATCGGATCTACTGGCACACTCTCTGACTGCATAAGTGATCACTCTCCCACTTTCTGTGTGTGGAGAAATAGCTATACCAATCCTCCTCCCAAGATTTCCCTGGTCCAGGATATGACTAAATTTGGTGCAAACAGGTTCCTATCATCCATTAACTCTACAGACTGGGCCCCATTAATACACTTCCTGACATAAACCTAGCCCTGGACTTCCTAATCTCCACTCTCACCAAAATAATTAACCAGCATGTCCCCCAGAAGAAATGCAGATCTAAGGGTGTCAAAGCCCCATGGCTCTCCAGGGATATCAGATCTCTCATGGCCCTCCGGGACAATGCATGGAAAATGTACAAACAAAGTGGATTCCACTCGGACTGGCTGATCTACCGACAGCTCAGGAATCAGTGTAAAAACTCTGTACAAAAAGCTAAGAGATACCATCTCAAATCTCTTCAAACAGAGCATCTAAATAACCCAAAGGAATTCTGGAGACAAGATAATGCTTTAGTGAAAGGAAAGACTGTAGAAAACCCAAGCTCTCTTACTGCCAATGGCAATACCCTCGATGACCCACTCTCCATAGCCACTGGATTTAACAATTTCTTCACTGACCTCCAAAAATACACCTTTATCTTTCACAATGCTCCCTCTTTTCCTACAGCTATCCTGCTCAATCTAGGGGGTCATCCTGAATTCCATTTGAAGCTAGCCACACTCAAAGAGGTGCAGCAACTTCCATTTAATCTAAAACCTGATGGTTCCCCTGGATACGACTCATTGGAACCAAAATTTCTTAGGCTGGGTGCCTCTGCTCTAGCTCACCCCATCTGCAACTTGTTCAACAGGTTCTTCCTCTCTAATACTGTGCCAGATAAGTGGAAGGCGGCAGTAGTAGTCCCGGTCCACTAAGGAGGACCAAACTCCACCATAGAAAACTTTCAACCTATATCCCAACTTTCTCACCTGGCAAATATCCAAGAGTGTATAGTTTATATTCATCTCCAAGACTACCTTGACTCCCACAAGCTGCTATCACCCTGCCAGCATGGCTTTAGAAAGAAGCACAGTACCCTCACTGCACTCATAAAAGTAACATCTGACATCTTCTATGCTATGGATAAGGGCCAGGACACTGGAGTCATATTCATGGAGCTCACAAAGGCATTTGACCTCATGAACCATGGGCTGCTGCTCCACCAGCTACATGTCCTTGTCCTGGACTACAATGCACTGCACTAGTTGAAGAGCTATCTGTCTGATTGATCCCAGAAAGTAAAGTGGGATGGCTCCCAGTCGGAACAAAAAACAGTTTCCCATGGTGTCCCGCAAGGCTCAATCCTGGGCCCCATGTTATTTTCACTCTTTATCAATGACCTCCCAAACTTCTGTGGGAGTGCCATAGTTCACCTATACACAGATGATGCCATCATCTACCACGCTTCTCCAGATATTGACCAAATCAATCCAAACCTTGCCTCTGACTTCGTCTCCCTGGAAGCATGGTTTCAACAGAATCATCTTGTTCTCAACTCTAAGAAAACAAAATGTATGGTATTCACCCATCGGCCTGCAAAAAAGCCTAACCCACCCATCCTTAGTATTTATTTTAACAAGGATGACCCGTTAGAGGTTGTTCACTCCATCAAATACTTGGGTGTTACATTGGACCCTGCCCTATCGTTCAACTCCCATGTCTCTAGCACTATCAAAAATCTCAGTCAGAAACTCAGACTCCTATATCGAGTGTGCCCACACCTCACACTTGCCTCTTGCCAAAAAACTGCTTCTGCATCCCTCCTTCCCCTACTATCTTATGGTGCACCCCTCCTCCTCTTCACTAACTCCTCCTCCATGTCCCTCCTCTCTCAAACATACCACAGGGTAGGTCATTTTGCCATGGGGGCACCTACTTTTCTCACCACTGTGATGTTCTCGCCTTGCTGGGGTGATCCCCCTATGGGGCAAAACTGAGGTACTCCACCTTGAGCCTCATGTTCAAGCTTGTTCATAAATTCACCCCTCCCTGCCCCAGGGAACTTATCCACCTCAAGCCACACAAAGCACACATCAGTCTACCTCTCTCCCCTTCTCATTGTCCCCAAAGTTCATCTTGCTGTATCCAGATGCTCCTTTTCATATGCCGCTCTAACTGACTGGAACTCCCTCCCTCCATTCTCTCCTGCTCCTCCCTCTCACAAATTTAGTCCCAACTGTCTGCCTTTCTGTCTTCCTTTGCTACCTGCTCCTGCTTTTGCTGAAGGGTACCTACCCAGAAACTCCCCCACCTTAGCTACAGCTGCCTCCTCCTGCTCCACTACTACTGCACCTAGCATAATAGGAGACTAATGTGTGTAGAAGTCGCTGGTCCTAGCCTCTCCCATGTATATTATTATTATGTTTACTATGAAGTATTGTACTATAACTGCCCTGTATATAGCCCATCAGGCATTTAATTCATACACCGCTTGTCAAATCTGTTGTCAATTGCTTGTGCACTTGAAACATTGTGTCTTGACATGTACTCTGCTTAATGCCATCTGTGTACCATGAGAACTGGATTGCTTGTTGCACTTATACTTTTGTGGTTGATTCTTGACCCCTGGTCGACCCTGAAAAAGGGACTGTAATTGTCTCAGTGGACTTACCTGGTTACCAAAACTCAACTAAATAAATAAAATGTTTTCCTTCCCCCATCAGTGAAAACACTAAGTCCTCATATTCGCACTCTACCATCCCCCTGGAGGGGTGCCTTCAGTGGCACCTACATTGGCCCACATTCCTTGCTGCCTCTACTTACCTCACCTATTCCTCTAAACCAATCTCTATATTTACCTGAGGTCATAGACTCATTCCCATAAGGACCTGGGACACTCTAGGGCCAGTCAGGAAGGTAAGTGCCTGGTAGCATGGCTGTGGCTGCTGATAGCTATTGGCCACCCATAGAAAGCCTATCTCTGAAGCAACACCCATCATCTGTAGCAATCACTCTGGGGCCAGCATCTGATCTTGTTGGAGTGAGGGACTTCAGATGTTAGCCAAGCAGGTATTGAGATTAATGCTGTGCATGTTGCTGGAGTGAATAAGGAAGCCTGTGAAGAACAGCTACTAACAAGTGACTACACCTACCCAGTCAACTTTTCCTTTATGGTTAAGCTTTAAAACATTACAGTCCATTTTTGCACCACATGATCTGCATCTTTTTACTTTGTATTTCTCCATTCTCCCCCATGTGTGGTTGGTTCTGAAGGAGGACATTGGTCCTGATTTTCAAAGAATGACACAGGACTTGCATCAAGCCCATAGTTTGGCACTACTGTGCCAAAATCCTTTAATAGCACTGTGCCCAGTTTTAGTACATTAGAAGCAGTTGTGACAGTTTCCAGACTTTATGGCAGCTTGTGCCAAATATTTGGCGCAAGCCCTGTTAAAAGGGTCCCCCAAATGGGGCAAGTTAGACCGGGAGGAGCTGGTCTAGCTTGCGGTATTTTGCACACAGGACTGAAAACCCCGATAGGTGCAGAGAGAGTGATGCAAACCCTTTGCACCATATGTCTGGTGCACCAGGGACTTGTGTCATTCTCAGGGCTTTTAAAAATCATGCCCATTGTGTCTTATAGAGCAAGTTTATACTAAAATAACATTTTTATAACAATTATATTTACAAAAATCATGTTTAATGTTTTCAATTTTTTGTTGTTACATTTTCCTGTTGAAGGTCTATAAAATAGTTCAAGCAATGCAGTACTAATTTCACTGTGCCTTTCAAAAAGACTCCAACTGCCCCCAAACTGTTAGGTATATCACAAGGGTGGTGTGTGACATCACAACAGCATTGTAAGACTGCTCCACATAGTAGAACAGGGATCAACAGTTAATTTTAGTGTATCTAAAAAATAAGTTGTCAAAGGCTTAGGCTCAAGTCCCAGCGTAGGTAGGAGCTGCCTGCAAGGTATTGCATGGCCCCTGCAATGATGTAAAAAGCTAATTTAGAATCTAAAATTGTAATAAATAAATAATCAGCAGTTTAAAATAGATTAGCTATCAGAAGTCAGCATGAGCATATTGTTAATTGTTATAGAAGGATGCAGCACAGGGGGGAGCTGGAATGGACCCCTGGCCATGGCTTTCCTTACATACATGCAGATTTGCTTATTTTGTATATGATTGGCAAAGTTTTGTACAAAAAATGTAATATTTATAATTAAAAAATAGTAATCTTAGCCATTGGGGGCCAGTGGGCTAGTAAGCTGATCACCCTGGCTACTGTGATATGCATTGGTGGTCCAATGGTTTATTTGGTCTGCCTGGATTACCTAATAGTTTTAATGGTTTTATGTATTTTTAAAGATCTTTCCTGGAAAGAAAAGCTGTTCTGTTGTAAATGAATGAAAAGAAAATGTAGTGCGGCAGCTGCGGGAGTCCAGAGTGCTGAAAGAAATGAGAAAGGGAAGTGTGAGTGACCGAGAGTCGGTCCCACAGCGCAACACTCCACACTCAGTGATGGGATTCCCAGGCTTGCTTTTGGGCAGCCGCTCCTCTACTCTGATGCAGGCTGGAAGTCAGGCTTCAGCATAAAGTGAATTCTGCTGTGCGCATCTGTGAGAGGGAGATGCAGGAATGTGCTCCTCTCAAGGCCAGGATCAATCATATATTTTTCTCTTATTTTAGATGAGCAGGCGACAAGTGCCTGGGAAAAGTACTTTAGGGACTGGCTCACATTATAAATAAATAAATATAAAGGAACACAGTCTGACAGGGACTCTGTAAAGTCTCACACACACTAAGGAGGCATTCATTTTATAGAGGTCTCAGAGGAGCCATTTTGTTACACAGAGGGTCTGATCTGATGCATAGGAACCCATGGTTTCTCTTTCATCAAATACAGTAAAAATAATTTTTTTTAACTAAAATAAAGCCATGGAGGGTCTCAAGGAAGTCCTGGGTAGTTAATAAAAGTACACAGATTTTCTATACAGAAACACAAGTAAAAATGGAGCAGTTTAAAGTATGACTGTGTTGGAGAAAGTTCTATACAGTCACAAAACACTTGCTTCACATGTCTACTTTTCATGATTGTGTTGCTAAGTAGTTTTTTATCAGAATCATACCACACTTGGCAGACTGATAGATTTAAATGTTCTACACAACATAAAATAGTTTTAGGTGGAAAACAAATGTGAAATAAAAGAGTCACTGCCTCAGAAGGGAGAGTGGGTCCTTATGAATGTAAATCCATGCAGCCAGTTACATAGGAGATGAGCTAAGCATGGGAAAAATTAACATTTTATTTCTGAGTGAAAAAAAAAACTGTTGTGGTCAGTATAATTAAAGAGGAAACAACTGGTTTCAATAGAAAGTGAAGAGAAAAATGCTTAGACATAATTATTTTATTCAGTTTAATAACAAAAGGTTGTTAGTCTTAATGACTTAGCTTCCCTGTGAGTCATTTCATACAGAACAACATCAGCAGGGAGCTATAGAAGACAGCATCTAGCCATTATAGTGAAAACATGCTTAAACTTAAAGAAAGTGCTAATTTTTGTAACAAATAAATGATATTTAAAAATGGGACTCCGGAAGCCTTAGAATGTTGAGAGTGGCAGTTGAATTTCAAAACTGAATATTCCATTGTGGCTTATGCTGCTGCAGAAAGGATTTTGATTGGTGTTGAGTCTCTGAACAGGTCAGTGTCCACTCAGTGACCACACATTAGCATATGCAGGTTAGTTTTAGGCATAAAAGTAGCTGCATAGCCAGTTGCATGGAGTCTGAGCAGGGAGAGCCACCAAGAAGGAAGGTGCCCAAGCCAAATAGGTGTCCTGTCTGAAGAAGCCTGATGCAGTGATAGAGCCTGATAGTGTCAGCCTTTATTTAAATACAGTGTAAGACAAGGGGATCACCTGAAACCCACTGTAGGGTCAGGCAGGGCAATAGGTGAGAACAGAGTGAGACTAGAAAGCCTGTTGCTGCATGTGCTTGATGATCCTGCTATGCCAAGTTTTTCATAGAAAAATAAAAGCTGCAACCTGAAGAATTCCTTGCTTCTCTTGATTACCCCAAGAAACTGCCAGCTCAAGAGGGCCCTCAAACAGACCATGTGATGCATCAGACTGTGTAACAGCTCTTCGATCCAGCTCCTGTTGCCCAGCGCAATTTCATTCATTTTCAGCTGTCATATCAATAACTGGACTTCTAATACTACTCAGGACACTTGCTGAATTCCTGGAGAACATTACTCATTGGGAATGGAAGTTGAAATGTGACCCGCATTGCCCTGACATACACCTCCGGTCTCTCCAATAAAATTTGGCAAACACTCAAAGGCCCAGCAGTTGAATACTGGTAAAACAGAATACTGCCACTGCAGCTTCTCTCTCTTTGGCCCCAGAAGTGACCCCCCTCATGCTTGAATTATTCCTGAAAGAATTCCACCCATTTCGAGAGGATTTTAAAACAGTAGTCATAGAAATGAAGCAAATGGCATCTGCACACTACAATTTATCCACCAGGATGATGGACAGTGAGTCAAGTCTTATTTCCTTAGACAAGAAAGAAGACCACATTGAAAGTGCAACCATTGAGAACAGACATAGGATTAAAAAGCTGGAACAAAAGATAGAAGATTTAGAAGGGCAGAGTCGCAGAAACAATGTTGTGATAATAGGAATTCCGGGAGAGAGAGAGAGAGAGAAAGGGTTAAACACAATTCTGTTCATCCAAAAATTAGTGGAAAAGCTGGTTGGGCCTTCAGCCTTTGGTGCATCCTACACAATAGAGAGGGCACATAGGGCACTGAGACCGATGCCATCACCCAGTTCACAGCCCCGACCTTTAATACTTAAATTTTTAAACTACCAGGAAAAGCAGTTTTTTCTTGGGAAAGCAAAAGAAATTGCACAAACACTTTGGGAAGGGAAGGCAATCTGGATAACCCAGGATCTACCTGTGACTGTGAGGCAAAGGAGGACTCTCTTCCACCCCATAGTAACAAAGTTGAATACCGTAGGGCTAAAATTCTGTATGGGCTACCCTGCTCATCTGCAAGTCCCGATCTTGGGGACATGGAGCTCATTTGAGGACATCAATTCCACTTTAAAAGATCTGCAAAAGGCTTACCCTGATTTATTCAAGGATCGCTGATTTTTCAGTCATGGCACGGTGATTGAGGAAAACTTCCTGAGGGAGACATATTCTCCATAGAGGATCTGAAGGTACAAGTAAGATCTTAGTATTAAGAGAACATTTTCAGCAGGCATCTGATGGGAATTCCACCTGAAAATCCCCTCAGCATTCAAGAATTGAAACACAGAACTTGTCATTTCTTGCTGTTCTGAAAACCGAGTGATGTAGTTACATATAAAGATATTGGGACACCCATGGACTGTTTTTATCATTTTCTTTTGGGGGTTTCTGGCTTTATTTTTACTGTTGATGTTTTGTTGGGGGCAGACACTACTGAGGGAATGCTCATATTTGAACTTTTTGTGACTGTAACAGTGAAAGGTTTCACTCGCTCTTTTGCAGGGGATTTTGTGCCTATAATTCATCACTAGAGGGCGCTCCCCACTAAGGAACAGATAAAATGACTGGGGAAAGGATTCTTTTAGGATTTATTTGAAACACATTTCTATAGATAAGACCCCTACTGCCCCAAGTATATACATTTTTTTATTTTTCTTATTGTTAAGATCCTGGGGGCAAACCTGATTCCCTCAATTTCGTTTGGTTAATTTTAAATAAATGAAACTACCTATGGGTGGTGCTTAGTACAGTACTGCCGATTACTCAATTTTGGAGGTTTCCTTTTGCTAACTCTTATAAATGTCCAGTCACAAGGGTAATTCTTATTTTTTAGTAGGTATAGGGGAGAGTCATGGTTACCCATACTATTGTTCTTCATTATGGATTATGTTACTATAGAATAGGTCTAGGCAACGGGGAGAGGGAGAAGAGAGATAGACATAGGACAGGCTGCATAGTGTGTTACTAATATGAAGGGAGGATTTTAGGGAAAATTGAACTGGTTTCCAAGTTAATTCCTTAAATAGTGTAATGCATATAGTGACAAAGGGGAAAAAAAAGGGGTGGATAATTAATTGGTAGGAGCACAACTAACAAGGGAGACTTAGTATTACCATGGCATGAAGATGATCTTTTGGACAGGAGAGAGGAAGTTAGAGAGTCAGGAATCAAGAAAAATGGCTAACAATATTCATATAGCCATGTGGAATATTAAAGGGAGAAGGAAAAAACTAAAACAGTATCGACTGTTGAAACATCTGAAGTTGTTGAATATTTATATTATTTGCATTCAGGAAACACACTTACTAGACTCAGAAGCCCTCCAGTTCTGAAGACAGTAATTTGGCCAGTTCTTTACAGCAGAAGGAACAATCAGTAGTTGTGGAGTGATGATCCTCATTCATAGAAGGGTTCCATTTACCCCCAATCAATACAATTAAAGACCCAAAGGGCAGATATATATTAGTTCAGGGTTTACTTTATAATAGGGAAATTTTATTGGGTGGTATTTATGGACCCAATCAAGATAACCCAGAATTTTTTTCTCTACTTACCCAAATCCTTCAATCATACAGCTCAATACCAATCATAATTGGGCAGGTTTGTTCACTTGGGAACATAAGCAGAAGGCTGGTAAGGACAGAGGTCTGGGGTTATATTCTGTTTTAACTGAAATATTTGAATAGTTTTGTAAGTGAAATTAGTTCTATGTGTTAAAAATGATTACCTTGAGTTAGAACTGTTACTTGGGCTGTGATATTGTAACTTTGGAGGCTTGGGAACAGTTGTTTGGCAGTGAATTTAGAGTGAAATTTAAATGTGTTGTTTGCCTGGTGTTGGTAGAGCCCTCCCACCCACTCTGTTTTGTAGGCTTTCTTAAATACTGAAAAGCCACTGGTGGTTGGGATTGAAGGCTGAGTATTTCTGTTTGGGACTGAAATTCGAAGCAACAGGAGCTGGTGGGCCTGTGACATTATACGGTACCTGATGTCTGCATACACACACTGTTAGTGGCACTGAACACACACTGGACTATATGTGTTTGTGAGACTTGGGAACTTTATTGTTGGGATTGAAATTGGGTTTGTAAATAACTGCAGTCAGTATAGAGAGAAACTGTATTCCAGGGGAAAGGGACTGAGAAAAGGGGGTGTGCCATTATAAACAGAGGGAGATAAACAGGGTGGCCATATTCCATGATGGCAGGCATCTTCGGAAGGGTTGTAGGCTGCACAGGCTGTGGGATGACAATAATTCTCAATTGGGCCTGGAGAGAGGGAGGCTGCCCACTCCTGATACAGCTAACTTGTATCAGGAGTGAGGTATATTGGTTAAGGAGTAAGCTGGAGGAGCTGGGGTGGTGTCCAAGGATAAGGGGTGTGGATATAGGCAGCAGAAGGGTGGGGCTGAGGGGAGGCTGGGGCAATGCTCTGAAATTACAGGATGTTATGTTACAGCAAGCAGGAGGGGGGGTATTAGGGACAGAGGACCCTTAGATAGGGATGTTGATGCTAAGGGGAAAGCGTACAGGGTGAACATTCTGAATACAAAGAGAGTGGAGGGGGAAGAGTCAGGAGGGGCTGTTGTGTGGAAGCCTAAAACAGCAGACTGTGGGAAGGGAGCTCCTAAGGTGAACAGAGCAAGAGGAGAAAAAGAGGTGCAGTTTAGAGGTGCAGTCAGGGGAAACTCGGGTTACTTCATGGAGGCTGACATAGAGTGTCATAATAAATTTGAGCTACTAAGCAACCTAGAGGGGGAGGAAGGGTTTGGTGGAAATGAGAAAACTTATACAGAGGCCGGGGGGAGGGACTCGGATACCCATAGGGAATCACAGACCGGCAATGGAAAGGATAGAAATAGTCCCAGAGGGAGAAGTGGAAACATAAATGTTAAGCAAATGGGGGAGATGCAACATATTGCAGACATGAGGGAGGAGAGCATGATTGGAGAGAAACTGGGAGACAAGGAGGTGGGACGGAGCCCCCCTTCAGCAGTGGGGTCAGTACCAAGGATGGGGCCCTAGCTAAACGAGACCCACAGAGAGCCTCTTGAGGCATGGGTACTATTACAAGGGGGGAGGATGGCGGTTTGGGGAAGGGGAAACCATCAGGGTCAGGGTAAATGGTTCGGATAAGAGAGGGTTAAAGGGGACACCTATTCAGAGGGGGTTTGAGTTAAGTGGGCAAAATAACGAGGGAGGCAGAAAGGGGAGGGTGACAAGGGGGTCTCTAATAAGGCAGGAAGACTCCCATGGAATTGAGATCATGAATAAAGGGGGGAAGGGGGCTGAGAGGGCATAGTGGAGGTAACCATAAGGATGATGGCAGTGTTAAGGTTCTGTTACTGGGAGACTCGATGATTAGGGGTATCCAGTGGGCGGGACAGGGGGGTGGATGCCATAGCCAGGTGAAGGTAGTGAGTATCTCTGGGCTGACAGTGCACAGAGCAAAGTTCATGGTGTATGAAATGGTTAGGGATTGTGAGGGAAACCGGATTTCCTGGTGCATTTGGGAACTAACGCTCTAGAGGGAAATAGCATTTTGGAAATCCAAGCAAGGTTCCAAGAACTTGCCAGAGTCTGTTGGGATAATGGATGCAACATTTCTTCGGAGATATTGTCAGTACCAAAGGCCCAGTGGAGAAAAAAATGAAGCTCACAGAGGTTAATGACTGGCTCAGGAAGTGGGGTGAAGAGAGTGGGTTGGGGGTGTTAGGGAACTGGAATGGAGTTTAGGAAGATAAGGGACTATATGCCAAGGACAGGCTTCATCTTGTCCCATTAGGGAAGGAAGTCCTTAAACAGGGGATGGCTGACTACATTCAAGAAAGGTGGGGGAAGGGATAAGGAAGGGGCTGACCAGAAGCCCTCTCCTACAGATGAGGGGAGTAGCCTTCAAGCCCAAGGAGGGGAGGGGAAACAGACTGGGGTGGAGGTTTCAGGAGGAGCAGAGAGAGGATGGAAGTATAAGGAATCTGGGTGGGGTTCAACAAAGAGGATCAGGGATAAGGGTGGGGTTGGTGTTAGTAAATGCCAGAAGCTTGGAAACAAGTTGTCAGAGTTCCAGGCCATGCTGTTCGGGGTGGATGTGACAGCGGTCACGAGACGTGGGCCAACAAAACCATGACTGGGACCTAAACGCATAGGGTACACTATGCTTAGGAAGGATAGAAAGGAGGCAGAGGGTGGAGTGGCTATGTTCATTAGAGATGACATAGAAATTGCTAGGGTAGAAGAGGCAGAGGGAAACGTGAGGCCTTATGGGTCACCCACGATCTCTAGCAGGAGATAAGGTCAAGCTGGGTGTATATAGGCCCCCAGGATGAGTGATGTTCTAGAGGATGGTTTGCTTGACAACATCATTGCCCAGTGTGGACCAAAGGGGGAAGGAGTGGTGTTGATGGGGGACCTCAATATGCCAGGTACAAACTGGGGAACCATCTCCTCTAAGGTGGCCAAGGAGCAGAGGCTGCTGGATGGCTTCCAGGATGTGTTCTTAACACAGCATGTGATGGAGCCCACTAAGGGAGGTGGCATGTCCTGGACATGATTCTGGCAGATGGGATCTGGTAAGGGACCTGGTTGTACAGGACCCTTGACTGGGAGCGACCACAATACTGTCTGGTTTCAAATAAGCATGGGGAAGGGGGGAGATCTAGGACACTGACAGTGGACTTCAGGGGGGCAGACTTTGAGGGCAAGGAAAGTATTCTCAAGGATCACTTGAAGGGGATTACATCAATGACAAGTGTGGAAAGGAGATGGGAGGTCATAAACCGGGGACTTCATGAGGCAGTCAGGATCTGCGCTAAGTTGAAACGTGAGGGAGCAAGGTCACATAAACCATGCTGGTGGTCCAGTGAGGTACAGGTAGCAGTCAGAGAAAAGAAAGCTGCCTACAAAAAATATAAAACAACAAGAGGGGATAGGGATATGGAAATGTATCATCTTGCATCTTGAAAAGTCACCTGTATGGTGAGGGGAGCAAAGCCCAGTAAAGAGCAGCGACTGGCACAGGGGATACAAGGATGGGAAAAGGGGTTCTTCCAGTACATTGGGGAGTGGAGAAAAACTAAGGGCCATCTCAGCAGATTGAGATCAGAAGGAGGGTGGGTGGAAGAGGCGAGGTACCAGGCAGAGGTATTTAATGAGTACTTTGCCTCTGTGTTCACTTGTGAGGGGGATGGGATATCTATAAAACAAGGCACGAAGGGGATAGAAGTGGCAGTGAGTGGGATCAGGGGAGCAACAGAAATGGAGCAAGAGGGAGGGAGAGGTACCTCAGGGGTGTCACATCTGAATAAGGATAAAAAGGCCAGTAAGGTGGAGGGGATGGATGATGCTATCTCCACCAAAAGGGTGTGGTTAGCCCTCAGGACTCTAAAGAAAGACAAATCTCCTGGGCTGGATGGCATTCATCCGAGAGTACTATGAGAATTGGCGGACATACTGGCTGCACCCCTGGCGGAGCTCTTCAACAGGTCACTTGAGACAGGGAGGGTACCTAGGGATTGGCAAGAGGCACATGTGGTGCCAATCCATAAAGGGAGGTCTAGGGAAGTACCAGTTAACTATAGACCTATCAGTTTGACCTCGGTGGTGGGAAAATTAATGGAGAGTATACTAAAGGAACGATTGGGGGTGTACATGGAGGAGGTGGGATGTCTGGATAGTTGGCAACATGGGTTTGTGCCAGGTAGATCATGTCAAACCAATCTTGTGGAGTTCTACAAATGGGCAACATCCAAACTGGACAGGGGAAAGCCTGTGGATGTATTATTCTTGGACTTCAGCAAGGCGTTTGACTCTGTCCCTCACAATGGTCTGGTGGAGAAACTGAAGGGGTTAGGAGTAGGCCCTTTGATGGTCAGATGGATTGAAAACTGGCTAACTGGATGCACCCAGAGAGTAGTGGTCTGTGGGGAGCTCTTGAACCCTAGAGAGGTTGGTAGTGGGGTACCGCAGGGCTCGGTCCTGGGTCCAATCCTGTTTAATGCATACATATCGGACATCAGGGAGGGTATAGGGAGTGAAGTGAGTCTCTTCGCGGATGACTCCAAGATGGGAGCAATAGTTGAGGGAGAAGAGGGAAGGTTGGCCCTGCAAGTGGACTGGGATACCCTGGAAAGCTGGGCTTACACATGGAAATTAAATTTCAACATCACTAAGTGCAAGGTGTTGCATCTTGGTTGGGGAAACCCTGAACACAGGTACACCCTGGGAGGGGAGGCGCTGGATGCCTCAATAGGGGAAGAAGACCTAGGGGTCATGGTGGATGCATGTATGAATAACTCTGAGCAGTGCAGGAGAGTGGCTAGCAAGGCAAACAGGATGTTGGGATGCATCATAAGGGGGATCACCTCTAGGAGCAAGGAAGTGATTCTGCAGCTGTACAATGGACTGGTTAGACCACACCTTGAGTACTGTGTACAGTACTGGAGACCACACTTGAAGAGGGAAGCACAGCTCCTGGAGAGGGTATAGAGGAGGCAACTAAGATGATACGAGGCTAGGATTTGATGTATGAGGACAGACTTGAGGAGCCTGCCTGTTTTCATTGGAGGAGAGGAGAGAGGGGACATGATTGAGGTCTTCAAGTACCTCAAGGGAATAAATAGGGTAAACATGGAGGGGATCTTTAGACTAAAGCAGGGAGGTATCACCAGAGGGCATGGTTTGAAGTTGGAAGGTGGAAGGGTGAGGGGGGAAATGAGGAGGAGGTTTTTCACTGAGAGGGTGGTGGACCCTTGGAATGCACTGCCTGGTGAGCTGGTTCAGAGATCCACAGTGGAGGGCTTCAAGAGAGGGTGGGACAGACACAGAAAGTGGATGTATCAAATGATGGCCTGTCCCAGGGGGGTGGGGATGGATGACAGGGGTTTCTGGAGCACAAGGGATGGGAGGGCCTTTGCACCCAACTAAGGATCTAAGGTTCGAGCAGATTCGATAGACTGTAAGGCCTAATCTGCTGGCAAATAGTATGTTAGATGTTAGTATTTTAACTTAGTATTAGACCCGATAGTAGACAAATCAAGTTCCCAGAGAAATGGTCTGTCCCTTGCTCAGATAGCGCTAAGAGATTTGATGGAACAGACCGAATTGTGTGACATCTGGAGGGTTCTTCACCCCCCTAGACAGGGAATATTCTTTTGTTTCTCCAGTTCATTTGACCTCATCTAGAATAGATTATATACTTTAGTCCCTTTCTTTAATACCAAGAACATTGGAAACTTTGATCTGATCTGGCCCCCCTCAGTTCACTCCGCCGTCTCTTCCCAAATCTTGTTTATTGCATTACCAAAATCAGGTTCAAGATGGAAACTGAATGAACTATTACTAAAGGATCCAGATACTGCCAAGCATACTACTGAACATATTAAACATTTTTATACAGATAATCTTGATCCGGGGAAGACCTGACATGTTATGGGGGCCTTTAAAGCATATCTTAGAGGTGTTTTTATAAGTATGACTACTCATAAAAAGAAAATGGCTACCTCTCGAATGTCCCAATTATTGTCCCAAATAAAGAGTACTGAGAGAGACCTTTCCCTGCAAACACCAGATTCAATCAGACAGAATTTGATCAAACCTAGGGCAACCTTCATGGAAATGCTTCTGGAGAAAGCTGATTATGCGATCATGAAAGCACAAGCATCATGTACTGACTGGGGGAGAAGGCAGGCCACCTTTTACCACTTTGAATCAAGCAAATGGAAACATCTCGCTATATAGCCTCAATAACTTCTCTACATGATGGATCCTTAAAGTTCCACCCAGTTGACATTATTATTGAGATTGTAGCATATTACAAGGACCTATATGGTCCCATACACAATCCCCCAACTACTCAACAGATTCGAACTTACCTCCTAACAGCTAGACTACCACACTTTACAATGGAGCAGCAGAATAAACTACTCTCCCCCATAAATGAAACAGAAATTTCTGAGATTATTAATAAATTGCCATTGAATAAAACTCCTGGGATAGATGGCTATACAGCAAATGTTTATAAGAAATTCAGAACCCAATTAATCCCCATGCTTCTCCCTCTGTACCAACAAATCCTCTCTGGGGAGGAAATAGATCCTACATTATTTGAAGCAATGATTATTTTGATCCCAAAGCCTAACAAACCCCCTGACTGTGTAGCAAATTACTGGCCTTTTTCTTTAATAAATGAAGATATCAAAATCTTAACTAAAATGTTGGCTAACCAACTTAGTGCAGTTAGGAACACCCTGATAGGACCAGAACAAGCTGGATTTATGAAGAATAGAGCCTCCTCTGATCAATTAAGAACCCTGTCGCATGTCTTCTCGTCGACCAGAGATGCGCCTTTCCCAGATGCCTTAATTTCTCTGGACGCCGAGAAGACTTTTGACACGGTGAACTGGGAATACTTGTTCCAAACTCTGGAAGCTTTTGAATTTCCACAAAACTTTATAGATTGGATAAGAGCGCTGTATAGAGTTGCCACTGCACGTATCTCAGGAAATGGAGTGATCTCAGATCTCTTCACGCTTCATTCCGGTACTAGATAGGGTTGTCTCTTGTCCCCATTATTATTTAATATCTAGCTTGAACCTCTGATTTGTAACTTGAAAAACTGCCAGGCGATACTGGAGATCCCCATTCACCCCTGTGAAATTAAAGTATCTGCTTATGCAGATGATCTTCTTATGCAGCTTTCCAATCCTTGCCTCTCTATTCCTCCAATGTTAGAAATCATAGATGATTTTAGTAAAATATCCAACTACAAAATACATATCAGTAAAACCACAGTATTCCTGATTAACCATAAAGTTTTTAAGAAGGACATGCTGGATCTCAGACCTTCTTGGCAGCAAGACTTTTTAAGTTATTTAGGCATAGAGCTTGATAGAAATATCAGACAGACAATTAAATTGAACCTGGATTCTCTGGCTTACACAATCTCTCAAGATTTAAAACAATGGGCCTTGCTCCCAATTTCACTTTGGGGTAAAATAAACCTGATCAGGATGAATATATTCCCAAGACTCTTTTATCCCCTCTCCAGGCTTAATATCTGGTTGCCCTTATCCTGGTTCAAAAAATTACAATCTCTGTTCACTAAATTTATCTGGCTTAATAAAGCCTCACGGATAGCCTTTCAGACCTTAACTGCTCCCAACAGTAAAGGAGACTTACATCTTCCTCATGTACAACTATATTTCTGGGCTAGCCACTTAAATAAATACTTGAAATTGCCTTCTAATGAAAATTTATACTTTGCCCCAGCCCGGCTTAAGATTGAAGTAACCCAGATTCATACCTGTAGCCTGGTCGCAACGGGATTGCTGTATACTAAAGAAAGTTTACTCCCTATAAAACTAAAAAGTTCCATAATCTCTACATCTTTGAAGACCCATTCCCAGATATGTCACTATCTAAAATACAATCATATTAAAGACCATAATCGACCGATTGTTGGTAATTTACAACTAAAACTAGATGGAAAGCCAATTCCCTCAACCTGGCTCCCAGCATTACCCACTTTATAAAGATGGATGAAGTATGGACTCCAACTAAAGAACTCATAAATAACTTAGGTATTCCACAAAAACATATTTTCCACATTATCCAATTGAGGCACTTAATAACGCAATTTATTGGTCACAGTCTCCAGTTAGTTCAAGTCATCCCCTTTTATAAGGATTTGGAAGAACCCAATGGTGCTCCCAAAACTGTCTCAAAAACCTACAATGTAGTATATCAGTGGAAATTCTCAGATAATTTTGGACCAACCCGATTCTGGGAATCCTTTTTTCCAGAACATAGCATAGATTGGGCTATACGCTGGCAAAATTGTCATAAATTTGTAACGCAGGACAGATTAAGAATGATGCAACTATATAACCTGCATAATGCATATTATATACCACATAAAATGGCTAAACTAGGAGTAAAGGCTTCTTCAGTATGCGTCAGATGTGGTCAAAAAGAGGGGATGCTATACCATATCTTTTGGTCCTGCCCCATGGTGTCTCCACTATGGAATTCCATTCAGCAATCCTTGGATCTTCAATTAGGGTTTAGGGATTTATTTACCCCAGAAATTTGTATTCTGGGGGATCTATCTGAAATTAAAGTCCGCAACTGTAAATATTATATGACTCTTATAGCTATGTCAGTCAAAAAGTTAGTACTATGACACTGGCTTGATCAACTGGAAATTCCCTACACTGAAAGGCTGACCAAAATTTTGGCTATCTAAGAACTGAGAAGGCCATTGCCAATTTTAACAACACAATGGGTAGGTTCAAAAGAATATGGGACCCCCCAATATGTTCTATATTCCTTATAGAAAGTGTCATTTTTAAATATGACTCCTCTGAACCCCAAAGATTAGATCATATTCATACATGCTTCGTAAACTGATTATTATACGTTGTTGCTCTATTAGGGATGGGGAGGGTAATCTGAGGAAGGGGGAAGGGAAGTAAAGGGAAATGGGTGGGGCAGATTTAGGTGGAACTAGTATCTCATGCGCTCTGTGTATATGTATGTACATCTGCCTTTGTATATCATAAGAAAATTCTATTAATAAAGTTTGAATTGCAAAAAAAAGGGCCCTCAAGTAGCACACCTTCAATAATTCTTTAGTAACTTCAACAATTGAATTTCTTCAGAAAACCCTAATGAGTGTGCTATTGTACAAAACCTTTTTGATACAGTTTGGGACTATTTTAAAAGTCAAAGTGGCATTGATTTACAGATAATTTATCTCATCCTTCTGAATTTTAGGAGACCTTTGTCCTCTGGAAGACTGAATATTGCAAGGATTGAGGAGGGATAATGTAACTGCGTTTAATGTACCAGTCTCAAATATTTTTTTTGCCACTGTCATTCCTGAATGATTTGTTTTACAGTAAGTAATATGTAGAAATGCCTTGTGATTTTTAATTGATTTAAAGTATAGTGATAAGTATAGTGATTGTGTGACAGGTACCAGGGTGAGTATCTGGCATAAGGGGTCAGTGGCTGACTGTTCAGAGGTATAGGCCCAGTAGTCAATGTACACCTTTAAGGCAAGTGAATCATATGGCATTGGGGCCTGAGGTATGGCCTAGTGCTGGTTAACTGTATAACTGGATACCAGGGAGGGTATCTGGCAGAAGGGTTCAATGGACTGACTGCTTGGAGGAACAGACCCAGTAGTCACTGTTGTCTTAATATTTAAAGTGGTTAAGCTCACAGATCAAGGCCAGGGAGGGTGCTTATCCTGGTACCTGTATGTGTTATTGGGAGAGCTGGTGGGTTGTGAGTGCCTGCAGTCTCCAGGGATTTAGTGAATGTGCTTGAGGGCTGGTGAGTAGTGGGTGCCTATAGTCTTCATGGGAGAAATACAAGAAAGTTAATGGGCTGGTGTTGCATTTCTGCGAATGAATGTACTGCAAATTTATGTGTATTTATTTGCCATTTATTTGCACAGTGTGTTGTGCCATTTGTAGCTGTTTCAGAGATTTAATTCATTTTTTCAGTAAAAATGTACCTTTTTTTCTCAACAATCCAACTGTTGGTGTCCTTTCTTACAGAGCCAGTGTCTTACATTTCTACAAGCCTCCAGGTCAGTCTGGTGCAGCATTCCCTACCTTTGGCAGCTCTTAGGTACTCCAGTTGAAGAGGTAAGGTACTCTACTCAGGTAGTACCCAACTGGGAAAGTGTTATCACAGGGGAAGGAACAGAGAATCCTTGGTGTCACCTATTTCTGTATGGAATGGTCCCACCTGTGGCCAGAGGTAATCACAACATCATGGTTTGTGGTCATGGTGAGCAATACGTTATCATAAACAAAGTACTTTGTGGTCAGTAGCGGGTTGTCAAATGCTCCTTTTTAGATGCAGACTTTTTAGACAGGCTACTAAGACGTGATGTATATCCTGAAACGAAAACTTAGAACTACAAACATGTATTCTCTAGTGAACAGTAAGAGATGCAACAATATATACTGTATTTATGAAAGGGCACGCAGAAGTGCAGGGCTGCTTTTTTAGAAAGAGTGCTTTGTAGTGAAGTGCTGTAGAAGTGAAATCTGCAAGCTCATTCTCAGGACTGCTACATCATTCCAAAGCATGACTAGCAAGGGAAATCAAAAGAGAGAGAACATCAAAACTCAATTACAGGCTACAGACTAGAAACACCAATATATACTATCTGCAGGATCCCAAGATAGCTGGACCTTTGCCTATTTCATCCCAGGGTTGCCATGGGGGGGGGACTGTTGTCATGGGCCCAAGCTCTGGGGGGCCTGCCTGCCCCCACCACAAGATGCAATAATTCCTATGGAAGAACAAACCACTCCCAGTGCCACATGAGTTTGAAGGGGTGCATATAATGCCGAAATGGGAACTGGGCACCCTGATGTCAGCAGAGGGGATAATGATAAATATTTGGGCACACTGGAGTGGGTTCCCAGTGTGTCGCATGAGTTGGGGTGGGTGGCACATAATGCTGACACAGGGATTGGGGACCCCGATGTTGGTATGGAGGCAGAAACAGAGGGAGTGGGGAAGACAGCAACCGTGGGAGGCTGTGGGAGTTTTTTTTTGTTTATTTTCAAGTGCTAGTGGTGGGGATGCAACTGCACATGCATGGCACTTGTGCAGGCGCAGTTGAGGTGAATGGCATTTTTCCATTCACAACATGGTGGCACCAGCGGAACTGCACATGTATGCTAGTCATGCATATGCAGTTCATGCACTGAAATGCAGAGGTAACAGCCGAAATAGTGTGAGTGTTATTCCATAGTGGCTGATCATGGTGGAGAGTTTCAAGCTCTGTTGGACATTTGAAAGAAAACTTCCAAATATCCAATAGAAGGTTCCATGATCGGCTGTTTTTAGAGCTACAATCCAATCCCAAAAGGGCTGTAGGCTCCTTCCTTAGCCCTAAAAATGGAAACTATTTGTGTGACTGTGTCCATGTGGAGGGCGGTACATAAATCACTCAGTACTATCTGTTAAACAGAAGACTGATGGTTACTGTCCTGCGCTATGCGGGTGTGTGGGGGAGGGAGCAAGTGGATTAGACTGAGCCATGTAGAAAAATAATGTTCCCTACAGTGCTCAGCTATTGTGATCTATGTGTTTGAATTGGGGAGTTGATTTATAAAGTGTGTCTACATCAACAAAAATCCAATTACCGCTGCAGATTCTAAGGCCAGCCAGAGACTACTACACCCCTGACTCCATGGGAAAAAAAAAATCACTGGAGTCAGGGATGTGGAAAACATAACAAAAGTGTGTTTTATTGTCAATAAAAGCCCCAAAACTCAACACAGAGCATCTAAACTCCCAGAGCTTCTGGTTACCTGGATGACCCCAGACACCCCTAGCCTTAGCTGGTCTGGGAGAGTGAGACCCATCTCAAATAACTTGTCCTGGGCCCGAGAATTCTTGGCTATGACCCTGTAATTCACTCCAAAGTCATACAGAGTCCATAGGACAGAAAATAGTGTAGCAGTTTTTAATTGATTGAAACATTGTGAACATATTTTATTATCTCTTATTATATAGTGCATAACATTTTCAAAATTTTAAAGAAGTACTTTTTGATAAAAAAATATATTTTCAGCACACACTGTTGTGAGAGATTTATTTAACCCCATTGCTATAATGCAGTTTAAGAGCTATCAACTATATGCCACATACTGTATAGCAACAGCTAAGGAAACAATCTTAACAGGTCTAAAATGGAACTTTATTGCTCCATAATTTTTGTAATATTTGAAGTTGTGATTTGTGTAAGTATCATTAAAAGTATCCATACCAGTGACAGCAACAACTCTTTTAATGCAGAAACACATTAAATTTATTGATATAGCAGCTTCAAAATTAAAACACTCAGCTTCACAATCTTGTAAATTATTTGTAGGCATTTTGTTAGTCTCTAAGTCAAGCGGTTGTGTTAATAGAGAATTTGTGATTGGAGTCACAATACATTTGTAAGCATATTATTAGTACAATATTACTATAATTTGTTATGCAAGTTAATGGAATTCTAGAAGGATTATCCTTGACAGAAAACAGTGACCACTCTACCTCACTCTTGAGTCAAAGGAATGGGAAGACGATAGGGTGACAGCTCAATATTTCCACACAGTATAGCTCCCAAAAGTGTCCCAGTTAGTTGGTCAGTGAAGGGACAAAGGGACACAACTCATTCCCTCCTTCTGCCTCTCTCACCTCAGCCCCATGTCGATTTCTCTTTCCAATGTTGTAGATATCCCCTCTGTTCATGGTGCTGTCCCATAAACCTCTCCCCACCACCACAGACAGACACCAACCCAGTACTCTCCAAAGTCCCTCCATTAGGCCTGTTACTGTCCTGGAGTTAGTTACCATGTAGGATAGGAATCTGCTGGTGGCTGAGGCATTTCAATAGTGCAGTGGGCTCCCAATACTAGTAGCAGTGGTGGACAAGGTAAAAGCTGCAGAGCTAAGGTAAGGACTGAAGGCAGAGTTATTGCTCCTCGAGCCCACTATCTTGCTGCCCAACAACTCTTCATTCCTTGAGGTGGCATAGGCGGTGGCTGGGCTTTGGTATAGGGCCAGTGAGACAGCTGGTGTGCTGGTACAGGTAAAAATGAAGATGAAGAAGCAGGCTTTTATTGTGCCAAGAGTAAGACCTGCAAAAAGCAAAAAGAAGACGGTGACAGATTGTATTTACCATAATTCACCATTTAGAAGCCACAGTATTTTTAATTTCACAGATGGTTGTTGTTGTGGAGGGTCACACTTGGGAGGAAAGGAGGCAAAAAAATTAGTGCATATGCAGCAGTTTCATGGGGCCCCTCTGTGGGGGGGGCAGGGCATTTGCCCCATTTGTCCCCCTTTAATCCAGCTTTGACTTCTCCATCTCCCTCTTGTCTTATCTATCTTTGTTTAACTCTCACAGGTATAGCAGCAGAACACTTAGCATTGGAGGAAATTAAAAGCATGTCAAATATTGTGATAAAGCCCTCAGATAAAGGAGGGAATGTAATTATTCTAAGTAGAAGCTATTGTGAATTGGAAGCAAAATGCCAATTAAATGATTTAACTGCATACAAACCTGTAAAACAAAATCCCACAACATCCTATCAAAGCAAATTAGCTGCTTTTCTGGATTAATCAGTTGAAAATAAGGGATCAGTGGTGCAGAAAAGGAATTTTTATTTAATAAGAATCCGGTTACCCCAGTCCATATCCCATGTACTATGTCCACAAACTCCATAATGATTCCACTCATCCCCCGGCCACCCGATAATATCCAACAATGGTTCCTTTATGGAGCCACTTGCCGAATATTTGGATGCATACTTACAGCAGGAGGTAATTAAATTGCAATCATTTATAAAATATTCTACTGCTGTTTTGCAGGAGTTACAGAAAACAAAATGGTAGGAATCTTTTTTGTGGGTGATGGACGATGTTACTTCCTGATATACAAATATTGAACATCACATCGGAATTGCTGCTGTAAAATCTATTTTGTAGAACTCCTCTGTAAATTATTCACTGACATTTATTTTTCTGGCTCTTGATCTAATCCTGAAAAGCATTTTTTTTCTCTTTGATGGCCAGTATTTCTTATAGTGTAGAGATACTGCGATGGGGTCCTCAATGGTCCCTTCCTTTGCAAACCTATTTATGGGTTGGTGGGGGGGGGCATCTTGGATCCCACCACAAATCCCTGATCTGCTTTTTATCTGAGTAGGTAGTTAACATGATTTGCATAGTGTTGTGACTCACTTGAATAACAATCAGGTGGGCATCAAACTTACAATCTAATATAAAGCAAGGAAAATTGATTTTCTAGATGTCTCTATTTTTGGACGATGAAACACAGAGTAAGACCTATCAAAAACCCATAGCAGGAAATAACATTTTACATGCCAGAAGTTCACACCCTGCACTCATTATAAAAAGAATCTTCCCTATGGACAACTAATATGCTTGAAAAGAAACAGTTCCACAGAGAAAGATTTTTTGGAGGCAAAAGAAAAATTGTTCTCTAGACTTAGGGCTTGTGGATATACTGAGCACATATTACAAACAGCCTTCATAAAAGTGAATCAATTAGATAGCAAGAACTCCTGAGATACAGGGACAAGAGGGAACCAGAAAATAAAACAACATTTGTGACTACTTATGGCCCCCGTCAATGGATCTCAAGAAAATAATTTTTAACATTGGGATATTCAGAGTACGGACAATGATCTCAAAAAAAAATGTGGAAAATAGAACCCCACATTACATTTAGAAGGGGCAAAACATTGAAGGATGTCTTGGTACAAAGTGAATACTCAGGCAGAAATGAATGAACAAGCTGGACTGGAGAAAAACAAATGTAACCACTGCATCACTTGCAAATCAGCAGCACAGGGAAAAGTTTTTCTAAATCCAAGTGAAACAGGTATGTAAGAGGTTCACATTGATAAAGTCATAACATGTACAACAAAATATGTGTCTTATGCAATTTGGTGCAAATGTGGATGTGCATATATATAGGTCAAACTACCAGACCAATGAAAGAAAGAATCCAGGAACATTTTTGAGCTATAAGAAATGTGGACGTTGCACCCGAAAGCAAAACATCTAAATGATAATCAAAATAGGGAACAACACACTGTGAGTTATATGGGAATTGATCATGCCTCATTCAAACAAAGAGGGAGCAACAGAGACCTACATCTTAGCTGGAAGGAATCCATGTACTTTTTTTGTTAAAAAACACTATAACTGAGGGGATTCAATAATAAAATAGAATGGGAACCTATGCTTTTCAGGACATAAAATGTAGAGAAAAATCTAGTTGTGCCACATCAAGTTATTTTAGATAGATGTGTTATTCATATAAACTGGGGCCTGGATATTCAGACTGCACCAGGTAGGGGCGCAAGCCTGGGAGCAGCGCAACTGGGTTGTGCCAGGGCAGAAACCAGGCAATACTCAACGGTGCTGCGCCATGGCTCAGCACCATTGAATATGGCACTGAGGGAGCACGCACTGCACATGGTGCATTGGCACTGTGCCACTGCAAGTGGCAGAAGGGAGCAGGGGGATGCACCACAGCAAGTGCAGTTGCGCTAGGCACATCACCCATGATATTCAGCACTGGGCATGCAAATGAGGCCATTATGCATGCATAGCACTAATGGGACATTTGCATTATGGCCCAATTTGCATGCGGTGCGCTGATCCTTGGTGACTTGTGCCTGGCACCCTGCCAGGCTGCAGCCATCGGGGACCTATACCCTGCAGAACCATGGTGGACTCCTGCTCCCCTACACCTGATCATGGGCAGAAGTAAACACAGATGCCCTGGTGGTCCAGTGGAACCCCTTCGCCCACGATCAGTGCATGTGTATAAAGGTCCCTGGTGGACCGGATTCCCTCTTCCCCAATCATGGGCATAGCGTATTAGCGGTCCCTGGTGGACTCAGGATTCCCCTCATTGCCCCTTATCATGGGCAGAACCAGTCAGCACACCTCGGTGGTCCAGTAGTACCCCTCCCACCCACCTACTGAGGTTCCCCACCAGCCAGCACCTCCCCTCTCATTGGTGGGTAGCAACACCCCACCGGCATGCCGCCCACTGAATGACAGTGTACAGTATGGCCTGTATGCCTATAGGTCCACTGCATGGACTAAAGTGCATGCAGACCATACTGTACTACACAGGCCCTAAATGTGAATAAATGCGTTCATTCACATATCGCGCCTGTGTAGTACAGTATGGTCTGCATGCCCATTGGTCCCACAGTGGACCAATAGGTGCAGAGGCCATACTGTACGCTGTCATTTGGTGGTGAATGGACAGCATACAGGTGGCTTGCTGACACCTGCCAATGACAGGGGTGCTGGGTGGTGGAGAACCTCAGTGGGTGGGTGGAGGGGTACCACTGAACCACCAGGTTATCTAGTGCTATTTCCACCTGTGATCAGATGATGGGGGGGTTTCACTGGACCACCAGGGACTTTAAATGTACATGAGCCCATGATCGGGCAAAGGGGGGGACTCCACTGGTCTACCAGGGACCTTTTTAATATGTATGCCTGTGATTGGGTGAAGGAGGGGACTCCTCTGGTCCACCAGGGACCTTTTTAATACAGATGGCCATGATCAGGGGATGAGGCGGGTGGGCACAACACTCCCAGGGCAGGGGTCTTGTAGACAGTGTTCTGGGTGGGCGGGTGGCCACCCACAGCTGGTGGCTGCCTGTGTTGCACCATGCAATATGGCAGCTCACCTGTGAGTGGCCAGGAATTGTTCCTGGTTTTACCAGGCACATCTTTACACCCCTCTGAGCGGCACACGGCTGGGTTGTGCTAGCATATGTGCCACACATCCTGGGCTGAATTTCGGGATGTGCCACTTATACATGGGCATGCCTCCTGCACTTGTGCTGTATACATTACTGATGCACCCCGGTGCATCGGGGGTTGCACATTGCAACATGCCCATTTGAATATCGCACCGGGACGCATTGGTGGGTTTTGCATGACGCATCCCTGTTGTGCCATGCACAACCCTTTTGAATACCCAACCCTGAAAGTAATAGAATATTTCAGTGTTTAAATCTATGAACCACATTGAATGAGGTATTAAGTAGCTGCATCCAGTTCTTTAAGCTCTTGTCTATATTAAAATAATTAACTGTTAGCAAGGCGATTAAAGTAAAAAGAAACTGAACTTCCTTTTTTTGTATTTAATATATATGCAAATATTCACAGTTACTGACACTTTATGGTTAAACAAATATTTATTTTTGAAAAATAAAAAATGGTTGTTTTTTATTATTATTTTTTTATTTTTTTTATTTATGTAGAGCAATAAGCACTTTGTGATATGCATAAGTAGTTTGATTGGTGATGCATCTGGTTTGTATTTCACAGCATCTGACCCAGGACCTTCCAACAATAAAGGGAAATTTTCCCAAAAAATTGAAAGTTAGGAGGATCACTTGATTTAGTGATGCTGAGGACTGCAACCACTTAGCTTCTATAGCTACTGATGAAATGCAAGAATTTAGATAAATATATAATTGACTAACCACTTGCTGATTAATGACACATGTTGTGATAAATATATATAAACACAAGATTAGTTTGTGAGCCATGCCCCTGAAGAAGAGGTATTGTTACCTCGAAGTGCTGGGCTAGTCAGAAGTTTTTTTGGACTGGACTACAATTCATTTTCAAATGTTAAGATATCACAATTTGTATCTTGAAGCTTTTTGATTTAAGCACAGTAAAAAAACTTAAATTTTTCTGACCTTTTGAGTGCTGGCTTATTTATTATAAAGTTGTATCTTTTTTTGCCTAGTACCAAGTCTTTTCTGTGAGTGCTACTGATTTGCCATATAGCAACAGTTATAACCAGTTGGTGATGGGGGAGACCATTCAGTCTTAATGAGAATCTTGACTGACAAACTACTTGTGCACAATCTGCACTCTGACTTGCAGACTAGGAATCTATTAAAAAATTAAAAATAAAACACTTCTGGAGAAAAGCAGCCATCCCTGTTCCAAATCTGACCAGAAATGAATCACTAGGCAATGATGGCATACCTGCAGAAATAATCAAAACAACATATAAAATCATCAAAATAACATATACAAAACTTGCTAATTCTTTGCTGAGAGACTCCTTCATAGCGTTCTATGTTTGTACTTTTATCTATCTTTTTACTTCCCTAAAACAAATGGAAAATGTAGCCTTTCTTCCTTGCTGCAACCGCAATAACTTTGCAGTAACTGCCAGATGTCCCACCTCCCCCGACTTGGACTAGCTCCACCTCAAAGAAGAGAAAAAAAGAAAAATTATTTTATTTTAAAGGTAAAAGTAGCACTTCAAACCCTGAAGTGAACAGGAAGTAAGCACAGAGCTAGAAAATAGTGTGTGTGTGTGGGGGGTGAATGGCACTGAGGTGAATGGCCAGGATCATAGTCGCTTTGATTCCATTGTGGAAGGACACAGTCTAGGTATCCCATCACATGCTTCCACAGTCCCTTCTTCTGTATAATAGCAATACATCAGCATGGCTATCACCATGCACTCATAAAAAAGCATTCAGAAGGTATAAGGAGACCCAGAGAGAGGAGGCTATGTAGGTGTACCTGTGAAAACAGAGAGATGCAGGGGAAGCAGTAAGCAATACAAAGGTGCAAACTGAAGAAAGAGTTCCTCAGGCAATATCAAAAGGTGACATGATATTTTTTTTAGATGCGCTTTTGAAAAAATGATGACAAAGGGAGGAATCGTAAAGTTGAAGGAGGAGGTCTGTATGGAGGGGGACCAAGAAAAGGCAGACATCTTGAACAAATGATTTTGCTTAGTGTTCACAGTGGAAGGGGAAGGGGAAAGGGAGGGACTACAAAAAAGCTCCAGGAGCTTAGATAGGAGGGAATGGACACTAGCCCTTTTTCTGAAGAGTGAGTATGGCAAGCACTCACTAACTTGAAGGTGGACAAAGCTAGGGAGTTAAATTAGGTACATCAAGGGGTGCTGAGGGAGCTCAGGGAGGTACTAGCTGAACCTCTGTTAGACCTTTTTAACAGATCACTGTAGACTGAAGATGTCCCAGAGGACTGGAGAATGTCAGATGTAGTTCCACTTCACAAAAGTGGTAGCAGGGAAGAAGCGGCAATTATATGCCTCTCAGCCTGACATCAGTTGTACGTAACTTAATGGAAACTCTGCTAAAGGAAAGGACTGTAAAATATTTGGAATCCAGTGGGTTTCAGGATCCAAGACAGCATGGATTCACAGGAGGAAGGTCATGCAAAACAAATCTGATAGATTTCCATGACTTGGTGACCAAGGAGTTGGATCAGGAAGGGGTGGTGGAAGTGGCCTACCTGGGTTTCAGCAAGGCTTTCAACACCATTTTACACAGGACTCTGGTAAGCAAGTTGGGCAGCTTGGTGGTGGGAAGTAAGGAGATATCCTGGGTAAGAAACTGGCTAGGGGATAGGAGACAGAGGGAAGCGGTAAATGGAGTTTGTTGTCAGGAAGAGAGGTTGATCATCAGGGTACCTTAGGGTTCAGTGCTGGGACCAGTCCTCTTTTATGTCTTTATAAGTGACATAGCAGAGGAGCTGGAAGGGAAAGTCTGCATATTTGCATATGCACTGGGATCTGCAGCAGAGTGGACACTCTAAAGGGAAATGGAAAGGACAGGCAAAGATCAGAAAAAAACTGGAGGAGTGGTCAAGAGTATGGCAGCTGGGTTTTAATGCAAAAAAGTGCAAAATGATGCTCTTGGGACATAGAAACCCTGGGGTGGAGTACTACACGGATGGAGTAATGCTGACAACAACCAAGCAGGAATGAGATCTGGGGGTAATCATACAGGATGACCTGAATGTGGCTTGGCAGTGTGACAAGGCTGTTCGGAGGGCTAGTGGGATGCTGAGGTGCACAGGAAGGGGTTTCACCAGAAGTGGTGTTGCCTCTATATAGATCACTGGTAAGACCCACCTTGAGTACCATGTCCAGCTCTGGAGATCACATCTGAGGAAGAACATAACCAGAGAGGATGTGGTCCAGAAGAGGGCTACCAAAATGGTACAGGGTCTTCATCAAAAGGCCTATGAAGAGAGGCTAAGAGAGCTCAATATGTACATCCTCCAGGGGAAATCGGGGTTATGGATATAATTGCAACCTTTAAATAACTCACAAGGTTTTAATAAAGGAATATAATGCCCGACAGGGTGGGTGTTATGATGTGATAACACCCCACCACAGGTGGTTAGGCCCAAGGCCGCAGGCTGAAGGTGTCCAGCACTCAAGAAGAGGTGTTATCCCAGCATATCACCCACCCTGGGGAGAATATTTCTATTATACAATGGCTCCTATGTAAAACAAACAAAAAGAAAAATGAAAAAAGTACATTTTTAATTATATTTTTCCTATTTTTTTGAATGGGGAAGTGTACTTTCAGAAAAAATAATAGTGCTGATTGACTGCCAGTAGGTGGAGCTGCAGTTATTGTGTTTCTGCAATGTGCCACACTAAGCTCTCTTTCTTGCTCCTGGCTGTAAGAGATTGTCATACACCTCTTCAGCCCAGTTTTTTTTTTTATTGAAAATCAGATAAAGGGAGAAAAATTTCTGTTGGCAGACAGCATGTATGGAATCCTCGTTGCTCCGTGGAACTGAAGCAATGCTGTTGAGGTAAATAAGTGAAGCACGGTGTGAATCACATGCTCACTTACTATGGAAACACTCTTGGTAGCAGGTGGAACTGCCTTGAAGCCACTCACAATGACAGAGTGGGTTATTTATGTATTTTTAAACTGGAATGGAATGGGAGAACAGCGAGGAGAATTAGTTTGGTTTTGAAAGTTTAGCAGGGGGGAGCACCGAGCACTGATTTGGAGTGGGGTGGGAGTGGTGATAACGACCACAGTGGGCAGCCCTGAAGCTATGACAGTGAAGGCAGTGGAGAGATTTTTTTTTAAACATTTGTTGCAGTCATGAGTCAGCTGGGACTTGGACCAGGATGTTATGCTGGGATAATATCCTGGTTCCAGTGCCAGTCTGACCAATCAGAGACCAGAATTCTCTTTTGCCATTATATAATAAGATACAGAAGACGAGTATTTTTCAGTGAAAAAGGTGCTCTAGTACAAGAAGACATGCTATGAAACTGGAGGGGGTAGATTCAGGAGAGATGTGTGGAAGTGCTTCTTCCCATAAAGGGTGTGGATTACTTGGACAGCCATACAGCAGAGGTACAGTAGTAGAAGTGAAAACAGTGGTGGCATTCAAAAATGCCTGGCATAGGCATAATGAAATCATAGGGGTAAGGGTGGGGGAGGGTGAGACAGCACTGTAGATCCAGTAGGATCTGCAGCAAAAATGAAAGTAGAGAAATAATGGGAAAACTTGGTGGGCCAAGCGGCCCTTATCTGCTATCAGATTCTACGTTTCTGTTTCCATATTGCACACCCGTTATCAACTACCCAAGTTACCCAGTTAAACAATACTATCTGGTTGGTCTGATAAGCCTTCCCTGCCACAAACCTGTGCTGTTTACTATCCTGACACTCACTGTTCTCCAGGTGTTCCATTAGGTCCTCTTTGACTAGTGTCTCCATCAGTTTCTCTAACATGTAGGTAAGGCTAATGGGTCTATAGTTTCCCATCTGCTCTTTGTCTCCCTCCTTGTACAGTGAAACTGCATCTGCCATCCTTCAGTCCTTGGGAACTACCCCTTGCTGTAAACAGTGATTAAATAGCCTTGCCAGGGGTTCAGCTTTCATCAATACAAGTTCCCTTAGTATCCTCAGATGTATCCCATGGGGCCCTGGGTTGTTGTTTACATTTATGGCTTCTATCCCTTTTCTGACTCTTTCTCTAGTATACTTCTGCAGCGTCATTTCTAGGACCCTTCTATCAGCTGCTTATGCATCTCTCTGGTAAGTGCCTACTGTACGCTATAGTTTATACTAAGCAGAAGTAGTCATTCATCACAGCTGCTTTCTGCCTGCCCTCTTCTATTATCCTACCCCTCTTTTTGCATGAAAATCCCACCTCCCATCTTTCATTTTTCCCTTAGATACTGTATCTAAAAAAATGTTCTCCCCTTCCCATGGCCCCCTCTGCAATACACAGTTTTGTGTCTACCTTTGTGATCTTGGCTGCCCTCTTTGAATCTTTATTTTTTCTTAATATTGTCCCATTCTTTATCCCCTGTTTTTCTTTGTACCCTATTAAGCCTTTAATGTTGTTTTTCACTGCCTTTCTGATCCTTCATAGAGCCAAGCTGGTTTCTTATATTTGTTTCACTTGATAACTGCTCTTGTGCATGGTTTAATTGCCATTAGAATGGTACTTTGTATGACCCCCCCATATCTCTTCTACTTCTCTGATGCTGTCTACCCCAGCTAACCTGCCCAGGACTAGTTCCTTAATACAGTTGAAATTAGCAACACAGCCTTAGATGAGGGCTTCCTGGCTTCCTTTTGACCATGGTCAGCTCAAACCATATACCGTTGTATTGTGATCACTGGACCCCAGTGGTTTCCCAGCCCCCTCATCTAATCTTTCATGTTGACACATTGAGAATGGTTGATTAGCTAGTGTGTTCACTGACCTGCTTTGCCACCATGCAGTAGTACAGAATATCAAGCAATACCTTGATTCTGGGGCTCATGGCTGCTGGGATGGCCCAGTCTATGTCTCATAGGTTGAGATCTTCTTCAACAACCTCCTCTTTTCTTGCCCCCTTTTCTATTTTTGCTCCCAGTTACTTATCTCTCTCTCCTCTCCCTGCCCTGTCCAGTTGGCATTTAAACCACCCGCAAAGTAATTTTTTTTTTTTTACCTGATAACTCTATGTGCTATACCTACAGTGATTCTGCCTCCCCTTTTTCCTCCATGGATGCATACTCTAAGGCCACTTTCCTTCCCTGATGTAAATGGCCACCTCTACCCATCCCTCTATCACACCTATATAAGATGTATCCAGGGATCATCATTTCCCAGTCCTTGTTTTGCTAGGCCCCAATTTTTAACAGCCATTATACCCAGTCCAGAGTCTACCAAAAGTGCCTGGAGTTCACTAAGTTTATTACCCAGGCTCCTAGCATTAAGGCACACTGCTCTACATCTTACACCCCCGCTTGGTTCTTGAATGACCTCTCCTATCACAATTCTTTGATATACTAGGTGTCTTGTGTTTTTCCTTTTTGCTGGCCTATTTGTTCACTAGTCACTGGTCCCCTGAACTCATTTCGCTTTGCTACTATTTCTTGCACATCTTGCCCATATCCCTAGGAGAGTCCTGTCTAGGTTCTCCACTTCAGCTATCTCAACAATCCCTTGCCCCAGTCTTCCCTCCACTTAGTTTAACTCTTTGCCAATGTAGACATCAAACATCTGCCCTAATGCAATAGTCCTCTCTCTTGTCAGGTGAGGGTCATCACCTTTGAAGATCTTCCTGTCCCTGAAGTCCACTGCATCCTACACAAAGTGATACCCTGTTCCTCACACCACTCTTTTAACCACCCATTGATCTACATTTTCCTTACTCTAACCTGAACCTTTTCATAATCCTAGACAAGGAGGACCTCAAAAATGGCTAAGAAAGCCAAGTGCTCCTTCAATCTGTCCCCTTGCCTCTGGATGACCTGCTTCACTGTCTCTATAAGTTGTTACACCAAATCATTAATATCAAGGTGTACCAGCACTCCCAGATCCCTTCCCTTATCCATTAGTCTCCTTATCCACTCCCACTACTGGATGGCTGATGCTCCAGGAAAGCATCTGATCACCCCTTCCCCATTCATGCACTGTGTACCATTCTATCTACAACTCTTACTACAGAGTCTACTATCACCAGAATCATCCTAACTAACTTGTTCATGCTCTAGCTGCCGGATGTCAAAATGTCTTCTGTCCACTGCATACCAACTGACTTGAGGTCCCTCTGTCAGAGTCAGACACCTGTACCTCTTCTAGGGGTACAAAGCAACTTGCCATTTGTATCTATTGGGTATGGCTACGTACTGTGTGACTGCCCTTCCATCTGATCACTTCCTTCTCCCGTTTCCCCCACCCACAGCGACAGTGGACCTCTGGTGTAGTAGGGTATAAGGAGTTGGCAACAACTTAGTTGGTATCACAAATGGGATATTTCCTCCCTTGCTGCTTTCAGCTGAGCATGGAGACCTCAGAAAGTCCTTAATATTGGCCAATGTCCCCTCCTCCTAAGCCTAGCACTGAAGGAGAGTGCCCAACAATCCCCACAGCTCCCTATCTCTCTCACCCTATGCTCCATTCTAGCCTCCTGCTGAGCACTTATAAAACTGCCTGAGTTACTTAGTAATGTGTGCACATTGACTACCTGTCTTATAACCTTATAGTATATACAGTAGGTAGAAGTTAAGATTAACAGTATTAGCAGTAATCAGTAAAACCCCAGCTGAGACACAGCCTAACTGGCTAACTGTTTTATAACCTTACTCTGTATAGATAGATGCTAGGAAGTAACAGTTTTAGCAATAGTCAGTAACACTACACATTACATACAATTTATGCTTACCAACAGCTAATTTATAACCTTACCCTATATACAGTGGTAGTCACTGCCAGTTTCAAAGATGTTATATGTTACAGTGCATAACAGTTTGCTATCAGTTCACAAACATGCCATCTGATATCAGAGGAGCAATTACTGAATTTGTGATTTTTTAGACTTTTGCTAGGTGTTGTGTGATCCATTGCTTGGGCTGGCATAGTTGTGTACCCACAGCAGATGCAGAATACACATTTAAGATGCAGCACCTAATATCTAATAAACATTTGTGTCTTGTCGCCCTTTTTGTACTTTGTGTAAGGTCTCCCTTGAAACCTTCTAACTCCTCCCCTTCCTCTTCCCCTTCTCCGCGTCTTACTACAGGTAGAATACCAAGCCTCAAATCAACAGCTGCATTAAAGAACAAGTGAATAAAAAGAATTCTTTTTACCATCATTTTTGAAAGCAAATGTGAAATGCCCCTTGTTTTCAGTGCACTATAAAATACTGTATCATAAAATGTAAATAAAAAGTAACTACAATCATATCAAAATAAAACAAATGAAATATCCACGTGTCTATATATTAGAACTAAACACCTCAGGCTGGATATTCAGACCATCCCACATTGGCATAGCTGTGGGGGAAAACTGCTGCAAATGGAGCTTCACTCTAGAGCTTAAGTTTTTTCTGCAGGTGCTGTATTTTAAAAGTTGGAGACAGTTTATAACTGGCTCCCTAATTTATGGCAGCTTGTGGCCAGTTTTTTGCTGCAGCTGTGCCAAAATGGTATGCATAGTGGACCTAGGCGTACCATCTCCCACAGCAGCATGGACTGAAAATAGGGATGTTGGCAGGTGCGGAGATTTCAGTTTGCACCTGCTCTGCAGAGTGATACTTACTCCCAGAAGTTCTGTAAATCCAGCCCCTGCTCTTTAACATTAGCAATTGTTATACATGAACATATGAACTTACGAAATGCCAGCAGAAACAGACCTCATGGTCAGTCGAGACTGTTTGTTATCCTATCCCTTTTCTGTACTGAAACCACAGCCCAAATATTCACTGAAATTACACATCTGGGGTGCCATCTTGTCCTATAGGCCAGCTCAGAGAGGCTATAGTGTACAGTACACTGGTGCCTTAATCAAGTGAGAGTTTTCCGATAGCCACAGTTTTTTTCAATGTTTGAGATTGAGCAATTTTTAATTACAGTTTCTCTGTGTTTAGCATGGGGATATACAGCACAGTGTCCTATGTGTTCACTTATACATGTATTCTCTCTCTTACACTGTAGAGATAATGACCCAAAGCATGCAGCATCTGAGGTGCACATAAAGAACTAGAGAGTGAATTGGGTTAGGACACCACCAGCATCATTTGGCCTAAACCCAATAAAGATGGTTTAGCATTAGATGAAGCACTACACTCAGAGGTGTGCAAAGCCAAGGAACCATGCTCAGCCAATATGGGGCATAAGACACTTTTGGAGGTGAGTGCTGACAGTTGAAGACTAATAAATTGATCACATGGAAAAAGTGATGCCAGTCATTGTTCATGCCAGTGATAGCACTGATGCAATTTAAAAGTGATGATAATAAAACTGAGCTTTGTTTTCCAGTAGTGTTTTGCTTTTTATTTTTGTATCCGCATCTTTGCTGTGTTAGCATGTAACACCCACTCTAGCTAAGCACCTGGCCTCGCAGCATCCTGAGGCATAATGTCTGGTTTGCACACCATATCTGTGGGGGATGAGTGTCAAAAGAGCCTTTTACACACAGTGGTCTGTATCGGAATGACCGGTACAGGCTCACTGTAACGTTACCTGTTTCTGCGTGTACAGTCAATCCATGCCGCAACATAGTGAGTGCTCGCTTAAAACGGGTTCACTGTTTTTCCTTGGTTCGCGGGCTTCTGTGGTGTTGTAACCTGGCATGTAATCATACCTGTCTGTCATTTTGGCACACTACTCTATTTTTACCACAGATATCCTGTTTGTTGTTTTTGTGCTGGTATGCAGTGAGAGGAGATGGCAACAAAACATTAACTGCATGTAAACAGGAATGAGGTACGCTACACTTGCAGTAGAATGACTGCATGCCAGAACAAAATTTAAAAGTAAGCGCTGTGTAAAAGTGGCTAAAGACTCTGAGGAACCATTGACTAGATAGTGCTTTAACACTTAGCAGGGCATCATCCAGAGGTGTAAATTCTGGTTTGCTAATACAGATGTTGCAAAGTTTTATTCCACGGACAAAGTTTTGGCAATGTCATGGAATTTGCCTCCACAGATACATTCGAAATGTTTTCGTGAGCAATAGGAAATTCGCCCCTGTTGTCTTCACCTTTCAACTTCACCTAAAGACTCCACCTTTGCAATGCAAAGGTGAAGTTTAATGAAAAAAGGGTTTAGTCAAATGTGAGAACTTTCTGCAGGACACATTGTTCTTTCCCAGGGCAATAAGTGCTTTTTCACAGTTGCAGACAGATTGTGTGAGCTGTTTGTGGTGAATGGAAGCAACACAGTTTGAAGTTCATAGTTAAAAAGACTCAATTTTCAATATCTTTCTGTTTATTCTTCTGTTCTTCAGTCCTTAACTACTTAATTATTATTTAGAATAATTTTGTTACTTCTTTTTTTCTGCCTCTCTGTTACATTTTTTTTGTTTTAATTTCAGTGCCCCAAATTAGTTGAATGGAACAGCAGGACATACACAGAGTTTGTTGATCTGGCAATTGGGGTGTCCGTCCCATGGCTTGTCCAGAGCCATCCACCTGATTTGACTGCATCTTTTTGCCCATGCCTTCCCCCGACCACCAAACCACATCTCAGAGTCACCCAACTCCAGTGAAGCTGTAGCAGTGGCTCCATCTCTGGAGCATCAGGAGAAGGAGTAGGAGAAGTAACAACAGCAAAAACAGCAGAAGTAGCCTGAGCCACCCCCTCCCCACATGGTTGCAGCATCATCGTCGCAATCTCTACTCCCCCAAGAAGCCAGGTCTATTACAAAACTGGTAAAGATGCCACCCCTATCCCAAGACCTCCCCTGTCTGGGCATTTTTCACAAGTGATTCAAGTGATCACAGCTTGGCCAATTGCACTCTTTGTGGCAAGTGGGCATGTGGGGGGGGGGCCATGTTGGTACTGGGAGAAAGAGGACTCACTTAAGACTACACCACAGTGCAGAGTGGGAGACCAGGCTTGAAGAAGCAGCACATGGGGGTGGAGAGGATGGTGGCCCATCCATGCCTTATTCTGGCCATGGTGTAAGGTGGCATGCAACACCACTTGCCATGGAGGGGCAGACAGAAGAGGAAGCTATGTCCCCTGTTGTTCTAGCTCCTCATCATGTGGAAGTAGCAGCAGCACCCGCACCACCACCACCAGCAAAAGCAGCTGAGTTGGCCTCAGTGCAAGAGGAAATGGGGGACCTCCACTGCCTGCTGGTTGAGGTCCAGCAGGATATGATATTGTTTCTTGTGAATCAGGAAAGGCTGCTGGCAGTCCTGGAGGAGGTCTGCCATGGTGGTGTGGGTGGTAGTGGTGTCGGACATGGGGTTGTATGATCTCTTTCTTCTATTAATATATTCCTTCCTGTCCTATCCCTTAGTCCCCCTTAAAAAAATAAAATACAAAAAATGTATAAAAATAGCAACAAAAAAAAACAAAACATTTTCCTATCCTCTTTCTGCTCTTTCCAACTTTGCAACTTTTATAATCCTTCATCCCACCCCAAAAGAAAAAAAGTGTAAAAATACCAAAACAATTCTATCTTTTCCATCTGTTATAGTTCTTAAATTCCTTCCTATCTGAGTTGTGTAACTTTCACCTCTGTGTCTGTCTGTCTGTTTTCCTTCATTTTCCTCAACAACCAGAATAAATATGTCACAATTTGGTACAGGTAGCACTACATAGTACTATGCCGTGTGTTTTTAATGTGCCCCAATGCAAGTGTGCCAAAATCACAAATTATATAAATTCTGTTCTCCTTAAACAGTTCTTGAGTGAGTAAAGAACAGGGCAGGCTACTACATTATGTTGTTGCACCTTAGTTCACACTGTAAGTTTTACTTGAAATCCCAAAAAACGTTTTATTTTTTATTTTTAATTATTTCTATTTTTCCACCCCCCACAGACAGCCCCCATCTGATTGGATCCCCCAGCCCCGTCATATGGCATTACCAGGGATTACCTTATGCCCAGCCCAGGAGCAGCACCTGTGGGGAGTCATTATCATCCTACTGATGGTGATTTGTCCTCCATTTTTCCTGAGGGCCTCAGGAGAGCGACCATGCATGTGGAGGCACGCATGAGCCGTACGGTCCGGGTACCAACCCCCTTCTGCCCACCCCATTGGCCTAATGCCTGACACCTTCAGAGCCTGTGCTATCCCCAGGGCCTCCACCAGGGGGCAGCCATTAGCCACTTCACCACCCCAGAGAGGAGAGTTGCCTGCCTGCAGCTCCATCCAGCTCTGCCCTCCCCACCCCGTGCTGACCTCTGATGGCCCAGGATCATTCCCAAACCCGGGTCACCGGCGTGCCATGAGGTGTGTCGTCCAGTGCCTCAGCCCTCTGTGCCACCACTGCAATATGCATTGCTGCTGCTAGGTGCATGCTGTTGTGAAAATGCAAGAAAAAAGTGGACGAGAAGGAAAAGTTTGCTATCTTTTCTACTGATGTCCAGAAATTAGAACTTGAAATGAGAAGTTGCTGTCCAGGTGCTGCTGTGTGCTGCTGCTGCTGCTGCTGTTGAGAAAATGTAGGAAAAAAGTGGATAAGAGGAAAAGTTCACTACGTTTTCTTGAGAAATTCTCCTGATGTCCAGAAATGAGAACTAGAAATGAGAAGTTGCTGTCCTGCCACTGCTACATGCTGCTGCTGCTGTTGAGGAAATGTGTCCTACATGCTGGACCATTGGTGATGTAAGGTCTCAGCTCCAGGGAGCATGAGCAGAGACTGTGCACCTCAAATTGTATATTCAGGAGGCAATATATTACAAGGATGGCCCACCATTTCCCCAACATAGAAACACAGAAACATAGAATTTGATGGCAGATAAGGACCACTTGGCCCAAATAGTCTGCCCATTTCCATACCTAATGGATAAGCTGCAGATCCCAATTAACCAACAGCCTACTTCCTCCTTCCCCCTGCTAGAATTGCCTTATGTCTGTCCCATGCATTCTTGAATTCTCCTACTGTTTTTGACTCTACGACCTCCTCAGGAAGGCTGTTCCATTCATCTGCAGCCCTCTCTGTGAAGAAATACTTCCTCAGATTACCTCTGAGCCATCCCCCCTCTATCTTCAAATTGTACCACCTTGTTCTTGCACATTCCTATTTCTGAAAGATGCTACCCTCTTGGACTTTGTGGATTCCCTTGAGGTTTTTGAAAGTTCTATCATGCCCCCCCCCTCCTTTCCTAGAGGCTATACATCTTAAGCTCCTTTAGCCTTTCTTCATATGTCTTCTGGTGCAGACCCTGAACCATTTTGTTGCCCTCCGTGGACAGCCTCCACCCTGTCTATGTCTTTGCAGAGATGGGTCTCCAGAACTGTACACAGTACTCCAGATATGGTCTTACCAACTGTCTGTACAAAGGGCCAACTTCCTGTTTTCTACAGGTGATGCCTCTCTCTCTATGCATCCCAGTATCCCCCCAGGCCTCCTTACTGCCTTCTCTCATTGCTGGTCCACCTTTAGGTCATTAGATATGACTACCCCCAGGTCCCTTTCCATTTTTGTTGTTATTAGTATCTCACCCCCCCTCCTTGTGTACTCTTCCCCTGGGTTTTTGTTTTCCAGGTGCATTACTTTGCACTTCTTTGCATTGAATCTAAGCTGCCATACATTTGACCATTCCTCCAACTTGCCAAGTCCCGTTCATCCTTTCCACCCCACCTTGCGTATCAGCCCTGTTGCAGTTCTTTGTGTCATCTGCAAAGAGACATACTTTCCCTTCTAGTCCCTCTGCAATGTCACTTATAAAGACATTAAAAAGGACCAGCCACAATACTGAACCCTGAGGTACCCCACTAGTAACACTCCTTTCTTCACTGTGGACTTCATTTACTATTACCCACTGTGTCCTGTTGTCCAGGCTGGCTAATTTGTTTATTAATATTTTGTGTGGGACTGTGTCAAATGCCTTGCTAAAGTCTAGGTAGGCCATGTCTGCAGCCCCTCCCTGGTCTACTACTTTGGTCACCCAGCCAAAGAATCAATTAGATTTGTCTGACATGACCTTCCTGCTGGGAATCCATGCTGCCTTGGGTCCTGTGCCCCACTGGCCTCTAGGTACTCAGCAATTCTTTCCTTCAGAAGTGATTCCATCATTTTCCCTACCACTGAGGTCAAACTGACAGGTCTGTAGTTTCCTGCCTCTGTCTTGCTCCCACTTTTGTGAAGGGGAATCACATCCGCCCTCCTCCAGTCTTCAGGTACCACACCATCCTCCCATGATTTATTAAAAAGGGTAGTCAGTGGTGTTACTAATTATTCTCTCAGTTCTTTTAGAATTCTGGAGCGAATCCCATTAGGCTCTATTGCTTTATCCACCTTCAGTTTTAAGACTTGGGTAAAATCAAGAAATGTTTTGTGCACTAGCCTCAATCTCTGAGCTGCCCGAGCCAAGTATTTGCCCAAATGCTAGGGGTGACATTTATTTTCTGCCAACTTCTGTTTTTTGGCCCTGTCTGAGTAACAAGTAGGGGGGATCCCGGTTGCAAGATGGTGGTTCATGGCTGGGGCATGGTAATGTTACATTAGGTGCTAGGTACTGTATCCCTTTAAGATTAAATGTATCTGAATCTTGTTTATCATTAATGCTACACAAAGGATAAATATATAGATTTTGCTACTGGGTGCACAGAATGGCATATTTCCTTAGAAACAGTGGAACAATAAGTATATTTAGAGATATTTATCACCATATAGTCAACTATTCTAAGGTAGCTGATAATATATGAATATGTATAAATCTATAGATAATACCACTTTTAGGAAAGTCAGAAAAGTCAATACAATTGAATGCGATGCATTGGAGCATAATCCTGTGATATATGACAAGTATCTAACAAAGTAGCAGTCCACCTTCTTGGTAAGTCTGAATGCTTATGTAGCAGTGATATATGATTATTGCTGTTGAGTACAGTCCCTGGGAGACCTGATGTTAAAATGTAGCTACAGTTACATCAATCTTATGTGTCCTTTAGGTAATACATAGTGGAATATAAGAATGTGTAAATTACCTTTCCTTAACCCAATTGTCACCAGCTAGCCTCAGCAAAATCTACTTATTGTGACTGAAGATGCATTTTTTTTGTAAAAAAATGTTAGTACTCTACCTTAATATAAAACTTCCATTTTTTTACAATAGATCCCTGTTTTGTATAATAAAATCAGGGAGATCACAGGCTAACCAGTAATCAGAGACGTTCATTGAGATGGTTAGAATCTATGCTGAAAAATATCAAATAACTGTGCTTTAAGTCAAACATTACTGTACTTTGGATCAATCATATACCCGCTGTAATATTCAAATAAGTTGGCCCTGTAAGACTCTGATCCAAAGTAATGGCTAAAACAAAAAACACAGTGTTTCAAAACATATACCAGTGTTTCAGAAAAAAAGAACAAAAAACATGATACATCTGAAGCTTTTACTTTAGTGGTGTCATTGATTGTTGGTTCATAGTGGTTGTGAACTTACAGATTACAAAAAGTACAGTATTAAGCAACAAAAGATCCTCTCACTTGATAAAATGTAGTGTATCCATGCATTGCCCAGCTATAGTGCACTTAAGTGAATCCTGCAGGTAAATCACAGTTTTACATGGACAAGAAGCCAGAGCATACAGGGAATGCCAGACTGTTAAAATTCATCGACTTACTGCAGAACCTTTCACAGTTGTAGGTGGCATCAACATCTCAGAAATGCTATGACCCAAATTAACCGAGATATAAATACTAGATGACATCACAAAAGGAAAAATTGCTACAGCAATCATTTCGCATTATAATACACATTGGGATTCCCATTTTCAGTCACTTGGAGTGGCACAAAGTGTTCACTGTGACCATTTAGTGCCAGCAATGTGATTGCACCTACACGACAAAATCACAGAGCTCTACCAAATGTATCAAGATGAGAACAGGTGGGCTTAGAACTTCAAATAGAAAGGGCTCTCAGATAAATGACAATCACTCAGCTGGATGACATACTGTGAATCCTATTAGTGAAAACAGTTCCCCGTAGTCATGTTATTTTAGTCTTTGACAGTCATACTTGCTACAGACGTAATCAGCTTATTTAAGTACAGGGCATTATTTATTTTTATTTTATGTTACAATTTTCAGCCAGGAAAGACACACTGAGTTGAGACTTGTTTCCAGGTGTAACCGGGGGCACAGGGAAGTTTAGTGACTTGCTCATTCAGCATGCACGTGGTGGATGTGGGGTACAAACACGGTTCTCCAGGTTTGAAGCTCAGTGCTGTTAGCCACTATACTACTCTACACTACACTACACTACAGTACACTACACTACACTGCCTCCTGACTGCATTAGTTATAGTAAATTGAACATCTCCATTTAGGCACTGTAATACAGTATATTTCACATTTTCATCTGATAATGAAATAGCATTGGTGCATGTAACAGCAGTTTTAGCTATTAGCTGCAAATGTCATATTCTCCAGAGTCCACTACTTGTGCATATTGAGCAATTTACTGTAAATCTTGTATAGTCCCCTCAGCACTTTCTTTGTTCTTTAAAAATAAAATTGCACATGAATTAATATTTCAAAGTTCAGTTTTATGCAACAGGGAATTTCACAGTTAATCCCAAGGTTTATAATACTGAAGTGCATATGGATACAATTTCAGTACTCTTTTATTGCACATATAGCAGTTTAAATTATTAGCATTAATAAGCTTGAACAGCAACAACTTGAGGGAAGGCCTTGAAACACAATTGTAAAAAGGGTATGAGAAATAGAGGGTTGCGATTGACTGTTGACATACGATCATCTCTACATTAATCTTTCTTGTTTATATAGACATTTTTATCCCACTTGCTGGCAGGGCTCGGTGACAGCGGACCACCCATCCAAAACTCTTCCTTCTTGTGGGAATCACACAGCATGGCAGGAGTACAAGTTTTTCATAGTTACATCTGCAGCTCTGGAATCCCAAGTCCCAGTCCCTGAGGATGCCGGCGAGAAGGGCCATAGCCCAGGCATGGAGCCATGCTGAGAACATGGCTTCAGCCAAGTGCCTAACAGCATCTTCACACCCCACGCTGCTTCCTAGTGAAGCAGCACCTGGAACCCACCCCCAGTAGAGGAGAGCTGATATTAGGTGGCTCAATCCAGCTACAGCCCTTCTCCCAGCTGATCCCCAACAACCCAGACCCATTCCTGAACCTGGATTGCTGGTGTAGAGTGAGGTGTAGCTTCCAGCACATCAACTCTCACTCCCACTGAGATGGCTCTCTACATTAATATTTAATATTTGTGCCATTGTGAAGGAGCGATAGAAAGTGGTGCTTCACTTCAGTCCCAAGGGACAGGAGAGGAGAGAAAAATCTACAATGATAAAAAAAGAGTCAAAACACATAATAAATCACATGAGCTACACTCAAGTGATTTATGATAAGATAACATGACCTCCAAAGGATGGCATTTATGGTACAAGGAGCTTCTCTTGTGAAGTTCACAGTCCTACCACCCAAACATCATGCTCAGAGTCTCTGATACCATATATGACATGCTTCAGAGGCCCTGTTAACTTATATACTGCACATGTACAGCCTAAGTTCATGCAGTGTTTTGAATAAATGTTCCTTTTGTAGCTGAAATTTTTTCAGAACATTTTGCCATCATTAATGGTACAGTGCAATCTGCTTGTAATGGATTACTTTGTATGCCCTTTTGTCCATCATAAGTGGGAGTCCAGTAGAGACAACATTTAAAAAAAAAAGTTTTATGTTGTAAACTTTCTGTGTAGTGCTTGAACATATTTCTCTCAGCATCCATACCAGACATATTGATAAAGTATCTGCCCACCACATACAATAATTACCTGATTCTTGCTAAATGAAGAGATTACATGGAAAGAGACAGCCAGGAGGAAAAACTGTGAAACTGCCAAGTAACCAGAACCACCATCACCTTACTCTCGATTCTACCACTGGGATTGGGAGTACGTGAAGCAGTTGCCACAGCAGGAACCAGTACTGCTTGTGACTTGAGAGCGCCTGCTATGCTACCATGCTTTATGTGTAGAGCAAGGGTGTAGCTACTGATACTCCAAGTAAGCCATGGCATACCAAGTTTAGTAGCAGGGGGTAGCAAACAAGCTGGCCAGCATTGCTCTGCCCTCTCTAGTCCATCATGTTTAAATTCCTTTATTTGGCTTCGCAGGCTTTTTCTTTTCTCTTTCAGTTTTGTTTTGGGGTGATTGCAGAGTGAGCCACAGACACTGAAGATGACGGTCTCAATTAGGTTTGCATGCATAATGATTGCTTGTGGCATCTAGCAGGAGGTGTGGCAAGTCTTGGGTAGTGAGTTTAAATGCCCCAGCAAAGTTAGAAGCCATATTATTAGTTCAGTTGTACTGGGAGCGAGTGAAGCAGCAGAAGAACTGAGGAGCAGCAGTCAGGAGAACAGACTCAGAGCCAGCTAAAAGAAAAAAGACTTCATGTGGAGTGGCAAGTGGAGCAAAAATGCCTACCTGCAGGGGAGAGAGAAGAAATTTCTTCCGTGGTCTTGGACTCATGGTGTAGTCAGTGATGTTTGCCAGAAGGCAGTGAGCACTACACTAGCAGCACAGACAGACAGCAGGTCTAGTGTGGGAGTCATCTGATTGGAGCAAGGAACCTTGGACTACAGTTGGGGGGAGGGCAACATGAACAACAGAGGGGAAGGGGTGGCAGTGTGGCAGGTCGGTGTACAAATCTGAAATGCCTGGCTACACCCCTGGTGTAGAGAAGAAAATATGTTTTGTTCTTTTCTATATATTTCTTTATTCTATCTCACACACAAGTAGAGACAATCCTCATAAGTGATATTCTCTCCCACATCACAAACAGTGGCAATCTTCATAAGCAACTTGGGACAAACCCCTACTTCAGGTCATACACATGAACCTATCACCACTGAAACAGCAAAAAGTGAGCCTTTACTGACACTTTCTGTCAGTACTATCCCGGGAACGATCTTGTGCTGGATCCAGGAAAGGAGTAGACATGAATAAAGTGAGGCAGCAGTTATTTGTGTGAGAGTAGCAATGTTTGTTTTTTTTTGTATTGAAGACATGCCAGTGTTTCTGTGCTAATGTGGAAGGAACAAGAGTGTTAGTGGGCATGCAAGCAACAGTGCTGGTCAAACTCGGATGAAAATGCTTTGGAAGCTATAGGCTACAATCATGAATGAAGTATATTTCTGACTAGAGTGCAGATCTCCCCCAATTAAGTTCAGTAAGTAGTACAGCTGTGTCCAGACAGACTCATTGCACATGTTACTAGGCAGTAATTGTCCGGATAAATAATCTTTTACTATTTTACCCTGTTTTGGGAACACACACTACCCTCCCAAACAATGACTGGTGTTCATCCTCACACCTGAACCTCTGCAGTTCAGAAATGAACTACAGTTTCTACTGTTAGGCACAGTGATATATGCAGATGTATTGTCCACCAGCAACTGACTGGCTCCTTCACACCTAAACCCCACATAGTCCTCCCTTTCAGGAGGCCTTAATCTTTTTACTAAATGTATCTGTGGAAGTCTGCATACATTTCTTTTACCCCTAGTAGCTTGCAAGTTTAAACAATGCAGCCTACAGTCTGCAATGAAGCCTTGTTGCCTGGTAACAGTACTCTAATAGAATGTGCACACATTGAACACCCACTGGCATGTGAAGCATCATTCTTATCAGTGTGGAAGGACTATTTAGCCACAAAAACGACTGCAAATTAAAATAGAAATTATTACAGCAAAATATACATTTTTAAGCAAAGCAATATTTGTAGCAGTAATAAGGTACAACTAGGGGTTATGTTAATGTTCTACTGAATCACCCCCCCCCCACCCCATGCCACATTATGCATCTAGGATGATTCAATAGAACATTAACATAATCCCTGGATGTACTTTATTGCTTATTTAGCAGCCCTGGCCTATATAGTTCCCAAATTCAGCATCATTTTATAAATACATTGCAGGAAGATCTTGCATCACATGAAATCACTGACTAGCATTAAATAGAAGTCAGATACTGTATTTACCAGATTATACATAGCAGTGCACAGCCAACCTGTATATTACTGACCGACATAAATCAAAATTACTGAAATGCTGGCACTAGACTGCAAGAACAAGGTGGAATGCTGCATATGCCTGATCTTCAGATAAACATGGTCCATAGAACGTCCTGGACTGGTAGCCTAACCACTTATCAGATATTACACAAGCTGAAAAAACAGGAGATTCCCATAAATACAATGGCTGCCATTCATTGTAGGTGGGTTTCCACTAGACTACCAAGGACACCTATAATGGAACAAACAAAACCACTATACCACAACAGTCATTGAAAAATGGGTCTGTTAGGGCAGACTTTTTCAGGTGGGATACCCATTTTCCCTGTTCAGCAACCAGGTCAAAGCATTGCATTGCACTTTGTCTCTGGTGCAAAACCATGCTGCAAGATCATCTTAGACACATGCCAGTGTGTTACTGGGTAGCAAATACTTTTTCTGTTAACATATGGATCAGCAATTTGCATAGCACCTCTGTCAGAAGGGAAGGGGAGGGTCCTTTTTTTTTCCTTTTGTGCAGAGTCCTGTTGAGAGACAGAGAAATGGTATAGCTGAAAAGCAGCTGTTCTATACAACCCTCCTTAGTGGCAGAAATGTAGGTTCTTGATGTTCACCTGATTTAGTCAAAGCAAGGCATTAGTTTTTATAAAGCTCCCCATCCAGCAAAGGCTTGGAGTGCTTCACAACTCTTTAAGGAGCAGGTATCTTCTTAAATAAAATATGTAGTTTTGAAAATCATTGTGTTTATAACAATTGTAATTAACATTAACTACAGTCTTTCACTATTTAGGTGCCAGGGAAAGTGTAACTTGTTAAGCACCTCTTGTTGTCATATGTATTCCTTTCTGCATGTAGTCAACTTTAAGGATAGAGTCGCTCTGAGTGCTTTGGCTGGAGCATAGTATTTCAGACCTACAGAAACCTGACTTTGATCCTCAGAATGGCCAAGTTTTGTTTCTGTTTCAAAACAATTAATGTAATATGAGAGAAATTGTTAGATATCATTGCTGATATCAGTGATAAGGTTTCAGCAACAGGACTAATTCATGTCTTGTAATTTACGTTACATTGCTGGGATTAGAGATCTGGTCGCCTGCTTTGCAGGTTTTGACTTGATCACTACCACAGGAACTGCAATTCCCTTCCTTCCTGCTTGGTGGAATACTGAATGTACTGTATGTTTGTATAGCATGCAAGGGATCAGTGGTTCAAATCTAGGTAAACATCCAACATTTTCTATTTTCTGCAAGAGACACAGTTCAAATCCTGGCAGTTACATATTATTTTTTTTTTTTTGCAAATTGTCTTTAAAGATAGAAAGTCACTTGAGTGGTGATACATGGTATGGAGTCGGAACAGTACATTATATGGGAAGTAAATTTAGCTAAAAATAACAATGTGTGCAGGTAGAAAGTTGACCTGCTAGGACAGAAAGCCATGAATAGAAAATTTAATGTTATCTTTACCAAGCTTGCAGTTTGAAGTGTGTTAATAAAAATAACATGAATGTTACTTCTCAGAACTACTTCATCTCTTCTATAGCATGTCATTTATAATCCCCCACTGGGATTAGAAAACTGTTGCCTGCTTTACAGGTTTTGACTTAACCGCTACACCACAGAAGCTGCAATACCCATAACTGTAGCTCAGTGTCACACTGAATGTTAGTTTGTTAAGCAGGTAAAGATTCAGTGGTTTAAATTCAGGTATGCATACAGTATGTTGTATGCTCTGCAAGAGGCATGCTTGAAATCCTGGCATGGTCTAAAACATGTTTTTTTAATTGTTTTAGACAGAAACTTAACTCACCTGTGTGGAGATATATGGCAGTATGGAGTTGGTATAGAACATTAGATGAGAAGTAAGTTTAGCTAAGAACAACAATTTGTGCACTCCATCTCTGACTTATCAGTCCTGATTCTGAAAGACCATTTTGAAAGTACACAACAGAGGTGGGCATTGGTGGTGAAACTGATATTTCTTTTGAATATGGTGCAGGATAACATGAACGTGCACATCAGTTTCTTGGCTCACTACAATATTTAAAATGCTTCTGGTTTTTGTGCCCTGGTTTCAGGCACAACACATGGACAGATATTTGTTCTACATAGTTCTAATATACTTAAATATAAAATGATTCTATCTATTATATCTAAATATGGCTAGAAACATCGAAACATAGAATTTGATGGCAGATAAGGACCGCTTGGCCCACCCAGTCTGCCCATTTCTCTACCTAATGGATAAGCTGCAGATCCTAGTTAACCAACAGCCTACTTCCTCCTACCTCCCACTAGAATTGCCTTATGTCTGTCCCTTGCATTCTTAAATTCCCCCACTGTTTTTTACTTCTCAACCACCTCAGGAAGGCCGTTCCATGCATCCACAATCCTTTCTGTGAAAAAATACTTCCTCACATTACCTCTGAGCCATCCTTCTTCTATCTTAAAATTGAGCCCCCTTGTTCTTGCACACCTCTTTTTCTGAAAGATGCTACCCTCTTGGACTTTGTTGATTCCCTTGAGGTACTTGAAAGTTTCTATCATGCCTCCCATCCCTCCTTTCCTCAAGTGTATATATATTAAGCTCCTTAAGTCTCTCTTCATATGCCTTCTGGTGCAGACCCTGCACCATTTTAGTTACCCTCCTCTGAACTGCCTCCATCCTGTCTATGTCCTTGCGGATATTGGGTCTCCAGAACTGCACACAGTACTCCAGATGGGGTCTCACCAGCTGTCTGTACAGAGAGATAACAACTTTCTGTTTTCTACTTGCGATGCCTCTCCCTATACATCCCAGTATCCTCCAGCCCTCCTTACTGCCCTCTTACAATGCTTGCCCACCTTTAGGTCATCTGATATGACTACCCCCAGGTCCCTTTCCATTTTCACTTTTATTAGTATCTCACCCCCCCCATTGTGTACTAATCCCCTGGGTTTTTGTTTCCCAGTGCAATACTTTGCACTTCTTAGCATTGAATCTAAGCTGCCATACATTTGACCATTCCTCCAAAGTTGCCAAGTCCCTTCTCATCCTTTTCACCTCACCTTCTACATCAACCCTGTTGTAGATATTTGTGTTGTCTGCAAAGAGACATAGGTTTGTTTCTAACTGGTGGGTGATGATTCCCTGGGCTTTTGTTTACATGCAGAACTGTTGTTTAGTAGTAAAATATTTTAGTTTCATACAGGCATATATGAGTACACTGACATAATTAGGGCAACAGAGCCCTGTTTACAAGGTGGTTCTGTTTCAGGTCACAGTTTAAATGTTCACAAACAATACTGACAAATGAACACTAGTTGCAGACTGGACATGTTTAAGCAGTATGAGTTTAAATAGTCACAATCAGTATTGACAAATGAACTTATAGTTACAGACAGAAATATGTTTATATAGTGTCAGCACTGAACATATGTGTAAAAAGTCACGTGTAGGCTTATTTTCTGTTAGTGCAGTGTGTCTGCAATTTCATTAAGTTGTCAGAACACAGACACTGATGGTCTCTAATTATCATTTCTAGGTTTATAAGGAGCAATCTTAGACCTGGCACTCTCAAATGGAGATGGTGAGAGGATCACAGATTTAGAAGTGAGTAGCCATCTGGGAACTAGCGAACACCGAACAGTGTGGTTCACGATAAACACATATGTAGAGTCAAGCCATACAAAGACAAAAGTGCTGGACTTTAGCAGGGCTGATTTTGGAAAAATGGGTGAGTGCTCAAGGAATGCACTAGCAAATGGGCAGGAAGGAGGGTTAGAAGAACAATGGGAGAAAATCAAAATTGCCATCACAGAGGCAGCAAGTCTTTGTGTGAAGCAATTAAACAAAACAAAATGAAGTAAAAAAACACTACGGTCCTTAAAAGCGGTAGTGGGAAAGGTTAGGGTGAAAAAGATAGCATTCAGGAAGTATAAGGAATCACAGAATAAGCAGGACAGAGAACTGTACCAGTTAAAGCAGAAGAAAGCAGGGAAGTCAGTCAAAATAGCAAAGGCCCAAACTGAGGAAAAGATAGCCAACTTGGTTAAGAAGGGGGATAAAACATTTTATAGGTACATCAGATAGTGAAGAAAGACCTAGGGAGGGATAGTGAGGCTTAACAAAGGGGAGGGAAGGTGGGCAAAGGATGACAGTGGAAAAGCAGAAATACTGAACAAATACTTTTGCTCAGTATTCACAAAAGGAGAAGAGGGGGAGGTACCTAAACCAAGCAATAGAAGCACTCTGGACAAGGGTGTTGATAACAGTCCATTCACAGAAGAAAGGGTCCTGAAAGACCTCATAAAACTCAGGGTGGAAAAAGCAATTGGGCCTAATGGGATTCACCCCAGAATTCTAAAGAAATAAGGAGAGACCTAATGACGTTACTGACTACCCTTTTTAACAAATCATGGGATGATGGTGTGGTACCTGAAGACTGGAGGAGGGCAGATGTGATTCCTCTTCACAAAAGTAGGAGCAAGGCAGAGACAGGGAACTACACACCTGTTAGTTTAACCTCAGTGGTAGGGAAAATGATGGAATCACTTTTGAAAGAAAGAATTTGAGTACCTAGAGGCCAGCAGAAAGGTCATGTCAGATGAATCTAACAGACTTCTTTGACTGGGTGATCAAAGTAGTAGACCAGGGAGAGACTGTAGATATGGCCCACCTAGACTTTAACAAGGCATTTAACACAGTCCCACACAAAAGATTAATAAACAAGTCAGCCACCCTGGGCCTGGGTCCCAGGGTGATAGCCTGGGTAACAAATTGGCTGACCAATAGGATGCAGAGGGTAATAGTAAATGAAGTACACTCTGAAGAAAAAGTGGTTGCTAGTGGGGTACCACAGGGTTCAGTACTGGGACTGGTCCTCTTTAATAGCTTTATAGGAAACATTGCAGGGGTGCTGGAAGGAAAAGTATGTCTCTTTGCAGATGATACAAAAATCTGCAACAGGGTTGATACACAAGGGGGGTGGAAAGGATGAGAAGGGCCTTGGCAAGGTTGGAGGAATGGTCAAAGATATGGTAGATAAGAGTCAATGCAAAAAAAGTGCAAAGTAATGCACCTGGGAAAGAAAAACCTAGGGGAAGAGTACCTAATGGGGGGGGGACACTAACAACAACAACAATGGAAAGGGACCTTGGGGTAGTCATATAAGAAGACTTTAAGGTAGGCAAACAATGTGAGAAGGCAGTAAGGAGGACTGGAGGGATACTGGGATGCATTGGGAAATGCATCACCAGTAGAAAACAGGAAGTTGTTATCCCTCTGTACAGACTGTTGGTGAGACCCCATTTGGAGTACTGCGTCTAGTTCTGGAGACCCCATTTGCACAAGAACATAGACAGGATGGAGCTGGTCCAAAGGAGGGCAACTAAAATGGTACAGGGTCTGCAATAGAAGTCATAAGAGGAGAGATTGAAAAAGCTTAATAGGTATACCCTTGAGGAAAGGAGAGAAGTGGGGAATATGATAGAAACTTTCAAGTACCTCAAGCGAATCAACAAATTCCAAGATGGGAGCATCTTTGAGAGAAAGAGATGAGCAAGAACAAGGGGGTACAATTTGAAGATGGGGGGGTGGCTCAGGGGCAACATCAGAAAGTATTTTTTCATGGAGGTGGATGCATGGAACCACCTTCCTGAGGAAGTTGTGGGATCAAAAACAGTGGGGGAATTCAAGAATGCATGGGACAGACATAAGGCAATTATAGTGAAGTGTAGGAGGAAGCAGGCTGTTGGTTAACTAGAATCTGCAGCTTATCCAATATGTAGGGAATGAGCAGACTAGGTGGGCCAAGCGGTCCTTATCTGCTGTCAAAGTCCATGTTTCTATGTTTCTATGTTCTATGTTAAAAGGAGGGGTAGTCTCTTAGACTTCAATTTTATACATACTGAAGTGCTGTTCAAACTGCTTATAACACACACACACACACACGCAAACACACACACATGCACACACACATTTTCTTTAACTTATCTTCAGTGAGACTTATAATATCAGATGATTTACTACATAACATCCCATTTTATGACATTTGACTTACTCACTGCTATAGTCTCAAGGATGCCTGCTTATCTCTGGTTGTGATTCTTAACTAATTGCTAGTCTGTCACACTCATGCATGTTTGTTTTTTTTCTCTTGGCTTTTACAATTTAGTTTTCTAAAAGATCTGCCATTCTTCTGAAAAACTCTGACTTTGAAAGCTTAAGGTTTTCATGTCATTTCTGTTGGTCAAATAAAAGGTATCAAATGACCTAATTTGTGCATCTTAACTAATTACACTAAGTTGTTAACCCTTGTCCTAATGGTTCTAAAGAAAGCTTGGCGTTGCAGCAAAATGGCTGAGTGCTGTTGATTCCGAATCATTGTGTGGATACACATCAATGTAAATTCATGCTAGGGATGGGTGAATGGTTCTTTAGGAAAATCATGCCCCCAGCTGGGGAGAGGGGGTTACTTATAGAGATTGATGAGGTGCCAAAGCCACTCTTTCTGAAGTTCTTCACAGAGTTCTGGCACTTTGCAAAGTTATTTGCCATTATGCATGGTGTAGAAAGTGGAGTCTATTCATGCTACACAAAATGATGAAATGAAACTTCACCAGTGAAGTTGCTATTAAAAAAAAATCCTTCCTTCCACCCTCGTCCACCCTCCTTACTATGAGCCAGCAAACATCTTTTAAAAGTATCCCCCAGTATACAAAATACCCTATCTTACCCAACTGCCTTTACCACAGTTTAAGTATATATGAACTGTGTTACTGTGATACTAGCATTAGACATTTTCTAATTGATCAGTTCCCTTTCCCCACCCTCTTACAATGTATCCTACCCTCCTCTCCTGCCATGATATACAAGTAAACCCTTGTCTGAGCCCTATAGCATCTCATCCAATCCTTCTCTCACCATGGCATCCAATAAAAATCCTTTGATTGACAGTGGCCAGAAGTGCCCTCTTCTCTCCACCTTGGCCTGCTATGTCAGTTGGGGAAAGACTGATAACTGCAGAGATTGTTACTACTTTACTTGCTGTACATGAGTTGTCAGTAACATCACCAAGACAGGATGGTGGGGTTGGGGCTGCAAGGATAAGGTGAGGGTGGGCTGTATTTTTGATGGTGGTGGCTGGGGAGGAGGGTGTCATAGGGTGCCAAGATGGTAGAGGAACATTGTCCTATTTTTTCAAACTAGACTACATTAAGTGCATACATCACTGGGCAGAATGATAAGGGAAGAGGACACTTTGAGAAGTGTCCCTTCATTTAGCCTCTGTCTGGCAAAGTGTAAATTTATTTTGTATATGGTTTATGTCTGGTGATAGGTCCATCATAAAGTTCTTGGCTAAGGAACATTTTGGCACTCCACCAATCTCTAGCCTGTCCTCCCCCATCTTATTCATGACTACCATAATTGCTGCCCAAACTACTACTCTTGTTGAAATGTACTTTTGTCACATGTCATTCATTAGCTGTTGCCACTTTCTGCTTCCTACTACATTTCAGATTCTCATGCCTGGTCCCAATTCTGCTGCTCCAGACATTCCTGTGGCTTACTCTTGATTTATTTATTTATTTATTTATTTTTTTTTGCTGTCTTCTGTCCACCTTGCTTTCCATGATCTGTCTGCTCCTGTAGCTAGTGCAAGCTAGCTCCTATTCCATATATATCAACTTTATTTACACAACAAAATCAACCCAATCTGCTTTCCTAGTATTGGTTCCTTCTCATAGTATTACACACCCAAAGGCCTAATATGCTTCATGTTGACTTTTATGCCAATTCTGACTTGTTTTCCAATTCCAAGCTGTAATGCCATTAGCTATGTTTTGCTAGCAGCTGGATGACAACCTTTATTCTGCGCTTACTGTACTGCTTCTCTGATGATATTGTATACTATGATTTGTCTTGAAATGATTTATGTCTCTTTTTTGCTAACAGTGAATGTCAACCTACTGTATAGTATGTGCTTATTGTACTGTGTTACTGATAATATCTATGTACTGCAATTGTCTTTGTTATTGTCTGCCACTGGCATTACTGCATTTAATCCTGGGTTCACCCTTGAAAAATTGACTACCAGTAGTCTTACTTGTCTTGCCCAGTTGCCATAATCCAATAAACAAAAAAACAAACACACAAACAAATAAATTAATAACACAGGCTTAGCAGCTTGCTTTTACCAGTCTTGATGCCCTTGTAAATAAAGTCCTATTACTGTTTCGAATCTCTGAATAAGTTGATACCTCAATACATTTGTAATCTTCTGACCACTTACACTCCCTCTAGAGTAACAAAATCCACAATGCAGGAATTGTTAAGTGTGTTGCCAGGTTGAAATTAATTACACATTAATCATTTGTGGTGCATATAGCCATCCTCTGGAATTCTTTGTGGCCAGAGATCCAACACTCATCTACTCTCTATATGTTTAAATTTAAATTTAGGATTTATTCCTTAAATTACAATTTTTCCAATTGCATGTAATTCTGTTAGTTAGGCATATCTGCACTGTTTTTGGACGGTACAGTTTTCAATTCCTTTGGTTTGATATCTACTCTTTCTCTTTTCTCTTTTCCGTGTATTACTGCATTTTGAGATTACACAGCACTTTGAACATTGGGAAGATGCTAAATCAAATTCAGTGTACTGCTTTACTACAATTACTGATATTGCACTAACATCAAGTCAATACTTCTTTACTACAAACCATGACCAATTCCTAGTGTTAGAGCAAGCTGTTTTTTCTAGAAATTAAAACTACTCATAAAAATACTTATTTAAATTTTTAAATGAGTGTTTTATAAAGTAATATTTAACATTCTATGAATGCAGAAAACAATAAAGGGATCCATTAAATAATCACAAGTCCCTGCAATGTATGTCATATGAGAAGTAATGGCAACTAGCGGGTCTGAGGGCACTTCTCACTTCCTAGCCACTCATGATTAGAATTGCTCACATTTTTCCACATTGATTTTTTCATAGTTTGTGAAATGTAGAAACACCTTTATAGAACTGTTGTGTTTTCATAAGCTTTTTACAACATTAAACATTTTTTCAAAGTGTTTTAAAATATGAAAAAATGTGTACGTTGCAGAAAATCTGTGCAAACCTCTGTCTGCATTTCATGGACTTAGTAAACAAAAATCACATAATGCAGCAGAAAATATGGGATTTTTTTCTGCATCCAAACAACTTAACATGCACAGTATGTGAACATGAAATATGTGCAGATATTTTTAATCAAGCTCTGCTGAATCCCTGTAGTTTTCAATTTAAAAATGTCACATATATACAATGCATCCAAGGTATGAATTTATCCCAGAACAATGCATACCCATTGCATAGTAAAAAATGACTTCTGTACAGGTCAAAGTAATAATACTAGTACTAGCAAACTTCTTCTTCCCTTCCATTGACTGGAATGAATGATATAGAGTAAGCAAGTTAATACAGAGTATAATGTATGGTCTTTGATTAATAACCATGCTATAAACACTTTGAGAGGTTGCCATGACATCATCGTAAACCTCAAGGGTGCAGATCGAGAGGATTTCAGAAGTCATGGCAACCTTGAGAAGTGTTTTCAGCATGGTTGTTAACCAAAGGGCATACATTGTATTTTATAGTCTATGAGCTACCAAGATTGTGTAATCACAATTGAATTACTTTACCTTACTTTACTGAATTACTTTACAGAACATTGATTGTTGTAAACATTACGTTTTGTTATACTATTGGTATGACATAGTCAAGAAGGGTTAACAAAAGAGTGATGTCATAGCAATGGCATAAGGTTGTAATCTGCTTGATTTGAATTAATAATAAGGGCTCCCCAAACATTATAAGTTTGCTTGTGGATGTGGAATGAATATTTTTGTTTGTTTTTACAGGAAATAATGAGACACTTGGGGAGGAGCTAGGCTACAGTCAGTGTAGAAGTCAGCAAAATGATCCAGGGCTAACAAGGCAGATACTATAAGGAATGACTGGTGGCCTTAAACATGTACTCGTTGGAGGTCAGACTTGCAAGGAGGGACATGGTACAGCTGTAAAGGTTTCTCAGTTGTATAAAAAGGTGAAGCCAAAGAAAGCAGCTATTATCATTTGGCAAACAAAAAATAACCCCTCCTCACGAGTCAAGTCATCTGTTTCCTCAAACATTCAACAGACAGAATGTTTGTTTTCCATGCAATACAAGAAATCAAAAGTCTTCAGAGCAGAATTCCACTGTAAGAATGTTCATTCCTACACCTGCACACACATGCATAAATTCAAGAGAAGGCCTCATAGACTAGAGATTGTAGAAATACAGGAGTAGTACAGGACACTGCAAGAAAGTACTATAAGATTGAAACTAGTAGAGCAAAAGCTAAATTGGAAGAATGAATAGCAACTAACAAGGATAGAAGCAGGATTTTTTTTCAATATGTCAAAAGACTTGTGGGGGAAGGGACAGTTTCCATTACACTCACAATGTGAAGATATGCTCAAAAGAGATATTGAAAAGGCACACAGACTAAACAGGTATTTTGTTAGGGCATATAATGGGGAGGGACAAGGGTGAGGAGATAAAACATGTAAACATGTAGTTGAGTGCAAATGATAATCTAACTATATTAAGAGAGGAATCTAAAGAGGAATTCCTGGGATTAAGAATGGAAAAGTCACAGGAACCTGATGGGTCACACGTTAGGGTACCTTGGAAGATGTTGGAGATGATAACTGAACTGATGGGAGATATTTTTAACACACATTTAATGAAGGCAATGGTTTCATTCATTAAGACATTGGCAAATGTGTTTGCACTATATGAGTGTGTGTGTGTGTGTGTGTGTGTGTGTATATGTGTATGTGTGTGTGGGGGGAGGGCAGAGACATACAAATATAACCATGTGAGTTTGATGTCAGTGGTAGGTAAGGTATTGGAGAGTGTTTTAATTAGTAGGATTGTCCATTTCCTGGAAAGTTACAGTTTGGAGGACCATTACCAGAATGGTTTTATGGAAAGGAAGTCATGGCAGATGCCTCTCTTGTTCTGTTTTTGCTTTTTGAAGTGAACACTTTCCAAAGTGAAGACTACACAAAATTGCACTTTGCTTGAAAAGTGTAATTACATTAATTTAATTTTTGGGGGAGTAGCTTAAAAATGAAATAAATCACATATTTTTAATCTGTTGTCCTACCCCTCTTACCCCACTTTATTATAAGCATGTGTCCACACCCTAACAGCACCCACCTCCCTCCTTCCCAGTCCTGGAGGTGTTTTCTTAATTTATGTAAAATGTCCCTTTCTCTCACCTCAGTTGAATATTTCCTACCACCCATCACCCTGCATGCACCTGACCCAGTCAAATTCAGATTTAATACCCCTTTACCGCCACCATCTTGCACCTACCACACTCTTCACACCCCTCACTCACCTAAAAGGATATCATTTTAAACATGTAAAGCAAGAAAACAGTCTCTTGCTGCAGTGACCAGCTTTCCTGTTCACCGTCTCTGTCAAGAAAGAATCAACGTCTAATGGTGTGCCCTGTAGTAACATCTGATTTGGTCACTGTGGTCATCCAATCAGATGATAATATCGGGCACATTGTCAAACACTGATTTATTCATGAAAGAGCCAGTAAACAAGGAGGCTAATCAGTACCACAAGGGATTGTTTTCTCTTTCTCAGGATTAAAAGGATATATGTTGCAATTGTGGAGGGTGGTGGTCTGCTAGAGGGTGCTGGAATTCTGGTATTTAATCTGAATTGAATTAGTTCAGGTGGGTGGGGGTGGTGAGTGGCTGAAATAATTCAGCTGAAGAGGGGAAAGGTTATTTTACCTACTGTGTAAAAAGAAGAATTTGCTGTGACTCTGTGAGGAGGAAGGTGGGTGCTATGAGACAGGGGGTATTTATTAATACTAAGATGCAATGGCAATGGGAAGGGGTGGGTAGGTAGCTCTATGTGGGTGTTTCTACTAAATCTTTTAACAAATATGTTTGCTGCGGAAAGTTTGGCTGAAGTAGTGAAACGTTTCCCTGCTAGGTGCAATTCCCAACTTAGTATCATAGTTTCAATGCACTGTTTTTGAGGGGGTTGGACAGTGGATATCCTGTGGACATTATTTGTCTTGATTTATGGTAGGGCTTTGATAAAGTGTCATGTGTGAGAAGTTGCTTATCAAATTGAGAGGTCTGATTTAATGTAAGAATAGAAGAACATGTGGAATGTTGGTTATTGTAGAGGAAACAGAGAAAATGGGCCCAATTTTCAAAGAGGGATGCAGGGCTTGCAGTCAAGCCCCATATCACCTCAAAGTTTAATGCAGCTGCTGCCAAAGGTTTGCAACAACATGTGCCTGATTTTATAACCTGGGATGCAATTTGCCACAGTGCCCTCATTTTATGGCAACTTGCGTCAAAGCTGTGTCGCAAGCCCTGTAAAATGTCTCCCCCATGGATGCAAAGTTAGATCAGGGGGAGCTGGCCTAAATTTGCTGCAGTGCCGCAATAGACTTGTGGCAGGGAAGGTTGTGGCAAGCTTCCTTTCAAAATTGGGCTTGCGGCACAGTTTGATAGAAGTCGCCACTTGCATCAAATACTTAGCCACAAGTCCATTGCGGTGACTGCAAACCTTTTGAAAATCGGTTCCCAAGTATTATCAAGGAGCTGTCATACTGGGAGGAGGTAATTGGTGGCATGCTGTAGGGTTTGTAGTGGGTACAGCACTTTTCAAATTTATGCTACAGATCTGGAGGAAAGGGTAGGCTCATTGGTCACAAGATTTACAGAGACACAAAGATTGCTAGGAAGGTAATATGGTATTAGAAGGCAGATTCACTAGAACTGCAGAAGGACTTAAACATATCAGTAGTACAGGACAGGGCAGCAAACTAGGGGATAATGTTCAATACAAAGAAATGCAAAGTCATGCAGTTTAGCCATAGAAAGAACAGATACTGTAACAATGGTTCTATGTTATGATAGCGAACGCAAAACAGCGATTGCTGTTATGGCGAGTGTATATCACTGAAAAGCAATTTAGTAATATACGCATGCTGGTGACTAGAAATCTGGCAAATAGACTTAGTGTCTATGTGGGAGGGCTTCCCCCCTAAGAAGGGCTCTGCCTCAGCACCACACCCCCCCACTGAAGGATTCCTAACTCCTGGGGGGGGCACATCAGGGAGGGGGCAACACTCTGGATTTAAATTTAAAAAAATGGCGGCTGCAGCCTGTGGCAAAAGTTCCCCCTCCCAGTCCCCATCTCCAAACCCAGTACCTGCTGCACCAGAGCTAGCCACCCTCACCACCACACCACATGGCTGACTTGGCTGCAGCAGGCACATTGCAGGCTTAAAATTCTCTTCTCTGTCCCTCTCCTTCCCCTCTTTATCCTCCCTTTCTGGCCACTCTCCCCTATCCTCATGGTAGCAGTGCATCACTACCCTTGCAGGTTGCCCACGGTAATAGCACTGAATATGAGTCATTGTTTTGATGGTCACACATATTCACTTGCTATTATCACAGGTACCTGTAGTAACACACCTTGGATGGTCAATTCTGGGAATGGTGAATGAAGAGAAGGATTTAGGGTTGCAACATCATTGGATCTGAAAAGTATGCAGCAGTGTGCAAGGACAGCAGAGAGCAAGTATGGCAGTAACAGCAAATAGAGTAGCAAACAATATCAAGAAGTCATTTGTTAGTAGTAGGGTAAGTGGGGGATAATTCTTTTGCACCAGAGGTATGTGATACCACTAATTTAATATTGTGCCCTTGTGTCATCACTTTGTATGAGAAGACATTTGGAGTTGTTGGAGAGAATGCAGAGGAGGGCCACATAGAAGGAATGAGGGGATGAGACTACAAGGAAAGATTGGAGAGGTTGGGGTTGTTCTTTTTGGAATATAGTAGGCTGCAGATAGACATGATTATGGTCTTTAAAACAAAACACAGGGTATCACATAACCATAGGGACCCAAAATGAGCAACTACAAAAATAGCAACTCATTTTGGGTACTATTATTCTGGGGCTGCCCTGCAGAACAGCGAGGGTATGGGACAGTGACTATGGGGAAGGGCAAACAAGAGTGGGGAATAGTGAGGGGAAGGGGAGGGGCAAGGAACGGGTTGTCAGGCACTGGAGTACCTGCTGCTACTGCCGAGCTCGATGTGGTGTAGTGGTGTGGGAGGCAGGCTCTGGCAGGGCAGGTACTGAGTTCGGGACTGGGAGCAGGTTACATTTTGCCGCAGCACTTAATTATTTTACAACAAACGGATTTTGCCCCCTCCCCCACATGCAGCCCACTGGAATTAAGAATCCTAATGGGGGGGGGTGCAGGAGGCAAGGGGGGCACAGCCCCCCCTTAAAAACACTTTTTTCATATCTGGATGTTGGGTCGCCTTAAAGTACATATCGCCGATCTGCTTTTCGGTGATATACACTCTCCATTATAGCGATCGCTGTTTTAAGATCACTATTATGACATTGAACCAAACACAGTATGGTGAGAATACTGTATCTTTAAGTGATCTGTGAACAGCTTAATAATAGGTGCAGGAGTGTTTAGGCTTGTTGTTAGGAAAAAAAAACATTTTACCAATATAGTAGCACGACTGTGCAGTGAGTGCTAAGAATAGTGAGCCCTTTAAGAATCTCTTTGGCATGCATCTGAAGTGGGAAGGTAGTGTGTGTGTGTGTGTGTGTGTGTGTGTGTGTGTGTGTGTGTGTTTTTGGGGGGGGTGTTTTTGAATATAGAAACAAAGAAGGTTTGCATGCAATACTTAGAGTCCATCAAGTCTGCACTGTGCTACCAAACACACTGCAGCCTGTCACTGAATGTCTTTAGTCTAAATGCCAATATGCAAACTCTGCCCCTCACCCATATTTTACAGTATGACCACCAGATTACTGTAGAAGGAAACCAGAGACAATAGGGTCTGCTCTCTTTCAGTACTAATATTGCATTGTACTGTATTGCTTTGTATTGTATTGTATTGTACTGTATTGTGTTACAGTATATGGTTAGGCCTTAGTGTTCATTAAAACCAGACAATTCAAAAATGTTGCCATGCAATTTCTAAGTTATTTCACATTTTCTGAAAAAGATTGCTCTGCACATTCCATCATTAACTGCAGGTGTGTCCCTGCTCATACCGACTCCTGCTATTTTGTTAAGAGACACCACAGTCATGAGAAAGGTGGAGTCAACAAGGGATCCAGCAGGGACATCAGGTCAGTTAAACCCAGTGAACCACCCACTGAGACAGCCATCCCCATCAGCCATATGTAATGACCCAGTCAGTGATGAGTCATTCCAGCACCATTGTGCAGGTGCTAACACATTTTAATAAAAAAAAAAAAAGTAATTACAGTGTCACATGGTACTACAGGCAGTGGCTGAGGCTACAACAGCAAGACAGGCCACATGCTAAGTACCTCAAGAGGTGGGCAGCCCCACGGTTTAAGAAACATATAACACCGTATACAGTACTATAACAAAATATGAGTGACTATACAAAATTTGCCATGTGTTTCTATCTCTGGGCTGAAATAACAGCTTGAACCTCTTGAGCTTCACCCTCAAGATCCATATGCTGTTATCTCAACCCTTTGATGGAAACACAGGCTCACTGTGTATTGTCATTCATACATTATTCCTTGTATTGGGATTGTATTGTATTGTATTGTATTGTACTGTATTTTACTGTACTGTATTGTATTGTTTTGTATTATATTGTATTGTATTGTATGAATATGAAACCAGTGACTGAGATTTGTATGTGGCAGGATAGGCAGTAGAGCTTTTCCCAGTAAGAGGTAAGGATAGATTGGGGGATGTGTTGTGGCTAAGAAAGGAACACAAGAAATTAAAACTGTGAATAGTACTTCATTTTTGTTTCTTTTCCAAACACTAGCAAACATATTGTGATAACTATGAGCTGTAAAAGGGCTTTATGGGGCTTGGTCATCCTACACCTAAAACAATTTCAGAATCATGAGTCTCCGCCCCAGTTTTGCCCACTCTCTGTCTTCATGTCACTTTCTGCTTTGAAGTACTTGGCCAATCAGAAGGATGGAAAAAGCAAGGTGGAAATAGGCTTTGTTTCTGCAGCTTGTAGTTCCCACTCTCTGCTAACGAATTTAAATTGTATGATCTAAGTGTATCACTGCTTGTCATTCATATGAGGACTGATAAGTTGAGCTCCTTTTACATTATGTTCTACTGTTTAGACTGGTTCTAACTCACCTGTCTGCCATTGTATCACCCGATCTGCCCATGACTGTTACTTCTGTGTCTCTAGTACTAGTAGCTGCCTGCTTTGTTAGATTAGTCAGCACTACACTCAGCTGGTTAATTTATGTCTCCACTTTGAGTATGCTATGTTTGCTTGTTAGGTTAACCAGACTATGCTTAGCTGGTTTGCCTACATCTGCACTGAGAGTATGGTAAGTTTGCTTTGTTACATTTACTGCACTATGTTTTAGCTACTGTATATGTCTCTGCTGCAATTTATTCTGAATTTGCATCATCCGTGCATGCATACTACTGCCCACATCTCGTTGTTGTGGATTTGTTAGAGTAAAGTACAGTGAACTATTGGTTAGCTTGCTTTCCCTAGCTACTGTTTAGCTTATACCTTGTTAAATATCAACACTAGCACCTTTCTGGGCCACACCTTCTTGGAGAAACCAGTACATTAAGTTACCACAGTGGCTTAGATATCACCTCTTTGGGCTGTTCTTTTCTCTGTAGGCATTTGCCTCTTACACATCATAGTCTCTGCTTGCCCTTCCCAATGGGAAATGTATGGTCATATATCTACATTAGCCACCAAGTTGAGTACATCCCCAGCCTATAGTTTCACCTTCATGGAAATCCATCAACTCTCAGTAATGGCAACTGTGAGGCACTATTCTCTATGGCCCCATACTCACAGCTTGCAACCTGAAGTACATTGTAAGATGCGTAAGGCCTGACTGAAGGACAGCTCCCCAAAATGAAACAATGTAAGCTGAACATCATACACTCCTTGGCAACCATGTGAAATTTTGCCATCTACATCCTACTGTTACTGGTCACCATTCAATCCAACCCTGGCCCATTGCCTTCTAGCACCACTCCACCCTTACAAAGCTACTATAGAGTGTTTATTCACTGCCAGCATATCAGCATCAGCAGCTTGTTTCCCAGGTTTGCAGAATTTGAAGCCTTAATGCTCTCCAAAAACCCAAAGTAATAGCAGTAACAGAAACGTGGCTGACTATGAGGATTTCAGACAGTGAGCTAGCAATCCCCTCTTATACTCTACTTAAATGTGACTGTGCAAGTAAGCAAAGAGGGGGGTGTCTTCTGTTTATCAAAGACCACCTACTGGCCTCGTTGCTCATGACCAAGGACAATGACCTATCCTGCAAGTTCTTAGGGGCTAACATCAGACTCTGACATGGAAGAAAATACCTAATTTTAGCTGTCACCTACTGTACGTTCCCCCGTAATATAGTTGACTCTGGTCTAGACTTCTTTCTTGGTCATGTCATTTGTCTGAAGTGATGCCATTTACAGTTCATCCTAGATGATTTCAACATCAGCTGGCTTTCACTATATGCCAACTATTATGCAAACTAACTGGCTGACTTCTACCTCGATCAGATGGTCAAGTCTCCTACTTGTGTCAATAACAAACAAATCAAAAGAAGCACTCATTGACTTGATCCTGGCTGCCCACCCTGAAAGGCCCTCATGTGTAGGGTAACTGCCAGATCTGATTAGTGATCACTCTCCTATCTACTGATCCTGGTCCACCAGGAGACTGAGACCTCCTCCAAAATTCAGCTACACCCACCACCTAAAGGGAGAGAAACTCAGCGATCTTCAAAACCACATTCATAACACTGATTTACAATACCTGGTCTACATTCTCAACATCAGCTTTGACTTTGACTTCTTCTCAAAGTCATTCCAAACTGCACGTGACCAGTTTGCTCCAGTAAGACAGAAGAGAGTCAGAGGAGACACTAATTACTGTCTTACCTCAAACTCCTTGCTCCCTTTTAAGATTGGGACAACATATGAGCTTCATACAGAGAATCAAGCTCCCACCAGTCCCTACAGAAGTACAAAGAGCTGAGAAACTAGTGTAAATCAGCCATTCATAAATCCGAATGCACATTCTGCAAAATAAAAATGCTTGAATCCTATAATAGTCCTAGGAGTCTTTGGGATTCTATCAACAAAGTCCAATGATGGAAAAGCTGCTTCACCCCCAACACCCTTAATGTCAATGGACAGAATACTGCTGATCCTCAAGCTATCACCAAGGCGTTTAACTCTTTATTTGTGAATCTGAGCAAAGATCTGTTTACTGGCACCCAGCCTACCGCACCTGCCCCACATAGTCCCCAATCTCCTCCAGCACAAACAGACCCAAATTACATTTTAAATGGATATGCACCAAGACAGTTAAAACGTGTGTGCTAAGTTCAGCAGATAAAACAAGAACTGGACCTGATTGCTTGGACATGAATATACTAAAAATGGCCATAGAGGAACTGTCCTTACCCATTCCAAAAAATATTCAACTGTTCCCTCCAATTTGGCTCCCTCCCCGATGTGTGGAAACAAGCCTTTCTAGTCCCAGTCTTTAAATCTGGTGACAGCACAGCAGTCCCCTTAGGCTTGCAGCATGGCAGCATCCCCTGACCAGGCTCCCATCTTCATGATGGCTCACCTTCTTGGAGCCACCCGCCCTCCCCGAGAAAAGTTTGCAGTGTGGAAGCAGCCTCTGACCAGGCTCCCATCTCCATGGTGGCTCATCTTCCTGGAGCTGCCCGCCCTCCCTGAGAAAGGCTTGCAGCATGGATGCAGCCGCTGACAGGGCTCCTATCTCCATGGTGGCTCATCCTCCTGGAGCCACCCACCCTCTCTGAGAAAGGTAATCCTGTGGTGAGCCAGCCCCGAGGACTATAGGGCTTTTACTTTCTGGATTTGAATTGTGGCACTACCTCTGCGCATAGATGCACCAGCCAATTGGATGTGGTCTACCAGCTAAGTACTCCTACACCCTGAATTGAATTATTGAGCCTAGGCTGCTGCTACTACTACTGACTAATTTGAAATTTAAATGTTTTAATTCAGTTGCATTTAAATTGGATTCACTTGTGCAGGGAATGTGAATGCGCTAGACTATTCTCCCCAGCTGCTGCTAAGCTAATTTAAAAGTCTTACTTTATTTTTATTTTTATTTAGCTGCAGGGATTTTAATTGTTACTGCTGGCTTACAAATGTACAGTTTGTTCTGCATGTTTTCTAGCCAACCTTGGGACCCTGTAAGTGCAGCCCATCCCATTTACATGTAATTGGCTCTGCTCCTATGTTAATTAGGTTCCTGTAAGGCCAACCATTTTAGAAAGCATTTTACTCTGCAGTTCCTAAATCCCCCTCCCGCCCTTTCCTCTTCCCCTTTTATTGTTCCCATTCTGTTCTCCATCCCCCGACTCAGATCCCCTGTAAGCCCTCCCTGCCTCAGCTCCCCCCCCCAGTCACTGTTTAAATGAATTAATTTCTCCTTTCCTCTCTTCTTATGCTTGCAGTGGGGAAGCACTCCCTGACCAGGCTCCCATCTCCATGGTGGCTCTTCTTCCTGGAGCCACCCACCCTCCCCAAGAAAGAAAAGCATCTGTAACAAGAAGGGACACAGACATGTGGGGAGTAGTGCAATGTCTGTGGAGCAGCAGTCTTCTGGGAGACATTCTGGAAACTGCGTTGCTGCCGTATTTGCAGGCACCTCTCTGTTCTGAGGGAGGAGGTTGCTCATCTCCATGCTGAACTCACAATGATTCAGAAAACCTGCTCCCCCACCCAGCCCACTGCCACTACCTCAGAGGTTGCCAAGAAAGAGGAGTGGTTGGACCACGGTGGGCTCAGGCAGGGTGAAGGTGGTGGAACAGAGGCACATACCTCCAGTTGTGCCTCTCCACAATTCATGCACCACTCTTGTGGAGCATGGTTCCTTTATTGAGTCACCTGCAGTGGAGACCAAGGAGGATGCTGGGAACCTCCACAATGAAGACCCACAGATGGGTGGCACAGGACCCCACAGGGGAAGGAAACAACTCCTGGTGGGGAACTTGATTGTTAGTGGGGTAGAACTGGGGGGAGGGAAGGGAAAGGGAGGTAAGGTACCTGCCCAGTGCAATGGCTTGGAGGGAAAGGAAATGAATCCTCAGAATCGTGCGAGCAGCTGCAAGGGGGAGTGAGCTGGATGTCATTATCCACCTTGGGATGAATGACCTGGCTGAGAATGGGATCAGAGCAGTGCAACAGGAGTTTGTGGAGTTGGGGAGGGGCCTTAGACAAGTAGCACACATGGTAACTTTATCGGAAGTGCTACCTATCTATGGCATGGATGAGGCTAGTGCACTCCGCACCATGGGATTCAATGACTGGTTGAAATACTGGTGCAGAGCTCAGGGATTTGGCTTCATTGAGGACTGGGGTGCTTCATTAGCAAGCATTTAAACTAGCCAAGGGAGGAGGCAATGAAAAAGAGAAGGGGAAATCCTAGCCCCCCTCCAAAAAATCAGTGTAGTTAGTGAGGTAAACACCAAGATAGAGCAGTAGCTAGGGATAAGGGCAGGGGTAAATGGAGAAAAAGACAAAGGCAGTAAGGAGAGGGATGGGGCAAAAAGAAATAAAGCCAGAAAAAAATGGAGGGTAATGAGTACCAATGCCTGTAGTCTAGGTAAAAAGCTCCCCGAAATGGTGGCCTTGATGGAAGAGGGTTGCCTGGATAGCGTGGCAGTCACAGAAACATGGTACACAGAGAACCATGACTGGGATGTCAACATACCAGGGTGCACAATCTACAGGAGGGACAGGGAGGGAAGAAGCGGAGGAGGAGGAGTAGATCTCTGTGTAAAGGAAGGGATCAAAGCAACAGAACTAAAAAGTAAACAGGGAGGAGAGGAGACACTGTGGGTCACCCTGGAGACTGGAAGTCACTTCACAATCCGCACAGGGGTTGTATACAGACCCCCGTCTCAGAAGAAGGAAATGGACAAGGAAATGATAGAAGGCATCTTTGGGATGGTAGAGAAAGGTGAGATATTGCTGATGGAGGACCTGAATATGCCAGATGTTAACTGGAGCACCTTTGCTGCAGCCAAATCCAAAAGCAGGGTAATTCTCGATGCCCTACAGGGGGCATGCCTCAGACAGCTAGTTCTGGAACCCACTCAGGAGGGAGCAATCTTAGACCTGGTACTTTCAAATGGGGATGAAGAGAGGATCTCTGATCTTGAAGTGTGTAGCCATCTGGGAACAAGCAACCACCAAACAGTGTGGTTCACGATAAACTTAGCTGTAGAGTCAAGCCACACAAAAGTGAAGGTACAGGACTTCAGGAGGGCTGATTTTGTCAAAACGGGAGAGTACCTCGGAAAAGCACTAGCAAACAGGCAAGAAGGTGGGGTGGAGCAACAATGGGGAAATATCAAAACTGCCATCACAGAGGCAGCAAGCCTTATTGTAAAGCAAATAAATCAAAATGAAAGAAAAAAACACTATGGTTCTCAAAAGAAGTGGCGGGGAAGGTAAGGGAGAAAAAATAGCATTCAGTAAGTATAAGGAAATACCGAAGGAGCAGAACAGAGAACTGTACCAGCTAAAGCAGAAGGAAGTGGGAAAGGCAGTCAGAATAGCAAAGGCCCAAACTGAGGAAAAAATAGCCAACTCGGTTAAGAAGGGGGATAAAACCTTTTATAGGTACAATAGGGAGTAAAGAAAGACGAAGGCAAGGATATTGAGACTGAATACAGAGGAAGGTGGTTGGGTAGACAGCAACAGTGAGAAAGTAGGAATACTGAACAAATACTTCTGCTCAGTATTCCCAATGGAAAAGCAGGGGGAGAGGCCTAATCCAGTCAATGGAAACACTCTGGATAAGGAGATTGGTATTAGTCCTTTCATAGAAGAAAGGGTTCTGAAAGAACTCTTAAAACTGAGGATGGATAAAGCAATGGGGCCTGATGGGATTCACCCCAGAATTCTAAAAGAACTAAGGGAAGAACTAGTAACACCACTGACTACCCTTTTTAATAAATCATGGGAGGATGGTGTGGTACCTGAGGACTGGAGAAGGGCGGATGTGATTCCCCTTCACAAAAGTGGGAGCAAGTCAGAGAATCAGGAAACTACAGACCTGTCAGTTTGACCACAACGGTTGGGAAAATGACAGAATCACTTCTAAAGAAAAGAACGGTTGAGTACCTAGAGGCCAGTGGGGCACGGGACCCAAGGCAGCATGGATTAACAGCAAGAAGGTCATGTCAAACAAATCTAATTGATTTCTTTGACTGTGTGACCAAAGTAGTAGACCAGAGAGGGGCTGTGGACATGGTCTACCTAGACTTTAGCAAGGCATTTGACACAGTCCCGCACAAAAGATTAATAAACAAATTAGTTAGCCTGGGAGTGGGTCCCAGGGTGGTAGCCTGAGTAAAACACTGGATAGACAACAGGACACAGTGGATAATAGTAAATGGAGTCTAGTGGGGTACCACAGGGTTTAGTACAGGGGCCGGTCCTTTTTAATGTCTTTATAAGGGACATTGTGGAGGGACTGGAGGGGAAGGTATGTCTTTTTGCAGATGACACAAAGATCTGCACCAGGGCTGATATGCAAGGAGGGATGGAAAGGATGAAAAGGGACTTGGCAAGGTTGGAGGAATGGTGAAATGTATGGCAGCTTAGATTCAATGCAAAGAAGTGCAAACTAATGCACCTGGGAAACAAAAACCCAGAGCAAGAGTACACAATGGGGAGTGAGATACTGACAACAACAACAAATGGAAAGGGACCTGGGGGTACTCATATCAGATGACATAAAGGTGGACTAGCAATGTGAGAAGGCAGTAAGAAGGGCTGGGGGGGATACTGGGATGCATAGGGAGAGACATCACCAGTAGAAAACAGGAAGTTGTTGGTCCTCTGAACAGACAGTTGGTAAGACCACATCTGGAGTACTGTTTACAGTTCTGGAGACCCCATCTCTGCAAAAAAATAGACAGGGTGGAGGCTGTCCAGAGGAGGGCAACCAAAATGGTGCAGGGTCTGCACCAGAAGACATATGAAGAAAGATTAAAGGAGCTTAAGATGTATAGCCTCGCGGAAGGGGGGGGCATGATAGAAACTTTCAAACTCCTCAAGGGAATCAACAAAGTCCAAGAGGGTTGCATCTTTCAAAAAAGAGATGTGCAAGAACAAGGGGCACAATTTGAAGATTGAGGGGGGACGGCTCAGAGTTAATGTGAGGAAGTATTTCTTCACAGAGAGGGTTGTAGATGCATGGAACAGCCTTCCTGAGGAGGTCATAGAGTCAAAAATAGTGGGGGAATTCAAGAATGCATGGGACAGGCACAAGGCAATTCTAGTGGGGGGGGTAGGAGGAAGTAGACTGTTGGTTAACTAGGATCTGCAGCTTATCCGTTAGGTAGGAAAAAGGGAAGACTAGGTGGGCCAAGCGGTCCTTATCTGCCATCAGATTCTATGTTTCTATGTTTCATTGGCTTGTTCCTGTAGTCTGCCCTCTTATCTAATATGTCCAACTACCACACACTCTGCCCCTCTCTGCTCCTCCCTTTCTGCCTGGTACTTTCACTGTGTCTTTGGCACACAATTCTACTCCCTTTCTCTGCTTGTTATAAATACAATTGCAGCTTATTGTTACTTTCTTCCAATCACCTCCCATATCTCAACATTTTACCACCGCGGTTCAAACCTAGCCATTTTCTATGTATTGTAATAGCAAGCCCTCCAGTTCCCCCCTTGTCTTCCATGAAATTTCACCCATTTTCTTGGCTTCCTAATCCACACCTCCTTTGTCACTCTTCAGCTACCCACACTCTCCTTAAATCTATTTCTTTCTGTCTCTCTTGCTCACTCTCTCTCTCTTTCTTTCATAAACCAACCCCTTCTGCTTCCCCCTTCTCCACTCCCCTAAATCTATTTTTATTTCTTTCATACCAATCTCTTCAACATGAATTCCCCTCCTACTTATCTGCCTCCCCCTACTCTTCCACCTGACATCCCTTCCCCCTTCTTTGCTCCCATCCAATCTGCTCTCTCATCCTCTTTGCCCCCTCCACCTCACCTACCCTCCTCTTTTCAGCCTCCACTGCTCCACTTCCACTGGCATGCAGCAGCCAGCATCCTCATTAGTATTGGTTCACATCTTGCCTCCCTACATGCCCTTGTTTCCCCATATAGCAGCACAAACACCATGCCCAACTCGGCCCACAGCCATCCTCACACACCGTCTAAAAGATGGTTGACTATCCTTACAAGGTTACTTATCTTGCTCCTGCTACTAACATCTGGTGACATTGTGCCTAACCCCAGGCCCCCCTACATCCCAACACCTGATTTGCTGAAAAGGTTACACCTTCTTCATCTAAATATTTGAAGCTGTCTTCCGAAAATTGACCTTTTTCAGCCGCTCATGACACAAATCAGACCCTCTGTCCTCATCATATCAGAGTCATGGCTCACTCCCAAAATCTCTGACTCAGCCATCCACCTCCCTGGCTACTCCATCATCTGCCAAGATTGCAAGTCTAAGGAAGGGGGAATCTTCATGTATATATCCATGTCCATCAATTTCTCTGTCTGTCTCTCCATGACATCTCCTTCTGCCTATGAACTGTTAGTAGTTAAAATATCCTTCCCTTTCTCTCTCCCCACCTTTGTAGGCATTGTCTATGCTGCCCAAACCTGCCTGCCTCCTCCCTCAGCTCTATCACTGATCTCCTCTACACTATTACCTCCCTTGCCACCCTGTTCAAACTCTTTATATTAGGGGACTTCAACATAAATTGGCTGTCCAACACATACTCAAAAATCTTCAACCATCCATGTCTCCTCACTCAACTTAAAACAACTTATTTCTGACCCTGCATATCTAAATCACTAATCAGGGAAACATACCCTTCTCGACTAGGTGCTGTCCTCTCACCCCCACCATGTCATAAAATCTGGTATACACCCCGACACACTCAGTGAGTATCACATGGTCTACTGTGTGCTCAAAATTCACCATCCCACGTCCCCTCCAGTCATTCTCAACTTCTGTTCCTTCTGCTCCCTAGATCTATCCTTACTACAACATGACCTGTCTAACACTGACGGGACCCTATTATCTACAGTATGCATTCTTCATCAGCTCAGCTTTGTCCTTCTTTAGCTCTCAGTTCCTGAAAGTATGGAATCAACATGCACCTTTTAGAAATGCAACAGTGTGTGGAAATCACCTTCCCTGGGTCACCGCATAGCTTATACAGTGCCAACATGCAAGACACCAAACCTGGGCAGTGTTTAAATATTGTGGTGCCCCCCCCCATATCTTCAGTGGTTTCACTCCCTGCGCAATGCCTGTACCAAGGCCTTTCTCCTAGCCAAAGCAGAGTATTTCTAAGCCTCCTTCCAGGCAAACATCAATAATCCTTAAACATTCTTAGGCTATCCATACTTTGTTCTCCCCCCTACCCATTACTCTACTCAGGTCGTAAATATTGATAACCTGACAATTGATTACCCTCCCTCCATGGCTGTAGAATTCAACAATTATTTCACTACCTGATCCTCCTCCCTTCTTGTGTCCATTCCCTCACCTGCCTCCAGGGAATCTGTCATTCCCCCCCCATAGCCTCTTCCTTCCCCACAAGTGTCCATCTTTACCCCTTTTTTCTTTCAAGCCCATTCTCCCAAATGACACCCTGCATTTATTACATGTCCTGAATCCATTTAAGGGCAAAAGTCCTGACAGTCTTGACCCTAAACTTAACCTTTCTGCATGCTACAGTCCCTGATAGTTGGAAGTCTGCAAGGGTGATTCCTCTCCCTAAATGTGGGGACACCTCCAACCCCTGTAACATCTGCCCTATCTCTCTACTCTCCACTCTGGCAAAACTTCAGGAGCATCTGACCCTTGAATAATTCCCTAATTTTTCAAATCCTCTTCCTTTTTCACCCCTTTCCAGTCTGGAGTCCGCAAAGACCACTCCACCACCAACTCCTTCCTAAGGCTCACTGACTCCATTCTCTCAGGCATGGATCAGGCATGCATCACCTCTGCCATCTTTGTGGAATTGGCCAAAGCCTTTGACACTGTCTCCTACTCCATACTCCTCAGTAAACTGACTGCGGAAGGCCTCTCTGATTCAGCCACCAGCTGGTTCCAGTCCTACCTAATAGGGCGGTCTCAGTCTTTCAGAGTAGGCAACTCCCTCTCCCCATCACTCCCAATCAACACATGTGTTCCCCAAGGCTCAGTGCTTGGTCCCATTTTATTCTCAATCTTCTTATACAGAATAACTTCTCTAATAAATCTGTACATCTTCATGCTTCCACATGGACACAGACAATACCATGCTATTCTCCTCCAGGAACTCCCCCTTAGAAGTGGTCACCAGCCTACAGCTGGACTTTAACAACATCCAGCACTGGATTAATGCAAATCAATTCATCATGAATGTTAAAAAAATTGTTTCAATGACCTTTGGCTCCAGACAAAAACTGGCAAGGCTCAATTCCACCCATACCTTCCACACCCTCTCTGGCTCAACACTTGACAATGTAGCCTCATTCAAGTACCTTGGCTTATGGCAAGACAAGCACCTAGACTTTGGAGTACACATTGACTCCTTCCACAAAAAATTACTCCCTTTACTCTGTGCTCTGTACAGACACCTCAGCTGCCTACCTGTGCAAGCCAGGAGAGATATCATCCAAAAGATGATTCTCCCAGTCCTTGACTCTGGGGACATTATCTTCAGCTTCACCCACAAGACCACCCTATATGGACTGGACACTCTGCAATTTTTTCTTCCACTTCATACTTAGTTACTCTCCTCCTATGCTCACCACTGTGATTTTAATTCCTCCCCCTCCTTCTCAACACTTCATGCTAGGCATCTGTCTCACATCGCCATCTTAGTTGGGAAGTTCTGGCATGGTTCTCTGCCATCATATCTCTCATCCCTCCAATCGATCACCCTCCCTTCCCCTCCCCTCCTGCTATCTCCTCAGTGTCTCCACACATAATACACTTGCCTTCCCATCACAGTGCACCTCCTCTGGCTGTGCAGCCTTCTCATATAAGTTCTCCAATATCTGGAACTCCCTCCAGCTAGAAATTCACTCTGCTACATCCTGCCTCTCACTCTCACTCCCTCTCTGCAAGCATACTGTTCATAGCTGTAACTGCACCTAATTACCTTCCTACAGCTACAAATTCTCTTGTTGCTACTCTCCTCTCCCCCATGTGCCTCCCTCTCCAGCTCTTGACTCTCCCTCTGCCCCCCCCCCCACTTCCCATCTACCGGGTCCTATCCCCTTGCAGGGTTCTTAGCATCTTGAAGGGATATAGTTCCTGACTTGCCTTCTTCCCCCACCTCTTCCACCTCCGATCACTCACCTCCTAGCTGCCTGGTCATGTCCCCTTGCAGGGTTTTCAGCATCCTGAAGGGATATAGCTCCTGGCAGACCACTTTACCTCCCTACCCCCCATTTCATCCCCCTCTGCCCCCCCTTTCTATTCACCTTCTATTCCTACCAGGTCCTGACCCTTAAAGGGTTCATTGCATCCTGAAGGCGTTTAATTCCTGGCTTGCCTCTTTCCCTCCCCACCCTGACTGGTGCCTCCCTCTCCCTCACTTTTTGTCACAACTGCCCTCTTAAACCTAAAATAGCACTTAGTAGCCCAGTGGTCAGCCAGCTACTTCTGCCACATTAATTTACTCCATCTTCTTCCAGTGTCTCCACTGGGTTGCCTGTTCCTGGCTTTATCACTATGTATGTCCTAACCACATATAGTGTATGCTTACTGGTATGTCTCCTCCTATGCCAGCTCCTCTAGCCTACTAACTCTACTGCACTTTTTATGTGATGCTGTCTGTTGTCCTTGATCAAAATGTACTGGATTTTGGCTTCACTTTATGTTTTATATGGTGTTGTATACTTTTTTATTGTTATATTCTTTTTTCCTACTCTGCACTTTATGTATCTAAATTGTATCTGAATTGCACTGTGTTGTATTTCATATTGTCATATTTTTGCCTGCTCTCCCTATTGTTTGTAACCTCTCCCTCCAAGATGCTTCTGGAGACAAGCTGTTAACAGCTCATGTTGTCTTTTCTTGTGAAACCTTTTCAAATAAATAAATAGGACATTTATATCCTCTCTTCACTCTCTAAGGACTTAGAAAAGACTCTCAGCAAGCCAGTGGCATCCTACATCATGGATCACAATGGTCTCATTGCTAAACAACACAGCTTCAGAAATCTGCACACCATGACAAACACCCTAATTGAGTTATTTGAAGAACTCCATGAGGTGCTAGACAAAGGTGAATACATCAGTACAGCCTTTGTTAATTTCTCCAAGGCCTATGACTTAGATACTCATGACCTCCTAATCATACGGTTCCAAGAGTTGGGATTGTCAGATGACACCACATTGTGGTTCCCCATCTATGAAGCCCACAGATCAGAAAAGGCTAGATGTGGAGGCGTGTTCTCTAGCTTGCAAACTCTAATAACTGGAGTCCAACAAGGCTCAATTCTCAGCCCATTGCAATTCAGCCTGTTCACGAAAAAGGTCCCAGAAGTTTGTGTCAATTGCAAAATGTTGCTGTATACCAATTGTACAGTCATCCCCATCTCACACCACAACCTGGAGACACTGAAATGTTACCCCCATGATTTGACTTCAGCAATGTCTGTGACTGGTTCACATCTTACAGGTTTGTCATTAATGCCAAGAAAACTTTAGCTCTTCTGTTTGGGAGCACCCATGCCCTGAAGCATAGCTCTGAGCTGTTCATCACAGGGGACCCCTTTGAACAGGTTCAGGACATCAAGTACTTCAGTCTATAACTTGATGTGACCCTATCCTTCACATCTCATGCTGACTCCATGGTCAAAAATATCCACCAACACCTTGACTTGCTACACAGAAACAAACACAAACTTATCCATGAAGTAAAAAAAAATACTCCTTGTATCCAGCCTCATCATCTGGAGGATTGACTCTGGTGCAGTCATCTACTCTGCAGCCCATAACACTGTATTCATATGATTTTCAGGAGCATTCAATAGAGCCTGCAGATCTGTACTCAACATGAAACCAGACTCTCACTTCTGTGACCTATACATCAACACCAACTGACATCGTTTCCAACTCCACATTAACCTCAGCAAAGCCCTTCTATGCAAGAGAGCACTTCTTGGTCAAATGCTGCTAGGTGTCTGCAACCTCTTCTTCCCAATCATGAATCAGTATGGAACTTGATTGATGGACGATTGATAACTCCTCCTGCTGTTTATAAAAACTACTCGGCCAACAGTTCTTTGCACTGAAGCAGTCAAAGCCTGGAACTCCCTGTCCACAGCCACTGCCTCTCCCCCTCCAACTTCTCCCTCTTTAAAGTCCATGCCACTGACCACTTTTTCCACAAACTGCACTGCCTGTGTACCTAGACTGTGTCTGCTAGTTACATTAGCCAGTACCCTTGTTGATGTTTCCTTCTATTGTGGAAGTCTGTGGTTAATGCATTGCTCCTTATAATATGATAATTATTATTATACCTGTTGTGTATTGTATTGTATATTGTATTGTATTGTATTGTTCTGCTGTTGAATGTAACTTGTTCTTCTGTTGTATGTAACTTGATAGACTTGGACACCTTTGAAAAAGGGCTTTGAGCTCAAATGTCCTCTGATTACAATACACACATCCTACATGGAACATTTTCTGTGCCATTCATTCCACACATGTGATGCTGTTCAGTGCTTTGTTTCTCTGCTTCATGTGAATGGCAGAGAAGTTATACAATATATGGAACTTGTTCCTGTCTGTGGCCTACAATGTCAGCCAAGCTGCTCTGCAGTAACAGATCCAGTTATGTAACGAAGTAACAATAGATACCCTTTTGTGCCATCAGTTACTATCATAATTGAGTAATCAGCCAGCCTTCTGCTTGAAAGTGCTGGAAAAATAAAATGTATTTTTTTCCTAACTTGTGCTGATACTATACACTCCTATAGCCAGGGGGTACCTTCCCCCTACATGTCATAAATCCAGTGCTATGCCAGTTTAACTCCTTAAACTCCTGCTGTAATGATCTTATTCTTTATGCTGTATCAGCTGCCACCATCCCCTCACTCTCAGTTGGTCGTTCCCTTCCTGTAGGATAAGAACAGGCCTCTTCATGCTCCTTACACTCTTTTTAGGGCTGTGGGTAGAGCCTACAGCCCTTCTGTCATCTGTAGCACTAATGCGACATTTCTTTAAACTTCCATTTTAGACATTTGTACGTATTTCTCCCCAACTGCAAAGTGGTGCACCCCCCGATATTTGCTATTTGTTGCTCTATGTTAAAGGCATCTGAAGGGGAGAAGGGGATACTACTGTATTGTACCTCAGAACTTCTCAGGATATTAAAAAAAAAATAACTTTTTAAACTGCTGTTTCTATAATCTGTCCAGCTCACTAGGCATGTGGGTTAAAGAGCCTGTGTACTGCTTAATACTAATATTAGATTTTAAAATCAGTCAGCCATTATCTTTTATATTTGAGGTACTTTTTATTTTCCCTTTGTTTAATTAGAAGATTGTTTACCTGATGTTAATATGTGTGATGTGTGGAACAGCACTCTATGTGGCAGCTGACAAAGCTAGCTATACTGCCCCCACTACATTACCAGCATCGTGACCTCATTGACTGTGACATCACTGCTACTTAGGAACAGCAATTCAGTGACTGCCAGGTCATTCACACGTGATTTCACTGTCTGCTTAATCACAATGCTGATGTAGTGGGGGAGGGCAGTAGATCTAGATATGTCAGCTGCTATGCTAGGAGCTGTTCCACACATCCACCACAACATTATGACATAGAAGACTCTCTGATGGGCAAAATGTAAAAGAAAGGTGCTTCAGAAATATGATTTTATAACTGACTGCTTCTTAAAATTTATATTATTTTCCTGTCTGCCTGGTTTGGCTCCACTAGCTCTTTAAATGGACTGGGATTCTATGTTGTTTGTTCTGACACCAGCAAATATATGAATACTGTTTCCTATTCACTGTTTGGTATGTAACAAAAAACTTCTTTAACCTTCTGTCTATCATATTGCATTTGAGTTGCTGTCTATGTGTTGAATTCACTGGAACTGACGTGGAGTCTTTGGAAATGATTCCTTGACTCAAAGGGCTGTAATTCTGATATGTATAATAAATAAATAAATACATAAAATTTCAATACTAACACTGCAGTGTATACATTTTTTTTTTATTTTTAGTTATCACCATTCTACTGGAGATACTCCACAGCCTAAGTTTTACAAAAACTTCTCTCAGATATGGTGGTGAGGAAGCTTGATGTCTAAAGTGCCGTAGTTGGTCCTTTTCCCAGTCCTAAATCACAGTGACACTGTTTGTATAAAAATGTCACACTAATATTTAGCTGAATATACTAACAACATACTAACATACTATTTGCCAGCAGATTAGGCCTTATGGTCTATCGAGTCTGCTCGAACCTCGATCCTTAGTTGGGTGCCGGGACCCTCCCATCCCTTGTGCTCCAGAAACCCCTATCATCCATCTCCCCCCCCCGGGACAGGCCATCATCTGATACATCCACTTTCTGTGTCTGTCCCACCCTCTCTTAAAGCCCTCCACTGTGGATCTCTGAACCAGCTCACCAGGCAGAGCATTCCAAGGGTCCACCACCCTCTCAGTGAAAAACCTCCTCCTCTTTTCCCCCCTCACCCTTCCACCTTCCAACTTCAAACCATGCCCTCTGGTGATGCCTCCCTGCTTTAGTCTAAAGATCCCTCCATGTTTACCCTATTTATTCCCTGAGGTACTTGAAGACCTCAATCATGTCCCCCCTGTCTCTCCTCTCCTCCAATGAAAACAGGCAGAGCTCCTCAAGTCTGTCCTCATAAGTCAAATCCCTAGCCCTCGTGTCATCTTTGTTGCCCTCCTCTGTACCCTCTCCAGGAGCTGTATGTCCCTCTTCAAGTGTGGTCTCCAGTACTGTACACAGTACTCAAGGTGTGGTCTAACCAGTCCATTGTACAGCGGCAGAATCACTTCCTTGCTCCTAGAGGTGATCCCCTCACGATGCATCCCAACATCCTGTTTGCCTTGCTAGCTGCTCTCCTGCACTGCTCAGAGTTATTCATACATGTATCCACCATGACCCTAGGTCTTTTCCCTGTTGAGGCTTTCGCGCCTCCCCTCAGGTGTACCTGTGTTTAGGGTTTCCCGACCAAGATGCAACACCTTGCACTTGGTGATATTAATTTAATTTCCATATTGAGCCCAGCTTTCCAGGGGTGTCAGGTCCTTGCAGGGCCAACCTCCCCCTCTTCTCCCTCAACTACTGCTCCCATCTTGGAGTCATCCAGTAAGAGACTCATTTCACACCATACCATCCCTGATGTCCGATATGTATGCATTAAACAGATTGGACCCAGGACCCGAGCCCTGTGGTACCCCACTACCAACCTCTGTAGGGTTTGAGAGCTCCCCACAGACCACTACTCTCTGAGTGCGTCCAGCTATCCAGTTTCAATCCATCTGACCATCAAGGGGCCTACTCTAACCCCATCAGTTTCTCCACCAGACCATTGTGGGGACAGAGTCAACGCCTTGCTGAAGTCCAAGAATAATACATCCACAGGCTTACCCCAGTCCAGTTCTGATGTTACCCATTCATTAGAACTCCACAAGGTTGGTTTGACATGATCTACCTGGCACAAACCCATGCTGCCGACTATCCAGATCTCCCACCTCCTCCAAGTAAACCCCCAATCGTTCTTTTAGTATACTCTCCATTAATTTTCCCACCACCGAGGTTAAACTGATGGGTCTATAGTTACCTGGTACTTCCCTCGACCCCCCTTTATGGATTGGTACCACATGTGCCTCTCGCCAATCCCTAGATACCATTCCTGTCTCAAGTGACCTGTAAAAGCTCCATCGAAATTGCAGCCAATATGTCCGCCAATTCCCATAGTACTCTCGGATGAATGCCATCTGGCCCAGGAGATTTGTCTTTCTTTAGGGCCTTGAGGGCAAACCACACCCTTTTGGTGGGGATGGCATCATCCGTCCCTCCACCTTACTGGTCTTTTATCCTTATCCAGATGTGACACCCCAGTACCTTTCCCTCCCTTTTGCTTCATTTATGTTGCTCCCCTGATCCCACTCCCTGCCGCTTCTATCCCCTTTGTGCCTTGCTTTGTAGATATCCCATCGCCCTCCCTAGTGAACACAGAGGCAAAGTACTCGTTAAATACCTCTGCCTGGTCCCTCGCCTCTTCCACCCACCCTCCTTCTGATCTCAATCTGCTGAGATGGCCCTTAGTTTTTCTCTGCTCCCCAACAAGGGCTTTAAATTCACATTTAAAGATTGACAAAAAAATAAAAGTGTCAGATTCACCATATTTTGACCTCCCATATTTAAGGGCAAATAAATTATATTCCACTTAATTGGGTTTAGCCTACTCCCCCAAAAAGGATAAAAAAAAAGGCTGTACAGTTTTGCTTCCCTTGTTTTAGGCACTGGGAACACTGCACTATGAAATAAGAAGACCGGAATAAGGTATATTTTAATTAAGTATATTCTTTTCTGATAACTAATTTTCCTTAGGTTCCATCTTTGGACTATCTGCGTGCCAATCTGCATTTTCAGGTCCCAATGAACTATATCCATTTGGGTTGCCCCAAATTCAATCCCCAAAATATTTAGGTTCCCTGTCATAACTGAAATCCCTGCCACACTATTCTGGGGGGCATCCTGGTGCCCCTAGGGTTTCCCCTATATTTTTTTTTGGTATTTAGTTTGGTTCCAGAGTAAGCTCCACATTCATGAAATATTGTTATTGCCTTTTCAGCTGAACTGTCATTCCCTACTAATACCACCATATCATCTGCTTAGGCAAGAGCTATGTAGGGAACTACTAGGTGTGGCAGCTGTATTGGTTTACTATCCACTGATGTACTGAGAAGACTTAAGAGAGGGTCTATACTAAAAACTTACAACAAGGGGCTAATAGGGCACCCTTGTCTGACCCTCTTTTGTATATGTAGATAGGGCCCCCAAAAAACATTTACACAGGGTTTAACGATAGCAGTTTTATATAATGCTTGTAACCATTCTACAAAGGTGTTGGGTATTCCCAGGGCCCCTGGAGTTCTGCGGCAGAATTTTCTGATTTCTGCGGCATGATTTATTCATTTCTCTGGCAGAATGCAGTCCTGTCATTGGCTAAATATGATGTGATGTCATCGACGACATCATATGCTGAGCATAGAGGAGAGGCTTCAGGATAAACAAGGTGGGAAAGAAAGCCTGACACTATGGAAAAACGGTATATTTATATGAAAATTCACCAAAAACAATGAATTCAGCGGCACTATATATATTCTGCGGCATGATACAAATTCTGCAGCAAATTCCGCAACCGCAGAACCGCAGAATTCCAGGGGCCTTGGGTATTCCATAATGGAATAAGGTCTGCCATAGAAAGGCATGGTTCACATTCTCAAATACCTGTTTTTGGTCTAAAGAAAAACCATATCCCTCTAATGGTGATATGTTATTCCTATCAAAGAGTTCTCAGCAGGATTACTTGATCTGTGATAACATTTCCAGGGACTATACAGGATTGGGCTGGGGTAATTAAATATTTCACTGCAGTTAACAACTGTTTGTTTAACATTTTTGTAAGAATTTTGAAATGATTGTTTAGAAGGCTTATAGGCCTCCGATTTAATAAATCCAATTTCTCTCCTTTTCTATATAAAGAAAATGAGAACCTATGAAGCCATTTCTAGTGGTATATTATGATTCTGCAGGATAGAATTATAGACTTTTGTAAGTTCATTATGAATTTCTTGATGCAGAATGTTATATAGTTCTGATGTTAAACCATCCTGTCCAGGACCCTTACCCCTTGTAAGTGATTTTATGGCCTCCGCTACTTCAAGTGTGGAAAAAGGCCTAGTTAATGCTGCTATAAGGTCCTGTAGGGCAGATGGGATTGCAAGTCTATGAAAAAAGGGTGAAAAATCAGTTAACTCTTTATCCTGTTTTTAAACAAAGAAGCTGCATATTCCAATTCAGTATTAATAACCTGTTGTTTGGTAGTCTGCATTTTTCCCTGTGTATCATAGAGTGCCATTATTACCTTTTTATTTTATTTGCTCTTGTTTTTCAAGCGGGGGGGGGGGGCATGTATTTTCAAGAGGGCCTTGTCTGCCGTATAATTGCTGCAATCTGAGGCCTTCAATCTGCTTTGCATGGTAATGCAACACTCTATGCCTTATATGTGATATTTGGTCAGAAAAGTCATGTTTAGTAGATTGGGAGAGAGTATACAAATGCTGCAATTGCTTTCTCTCTTTCAGATAAGATAGGTAGTCATCCCTTTTTGTTTGTTTACTATTTATAATAAGAAGGATCTGAAGCTCAGCTTTGGTCTCCATCCACCAACTAGCTGGGTCATCTTAAAGTTCAGACAGTGTTTTTTTTTACATATCAAAAAATACATAATCTGTTGTAAAAAGGATGCTTGTTCTAAAAGACTAGAGTTAAGTTTCCAATAGCCTGGGCCAATGGGCGCTTCTGGACTACCTAGCACAATTGTTAGGGATTTGTGATCTGAATATTCTACCAAAACTACAGATGATTTTTGAATGTTTGGTGATCTAGAAATAAAAAGAAAATCAATTCTTGTGGATAGATTCCCTTTAAAAAAAGTTTTGTCCCTTTTACCAATATGTTCAAGTAGTGCATCTTTAAAATTTGCTATACGTATGGCAGTATTTAAAGCTCTCATATACCCACATATTTCCTCTGTTGTTGTGGCTGATCCTCTGTCCAGTTTACACAGCCCACAGTTAAAATCCCCACCCCAAACTACATTTTGGGCAGTGTGTAAATATGTGCTTATTTGTTGAAAGATGGTCATGTGATCAGCTTTCATTTGGGGGCCATATATATTAATAATCCAAAAAGAGATATTATTAAGTCTAGAATTGAGCAAAAGTGCTCTTCCTGGCACCAGATAAAACATAGAAACATAGAGTTTGATGGCAGATAAGGACCGCTTGGTCCACCTAGTCTGCCCATTTCCCTACCTACTGGATAAGCTGCAGATCCTAGTTAACCAGCAGCCTACTTCTTCTTACCCCCACCCCCCAGAATTGCCTCATGACTGTCCCATGCATGCTTGAATTCCATCACTGATTTTGACTCCACAACCTCCTCCAGAAGGCTCGTTCCATGCATCCACAACCCTCTCTGAGAAAAAATACTTCCTTAAATTACCTCTGAGCCGCCTTCCCCCATATCTTCAAATTGTGCCCTCTTGTTCTTGCACACCTCTTTTTTGGAAAGATACTACCCTCTTGGACTTTGTTGATTCCCTTGAGGTACTTGAAAGTTTAAATCATGTCCCCCCTCTCCCCTCTTTCCTTGAGGCTATACATAGTAAGCTCCTTAAGTCTCTCTTCATATGTCATCCAGTGCAGACCCTGCACCATTTTAGTTGCCCTCCTCTGGACAGCTTCCATCCTGTCTATGTCTTTGCGGAGATTGGGTCTCCAGAACTGCACACAGTACTCCAGATGGGGTCTCACCAGCTGTCTGTACAGAGGGATAATAACTTCTTGTTTTCTACTGGTGATGCCTCTCCCATGCATCCCAGCACTCCCCAGCCCTCCTTGCTGCCCTCTCACATTGCTTGCCCACCTTTAGGTCATCTGATATGACTGCCCCAGGTCCCTTTCCATTTTTGTTGTTGTTAGTATCTTACCCCCATTATGTACTCTTCCCTGGGTTTTGTTTCCCAGGTGCATTACCTTGCACTTCTTAGCATTGAATCTAAGCTGCCATACATTTGACCATTCCTCTAACCTTGCCAAGTCCCTTCTCATCCTTTCCACCCCACCCTGTGCATCAACTCTGTGTTGCAGATCTTAGTGTCATCTGCAAAGAGACATACTTTCCTTCCAGTCCTTCTGCAATGCTAATATAAAGACATTGAAGAGGACTGTCCTAACTACTGAACCCTGCATTACCCACTAGAAACCCTCCTTTCTTCTGACTGGACTCCATTTACTTTACTTTCTGTGTCCTATTTTCCAACCAATTCTTTACCAGGCTGTCATCTTGGGACCCACTCCCAGGCTGGCTAACTTGTATATTAATCTTTTGTGTGGGACTGTGTCAAATGCCTTGTTAAAGTCTAGGTAGGCCATGTCCACAGCCCCTCCTGATCTACTACTTTGGTCACCCAGTCAAAGAAATCTATCAGATTTGTCTGGCATGACCTTCTGCTGTGAATCCATACTGCCTGGGGTCCTGTGCCCTCTGGCCTCTAGATACTCGACAATTCTTTCCTTCAGGTGATTCCATCATTTTCCCTATCACTGAAGTTAAACTAACAGGTTTGTAGTTTCCTGCTTCTGCCTTACTCCCACTTTTGTGAAGGGGAATCACATCTGCCCTCCTCCAGTCCTCGGGTACAACCCCATCCTCCCATGATTTGTCAAAGAGGGTAGTCAGTGGTGTCACTAGTTCTACCCTTAGCTCTTTTAGAATTCTGGGATGAATCCCATCAGGCCCCATTGCTTTGTTCACCTTCAGTTTTAAGAGTTCTTCAGAACCCTTTCTTCTGTAAATGGGCTGGTATCAACTTCTGTATCCAGAGTGTTACTACTGTTTGTTTTATGTACCTCCCCCTCTTCATTTGTAAATACTGAGCAAAAATTTTTGTTTAGTATCTCTGCCTTTTCACGGTCTCCCTCTGCCCACCCTCCTTCCCCTTTATTAAGCCTCACTATCCCTCCTTGGTCTTCCTTTTGCTCCCTGATGTACCTATAAAAGGTTTTATCCCCCTTCTTAACTGGAGTTGGCTATCTTTTCCTCTGTTTGGGCCTTTGCTGTTCTGACTGCCTTCCCAGCCTCCTTTGCTTTTAACTGATACAGTTCTCTGTCCTGCTCCTTCTCGATTCCTTGTACTTCCTGAATGCTTTCTTTTCTCTTGAACCTTCACTGCCACTTCCTTTGAGAACCGTAGTGGTTTCTTACATCATCTTGTTTTGTTTATTTGCTTCACACAAGGCTCGTTACCTCTGTGATGGCAATTTTATTATTCCACATTGTTCTTCCACCCTTCCTGCCCATTTGCTAGTGCATTCTTGGCACTCACCCATTTTTGCAAGTCAGCCTCATAAAGTCCAGTACTTTTGTCTTTGTATGGCTTGACTCTATTGCTGTGTTTATTGTGAACCATAATGTTCTAATGGTCGCTAGTTCCCAGATGGCTACCCACTTCTACATCTGTGATCCTCTCTCCATCTCCATTTGAGAGAATCAAGTCTAATATTGCTCCCTCTGAGTGGGCTCCAGGACTAGTTGTCTAAGGCATGCCCCCTATGGGGCATCTAGAATAACTGCACTCTTAGTGGCAGCTGCAACTACTCCAGTTAACATCTGGCATATTCAGATCACCCATCAGCAATATCTCCCTTTTTCTGCCATTCTAAGTATACTTTCTATCATTTCCTGTCCATTTCCCCTCGGAGAAGGGTCTGTATACAACCCCTGTGCATACTGTGGTGCCATTGCCTGTCTCCAAATTTACCCACAGTGCTTCTTCTCCTCCTCCCTGTTTACCCTTTTGTTCTGTTGCTTTTATTCCTTCCCTTATGTTAAGAACTACTCCTCCTCCTCTTTCACCCTCCCTGTCCCTCCTGTAGACAGTGTATCCTGGTATGTTTATGTCCTAGTCATGGTTTTGTGTGTACCATGTTTCTGTGACTGCCATGATATCCAGATGTTCCTCCTCCATCAAGGCCACTAATTCAGGAAGCTTGTTACCCAGACTACGGGCATTGGTACTCATTGCTCTCCATTTTTTGATGGCTTTACCTTCTGTTGCAGCATCCCCCACTGACTGTACTACCTCGGTCTTTTTCTCATTTAGTACCCTGTTTTGTAGGGAAGAGGCTGGTATTTTCCTGCTGCTTGTCAGTGCCTCCCCCTTTGACTAGTTTAAAAGCCTGCAAATGAAGCATTTAAACCAATTGCTCAAAAGACTTGTTCCCTTCCTAGACAGATGCAGACCATCCTGCCAGTATAGGCTGGTGTCCCTCAGGTGGAACCCCAGTCCCAATGAAGCCAAACCCCTGTGCTCTGTACCATTTTTTCAACCATTCATTAAACTGTATGGTGCCAATTACCCTCGCCTCCCCCATGCCTTTGACAGGCAGCACCTCTGAGAAGGATACTGTGTGTGCTACTTGACTTAGGTCCCTCCCCAACTCTGCAGTGTCCTCCTGCACTGCTCTAATCTCATGATGAGCCAAGTCATTTGTCCCTAGGTGGACAATTACGTCTAGCTCAGAATCCCTTGCAGCTGTTCTCGTGATCCTGAGGATGTGCTTCCTGTCCCTCCAAGCCATGGCACCAGGCAGGCACCTTACTTCAGTTTTCCCAGCTCCCCCCAGTTCTATACCCCTAATGATTGAGTCCCCCACCAGGAGCTGCTTCCTTTCCCTGTGGTGTCCTCTGCCTCCTTCCTGTGGGCCTCCCTTGTGACAGTTGTCATCAGTCTTCTCTGTGGGTGCATATATAGGGGAGCTATGCTCCCCCAGAATGGTGTATGGATTGTGCAGTGGAACAATTGACTGGGTGTGCCTCTGTTCCACCCTCCTCACCCTCCCTGAGCCCACTGTGGTCCAACTGCTGTGCTTTCTTCGCAACCTCTGAGGTAGTGGTGGTGGCGCTAGTGCTCCCTGAAGAATCTTTACTACCATTGGTTGAATTTTGTGAAAAAGGATCCCCACCCCTGAACAAAGATCAGGACCAATAGACCAACATGAAACTCCTGAGAGCCATTCCTTGGTTGCTTCTGTTATTTCTAGAATAGTGTGCAACCTAGTATCCTGTATAAGAAAAACTCCAGACTGCTCCCCTCTTCAGATTATTCTTCACACTATTCACATTCAATGTCAAGATCAAAAGGGGAGGTGACAGAAGTATCTTAGTTTGTTATGGGAACTAACTACATTTTTCCTTTTTAACTTTCACTTTCCTATATTTAGTCCCTGGATTTGACTCTTGTACCTCAGGTAGTTCTGCATCTGTCAGAGCATCTCGTTTTTTAGAATCTACAGAACAGCCTATTGATTCGCTATCTGAAGACTCAGTATCCAAAAGCGCCTGATATCTATTAGAGGTATTGAGTAGTGTGATTTTAGGGACATTAGACATTGGTTGAGACCAGGCCTGTCTCCTCCTTGTGTTCATTCTTCTTTCTGCTATCTCTTCCACCCTCGGGGGGGGGGGGCATGGAGCTGTTTGGGTTTTGTTCATGTCTTACTAACTCTGAGTTTCCTGTCATAGTGGGCCTCCTGACTGAATCTTCTCCAGTGAGTATAGAGATAATACCCCCCCTCCATTTTCTTTTCAGAATTTAGACCCCTGCCTTCTGGTGGTGTAGGCCCTCTCTTACCTGCTGCAACATGTTCTCGTGGGGCAGAACTTGGTGATACCAGGCCCAAAATGTATCTATGCCACTCCCCAACTTAAAACTCACATTGAATACATCTCCCCTGAAACATGAATCAAAACATACAGTTCAGTAGCATTAAAATGCATACTATCCTTCAACAATGTCCTGCCTACGTAAACTCTGTCTGGAAAAGTATCCAGACCTCCTTTATAAATGAGTCTCATGGTATTATGCCATTTGGCAGGGTATACAGTTTGCTGAAAAAAAGAAGCATGACTTTTTTGATTCTGTGCTGTAATAGATTGAAATGGAACCTCCTGTACTACAACAGGCTGGTTCCTAAGTTTAGCAGGAATGTTCCTAGGAATATTACATACATCTGAAAATTCACTCATTCTGTCCTTAATATTGTCCTGCTCAGGCTCATTTGTCCCTTCACCAGGTATCGTTGGGTACTGGGTGCTGCATAAGTTCTAATTCACGGGGTAATTCTAAAGGGGCGTGCACTTCTCCACCATCTACAACAGTCTTTCCTTCTGACAAAATAGAATGGTGTACAGTGTCACTATTAATTGTCCTTGCATCTCGTGAGCCACTTGCTTTACTCACTGTGTGTGTTGAGTTAGATGCTGTCATTGAAACCCCTGGTATTTTGAAAGGTGAGAAGCCAGAAATCCATTTCTGTGTGTCTGGGGAGTGAACTCAGCCTGCTGCTTTCAGGGATTCTTTGACCGACCATGGTCTGGCACCTGACATAGGTGCATCCACCCAACTCAATTTACTTGGAGTCCCTTTCTTCTTAATGCTATCCTGGTGCTGTTTCTCCACGTTAGCAGGAAAAGAAAAGACTGAGGCTGCACTTTGATCTAGTCCTGCCTTGCAGAACACAATACGCAGCTCGCTCTGTGCCTCTCTTTGGGCCATTTCCATGGGAACCCTGAAACCTTGCTTTACATCATCATTGAGAGACTCTGACTTATTCTTCATGTTCTGTGGCTTAAAACATCCTACACACTCCTTTTTTATTTGTAGGTAATTAATTTCTTCAAGAAGTAGCAATTGTTCAAAAGTTTTTTCTGTCTTTTCAACCTCTTAGGTTTCTCTCTGATCTGCTTTATTTGGTTCCATATGCTGCTCATTCTTTCCATCTGATTAATTCCTTGACAATACTTCTACTTCAGTCATGTTATCACTGGCAGTAGGGTCAAAGAAGATTTCTGCCTCTAACAACTCTTGTGCCAAGGAGGAGACACGCTCCCCAACCTGCTGCACATCCATTCCAGTGACTGCCAGCTCAGAGACTGACTTGGCCATCCTTTGACGGCCAAGGTTTCCCCCTACAGTTCAATAGGGAATTTTGCATGGTGTCCTGGCCAAATTTCCCCCATTCACTAAAATATTACCAACAGCTTAATCTGGTTCTAGTAAGGATTTGTGCCATGTTACAATTTCAGTTAGTTACCATCTGTATCCCCCGAAAAAAGGACTTCTAGTCTTAGCGAGCATACCCAGTCAACAAAATTCAACTAATAAATTGCCCTATTATGCCTTATGGATTCCTTATAAATCCAGATCATTCAAAGGCCATCTTGACATATAATTTTAATACCTAACAGCAAATCAGAGCCATTTTCCTGATAAAAGGCTGCCAACATATTAGATTTAAATAAACAACACAGTCACAAATAAGGAACTAGTGGCTTATAGAAAAATCTACAGGTATTTATATAGGGATTTGATGCTGCCTCTACAGGGAAAATACAGGAAAAATGAGGGCTTGTTACAGGAAAATGGTTATTTGGATCTGTGAGCACTGTGATGATTGTGACTAAACAGCACTATATTGCACCAACAAGAAAATTACTTTGGTCATTTGGGAGTTTGCTTTATCCAGCCTCTAATATAATCCAGAGCTTCTGCAATTCATGGGTAATTAAACCCCTGCAGTGCTTACAGGAAAACTTATGTTATTTCAGCATTTCTCCTCCTGCACCTGGAAATGAGCTCTGACTCAGTGTGCCTTCCTAGACAGTTTTAAATCACCAAATTTTAAATAATTAAAATAGCACCCTGCAAATAGGTGGCATGTTAGGTAAAACTAATTTACAATAGACATAACAAATAATAATACTTGTTTGGCTTTCAAGAGAGTTTCTTTTTAACTTTGGAAAGAGAAAGTAAGTCCATGCATGTAACACAGATGTAACAGTAACATAAGTCTGGAAGGGACTGTATTGTGCATCATGCCCACTCCCCGCTGCAAAAGCAGGGATGAAATAAGTATGCTGTGCAAACATGTACCAGTTTATAGAGCCCTGCATGTCTAAGATATATCCATGAATGTTGACATACTTATTATATAAGCAGTTGATTAATCTATTAGTTGGTAATTAAAAAAGTTGACAATATGGCTTTAGAAAGTTTCTACGCTCTGATGAACATTACAATACCTAGAGTATGGCATGCTTTGCTTTTTTAGTTGACCTTTTTGCAAATGAAAAGTTATGTTTTTATGGGGCTGTTTTACCATATTTGCTATTTCGAGAAATAATGTCATGTATCTAGCATATTTAATCATAGAAATTTTAACAGTGGGATTTAAAATGCTAAAGCCAGAAGAATACTTAACAGCACTCACACTAGAAAGAGGGAAATGTTCATATTTTTGGACTGCTGCCCTTTACTTACAGCCATTTAATAAATCCTTATTTTGGAACCAATGTGCTTCAGACAAATGGCTTTTGGGTGCTCATTAAAGAAGGGAATGGATTTTTTTTAATAGCACCGGTCAAAAAAACTCTATTCCAATGAGCTTTATAATTCAACAGATGGAAGGAGATAATGTTGCTGCAAATTTGCAGCCTGTATTGAGACTGAAAGAGTGCAGAGACTGATTTGAGAGTTTACAGGGGGTTAAAGTGAGGTCAAATAGTGCCTGGTAGTGGTGGGATTCGATCCCGGATCACTACATGCACAGATCATAGCTTTATTCATGAGGCTAAACTGTCTAGAAGTGCTATCAAAGACCTGGGTCCTGATATTGGAAAATGGGAAAAGGCAGAGCACAAAGGTTTACACTCCCCTTGCCCACAACACCTAGTATGCTAAATTTAAGCAGACAGCACCCCAGCACTATCTGACTGAATATGGGCCCTTGTAAGGGCACTGCAAGTTGAATAGGACTGCCCCCAACATGGATGTGGGCTGCAGGAAGCCCATAATGAAGTGTCTAGAATTGAAGCGCCCATGACTCATTTCTGACTGGAGCCTCTGGCATGATATTTAGCCAGCAACATGCAAATTAATCCATTGGGCATGCAAGGCACTAAGGGGCCATGTGAATGCCCATTTTGGGTGTATTTCCATGGCAAGTGGCAGCAGGTTTGCACCCCCTGTGATCACCCCCTACTCTAATCACCAGCCTTAAATTAATGGAAATATTTCCTGGTGCCTAATGGTACCTCCCTGCCGTCTGATCTCCAGCCCTGTGTTACATTACAATTCCTTGGTATCCAGTGCACCCCCACCCTCCAGTCTCTGTCCCCATTAAGATACAATCATTTCCTGGCATCTACTGGTACCCCCTGCCCTTCAGTCTCCATCCCTAATAAGTAATACTCATTCTCTGGTGTCCAGTAGCAACCCCTGCCCTCTGATTCCCATTAAGTAAGACTCATTCTCTGGTGTCTAGTGTCACCCCCTGCCCTCCAATTCAGCCCCACAGAATACATAATAGTCCCTGGTGTCCAGTGGCACCCCATATCCAATTCTTGGCAGCACACTATACTACAATGCCCTCATGTCTAATTGTTCCCCCACCCTCCGATCCCTGGCCCCATATTATATTATATTAAACAGTCCCAGCTGTCTAGTGGCACCCCCAATCCCAAATCACTGTTCCTGTTACAATGTACTATTCCCTGTTATCTAGTGGAACACCCCTCACCCATTGATCCCAATCCCCCTAAAATTGCAAGTGGTCCCTGATATCTAGGAAGACACACCCTGCACCACTGGCAGTGACCAAACCACCCTGCTGCCCCCACTTTACCATGTTTGCCTGTGCTGCAGATCCAGTATGGTGATCGGCAAAGCCTTCCCACTCCATCTCAACTGGCTGCCATATGGACTGATAGGGAGCATGCATCCTCTGTACTGTAAAGGGAACACACATACTGTCTAACAGTAAGTGCACTTGATTTATAATACAGAGGACTCATGCTCCCTGTCAGTCCATATGACTGCTGGCTGAGATGGTGTGAGAAGGTGGTGCCAGTCACCATTTTGAATCCATGGTACCAGCAAAAATGGAAAGAGGGGAGTGGTAGGGTGATTTGATTAGTGCCAGTGGTGATGGGGGTCCTGCTAGATGCCAGGGACCACTTAAGGTTGCAAGATGATGGGAATTGGTGCGTGGAGGGTGCCACTAGATGCCAGGGAATAATACAGTATTACTAGAACAGTGATCAGAGGTTAGTGGGGGTCCCACTAAACACCAGGGACTGCTTAATATAACACAGGTCTGAGGATCACTGGGTGAGGGATACCACTGGACACCAGGGGATTATAATACAGTATAGGATCAGAGATTAGGACAGGATTGCCACTGGACACCAGGAACTGTTATGTATGCTACAGTGCTGGGGATCAGAGGGTAGGGGGTGCCACTAAATGCCAGGGAATGATTTTAACTTAGTGGGACTAGGGATCAGAGGTCAGGGGATGCCACTAGACACCAGAGAATAATTATGATATGATGGGGATGGGGATTGAAGGATGGAGGGGTACCACTGGACACCAGGGAATGAGTATTACTTAACAAGGATTGGGATCAGAGGGCAGGGGGTTCCACTAGTAATGAGGAAATTATTATAATGGGGCTGGAGATCTCAGGGCCAGGGTTACCACAGGGCACCAGAGAATGAGTATTACTTAACAGGGATGGGGATCAGAGGGTGGGGGTACCACCATACACCAGGACATTCTTGTACTGTTATGGTGATGGGGTTCAGAGGGTGGGGAAGTGCCACTAGATCAGGGAGCAGGTGTGCTCCACAAAGCACCAACTTATTTTCTGTACTATAAGAACTCAGTTGTTGGTTGCAGTGGCTTTGCTGGCTGCTATGGTTGCCAGGAGAAAGTCAGGCTTTTTCTTGGTGGTAATTGCACCTGTGTTATTTCCTTTGTGCAGGATTACCTAGCTGAATATTGCACTGCACCCATATTTCTTTTCCCAACCCTCCCTTGTGTACTGATCCTTGTGTGTGTTATCTCATTTAGTGTGCGCTCCTGTGCCCTTTGAATAATGTGCATGGGGCAAACCACAGGCAAACCATGCACAATCACTTTTCCAACTGGGCAACTTTTAAATCTCTGACCCCTTGGGCCAGATATTCAAAACTTTGCCATGGCACAAATCCAATTTTGCCTCTCACAAATCAAGCTTTGTGAGGATGTCCCATGTTCAAATGCCTGGTTAGCATGAGCAAGTAGGGTTTGTGCCAGGGCAATATTCACCAGGGGACACAATGCAAATGAAGGGGCGGGGGCCTGAATATTGGCACAGTCCAATATTCAGAGTATGTGAGCTGGGCAAAGCCATTTTGTTCAGCCCCCTTGTGCAGCATACACACTGTCAATCAAAACTTTGATTTACTCCCACACAACCCTAGCAGTTGGCAAAGGAAGTGTGGTGGACCTCCCAATGAACAACATAGAAGTCCCTGTTATCTGGTGGTGTTCACCCTGCCGATCCCCTGCCTGATGTTAAAATAAATCCTTCCCTGGTGCCAGTGGTCCCACCATCGATCACCAGGCCAATGTTAAAAGATATTATTCCCTGATGCTAGTGGTCCTCCCCACTGATCACTGGCCCTATGTGAAAAGATATCATTCCCTGGTGCTAGTGGCTTCTCCCGCTGATTGCAAACCAGATGTGAAAATAAATAATTCTCTGGTACCAGTGGTCCCTCCACCCACCCAATCACCCACCCGATGCACAGACACTGTTTTCCTGGTGTCCATTGTATCCCTGCCTCCACCGTGATCCTCTCTATATTAAAGATATACCATTCCCTGATATCCTGTGGATACCCATTTCTATCCCTGATCCTCTGTATAGGTATGTAATACCATTCCCTGGTGTCTAGCAGACCCCCCGCTCCACCACCCCAGAAGGTAGTGCCTCACCACCCTGCTCCCAATCCCCCATCCTGACTCTGAGCCAACAGCCCTCTGCTCTCTACTATGGCCAGCCACTGACTGAGCTGTCAATGAACATGTACTGTATTGGCACATGCTCACTGACAGCTCAGTCAGCAGCCAGCTGTGGTGGAGAGTAGAAGGCTATGCCGGACACCAGCTCAGGATTGGGATTAGGGGAGTGGGGCAGTGGGGCACTACCTGCCAGGGTGAGGTGTTTGCTAGACACCAGGGAATAGCATTATGTATCTATACAGGGGGCTGGGGATAAGGATGGGGTACAGCATGACAGCGGGGAATATTACTGTATATCTTTAATATACAGGGGATCCAGATGGGGACAGTGATACACTGGACACCAGAGAAACAGTGTCAGTGTGTTGGGAACATGATTGGGATGGGGGAGGTACTACTGCACACCAGATAATACATATTAACACTTCCTGACCCTTGACCTCCATCTCAGCACCCACCACTCCACACCCTCATCTGTCACTCAGCCCACAAGTTTGCATGATGTAGTCCTCCAGCAGCAACAACCAATGCTCTCCCTACCATGCCCAAACACAAACTGACTGAAAACAATGTAAATCTGGTTAATTGCTTTTTAATGCATTTTGAACTTCTGCTTGCAGTTTCTTCATTTTTCAAGATTTTTGCCCACATTTTCAACATATGTGTTTTACCCCACCTGATGAACAATACATTTCTACTTTTTCAATCCCCTTTAAAACATCCTTTTGCTGCCACTCTGCAACATTGCCTTTCAGACAGGAATTAAACAATTATACCTGTCTTGATCATAAGGAGGGGTAATAAAAAAAAACAATGTTGAAAACATAGGTTCAAAATCTCAAACAACAAAGTTATGAAGAAATGTAAATGTTTTTTAGTGTTTACTCATCACAGACTCACAGAATCACAGAAATCTGATGGCAGAAAAGGACCTCAGCAGCCCATCAAGTCTCATAATGTTGGTATTTTCTTTTACATTTTAACCCCATATTTTCAACATAACATTTTTATAATGTCACCTCATAAGCAAAGCCAGTATCATTTGTGGAATATCGCCCAAAATGTGTATTCATGATCATGCCATAAAATTACATTTTGAACAAGAAATCATAAATGATACCTGTTATGTTCATAAGGTGGGGTAATTTAAAGACTATGTTAAACATACAGTATATGGCCAAACATTTCAAAAAATAACGATGTTATGAAGAAACACTACAATTTTTCAACCATCATTGATAGGGACCAATTTTCAAAGAGCCTTTAGAGTGACACAAGTCATTGCTCCAGGGCTGTAGCAAACTCAGGGTGTACCAGGGGACCCTATACCCAGTTTTGCAAAAATCAGAGTCCTGGCACCAAACTTTCTGCTGCAAACTGACAGCTGAGCCAAACAATTGGCACACTTGTGGGAACTGCTGCAGGTATATGCCCCCCCCCGCCCGCTCACCACAACACTAGAGGGGCCGGGATGAGTGGGGTGGTGGTGGTGAATGTGCTGGACAGGAGGAGCCAGGGCCAGTAGGGGCATGGGAGGTGACATAGGGGGAGTCGGGGGGGGACAGCTGGGCATTAATTGGAGTGCTGTAACACCTGCTCGAGTGCATTTACTTTTGTATCTATTTCTATATTTTGTATTAATACCTATTAGAGTACTGAAACTACTGTATCTATGAATTATACTGTATGTTGGTGGGGTCCAGGGAAAGAGGATTCCATAGCAACAGATGGGCACAGCCATGGTAGCTGCACTGTCTGACCCTGGACATCCCCTATAGTAAAATTCATTGGTACAGTATTAGCGGTGCTCAAGTAGGTCATTATAGAAAACACTAATACATACAACAGCAAACACACCCTGCTGGTTGCCACAGCACTACCATTAATGCCTAGCTGTCCCCCGACTCCTCCCATACCACCTCCCATGCCCCTTCTGCACCCAAAAGCCCAGCGTCAGACCGTGTCCCACCGGCACATGCCACTTAGACCACCTCCTGGCTTGTCTAAGTGGCGGATCTTGTTGAGTTAATGGTGGGACTTGCAAAATACCAAAAAATGGGCTGTTGCAGCCCTGCCATGGCACAAGTTGTCTTGTGACCTGCCACACTGGATTTTTTGATGCAACCATGATGCAAGAGGGCTTTGGCACAGCTGCATCAGGACTGACACAGGCTGCATTTAAAAATTGCAAATGTTGCCAGTAGTTATACAAGTCACCCCTTGCATCACAATATTTTGACACAAGTCTCTTGTGTCGGTCTAACCCTTTTGAAAATCAGGCCCACAATGTAGCAATTTTTACATTTTGCACCAACATTTTCAACAGTCTTTTTTTTAGTCCACCTCATGAACATGAAAGGTGTCATCTTTCGAATTTCCCTCCAAATCTTGTTTGCATGTTCATTCCACAAAAATCACATTTCAGGTGGGATTTGATATATCATACCAGTCATTTTATAAACTGGGGCAATAAGTATACTATCTTGGAAATTCAGGGTGACAATCTAAGAAAAAAACATTGTAATGTTTGAATCCTTTCATTTCCCAATCATGAAACTTTCACAATTAAAAGTATTTTTTTTTTATTTTAACTGCTACATCATCTATGCAAGATTAATTTCACAACACATTTAAACAAGCAAACATGATTAGTTTTGTCCAAGGCTTGTTTTAATATATACAGTATATTAATTCAGGTAGTTTTTTAAGACCTGCCTAAAGGTGTTTAGTATTTAATAGTGGCAGCTATGTTTGTGATGACAAATTGGGATGGGTAAAAATAATTTTAGGAGGAACTGCTTGTCAATGTGCTGTGTACGTACTGCCAAAAGCAGTAATAGGCATTTCAAGTGGGAAGGAAATATATTGTAAGTCCATCAAATTCCCCCTCCCAAGATTTACACCATAAGTGTGGACTAACAAGTATGATGCACAAACATAAACTCATTTATAGAGCTATCCCACCCATGCTACTCCCCAGGTCCCAGTTTGATTCCCTTGGTAAGCATACATCTGTCCTGGCTTAACTTGAAGGCTTGTATTGCCTTTATGTTCATTGTTTGCCACTCTGAAAGCACATTTAGTTTACTATATTTAACATTTTGGTAGCCAGGAAAAGCACACTGAGCCGAGGATCTTTTCCAAGTATGACCCGGAGAAAGAAGGAGACAGTACAGACAGAGGGTGCAAAAATCAAAAACAAAAATCATAAAATCCAAACAACGTAACAGAACACAGTTGAATGCAGTCAAAGCAAACATAATTGGATCATAGTGCAAAAATGTGCAACACAGTGAGTACAAAACTGTGGTAGAGAGATAGCCATACATGGGGCAAAATTATGTGTATGTAAAATAAGTATAGAGGGGGGGCAGGGGGTGGAATGGAGAGGACAGCAGAGAGGGGAAGGGCTTAGGAAGGATGGCAGGAGTGGGTGGAAGAGGAGAGAGAGATAAAGGCAACAGAGAGTGAGGAGTATAAGGTGCAGTGATTAGTTAGAGGTGGTAGGTTTGTTGTGAAGCAACTGTGGAATATCCTTCCACAATACTTAGTGAACAGTAGCTCTAATACAGTCTTCAAAAAGGGGCTGGATTGTTGGCTCGAGTCTAACAACTTCAAGGTATAATTATCCCACCATTGTGGTGGGGGATAATCTCGATGGGCAGTAGCCTTCTTTTGTCCTTTGAAACCAAGTAAACCAACAGAAAGCATTGCACAGGGTGTCCAGCTTGGCGAGTAAACCATGTCACCATAGTCAAAGATGGGAAAGATTAGTTTGGTGAAGAGTTTTCAATGTACTGGGAGACTGAGGCAGTCTTTGTTACAGTATAAAGCCCCATGTTTGGGATGGAGCTTAACACATAGATCATCTACAGTATATGATGGGAGAAGTCCAGCTTCCTGTCTATCCAGACACATAGATATCTGAAGGCTAAACATTTAAATTGAACACTGTCGAGGGTATGGAAAGTGGGGTGAGGCTGGAGTTTAGGTAGCTTCTGTGTGGAGCCAAAGGTCAAGGAGACCATCTTTTTTGTGTTTACAGTGAGCTGATTTGAATTAAACCAGTGTAGTACATTAAGGAAATCTTGCAGGAGTGGTGCTTCAATATCACTTCATGAGGGGCCTGAGAGGAAGAGTACAGTGTCATTGGCATACATGTGTATGCTCGAGCAGACACAATTTGAGGTAAGATCATTTATAAAAAATTGGGAATAAATCTGGCCCCAAAATAGAGCCTTGGGGGACTCCGGCCTGGATTGGAAGGGGTTGGACATCGAGCTGGCAGCTTGCATGCATTGTTGGCGACCAGAGGGGTAAGAGTGGAAACATTACACTGCTGAGTTTGAGAGACCAGTGGAGGCCAGTGGAGGCCAACCTAATGAAGAGGGTATGGGACACTGAATCAAATGCTTTAGCAAGGTCAATGAAAATGGCCACAGGGAGGTGAACATCATCCGTAGCTATAAGAATGCAGTCCATGACACAGAATAGGGAGTAGACTGTGGAGTAGTTCTTTCTGAATCCTTACTGGAAGGGGGTGAGGAGAGAGGAGGTGTTGAAAAAGGTGGTGAGCCTAGAGTGCACAAGGGTTTCTTGTAGTTGTGTAAGGGTAGGGAGTAGGGAAATTGGTCTGTGTTCCCTGGTGCATTTGTGAATTACTTCACAAAGTTCCCTCTTTGCAACTTCATCTAACTTCACGACTAAAGGTGGTGAAGTTAGGTGAAGTTTGGTGAGGCTGGTCAAAATTAAATCAATTCACCTAGAAAAAGGGCAACTTTGCCTTGCAAAAACCTTGCAATGTCAGCACTTCGCGAATTTTACCAATTTTGCAAATTAATCCACAGAGCAAATTTTATCCACTTCACCCATATCTATTCCCTGGGGAGGAGCAGTTGCCTCCTTTATATAGAGGCAGGACATTGGCCATTTTCTAGGCTTGGAGGACCACAGAGAGTGAGAAAGAGAGATTTAGTAGGTGTGTGTGAGAGGAAGGGCAATACCTGGTGCAGATAGTTTAAGGAGCTTGAGATCAAATCCATCAGGACTATGCTTTACAGGACTGAAGAAAAAGAGTGCTTGGAGGACTTTTTGGGAGGTGACCAAGGAGAAGGTGAACTCACCATCTGCAGAGGGTTGGGCAGCAGGGGAAGGGGCTGGACAGGGCTGACAAGGGAGGTCCTTTTTAATGTCTTTATAAGTGACATTGCAGAAGGACTGGAAGAGAAATAATGTCTCTTTGTAGATGAACAAAGATCTGCAACAGGGTTGATGCACAAGGGGGGGTGGAAATGATGAAAAGGGACTTGGCAAGGTTGGAGAAATGGTCAAATGTATGGCAGCTTAGATTCAATGCAAAGAAGTGCAAAGTAATGCACCTGGGAAACAAAAACCCATGGGAAGAGTACACAATGGGGGTTGAGATACTGACAACAACAAAAATGGAAAGGGACCTGGGGGTAGACATATCAGATGACCTAAAGATGGGCCAGCAATGTGAGAAGGCAGTAAGGAGTGCTGGGGTGATACTGGGATGCATCGGGAGAGGTATCACCAATAGAAAACAGGAAGTTGTTGGCCCTCTGTACAGACAGTTGGTAAGACCACATCTGGAGTACTTTGTACAGTTCTGGAGACCAAAACTCTGCAAAGATATAGACAGGGTGGAGGCTGTCCAGGGGAGGGCAACCAAAATGATGTAGGGTCTGCATCAGAAGACATATGAAGAAAGACTAAGGGAACTAAAGATGTATAGTCTTGAGGAAAGGAGAGAGAGGGAGGACATGATAGAAACTTTCAAATACCTCAAGGGAATCAACAAAGTCCAAGAGGGTAGCATGTTTCAGAAAAAGAGATATGCAAAAACAAGGAGGCACAATTTGAAGATGGGGGGATGGCTCAGAGGTAATGTGAGGAAGTATTTCTTTAAAAGAGAGGATTGTGGATACATGGAACAGCCTTCCTGAGGAGGTTATAGAGTCAAAAACAGTGGGGGAATTCAAGAATGCATGGGACAGACATAAGGCAATTCTAGTGGGGGGTAGGAGGAAGTAGGCTGTTGGTTAACTAAGATCTGCAGCTTATCCATTAGGTAGGGAGATGGGCAGACTAGGTGGGCCAAGCTGTCCTTATCTGCCATCAAATTCTATGTTTCTAAGGTTTAGGTGGTGAAATAACTGTTGAAGTGAGATGTTACAGCAAGAGGGTCAGAAACTAGTGTGCCATAAATTAGGAGGGATGTTGGGGAGGATTTGACCAGTGGAGTGTAGGACTTTCAAGAAATTGGCCAGGGAATGTAGATTTTATTGGAGTTGGGACTGATAGTAAAGGGCATTGGCAATACATATCAATTTAGTACAGAATTTCATAGTCTTGTAGTGCTGTAAGGCAGCTGTATCATAGGTAGGCCTATAGTTAGCCAACACCTGGTAGTGGACTTTCAACATACCCAACAGGTTAGAGGTGATCCAAGGTGGTGTTGCCATTTGACTCGTAGCTTTCTGAATGGGGCATGCACATCTCACACACTGTTAAGGATGTTAGTGAAGAGTGAGAAGGCCAAATCGATGTCAAGAGCAGCATAGACAGGGGCTCAGCCAGAGGAAGTGAGATCTGAAAGAAGGGTGTCAGTATCCAGGAACCTAAGGGCCTAACCCCAATGTACTTGGAAAAGGACAAGGAAGGTGGACTTTTCTGACACAGTATATGAGACAATGATCACATAATGAGTCGAGGAGTGTCTGTGCTGCAGTGATCTGATGGGGATGGGAGGTCTGCATTCAGTTGAGGAGGGAGTGGTTGTCTGTGCTGGAGCTGAACCTGGTAGGCTCCTTGGTGTGTTGGGTGAGGTTTAGGGATTTGATAGCTTGAGTTATGTGGTTAGAGTTCATGTTAAAGTCATCAAGAATGATGAGTTCCCCTGTGGTGGCTAGGGAGACTGGAGGGAAGATGATGTTAGGTAGAGGTGGGCGAAGTGGCCCCAATCCGCTCTGCAAAGTGAATTACGAAGCAAAAGCAGATTCGTGGAGTGCCCAGCAACGTGAAACAGAGTACTTTATGTTATAATGGGTAATGCTAAGTCCATTGAAAATAATGACTTCATGTTACTCTGCCTTTCCAAACCACTACTCTACCAACTCTTAAGGTGAAGTATATAGAAAACAATGCACTTCGCCTCACTTTGCTTTGTTTTTAAGCTCCAAAGGTGAATTTTGCAGTGATTAATGGGATTTCAGGTCACATGGGCTCTAAATGGGCACAGCCTCAGCTTGGGGTAGTGTGTGTAGGAAGCTGTAGGATAGGAGACAGTCTGCTTTAAGAGCTATCTGTGATTCAAACCTTCTAAAAGCTGTTCTAAAAAAAGCCTTTTTTAGTTATTTTATTTTGCTCAAACTTTAGTTTGTCGATTGTAGGAAGCCCTCCTGTGCTCATATCATCTAGTGTTTATTATTTGTGTGTGGATTTTGAATGTTAATTTACAACATTGAGTCTGTGTAGTAAGAGACAGTGAAAGTGTACTCTGAGGGAGGGGCGTATCTGTGGTGTAGGTAGATTAACTTAGAGAAAAAGACAGTTCTTTTAGTTCTGGTAATATTTTTCTTCTATAACTGTATTAATGTACACACAGTAATATATTCAATAATTCTTGCCATTTTTTTGCTGATTGTTGTGGTGCAGCAGTGCATAATTTTAGCTTGTTTAAAATACTAGGTTATATTACTGAAGTTTTCAATTTGCTACGCATTACTTAGTGTGTGTGTGATTATGTGCATGACTCGTGTCATCAGATCAGACACCTTTTATTGTGCCACATAGTAATTTCAGCATTGTGAACTTGCTATCCACTGCAGCTGTGTGATTTTTGTACTTCTTTGTGGTATCTTTTCTGGTAGTACTGGTACTAGTACTTGTGACTGTTACTGCAGCAGTGCAGTACACTGCCCTCCCCCCACGGCCCACCCCAACCGGCAAAGGTATTCTTTTCCAGATTTGAATTTCTGATGGTGAACACTGGTTAGGTGTTGTGCCTTTGCATCTGCATCTCTTCAGTGCACAGCACAATCTTAATCTGTCTGTGCATTTGCATCTCTTTAGGGCCCAATCTCCATCTGTAACTTAAGTCACAGTTGTGTCTTTGGCTTCCCTTCAGAGTATAGGACTGGTGTGGTGCATAATTCTGCATGAACATTGTACTCATTAATATGCTTTTTTAAGTCAGGACCATCATCATGTTCACGAGTCATTAGTGGTACAATTCATGTTCTTCATCATCAAGGTCACAAATGCAGTCACAAATCGTGATTCACACTCACGTCACTCACAAATCACAACATTCATTTTTTACTAGTTACTTGGATGTATTGTAAACCTGTTTTATAGTATGTCTCCATGTTTCACCACCCCACCATTGCACTCATTAATGGGTGTTTTTAAGTCGGGGAGTTTTGTACTACAGCTCGTCGGGGAAGTACAGCCCTAGGCATTCAATTTTCCAATACAGTTCCATGTTTATCTCGCACCATCAGCATCGACACTGAATCATGTTCTTCATCATCGTGGTCACAAATGCAGTCAAAAATAATGATTCACAATCATGTCACGAATCACAACATCATTTTTTTTTACTATACTAGTTACTTGGCTGTATTGTAATCCTGTTTTGTAGTAACTCTCCAGGCTTCACCACCCCACCATTGTACTCATTAATAAATGTTTTTAAGTAGGGGAGTTGGACAGTGTCTGCAGTACATACACAGACCGGAAAGAAGACTGACTGCACACATGCAGTTTAGCACAGTATACTTGCACTGCTCAGTCTGCTTTTCCACAAACACTCTGTGGCAGAAAGTACACACACACACACACACACACACACACACACACTTACTTAACAGAAGGAAGGGGGGCCCAGAATACAAAGTATCATGCATACGGAAGATAACAAAAAAAGGACATAATTACATACAAGGGTCAGGGATGGTGGCTGAATACATTTTATAACACAGCAAGGAAGGTGTGTGGGGGGGCACATGGTGTGAGAAAAAAAAACTAATGTGGTATCCCATGGTGATCCAGTAGCAGTTCCAGCATGGACATAATTTGCAACTGATGTCCCTCTATGTGATCCAACTGCTGCTCGACAGCACTCACCCTCTCATTGTTCTCCTTGACAGCACTCCAGAGAACTGCCAAGTCAGCCTGCATTACACACAGTTCTCTGGGGTCTACATGTTCTACAGGCTGATCTGCTGGTGGTGGTTTGGGTGCTGGTGGAGCAGTAGGTGCTGGTCTGGCCCTCCTCTTCTTAGGGCCGCCGCCATGCACAGCTGCACCATCTGCCAAAGGAGGGCCAGCAGGTGCAGGCATAGCCTGTTTTGTGGCAGCCTGTCACTCCAACTGGTGGTGATTGAGCATATGGGTGTGCTGGCCCCAGTCCCCAGGTGAGTCCCCCAGTGGGCCATGGCACACCTCCACCTCACATAGGTGGCATCTGACCGTGCTGCTGTCCCCCCGACACAGTCAAAAAACTACAAAACAAAGGAGGTGCGGGGAGGACCAGGCACAGGCAGGGGAGGGACAGATGAACTGGCAGCTGGCTGGTCATGGTGCTCAGCAGGGTTGGGAACCACAGCTGGGCCCAGGGGCACAGGCACATCCTGCTCCAGAGGAATTGGTGGTTAATCTGGTACTGGACGTCGTAGTGGTGGTTCAACTGCCTCAGAGTCAGGAGGTGGTGCTGGTCTGGTCCTGCTTCTGGGGGGGCACACAGAATATTCAATCAGTCCATCAGGAACCAGCAGCCATGCTCACCGTGCATGTGCATGGTATGATGCCTACCAGTACCACGCTCTCCCAGAGCTACCCCCACCCCAGAGATTCCCTCACCCTGGTCCATCTATCCTACTGCACTCCCTCAGTCTGAGCAATGACTTCTCACACTGTCACACAGCACACACACACAGTCACACAGACAAAGACAATTAACTACTTATAAAGGTAAGAAAAATAAATTTACAAAAAGAACAAATTAAGTAAAAAAGAGTACATAAATGACAAAAAAATGTAGCTTTTAAAAAAAAGCTGTTGGGTCTAAATCAAAGTTTAAATCTCCTCCTCGCTCTGATCTCCAAGTCTCTGCAGTGACAAAACAACACACTCCTCTCTGTCTCCGTCTGAACAGGAGACAGCGAATGTGTCTGCTTGTATGACTCACTTGCTTCCTTTTCCTGCCTGGCTATGGCTAAAGAGCATGGCTAAGTCCATTGAAAACAACAACTTTACCTTACTTCACATTGTCATTCCACCTTAACATGAAGTGGTAATTGCAAGGCTGAGTGAGCACTTTTGCATTGCCCACTCTGCATAGCAGAGTGGGCAATGCGAAGTACGCACTTCACGGACACTTCTCCAGTGGAATTTAAACTTGCTGCATCTCTAATGTTAGGAAGACTGGTTAAAGGGGGACTTTAGTGAAATGTAAAGGAATCCAATAAAGATGGGAGGAGGGGGAGGGAAGGAGAGTTTCAGGAGGAGTAGCTTGTGGGATGATGCGATAGCCTCCTAATGAAAGATGGTGGAGGGAAGGGTGGAGCAAGTGCAGCTGGCAACATCGTCTCCATGCTTGCCTCTCTTCTGGCAAAAAAGTTGGTAGTGAGGCAGGGCTAACTGGTTTCCGAATCCTTTTAAACTAATCAGCATGCAGGATATTCCCTACCCATTTTACGTACCTGATTTAATGCAGTTTAGCTGATATGATGTTAGATACGGGCAAATATTTTATAAAGGGTGTGAGTGTACAGGAAATTGTAGCCATGTTCAACTGAGAATTCTATTTGAGATAAGCTTGAGACTGAGAAGAAAAAAAAAAGATTCTGAGCATTAGTAAAGCACATATTAAAGAATTAAAGATTTTATACAAATTCAGTTCATTTGTCCATGGTAATGTGATACCAAAATATTCTGCCCAACATACCCTCCATTCTAAATTAATAAAAAAAAAGAACTTTCAGTGCAAACTGAAGTCTGTGCAAACTATTTTCTTTCATATTCAGAAAAACAAATGTCAAATGGCTAAATAAATCCTCATGCTTCAGTAATAATTTCTTCCAGTGTGTCATGACCTTTAAAAATGTGATCCGTTTCAATTATAAATTAAAACATGCCTTCTGATTATTTGAGAATTAAAATTTGCTTACTGTTTTACCATTATGAATCTAAATGTTAATGATTTATTTTGAACTTACTTCGCTTTGTAAGGAAAAAAAATATTCAGTAGGGATACTGTATTGAACATTTATAAAATTGGTACCAAAACACAATTGCCTTAAGCACATAACATGACAGTGCATTATTTTAGCCCAACATGTGTTTCTCCTGGTGCTTAACCTGATCACAGATCAATGTACCAGTACAGAATTGCTGAAAAAAAAAGACTGCAAGCATTTTTTTTGTGTGTTAGACAATATGCAGTACCACTTACTATTTCCATCAAATTATGTTTATTAGTATGTGTAAATGATAAACAAGTCATGATATAATAACTCACAGAAATGGTATCTCACACATTTCACAATACTAGAAATTTGTTTTTTTTATCTTTGCAGTTTTGCCTGTACTTCCATTTGCATTGTCACAGCAGTGCAAATGCAGCATCCACCATATGTTTTTTACAATCCTTAGACATCCATTACAGTTTAAAAAACAATAAATATTTTAATTAATGAAGGCACCCTTTTACAAATACTGCTGCAAATCAGCCTGCACTGTCAAAGCTATCATTCTCTCAGAATTATTCAGAGGTAGATTTTGCCTATGGGTGCAGGGGTGCACCCCTCTCCATTTTTGTGCATTAGCCATCACCACCACCACCACCCCTGAAGTCTGGTGGTCAGGGTGCACAATCCTGCTGCGACTAAACATTTCTTACCCCCCAGAAAAAGTCTGTCTTAGTATCCCCATCTATCAAACTCTTAAAAGAACAAACCTTTCCCACCTGCTGTGCACCCTACCACCCACCTCCCCCACCTAGTAGCATCCACCTATGTCCCTCATGTGATTACTCTTGTCCCTCAATGTCAAATCCACAGACTCTGTCAAAGTGTTGCTTCTCAGACAACCTACTACTTTGAAATGACTATGACCCATTCTTTTTTTTTTTTGCAATTAAGTTTATTTTAATTTTCCAGTCAGTACAGACAAACATCATAACATGGTACATTCTTTGTTCACCTACTGGGAATCACAATGAGTATTTCACATAAGAAACACAGCTAGGACCCATTCTTTAAAAAAATATTTCTTTAGCTGATACCTGTTAAAAAATAATATATATATATATATATATTTATAAAATGGGTAAGAAAAACAATCCATGCTATCCATACCCATTGGACAAACACCATCACATGACCATCGTATATCAGGCGCGACGCCGCATACTTTTATCCCCCAAAACAATTTGACATTTTATAAGATAGATATACCACTTTTGATTGTGTCACGCTCACATATGCACACCTTGGGCAGTTATATCAGAGCATGACCGCACACCTCAGAGTGGTATATCTATTACATATATTTAAGTACTTGATTCTCTCAAGATCTTTTTAGCACCAACCTGCTGAATCATATGGGTGTCAACTTTAAAATTTCCTCTCTTGAAATGAGTGTCTTGAGAGTATGTTGGCATTCTTTACAAACATTTACTTCAGGGAGATTTTAACATTCACACCCACATTGTTAATCAGACTGGTGCCAAAAAATACCTTGATAGAAAAAAGTAGGTAACAATGTTTAAAAAAATAAAAATAAATGCCAATTGAAATGAATGGAAAAAGTGTGCCTGTTCATTTCAATGATGAGGGGATCTTTAATTCATACTTTTATGTTTTTTAATATTTGTTCATCCCTTTTCTGTCTAGGTCTTTTTTAGCCCCAGTCTGATAAATGCAATGTGTGTCTGCATTCAAATACATACACAAATGGGTCTTTTTGGTGCATGCCAGTGTCCACTGCAAACACGGTGCAAAGGATACTGGCAAGAGGGAGTGTATTGGACCAAATGAGTATTTATGCAGTGCATATGGTAACCATACCATATCAGACATGTGATATAATGCACACAGTAAATTACCCACAAAAGAATGAAATGGGAGAGGTGAAAAGACAGTTACATCAAAGAACTCAGGAAGCACAATCCTAAGGTGCATTTAATACTGAGAATACAATGTTAACTCAGAATAGACATCTAGCATTAGCTGGATACAAAGATTGACTTGGTTGTTATGAAAAAACTCTAGAGTAACAGGATACAGACAGCCAGAATTGTAACACTTTAAGTATAAAAGAAGACCCTACGGAACATGAAATCTCTTTAATATCTTGGAACATTGTGAGCTATAACTAAAATAAACAAGCATTTGTCAATGCCGAATGTTGGTTTGCTGGCATTGACAGTGGTAGTGTAGAAGTTACAGAGCAGCGTAATAGGAATGGCAGTGAAGTACTGAACTGAAGCCCACCCCACCACCACCCTGCAGAGAGTGACAGGCATTGGGGTGTGCCTTTGGGTCGTCAGGCAGAATGGCCATGCCATTTCACCACACCCCACCCTGCAGACACTGACAAGTGTCATGGTGTTCCTTGAGGTCTTTGGCCCTTATGCACACCCCATTCCATTAGGAAATATGATGAGATGGGTGTTGATATAGGAGAATGGGGTGAACTTTGGGGCCAAAGAGTCCAAGGCATACCTCGATGCCTCTCACTGGCTGCAGGGTGTGGAATGGTAAGAGCATTACAGGCAAGAATCCCAAAGTCACACCCCGATGCCTGTCATTCTCTACAGGGTTGGGCGTTGTGGTTAGAAACCCTAATACCTCAGGCATTCGTTGGTATTTTCACTCCAAATTTTCAACATGGTTTTTTTTGTGACCCCACCTCATGAACAGTGGCAATATCAGTTTGTTAGCTGAAAGTTGCTTATGCACAGCGACTACGGCATTTATCACCACAGGTGCAAAAACATTCCAAACAGGATGTAAAGAATTACAGCTGTACTGTTCATGGGGAGGTGTAAAAAATGGCAATGTTGCAAATCTGCAGTAAAAATATTAAAAAAACTGGCGAAGTTACGATTGTACATAGAAACTGTGCAACGCACACCCGTAAAATAATTAGGTTGGGGATTTTTTTTACAGCAGATGGTCAAGTCAGGCATTCTGGTGCCTCCAATCATGAACAGTGTCACTGATTTTCTTTATTTGTCCCGAACAATGATTTCCCACAGCGACCACGCATCTCTGCGCTGAAAGTGTAAAAACACACTTCGGCCACATTGTGAAAAATGACAGCTGTACTGTTCATAAGGAAGTGTGGAAAACTGCCACTGGTGAAAATATGGACTGAAAATATTACAAAGTCATGAACTTACGAGGGTGCGTGGAAACTGTGCAATGCTCACTCCGTAACACAGTCATTTTGTGGACTTTTGTTACCAAATTTTCAACATAGCCATTTTAAGACCTCTGCTCATGAACAGTGTAACTGTGATTTTCGTAATCTGTCCCAAACATTGCTTTCACACACCAACAGCACAATTGTGCGGTACATGTGCGAAAACACATTTTAGGCGACATATGATAAATGGCAGCTGTACTGTTCATAACAAAGTGTAATAAAATGGCAATGTTGAAACTCTGGAGTGAAAACATTAAATTCACAAACTTGCAAGCATGCATAGGAACTGCGCAATGCACGCTCGTAAAACAGTCATTTTTAGGAATTTTTTTCACTAAATTTCAACATAGCCATTTTAAGACCTCTGCTCATGAACAGTGTCACTGTGATTTTCTTAATGTGTGCCATACATTGATTTCTCACATTGACTGTGCCATTGTCCGCTACATGGGCAGAAACACATTTTGGGCAAGATGTGAAAAATGACAGCTGTACTGCTTATAAGGAGGTGTGGTAAAATGGCAATGTTGAAAATCTGGAGTGAAAATATTGAAAATTAGTGAACTTACGAGCGTGCGTAGGAACTGTACAACGCACGTTCATAAAGCAGTCATTTTTTGGAATTTTTTCACCCAATTTTCAACATAGGCATTTTAAGACCTCTGCTCATGAACGGTGTCACTGTGATTTTCTTAATTTGTCCCATACTTTGATTTCACACACCAACTGCGCCATTGTGCGCTACATGGGCGGAAACATGTTTTGGGTGAGCTGTGAAAAATGACAGCTATACTACTCATAAGAAGGTGTGGTAAAATGGCAATGTTGAAAATCTGGAGTGAAAATATTGAAAATTCACGAACTTACAAGCGTGCGTAGGAGCTGCACAACGCACGCTCATAAAACAGTCATTTTTTGGAATTTCTCCACTAAATTTTCAAAATAGGCTTCTTGAGAGCTCACCTTATGAATACTGGCAGTGTCATTTTGTTAATCGGTCCTGAAAGGTGATTTCACGCAGTGACTGCGAAATCACCCTTCAGGCCCGAATAACGCCATGATAGTGACAGCATTCATGAGAAGGGGTCCCAAAAACCCCATGTTGAAAATTTTGTGCAGAAATTCCAAAAAATGCCTGAGATATGCAACAAGGTTGAAAAAACCCTATCTAGCCCATTATACAGCTTACGGCATTTCCTCAGTTCGCGGTTAGCTTTGAAGAGTGCAGACATGTTCCCGGTCCAGGGAAGATCATCGCGCCGAGCTCCGGAGGTAGGTATGGGGAGAGGAGGTGTGGGAGGCAGTGCACAATGGGTGGGTGCGGGGTTGTGGGGCAGGGAGACTGTGTGGACCGCTTTCAATTTACAGGTTTTTTTAAATTGACGATGTGGGACTTTGCCATGCTGGGGTGGGCTCCCAGCATGGCAGAAGAATGCTGGTTGGGGGCATGGAGCTGACGGGGGATTGGGTACCCCCGTCAGCAATGGCATCAGTTGCCACGCTGGAGTGGGCTCCCAGCGTGGCACCCTGTACTGGGGGGGAAGACAGTGGAGCCGACATGGGATTGGGCACCTCCGTTGGCCATGGCATCAGTTGCCACACTGGGGTGAGCTCCCAGCATGGCACTCTTTACTGGGGGGGACGGCACATTATGTAAAGTGGACATAACCTGTAAACAAAGTGCCGCTGCATGACGAGCTTGTCTCTGATTGCAGCGGCACTTTGTTTAGAAGTTTTGTCCACTTTACATAATGTTGGTGTCAGCACTAGCATGCTGGCTTATTGGGGAATTAGGGACACACCTACTGATGTGTGCCCTGCATTCACCCAGCAGCAGCCTTGCCTCCAAACCTCCACTCTCCCAATATGTTGACTGCCGCGCAAGTGCAGCAAGCCAACATAAAAAGACATGGCTTGGTTAGGTTACATTAAAAAATTTAAAATAATATGCATACAGGAATCATGGCATGATCAGTCAAACAATGTGGATCTTAATGGCTATGCAACATTTCACCAACCGGGATTAAAAAGAGCAACATTTGGCAGTAGGGCATGCAGTTTAATAGTACACATTAAAATACATAATTTTCTGAGCACATAAAACATAAGTGAAGATTGCTTTTTTTTTGGCAATTAGGATAAGAACACTTTAGGTATCAATAACCTTGATATCATGCTATTCCTGTATCAAAATCAGAAGTGTTTACTTAAGATATTTGGTCATAATGGAAAAGATAGTCTAAATGGTAGTCTTGTGATACCCGGAGAATTATGTACTATTGATTGGAGATTTAAATTTAAGAATAGGGACATTTGATGGACTTTCAGACAACACAGTTATGAGTTGGCAGTACCAGACCACTGGGAATTACAAACACATCTCAAAGGATCTCAAAACAAATTGCAATGGACAGCAATTACTTAACATAATAAAAGCCAATTGTATCTTTATCTGTTTATTTATTTTATTTTATTTTATTTAAAATTGGTGACCGGGAAAGCCATACTGAGCTGACAGTCATTTGCAGGTGCAACTCAAATACAAAGTGTATAATATGGAAGGCAGAGAAGTACAAGCAATATCAAGTTTCAGATGAATAATACAGTAGAAGGACATTTTATAGTACTAGGCAGTAAAGTGACAATTTTTGTCGGACAGCCGATGGAAGAACATTGAGATATTTAATTTCTACACAGTTCATAGATACAGTGTATTACAAGTGCATGCATAGACATATTTACAGTAGTGGTTTGTCCAGAGTGTGCTAGACTAGCAAAGAGAAGGTACGGTGGGGGGGGGTGGTTAAGCAGTTTGGGCCAGCATGTGCAGTAATAGTTTACCTGAAGTGGACACTGAGGGTAATACTAGGTCCGAGTTAAAGAGGGATCAGATAAGCAGCTTTGGCAGGGAGTGAGAGGGAGAAGCCTAAGCAGTTGTTTAAAGGCTAATAGGGAGGGGGCCTGGTGGAGGTTTGGAGGGAGGTTGTTCCAAAGGAGTGGGAGCCGGTAGGAAAAGTCAGCTTGTCCAGAGGCAGAGAGGGTATGTGAGAGGTAGAAGGTATGTGCATGTGTATGGCAGAGTGAGTGGCCTGGGGAGATGACTTGAGAGAGGCAGGAAGAGAGGTAGGGGGGAAGGCAGCCAATTTAATATTTAGCTATGAGGGAAGCACTGTGGGCATTCTGCCTTTTGCGAGAGTGGCATCAGGGGTAGAGTGCAGTATAGGAGGCAGTGATGAGTGAATGGGAGCAGGCAGTGGTGAATCGAATGAAGGAATTGAGCAGGACATCGAGTTTTGGAAGGGAAGAGGTAGGGACTGTGCCATAAATGACATCCGCATAGTCCAGAACTGGTAGGATGGTTTTGCGTACAAGTTCACACCAGGTGGGAAAGGGAAGGCTGGCTTTGTGGCGATAGAGGATGGCAAGTTTGGGCTGGAGTTTGCTACAGATGGCATTGACATTGGTGGAAAAGTTGAGGTTGGTATCCAGCCAGACCCCCAAGTACTTACAGGTGGGTACTGACTCAAGAGGAACATTGTCCAAGATGGAGATCGGAGGATTCTATCCTCTGAATGGTGGACAAGAGGGGGATAAGGAGGGTCAACTGACATTTTTATCATTTAAAGGGTCAACAGTATTGGATCTTGCATTGTGGACAGGGCTACCAGACCTTTGGGAAAACTCAATTATACTAGAAATAAATGAGAGTAATCTTTTCCCATTGATCCTCTATGGTAATAAATTAGCTCTTAACAACGCTCTAACTAAAATTAAAGAAAAAACTGAAGGAATTGAAATTAGATATAAAAAAAGGTTACTGTTGTCAGAAATCTTAGAACACCAAATTAAAGACAAAATCAGTATTTTCCTGTCAACCCTAATTAAACTAGCATATAAATATGAACCTGCAATGATGAATAGTGTCCTTCAAGAGTTCTTTCAACTATTACAGGGTGACCTGTGCAAGATGTGTATATGTATGATTTCCACTATTCTCAGCAGAGATACAAAACTATTTTAGTCCTTGGTTGCCCATGGATGCAAGGGTTCTACAAAGGAAATTGAGAATTACATTCCCACAAACACCTGTGTCCACTATTATAGACACTTTTGTATGATCAAGCAAAAAGTAATAACTGGTCACCCTTACAGACTAGTAAAGTGATGTCAAATTTTGACCTAATATCATCTTTGGAAGTCTTAGCATCAATACAACACTTAAAACCAAATACGGCACCAGGCCCTGATAGGATATCTGGAGAAGTGTATAGATGAAGAATGGGCAAATTTGTTAGCATACTTCTTTAAAAGGTGTATTTTGGAAAGTTATATACCTCATTCTTGGCAAGGGTCTGTAGTTATACTCATATTTAAGAAAGGGGACAGGAAGGTCCCGAGTAAATACAGACACATTAGCTTAATAGATGTTAAAGAGAAAATATTCTCCAGAATCATATTGAGTAGATACCTCATTGAAATAAAAAGATTAAATGATCACTCTCCTCTACAGGTTGGTTTCCGAGAACATTTTTCAACAATGGATAGCTGCTTCATATTGCATCATTTATTTGAAAAATATGTGAGCTTTTGGCATCAAACAATTTATGCTGCATATATAGATTTCTTGTTAGCTTTTGACAACATAAATAGAGACAACCTATGGGCCCTAATGATTACATGGGACATTTACCCAGTCTTGCCCAGTCTTAATCTCTCTTAGTCTGGACTCCAAACCGATTGGCAATCCTACCAGCAGTTACAGAATGCCTGTAAAACTAAAATGATCAATTTTAAGCAGAAATACCTACATCCCCTGCAAGTAAGTAACCTTGCCAACCTTAAACATTTCTGGACACAAATCAAAGCTCTCCTGAAGTCAATCAATGAAAAATCCCCCAGACCATGATCTTGAAAGGTATATAACTATCCTCACCCCTTCCCCCAAGATCGCCATAGGAATAAATATATTCTTCACCGACATTGGTGTTTACAAGGTAGGTTTCCTGGATACCCACCTGGCAATGCAAACTCCCTATCCTGAAGCTCACCACCCTCTCCTTCATATAAAACTTACCATGTGTAAAGAAGTACTTAAGCTCTTATTGGGTCTCAACCCTGATAGCTCTCCTGGCTTTGACACCCTGCCAATTAGATTCCTTAGGATTGGTGCACCCACTCTGGCTCATCCAATTGCCCAGCCGATTAATCGATCCTTTCTCACACAATCCATCCAGACAAATGGGAAACCACTACTGTTGTTCCTGTACATAAAAATGGCCTGACTAACTTTGTTAAGAACTATAGACCTATATCCATCCGGTGTCCCATCATAAAAATCCAGGAAAGACTCCTGTATAATCAGCTGTACTCTTTCCTTGAACAGACCAACACTCTCACCATAAACCAACATGGCTCCAGGAAAGCTCATGGGACCAATACTGCTCTCTTGAGGGTCACCTCTGACATCTTTCATGCCATGGATCAAGGTTGTGCCATGGCGGCAGTCTTCATTGACCTCATGAAGGTCTTGTCAACCACCCTCTCCTCACCTCCGAGCTTGATTCCCTAGGTCTCAACTCCAACTCCCTCTCTTGGATTTGTAGCTACTTATCTAACCATTTCCAGTGTCAAATGGACTGGTGCCCTCTCCTTCCTATCCCCTATTGCGGCCTGGGTCCCTTAAGGATCTATTCTTGGGCCCCTACTTTTCACAGTCTTTATTAATGACTTGCCTCAAAACTGTTGGGGGGGGCAGTGATCCAGCTCTATGTGGACAATGCCATATTATACTGGTCTGGCAAAGGTGTTTGTCTGATTGCAATGCTTATATACATTACACCTGGCACATTTGTGCATCCCACTTGGGGGGGGTGGTAGCCAGTTAAGATGGATAGTCTTAGATGTAAGATTTCTGTATTGGCTATGTACTAATCTATCCAGAGATGTTTGCCTCTCTTAAAAGAACACTGTTCAGACATAGCAAGGGATCGGGCTTCAGGGGCTCGAGTACAATTTGGTGGGCTAAATTTAAAAGGGATGTAAGAAAATAGTACTTCACAGTGTGTGTGTGTGGTGGACAATTGGAATAGACTGGCAAGTGCACTGGTAAGATTCAAGCCTATCTAGGGATTAAGGTGTGATGGTACACATATGGGGTATAGAGACTGGGTTTGGTGGTGGGGAGAAGGACAACAATACAAGTAGGTCGGAGTTCACTTCTACGAGCTTAGACTACAACACTCAGTAATTGGTTGTAGTGGGTATAGTTAGAGCTTGGCAGACTCTATGAACTCCAAGGGATCCATTTTCAAAGGCCTTAAAGGAATGCAAGGTGCCTGCATCAAAGTTTTCTGACTTAAGTGGCACCTTGCATCAAAAGATGTGCCAGAAGCTATTCTTGAAAGCAGCCCGCATCACACACAAGCTGCATGTGTCAAAGATGGCTTGCACTAGCCTTCTGCACAAAAAGGGGCTGTGACATGGCACTAGGGGGCTTGAGGTAGACACAAGCTGCTACATCCCCTAAATCAGTATTCTAAAATCTTCCCCAGAGGGCAACTGTCTACACACCGTTAGACCAACCAGGGGCTGGTCTAAGTGTACTTAGCTGTCCTCTGGGGGTTGAGACAATGTGCCATGGTCCCAATCCTGGTGTATTAAATGTCCACCTCCCCCACCCTGATCCCTGATTGTGCATAAACATTTTCCCTGGTAGTTTAGGGCACCCCTCAGCCCCAATCCCTGATCATGCACGAACAGTTTCCCAGGTAGTGTAGGGCACCCCTCAAGCCCTGATTCCCAATCATGCATACAAATATTCCCTGGTAGTCTAGGCCCCCCCACCCTGATCTCTGATCACCATGAAATAATAAATATATTTCCCTGGTAGTCTAGTGGTCCACTCAGCCCTGATCCCTGATCCCATTGAAACATATCACAAACCTTTCCCTGGTAGTTTAGTAGTACTCCTACCCCTCCAACCTTAGTTGGCAGTGCCCCACCACCCCACCCCGCCATCCCTGAGCTGGTGGCCAGCACAGTCCTCCACACACCTCCACCGCTGGGTGCCAACTGTGCCTATTCCATAAATAGAAAAATATGTGGATGGATTTTCTAAAAATGTGGTGTTCTCATTTATGACCCCCTCAACCTTCCTGGAATTTGGCTGGTGTCCACAAGAAGGATCCAATACAATATAAAATTCTAGAATCTTTCTAGCCATACAATTTTCCATCTTTCTTCCCCTTCTAAATGCCCTTTGTCATAGGCTAAATCTAGGATGTAAGGCACTGGTGCTCCAGTAAAAAATAATGTGTGTAAACAGGATTTGAGAAGCCAAATATACAAAGGTCAAAAGTATATGTGGCATTTTAAATTTGTCTTCTAGTGTAAAATGTGTTTATTGGTTAAACATTTTTCTGGGGTATTATAGGAGGTCAATTTTCACAGTGGTGACACATTGTAAATACGTGTACTGTTGAAAGCAGTTTACATAATGGTAAGAGTATCATGTGGCACATTGGTTGGCTATTAAAACAAGCTTACCCCTAGGGGCTTTATCACTGAAAAATCCTGTGACCAAGTGAAACATCAGAGCCTTGTTTCTTTGTCTCCCTGACCCCAGAATGGTAATTTTTACTTGCTGTAATTCATAATAGATGAAGTTTTAAAGCAGAATTCCTCAATATAACTTCTATTTTCTGCTTTGGTGAATGCAGTGATTTTTGGTCCAGTCTACAAAGAAAATATATTAATTATTACCTGGGGATCGGGGAACAGGGATCGGGGCTGGGAGGTCCCCTAGACTACCAGGGAATATTTTTATGCACTATTTGGGATCTTGGCTGGGGGGGGTTCCCTAGACTACCAGCAAAACTGTTTCTGCATGATCAGGGATCAAGGCTGGGGCGGGTGCCCTAGATTACCAGGGAATATTTTTATGCATGATTGAGGATCGGGGCTGGGAGGTGCCCTAGACTACTAGGGAAACTGAAGTACACACTCATTCATAGCTCAGTAGGTGGCTATCCATGGAGGTGTGTGGAAGACTGTGCTGGGATGGCGGGGTGGGGAGGTGGTAGGGCACTACCAACTGGGGTGGAGGGGTGGGGCACCACTAGACTTCCAGGAAAGGTTTTGTCATATGTTTCATAGGTATCAGGGATCGGGGTTAGGGGGACCCTTAGACTACCCAGGAAATGTATTCATTAGGGATCAGGGATTAGGGCTGAGGGGTGCCCTAGACTACCAGGGAATATATTATGCACAATCAGGGATTGGGGGTGGTGGCTGCCTGAGACTACCAGGGAATATTTTTATGCACGATTAGGGCTGGGAACTGGGGGGGGGGGGGTGCCCTAGACTTCCAGAGAAAATATTTATGTTGTCCAGATAGAGGAGACTTCTTCCCACAGTATGTTGCATTTCTTTTGTATCTGCTCCTCAATTGTTTTCAGAATACTTTCACATGTATTGTAACGAAAACTGAATAAAGCATATTAAATAAAAAAGATGTTTATGCATGACCCCCAGAAGAAGACCACATCCTGGATGAAGCACTGGGGAGTTAGTTTGGAGGTTGGTTGTGCTTGCTCTACATTACATTTGGATATGTATGCATTGGAAGGTTGACACCAGCCCATTTACAGAAGAAAGGGTTCTGAAAGAACTCTTAAAACTGAAGGTGGACAAAGCAATGGGGCCTGATGGGATTCATCCCAGAATTCTAAAAACTAAGGGTAGAATTAGTGACACCACTGACTACCCTGTTTAAGAAATCATGGGAGGATGGGGTGGTACCTGAGGACTGGAGGAGGGCAGATGTGATTCCCCTTCACAAAAGTGGGAGCATGGCAGAAGCAGGAAACTACAGACCTGTTAGTTTGACCTCAGTGGTAGGGAAAATGATGAAATCACTTCTGAAGGAAAGAATTGTTGAGTATCTAGAGGCCAGAGGGGCACAGGACCCAAGGCAGCATGGATTCACAGTGGGAAGGTCATGTCAGACAAATCTGATAGATTTCTTTGACTGGGTGACCAAAGTAGTAGATCAGGGAGGGGCTGTGGACATGGCCTACCTAGACTTTAGCAAGGCATTTGACACAGTCCCACACAAAAGATTAATATACAAGTAGCCAGCCTGGGAGTGGGTCCCAAGATGACAGCCTGGGTAAAGAATTGGCTGGAGAATAGGACACAGAGAGTAATAGTAAATGGAGTCCACTCTGAAGAAAGGGGGGTTACTAGTGGGTACCGCAGGGTTCAGTATTAGGACCGGTCCTCTTCAATGTCTTTATAAGTGACATTGCAGAGGGACTGGAAGGAAAAGTATGTCTCTTTGCAGATGACACAAAGATCTGCAACAGAGTTGATGCACAGGGTGGGGTGGAAAGGATGAGAAGGGACTTAGCAAGTTAGAGGAATGGTCAAATGTATGGCAGCTTAGATTCAGTGCTAAGAAGTGCAAGGTAATGCACCTGGGAAACAAAAACCAAGGGGAAGAGTACACAATGGGGGGTGAGATACTAACAACAACACAAATGGAAAGGGACCTGGGGGTAGTCATATCAGATGACCTAAAGGTGGGCAAGCAATGTGAGAGGGCAGCAAGGAGGGCTGTGGGGTTACTGGGATGCATAGGGAGAGGCATCATCAGTAGAAAACAGGAAGTTATTATACCTCTGTACAGACAGCTGGTGAGATCCCATCTGGAGTACTGTGTGCAGTTCTGGAGACCCAATCTCCGCAAAGACATAGACAGGATGGAAGCTGTCCAGAGGAGGGCAACTAAAATGGTGCAGGGTCTGCACCAGAAGACATATGAAGAGAGACTTAAGGGGCTTAATATGTATAGCCTTGAGGAAAGGAGGGAGAGGGAGGACATGATAGAAATGTTCAAGTACCTCAAGGGAATCAACAAAGTCCAAGAGGGTAGCATCTTTCAAAAAAAGAGGTGTGCAAGAACAAGAGGGCACAATTTGAAGATGGGGGCGGCTCAGAGGTAATTTAAGGAAGTATTTTTTCACAGAGAGGGTTGTGGATGCATGGAACGGCCTTCTGGAGGAGGTTGTGGAGTCAAAATCAGTGGTGGAATTCAAGCATGCATGGGACAGTCATAAGGCAATTCTGGGGGGGTGGGGGTAAGAAGAAGTAGGCTGCTGGTTAACTAGGATCTGCAGCTTATCCAGTAGGTAGGGAAATGGGCAGACTGGGTGGGCCAAGCGGTCCTTATCTGCCATCAAATTCTATGTTTCTATGTTTCTATGGGACGTTAAATCTCTTAAGTACATATACAGATACATAGATACATAGACAGTGTCGGCAGATAAGGGCCCATGGCCCACCCAGTCTGCCCATTTAAGTTTGTAAGTTCAATTTATGTTTTCCAAGAAGTCTGTTGCCCCTTACCCCTGACCTCCAGAATTCCTTTATGTCTATCCCATGCATTCTTAAATCCCGTGATTGTTTCAGCCCCCACCACTTCCTCTGGCAGGGTGTTCCACTTGTCCACCACCGTCTCTGTGAAGAAATTCTTCCTCATGTTTCCTCTGAATCGTACTTCTCCAACTTCATCCCATGCCCTCTAGTCCTGGAACATCTTTTTTGCTTAAAAATAGTGCATTCCTGCACCCTGTTCCTCCCAGTAAGATACTTGTATGTCTCTATCATATCCCCTCTCTCCCTCCTCTCCTCCAGGGAGTACATGTTCAGTGCCTTTAACCTGTCCTCATAGGACTTGTGATGCAATCCATGCACCATCTTTGTTGCCCTCCTCTGAACCTTCTCTACCCTGTCTATGTCCTTATGTAGGTAAGGTCTCCAGAACTGCACAGTGTACTCCAGGTGCAGCCTCACTAGTGTCTTGTATAGTGGAATTATGACCTCCCTTTTCCTGCTGGTGATGCCCTGCCTATGCATCCCAGCATCCTATTTGCTTTACCTTCTGCCTTGTCACACTGTTGCCTCTGCCTTGAGGTCATCAGACATGATAACCCCAAGATCCCTGCTCCTGCTTGGTGCATCATATCCTCACCCCCAACTGATATATTGTGCCAAGGTTTTTGTGCCCCATATGCATTATCTTGCACTTCCTTGCATTGAATTTCAACTGCCAAACCCCTGACCATTCTTCAAGTTTCTGCAGGTCCCTTCTCATTCTGTCTACACCCTCTGGTGTGTCTACTCTGTTACAGAGCTTTGTGTCATCAGCGAACAGTGAAATTCTGCCTTCTAGGTCCCGCGCAATGTCACTGATGAAGATATTGAATAGTACCGGTCCCAGCACTGATCCCTGTGGTACCCCACTGGTCACTCTTCCCTCTGTGGAGTGACAGCCATTTACCACCACCCTCTGTGTCCTGCTGCCCAGCCAGTTACCTACCCACCGCACTACTGTCCTGCCCACACCCATATTCCCCAGTTTGTGCAATAGTCTTCTATGTGGCACAGTGTCAAAGGCCTTGCTGAAGTCCAGATAGGCCATGTCCACTGCTCTCCCCCTGATCCACCTCCCTAGTCACCCAGTCAAAAAATTCTATCGAGGTTGGTCTGACATGACCTTCCCCTGGTGAAACCATGCTGCCTTGGGTCCTGTAGTCCATTGACAACCAGATGTTCCACCAATCTCTCCTTCAGTAGTACTTCCATGATCTTCCCCACTACCGAGGTGAGGCTGACTGGTCTGTAGTTCCCCGCTTCCTCTTTGTTCCCACTTTTGTATAAGGGGACTACATCTGCTATCCTCCAGTCTTTGGGTACCTCCCCCTGTTTCTAGTGATCGGCTAAACAGGATAGCAAGAGGTTCAGCCACCACCTCTCTTAGTTCTTTAAGGACCCTGGGGTGCACACCATCTGGCTCCATTGCTTTATCAACTCTTATTACTTCCAGTTCCTTCAGGACCCTTTCTCGTGTAAAGGGACTTGTGTCCATTTCTGCACCATTCTCACCCCTTGTACTCCGTTCAGTTATATATCAAGTTACTAACCATGGATCTTCCCTCCACTGTGCATTACTGCATTTTATTGATTACTAAATGTGCAACCATAGAGAGTCGAAGTAACAATAAAGATGCTAGGATTTTGTAATCAACATTGAGGAGACTAATTGGCCTCCAATTAGTTAAGTCCCTTCTATCTCCCTTTTTGAATAGTAGAATTACTAAAGCTTGTGACATAGTTTCTGGAAATTACACTAAGGAGAGGATATGAGAAAATGCATCAGCCAAAACTGGGGAAAAATAGGTTGCATAACATATATATAACTCACTAGTGAGGCCATTCATACCATGTGTATAATTTCTAGTTAGTTTTTTTTACAAAAAAAAAAACAACAGCAGCAATGTCAAATGGGGTAACTGGTGCTGTTAAATCTGACAGGGATTTTTGGTCAATCTGAGGAATTTTTAACTCTTTTAAAAAGCCAGTGTTCCCTGCTGCAGTAGAGGGAGTGCCAAACATGTCTTGTAAATAAGTTTGAGATACATCTTGGGTTTTATCCTGATCTGTATGATATTTATTAGACTGAGGACCCAGAACAGCTTTGATTTTAGTGTGATTTAGCATTTTTTGACAGCCCTTGTAAATATCAAGAGAAGGCCTTGATCCCAGGGTGCCAAATTGAGCCTTAAGTTTTAACGATTCGGCCCTATTGTATTGAAATTTTACGATTTCCACTTTAATACTTTATATTTCTGTGAGTAAATCTAAGTTCTGCTCACAAGCTTTTGAGATTGTTTTGTTTAATTTATCTCAGCACTTCAGATATTGCAAATAGGCAGAATTAGAGTTTTTAACAGATTGTTTAATGAAAAAGGACTTTAAGTCAACCTTTGTGTCAATCCACCAATCCATTAAGGAGTCAAAAGCATCTATCACAGAGAATCTTGCAGCCAGCAAATCAGATAGTATTTTTTTTTTAAACCAGAAGAGATACATTAAGTTGAAGCTTGTTTACAGGTGTTACCTGGGAGCACAAGGACGTTAAGTGACTTGTTCAGGGTTACACAGTATGCAAATGGTGGCTGAGGGATTCAAACTCAGGTCTCCAGGTTTGCTGTTCAGAGCCTGAAACCACTGCACTATACTGCCTCCTAGTTAGTAAGATAGTTTTTCTTCCATATCAGGTTGGAACAAAAGAGAATTATTTAACATCCATTTGGGATTGAAATGATTAGATGGGAAAGCAGACCAGGAGGATTCTATAGTACTGGTATACTGTGATGTGCACAACCATGATTGAGCAAGCTCAGAAAGGGTGACTCAATCATGATGCATGGCACAGTAGCTATCAAGCAGCTACAGCAACTGGATGGGGTTGGTTGGTGACCAGAGTGACAGGAAGTTGCTACAGATATGTGTGGGGGTGGGAATGAGCACACTACAGGTACACATGCAGGGGGGAGCGAGCACACTCGGTGAGGGGTGGGTGGAGATTTGAGGGGTGGTGCTGCAGTATGCTGCCAAGCTGGCCCCATGGTGCAGCTGGTCAGCTCACAGCTTTGGTGAGTTCGGGCACTGGTTGGTTTTTGTTGCGCCTGACCCTAATTTTATTTTTTTCCCATTTTGACTCCCCCAGCATGCACCCCCCAGGAGTTGACAATCCTTAAGTAGAGGGGTATGGGGGGATGAAGCCCCCCATGGGGGGTTTCAGGGGGCATAGACCCCCAGATAAATGTAAAAAATTCAAGTCTCTGTCTCCGTTTGTTATGCGCCGGGGAGTCAGAGTGCCGAAATAGATTTTCAGTGCTCTGAATTTGCCGTAATGGCTATCACCCTTTTGTATTTGCTGTTATCAAATAGAACCTATAGTACTGTTTAAAGTAAGTGCAAAGTGGTCTGAGGTCTCACATGAGATAACTTGGGCATGAGTGTGATGTAAAGAATTTGAAATAAATATGTAACCGATCTGGGTTGCTAGTGGTCCTTAAAAAAGGTTTTTGCTCCTTTAGAGTGAACGGATACATACCCATTCATTAACCCTGCAGTCCTTATTATTGTATTTAACCAGATAGAATATCCAAATAGTTTTGTGATGTGACCACCCCAGCAGATAAAGATAAGTGGCAAATGAAATTGCCTCCCAGTATAACATGTTTATGTGTGTGCAAGTAAGATTTAATCTGAGAGAAGAAAGTAGAGTGAGATGCAATGCTCTGGGCCGCGTAAACATTTATTATTCTGAATTTTTCTTTTTCTCTTCAGAGATCCAATAAAAGTGCACCTCTCTTAAATGAACTATTCTCTGTACTGAAAAATGAAAACCTTTCAACAGAATACCCACTCCATCACATAAATCAGGGCCCTGTGAGTCGTGACCAAAAGGAAGTCTGCAGTGTCCATTGTTTTTTAACCTGGGAGACCTCATGAATAGTTTTAATTCTTGTGTCTTGGATAAGGGTGATATCTTTTGTTAAATCCTTCAGAATCTGAAAGGTGGTGAGACTTTTGTTTTATATGTTTTTATATTACAGACATTCAAGGTTATGGAAGATAGTTGTTGATTCATTCTCTTTTGCTAGCAAGAATGGGGCAAGATATTTTCTGATGACTTTTTTCATTCTTCTTTTTCCTTACTTCTGACTGAGAATCTGAAGAGGGATCCAACCTTGAGGACACAGTGGATGAGTCAGAGTCATCCCTTTCATCCTCAGTGCCCCCCCCCCATTACCTCCATTTTGCTAGGGTCTGATATTGGTTTCTAGTCACTACATTGTGCTTTTGGGGAGGAGTAATGTCAGCTTTCCTTTTCCCTTTCTTTTTCTTGGTCTCCACTATGGTAAATTGGGGCTGCTGGGGGGTGGCATATTTACACTTTTGCTAGCCATTTCAGGAGGGGAGTGTGAGAGGTGAGGAAGCTACTGAGAGATTACCTCAGTTCTGGAGGTGCCTGCTGAAACCTTGTGGGAGGGATCACCCTCTGGAGGAGGGGGAACCAAGGGAGGAATTAAACTTTCAGAGGGTTGCGCTAAAACCTTCTTCTTTTGAGAGCCTGCACCTGACATCTTTCCAATAACTGAAAAGGGTACTGTACTGCCCTATCTAAATGGTTTCTTTCAGCCCAAGAACAGTTTCTGTAAGTGTGATCAGCCTCATCACACAGATTAGACTTGAGGGGATTTGGGCATCCTAAGCTAACATGCCCAAATTCAAAACAAAGGTTATACCTGGGTTAGTCACAGGCTGAGCTTAAATGAGTACATGATCCACATTTATGGCACGTTCTCAGCTGCCCCTGATAAAAACACAAACCCCTGTCCCTGCCAGTGTGACAGCTTCTAGAAAGATGGGCTATACCTGTTTCAGGTTGTTTTAACTGTATTTCTACTTTCCAATTACCTGTCCATACTAGGTCTTCATCTAGTGTGGGGTGGGGGTTTCCAAAACAGTGCAATGTTGCTGTAACCAATGTTGTACATGGTGCAATGCTAACACTTTCATTTCTAAATAAAAGAGTAATGATTTTGACTGCTGGTTTGGTGAGTGGGATAGGACAAAAAGGCTGTTATAGGGGTGAGTTTTGAACCTGAGGATACTTTGCCAAAAATCTATTTAAAGTATGGTTGGTTTTAAAACTGATATCGTAAATGACTATCCCCTTTCATGTGAATCACTGCAAACAGTTCTGAGGGTAGGATGCCCATTTGTTCTTTAATCATTTGGTGCAAAACTGTTTTCCTATCAGGAGCATTTTTTCATCTCCTTTAAATTTTAATCTAACAGCATTTGTATGCTGTTCTAGTTCCCTCTATTTTTAAATCGGTGAGCCATAAAGAATTGTCTAGGCTGTTCAGTAGAAGTTTCCCCTATATCGGAGGTACTGGCATGTCCTTCATTTAGGCCTGGGATAGAGTTCCTGCAAGTTGTCCTCCTGAGATGACACATCTATCTGCTAAGTAGATTCCATAACCACCTGGGTGGAATGATCTGAAAAGCTGATTGGCTGTGAAGTGTTTGAAGAACTGGTAGGTACCTCTGTGTCCACTTTGGATGCCTTACATTCTGAAGAACATTTTTTGATTATTTGCACTGTGCTAACCGGGCCCGGTGAAGTCCATGTTTTAGAACCATGATCTTGCTTCCAAACCATCACTTTCAATGTGGCATCTGTGGATCAAGCCTGAGGTTTGTTTCTTTCTTTTCTGCCTTCTCGTAAGGAAAGAGTGTTCAGTAGTTGAAATATCAGCTATGGTTGATCTTTGGTCCTCTGTATATGCCATGGGAGAGAATTGAGAGGGAATAGAAAATTGGCTCATCTGGTTAACATCAAGCATGTCACTAACTGATTGTTCCTCTTGGAATAATTTAATTAGGGACTCTTTATTGGACTTTATAGAGTGTCGTAATGAATCTTCTTGCAAAGTTTCTTGGGTTACCTGAGCTCCAGGTATTGTGACTTGCTCTGCTGTTTATACATCCAGCTGTGACTCTCAGAGTGGAACCTCAGAATTCATGGTTGATTCACTTTTCTACTGAACTCCTTCCATGTCTCCTATCAAGCCCATAGCTTCAGGTTGCAATTCCTTTTGCAAACTAGTAGCACATCCACCAGTAGAAACAGTTCCCTTCAAGAACATTCTCCAGCGTCACTTCCTCCTCCTCCTCTGTCTGGCTCCAAAGTGGGCTCCTCCATCATTGTCACAGAAAGAAGAGCTCCCTAGTGCAAGAGTAGGGAAATTTCCCATGTGCCCTGGCCAAATTCCCCCCATTCACTAAAAATACCGCCAACAGCTTAATCTGGTTCAAAGTCAATTGACATTCATCTGTATCCCCTTCCCCCAGGTTGTGTCTGAAAATAGGCATAATTTGTCTAATGCACTTTCCCAGTCAACAAAAACTAAATAAATAAATAAAATAAAAATTTTCAGATGTGCTGGCCAGTGGGACAGTGAGGCTCAGAGGGAGAACAATCTTGACAGCTATGCAGTTCTTATGGGTGTTGTGTCAACAACAGTAAACAACATTCCATACAGCCTCTTCATGCCACAAGCCCATGCACTTATCAGAGCCGACACTTGGTCTGTGGTTCGTTCCTAGCTCACACCATCTAGATGCGGCTGTGTCTTCCAGTGTGCTTTCCATGGCACGGCAGTTTGGGACCAACATGACAGTGGACAGACAACAGGACATATTGAAGCATAGTTAAAGTTATTCAGCCATTACCTCCTCAGTACCTACCGCTCTAGCAGCAATCAGATGGGAGAGTCCAGCGGACACCAGATCCACTGTTAAATTGACCGTTACTAGGACCTTGGGAGGGTTGAACACAATACATTTAATAACTTCTCCAGGAAATGAAACCCTTTGAGTTAGAGTTAGTACAAACCAAAGTAATATAACCATTGGTTTATATTATATACTGCCCAACAAGGTAGAAACAGAGGACAAAGCCTTAAACAGAGTGCATGGAAAAATAATGTGATCTTAATGGGGGACCTAAATCTGCTGGGTATTGACTGGAATATGGCAGAAGGGGGAGAGTGAGGATATGCATGTTATTGGGTCTCATGTAGGGATGCAGTGAAATAAAATTTCGCAGACAAAATTGTGGCCAAGTCACCATTTTGCTACGTGACATGTTTCACGTACCTGTGGCAGAATTTCACAATTTCACCAGCAATTTCACCAGTCCACCAGTCCAGCACAGATGGTGAAAGTTTGCCCATGGGAGGTGAAATTTCACCCACTAGTGGCAAAATTCCACCAGCAGTGGCAAAATTCCACCAGCAGTGGCAAAATTTCACTCTCAGGTGAAATTTCGCCAACTTATGGGTGAAATTTAGCTCACAACCATGGGTGAAATTTTGCATTTTGCCAAGCAACATATTTAGCATAATGTGTTAATTACACAAAATATTTTGCTCAGTGAAATATTCCAATTTCTCACAACACTAGCCTCATGCATGTGAATGATGCACTTTTGAATCTCTGTATAAATAAGACTTGGCTGGCTATAACTCACCAGATTAATGTTAAACCTAACACTAGATGCATCTGTATGTGCTAACTTGGTAATTGTTAGCAAAGTGCTTCAAACTAAGTTTACCTGACTCTGCATATTATTGCATGGTGTCAGAAGATGCAGCAGCTGTCACCACCACTGGCACTTGATCTCATTGGTAATCTGGCTGAAAACTGGTGTCGCTTCAAGCAACAAGTTGAAATTTTCTTTGTGGCTGTAGGTGTTGCTGAGAAGTCCCAGAAAACACAGGTTATGACATTTCAACATGTTGCTGGCTCGGAAGCCCTGGAGGTGTATGATACTTTTGACTGGACAAGGGAGTAAGACAAGGAAAACCTGTCCAAAGCAATGGAGAAATTTGAGAGGTACTGCAACCCACACAAGAACTTGACATATGAGATGCATTTGTTTATTTATTTATTTATTATCTAGGAAAATACCTTTGAGCCAAAGGCTCTTTTACAGAGGTTCCATGTCATAGCAATCACATATGCACAAATTCAAAATACACAGATTACATATACACAATCAGCAAATGTTCAGTTTACAGTAAAGCAATGTTACAACCAGTAAAAGTATCACATGAGGAGTATAAAATATTGAGCAGAGAAAGCTAGAACAGGTTCAAATGGTAAATGTATGCACTTTTGCAGCTATAGAAGGTTGCTTTGGGGTCAGAGTATGACACAGTAGTATAACTAGGACAAGGGCACTTAGCCCAAATAAGAAAATAAGGCAGTTAGCAACATAAGATGTTTCAGGAAACATGGTGTGCATCAGAACTAAAATTAGATAAGCTTATGAAAACACTTATCTGGGTTGCCAGAACATATTTAAGCATCAGTTCTATTGTCTGAAGTACTAATAAGAATAGAAAGCAGGAAGGCCCATGTTACCAGGAGAAGTGACAAGGCAGAGATCCTGAAGCCTATAGGGGGAGTGACTTACCAGGGTGGGAGGGGGAGGTGAACAAAAGTAAAAATGATGGAGATGGTGAACAAGAGAAAATTGAGAGAGATGGGAGGTGTTGGAAATGAGAAATTGGGAGGAGAGAGAGAAAGAGAGAGATGGGGGTGGAGGGTGGAGGGAGGGGGCAAAGGAATGACTATGGGCAAAGAGATGGCAGGGTGGGAGGATGGGAGAGCATGGAGAAAGCCAGGGGCAGAAAGTGGGTGGGGTGGAAGATAGGGGGAATAAAGGGAAGGAAACAGGGAGGAGGTACACAGTGGAGGGAGAGGAGAAGGGATGAGGGAAATAGGAGTGTCACTGGGATGCAGGACGACAAGGGTGGAGAGGAAAAAGGGAGGAAATGAGAAGGGAAAGGAAGAGGAGAGCCGGGGGGTAGAACAGAAAGTAGGGAGGGGATAAGAGCAAGATTAGAGGACATGTAGGAAGGTGAAAGACTGATGAGAGGAGAGTAGATGGGAGGAGAATCAGATCCCTCATTCAGAATCAACATCCGGGTGAATCTATTGATGCCTATGCTAAAGAGTTGTGCTTGAGAGCTTTCTTGTGACTCTGGCAGCCTGAGTGATTTGTCAGATTTGGGACAGGAATTATTTTTGGCACTGTAAATGATTATGTTCAATGCCACCTGCTCTGGGAAGCAAATCTGACACTTGCTAAAACTATTGATATCCATAGAGTGGCTGAATTTAGTGAGAGGCAGATTAAAAGAATGAGTGAGCCCCGAGGAAGGAAACTTCAGTCAGTATGACAGTTCTCAAAGGAGTGGGAGAATGACAGACTGTGCACAAAGTGAGAGGGAGTTTACCAGCAAGACAGCCAAGAATATGCAGATGTTGGAATTGTGGTCGAGAGCATGGGCCAAATAGGGCTCAGCATATGGACACAGATGTTGACTATGCAATAGACAAAATCATTTTGTCAGAATGTGCAGTGCTGAGCAAGGCATGAATGGGCATGTTGTTAATGAAGAGAACAGTAATGAAACTGAGAATACCATTACTGTTGAGACGCTCACTGATAATGCTGTGAATGAATGAATGAATACTTTATTTCTAAAAAAGTGCCTTTCCAAAACTGGATATGCCAGATTAAACAAATGTGTTTTCAAAGCTTATTTAAAGCTTTGGACAGTCAGGCACTCTCTCACCTGATGAGGTAGAGAATTCCACAGGGTTGGAGCCATAAAACTAAATGATCTTGCCCCAGATGTCTTTAAACGAACCCTGGGAATCTCCCTCATCGGTGGATCGGAGCCGACGGGAAGGACAGTAAGGATGAAGGAGATCTTGCAGGTAACTAGGTCCCTGATCGTGTAGCGCCTTATAGGTCAGCAAACCGACCTTGAAGGTGGTTCGCCATTGAATCGGCAGCCAGTGCAGTCCACGGAGGACAGGCGTTATATGACTGGCCCTTGACGTACCAGTCAAAAGCCTGGCTGCCACATTCTGCACCAGCTGCAGACGGCGAATATCCATCCCCCGATAGCCCTAGGTACAGGGAGTTACAGTAGTCCAACAAGCGGGAGGTAATGAAGGCGTGGACCAGTGTTGGAAGGTCATCAACAGGAACCAGATGCTTCACTCGGACTATATTCCTCATATGGTAAAATGAGGTCTTGACAACAGCTGACACCTAATGTTTGAGGGTCAGACAATCGTCACATATAATGCCCAAGTTCCGCACCTGGTCTGAGGTCGTCAGCTGAGTCCCCCCAAGCCAAAGACCTGAGGGTGACCCAGTCAATGAACCTACCCCTCGATGGCCTGGGTTCACCACCAACAACTCATTTTTTTCTGGGTTTAACCGCAACCAACTCACAGTCATCCAGTCCTGAATCTTGGTAAGATAGTTATTAAAGACCGAGACAGCATCACCTTGGTCAGGCACAAAGGACATGTACAGCTGAGTGTCATCTGCAAAGCAGTGAAAACTCAAGCCATACCACCTAATGATCACTCCCAATGGCAGCATATAGACCGCAAATAACATGGGTGCTAAAATAGAGCCCTATGGCACCCCAGAGGATAGAGGGAGTGATGTCGAGGAACAAATTCCAGACACCACCCTCTGAGTCCTACCCTCGAGGAATGATCATAACCAACTGAGGACTAAACCAGATAGCCCACAGATAACCCGCAGGCGCTCTAAAAGAACCCCATGATCAATGGTATCAAATGCCACAGAGAGATCCAGAAGAACCAAGATGGAATGAGTCTTTCGATCTCTCGCTATTAGGAGGTCATTTAGTACTCTAGCAAGGGCTGTCTCAGTACTATGTCTTTTGGACATGGTTAAACTATGTGGACACTGACTGGAAAGTGAATTTGAATATAAATGGAAAATTTATGACTTTTAAGCTGGACACCGAAGCTCAGTGTAATATCATGTCTTTAAACATGTATCAAGCTGTGTCTAGAGAGATGATCTAGAAATTAAAAGCAAGACTCGTCTTATATTCAGGTCACCAGCTGAACATGCACAGAAAGTTTGCATTCTCATACATACATGTTCTTGAAAAGAATAGGTGAATTTCCCCGGTGTACTGGCCAACTCCCCCCCCCCACCCATTCACTAAAAATATCACTGACAGCTTAATCTGGTTCAAGATCAGTTGGCATTTATCTATATCCCCTTCCCGAGTCATGCCTGAAAATAGGCAGAATTTGTCTAGTAAACTTACCCGGTCAACAAAAATGAAATAAATAAAAACATTGGCTATGGGTTTAAAAAAATCATTACTATATAGTAATGGTTTCAAGTGGTAAATGTTAATGTAACTCCAGTGTTGGGACTGCCTACTTGTTTAGAGATGAGACTTCAAAAAAAATTCTTAGTAAATGCTGACAGGGACACAGCTGAAGAGATTCTGTCCAGTTTAACAGATGTGTTTCAAGAGTTGGAGTGTTTTAGAGGGAGAACACCATATCAAAATAGTCACTTACGTTTGCTCTGTAATTCATCTGCACAGGAAAATCTAATTTGCCTTAAAAGACAAGGTAAAATCTGAACATGATAACATGGACAAGTTGGGGGCATGGCTTGGCAATCAGCAATGGTGGACATAGATTAGCTGGGCTCCTGCTAGCACTAGACATAAGGCAACTATTATGTGATTTAATTACCTAGGGCATGAGATTTTAGCAAAGGATATCTCTTATATCAAGTGATGCCATCAGTAAAATCTACAAAATGGCTGTCTGCACTTGTGTTTGAACCTGTCAGTAAGGCTGCTTTCCCCTCAGGTGAAATGCAGTAGAGATCATAGAGCACAGCATCTGAAGTGGGAAGAGACAAGGATAAAGAAGCTTCAAAACAATCGTTAACTGCTTCAGTTCTCAATGTGTGTTACAAAGGCCATGGAAAGATGGTGAATTTGAACTGCTGGAAATGCAGGTTTATCATGACTTTACAGTTTTATGCCAGGTGCTGATCTGTTATGCACCCTAATTGACTTCACCTCTGCCCAGTTGGATCTCTTTGGAACTGGTCCTAGGCCAGTTACTGACTGCACAGGCCCTAATCCTCCCAGATTGGTCTCTACATACAGAAAATTCCGCCTGTCCACATTATGTCAAGTACATCTGGGAAAAATATGCTAAGATACTTGACTGGGATCACAAGACCTCGGCTTTCAGACCTCTCTGACATAACTCAAATGTGTCTATTGACAAAACAAATGGTTTCTTGGAATGACTGGGAAACCTGTGGTATTTCAGTATTTAAAGACCTCTTTGACCCACAGACAGGTTGCATTTATTCCTTTGAAAATCTTCAAGCCAGATATCAGCTGTCTCAGTTTCATTCCTGGAGGTATTTTCAAATCCTGAACTGCAAGTTAAATTCCTCCAATTTAAAATCTTACATAGGGCTTATAGAATCCCCCACTGGTTTATAGATCAAGTCTCTTAAATCATAGTGATTGCTGGAGGTGCCTGTCCCCTTAAGCTATTCTAACATATTAGCCTCTGGTCTTGCACCACCACCGAGGCCTTTTGGAGCAAAGTATTGGCCAGCCGTTCATTGGTACTCCCTAACCTAGTGATTTGAGACCCTCAACTGACTCTTCTTGGCTTACCACAAGCTGATTCTAATTTGACTAGGCCCCAACATCTGTGGATGAATGGAGCCATGGTAACTACCAAAAGTGTACTTCTTAGACATTGGAGGGGCCCTCATCCTTCTGCTCATGAGGAGTGGTTCAATCTCTTGTCCCTCACTGCTCATTATGAAAGAACCTCTAACCTGATAGTGGGCAAACTAAAGGAATATTTGAGCATCTGAAACCCATTTATGGACATGCTTCATTGTAGTACCCTTCAGCATAAACTAAATGGTTGAAACAACTCCATAACTCCCCTCCTGTTTGATCGTAACTTACTCAGAAGTATCAAGTGTCTCTGCTGAGTGGGAAACACTATTTTGAGCTTTACCCTTATGCTCCCTTCTTATGGCTCTGGTTCTGTCCCTCCTCCAAATTGACTCTCTTCCCCCAGTGCAGACCTTTGCAAAACAAACCAGGGTTCTTATTTCTCCCTCTTTGTTGGCTGTCAATGGTGCCTTCTTTTTGAGGCACGTGGATATACCAGGGAGTGACTGTACATACCACTCTTGTCACCCATCCCATCCCCCATGTCTTCTGGAACAACACCTGGGATTCACTAAGGACATCTGGATGCCTGGCTTAATAGGCCTATTTATGTCAAGTATAAAATAATCACCAGGACAGATAAATACCCTAATGGTCCAGCTGGCTCTTGGATCACTATGTCCTCTCTCCCTTCTTTGGCACGACTGGTTAGACATAGACATCTTCTATACAAACACTATTTCTCCTCCCATTTTGTATACTCCCATTTTCCCCAGAATCTTTTTTTTTTGTTCTTATGCAACATAACTTATGTCTCTTACCCCATGACCCAAATGTTACTTACTGTGTATGTATACAGTACTTTGCTCACCTGAATGGGCTGTGAAAGGAATCTTAGGTAGTGTGTTAAGTACTAAACTGTTTCATTGTTGTCTTTTTTCATCAAATGTTCTTTTTCTCTTACTGGTTCTGTTGCTTGAGTATTGTATCTCTATGTTAGGAAAAATATTTTGCAACTGGATTGTTGTACGTACTGCATACCAAATCAATAAAAATCTTTATGGCAAAAAAACAAAAAACAATTCTCAACCTTCTGCAAGATGTCAAAGCAGGTTTTGAGAACATGTCAGCCCAAATAAGACATATCTAGATGGTAGTCTCAGGACTGGCTGAGTCTTCAGCTTCCCACACCAAGCATCTGGATTAAGCAGAAAGGTGCATAGAGGAACTTGAAAATGTTGTGGCTGACCTGGCAAGAGACTGGAAAATTCTGATGGAAAAAGTGGCCAATTTAAGTGAACATGCAGAAGATCAAGAAAACAGTAGCAGATGCTCCAACATCCACCTCATTGGGCTCCCTGAAAATGTTCAAGATAAAGAAGGTGGCATACAGTACAAGTCACATTAAACTATTCCATCAATGAGTTGGTTTATCATTGTTTTTTTCAGCTAGCAATGCATTGCCAGCTCATACTGCATAATTTTTCAATGCTTAACCTGCTGAAAAGCAATGTTTGTAGAATTGTTTTGCAGCTCAGTTGGAATGCATCTGCAGTCCAGTCACAGTGTAATGCACAGCTGCATTTTAACTCTTCAGAAACAGTTTGTACAAGGCTTTGTGCCGGATCCAGCAACACTTACGCAACTCAGTCAGAAATGCCAGAGGAAATCATTGGAGGAACAGTTTAATGTGATTTGTACTGTAGCTGCCCAATAGTGGCTCTCCAAGTAGCATAAACATGACATGGAGCTGGCAGAATATGAAATTCTGAGGGCCCATCATATGGGGCCCAAACCTGGCCAGAGGAACAAGCCAAGGTAGTACCTAATCAAATGCCTTGGGTTCCCTGACAAGAAGAAAATGTTGTGAGCTGCAAGGAAATGAGATCCCTTGGAACTGAACAGTAGTAAGGTGTCAATGTTTCAAGATTTTAGCCAAGACATGCAGATCCAGTGGCAGAAATTCTCTGGGGAAAAAAGCTGTGTGCTTTGGACTGTGTTTGCTTTGTTCTACCCAGCCAAGCTCAGGATTACCTGCCAGGACACCCATCAAAATTCTTCTCAAACCCTCCCAAAGCAGAAAAATACATTGGTACAATTGAAGCTGCCAACAAGAAAGATATTGTCCCAAAATGACACAGTCATCCAGTTGAACTAAGTTATGATGTTTGAATCCAGATTAAGAGGAGGAGGTCTGAGCGATTACATGAGGCTTGCCTGTGAACTAACCCAGCAATCTCAATTTTGGTGGTCAGGGAAAATTCCAAATTGAATATAGCTACTCATTGATTAAATGGTTGTGTCATTGTAGTCTTTGGAACATGGAGTGACTGTCACTGCAAGGGGCCCCACGGACACCTGCCTGCTTGTAACTAATTATCTGTCAACTTAATGTCATACTCAAATAGCAATTTTATCGTGGAAAAGCAGACACAAGCACACAGCTCCTTTTATCTAACTTATATTCAGCAAGTTATATTTCTCAGTGTGACAAACAACACATGGGATGGAGAAAAGGGAAGCCAACCCATGCCAACTGCCTTGGTTGACCCAACAGCACCCACTCTGTCATGAGGTGCTCTACTCTATTGGTGTCTGTGACATGGGACACTAGTTTACTATGTTAAAAAATATGGCTACTTCTAGGTTTTAAGTACAAGAACTAATGAAGCAAGTGGTATCATTGATTGATGATACAAAAATTGGTACAATAATGAGTACCCAGAAGATACTGGCAAGATGCAGGATGGGATGACCAAACTTGAAACTTGGACTAGGGAACACGAACTGAAATGTAATCTTGACAAATGCACAGTGTTGCATTTTGGTAGAGCTAATTTGTAATCCCATTGTTTCCTAAACGGTACTGTCTTAAAGGAAACTATGGAAGAAAGAGACCTAAGGATCTTAATTACTAGCAACCTAAAATTTAAAAGTCAGTGTCATTCAAGTGCTAAGATGGAAACTAAGATATTTAATTGTATCAGAAGGCATATTAACAGCAGAGGCAGACAGGTGGTGTTGCTGTGGTATACATCTCTCGTGAGACCCCACTTGGAGTATTGTACTCAACTGTGGTCACCCAGCACCAAGGACAAGGCCAGTGCTCTTGAAAGAGTTCAGACAGGTACAACCAGAATGATTACTAGTCTGAGAAATTAGAATTATGAGAACAGGCTCAGAGCCCTGGACCTGTTTTCTTTAGAGTATAGAAGACTTAGGGCAGACATGAGTTTGCTCTTTGGAGCACTTGTCAATGATGACCTATGGGATTGCTTGGGCTGTGAGGTAAAGGTACAAAACTACAATACAAGATCTCATGGCTTGCATAGGGGAAGCATGTAACATGCAGTGTAGGGCACATTGGTACAATAAGAGAATAGTTGCAGTCTGGAACAGTATCTCCCTTGATGTGGTGGGTAGTAGTGACATGGAGACATTTAAGGCTAAGTTAGGTGATTATTTTGTATCCTATACCTAAGAATTCACTACTATGTAAAGGCCCCTTGGCCTTCTCTAATTGCAAAATTCTATGAATTCTATATGTAATCCACCTCCGCCAACCCCCCCGTGTTTAACTAGCAGGGCTACTCCTGTCACACCCGGTGCCAAAGAGAGGGATGGGGGTTGTCACTACAGTTCAGTTTACCAATGCATCTACTTCAGAGTCTGTCATCCTCAGACAGGCAAATCAAGTGTGGCAGCTACCTAGCTCACACCTAGGGGGACCATTTACCATGAACATCTACATGGGTCCCTGGGAGAAAACATTTGTTCACAATTATGTTAGGTTTGCACTTCTGGTCAGGGGCACCCAAGTAAATCCAGACACAGTGGAAGCAATAACATTATTGTTTAAACCAGGCTGGGATTCTAGAGTGTGGCTTTTATTCACATACATAGAGAATAATCACAAAGTGAAGATGGACCCCCACAGGGCTACTGCCACTGGTAATGCAGATTATTGAGGTACAGAGCACACACTCAGTGAACCCTCAGGTTCTGAATGAAACAGTGAACACTCTGGTTCTGAATTACACAGCAAATTCTCTGGTCCTGAATTACACAGCAAACTCTCTGGTTCTGCATTAGGAACAGCAAACTCTCTGGTTCTGAATGGAGATTGGCACACATGGCCAGATCTTATACACTTCCCTTGACTAGGCACCCTCGGCCAGTACTAGAAGACTTTCCCATACTTCGTGAGGAATTAGTGGTGGCACCCTAGACCACCAAAGAGCACATACAGGCCCACAGAAAATCCAAACCCATGTCTGGGTAAATTATTTTCTTCAGGCACTGGTCAAATGCACTGAGAGAAAACACAGGTGCCCAAACTGAACCCGGAGAAGTAAACTGGTTGCTTCAGATGGGGGAGTCTCCCACCTTTTGCTTCCAAATTTATATTCTGCCATTCATCTGGTTAATAACACCCTCACAGAAAACTTGTAGATACTATCTCAAAATGTCTTTCACATTTAACATACTATGTTACACACCTCTGAGGTGTCATGAAGTTAAAAGTTCTGTAATTGGCAATGCCTCTTCACTAGACCACAACTATAGCAGACACTTTTAAATCAGACATAAACTAAAAGTTCTGTGCTTGGCAAGTCTCTGTCTATACCTCTCAGTAGGCAAACACTTTTAAACAGAAAACAGTCTTGGTGACAGAGTCCCTTTGTCAGAGAAAACTCACCACAGGAATGCAGGTACCCCAGGGCTTTTCCACGCAAAAAGTCTCCGGTACTCACAAAGCAGATGAATCTCAGGCAGCTTCAACACAGTCCAGGCTGGACCAGGGTATTGCCCCTGAATCCTGGAATCCCCCCATCCATCCAGGGATGGGGCACTGGAAAACCCTCTTGGAATGGTTTCCACCACTTCACTCTGTATTCTATGTTCTTCTAGGGTGAGAACAAAGTACCCAAACTACAGAGGTAGCTCTCTGTCTGAACTAAAAACTGAGGAGCTGCCTAGCTGCAGCCTCCTCCTGACTCTCCACTCTACAGACTACTCTACTCTAACTGAACATTCTAGCACTATCTCCCTGCAGGTAGTATTCCAATGAGGTGTATGCTGCTGCGAAAATTCTATGATTACATCATCCTCCAGCTCAGCTGAGATTGAAACCAGAGAATGACAGTGTGAAATCCATTTAACTGGCATTTCACAAGCTGCCTATCTCTGCCTGTCACTGATTCTAAGTGGGATATTAGTAACCCTTGGGAACAAGGGGGTTACATATATAGAGAGAAACCACTCCTTTCCTTCTGGTACTGTCCTTTCTGAGCAGCTTATACCCTTTGACTCCTTTACTCCATGCAGCCTCCTCTGACCACCATGTCTCTGTTACACACATGATTTCAGGCTTCTCATCATGAAATAATACCGTTAGCTTCCCAAATTTGTTCCTTAAACTTCTCATATTGCAGAGTAAACAGTTCCATTCAAACACACATACTAAGAAACCAGAAAAAGAAGGCCATTTGGTCTATCTGGTCTATTTTATTTATTTACCTATTTTTTTTATTTAGTTTTTGTTCACGGGGTAAGTGCACTAGACAAATCCTGCCTATTTTCAGGCACGACCCGGGGGAGGGGGATACAGATGAATGCCAACTGACTTTGAACCAGATTAAGCTGCTATTATTTATACTGCAAGGTCCACAGCTTAAGTTACTGTCTCTGCCCTCTCCCTCCTCCTCCCGTCCTTCCTACCCATGATCCTTACCTTCCCACTATGCCTATCCTAGCATCTCTTGAAACTTACCATTGTCTTCAATGAGACCACAACTACCAGCAGTGCATTCCAAGTATCCACCACCCTCTCCATAAAGAAGTGCTTCTTGACCTCCCTCCTAAACCTTCCTTTCCAGCTTAAGACTGTGCCGTCTTGTGTTTTGGTTGTCACTTAACTTAAAGAGACCCTCCTTATCCATCCTATGTATCCCTTTCAAGTACTTGAGGGTTCCAGTCATGTCACCTCTCTTTCTCTCTCTCTCTCTCTCTTTTGTCCTCCAGGGGGTACATGTTCAGTGCCCTTAACCTCTCATCATACTCCTTACCCTGCTGACCCACTATTATCTTAGTAGCCCTTCTTTGGACCTTCTCCAGCAGGTTAATGTCCATTTTGAGGTGTGGGTGCCAGTACTGAAATCATACTCTAGATTTGGCCTCACCAGTTACCTGTACAAGGCCAATATAACCTCCTCTCTCCTACCACTGATCCCCCTAGCTATGCATTCCAGCACCTGATTTTCCCTGGCTGCTGCTTTCTTGCACTGCATGGAGTGCTTCAGGTCAATAGCAATCAACTCTCCCAGGTCCTTCTCCACCTTTGATGTAGATACCTGAACTCCACCCAGGTAGACTCTGTCCTGGAATTCTTGGCTCCAATGTGCACAATGCTGTATTTCTTGGCATTGAAACCAAGCTGCCAGATCCCAGATCACCTCCCCAGCTTTTTCAGATCATCCTGTAGGCCCTGTATCCCTTCAGCTGTATACACTCTCCCACAGAGCTCGGTGTCATCCATGAATAGGCACATTTTTCCATTAATGCCAATGCCAGTCCCAGCATCGAGCACTGTGGGACCCCACTAGTCACCTCTGTGGTGCCAGATAACTCTTCCCCCACAACCACCATCTGTGTTCTGTCCCTCAATCAGTTTTCTACCCATTGGACCATCTTATCTCCAACCCTGAGATCCCCCAACTTCCTGATCAACGTTTTGTGTGGCCACAGAGTCAATGACCTTTCTGAAACCCAGATAGAAGATGTCTACTGCTTGGCTCATCTACTGACTTAGTAACCCAGTCGAAGAAGTCAATCAGATTCATTTGACATGACCCCTTCCCCATGAACCCATGCTGCCTCACATCCTGGAGACCATGCCCCTCTAGATACATTACCAACCTTTCCTAAAATACGGTCTCCATGAGCTTGCACACAATTGAGGTCAGACTGACTGGTCTTTAATTCCCTAGGTCATTCTTGGAACTGCTTTTATGGAGGGGCATCACATGTGTTGTTCTCCAGTCCTGTGGTACCATGCCTGACTCCAGTGAACTATTAAATAGGCCTGTCGGTGGGCTATCCAGCTCCTCAGCCAGTTCCCTTAGTATCCTTGGATGTACTCTGTCTGGGCCTGGTGATTGGTCTACCTTCAATGCTAGCAGCCACTCCATCACTCCATACTCTTGTATCACTACATCTGTGTCCCCCCCCCTCACCCCTTGGCTCCTCTTCTCCCTCCTGAGGGCTCTAGTCAGTCCTTCTTCCTGGTGAAGACAAAATAGAATCATTCATTCAGTATCTCTACTTTTAACCCATTATCCACCACCAACTTCCCCCCCTTTCTTAAGTCTAGCAATCCCTTCTTTCTTGTCCCTTTTCTTATTCATGTAGCGAAAGAAGACCTTTTCTGCCTTCTTAATTCCTTCAGCTATCTGCAGCTTCTTCTGTGCCTTCGCTCACTGAACCTTCTTACTTGTGTCACTAGCCAACCTTAGGTAACTTTCACTATCCATCTCTCTCTTGGATTTCCTGAATTTTCTATAAGCTAACCTCTTTTCCCTTACAGCCTGGAGGACCCCATAACTGAACCAGTTGGGTGCTTTGGGCCTTGTATTCTTACCCCTGAGATTAACACACTCCTCAGTGTAAACAGTATTCTTTCCTTAATGTTGAATCACCTTTGGTCCACCTCCATATCTGCTCTGATGCCTGCCAGGAGGCTTCTTAGCACTTTGCCCACCTTCCTGAAGTCTGCCCTCCTAAAGTCAAAGATTTTGGTCTTAGTTGGGATGCCTTCCCTTCACATATCCAACTGGAATCACATTGTGCAACAGTCATTCCCATCCAGGGGATCCCTGACTGTTATTTCCTGTACATGAGCTCCATTTGTGAGTACCAGATTAAGAATTGCCTCTGCTCTTGTTTGTTCTGTGATGCCCTGATTCAGAAACCCACTTTGTAGTCCTTCCAGGATGACATGATCTCTCCTGTCCCCTACAGCTTCCAAAATTTACAAGCTCAGTTCCCTGACCCTCTCCTCATCCTGGTTGGGTGGTCTGTAAACCACCCCCAACCTTACCTTTCTCCCTCTATTGGACCATAACTGAACCTATAATGCTACCTCCTCCCCTTACTCAAACACCTCCCTCATGCAAGTTATTCACTCACTGTTGTAAACTGACACCCTTCCCCCTTCCTGACTACTCTGTCACTTCAGTAAAGTTTATATCCAGGGATCGCAAGGTCACAAGCATGGTGTGCTGTTGCCCAAGTCTCAGTTCCTGCAGCTATGCCCAGCCTCCTCATTGCTAATAGTGCTTCCAGGTCATCCATCTTGTTTCCAAAACTCCACATGTTCAGAGACACCACCACCCTCCACTTAGAATCTGACCTTCCTTCTCTTCCCTTTATTATTTTCTTCATGTTTCTCTCCTCTGTGTGTGCCCTCCCACCTACTCTTGTTATGTGTTCCTCACTAGTGTTGTGCGAAATTGGAATATTTTGCCCAGAGAAATATTTTGTGTAATTAACACATTATGTGAAATATTTCACTGGGCAAAATGCTAAATTTTGCCTGTGGCTGTGAGCAAAATTTCACCCCCAAAGCCGGCAGAATTTTGCCTGTGGGCAAAATGTCACCACCATTGACGAAATTCCACCAGTTCTGGTGAAACTCTGCCACTTCTGGTGAAATGTTTTCACCCTCAGATGAAATTTCACCTCCTGCAGGTGAAATTTCTCTACTGGTGGTGGACTGGTGAGTTGGCAAAATTGTGGGTGAAATTCTGCCACATTTTCTCAAAAAATATCATGTGGTGAAATTGCCAATTTCACCACAGTTTCGCTGGTGAAATTTAATTTCGCTGCATCTCTATTCCTCACCCCTCCACTCTTTTTTAATATGTGGTTTTAGCTGGTATTGCTACACCTTTTCTGTAATCTGTCTTACCTTTTTAACCTTACTTTGTGATTACATGTATTTCTTCCACTTTCATGCCCTTTCCTCCTCAGTTTAAAGCAGTAGTACTGGATAATCAGGAAGTGATTATCAAAATGCTGCTTCTTGGTTGGAAGCATGTATCCATAGTTCTGATTTCCATAGCTGTAAATATTTTTTTCTAGCAATCTTTAGTTTCTTAGATGTGTAGAATTTATTTCCATTGTTGTGGATCCAAACACAACAAATATGGCTGGTGCCTAATTCGCAGCCAAACTCCTCCCTCACCTTGCATCATATATTTTTTTTACTTCTGTGGAACCCTGTGCTTCACACTCCTGCTGTCTCTGTAGTACTGGGAGTTATGTGCATGCACGGTTGGCAGCAGAGGGTTCCAGTTCAACATGATGGGTGGGAGATATGTAAATAAAAACTAAGAAAATGGAGCAAATTACATGGTGATAGTACAATGGAAACAAGAAAGATTACCAGATACATCATAGAAACCTTCAAATATATGAAGGGCATAAATAAAGTAAAGATATAAGGCCTCTTTCACTTCAAGGAGAGGAGTAGAACTAGGGGACATAACCTGAGGCTAAAAGGTGGTAGATTCAACACCAATACAAGAAAGTACTTCTTCACAGAGAGAGTGGTGGATACCTGGAATAACCTGACTGCAGGGGTGGTGGGGTCAAAGACAGTGGGGGAATTCAAGACAGCATAGGACAGGCACAAGGGAGCCTTCACATGCAAGGGTGAATGGGGGGTAGAAATAAATCAGGGGCAGACTAGATAGACCAAATGGTCTCCTTCTGCCATTACCTTCTTTGTTTTACATGTTTCTACCAGATAAGTGCTCAACAGAGTACAGGGAACAAACTGTTGCTAAAGATCAGATTTTTCAATCTAGAACCACTACTTTAAGCAACTTTCAAAATGTTTACTTAAATTGTCTCCCAGGATCCTTGACCCAATTTTTTTAGGTGCAATCCATCCCTTCTGTATAAACCTCTTGACTGTAGAATTTGCACCAGTTTTTAACAAAACTGAAACCCTCCTGTATCATACAAGACTGTAGCCAGTTGTTTATTTTTCTGATTGCCCTTGTTCTCCCCACCACACCTCTCAGTATAGGCAATATCACTGAGATTATTACCCTGTAATCTCTACTCATGAGTGCTTTAACAATATATTTAAAGTCGATCTTAATATTATCATCCACTCTGTATCCCACAAGAGTAACTCACATATGTAGTACTACAACAGGTTTATCCTCTGATCCATTTAACAATCCTGCTAGGTTTTCCTTTATATCCCTAACTCTGGCAGCTGGAAGGCAGCACACCATCATTTGATCATTCCTTCCATTACATATAGTGGAATAAATATACCTAATAATGGAGTCTCCAGTCACCAAGAAATTTCTATTTGGATCTCATTAGTTTCAGTCTGATCAATCCACTTTTGTTGCTCTTGTGTCTTACATTGTTCTCTTGAGGGCTGACACCTCTTTTCAAGTTGTAGTTTGCTGTTAGCATTAACTATCCACCCTCTTTTTCTCCTTCTTTTTCCCTTTATCAATGTCCATGATGGCAGGACTCTATTTTCATCTTGATCTACACTCTGATATTCTTCCACTTCCAATATGTTTCTTTTCCTCTTCTCACTCCAGAACATCATCTACCTCAAAAATTATTTATGCACTTTGTGTTGTGTCTGTGCTTCCTTTATTAATAATATTTGACATATTCTCCATGAAAGCTTCCAGATTTTGTATACTTTTTAAGCCAGTTTTTCTTTCTGTTAGACATCTAGTTTCTTCTAAAGATATTATATAGTGACATTCTGTGAATGTGAAATCCTCATCCCCCTTGTTGTCCCGCAGATATACAGTTTGCATTCTTTACAAGGTACAAGAGCTTCCTCACATTACACCTTAATTGGCCTCCCTCTAATCTAATCTCATGCTGTGTCCTCTTGTCCTGCTAATTTTCTTATATTGAAACAAGTTAGATTTGTTCACCTTGTTAATGCCCTTAAGATGTTTGTATGTTTCAATCATATTACCTGTCTCCCTCCTTTGCTCAAGTGTATACATATTGAGCTCCATTAATCTGTCCTCATATGTTTTCTGATGCAGTCCCTGCACCATTTTGGTTGCCTTTCTGTGTACTACCTCCATTTTATTAATGTCCTTGTGCAGGTGCAGCCTCAGGTACTGCACACAGCACTCCAGATGGGGTCCAACCAGTGTCTTGTAAAGAAGGAGTATTACCTCCCTATTATGACTTGTGATACCTCTACTAATACACCCCAACATCCCTCTAGCCTTACATACTGCTTTAGTGGTCTGCTTGGATGATTTAATGTAATCTGCGATGATGATGCCCACATCTCTTTCTTCTCTTGTGATTGCAGCAGCTCCCCTCCCAACCTATAGATGGCTTCAGGGTTTCTCTTCCCTCTGTGCATGATCTTGCACTTTGTGTTAAACCCCTATTGCCACTCTTCTGACCATTTTGCTAGTTTATCCAGATCTCTTCTCATTCTGCCCACGCCATCTGGATCATTAACTCTGTTGCAGATCTTGGTGTCATATGCAAACAGAAAAACCTTATCCTCCAGTCCATCTGCAATGTCACTGATGAAGATATTGAAGAGAAGTGGCCCCAGGACTGACACCTAAGCTACCCCACTTGTGACTTGCATCTCTTCTGACTGTATACCATTTACTACCACTCTCTGTTTTCTGCCTACTCACCAGTTTGTCACCCATTTGACCAACTTCTGACCCACCCCATACCGACTCAGCTTATTAATCAATATTCTATGAGGAACAGTATCGAAAGTTTTGCTGAAGTCAAGGTAGGCAACGCCAACTGCACCCCCTTGGTCCACTACTCTGGTTACCCAGTCAAAGAAATCTATGAGCTTAGTGTGACAGGACTTTCCTGTTTTAAACCCATGCTGTCTTGGATCCTGTGCTCCTATGGATTCCAGGTGTTGCACTATCCTTTCCTTAAGGAGTGCCTCCATAATTTTGCCCACTACTGAGGTAAGATGGACTGGTCTCTAGTTCCCTGCCTTCTCCCTGTGACCACTCTTGTGGAGCAGGATCACATGAGCCCTTCTCCAGTCTTCTGGGACCTCTCCTGTGCTCAGAGACTCACTAAACAGTTCTGATTATGGCTCTGCTAGGTCTACCCTTAGCTCCTTTAGTACCCTAGGATGTATGCCATCAGGTCCCATTGCTTTGACCACCCTGAGCTTAGTGAGCTCTGGTAGGACCCTTTTTTTGTGAAGGAACTTGTGCACACCTCCCTCCCTCCTGTGTCCATGGTGCTGAGCTGTGGGCCCTACCCTACCTTCTTCTCAGTAACTACTGAGCAGAAGTATCTATTCAGGATAGATACTTTTCCTTGGTCCTCCTGCACACATTCCTCTATATCCCCTTTGATCTTAGCAATACCCCCTCTGGACTTTCTCCATTTACTAATGTATCTATAGATAGCCTTGTCCCCATCTTTTACTGCTTGTGCTAGTGTTTCCTTGATATTGGTTGATGCCTTCCTTACTGCCTTCCCTTTTTCCCTTAGGGAAGTTTGATATGCCTCACTATCATCATCCCACTGAGTTCCCTTATATTTCCAGAAGGCCTATCTTTTGGCTCTGATCTTTTCTGCTACTGTTTTTGAGAACCAAAGTGGTTTTCTCCTTCTTTTGCTCTTGCCTTTCTCCCTAATGCAAGGGTATGTTGCTTTAAGTGTTGCATCCTTAATTCTTATCCACTTTGCCTGTTCCCCCTCACCTGTATTTCTTCTTGCCAGGCTATCATAACTGTGTTGGCCATCTCATCAAATTCAACTCCTCTGAAGTCCCATATTGTTGCCTTGAAATGGGATGATATAGCTCTAGTGGACAAATTAAACCATACCATGTAATCGTCACTGGCCCCGAGGTGTCCTTCTACCTGAAAATCTGTGATCCTTTCCCTGATAGTATTAGATCTAGGATAGCTCTGTCTCTTGTGGGTTGTTTATTCCAGTTGTTTGAGGCCCTCCTCCTGCAGGGAATCCACTATGTGTCTAGTTCTGGCAGATGTTCTTGCTGGTATTGACCAATCTGTATCTGGCATGTTAAAGTCTCCCATTATCAAAACTCTCTTTAGTTGTCATGTTTTGTATATATTCTAACAGTAATGTGTTTGTGTCCTGCCCCTGGACTGGAGGCCTGTAGACAACCCCAGTTCATGTGGCTGTCAAATGTTCTGTTGCCAGGGTAACCCACAGTTCTTCTGGCTCCTTATGTGTATTCTGAATTTCTGTAGCTTTGATATTTTCATTGACATAAAGGGCCATTCCCCCCCCCCCTTTTCACCTCGGTCTCTTCTGAACTGTACATAGCGAGGTACTGAAGTCTCCCAAGTGTGGTTACTGGAGAACCATGTCTCGTTAATGGCTAATATGTGCAGTTTAGCCTCTGTCATTGTTGTCTGTAGGTCTGGGATCTTGTTTCTCAGGCTGCGGGCATTTGTGTACATGATTTTTCCATTGGCCAGATCTTAGTGCATTAGTTGTTGGGCAAAGTCTGGCTTTTCCCGTATGCATTGTATGGGGAGCCAGATCTTTTTCCTTACCTGATAATGCAAATTTACTACAAACATGCTGAGCTCCTGTTTAATCACTAGCTGAGGGGAGAGGGGTGTTCTTCCCATTCACTGTATCAGGTGCTGTATCCCTCTCCCCATTTGATAGTTTAAAAATTCTGCAAAGATGTTAAACTTCTACCACAGTGCACTGACTCCCTCCTTAGTCAGATGTAGTCCACCAAATTTAAAGAACTTTCACTCCCAAAACTGTTGCCAGTTACCTACAAATGTGTGTCTTTTTTCCTGGCACCAGCCCTTGAGCCACATGTTTAACTCCCCTATCTCCCCATCTCTGACCTTCTGTTCATCTGCCCCACTCTTCCAGACTGGCAAGATCTTGGAGAAGGAGATGCCAGATAAAATGGAAGACAATTTGTCTCCCTGTTTGGTCAGGTGTTCCTTGGTCTCCACAACTGACTGGCTGGTGAGATCATTCCCTAAGTGTACCAGGCAGTCAATGTTTTCTCCTGCTTCCTGCATGTTTTTTGAAATGCAGTCAGTGTCTCTCCATGCTGATGTACCTGGCAGACATCTGACCATTACCCCCTGCTGGAGGTAGGTATCAACTCCCCGAATCATGGAGTCTCCTATAATCAGAAGTGTTTTGGATTTCTTTTTGCTTTTTTTGTTTTGGTCCCTGTCTTGGGTGAGTTTTGTAGTGCTAGCTCATGTGCAGCAGTGTCCTGCTCTGCAGTGTCCTCTACCCCTTTGTTTGATTTCAGAGATAGAGGTAGATACCTGTTTGTAGTATTTATATGGTTTGTGGAGGTGATACTTTGGAGAGCACTGAGTGATGGAGCACCCAATTTGCCCCACCTAACCACCTACCAACCTCCCAGAACAACTACCTTCTGTGGTGGAGGTGCTTCAGTTGGATGTTGGGGAAATGGCAGGCAGTTCCTATAATATATTTACTTCTGAATATGTGATTTGAGGCTCTTAGTCTCTGCCCACGCTGCCTGGAGTTGAGCATTTAGATCTCAAATGGTCCAGCATGTAGGACAATGTCCTAAATCCTATATAACTGCCCTTTTGAAAAGTGTCCCAGGTACATGCAGTTAATAATATCCATTCCAGTTGAGTTACAGAGTTTATCTGGTGTGAGTAATTAGAAGGAGGAAAATGAAAGCAAAAGTTTGATTTTTTTTATTTTGGTTTGTTTTTGTTTAACTTGTTATAACAAGTTCAATTACTTGTGCCTCTATAAGTGAGGTCCCCTCTGATCCTCCCCTTCATGCTTTGTTACAGGAAATGTCACTACTGTGCTACTCTGTAAAAGCAGTGTAGCGTGGGCTAGTTGGGAATGGGGGTGGGTGGCTGGGCCCTTCCCTTGCTGAAAAAGAAGAACCATGGATGAAAGAAACAAGGAGGTAAAAGCAGAAACAATCAACCAACAAATGAAGTAGCCCTGAAAGCTTAGCCTAATGATAGATAAAACCGTAAACCCTGTAAGCACCACCTGTAACAATTTCATAGAAGATATTTCCTGCAAAAAACACTTTGCTGCACAGAAAAATAAAGCAGCAACAGAAGGTAGACGTTGCAAAAAACAATTTGAATCAGAGAAGATTACAGCAGTAATCTGTAAGCACAAAACAGTAACAAACCTGTAGGCACACCATGTACTAATGCAGCAGAAAGTATACCCTGCAACAGCAATTTGAATCAGAGAAGATTACTGCAGTAAAGTGTAAGCAAAACACAGGACCTACATTCTCTGAAAATCACAAAAAAGGGGATGGTGATTCATTTCTGTGACACAGACATCCCTTCTGATATGGGGCAGGCATTTTTTTTTTGATGCAAGCATGGCACAAACCAGTCTGGCGCAAACAGATCTGTTGTTGATGCAAGCACTGTTATAAAGTCAGACCTTATGAAAGTTTTGATGCATCTTGCTCCTTGAGTCATTTTTTTAGGGCTGCAGTGGGCATAGCTCTGCAGTGCTTTTACGATCACTTAAGAAAAAGGACATCACATTCTTTTCTGAAGGAACATGTTGGATTGCATCACAGATGCCACCATGTCTCTGAAACAGTCCACCCATGTTGTCCCTACAGACCGCAGCTCTTCACTATTTCACATTGCCGGTGGTCTGCATGACACCTTTCATTTCACAGCATGTCTCTGTGCTATTGCCCCCTCTCCTACCATGTGTCCCTGTGTGTCTCTCTATCTCATTTCCCCTCTGGTGCCATACTGCAACATGTTGCTAACACATGGCCACTGTCCTGTCCTCCAGTATGTCATCACAAAAGTGTCCTGTATTCTCAGACTATTAATACACTGTCATTATCACTCAGTAAAATCACCAATTTATTTATCTTTAGACTGAAGTTTGCATTGTACAGCGTTACCAGTATGGGTAAGCACTCATGCCCTGCATAACATAGCAGCACAGAGAGGAACCTTACTATGGGCCTGAGGAGTGCATTGGGAGTTGTCTGTTGTTATATTATGGGGAAGAAAGTAATGTAAGGTTTAAATTGACAAAATGGACTTTGGTTTGATGTTTAGTGCTCTCCTTCTGAACCAGTGTCCTTTGTTCCTAGCTTTAACTTTCATATCCGTAATATTGGCTGAAGATTTATTGTGCCCCATTGGGGAAATGTGAAAGTGTTGTAACAGTATAGAACAATAAAAATAGTAAAATTTAATCTAGCCAACAAGCTGGAACATAGCAGTAAAGAGGGGAACCTTACTATGGACCTGAGGAGTACGTCGGGAGTTGATTGCTGTTATCCAGAAAGTCTTTCTGTGTGTGACGGTGAAGTCAGTGATCACTGAACTGGTTCATGCCTTTCATAATGCATGTCTGTCATTCAGTTACAGTGAACCCTTTGCTGTGTATCCTGGCAACTGTTTAACTTTGGAAACTGTGACTTGTGGAGCTGGTTCCCAGTCCCTATGGTGAAAGGTAAGTACTGTTGCCGGACTGAAGAGGGGGCTACTGTTCACTCACAGAGCAGTGCAGCCCTAAAAATAGCTGGATATGTTTAAAAAGCTGGTTACTGGTGGGTAGAAACATGCAAGTTATTTTCTCACCATGGGAAGGAAAATAATATAAGGTTTAAACTGACAGAATGGGCTTTGGCTAGGAGTTTGGTGTTCTCCTCTACCAGCATCATATGTCCTTAGCTTTAATTTTCATATTCATATTATTGCCTGAAGATACATTGTGCCCCATTGGTGAAATGTGAAAGTTTTGTAACAATATAGAACAACTAAAATACAGTAGATCCCACTTAAATGCATACCCCCAGGATGGAAAAAAAGTATGCGTTTAAGCAGACTATGCACTTATGCGGCCCTAGATACTTAACACTGCGTTTTTTTTTTATCGCATATACATTGCACAATGTATGCACAGTATATTCACATACAGCACCTGTAAAGGCTTTTTAAATTCTTAATGATGCCCATATTCATTGGTTGAATCAATGAAGTTGTGTTTGGGGGCAGATAAGTGACAGTTATGTTACAAAGCTGTAACAGGGGTGGGCACTACAGTTGTCTAATAGGAGTACGATTTTCCTTCTCCTGTGCCTCATGTCCTTGTCAAAATATTTCACCCACTCAGTGAAGATCAATGAAGTCATCCAGGCATTTTTGTTAGCCCTGTATGTGCCAGGTAAATGCTGGATATCAATGTCTTTAAAACAACAAGGTTTCTAGCTCTTCCCTATCACCATTAACTTGTGCTTATCAGAGACATCCATGTTCGCACAAGTAAGAACTGTGATTCTTTCTTTTGTTTTTTTACTTCCTGAAATGGCATCATTTTTAAATGTTAGTGTCCAATCAGGAGTAGCAATGTAATAAATGCCTGTTTCATCAGCATTGTAAACGTCCTTGGGTTGAAATTGGGCTAAAATGGTAGGGAGCACTGTCTGAGCCCAGTTATCAGCCCCTGCTGTGTCAACATCTTTTTTTCCCCCATGGGCTTTTTTAAACACAGTGTTGTGCTGCTGTTTAAAGTGGCACAGCCACCCATTGCTGGGCTCAAACTCGGGTTCGCTCAAGAACTCTGCAAGATTATTTGCATTAGCATGCATCAACAGTCCTGAGGCCAGCATATCAGAACCCCTAGCATTTTTGAACCAGCACAATAAAGCGTCTTCCACAATAGAGTCCTTACCCTCCCTTTTTCGTTTTGTTACTCATGTTGGAATTGCTCTGAAATTCAGATCTGATTGGCTCTTTTTCTGGCGATGACTTACATGTGACTGTGAAATTCCCCATTGTCTGGCTACTTGGCTCTGTGCTGCCCCAGGCAGATCTAATTCATCAAGGACAGCAATCGTTTCAGCTTAGGTTAACTCCTTTTTCTTTGTGGAGGCGGAGACAGGACAGGAGTGTGATGCGGCCATTGTATGAATCTGAAGGGGCAAATCAGAACACTGCTCTTTTGTAGTAAAGCCAATTAGTGGTGATAACTAGATAATGAGGTGCAGCACTTCTGTGGAGGTTTCTCAGTGCTGTTCTTACACCTGCACCTTGTTAGAGACTTAATGAGACAATTGAATGCTAGGACACATTCACAGTCAGTAAGACACTGTCCATTAAGACATATATAAACACTGCCTCTGGCCAAAAAAAGTATGCATTTAAACGGGATCTATTATGCTTTATCAAGGCTATTTTATATGAGAAGCATATGAAAACAATCGGGACTATGATATTTTATGTGTTTAAACAGGCTATGCATTAAAGCGGTATGCGTTTAAGTGGGCTCGACTGTAGTAGAATTTAATCTAATCAACAATCTGGAAACTACTCCGAACATAGCAGTAAAGAGCAGAACCTTTCTATGGGCCTGAAGAGCATGTCGGCAGTTGATTGCTGTTACTTGGAAATCTGTCAGTGTGTGACAGTAAAGCCGGTGATCACTGAATCGGTTCCATTCCTTTCCTAATGCATGTCTGTCATTTGGTTACAGAGAACACTTTGTAGTGCATCCTGGCAACAGTTCGACTGCGGAAACTGTGACTTGAAGAGCTGGTTCCTGGGCCATATGGTGAAAGGTGAGCACTGTTGCTGGACTGGAGGGGGTGTAGTGTTCACTCACAGAGCAGTGTAGCCCTAAAAATAGCTGAATATGTTTGAAAAGCTGGTTACTGGTGGGTAGAAATATGCAAGTTATTTTCTCACTACGGGGAGTAAAATAATGTAAGGTTTAAACTGACAGAATGGGCTTTGGTTAGATATTTGGTGCTCTCCTTCTCAACCAGCATCCTATGTTCCTAACTTTAATTTTCATATTCATAATATGGGCTGAAGATATATGGTGCTCAGCTGGTGAAATGTGAATGTTTTGCAACAGTACAGAACAACTGAACTCATGCTGGAAACTACTACCTTTTTTATGTCGTGCCGGTAGCTGGTTTAGAAACTTCTTGTAAACTCTTCAGTTTTCTTTATGTGTCCCTGTGGAAAAAGGACTGCACATTCCTTGCTCTCTCCTCACTGAAAACAGCACATTTCAGGCAGAAGCCCACTCATCGTGCAATATAGAATGGATCTAGCTCATAGTGGGACTACCGGAACAGAAGAGGTTTCATGACCACTGGGCCAAAGTCTTGCTCAAACAACAGTATGACAGATTTGCCATCTGCTGGACTTGATCTTCGGCAGCAGAGTGGCTGTGGTTGGGACTGGGGTTTACTACTGCCTAAAAGTCAGCAGCCAGATGAAGCAACTCACCAATCTGCTGATGCAGAATGGCTCTTGTGTCTTTCTGTGAAAAAGTACTTCCTCACATCGCTCCTGAATTTACCCATCTTTTGCTTCATTGCATGTTCCCTTGTTCTTTTTTTTATCTTAGGCATCTATCTTTTACACACTTCCAGAATTGTGTTCTACAAATAGTTTCATTGCTCTGATTGGTGTTCATTATTGAGGGTTGTGGCTGGTGGCAAACTCAAATGGGAGCCCCTGGGGTAGTGTATCCACTGCTGAATTATGCTGGTTTGCATTTCTGGAGGCCCTATATCTTCTAGCAAGCTAAACGAATTAGATTATCTTTGGTTGAGGTTAAGGGGTGTGACCAAGGCGAAGGGGGGCCCAGATCTGTCCCAGGCCTAGGGCCCCAGGTTACATTAATCTGGCCTTTGTGGAGCAGCACAAGGGAGGGAGATGGGGAGAAGAAGGAGGAAGGAAGGGAGAAATAAGAGGGGCTAGTAGCAGGAGAATGTATGTTTAGAGTGACCCTGAAGGAGATATTTGAGGGAGAAAGAAGAGAGGGTGAACTGGATGGCTATGGGGGGGTATTCCAGAAACTGAGACCTAGTGGAGAAAGCTGCTTGTCCGAAAAATAACAGTATAACAGAAAATCTAATTGGAAACTGAGTGTTACCATATGTGTTGCAGTAAACCTGAAACAACATTGCACAGATAACCACTGAGCAAAACTAACTCAAAAACATACATTCAGTTGGCAGAGTAGTTTTCATTGATTCCTAGGATGAGGGAGAGGTCTAGGACCCAGGATAGACAGTAGGTCACAGGGTTATATAGGGAACCTGGATGAACTGGATAGACCATTGGTCTTTTTTTGCCATCATCATCTGTTTGTATGTTTCCTGTACCATGTGATGAGTCTGGTCTTTGCTGCATGCACTTTCTGTGGCTGTAACACTGTCTTCAGTCAGACTGACAGACAATCACAGACCTTGTAGAGTAGAAGTAGCCAATTTAACTTAAGGATAACACCAGCTTTAGAAGGTGGTTACTGTAGGATTTGATTTCATTTCAGCAAAAGTTTATCTAAGTGCAGTAGGCCTGTTAGGCTTTATAACAATTTGGGCAACACCAACCCAACCCCCATAGTAAATAAGGAATGTATAAAAAAGCAAGCCGATTTACCTTCAGTATCATCTGTTTAATTTTTGGAAGGTGTTTATACGGTAACATTTCTAAATAATTTTCTGCTGTGATGGAGCCTGTCTTAAAATACTAGTATTGCTGTAACTAACTATGATGTGAAGGGAAGATAGGATACAGGTCATGTTTTAAGCTTTTGATCTGTTTTTGTTTTCTTTATTTCCTCAAAGTACAGTTTATCATGAAAAAGGGACTCCAATGTGCTGGTCTAGGAATGCCAAATTCTGCTTTACTGGTATTTTCTATTGAAAATGGGTGGGGAATGCCCTACTCACCTAAGCTAGCAAAAGCATCACCAAAATAATCACATTTAAAGACTGTCCTCTGGGGAGGGGACACTTGCATTTAGTTGTTATCCTTCAGAAGTCCCAAATGTAAACAAACTGACTTGTATTTAAAATGTGTGCACCTTATTTGGACTACTGCTTCATAGAAGATTATGAAGCCTAACACCATCTGGGCTGGCAGTGATTCTATAGTGTTCTGTGTAAGTGATTCACACTGGGAATAGAGCTGAAAAGGTGAGCTACATAAAGAACAAATTATCATGGAGCCAGGTTTGGTGAGGGTAATTATGCTAAATGTGTAAGATTCTTTACTGGGCTTCATAGTCTGTTACCCTGCTGTGGCAATAGTCACTCTTTGTCAAAATGATAAATTGTTGTGCTGCTCTGCAAGTAAGGGAAGGGTGTCATAACTCTGGCCGAACTGCTGACCAAGCAATCCCTTCCACTTCCCAGTCTGCAGATCATGCACCTGCAGTCGGACATTTTGTGACATTCAATCAGGGAGAGTATGGGGTATTCCCTATGGAATCCTATGAGGGAGATTTTCAAACATTACTATGCATCTTTACACTACTTGTGTTGCAAATAAATGCCACTACTCTATTGATAGGGCACCTATTACTTGAGTGGTTGCTTTCATTTGTGTCAAAAGTAGCTTAAAGATGCATATTAATGTTTTGAAAATCTTTCCATAGGACTCAATGTCGTGCTCCACATGTGCTCTTCTGTGAAAATCACAAACGTCTAAGTTGGGGCCATGGACAGTGGACTGAGGAAGGGAAGGATTGGTTATATCATCAGTTTGGCCAGAGTTATGATCCTTCATTCTCTTACAGAACAGCATTAAAATTTATAATTTTGACAAGGACGGACAAGGAGGGACTATTGCCACAGCAGGGTAATGGGCTATGAAGCCCAAAACTGCAAGTAAAAATCTCACACCTTTACTTTAACAGAAGTGTGTTGTTATGTTCAAAAAAAGCCCAACAACGTACCACACAACATCTAAAACCCCAGAGCTTCTTGGGGCTTGGCAGCCAAGGGCTTCCATTAACCCCCTACAGAAGTTCCCAAATGGGAATTCTGAGGAATTTGAGGCACAAAAATGAAAGCAGTGCTTCAACATTGACCCTGTATATGGAAAGGTTTTCATGGATTTTGTTAGCATAAAAAGTATCGGGTAATGCTTTACAAAGCCAGCACAGCAAATTTCTGACCCCAGGATTCTCTGGTCTGACCTCCAACATTTTAAGCAGAGGGTCAGCCTTATCCAAATTATTTCCATCAGCAGAATTACTCAAATTATCCCGCAAAGCTTCTAAGCTCCCTTGGAAGGAAGTGCATTTCTTTATATTTATAGCTCATTAGGGCTCCTTGCTCTCCTGGCTATTATGCTGCTCGTTTCCTCTACCCAATCCTTTAGCTAGCCCCTGATGCTCTGACATCAGTCGATCTGTAGCTCTATTGTATGTGGTGCATGCTGCTTCCATGCTTTCCTCGGGGAGCCTACTGATTCTTCCTGCCTGTCTGTCCCAGCTACTTTTAAGCAGATTTCAGGCATTGACTTTTAGCCATAATGTGGCTTTTCCTTTGTGGTCCCCATCCTGTGCATTTACACTCCCTGTCCCTTCCTATCTAGCCTCTCAGGGCATTTAGACTCGGCCACCATATGGGTTAGCTAGCAGTTTCTGACACCTTCTGCTGGCTGCCCACCTTCTGGATCCTCTTGCATACTCTTCACATATCTACTGTGCCACTAATTGGTAGAGGGAGGGATATTTGCCTGACTGTCCTCCACCTCCTGAAAATCTTCATCTTTTTTTCCACCAACACAGACCAGACTACAGCCTGAACTCTCTGCAGGCTAGAAGCTGAAAGCACCCACCAACACTGTCACTCCAGTGCAGTAGTGCTAAAGCCATAGTATTTCTGACTGGCAGTTTTCTGACCAGCCTACCTGCCTGCTACAGATAGTCGGGACCCAGGAACCCCCCCCCCAACTAGATGCTATGGAAAGGTTAAATATAATTAAAAGAACCCCACCATTTGCCACTGGCCAAGATGGTGTTATCCTACTACACCACCAGGACCATACCTTTAAACCACTGGCATTTTGAAACAACTCAAGACCCCTGAACCACCCATGTCCTCTTTATAAATAATGCAGGGACTAGTAGCCCAAAAGCATCCCCACTAGCCCATCCCTGCTACTAATTAAATCTGCTGGCCACCAGCAGACAACTTAGGGGTGCCAAGGGGGTTTTGCTGAGCCCCCAATATCACTTCATTCTCTTTTCAGTGCTATTTTTATTGTCCATATCTACCTCTCTATTTTCCTTACTTTGAACTTAAGTGAATCTTTTCCTCTAAAACACCCCTTCCTTTCCTCCTGTGCTGTACTGTACCCTTTTTCTATCTCGCTGCTGTCTGTCTCTACTATTGTTACTGTAACTCCCCCATACTAATCTAAATAATCTATTTTTCCTATTATTTCTACAGATCTGGCCAGACTGTGTACAAATCAAATATGAATCTTTGTTTAATTCTAACCCTCTAATCTCGCCTGTAAGACCTCTGACCCTTTGTGTCTCCTCAACCTTCTCTGTTCTTCTCTTTCAGGTCTTACCACAATATTTCCAACCCAGAACACCCCAAATCTGGACTTCCTAACTGTGATGGAGCAGGTAAGTCCTAATTACAAAACTGCTTTGAAGGGTAAGTAGCATATAACAAGGTGCTAACACCACTGTAATGTATAGTGGCTTGAGTTATTTATTTAGTTTTGTGGCCTGGAAATAAGAGCTATTTTCAGCCCCGCCACCACCTGGAGTTTATTGCTCTCCATTGACCAGTTCCAACCTTGCTTACTTAAGAGATTAGATAGAAGGATCCAAGGTGGTAAGGCTGCAGGCACAAAAAGAGAATAATGACCCCCCCCCATCGATATCTTTTGCAACAGTTATAGTCATCCCAACCCTCCCATGCAGCACCGCCCCTTACTGATTGTGGGTCCAATGCCATAATCTTCTCTGGACAGCAGACACAACTTCAATTTTCAAAGCTGGACTGTGAAACAGGTTTGCGGTTCAATGTATTTCCTTGGGGTTTTGAACTTAGTGCCTTAACTAGGCCATTTTTACGTATTTTTGCCCAAATTTTCAACAAGCCTTCTTTGGGACCCCACCTCATGAACAGTGCACTGTCATTAGGCAGATCTGTCCCAAAAGGTGCTTTTACAGTCCCTGTGTTAAATTCACTCCAATATGTTGTTTGTTCACAAGGACTATGTTGAAAATTTGGTGTAAAAATATTTAGAAACAGCCCAAGTTATGATCCTACTGTACATTGACTTTTGCGAATGTAGGTTAGTAACTTTGGTAATTTACAATATTTTTCCCCCAAATTCATAACATAGCCATATCTTTATGGCACCTAATCAGTGTGACAGCTGTCAGTTTTCAAATCCTGGCCAAAATGTTTTTTTACATCCTGAAATGTGATTTCATGGTTTCTGAGCAAAATCACCTTTCAGGCTGGAGCTGAAGATTGGCTCTGACCTTGATCCTGAGGTGGGGTCATAAGAAGTCTATGTTCTAAATTTGGGCCCAAATATTCAAACTGCACCATAAAAGTGCGCAACAGCAGGAGCAAGCGCAAGTCCACTGCGCCCATGTGTAAGAAGCGTGATATTAAAAAACTGTGCAGGCCAAGATGCGCCTATGGCAGATGACTGAATATCGCACCACCTGTGCCATAGCACAACCAGGGATGTGAAGTTGCGCATATCTGATGCACCATGGTGCAACAAGGGATGCTCAGCAGAGCAGTCCAGATATACCATAGCATAACCAGGGATGCCCCCTGGAGCAGGGTAGCAATGCAACAGCACAGCCAGGGATGCAGGGGCCCACCACCCATGCCACAGATGGGCAGAGGAGCACACAGTACAACAGGCATCATCCCCCACACCCCATGGACTGTACAACTGGGGGAAAGCTGGCATAACCACTGGCCCATGGATACCAGCAGCTAACCCACAGCCGGGCCATGGTGCCCAAGCACACCCCCCTGGCAAGCTGTGACTGGCACACAAGGAGGGCCAACCACCCCATGCCACACCATCCCACCAATGTAGAGCACAGCCTGCACCACAATCACCATACACCCTTCCCAGGAGTAGTGCCCAACAGTGCAGTACACCCTATGCATGCCACCACCCCCACTGTGACAATGCAACCCTATGCGCCACACAGCCATGCAAGGCAGCCCCACCATGTACACTCTGCTGTGGGCAGCAGCAGACAGCAATGCAACAACAGCATAAACAGTGCCACCCTGCACATCCCCCTCGAGGTACAGCTGAGAGACCGACCATGTCTCGCCACATGAGGTACCCCACATGTGACAGGGCATGCCCTGGACCCCACCACTAGTGGTCAGCACCCTGAACACCCTCCCAAGGACACATCCCGTCCTAGCACTGGCCACAACAGCCAGCACAGACACACACAGTGTTTCATGGAAGCATGCACCACACAGGATGCAACACAGTGCATGGAGAAACACCCACCCATACCTTAGGGCACACCAACGCAGGGACACAGTAGCAGGTCAACCAAGCCACTGGTGTGTGGCCACAACTGATGTGTACACGTGGCCAGCACCCCTACATTGCACAGGTGTGCCAGCCACCCTGTCCAGGCACCATGAAGTTGAACGCCACCAGCATGCTGCCGGAGCGCAGGTGACACACACTGGAGCACATACCCTGCAACAGACACAAGTGACAGCATGGAGAAGGGACAACAACAGCGGAGGCCACAGTGCCACCGGAGGCAGACGTGCACCATACTGGTGATGGGAGGCAACCTGGCATTGTGCTGGGTACAGTTGTTTTCCAGCATGGACAGCCACCACTGACATGCCAGCTGACTGTGCATATCACAGACATGCAAGGGTGTCAGCTGCACAGGCCATGGATGGTCTGACAGGGTTGCCATGCACACAGTGCAGACACTGTGGACCACTGCATACAGGTATCCAGTGCACAGAGTACAACACACAAACCACAGACAGTGAATGAACCCCCTGCCCACACCATAGGCAGTTCACCTCTGCACACACACACACACACACACACACCCCCACGCTCATGTGTGCACCACCCCTGACACCATGCACACCACTGCAGCTGAGCACCTGTAGCCCACTGCAAATCTGAGACCACCACAATTGTCATAACAAAATGCATGTATTCAAAAGAAGTAACAAACAACTATGTACAAGTATTTACAAGAGGGGGAAAAGGCCACATACCAGGTGAGGGCAGGTAAGGGGCAGGGGTGAACATATGAGAGAGGGAAGAAGGGGTGTGAGGGTGGGTCCGGGGGGGAAGATGTTATTAGGGGCATGGAGTGCTCATCATGTGCCCCGGTCCTCCTCCACATGGTGCCTATATTGTCTCCTCCTCCTCCTCACCCTGTGGTGGTCCACCCTCTGCAATAGCTCCAGTGTCACCCTCGCCACCTGGAGCAGCTCCTGCACACCTCGCTCCAGCGCCTGGTGTCACCATCCACCTAGGACAAGGGAGCAGAGTCAATAAGTGTGACTGTCCAGCCCCCTGCAGCCCACCCATTGTGCATGGCATACAGCCATGTGCCATGCCCCTGTGATAGTGTGCAACCACCCACAGTGACCGTGTCCACAAGACCTGGCTACCCAGGTAGCCACAGCCATGTGGACCACTGCACACACACACATGGCCCATGTCCTGCACAGCACCACCGTGGCCGTACAGTGACTTGGCTATGCGGTGTGAAGGCAGTAGCACAGCCTTGTGCCCAGTGCACGCATGGACCACCATTGACACACTCCCAGACATGCAGTGCCACTGGACAGTGCTGACTGTAACAAATTGTATGCATGGCAGTGGTGTCAATGGATGGTGGCCATGCCCCATTGCCCGCACAGTTATACAGCATGCAATAGTAATCATGGATGCAAGGCACTCACCTTCATCAGGCTGGTTCACACACCACTGCAGACCTTCAGCCCTCCTGTCCTGCTGCTCCTCCAGGTGGCGCCTCCGCTCCCTCACCTGCCTGCGTTCTTCTGGCCCTAAGGTGCAAACATGGAGAGAGGAACATCAGTGCCATCTGGCACCAAAAACCTCCCACCCCCATGTATGTGCAATCCCACACAGCCATACTCATCTGCCCCATACCCCGATACCACCACCAAGGCCAACACTGGATGCCCCCCTTTGTGCCAGACACATGCAACCATGATACCCGTATGGACGCTAACAGTGTATGGATGGGACACCTACCTGGCCTTGGCACTGTGCCCCTCCTGGCAAGTGCCTGCAGTCGGGCAAGCAGGTCTGGGTCCCTGTGTCTGAGGTCCCCATACTGGTGGTGACACCGCTCTGCCATGTGCCCCATACTAGTGGCCTCCTCAAGAGCATTGGCCACCTCCTACCACACTGCACTTCTGGCCCTGTCAAGGGTTGCATCACCAATTGCAATCAGGTTGGCAAGCTCCACCTGGCGCCATCTCAGCAAAGTGGTGGAGTTAAAATGGTGCTCGGCAGCGCGGTCCTGCCACGTGCAGATGCTGCGCGGTACAGTGCTACCATTCTCTATCGCACTGTCACCGAGCAGTGCGATAGTAGTGCACCCATGCCTGACACATGGCGCCTAGGGGCAAAGGTCGGGCACAGGGTCAAGGGTTTCTCGTGCACGGACAACCACAGCACGATTGGAACCCAATGTGTGTAGTGCAATTGGGTGCCTGTGTGCCACCTCCTGTAGTGGCCTACAGTGCTGTTGCCCTGGTGTGCCTACGATGCCCCAGTGCCACAGTGCCATATATGTGAACAGCACAGTAGCACCACTGGCACAATGGTGGCCATGCCCTGCATTGCCTCCCATGCACAGCACGTCAGCAGCACAGCAGGTGCCTGTGTCATCAACCCAGGCATGTGCAGTTAGGTGTGTACTGCGCATATCACAGAACTGCGCCCTTAGCTCAGCATGTTCAACACAATTGCACAAAGCCCAGCAGTGCGATATTCAGCCGGCATATGCAAATCAGCTAATCAGCCATTCGGTGGCACAGTCACTGCATTTGCTTCCACTTAAAAATGTGCCTCGCCTCATTTGCATGCATTGCACTATAAAAATGCGACATTGGGCTACACTGGCCATAGTCGGTTACTGCAGTCTTTTGTGGTGAGTTGCATGCTGTTTGGAGGTGTGGACTGTGGTGTTTGGGACATGCATGGGACTGCACAGTCACAGTAACACCTGTCATTCTCACAGGAGGAATCATGACCGATCGTGAGGTGGAGGAAGAGGAACAGAGACGTGGGAGGAAGAAGAGGCCGAACTTCACAAAGGCAGAAACAGATGCCCTGTTTGAGGCCTACCTCGACCAGGAGCCGCTGCTCAGCAGACACCAGGGAACACCACAGGCCCATGCTGCTGCATGGGAAGAGATGGCGCATGTTGTCAACCTGCATGGTAGCTACCAGCATTCCATGCAGGAGTGCAAAAAGAAGATGGGCACAGACAGACGGAGAATTAAGGAGAAGGTGGCTCCCATCAGGGCTGCACATTCTGCGACCGTTGGGGGACAGCCCGAGGTGCAATGCCTGACCCCACAAGAAGAGTTGGTTGCTGGCAGCATGCAGCTTTGCGCCATCGAGGGTGTTCCGGGTGGTGGATTCCAGATGTGTGGTAGCCCATCACTGCATGGTAGGTCCTGGTCTGTCAATGGGGGGACAGGGTAGGTCACATACATTAATGCTGCTGTTTTTTCCTTACAGCTCCTGAGCATCTACATGGGTCAGCGGTGGTGGGCTTCTCCACTGAAGACTGTAGCATGGAGATGGAGGAGGGCCCATCCACCTCCACAGGCATATGGGCGTCAGGGTGATGGTGGGCCCGCTTGGACATCCGTACTGATGTTAGTGGATCAGGTGCAGAGGAGGTCCTGACCATGTCCCAGCGTGCCAGCGTCCATGGATGCCAGCATGCTGAGACTCAGGCTGGTGCTGGATCCATCACCGATGACGATGGAGCTAACGTCATGGGCAGTGAGACTTGTTGGCCTCAGGATGGCCACACAGCAGGCAACATTATTTTTTATTTATTTATTTATTTTATTTTAAACATTTGTTAACCAGGTAAGTACAATGAGCCAAAGGCCCGTTTTCATGTTCGACCTGGTGACTAAATACAGTCAAGATGTTACAGTACACAAAATATCACAAACAACAATTAACAACATAACATAACATAAAAATAATATAAAAGAAATTACAATAAAAAACAACAGCAGTATAATTTACCAAGAAAATAATTTTTTAACCTAATTTTAAAAGTTTGATGACAAACATTTTCATGTAAAGCAATAGGAAGCTCATTCCAATTTTTAGCAGCAGAGTAAGTGAAAGAACTATCCCCCATTTTAGTCTTAGTCTTTGGGACGTTTAACTTAATTTGTTGATCTGAACGAAGTTCCTGAGAGTTTATTTTAATATGAAGAAGTGAATATAGTGGAGAATCAATCCCCTGACAAATAATTTTATGAGTTAATAAACATAGGCTGTATAAAGAACCCATCCCGGGAGGAAGCCAGGAAGATAACCTATACAGCTCACAATGGTGAGTATAATAAGGCAAATTAAAAGTAAATCTACAAATACCATGGAACACATTTGTAAGAAGTGATAAATCTCTACTTAACAAATTAGTAAAGAGAAATGAATTATAATTCAATTGAGGTAGTAGAACACCTTCAGCTGTTGCACGTCTTGCTGGTAAAGTCAACAAAGATTTAAACCTAAATAATACCCCAAGTCTCTGATTTATCTGACGAGAAATATATTTTACATGATCAGAGAATTTCAAATGTTGATCCAAAAGGACACCAAGATATTTGAACAATTTAACCTGCTCCATCTCATTTCCCAATGGATCATAAATAGACAAACCCTGAGATCTTCTCAATCTAATCTGAGATCCAAAGAGCATACACTTTGTTTTTGTATTATTTAATGCTAAACAATTCCCTTTTAACCACCCACATAAAATAGCAAAGTCTTTATTTAAAGACTGATTTATTAGTTCAACAGAGGTTGAACTTTTATACAAAATAATATCATCTGTATAAATCAAACAATGTGTATCATTCAATAAAGTTGGAATAACATCTACAAATACCGCAAACAACAAGGGGCCCAAAACGGACCCCTGTGGCACTCCCTGTAACAAAACTTTGCTATTTGAAAAAACTCCATTTAATCCTACCTTAAGTAAATGTCCAAACATCATGGGCATGGCTGTGGGTGGTGCCACCGTGGAGGCCTGCATGACATCACAGTTCCAGCCTGTGCCTGTCTGCACTAGTGGGGCAGCACTGGTGTGTGTCCAGGACAGTGGGGCTGTTGCAGCCACTGCAGTGGCACCATTGAGCCCTGCAGAGCAGCAGCTGGAGGGGCAGAATCAGCAGTCGGCCAATGGCCATGGGGTACAGTGTCAGGGAGTGGCGTCAGTGCACCACCTGTGGACATGGCCAGGCCTGGCCCTGGTGTGCAGCACCCACCCTCAAGGGGTGATGACCATCAGGGCTGTGAACACCATGAGGGACAGCATGCTGATCAGGTAGATGACCTCTTAGATGAGCACACCCGCATACTCCAAGCATCAGTCAATCAGCAGATGTGGATTGTGACAGCGGTGGATGCACTCAGTGCGGCTCTGCACCAGGCAGAGGAGCGGGGCAGCAGAGACACTGCTCTGCTCCTGGCAGGGATCGACCGGTTGCAGGAGGATGTGACCACTGCCATTGACAGGCAGACACAGGCATTCACAGCTGTCATGGTCACAATGGGCACACAGTTATTTCCTAATGTGTCGCAGACACTGAGGAGTGCAGTGTCGACCCCCCCATTCCCGGCATCGTGTGACACCTTTCTTGTCAACACCGGGTTCAGCTCTCGGCATCCCCAGCATGCCTGGAGCAAGCATGTTTGGTGTGCTGCAGACCCCTGCATGAGCACAGTCTTGTTCACGCAGTGGAACCCTTGGGGGACTGTCAGTGCCACCCCATGAGGCCACTGGTCAGTCTCTCACTGCTGGTGGGTCTCGCCGGGGCCGCTTTCGCATCCATGGTGGCCGTGGCACTGTGGCATGTGACTGACCTGTCTCCCAGCACAGCTACTGTCTGATGCTGCCCTGTGTGCATTGTGTTGTTCAGCGTGCAGTGCACTTCCAGCGTGCAATGCACAGGTGGGGTACCCAGCCCTGCATACACACACACATGTTCCTTCTGCACACCCTCCCAGCTGCTGTCCACTGTGGCATGTGCATGATAATGCCTGCATTGCACTGTGAACCTACTGTGCAATGGTGCCCAGTGTCTGACACATGCACAATGACAGGCAGTGGGCATGGTGGTCTGTGGACGTGTGTGTTGCTAGGGGTGACAGTCTGGGTCAGCGTGCCCCCTACCCTTTGTGCATGTCTTGTGTGTGTGTGTGTGTGTGTGTGTGTGTGTGTGTGTGTGTGTATGACCGCATGCCATGTTAGATCTTGCCCATCCCTGGTGGTGTGTGCGGTTCCATGCTGGGCCTCTTCCTGACAGCATGCAACTCTGTTGTTGTCCATGCATATTTGTGGGTTGTGCCTTTGCCACTGGTGGTTGCACATGGCCCATGACTTACCTGGTTTGGCTGAAGTGCTCTCTGTGATGGTGTCCCAGTGCAGCTGTGCCAGCTGGATCAGTTGGGGGTCCCGTCACCCAAGGGGGGGCTGCCCATCACCATCTTCACCAGCGTCCTCATCGTCCCCATTGCTGTCCCCCTCTTCAACCTGTATGGCTATCCCACAGCTGTTGGCCATGTTGTGCAGGATGCAACAGGCCAGGAATAGCCCTCAGGCATTTGAGGGGCTGTACTGTAGGGCACCACCAGACATGGCCAGGCAATGGAAAAATGTCTTCAGCATCCCTAACACCCACTCAATGATATTGCGTGTGGTGGCATGTGTCTCATTGTAGAGTTGCTATGATAGGGTCGCGGGCTGCTGGTATGGTGTGAGCAGCCAGGGATAGAGTGGGTATCCACTGTCACCTGTGTGTAGAGGGTGGAGGTTAGTTTGAAGATCAGCATCGCCCTGCCTTGGGCCATCTAGGCCAATACCCATGTCACCTCTCACTATGCCTCTCCCAAACTCTATGTTTTTCCACGTGGTTTACATACTCACCCACTAAGTGGCCAGTGGGGATGTCCCCACTCTTGAATCTGTGGCACAGTGCTGACTGGTACCAGATGAAGGCATTATGTGCTCTCCCAGGATGCATGGCACAGACATTGATTATGCGCCCCCTGTCATCACACTACACCTGGAAGTTGATGCTTGCATAGCCCTTCCGATTGATATACGTGGCCCCTTCTGGGCCAGGTGGTGTGCAGATGGCCACATGGGTGCAGTCTATTGCCCCTGACATGCCAGGTATACGTGCTACCCTGTGGAACTCCTGTATGTTTGCTGTGTGCTCCGCCAGTATGCTGGGAAAATGGATGTACTCCGCAGCATGTAGCAGCAGTGCATTGAGGAATTGGGTGAGATGGCATGATGCGGCTGACTGAGTTATGCCTTTGGTGTCCCCTGTTGGTCTCTGGAAGGTACCCCTGGTGAGCAGGCACATGCAAGCTGTCAGTTTTGTCTCCACTGACAGAGCATGGCTCCGTCGTGTGGGTGCCTGCATCACATCACTGCACAGCTCACAGAGCCGCCTCAGAATTGCCCGGTTCAGGTGGTACCCACCCACAATCTTGGTATCCATGTACAGCTCGAAGCTGGTGTGGGCTTGGTACTGCCTGTTGGGGGCATACCACTGACAGGCCCTTCCACAGCCATGCCCCCCTGCTGCCTACCTTCTTACCCCCCTCATAACTGCCTCCATCTGGATGGTGGCACTGGCCATGTCTCTGGCTTGTGTTCCCCCCGGCAGCTGTTTCTATGTTCCCCCACTGTCCTGGCTGCTACTTCCCTGCACTGGGTACACCTTCCTCTGGTGGCCTCAGTGCTGTGTGGCACTTCTCCCTTCTGCACTGTGGCTGCGGCTGTGGCTCCCTACACCTTTCCTGTGCCTGTGGGTTCCAGGTGCCCTTTCTCTGTCCTTTCCTGTATGTCTCTGTTACCTGTGTGGCTGGCTATAGTTCAGCAACATGTGCCTTCCCTGTAGCGTTCTTACACCTCTCTCTTGTTCCTTTTTATTTTGGATCATTTCCACTATCGCGCAACTTCCGCTTGTTCCCCTATTGCACATGGCACATGTTGTTGAATATCGCACTGTGCCATTTATGCATGGTTCCTCCCCCTTCAGTTGCCCATGCATTCAATATCTTTGCAATCTTGTGCAGTGTGATTTGGGGGGGGCATCTGCCTCCTGATGAATATTGCAGAATGGCGCATTTTCGGACTTGCGCTGGAGCAACCCTATTGTGCATGGTGCAACCCTTTTGAATATCTGGGCCTTGGTGTAAAAATATCAGAAAAAAATATGAGGCTATACTGAATTTTGCAAACATGTACAGAAGAAGTGTGCAGAAGGTCAATGGTGCTCATAAGATTCTAAGTTCATACAAACAAAAGAAACTCAGGCACTTACCACCACATATTATACTGACTCCATAATCAGCAGCAAAACATTTATATTTACATTAATACATATAAATAGATAGATATATAGATATATAGATAGATAGTTAGATAGATAGATAGATAGATAGATAGATAGATAGATAGATAGATAGATAGATAGATAGATAGACAGATAGATATAAATATAAAACAACAGACATGCTCACCTGATGTGTTTCTGATCCAGCATGACTTTTGATAAAGGGTCCTGATGGATCCGAAATGAATATAAATAAATAAATAAATATAAAGCATAGTGGGCAGGGCCTGTGGTGGAAGTACAGTATCAGTGCAACGACCATTATGGACAGTGACATGTGTGTGTCATGGAATGAACACACAGCAGGTCAGCACGCACCCATGGACCTGGCTGGTTACGACATGTGTGCCAGCATGTCAGCACAGTATCAGGCTGCACCTGTCAGCACCAGTGGGGCAGCACGGTGGCTGGTCAGGTCAGTGGCACTGTTGCGGCCACAGTGGTGGAACAGCTGATCCCTTCAGCACAGCAGGCGGAGGGGCAGCAGCAGTCATCCACCGGGGCTGGGGGTACAGGGCTCAGCTGTGGCATCTGTGCACTGCCTGTGGACTTGCCCATACCTGGCCCAGGTGAGCAGCGCCCACCTTCAAGAGGTGCTGAACATCAGGCCCTTCCATACCCTGAGGGACAGGTTGCCGAGGTGGCAGATGACGTCTTTGACTAGCACATCTGCCTGCTGCAGGCATCAGTACAGCAGCAGATGTGGCCTTCAACGTCCATGGAGGCACTGCGTGTGGCCCTGGAGCAGGTCATGGAGCAACACAGCAGGGTCACCAATAGGATCCTGTCACAGATTGACCATTTGTGGGAGGATGTGACCGCTGCCATTGACAGGCTACCACAGGTGTTGGTCACTGTCGTGGCCCCAATGGGCACACAGTCAGGTGCTCATGTATCTCTCACACCGCGCAGTTCACTATCCACTCCCCATTCCTGGTGTTGTGTGACACCCATCCTGTTGACACCAGGTTTAGCTGTGGACATCCTGAGCACTCCTGGTGCAGGTTTGTTCAGTGTGCTGCAGACACCTGTGCGGGCACAGTCACGTTTGCACAATGGAACCCCTGGTGGACCATCGGTGCTACCCCATGAGGTCCGTGCTCAGCCTGCCAGTGCCGCTGGGTCTCGGCGGGGCCGCCCACGCATCCGAGCTGGACGTGGCACTGTGCCACAAGACTGACCTGTCTCCCAGTGCAGGCCCTGTCTGGTGCTGCCCTGTGTGCATTGTGTGTTTTGGTGGGCAATGCACCGGTGGGTGCCCAGCCCACACACAGACACACAGTCCACCTGCACTCTCCTGACTGCTGTCCACAGGTGTGTGTGCATGATGATGCCTGCATTGCGCTGTACACCAAAGTGCAATGGTGCTCAGCATCTGACACACACACATAGACAGGCAGTGGATGTGGTGGCCTGTGGACATGTGTGTTGCTAGTGTCTGTGTTCCGGCTCTGTTTTGCACCTGACCCCTGTGCACTGTGTGCCTAGTGTGTGTGTGTGTGTGTGTGTGTGTGTGTGTCCGTCAATGTGGCGTGTTACTGTTCACCCCTCCCTGGTTGCATGTGTGTGTTTCTGTGCCCTGCCACTTCCCTTGCCATCATGCACCCTGGTGTGTTTCCATGTGTGTATGTGGGTTGTGCCCTAGCCACTGGTGGTTGCACGTGACCCCATGACTTACCTGTGTTGGCTGAAGTGCTCCTCTGTGATGGTGTCCCAGTGCAGCTGAGCCAGCCGGATCAGTCGGGGGTCCCGTCATCCAAGGGGGGATTGTCCATCCCCATCATCACCGGGGTCACCATTGTCCCTATCGCTGTCTCCCTCTTTGACCTGTATGGCTATCCCACAGTCATTGGCTATGTTGTGCAGGATACAACAGGCCAGGAATATTGCACAGGCCTTTGAGGGGCCACACTGTAGGGCACCGCCGGAGGTGTCCAGGCAACAGAAACGTGCCTTCAGCATCCCAAACACCCACTCAGTGATGTTGCGTGTGGTGGTATGTGCCTCATTGAAGCGTTGCTGCGATGGGGTCGTGGGCCACCTGTATGGTGTGAGCAGCCAGGGACAGAGTGGGTATCCACTGTCACCTGTGTGGATATAGTGGAGATTAGTGTCTTGTTCAGGCTCAGACTGCCCCAACCCTGTGTGCCACACCATGGCACCTGTGGCTTACCCCCCTTGCCCATGATTTGTTAGTTCTACATGCATACTCACCCACTAGATGTTCTGTGGGGATGTTCCCACTCTCGAATTGATGGCACAGTGCTGACTGGTACCATATGAAAGAATCATGTGCTCCATCAGGGTGCATGGCACAGACATTGATGATGCGCCCACTGGCATCACACACCACCTGGCAGCTGACACTGGCATATCCCTTCCGATTCATATAGGCAGCCCCATCAGGGCCAGGTGGTGTGCGAATGGCCACATGGGTGCAGTCTATCACCCTTAGCACCCCAGGCATACGTGCTACCCTGTGGAACTCCTGTATGTTTGCTGTGTGCTCTGCCACAGTGCTGGGAAAATGGCTGTACTCCACAGCATGTGGCAGCAGTGTGCTGAGGAATTGGGTAAGGATACATGCCATGGCTGACTGTGTATTGACTGTGGTGTCCCCTGTTGGTCTCTGGAAGGTACCCGTGGTGAGAAAACACATGCAGGCTGTTACCTTTGTCTCCACTGACAGAGCATAACTCCATCGTGTGGGTACCTGCATCACATCACTGCACAGCTCACAGAGCTGCCTCAGTATTGCCTTGTTCAGGCTGTACCAGCCCACTATCTCGACATCTGAGTACAGCTCAAAGCCGGTGTGGGCTCGGTACTGCCTGTTGGGGGCGTACCGCCAACGGGTCCTTCCACAGCCACGTCCCCCTGCAGCATGCCTTCTCACCCCCCTCATTATGGCTTCCATGTGGAAGGTGGCACTGTCTATGTCCCTGGCCTGTGTTCCCCCCTCCAGCTGTTGTTGCTTTGCCCCCCCCGTCCTGACTGCTACCTCCCCTGCACTGGATACACCTACTGGCCTCTGCACTCTGTGGCCCCACACACCTTCCCTTGCCCCATTCTGTGTTGTGGTTTCCCTGGCCTGCCCTCTTTGTCCCTCTTGCTCTGTCTCTCTCCCTGACTCAAGCGGCTTCCCTGTAGCGTTCTTGTGCCTCTTCCTTGCTCCTTTTTATTTTGGCTCATTTCTGCTATGGCGCAACTTCCACCTGCTCCACTGTTGAGCATTGCGCAAGTCTTTGAACATCGCACTGTGCACTTTATGCATGGTTCCACCCCCCTTCAGTTGTGCATGCCTTCATTAGCATTGTGCTGTTGCTCAGCGTGTTTTCAGTGGTGCAACTGCCTCCTGTTGAATATCGCAGAATGGTGCATTTTCTGACTTGTGCTGGCGCAACCCTATTGTGCATTGCGCAACCCTTTTGAATATCTGGCCCTGCATTTAGTTCCATTTTTTTATTCCTGCCCATCTGGCCAAAGGATTACACTTTCCAGCAGCCTTTTCACCTTGCTCCTGCAGCTAACGCTAGAGATGGAAGAGTAGAGAGTTTTCTTTTGGAAGGGGTTGTTTCTGTTTTAGAATTAGCAAGAGAAAAGTGGAGAAAAACTCTGTGGTTCACAGTGGGGGTAGGAAGGCCATCAGGGAGAAGGAGAAGAAAAAGGCATTCAAAGCCTACAAGAAGTCACGGGGGTAGAGGAAGTGGCAATCTACAAGGCTAGGCTCAGGGAGGCAGAGAAAACAACTAAGAAAGCTAAAGCATGCACGGAGGAGAGGATAACTAGGGAGCTGAAAAGAGAGGACAACAAATTCTTTAGGTATGTAAGTGACAGGAGGAAGAATAGATAAGGGATTCCAAGACTTAAAGGGGATAATGAAAGGGGATGAGGAAAAGGTGACCCTGCTCAATAAGTACTTCATATCGGTATTCACAGAAGAGAAGGAGGGAAGAGGACCTGCATTATGCAGAAAGGGAAGGATGGGGAAAGAGGTGGGCACAACCCCCTTCACAGAGGCAAGGGTGTTGGAAGAGTTTGGGAAATTAAAAATCGTCAAGGCTTTGGGACCCAATCAAATACATCCAAGGGTACTTAGGAAGTTAAGGGAGGAACTGGTGGAACCTCTTGCCTAGCTGTTTAATCTATCACTTGAATCAGGGAGGGTCCCGGGAGACTGGAAGCAGGTGGAGGTAGTACCACTATATAAGGGGGAGAGGAGGAGCCTGGAAATTACCATCCTGTCTCACCTCCATGGTAAGCAAGCTAATGGAAACTCTCCTAAAGGAGAGGCTGATCTGGCACCTAGAGGAGGAAGGACAAATAGATGACAACCAAAATGAGTTCACAGGAGGTAGGTCTTGTCAGACCAACCTGATTGAATTTTCCAACGGTGTTGCTGAGGTGATTGATTAGGGGTTCTCGGTGGATGTGGCCTACCTGGATTTCAGGAAAGTGTTTGACTCTGTCCCCCATAGGAGGTTGGTAAGCAAGCTGAGCAGTTTAGGTGTTGGAACAAAGCTCACATGCTGGGTAGAGAATTAGGTGGTAGTGAGGACTCAGAGGGTTGTGGTTAGGGGTGATGAGTTTGGTACCGGAGGGATCGGTGTTAGGTCCCATATTATTCAATGTGTACATGGGGGATTTAACAGAGGATCTAAAGGGTTAAGCATGAAAATCTACAACAAAGTGGACACTTCTGGGAGGGGGCAGAGAATATATGACAGGATCTAGCCAGGCTGGAGGAGAGAGGGCAGAAAAGTGGGAGCTGCAATTCCAATGCAAAAAAGCGCAGTATAATACACTTAGGTCACAAAATCCAAGAGCTAGATACTGCCTTGGGGGAAGGCACTGCAGATCACTGAAAAAGAGAAGGACCTGGTAATTTGGACTGCAGACACACTGAAAGTCAGGAGCCTGTGAAAGAGTGGTTTACAAAGCAATAAGAATGTTAGCATGTACTGGAAGGGGCTTCACTAGTAGGAGGAGGAGGAGGAGGGAGGTGATCATGCCACCATACAAAAAACTGGTCAGGCCTCAACTGGAATACAAAGTTCATTTCTGGAGACCACACTTGCGGGGGGGGGGGGACAATGATAGGCTGGAAAGGATTCTCTACTGGGACTAAAGAAGAACTTTTGTACTTGGACCTTTAATTTAGGGTAAAAAAAAACCTAATAAATAAAACAAAAAAAAAAAGTGCATGTTTGTCTGAGTTAACTGAACTGAATGGTTCTCTGAACAGTTATCTAGGTGTAAATTTCAGGTGACTGAAAGGACTTAATAGTGGTGAGGTTTAAATTACTTGTAGAAAGATCTAGTAAGTAGGGGAGTGGCTTAGCTAGAAGGAAGCTACATTTAAAGACTGCATTAGAAAGATTCTGCTAATAGCTTGGCAGAAGACACCAGGAGAAAGGACTGCTGTGTGACTGGACTTCTCTATTGGGACTATATTGCTCTCCTTCCCTCCCCTCCAAAGCTAGTTCTACTTTTATAGGCACAGGATTTGACTGACAACTGGAACTTCCTGTTTGAGAGCAGGAAGTGAGTGATCACAGAGCCACCAAAGATCCACCTTCCTAGAAGGGCAAGAGTAGCTCTCTGGCCCCCTCTAGCTGCTGGAGGTCTGCCTCTGAGAAAGTAAGGGGTCTATTGAGAAATATAGGATATTCTTGTCTCAGAACAGGACAGCCAGGAGCTTAATGGGCACACAGGCAGAAAGTAAGGAGAGAAAGAAAAAAAACAGAGGAAAGAGTAAGGATTGCAAACAGTTAAGGGGCCAGAAATAAGACATGATTGGAGTGGTGCAGTGCAGTGGCTGTGGAGCAGCAGTCTTCCGGGAGACATTCTGGAGGATGCAGTGTTGTCCCATCTGCAGACACCTCTTTGGGCTGAGGGAGGAGATTGCTCCTCTCCAGGCTAAGTTGGCCAGGATTTGTGGGACCTCCTCTTCCATCCAGGGACCTCCAGTGCCACTGCCGTTGCTTCAGAGGTTGCCAAGAAAAAGGAGCAGTTGGACCACAGAGGGCTCAGGGAGGGTGAGGGTGGTGGAAAAGAGGTGCATCCCTCCAATTGTACCTCTCCACAATTCATACGCCATTCTGACAAAGTGCGGTTCGTCTATGGAGGCACCCGCAGTGGAGACCAAGAAGGATGCTGGGAACCTCCACAAAGGAGACCCACAGGAGGGTGGCAGGGGACCCCGCAGGGGAAGGAGATAACTCCTGGTGGGGGACTCCATTGTTAGGAAGGCAGAACTGGAGGAGGAGGAAGGGGAGAGGAAGTAAGGTGCCTGCCTGGCGCCATGGCTTGGAGGAACAGGGAGTGAATCTTCAGGATTGCCAGAGCAGCTACACAGGGGAGGAAGCTGGATGTCATTGTCCACCTAGAGACAAATGACCTGGCTAAGAAAGGGATTAGAGAAGTGCAGGAAGAGTTTGTGGAATTGGGGAGGGGCCATAGACAAGTAGCATGGACGGTAACCTTCTCAGAGGTGCTGCCCATCTATGGCATAGGAGAGGCTAGGGTATTCTGCACCATGGGATTCAATCAGTGGTTGAAAAACTGGTGTGGAGCTCAGGGATTTGGCTTCATTGGGGACTGGGGGTCCACCTGGAGTGATGCAAGTCTATACTGGCATGATGGGCTGCATCTGTCCAGGAGGGGAACCAGGATCCTAGGTGATAGGTTTAAATGCTTCATTGGCAAGCATTTAAACTAGCCAAGGGGGGAGGCACTGGAAAGGAGCAGGACAATCCTAGCACCCCCCCAAAAAAATCACGGTAGTAAAGGTGGCAAACACCAATATAGAGGTGTTGATAGGGAGAAGGGCAGGGGTAAATGGAGACAGTGACAAAGGCAAGAAGGACAAGGATGGGGCAAAACGGAGTAAGGCCATCATGAAATGAAGGGTATTGAGTACCAATGCTCATAGTCTGGGCAACAAGCTCCTTGAGCTGGTGGCCTTGATGGAAGAGGGAAGCCTGGATATCGTAGCAGTCACAGAAACATGGTACACAGAGAACCATGACTGGGATGTTAACATACCAGGGTACATAACCTACAGGAGAGACAGGCGGGGAGAAGAGGGGGAGGAGTAGCTCTCTATGTAAAGGAAGGGATAAAAGCAACTGTACAAAAAGAGTAAACAGGAGGAGAAGAGTCACTGTGGGTCACCTTGGAGACTGAAAAGCACCACAATCCACACAGGGGTTGTGTACAGACCCCCATGTCAGGGGAAGGGAATGGACAAGAATATGATAGAAGGCATTCTTAGAACGGCAGATAAAGGGGAGATACTGTTGATGGGAGACCTGAATATGCTAGATGTTAACTGGAGCACATTTGCTGCAGCCATATCCGAGAGCAGGGCCATTCTTGATGCCCTACAGGTGGCAAGCCTCAGACAGCTTGCTTCAGAACCCACTCATGAGGGAGCAATCTTAGACCTCATACTCTCAAATGGGGGCAGGGAGAGGGTCTCAGATCTAGAAGTGGGTTGCCATCTGGGAACAAGTGACCATCAAGCAGTGTGGTTCACATTAAACTCAGCTACAGAGTCAAGCCATACAAAAGTGAGGGTACTGGACTTTAGGAGGGCTGACTTTGGCAAGATGAGAGAGTGCCTCAGAAAGCACTAGCAAAACAGGCTAGAAGGAGGTGTGGAGCAACAATGGGAATCATCAAAACTGCCATCACAGAGGCAACAAGCCTTTGTGTGAAGCAAATAAACAAATCAAAATGAAAGAAAAAGCCACTATGGTTCTCAAAAGAGATGGCTGTGAAAGTCAGGAAGAAAAAGATAGCATTCTGGAAGTATAAGGAAACACAGAAAGAGCAAGACAGAGAGCTGTACCAGTTAAGGCAGAAGGAAGCAGGAAGGGAAGTCAGAATAGCAAAGGCCCAAACTGAGGAAACGATAGCCAAATCAGTTAAGAAGAGGGATAAAACCTTTTATAGGTACATCAGCGAGCATAGAAAGACAAAGGGAGGGATAGTGAGGCTGAATAGAATGAACGGTGTGTGGGCAGAGGGGGACAGTGAAAAAGCACGGATACTGAATGAATATTTCTGCTCAGTATTCACAAAAGAGGAGGGGGAAGTGCCTAATCCAATTAACAGAAGCACTCTTGATGGGGGGGGTCAATCCCAGTCCTTTCACAGAAGAAAGGTTCTTCAAGAACTCCTAAAACTGAAGTTGGACAAAGCAATGGGTCCTGATGGAATTCACCCCAGAATTCTGAAAGAATTAAGGGAGGAACTAGTGAAACCACTGGCTACTCTTTTTAATAAATCATGGGAGGATGGTGTGATACCCGAGGACTGGAGGAAGGCGGATATGATTCCCCTTCACAAACGTGGGACCAAGACAGAGGCAGGAAACTACAGACCTGTCAGTCTGACCTCTGTGGTAGGGAAAGTGATGGAGTCACTTCTGAAGGAAAGAATAGTTGAGTACCTAGAGGCCAGTGGGGCACAGGATCCAAGGCAGCATGGGTTCACAGTGGGAAGGTCGTGTCAGACGAAGTAATTGATTTATTTGACTGGGTGACCAAAGTAGTAGACCAGGGAGGGGCTGTGGACATGGCCTACCTAGACTTTAGCAAGGCATTTGACACAGTCCCACACAAAAGATTAATACTCAAATTAACCAGCCTGGGAGTGGGTACCACGGTGGTAGCCTGGGTAAAACATTGGCTGCACAACAGGACACAGAAGGTAATTGTAAATGGAGTCCACTCTGAAGAAAGAGGGGCTACTAGTGGAGTACCGCAGGGTTCAGTATTGGGTCAAGTCCTTTTTAATGTCTTCATCAGTGACATTGCAGAGGGACTGGAAGGAAAAGTATGCCTTTTTGCAAATGACACAAAGATCTGCAACAGGGCTGATACACAAGGAGGCGTGGAAAGTATGAGAAGGGGCTTGGCAAGGTTGGAGGAATGGTCAGAAGTATGGCAGCTAGGATTCAATGCAAGAAGTGCAAAATAATGCACCGGGAAACAAGAACCCAGGGAAGAATACACGATGGGGGGGGGTAGTAACAACAACAAAAAAGGAAAGGGACTTGGGGGTAATCATATCAGATGATCTTAAGGTTAGCAAGCAATGTGAGAGGGCAGTAGGGAGAGCTGGGGGTATACTGGGATGCATAGGGAGATGCATCAGCAGCAGAAAACAGGAAGTTGTTATCCCTCTGTGCAGACAATTGGTGAGACCCTCTCTGGAGTACTGCGTCCAGTTCTGGAGACCCCATCTCCACAAGGACATAGAGAGGATAGAGGCAGTCCAGAGGAGGGCAACTAAAATGGTGCAGGGTCTGCAAGAGAAGCCATATGAGGAGATACTAAAGGAGCTTAATATGTATACCCTTGAGGAAAGAAGGGAGAGGGGGTACATGATAGATACTTTTAAGTACTTCAGTGGAATCAACAAAGTCCAAGAGGGTAGCATCTTTAAGAAAAAGAGATGTGCAAGAACAAGGGGACACAATTTAAAGACAGAAGGGAGGCAGTTCAGGGGCAATGTGAGGAAGTATTATTTCACAGAGAGGGTAGTGGATGCATGGAACAGCCTTCCTGAGGAGGTTGTGGGGGTTTAAAACTGTGGGAGAATTCAAGAATGCATGGGACCGACATGAGGCAATTCTTGTGGGGGGTAGGAAGAAATAGGCTGCTGGTTAACTAGGATCTGCGGCCTATCCTGTAGGTAGGGAAATGGGCAGACTAGATGGGCCTAGTGGTCCTTATCTGCTGTCAAAGTCTATGTTTATATGTTCCTATGTTTACTAGGTTTAAATTAACATAAAAAGGCACAAGGCCCATCATGAATGTCCCCCACATTGGTGTGTCAAATTACACCAGTGTATGCTTAGTATAAAAATTCTCATCTAGAGTTTTTTTAAAGGCATTAAAATCGTTGACGTCGACAATGAAAGGTGGTAAATTATTCCATATTTTAGCTACTCTCACAAGTAAAAGTTGTCTCTTTGATGGCTCGGTGGCGCTGAGTGTTGAGATGCTGGACGTCACACCTCGTGCCACACCGGCGACTCGGGTTTGGTAACAGACTTGGGTCACTGGGGTCTAGCAGGGGAAGGAAGGATTGAGTTTCCCACAACTGCTCTCCTTCCTCTGGGGTGGGTGGGTGCATTGCATCACACTGCGTGGCAACTGGCAGAGGCCAGCTGCACCACAGCTGCATGCCAGAACAGGGGGAGGAGCACGATGGGCATCAGCATGGCTGTGCTCTTACACCATTGCACATCCAGCTCCCAGGGGCTAGAAAAATGGCAGAAAATAGCAGGGTGATCTCAGCAGCTGATGGCTGTGCCCTGCGCCCCCAGACTTGAGAGGCACCTTCACAGGGTGTGGCTGACCCTGTGTTCATGGGGAATCTAAATTCATGCACCAGACCTGGCCAGGAGGTGCAGGTGGCTGGAGATCACTGGGTCAGCTCCACAGGGGCCAAAAAACAGGAGGAATATAAAAAAAAAGTTGTCTCTTTTATTGGTAGTGACTCGTGGCACAATTAACTTTCTGTTATGAAATAAAGTAATACTCAAAGCTGTTTAATGAAGAAGTCCACAGCATGTGGACAGAATAATGACTCGACCACTCACAGAGCATGCACAGTTCTAGTGTCCCAACCTGGAAGTATCACAGGTCACGTGACTAACATACCTGAAGAGCCACAGGTCTAAAACCCCTTAAAATAATAAATTCAGCAGGACAGGTGATAAAATTGCCCACAACTGAGTATAGCATTGCTAAGTTGTAGCAATTAAAAACCCTAAAAGGTTTCCTGTTGACATGGACGCTGAACAGGAAGATGTAGTCCAGGGAGAATAAGCAGAAAACTACAGCTCCCAGACTACTTCCTGATTACTTAGCTCTCATAGTGACAAAGGCAGCACTACATGGTTCCACAGTTACGCTATATAAAGCACACACACAGGAAGATCTCCTCGCCTCTGCCAGTACTATCCTACCACTTCAGGAATGGCCGCATGTGGACAGAGTAATGACTAGACTGTTCACAGGGTCCAGAGGAGGGTGACCAGGATGATCACAGGGATGCAGGGCAGGCCATTGGAGGAGAGATTAAAAAAACTGAAACTGTTCACTGGAGTTGAGAAGAGAGGAGGGATATGCTGGAGACCTTCAAATACATGAAAGGGCTTAACAAGGTACAGGGGGTTAGCATCCTAAGGCTGAGTGAAAACAATACAAACAGAGGACATGCACTGAAGCTGGAAAGACGAAGGTTTAATGGGGACAGATGGAGTGTTACTTCTCAGAAAGGGTAGTGGATCCATGGAAAAGGTTACTGCAATGGGTGGTGGTGGGGATAGATATGGTGGAGAAATTCAAGAGAGCTTGGGATAAATTCATGGGACTGGACAGGGGAGGTGAGAGAGGGTGGAGGGGTGAAACGTTGAAGGCCGGGAGGGGTAGGGCAAACATTTCTGGCAGATTAGATGGGCCAAATGGTCTTTCTCTGCTGAGGTGATTTTGTGATTCTGTGAATGGAGATAGTAAGAGATTCCCCACTGAGAAAGTACAACAAATATACTAATAGACCGGCCTCTTCCATGTCTGTCTCTGCCTGTGCTCATCAACAGCTTGCAGGGCTTCTCTGTAAATAGTATGTGACCCAGAAGTACTCTGCTAGAGGTTGTGCAGGTCACAGTGCCAAAAATGTGAAATGTGCAGAAAAAAAATAGACTAATTTAAAGCAGCAAAGGCAAATTGGTAATAAGGGAGCCCACTCACCGAAAAAGTATCAAAACAGAAATTAGTTTTATTGGATTATTCTGATCATCTCTGTTTCAATAGATATGCATACCATGTCACAAGTTCATACATTTGGGACTATGGTTCTTCATCAGTGAAGAACACTGTATCTTTAAAAATGAGATCAGAAAAACATATATGGGTCCCGATATATTCTTTCCTGTTTTAAAAATAAAATATTTGTTTGATATACATAGCCTCTCATCATCTTTTGCCCTTATTCCCTAAGTTTCTAGTCAGGCATTCATTGTGATATCTGCACAATAAAAAATAGTAAATTATTTCAGTTGCTGCTATTCCATTTAGTCATTGCATTTAGTCATTGTGTTCTCTTTTGTGTCTATTTCCAGTATACAAAAAACACTCACCAGTATTTCTGGTGCCTAATATCGTGTTAAGCTCTTAATGCAGTTTCTAAAGTAAAGCAAAACATCATATGAGCATTTCTCAATTCACTACTGGTGTACCTGTTATAATCGTTATAATCTATTCATAAAGGAATTTTTGTAAAGAATTTTTACATATATATATATATATATATATATATATATATATATATATATATATACAGCTACCTGCTGGTAATGTTGGATACAAGCACCTTTTTCTGAAAAACTTCAAACTTCATTTCTGGATTTTCTGCCTCTTCAAGTTAATCTAAAATTGTTACAGCTGGTCATTTTCCTCTCAGCTAAACAACTTCCAAGCCTGGTTCTTTAGAAACATCTATATGGTATAACTGAGCTCTCCATTTCAATACTGCCACTTTTGCTGTTAAAAGTTGCTACATTCTGACAGTTGTAATTAAATTGGTGTTAAATATCATTTAGCTTCCCTACATCACTCAAATTGTTAACGTTTCAAACAGCTCCCGTTTTCATTATTCAGATGTTTTTCATGAATGACATTAATGACTCTCAAGGAATGACAGCAGTAATATATTCATTATAGTTACACAAAAGTTGCAATTATTTGCAAAATGTTCTGAAAAGTTCTTTAGTGCACTGCACGACTTGCAGCTGTCTCTGGTAATGGAGGTTAAGTACTTGTCCTATGCAGCTGTTTTAATACATCTTAGTGAAGTGGAATTGGGTGCATGGTATCATGTCCTGTCATGTGACAGATGCTCACTCTCTGTACACCCAACCAGCAATAGCAGCACCTAGCAACAGTCATCAAATCTGCTAGGTGTCCCCGTCACATAAGCTTTTACTTACAGTAAATAAAAACATTTCCTTTTTTTTTTTTTTGAAAAAAGGAGGGTTAAGCTTTTTTTCTAATGTGAATTATCTAATTCAATTCATTATTTACACCTTCTATTAAGACGGTCTCACTCCCTCCTGATACAGATACATCACCACATGGAGGTCAAGAAGGTCATATTTTTTCTTCAAAAAATATATTTTTTATATTTATTGCTGTTCTGTACCATATATTGGAAAAACTTGATGTGGGGGATCCCAAATTCAAACCATCAGACCCGCAAATCTCCCATGCTGCCATACACACAATGGGAGGTCAACTGGGTTCATCAGCAAATCATAAGGATGAGGCAGATAATGGGGGTTAGATTAACATTTGTTCCAATATAAATAGGGATGTTTTAACTATCCAAGAATATGTCAACTACTGTTACAAGGGCAGAAGAAAGTGTGCTTGCTGTAGCAACCCACAGACTAAACCCACACTAAATAATCAGCTGCCAGTCAATACAGTCATTTAACTTATATCTTGGGTTGGTCAATTCAAACTTATCAATATAAAATGCTTCTTGGAGGAGAAGTTGTGTCCTACAATCTCCCCATTTAGAATTTGGCTCAACTTTTTCTAGGCATAAAAATTGCAAATATGGGAGTTGATGTCTTTCTGAAATAAAATGCCTTGCCACTGGTAATGTTAAGTCTGCCCTCCTTGTGTCGCGTTTGTGTTCCCCTAGTTTTGTTTTAAGACATCTCTCAGTTTTGCCAACATAAACCTTGTCACATGGATATTTGAAGAGATACACTAGCCCTGCACTCTGGCACTTAATATACTGCTCAATTGTTTAATATTCATCTCTATCAGTATTTCATATTTTATTCACTTTATGGCCCCTAAGCATGAAAGGGCAGAATGACTACATGCTGTATATTTGCACTGCAGAGCCAGTCCATTACCATTGCACCTCCAATGTGGGATGCAATACTGGGTGCATGCAGCCACTTTGCACCCCGATCCCCCAGCTGCATGGACAGCAATGTGCCGGGGTGGGTAGGGGGCATGGCAGCACTCCACAGCAGTCACTAACACATGTAGTGCTGTCTGCAGGGGTGTAGAGGACAGGGCAGGCTATGGCAGTGGAGACCCTGCTGTAACAGCCATACACAGCCATGGCAGTGCAGCAACAGGGTCCCCCACCCAGCATTACCAGTCCCGAGCTGCTTCCTCCAACAGTTGGAGTCCCCCCCTGTTCCCTGTAGCTCAGCCCCCCCTGCACACTTTATGCCTCATCCCCAGTGCAGGTGGTGGAGGAGAGTGCAATGGGCATTGCTTCCGGCAGCCCATGGCTGCAGCAACTCCTGCCAGGTCCGAGGACTGGGAATGGCGCAGATGGTGTGGTGGTGAGGTGTCTCTTCTGTGTACCTGCAGTGGTAATGCAGTCCCATGGCCACTGCTGTCTTGAGGGGGAATTCTGCCTACGGCAGCCACCTGCACAGCGCACGGGTGCCAATGCACAAATCCATTCCTGTGCCATTATGCTTGGGGGATCCACTCTGGGTCCCAGGCAGTCCATTTGATTTGCTGCCCACCTGGGTACACAACTCTGCCCCTGCTTGTCCCACATGCACATGTACATTGGGGGGTGGGTCTGCATACAGATGGCTGGTGGTCATGAATGCCACTGGTGGACACCTGTCCACAGGTGTGGAGATCCATGGGTGGGATACACACCTCTGGCACATAATTCCCTCCCCTATGTTCATAGGGGCCAATATGTGTTGTTACAATAGGTGCTATTCACGATGCTTGTGGAGGTATGCAGAAAATGCACGTATCCTGCCCACGTAGCTGTGCACCTATGGATAGGTGTGCACATCCCGGTATTCACAACCAGCACCCACCTGTCCATGGCTCCTCCCCCTGGCATGCAGAACTCCATAGGGTAGCCAGGGGCAGAGTCATGGTCCTGTCTGGGCATCCAATGGGATGCCCATCCTGGGACCCACAGTGGATCTCACTTGCAGTGAGGTGCGTGTCTGGTCACCCGGACCTGCATGACATGTCTCCTGTGGCCAGTCTGCCCATTGACCCAGCCCTAGGCACTCATCTCCCTCCCAGCTCACTTATTGACCCCAGCATATGGACCCCACCCCCGGCCCACACTCCTGCAATAGCAACTGTGCCCTGCCCCATTGTGGCCGTACCCCTGAGACCACCCTAGGTGGGCAGTGCCCAAACTCCCAAGGCACCATACCATCCCAGTGCCACCACTTGGGTGCCATGTCAAGCACTCACCTCTTCCACTGCCCCTGCCCTGCCTGTCTATATAATGGGCAGGGGCAGCATGGAGGGCTCTGTCCTGGTTCCCCCATGTCTAGTGGTTACTGCACATGAGGGTGTGCAGTGGATTATGGCAGGGTCTTCCCTGGTATAGCTTGCACCCTACTGCACCCCCTAGTGCACAGTACCATGTGACTTCATGCATGCCGCGCAGTGCTGGTGTGACCCTGGCTCACCCCCAGCATGTTATTGTCCATGCGGCAGGGGGTTCAGTCACAGATCCACCTTGTGGATGGATGGTGCATGCCACTGTGGGGACCGTGTGTGGATTTCTAACTTAGAGTTGCCTACATGCCCCTGCTGTGCATGCATAGCCACCCTTTTGTTTTCATGCATAGGCCCCAATGTGTGCAGTGGCCACATTGGTAATTACCTCTAATATAGAGCTGTGTGGAATCTGAAATTCTGAATGTGGTAAGACCATTCTGATTCCATTAAATACCATGGACTTTTTGCAAAGATTCCGTGGAAATTTGAACAATTTTAAATTTCTGTCATTTCGCTATACTTTTAAAAGAACACCTCCAAATAACACCACATTTGAATATTAACAGTACCCCTCAATGTACAAGACTGTACTAAACTTCAGAGCTGTAGATTGAAAGGGGGTGGAGTTTTGACTGGCCAAACATTTAATCAAAATTTTATTTTCAGTTATTTTGAGATAATCTTAAAATTTCTTATCCAAATGTCTCCACAATATCAGGATTTAGAGAAGCACCTAGAAAGCATATAGGTGCCATGTTTTAAGTCTCAAGCATCAAATGGAGCTGAGTTATACAGTAGAAAGCCAAATATTTTGCCAAAATTTGGATTTCTTTAATTTTTAATATAATTTTTATAGTTTTCAATGAAATATTATCATTAAAAGATATACAGATTATCACTACATTTGTATATGTACATAGTTTCAGATTTATAGCCTTAAATGGGACTGAGTTATAGCCTGTCAAACATGTTGACACAATTTAAATTTCAGTTAGTTCCCTGTAATTTTAAAACTACATATCCAAATTTAACCACAGCTGAAACATTTGAACTACAATACCACAGGGTCATTTCTGAAAAAGTTCCTATTTTCAACTTTAACTGGGATTGAATTAAAATCAGTCAAACTTTCACAGCATTTAAAAGTTTAAATTTGCAAGAATGTAATCTACAAATTTATAAATCCCTGAAACTTTAAAACTAAAGAATGCAATACCATTAAATTTGTCAGGTTCTTAGTATTACAAGGAGACTGTGTGTGCCAATTTTATTTATTGCTTGCTGCAGATAAATTGCAAAATACTGTAACGTGTACTTAAAGTCAAATCCCATGAGTCTTTGTGAAAATTGAATAATTTCATGGAATTACATAAAACTGGAATTTTCTAATTTCACTCAGCCTTACCTGGGGGATTCTAATTAGATAATAGGGGTATAAGAGGCACGTAGTACAGGGTGTCAGCAGGTTCTAGAGTTAGATGCACAGTTTCACCATGAAATGGACAGCTGAGCTGGGTAGCACAACAGTGATAGACCCCCAGGTTGGAGCAAGAAAGCACAGCATGTCAACAATTCCAAACTGAATGCAGGATATTTAAGGATCACATCCAGCAAATTTATGATCCAGGGAGCCTGGTGTACATGCAAGTCCCAGACTTAGAGGCACTCAAAAAAGTAGTGGGGGAAGACAATGTCTTGGGCAGCAGGAATAAAGAATTCTGGCTATTCCAACAGGGTAGGTCAATAGGAAAAGGAGTTGATGACCCATGTTTTAAGAGAGTTTGTTATGATAAAGAGCAAAGAGGATATCAGTGCAATCAGTAGTTCTACTGAGTCAAACTGGTCATGTCAAAAGAGAAGGGGGGGATAGTCACCCAGACAGGAACAGCAGGACTGCAAAAAGCTCAGACCAACTTATCCAATGAGGTAGTGATATGCACATTGTTAATGATAAATTCCACACAAAAAAAATTCTGGATGCTTCATCTACAGTATATGCTATTATAAATCTGTGAGAAAATGTTATTAATCATTTTTTTTCTTCTGCAAACTTAAAACTTCTTAACCAGTTTATCCTGTTGTGTTAGATGACAAGGGCCCAATTCCAGAATGGGTTACGCATGTTGCAAGGTGACTTGTGCCAAACCCAATAGCACAGGCTGCACTATGCACCATGCGTTACGCCAATTGGTGTTCTAGAAGGCAACCTGCAACATGATGCAGCTGCCTGTGCCAAAGGTGCACTACACCACTGGGTACACAATAAACACCCTGCAACATGGTGCAAGGGGGTTTATGTCACATATCTGGACTGTGTAGCACGGTATGGGTTGCCGCCCATTGGCTCACGCTGTGGACCAATGGGCATACAGCCCTACTGTACGGTGTCAGTCAGTGGGCAGTGGGGTGGCAAGCAGGTGAGGAGCTGCTGCCTGCTGCTAACTGGGGAGGGAATTGGGCAGTGGGGCTCAGTGGGCTGTTGGGGAGGTGGGTACCGCTAGACCACCAGGGTTTGGTTTCTGTGGCATAAATGTTTTACTGACGCCCACGATCAGGCTGAAAGTGGTCCACTGGACCATCAAGGATACTGGATGGTATTATTTTACTTAAGCCTGCGATCGGGCATGAAGCAGTTCACTGGACCACCAGGGATATTGGATGGTATTTTTATTACTTAAGCCCGTGATCGGGCATGATGCGGACCACTGGTCCACCAGGGATATTGGACATTTATTAAATTCTACATATGCCTGTGATCGGGCAGTGGGGCACATATCCACGATGTGCGGGGGGCGTCGGTCCCTGGCGGCTGCAGCCTGGCAGGGCGCCAGGTGCAAGTCGCCAGGGTTCGGTGCACCTGCATGGAAATGGGGCCATAATGACATGCAAGTGGCCCCATTTGTTGCTTGCATTATGGCCCCATTTGCATGGGCACCTATGAATATCATGGTTGTTGCACCTAGCACAATGAACTTGTGCTAGCGCATCCCCCTGCTCCACTCTGGCCACTTGCACTGGCACAGTGCCACTGCACCATGCGCCAGGGTGCAATATTCAGGGATGCTGTGCCATGGTGCAGCTCCATTGACTATCACTCTGTCAACGTCCCTGCGCAGCCAAGTTGCGCTGCACCCAGGCTTGTCCAACAGTCTGGTGCAGTCTGAATATCTGGGCCAATGTGTTTAATACTTAAAAAGGCATTGTCATTATAAGTTGTGGCCAAAATGATTTTCCTAGCAGTCTGGTCATCTGTGTCCACATAGGGGAACACAAGAGTGACATAAGGAGAGCAGACTTAACATCACCAGTGGCAAGACATTTCACAAAGTCATCACCAGTTACCATATCTGCAATTTTTTGGACTAGAGAAAATTAAGCCAAATTCTAGAGGAGGAGACTATAGGATACAACTTCGCCTTAGAGAAGTATGTTATATCAATAAGTTTGAAGTGACTAACCCGAGATATAGGTTAAATAATTGTATTGACTGGCAGCTGATGATTTAGTGTGTTTTTGTTCTGTCATTTTACAATAGTTTACATATTTTTAGATAATTAAACCATCCCTATTTAAATGAGTACAAGCAGTAATATAACCCCCATTATCTGCCACATCCTGATGAGTTGCCCATGACTCCAGTTTACTTCCCATATGTGTAAACCGGCCTGAGAAATTTGCAGGTCCCATGGTTTGAATTATGGGATCCACCCCATCAGGTATTTCCAATATATGATACAGAGTAGCAATGAAAATGAAAAAATTATTTTTGGAAAAAAATATATGACCTCTTTGATCTCCATGAGGTGATGTATTCATATCAGGAAGGAGTGAGACTGTCTAAATAGAAGGTGGAACTAGCACATTGAATTAGCTAATCCACATTCTAATCCCCCCCCCTTTTTTCATTAAAACAAAAGTTTTTTATTTAAGTAAAAGTTTATGTGACAGGGACACCTAGCATATTTGTTGATTTTTGCTATATGCTGCTATTGCAGGTCGGGTGCACAGCGTATGGGTGCCTGTCACATGACAGTATGTCTTACCATGCACCTGATTCCACTTCATAAGTAAGCAATAAGACACAGAAGGGTGTGTGTTAGACACTTTAACACATGGCTAGGAGGCGTAATGAGGCACGAGGCCAATGGCCGAGTGTCTCTAGCCTCCTAGCCGTGTGTTAAAGTGTCTAACACACACATTTCTGTGGTTTATTGCACTTATGAAATGGCTTGTAAATTACTGTCATGAAATTAAAAAATACAGATTGGTTTGTTTTGCATAAAATTCAATTTATTCCATCAGATAACACTGCGCTGTGGAAAATAGTTCCATTTGCTTACATCAAATGAATCCAACAGTACATTTTATTAATTTCAATGTGTTATTAGATTCAGCACAAAGTAGAAACACACCAACTAGCAAGCAAGTTAATTATCAGAATAGTGCAATGATGTCCACTAGCAACCAAGTTAATTAATAGACTGCAACATGGCTAGAAACTAAAAACTGTCAGAAAGCAGAGAAACTACAACACTGTCAAAGTCGTAACACAAGTAACGTTTTATGATAACATTTAAAACAACCGTTTACGTTTTTTTTTTACCAGTTTTGGATTCATTTGCCTAAGTAGGCAGGGCCATTGAAAGTTAGCTGGCAATGTTGCATGTTGATTCTATCGAGCTGTACGCTTGGACTGCCTTCTGCTCCTGCGAGGCTGCTCAGATTTGGTTCTCTTAGGATTGGATATTGCTGCTTCCCATATTCAATGCTGGTGGGAGGGTTTTCCTGTTCTGCAGATTGCGCTGTTGGTGGGGCACTGATGTTCAGGAAATTACCTAATTTCCTGTTTTCTGCATAAGGAGAGCACACTTCAGTTTTTGGAGCCAGGGGACAAAATTTACTGCGCTTTTGATATGGGCTGAACGTTTATTTCGGTGCCAGGATATCAGACCACTTCTTTCTTTTGTCTGGTGTAGGTCTCCAGTAACTGTGGAGACTTGATTCATTGCGGTGGCCTGGGATTGTCATTATTTCCCGACTCTCCAAGCCAGCATTTGAGAGGAGCTGGACTGCAGTGGCATGGAGGCAATGATTTGTATACCAGCGGCTGAGGGATGCTTCTTCACTGAGTCGGGGCATCATGGTGGTGAGGTAATTAACTCCCATTGGCTCCGAACTGTACCATGTTTTTTGCTGATTTAACTTTTCTTGTGGTAATCTGTGAGGGTGCATGTATAGAGCCTTCGGTTCAGGAGGGAGCTTTGAGATGTATAGTTTGAAATTGTGAACAGGGCACAGGGGATTGCCAGGCTGTGAGTACATGTACCCCCTGTGTCCCAGTTTGTCACTCTCTAGTGGGTTCCCATGGTTTTTTGTGTGCTCATTGAAATTGGGCATTTTGTATATTGGCCGTTTTCATCATTTTGCAGTGTGAAGTGTTCAGGCTTTAGTTGTCGGAGTCCTTCTCTACCGCGCCTGGCCATGTGGATTTGAATGTCAGTCCACACTTTTCGGACTAAGCCAGGTGCGGTTAAGGGGGAAAGTGCTGGGGAGTTTCTTAGTTTGAATAAATCAGCATCTGTGAGGGGTTCGTGGTGCTGTGAAGTGTCTTTTTGTGCACACCTGTAATTTTTCATTTTTGCTGTAAACATGGCGTTACTACTTTTAAAACCACTGTCAGTTATGATGTTCATAGAGTGGCCCACAGCAGCGGAACCCAGGGGCCTATTCAGTGCGGCACGTAGACCACAAAAGCTGGATATTGCATACTCTTGGCCAGCGGTGGTTCATGCCTCTGCATAAAACTTTCTGAATATGCTGTTTAGTTCAGTTTTAGATGCTGTTTTCCAGTTTATTACAGTATTTGTTGCCACTGACCACTCGCCTATTACTTTAAGTGCCCAAGCAGTAGCTCTTAACATATTTTTTTTCATTTTTTTGAAGTTCTAGGCTGTCTAATTGATCCTTGCTTAACGTTTCAAAATGTTTACTCACAGTCTCCTCGCTAGTCGGTGGTTGGGAGCACTGGATGTCTTGTTTTACTATTTCTGGCTCTATTGGCTCGTGCTGAGGATCGAGGAACAGAAGTAGGTCTTCCTCAGTAAAACTGATTTCAAAATTTGTCTCAGACATGGTGTCCTGTAATTTTATTATTTCTGACTATTCTTGGTTACTGATGACATTAGACAAGATGGCTGACTTTACTTTTCTTAACATTCTATATTGGCATCCTACTGGGATCAGTGCCCAGCTAGCATGACCTGATCTAGCTTGTATGTGTTAGAAACTTTAACACACACCTGCCATCCAATGAGATGCCTTTAAATTTACAAGCCATTTCATAAAGAAGTATTAAAGCAGCTGTGTAGGACATGAACTTACCCTCCATTACCAGACAGAGCTGGAGGTTGTGCAGTGCCCTAAAGAACTTTTCATAACTTTTTGTAAATAATTACAACTTTTGTGTAACTATAACAAATATATTGATGTTGCCATTCCTTGAGAGTCATTAATGTAATTCATGAAAAACATTTGAATAATGAAAACGGGACCTCTTTGAAACGTTAACAATTTGAGTGATGTAGGGAAGCTAAATGATATGTTAACACCAATTTAATTATAAATGTCAGAATGTAGCAACTTTTAACAGCATTAGCAGCAATATTGAAATGGAGAGCTCAGTTATACTGTATAGATGTTTCTAGAGAACCAGGCTTGGAAATTATTTAGCTGAAAGGAAAATGACCAGCTGTAACAATTTTAGATTAACTTGAAGAGGCAGAAAATCCAGAAATGAAGTTTACTTGATGTTTTTCTTTTTAAGGAAATGGTGTTTGTTTCCTACACTATCCAGCAGGTAGCTATGTATATATAAAAAACTATTTAAAAAATCCCTTTTGTGAATAGATTATAATGATTATAACAGGTTCACCAGCAGTGAATTGAGAAATGCTCATATGATGTTTTGCTTTACTTTAGAAACTGCATTAAGAGCTTAACACGATATTAGGCACCAGAAATACTGGTGAGTGTTTTTTGTATACTGGAAATAGATACAAAAGAGAACACAATGACTAAATGCAATGACTAAATGGAATAGCAGCAACTGAAATAATTTACTATTTTTTGTTTTGTAGATATCACAATGAATGCCTGACTAGAAACTTAGGAAATATGGGCAAAATATGGTGAAAGTCTATGGAGATCAAACAAATATTTTATTTTTAGATCAGGAAAGAATATTTAGGGACCCACATATGTTTTTCTGATCTTATGTTTAATAGATACAGGCCAGGATACCAAAGGGGTTGCATCTGGCGCAACAGGGTTGCACCATGCACAACCCCCCAATGCACCACAGCACGATATTCAAAGGGGAATGTTACACGGTGCATCATGCAATGCACTGGGGTGCATCGTTAATGTATGCGGTGCAGATGCAGGGGGCATGTCCATGCATATGAGGCACATCCTGATATGTAGTCTGGGATGTGTGGCACATTTGCTGGTGCAACCCCTATAGGCGCCGCACACCACTGTGCAATGTTGAGCTGAAATTAACAGGCTCAAATGCTGGCCACCCTTAGGTGGATGGCTGTATTGCTGGGTGCAACACAACAGCCACCATCTGTGGGTGGTCACCCACTCAACAGGACTACAGTCCACAAGCACCTTGTCCCACTCATAGTCCAGTGCCTCCCCACCCTGCATTCCCAATCATGGGCAGTTGTAATAATAAAGTAATTCTGGTTGTCTAGAGGTCCCCCCATGCCTGATCCTGGGCAGTTGAGATAATAAAATAAGCCTGGTGGTCTAGTTGTACCCCCCTATGCCCGATCATGGGCTGTCATATAGAAAAGAAAAACCTGGTGGTCCAGTGTTACCCCCCTCCCCACCCACCTACACAGGACCCCTGCCTACCCAACACCTCCCCCATCATTGGTGGGCAGCACCTTGCCCACATACCTCCTGGCCACCTGCCAAGTGACAGCATACAGTATGATCTGTACACCCATTGATCCACAGGGTGGGCCAATGGACTTGCAGACCGTACTGTACTACACAGAACCAGATATGTGTTTTATGAGTTTTGTACCTCCTATTTACACTTTATTGTACTGTACTTTACTTTCATGTTTAATCTGTTTTCCTTTCTACTGATGTGGAACCTTTGTAAAAGAGCTCTTAGCTCAAAGGTATATGTAATCCAAGACTTAAATAAATAAAAATAAATAAAAAAAAAAGGAACGAGTTGTTGTGAAAGACCACTCAAGAAAAATTCCTCAGACTTCACAAAGAGAATTAAGTTCTTTTACTAAAAAGCAGTGAAACACAATATAAAATAATTTCAAGAACTGACAAAGTAGGTTGTTAATCTTTCATAGTATCTGAGGAGTTATTAATAATTTGCCTTTGTCCTGGTGCACTTAAAATGCCAGGCTACAAATAGCGGACATACTGTAATTTTCTGCCACGTGCACAAACTTGCAATGCAAGGAAAGCTGAATACTTTCAGTCTGTGCACAGCTACTTTAAACTTTCATTATAATCCTCTTTGCATTTGAAATGACAAAAACAACTTATTCAGGAACATATTGGTAACTTAACAGAACTGTTCTGCCTACAGAGTCTATTGAACTTTTGCCTGGACTGACTACAACTATCTTCTGTCAGAAAATCAGAGATGTCCAAAGGCATGAGCAGCAAAACATAAATCCCCCTAATTTATGCTGCTGAATCCAAGCTTAAAAACTCTCAAAAAGATCCCTATTACTTTGTTATGTAAGACTTCAGTTAATCTGCACTCAGCAGAGAAACAAGTTGTCCCTGACAATATTCAGGATTTACTATACAATTTTTACAACCCTTCCAATGGCTTTAAGCCATCTCGACAGACCAGTTCCTGGTACAACTTATTTCTGTTAACGTTAACTTGTCTCCAATGAGCCATGGGTGGTAAGCCTATTTTATATCAATTTACTTTCTCTGCTAGAAATGGATAAAGTCCACCATGGAAAAAGAGGTCCAGTTTGAAGAAAAGAGCAATGCTGAGCATCTTGGAGATCCAGCAGTGGTGACAGCTGGAATGTCGAAGAAAGCACCCAAGCAGGAATCATCACTGCCTTCTGTTAGTGGTATTGGGAGTCAACTTGTTCCAGCCCAGAAAATAACACTGACAATTAAAATGACATCCAAACCTCAGATCCAAAAGGCTGCAGACTCAGCCCAGTCAGATCTGATCTTGCTGCCAAAGGGGAGAGGAGACCCAATGGGGAGATCAGGGGATCTTACCCAGCATATGGATGACATAGCAGCTAAAGCAGACACCAAAATCAAGTATGGAGAGTTGCTTTAAATTTGTCAGGTACCCCACTATAATTGTATTTATTCATGCTGTTTCATTGTTGTGAGGTGCTCTGAGCCTTTGGATAGGGTGCCAGATAAATAAAATTGCCTCACATTGCCTCATCTAACATTTTCTTTTTATCAATACCAAAGGTGCTACTAGCAGACAAAAAAAAAACTGCAACAGTTAATGTTACAGAGAGTACAAACAAGGGAGAAGAGGTAACAGTCCCTTTAACTAATTCTGACACTATGACTAATATTTTTCCTACATTAAATAAAAACTCTATGCCTAACTCGATCAACTTCTGTAATCCTGCTACTAATTCTACTACTCAAATATGTGTGCATACTGTACAGCATGACAAATCTATCTTGGTTTTAACAGATTATTGACACTTTGACCACTACTTCTGATTCTTTGAGAAATCCAGATATATCTCCCCAAAACTCTGATTCCTGCATTCAAGTCTGAAAATATATAGTATACTGCAATACTGTATTAAAGCAAATGCACAAAGGGGAAGAAGACATCACATACTGTAGCTCTGAACAAGAAGAAGGCAGTCAAAAAGAAAAACGGGGTCCAGAAGCAAGTGCATGGGACTGTGCAGACAAAATAGGGATCAGCTATATCAAAGCAATCTGTCAGAGAAAGAATATATCCCCATCTGGCCTAAAGCGTATTGTACTTCAAGAGGTCACTGAGATAAAAGTTAACTATTGCACCAGTTCAAGATATCAGAGAACAAGTCAGAAGTTTAACAGAACAAACAACTATGATAAATAACAGCATAAAGGAAATATACAAAAGAACACAATAAACATAGCAAAGAATATCAGTAGTAGAAGATGATGCTATATTATCTTAGTAGTCCCCATAACCCTTCCCATGAAAGAATACACACACCCACACACACATGCACAGGTCTTGGAGAAATGGCCACAGCTATATGTTTATTTACTGTACTTTATACTATTGGAGTGTCATAAGCAGCTGAGAGCTCTTGTCAGTCACCTCAGGTCCCCACACCTCTTCCATTGAAGGGCCATACCCTTTGTGTGGGCTGCAGAAATTATGTACAACCTGAGTTGGTACCCAAGCCCCAGGAGTGTGGAGGTCATGTGGCTGGGTAGGAAGTGACTGACCCCATCTGGTGTTGCCACACCCACAGCCAAGCCCAATGAGGTTGGACTGTGACCCTGCCAACCTGAGTCCAGTTCTTGCAGTCACACATGTCTCATGCTGAGCAAGGAAGACAGGCCCTTCAGAAGATTTTTACTAATTCCCCCTTTTTCACCTTTGATATAGCAAGTGATATGTGAACCCACAGGTGATTTTTGCTCTTTTTGCCGAGGTCTTTTAATTGTGTCTGCAACAAATACATTTTGGGAAATTTTGTATGCAACAAGGACTGGACTTTGACTTTAGCTGGACTGTCTTGACTCTTTGTCACTGACCACTTGGTCCTCTTGGTGTGGCTCTATAGAGCTACAGATCCCCATTTTTCTCCTTGTACCAACATACTGAGTGATTCCCAAGCTGTCATGTTACATCACTGTGACAGTTTGTGTTTTATGCTAGCCTGCCTCATTAGCCCCTTTGGAGGAGGCAAAAAAAACAGAAAAAAAATCTCCAAGGGAAGAATCAGAAAAACTCACTCCCTGACCCTAGTGCAGTCATCTGTATTGAGTCAAAGGGTTCCCTGCTCCACCCTGGCTGACCCCTACTCTTCTTTCATGAGGGCAGGTGGATGAAAGATCTGAGGAAGGAAGCCAAAATGAGGAGGAGCTACAAACTTAAGCTCTTATTAACCCTTCACTCTGCACCCCCTCAAGGTGTCTCATGCCATGTGGGTGGCCCCAGTAGTTCCTCCCTGTGGGTGGTGTCAGGGCTAAGCCTCCACCTCCATGTGTGGAACACTGCCTGCCTAAATGCAGTTTGCAGGGGTGAGAGGACACAAGCAAGGAGACATCTGCTGCAATACTTTGGCAGGATTTGCATTGTCTTAGTAGACTTCATATCCCTTTCCGTCAAAGAATACACAGAGGCCTGGTACAATGAGAACCAAGTCTGGGATACAGCCATACCAGGGCATGCTGTATTCAGAAGGAACAGTGTAGAAAAAAGGAGGATGGCTGGATCTTTATAGTATGTGAGGGAGAACATAAAATCTATAGAAATACAGGGAAAGCAGGTAGTACCAGAGGTACTGTGGGTTACCCTAGAAACAAGGAAGAGGGTTGCTATTTGAAAAGGCGTTATATACAGATCTCCAGCTCAGAAGAAGGAAGTAGATAAGGAGATGATGGAGGAAATCCAAGGGACGGCTAATAAGGTGGAGGTATGGCTGGTTGGTGACTTCAATATGCCAGATGTGGATTGAAGCATCCCAGCAGCAGCAACAGGTAGAAGTAGGAAGATCCTTGACTCATTGCAGAGGACATTCCTTTGGCAACTAGTTGGAGAACCCACTTGGGGGGGGGGAGATACTGGACCTGGTATTGTCAAATAGACAGTGTTACTTAAGTCACAGTGGGGAGTCACTGAGGGATGAGCAACCATCGAAAGGTATGGTTCAAATACTGTATAAGAACTGGACCAGAAATAAATAACACTAAAATGAGGGTCCTGGACTTCAGGAGGACTGATTTCAAGAAAATGGGAGAGTTTCTCAGAGAAGCACTAGCAGGGATATGGAAAAGGGAAGAGGTAGAAGAGCAGTGGGTGGAAATAAGGAAGGCCATAAAGAAGGAAACAAGCCTCTGTGTCAGGCACATTATTAAGCTCAAGAGAAAAAGAAAATGCTATGGTTCTCCAAGGAAGTAGCAGAGAAAGTAAAAGCAAAAAAGCTAGCTTTCAGATGATACAAGGCAACACAGAAGGAAGAGGACCAGGAAGGTTACCAGGAGAAACAAATGGAATCAGCAAATGCAGTCTTGAGCGCCATGGCACAAACAAAAGAGAACATTGCCAAGTCAGTAAAAAATGTGTAAAAAACATTCCCAGTGATTGCGATCTGCATTGTGCGTTTGGAACATGTGTGTTTTCTGTGAGGGGCTAAGACCCCCCCACCCCCCAATGTGGGGGCATTGCCCCCAAACCCCCCAAACTTTACTATAATCACCTCTACAGTGGAGGTGTTTCGGGGAGGAGGCGCAAGATCCGGAGAAGTTGCGCTGGGGGTCTGTGCGATCATTACAGTGACTTGTCGATTTGTTACTGTAAGTGACTGATCACTGTAATATTTTTGACAGAGTTAAGTGCACCCCTTTATATACATAAGTGAAAAGGGGAAGAGCAACGCAGGGATAGTAAGGCTAAAAGGGGAGGGAGGGGAGTGTGTGGAAGAAGACCAGGAGAAAGCAGAAATACTGAACAAGTACTTTTGTTCAGTATTTACAAAGGAGGGGCTAAGAGACAGGCCATAGACAGCAGACAAGGGCAAAAAAGGAAGGGAGGTGGACACTAGCCATTTTATGGAGGATAGAGTCCTCAAGGAACTAGAGCAATTAAGGGTTGATGAGGCAGTGGGGCCAGACAGGGTTCACCCCAGGATACTGAGGGAATTGAGGAAGGAGCTTAGTGCCCCACTGATGGCACTGTTCAACTTATCCTTGAAAATGGGGTAGTTTCCAGGGGAGAGTGGAGGAGAGTGGATGTGGTCCCACTTCACAAGTCTGGAAACAGGGAGGAAACAGGAAACTACAGACCTGTAAGCTTGACTTCAGTGTCAGGCAAAGTCATGGAAACACTACTAAAAGAAAGGATTGTGGAATACACTGGCACCAGTGGATTGCAAGATCTAAGGCAGGATGGTTTCACAGGTGGGAGATCATGCCAGACAAACCTGATTGATTTCTTTGACTGGGTAACTAGGAAAGTGGATTAGGGAGGGGCCATGAACATGACCTACTTAGATTTCAGTAAGGCCTTCAACATAGTTCCTCACAAACGATTGGTAAACAAGCAAGGCTGCCTGGGAGTGGGTCCAAAGGTTGTTAAATGGGTAAAGTGTTGACTGAGTGACAGAAGCCTGAGGGTAGTAGTAAATGGAGTTCACTCAGAAGAAGGCACAGTAACTAGCAGGGTGCCACGGGGGTCTGTTCTGAGACAGGTCCTCATAAATGTTTTCATTAGTGACATCACAGAATGGCTGGAAAGGATAGTATGCCTGTTTCTTTGCAGATGACACAAAGATCTGCAACAGAGGGGACACACCTGGAGAGGGGTAGAAAACATTAAGGGAGACCTGAAAAAACTGGAAGAATGGTCAAGAGCATTGTAACTAGGCTTCCGTGCTAAATCATGCAAAATGATGCACATTGGGCCCTAATAACAAAAATGTGCAGAGCTGGCACATAAAGGCACACGCAGCTCTGCCCCCTCCCAGGAGATCTGCGTGAGACCGCATTCACAAAGCAGTGGTCCCCATCTGGCTTCCTTCCACACTCGCCTTCCCCTCGGGCCTGGGGGTTTGTGAGTGCGGGGTTGTGGACTCAGGTCAGCAGCCAATCAACAGCCCTACCCGGGTCCACTGTGGATCACTTGTGCCAGTATGGCACCATGTTGCAGGAGGCACACAGAGTTCCCATCATGCTGTCAAGGGGCATTTGCTGGCCACCCACCCCTGGCTCGACCACTGTCTCCCGATACCTGCGGCACCATTCTAAGTGGGTCCAATGACTCCCCACCTGCACCAGCAGGTCCAGTGGTGGTATCTGAAGGAGATGCGTATCTGTTACAGCTGCCCTCCAGACATGTAGCCACTGGCCTCCACATTCAGCACCTTCGTGAATGGTGCAAAGAGCCGACATGCTCCATGCGGAGACCCTGGCCAGCTCTCACATGGAGCTCCGCACTTGGCCTGGGATCCAGCGCCCGGGGGGGGTTGTAATAAAATTGTGTATGCTGCCAAGGGGGCGCAGTAGGGGTGAGCAGGGGTGGAGTGGCTACACACCTGAGTTACATGGTGCATAGCCACCCCAGTCTGTTCGTGAATAGGGCCCATTGTGCACAGGAACCCGGGGCAGTGTATCATTTTGGGGGGGTGAGGTGACAGTGATGAAGCAGAAAAGGAACTTGGGGGGCTCATCATATCTGATTACCATAAGGTAGCAAAGTAGTGTGGTAAAGCAGCAGGAACAGCTAGTAGAATACTGGGGTGCATTGGGAGGGGTATCACCAGCAGAAAGAGGGAGATGGTGTTATCCCTGTGTAGATCGGTGGTGAGACTGCACCTTGAATACTGTGTCCAGTTGCAGAGGCCCCACCTCAGGAAGGACATAGATTGGGTGGAGGTGATACAGAGGAGGGCAACCAAGTTGGTGCATGGCCTACATCAGAAGCCCTATGAGGAGAGACTCAAGGAATTAAATATGTACTCTCTGTACGATAGAAGGGAAAGGTAAGACATGATAGAGACATTCAAGTATCTCAAGGGTATTAATCAGATACAGAAAGGTAGCATTTTACATAGAAAGAGATGCTCAAGGACAAGGGGTGATGATTGGAAGCTGGAAGGTTGGAGGATCAGAGGGGATGTAAGGAAATACTGTACTTTTTTCACAGAAAGGGTGCTGGACATCTGGAACAGAATCCCAGACAGAGGTAAATACTACCTGACCTCCAGCTCTGTATGCACCTGCTTCTCCAACAGCTGATAGACTCTGGATGACAAGGCCTGGCTCTGCTAACAGCAACTATTCTCAGCATAAGAGAGAACCCAACCTCCCACACGCTCCTTGACAATGTCTCTGAATCACTCCAAGGGGCTACTCCTGTAAACCCTCCCCCCGTCTTCATGCTAGGATGGATCTATGCCTCCCTCCTTAAGCACTTTTACTAGAAGCCCCCCTCCTTCCTTACCAAAATCATGTGCTTACTGACCCTCTTCCCAGCCTAACCTAACCTCTAGTGCCTCTGCACCTTACCTGCACTTGTAATAAAGTAAAGTTGATGTCCATATGCTATATAGTGTTTTAAATGACTAAGAAACTTTGCAACTTTTTTCTGATTGTTGTGCTGTTCAGTGTCTCAAATGTTCTAAAACTCTGTAACCTTCTTGATTGAATGTCTATACTCTGTTCACATGACATGGAACCGTTGGAAAAGAGCCTTGGCTCAAAGGTTATTTTCTGAATATCAAATAAATAAATAAAAATAAAATAAATGGTAACAAGATTCAAACATGCAAGGGATTGACTCAAGGGAACCTTAGTGACAGAGCTGTTGGGGGGGGGGGGGCAAGGCCAGAGATTAAGTATGATCTGTTGTAACACAAGTAGGTAGGAAATATATAGGGCAGACTAGGTGGGCCAAGGGGTCCTTTTTCATGTTTCTGCGGTATGTTTCTATGTTAATACACACCACACAGACCTTGTAGAAATGTCCACAGCTACCATATGTTTATTCAAGTTAATTTACACTACTGGAGTGGCAAGTACAACTGGGAGATCTTGTCAGTCACCTCAGGCCCCCATACTCCTTCCAGTGAACACCTTGTGTGGGCTGAGAGAATATTATACCTCCTGAGTTGGCACCCAAACCCCAGGAGTGGGTAAGTCATGTTGCCAGCTGGTAAGTGACCACCCCCATCTGGTGTTGCCAAACCCACTGTCAAGCCCAATGAGGTTGAACCATGATCCCCCAAACTTCAGTTCACATCTTGTATTCCCACAGACCTCACGCCAACTGGGGAAGAGAATCTCATAGAATAATTTGACTGATCCCTTCTTTTCCCCTTCTACCACCTGTCTGAGAGACTCCCAGCCAACACAGAATGAACACAGTCCAAACCCCAAACATTTCACTAAAAATGTTGCACCAGAACCTGGCAGAAAGCATCTAGCAACAATGTCCAGCTATTGTCCTGTAAGTGCACACCATCCTTGACATAAAGCCTGTGACTGGAGGTGTTAATGTTTCAGTGCTGAACCACAGTTCCCACAATGGTCTTCATAAAAGGCCGCATCTCTCTATTGATGCATATGCATGCTTTGTTCACAGCTTTAAAGTCAGTTGCATGCCAGCAGTGAAGGTGTTGAATGATGTGGGACCAACTCAGCTTGATCTCTGGCCTTTGTTCTCTAATGGATTACAAGTCTTACGTCATCCTCACCAGCACATTTGCGATTTGTTTGGAGTCCAAGATCGTTCCCACCCAGATGAATTAGAAAGATGTCTGGTGAATTTCCCTATCAGGCCTCTGCTGCCAGCCTAGGGAGAAATTTCATCCACTGCATGCCTCTCTTGCTCATCCATTGAATCTGTACCTTCTGCCATGGAATCAATAGGCTCCTCCCCCCAGGCTGATGTCCTGCTTTCTCTGCTGCCCAGTATATGAAGTAATGTCCACAGATCCATGCCAGATTGGAGCCATTAAGGGAACCTGAAAAACAGCAAGACAGTGTTAGAGCAAGTGTGGGCAGGCATAGCATATAAACACTTTGGACCTCCACCACCCCATAGACTGGATCTTGGCCTCCGAGAGCTCCTGGGTCCTCAAAGTTGTTGCCTCTCCAATCCTAAAGGGATGGGTGTTGTACTCTTTTGCATTCAGACTGGCCATCGGACCACTAACCCCAATATATTTCTGAATTGATAGGCTATTATGGGCTTGCTGTCTTCATGTTGCAAGAATGTTTTTCCCTTTGCCAGGCAGAGAGCCACATAAGTGGCCACCAAGGATTTTATGTCCCATACTGACTCTGCTGGGACTTCACTGTACACTAGCAGCCAATATCCTTCTGTTGAGTTTAGCTCTGGCACAGCACAATACAGATTCCCTCAGGGGTCACTGTGTCATCTAAGTCTTCTAGGCTCACTGCAACTCTGGCTTGTGCAACTTGTACCAATTTGGAAAGTCAAAATACCCCACAGAATGCTAAAGCAAATTTAGTCTTAAAAAATGTGGCATCATATGCAGACCAGCAAACCTCTGGCAGGGCTGCCCACATTTGTTTCAGGATAACTGGCATAATCAAGCATTGAGGATCTGACTACTACTGACGGCCCTTACTCCACCCTTCAATGACTTTACAGACCTTTAAAGAGCAAGTAGTGTCCATGAATCCCTAGACTTGAGAAAACTATGATAGTTGCCCCACAACTCCTGGTGTCAGGCCCCGCCATTTGGATTCCATAATATAGATGCACAGTGGAACTACAGGCATGGGCAAGCAATATTGACCATTCCACCTCTGCTCAGACTGCATAGTAATCCTTTGCACCACACCAGTAGGCAACTCTGATTTGGGGAGTAACAGCATTACCTATAAAGATTCAGATCTTGAAGTCACTGCCTTCCACAGAAATACTGTTACCGGTCATGTATTCTGTTCCACTGCTGGAGCCAGCTCCCTAAATTTCTGCCACTGTAAATGAGATAAAGCATCAGCAATGCCATTGGCAATTCAAAGGACATGTACAGCATTACATTGGACATTCATCAATATGCTTTTCAGGACAAAAATCCTCATTAGGTCACCCAATGGGCCATAAGCCCCCACCTGCCCATTTATGATGTGTACCACACCCATGTTGTTAGACTAAAATATGACCTTCTTGTCTTTCAAATGAGAGCACCATATACACAAAGCCACCACTATTATGAAGAATTCCAACAGTGTTATCTGTTTGGTGAGTCCGGTAGCTGACCATGAGGATGGCCATTCCATGGTATACCATTCACCATTAAAATATGCCCCAATACATTGCTCTCATCCTGCACTGGTGAACAATACATGTTCCTTATTGTCTACTGTCTCTGATCACATTGACAAGCCATTGAAACGGGCAATGAATGTCATCTACACATGCAAGTCCTCACAGAAACCTTTTTTCACCTGAATCCAATGAAGAGGCTTCTGGGTGACTGTGCCCAGCTTCATCATCTGCTACAAAAAGGCCCTCCCCTGGGGATGACCTGCATGTGAAGTTGAGGTGCCCCACTATCTGTCATAGGGTTATCTTCATTGCTGCTATGGCCTTACTCAAAAGGCATGCTAGGAAGGCCATCTTACTGCAGGAAAAGCAATATTCTTGCCTTATCTCATAAATCTCTACACCTAGAAATGTAATTCCTGAATTAGTGTTTTTAATTTCCTGGGGCCCAGGGGTATGCCAAAGAGCCTGCACAGCTCCTCAAAGGTGGCAAGCATTTACCCACAAGCCAGATAATGCCCCAGTCCCACAAACAAGAAGTTGTCCATGTAGTGAATGATCTCCTGGTCCTATGACTCCTGAGCAGATAGCCAATGTAGGATGTTACTGATGTCGGGGAGGGAGACGGACAGGGAAGAGTACTAGAGGCTCTCCAGACAGAGTGGGAGGGTGGTGAGAACAGCCAAGGTGGATAAGGAACTGCAGTTAGCACACAGGATCAAACATGGAAAAAAGAGTTTTCTATGGTGTATCAGGGAGGGGAGGAAAGCAGCAGGGGGGCAGATTAATAAATTAAAAAAAGAGAGGGGTGGGCCGAGGGAGCAGGGGAGCAAGTGGAGGTACTCAGTGGGTACTTCTGCTCAATCTTTATGATCAAGGGACAGAAATAATCTCCACAGGTCATAGGTGGAATGTGTCATAGGGCTGGAGGGCAATCATGGATGGTGAGATTCCAGTGGAGAAGGTGAGAGAGGCTATAAAGTCCCTAAGGTGTAATAAGGCTCTGGGTCTGGATGGGACTCACAACAGGCTATTGAGGGAACAGTCAGATGTCCTGGCAGCAGCACTGATGGACTTATCCAACTCCTCCCTTTAAACTAGAGATGTCCCCTGTGACTAGAGGGAGGCACATGTCATGCCACTCCATAAGAGTGATCCACGGGAGGAGCCAGGAAACTACAAACCAGTAGCCTGATGTGTGTGGTGGGGAAGCTTCTGGAAACCATCTTAAAGGAATGGTTGCTGGAGTTCCTAGATGCCCATGGTTTTCAGGGAGTTCAACAGCATGGGTTCATCTGGGGAGATTGTGTCAGACAAACCTAGTTGAATTCTACCACTGGGTCAAAGCTGGTGGATGTCTTCTACCTGGACTTCACTAAGGCTTTTGACTTGGTACCACACTGTAGACTGTTGGAGAAGTTAAGGAGCTTGGGGTTGGAGGACATGATACTAGGGTGGATTGGAAATTGGTTAAAGGATAGGTATCAGAGGGTGGTGGTTGGGGGTGAGATCTCCCAGAAGGGTTGTTAGTGGGGTCCCACAGGGATCAGTATTGGGGCCGATCATTTTTAACATGTTCATCTCAGACATCGGGGTTGGGATTAGGAGCAGGCTGAGTCTATTTGCAGATGACTCCAAACTGGGAGCAGTAGTAGATGAGGAAGAGAGGAGAACGATGCTGCAGGATGACTTGGGAACACTTGAAAGGTGGTCACACACTTTGCAGCTGAGGTTCAATGCCAAGAAGTGCAGTGTTCTCCACATGGGGATCAGGAACCTTGGGTACGACTACAGATTCGAAGGGGTAAAGCTGGCGGTCTCCAAGAAAGAAAAAGATCTCAGGGTGGCAATAGATGCCAAAATGAATAATTCTGAGCAGTGTAGGAGTGCAGCTGTGAAGACCAATAAGATGCTGGGGTGCATAGCCAGAGGGGTAATATCAAGGAGGAGAGAGGTCTTACTGCCCCTGTACAGCTGCCTGGTTAGGCCACACCTGGAGTACTGTTTGCAGTTATGGTACCCATACATGAAGAGGGATGTTGCCTTTCTTGAGAAGGCCCACAGGAGGGCATCAAGGATGATTCATGGCCTGAAGGACCCATGCTATGAGAAGAGGCTATGGGATTTGAACAAGTACTCCCTGGAGGAGAGGAGGGATGGGGGGATATGATAGAGGTCTTTAAATATTTGAAGGGGATTAACAGGGTCAACTCTAACAGGCTGATTCAGTTGAGGAAGGACAGGGTCATAAGGGGGCATAGCCTGAGATTGGTGGGGGGAGGTTTAAGGAGGAGACGAGGCATCACTACTTCACTAAGAGGGTGGTGGCACCCTGGAACTCGTTGGCATAGGAGTTGGTGGTGGTGATGATGGAGACTTGGAGATTCAAAAGAGGATGGGATAGACACAGGAGTGTAGTCTGGGGAGGGGGGAGCAGGGTAGATAAAGGGTCCGCAGGGGGTAACACAGAGGGAAGGGGGCTGCTGCAGTGCATTAACTGTAGGCTGTTACTCGAGCAGACTCGATAGACCAATCGTACTAATCTGCTGGCAATTTAGTATGTTAGTATGTAAGTCTTTTAACACCGCTTAAGCTGCTGATCAAACCACGGGCATGCAGCTTTCGCATTGCATAGGCCATCAAACTTCATCCCAGTTGCCCAGATGTACTGGCAGTAGACAGAATGTCAACTCTATTTCTGCCTTGGACATTAATATCTGTGGACCTGCCACTTGTATTGCCTGAACTGCTCTGTCAAATGACACATACTGAACCCCTGTGAAACATGGATCAGTGTGATCATAACTGAATCACCTATCAGATGGAAAGGTGATTGATCATGTGAAAATCTCCACTGGGCCTTGTTGGGAATTAAACCAACTGGGGCACCTTTAGATTCTACAGGCATGTATAGGGGTAAGGGCTACTCACACTCCAGAGGCACACCTCCTTTTTAAACTTCTCCTGGACCACTTGTGGTGTGTCTAGCAGATTTCAGATTCTCTGCCTTGCAAACCTGGCATGGCCCTATGTATGGAATTCTGAAACCCACTGGAAAACCTTCTGCCAAAAGGGGGGGGGGGCTGCCTCACAATCTGGTGGTTCCATGTCATAAGAATGAAGTGAAAGTAGTGACTCACAGAACAGCGAGTACATCTTGGCGAATACAAGTACAGCACACAGCCATACTCGCCATTTACTAAATTGGTGCATAGCTAAATACATGTTTAGTGCAGGGGACTGTGCCCTCCGCACCACTCTTTGCGGAGGGCACACCCCCACACCCCCCAAAATTATTATCATCATCTCCAAACGGGGTGGACGCTGGAAGAAACATGAGGGACTGAGGACAACAATAATGTTAAAAAGAAAACATACCACCTGCCGAAAACAAAATAAAATACCTGTCTGTAGTCCCAATCCCAGGACCACCTCCACTGTAGCTAATGCCCCTAACCACTACCTTACATTGGGATTATGCTCCACACCCCTAGTTAGCCCATCCCTCTTCCTCCCACTTCCTTCCATCCCATCGCTATTCTCTCCCTTTGCTGTTGTTTCCTTCCCTCTCTTGCTGTTCCCTCCCTCGCTATCCTACAGCAGTGGCCGATCCTGAAAGCAACCAAAATAATGTGCTCATTTATAAGTTGCTCATTTTGGTTCGCTCTTTTGATGTGATATCCAACTGGGGTATTGGTCCAGACCAGATCTAAGCCCATGCATTCTTACCAGGGTGGTCAGGCTTATCTCTGTAGGGTTTGTTAAACATCCTATAAAAGTGCTAGTTACCTCCTTTTTGGGGCTTAATGGGGGAGGATGTATTGCTCGAGGGATGATGCTGTTTACAAGTGACATATTCTTGCTAAATACTGCAGTGGCTTTAGGAGCAAATGCTCCTTATTAAAGCTAAAACAAATTTGTGAGGAGGACCCAGTGATATCTGTCCACTATGGCTGGGGTGCTTGATAGGCAAACCACTGTCAGTGTGTTGAAGAGTTCTCCTCCTCCATGCATGACTTTGACTAGCAGGGTCATGTCAGAATGCTCCAATCCAGTGATTAATCAAACTGCATACAGCCCCTGAATTCCTTGTCATATACAAGTCAAGCCATCCTCCCATGGGCCAACATGATCTTGATCAAGTAATTAAACAGATCAACACCTTTTTCAGGATCCATCTGTCCTATTGTGCTAATGAAAACTATGAACCCTGCCAGCCAATTGTTTAAGGTGTGTTCCACCTTTACCTTCTTCTTCTCTTGATGGACTTTTTTATCCTTGCTGTCCTCTTACTTGTCTGAGCAGTTGAGCAAGGAAAACTTATCTACATTCTCTCATCCTCAGATGCATTGCCAAACTTTGCCCATCTAATAACAACTCACTGGTTTTGCCACACAGACATAGAGCTCTAGAAGAGCCACCACACCCTCTGCCTGCAGCGCTATGCTGCCACTTGTAGTTCTTATTTCTACATGGCTAGACCCTCCCCCTTGCTGGTTCTTGACAACAAACCTGATAATATTGTTCATGAATCTGTCGAGCTTCTAGTCTGTGGTCAGAGGTTTTGAAGCACCAGGATGCCTGGAGAAGGGGCCCAGCAAGGCTGGGTCCCACGGTGCCAGTTTAGGCCTGGGGGTGTGATTCCCTCACCTCTTCCACATCTGAATCTGTATCTGTAGGGGCCACCTTTTGGTGTCTTTTTTTGGATTTGGCCAGAGGAGGCAACCCCAGAAGGAGCTCCACTGAAACCCATACCACCATGTTTTTGAACTCATCTGACAATTCTGAAACCCTTGTCTTGGTTTTAACTTCCTGGTGTTTCCTGATAGTTTACTTGGAGGTGCTGCTCAAGCCTTTGCTGGCTGCTCCTGCTTCTCAATTGCTTGGTTTCCTTTTGGAGTGTTGGTCCTCTCTAGGCATGCTTCTAGCCATCTGTACCCATTGTTTTCATACATCGTCCTCAGCTATGCCTCTAGAGCAGCTGTCACTGTTGCTTTTGTGGAGGTTGTCTTGCTTTTGCTGGGCATTGTACATGAACTGAGATGACAAACTACTTTCTCCAGAAGGAAGAATATGTTAATACTTCATTGTCCTGTAACATGGGTGTATATGGCGGGGGTCTTGCTGCTGTTATCCAGTTTTCTACCAATGCTCTCCCATATACCTGGTGATTTTTTTTTTTTTTTTACTTTTTGCTGAGGAATGAAACTAGGGGTTGAGTAAACAAACTCATGACAGACACTGTCAAACAGCACATTCACCCTTGAAACCCATATTGACTCTAGACATCATGATGCCACCCGGTCTTCTATGAATCTAATGTTGTAAGTGTCACAAGAGCAATGCATTTGTAATGTTACCTTATTACATTCATAATCAAAAACAGTCTTTAACACCCTAACCTAATCTAACAGTAGTAAAACAGTCATCCTTTACTCTGTACTGCACTGTTTTTAAACATGAACATACTAAAGGAATTAACTGAAAAAAACAAATGACAGGAATTATAAATGTAGGGTTCTGTAGCTGATAACCCTAACAACTCCAGTTCTGCCAAATCAAGGCCTAAGTGAGGGGGAGCTGCTGTCATCAGATCTTTTTAACCTATCATTCTGCACCCTCTACAGGTGACCCATGCCGTCTGGGTGGCCCTAGTGGTTCCTCCCCACAGGGATGGTGCCAGGGCTAATCCCCCACCCTGTGGGAAGAAACCCTAACTGCCTAACTACAGGTTGCAGGGTGAGGAGACGCAGACAAGAAGATGCCTGCTGCAATGTCTTGGCAGACATTATAGCAGACAACAGAGCCACTTCTAAGCAGGAAAAAGATCTTGGGACAGAAGTACATCTTTCACTACTATAATGGCTAATTTTATATCTACATTTTTGAGTACTCGGCTATTACCAGGAACTTTTGAATTAGACAGAGTTCACAGAGCTTTAAATTCTAAGCTATCAGATGATCAGCCCCCATGTGCACTTGTGGTAAAGTTTTCTCAAATCTTCTGAAAAAGATGTATTGTTGCAAGCTGTTAACAGAAAAAAGTATTAAAAATGAAAAACAATGAATTTGAACATTTCATGACCTGCCCTTTGAAGTTGTACTTTCAAGGAAAAATAAATCAGAATATCTGCACCTTACTTTGGAAGAACAGTATCAACACATTGTGTTGTACCCTGCCAGACTTAGAATAATTTTGACTGGAGAGTCATTAATCTTCTCAAATGCAGAAGAGAATGAAAAAGTGACAGTCTTGCATATCTATGTGTCTGTCTGTCTGTCTATCTATCTATCTATCTATCTATCTATCTATCTATCTATCAATCTAGTTTTTTTCTTTCTCCCAATGTTACTATAAAATAAGTACCTGCCATTATGTGGAGATTCAGACAGGCTGAATATTTATAATGGTGAGAGGATGAAATAGCTACATTTCTTTGTATAAGGCATGCATTTATTATTTCCCATGAACTATAACTGTCTTATTTATTATAGAACTGTAATTATTGCATTTTGGGGAAATAGATTGCACATAATTGATTGCTTAAATAAACATGTTTATTTTCTTTTGGGTTGTGGGGACAATTGTGTGGCTCATAGCAGACAAAGGGAATGTCCTTCATCTTGGACTGCAAACAATTTTGGATATGGATAATGAACAAAAATCAATATACAATTCAAAAAATATTCATTACATTTTGAATGGGGAATGATGTACAATTTAATTTTGTTTCCTCAGAAAAAGGAATGTATTATTATTTGAATGAATGAACATACATTTTGGAGAGACAAGCTAAATGCAATTAAAAAGGGTAAACAAAGCAATCACAAGATCTGAAAATGACTACGACCATGTGGAATGTTAATGGTGTAAATTAACCTATAAAACAAAACTGTGTATTAACCAATGAAAACAGACCAAATGCAACTAAAAACGTATAAACAATGCAATCACAAGATTTGAAAGTGACTATGGCCATTTGGAAAATTAGTGGTTTACATTTTTCTATAAAGCATAAAGGTGTATTAACCTTTGCAAATAAGAAAAGAAAGTAGAGATTTTTTTTTTCAGGAAATCCATTTAATAGAACCAGAAATTAAGAAATGTAAAGCTTCATATGCAGGGCAATTATATTATACAGTAAGTACCTCCAAAAGTAGAGGTTGTGCTATTCTGGTCAAGAAGAATTTACATTTCAAATGTATAGATTCCTATAAAGATGAAGAGGGAAGAATCATGATGGTGAAGACTTGAACATATGGAAATGACCACATACTTATGTACATCTATGGCCTTTTTGTAGATTATTCACAATTTCTAAATAAACTAATACATACCTTTATGATATTAGGGATAGCATCAATTATGATTGGTGGAGACTGTAATTTATATATAAACCATGAACTAGACAAAACATCAAATCCTTTAACAGAAGAGAGGAAAAACAGGTGGCTATTGGAATAACATTTATGGAACATTACGATTTGATAGATATTTGAAGAAACAACCACCTTTACCAAAAATAATTCACTTTTTTAAAGCTTACAGGCAGCTCCTCTAAATTTGACTATGTCTTGTGCTCCAAAAGTTTAGCAATGGAAGCAGTTGAAACAAACATTACTCCAACTATTTTATCCAATCAAGAGATAGTAGCAATAATATTTATGCCTGCTAGGAAACAAATACAGTCACATGAAGCAATGGACTTTTAACAACACACTTCTCATGTTACAAAGCTTTCTATCTTCCTTTCAAACTGAAATAAAGCAATAGTGTTTTGTCAATTATAATGGAGCACTGGACATTGTGCAATCATGGGATCCATTTAAAGCATTTTTAGAGGGACTATCATAAGCTATAAAAATGGAAAAAAGGAAGAGAAATGACAGCATTATAAAATCAGATTAAGCAGATAGTAACCTAGAAACCAAACTCCAAATAAGAAATCAGATAGGAACTGGTCTATTAACTGAAAAACAGAACTTAGTCAATCAGTTGCAGAATATACTAAATGCCCAAACAAACAAAAAAAAAGATTTACAAACTTTGAAAATGAACTTTTATTATAACAGAGATAAAAGTGGAAGATAATTAGCATACACATTACAAAAAATAGAGAATGAAATTGTTCTAAAGTAAAAGTTATGTTTTTACCAATGTGTGTGAATTATTGAGACTTCTGATTGTTGATGGTAATGCTATGCCAGGTAAAGCCCAAAATAGTTATTTGCTGAAATGTATATTAATTAATGTGAAATAAATCTCCATCTCACATGCTTGTTTTATTCACTTACTTCCCATGATGCATTTATTTGTATGCAATGCTGGTTAAGCATGTCCATTCACGTGTAGCTGCAAGCGGGAAAATCAAAAATCTGTCAAACTTTAGATACTGTAATATGGACTAATATGGACTAGTAAGTCCCCTATCCACTCAGCACAAAAAAAAAACAGTATCCTCCAACCCGGGCATTCCATTTATTTTGTTTTAAAATGTTTCGTTCCACCACACATCCGACCCACTCATTTCCCCGATTACTCCGTTGCTCATAACACAAAAAAATACTGTGGAACAAACTCTTTCACAGTTCTAAAAGTCAAGCCTTTGTTCTTTCCCTATGCTTCCAGCCCACTCATTCCCTGACTGTAGTAAAAATGTATCTTGTAGGATTCACTCACCATGCAGCATGGAGTGAGTGAGACTGAATGGCTCTCACAAATTTATTGGGCAGAGAGAAGCTGAAGACTTAGACACAGTGTATCCAGCCCTCTCACCCATTTGATTCCACAAACTGTTGTCCAGACAGCAGAATTACTATAATTGCACTGGCAATTTTTTAAAAGTAAACACACCGTACGAGCACAACTCAGATCATCAGTGCAAATCAACTGTGCTTCCTGTCTTCTCTTCATGATCTTGCTTTGCCACAGTGAGCAGAGCTGCTCATTTGTCTGGGATCCACATATGTCATTCATTTTAACTGGGTTTTCACTACAACACGGGACCACTGTATTGACAGATTATGATCAGCTGGATATTGTGCCAGATCTTTCAGAATGCAGCTGATTGTAATCTTTTATTTAATAGCCAGCCAAGGAGATGCATGGATGGGATGTGATAGTTGCTGGATACATGTGGGGGTGGCTGTTACATTTGTTTATTGTGGGTGCACAGAGAGAGAAAAAAGTGTTTTTTTAATTTGTAACCCCCCCCACATACACAAGTTGGCAGATTTACCTGGAATCCTCATGTACCATCCCCAAACTTTGTTTCCTATCTTTTTGATTACTCTGGCCCAAGGACTGAAGCTGTAAAGAGGACCGGAGGAGCAGCAAAGCAGATCATTGCACAGCTGCACATCCAGAGTGCACATGTTCGAGCAGCAGCCTGCTGGAATGTGCATGCTGTTTGCCAGCTTCAGTGTTTTCACTGCTGGATGTACCCATTCCCAGGAGCCCTTTAGAGCCACATCAGCAACCACTACAGCTCCTTGTCTAGTGTGATCTGCCACCCCCAAGGATGACAGTAGGCATTAGGGGTCTGGAGGCACTGGGGGGAGGAAGAAGAAGGAGGAGGAAGACATTTGGCATGCTGCAGCTGTAATAGAGTGGCTCCCTGCCACTTTGATTGCTACTGGTGTCCCTGGGGGGAGCACAGCACACTAGGGGAGTTGCTGTGGTGGCTGCTGACACAGTTCAGGGGGCTCCTGGCATTGGACACTGCCAGCACTGAAAATATTCGAGCTGGCAAACAGCTCACTCATTTGAGCAGTCTGCTGCTTAAATGTGTGCACTTTGGCTGCGTGGCTGTGTGGGGATCTGCTTTGCCACTCCTCCGTTCCCCTTCCCAGCTTTGGTCCATGGGCCAAAGTGAGCGAAAAGACAGGCAGCAAAGTTTGGAAATGGCATTCAGGGACTCTCATTCTTTCACTGCTTACAGACCGCAACATCCATGAATGTGCAAAGCTTAGCATTATGTCCAAACAGAGATGCATCATGTTTATAGAGTATACTCTCAAAAAACTATAATGCTCTCAGTTTGCAAATGCTGATCCTGGCAAGGGTCTGTGCTGGTAGGCAGGTTAGTAAAGCCTTGAAGAGAGGGAAAACCTCATGTTTCCATAAACAACTGCAACTCTTTCTAAAAGGAATAGTAATATTTAGATTACTGTAAATGTAAAATGAAAAAAAAAAACACTTCAAAGCAATACTGCTTTAATAACAGAGTCAGGGTCAACAAGGCAAATTAGTAAAGAATGACCAACAAAATGGATATACTTGTATCCAATATTACTAGGTAATATATAAAAACAAATTAAAAGTAGCGGATCAGGAACTGCAAGATTATATTTTGTCAGCACGTATGTCAAATTTAAAAGTATACAAGGCACAATACCACAACAGGGCATAAACAAAGTTATTCTTTCACAACCAAAAAGTAAGTCTCCGGGGCTACATGGTTTTACCACAGAATGTTATTCTAGTTTTGCAGAATTACTCAAACCTAGGCTGCAACTCAACAACATGGAAATGGCTTCTAAAAAGCTATTCTACCTACAATTTTAGAAGCATTAAGCATATTAATACATAAAGAAGGAAAAGATTGGAAAAAAAACATAGGCTGATAACTCTATTAATTGTTGATTACAGAACTAATGCAAAATGAATCATTATAAATCTGGCATATCATTTGCCAGAGGTCATCAGCTCCATTCAAATGGGATTTGTGAAGAAATGTAATATTCCTAAGGGTTTAAGGAAAACACAGTTAATTATGGAACTGAACAAAAATATTAAAACAGAAACCCTAGTAATTGCTTTGGATGCAACTGAAATATTTCATTTATGACAGTTGTCATTTATATTTAAAACCTTGCAATTCTTGGGAATTCTGAAAACTTTACTGATCATACTTAAAATATTTTGCAGGTCCCCACAAATGATCTTCAAAAGCAAAGGTACATTCAATATGAATTATCATAAGACGCCAACTATGTACTTTACATATCTAATGGGGTAAGACAAGATTGGCCCTTGTCACCTTTGTTATTTATCATTGCCATAGAAACTATGTTATAACATATTAAAAAAATAGAAAACATAATAGGATTATTAATTCAAGGTACAGAGATAAAACTGAACACACAGAGCAGGATTTAAAAAGCAGATGCACTATGCACAGATCAGATGCACCAGCGCAACCTGGATGCACCGACCCAAGACAGCACAATTCACAAAAGGATGCACTGCAAGATTCCCTGTGCGCATCCCCACTGTGAATCACATGGATGGCGAATGGCACAACTGGAGGTGCCCCAGCGCAACCGTGATGTGAAAACCACCCAGGGCAGCAGAACAGTGAATCTGGAGCAACCCAGCAGGGTATGGAGTACAACAGTGGTAAACTGAAGGGGCACAAAGGATGCAGGGACTCACACCCAAAGGGACCAGACAGTGGCAAAGGGCCCAACAGTGGCCACAGCAGACAAGGTGCACAGACAGGGCACACAGAGCAACACCCAGAAGCACACAACTCAACCGACACAGGATCCCAGGTGGCACATATGACAAACACACTGGTGCCTGTCAAGGTGTGACACAGCCACTGGGGACACCATGCAACATGAAAGTGTCCACATGACATGGCCACCTGCACAGGATCCCAGGGATGTGGAGGTGGATGATGACACAAAGGGGCACATCAGTGGATGGGCTGGCTGGCACACAGGTGAGAGTAGTGCACCACACAGGCTTATGATGCCAACAACCAATGTGGACTGCACGCAGGGCCACAGAACAGTGCAGCAGTGCAACAGGTACAGGCCACAGGCATCACACATAGACCAGTGACACAGATGAAGGCAGCATGACACCATGCCCACCCACACACCACAGCCAAAATGGTGGGTACACAGTGGGTGGGACATGGCAGGGGGCAGGAGGCAGCTGCCTGCCTTAACACACGTGCAGACGTGTATATGGCAGCAAAGGTACAGATGCAGACAACAATGTAACACAACCACAATATACAGTGAATGACTACAGACAATGGCTCAAAAATAAACCTGTTTACTCAGCATAACATAACAAATACAATTATATACAACAACAGCCATCAGGAACTGGGAAGAGGAGTGTGGGTGGGGGACTGAACACATACGAAAGGAGTATGCAGGGGAGGAATGTGGTTGTGGGTGCAGGTACAGTGGACAGTTAGGGTAACCTGTAGGATGGAAAGGATGGTGAACACCACACAGCAATATCCATGTTCCTAAGGCACGGGACATGCCACAACATGATACACACGCTTACATCCACATTGAGCAACCAGAGGAGCCATGTCACTGACCACAACAGCCATCCCTGACTCCAGTACAGTGGCCACAATGTAGCCTGCAGAGACCTCTGGACATGGAGCCCCAACCACTGCAGTAGTCCTTGATGCCTCCTATGACCATGGACATGTGACTGTACACCCTGTGTACCTACAGTGGGGGGACATAGATAACAGAGCCAAAGTGCCATGTTCCACACTCCACCTCCCCCGCACTACCCTGCATGTGTGCCGGAGGCATTCACCACAGAAATGGCCAAGAGCCTGCCAGGAACATTGCACACTGCACCAGGCAGGCACACAGTGCCACACTGTGACCGCGCACAGTAACCAAGTGGGCACGTGTCCTACGCGTGCATACAGGGGTGTGTGCAAAAGGGCATAAGGCCATATCCCACATGACATGTGCACATGCCAGCAGGTAGCACAAGCATGCAGGCCTTGTCAGGACACCACTGGAGCACCACTGGGTGCCAACTGTATGCATGACATGCACACATGTGAGGATACATGTAGGGACCAGGAGCACTATGGCCCAAGCACGTGTCGCAATCCCCACACCCCAGGTGTGTGCATGCCCAGTAACACACGGACATGCACAATGTACCAGTAACAGCCAGCAGAGCATACACCAACCCCACTAGGCACACAGGTAATGCACAACACAGTCACGCACCTTCAACGGCACAGCACTATTCATGGGCACCACCAGTGGCCCTAATGTGCCTGTCCTCGACTGCTACTACAGCCAGCCACCTGGCTACCAGCCCTGCAGGGGAAATAAATGCAGAGAACACCATAAGGAGATGTGAGGTGTGACACCCCCCCCCACCACCACAACACCAGTGCCGGCATGCAGTGAAGGCATCAACACACAGTGCACCTGTGATTATGGCCCCAGCTGTGTGCAGCTGTGCACTGCAACCCTTCCCATGTCCACCATGTGTGCAGCTGAATGCATGCAATGCAAATGGCTGTGTCACCCCATGCATGCCACTGTGGCCTCACCTCACTCAAGTACCATGGCACACATGCCCACTCCCTTTGATGTAGGGGCAATGGCAACACTGTGCATGTGCTGCTATGCCCACATGTGTGTGAGTGTCCCTGTCTGTGTAATGGTTTGTGGTGTAGCTGCCCCAATCTCCATGCTACCCCTTTGCATATGTAGAACTGTGACATACCTGGGCATGGCACCACACCCCTGCATGCACGGTCGCATAGACTTGACAGCCTGATCTGGTCCCTGTGCAGCAGATCACTGTACTGGCGCCTACATTGCTCCCCAGAGTGGGAGACACCTGTCCTGCACACCAGATGCAAGGCTATCCCAGCCTACACAGTGCACCATGGCTCATGAATGTCATCTGACCTGAACAGCTACCTCTCAACCTGCATCACCGGGTCCATGAGGTTGAGGAGCTCCACCTCACTCCAATTCATGGCCCTTGGGCCAGGCCTCTGGGCATGTGGCATGTTCACAGACAGTGCCAACAGAACAGGTGTGCACAGTCAAATATGCTGCACTTCACTGGCACAGTTGCACCACATGCACAGACAGCTGTCATGCAATGCACCACGCATGGCGGGTTGATGCGCAATTACCATTGATAGTACTCGACTGCACACTGTGCACTGCCAGGGTGGGAATGCTGGGTCATGGCCAGGTTGCACCTACACATACCGCACATGGATGCCATCTTGTGACTGGCATGCAGCACTGCGCAAACTGCTGGTGTTGTGCCTTAGGCTACAGGTACATAAAGCACTTCATTCCTCAATCAATGCATGCAATGCAACAGCCAGCACAGCGGGCATTGTGCATATGGTCATTAATGCACGGCCAGGGGTAATCACGCACTGTGTGCAACCAGACTGGTAGTGCTGTGCCTGTCAGGCCAATTGTGCATGAGCGTATATGTGCCATGACAGTTGTGCCATGTTCAGGATTTGCCCCAAGGCCAATGTGCATGTTCTGGATATGCACCATGTGAAGATGCGCCCAATGCAGTGGATGCACCATGTTGATTGGGATGAGCCCAGGGTAATTATGCAATTCACAGACATTGCTCCAAAATCAGCTTATTGCTGAATTCAGGGGCATCTCACCTGTTTAGCATCTCATTAATGCTGCTCCAAACCTCATTTGCATGCCCTGAGCTACAAATGTTCCTGAATGTGCCTCCACAGAGCTCAGGTGACTGAGAGGAATTGCAGCCATGAAGGTAGGTTTTTTACACTATTCCAAAGGTGGTGTAGCAGTACCAGAGGACAGTGTCAGGCCTTGGACATACAGTTATTGTCCACAACTGTGCAAGGACAACAGACACATCCTGGTGCATGCCATGCACTGTCCCACTGGCAATATGAGGCATGGCTGTGGGGGGATACTAGTGAGTGATGTACCATGACACCATAGATAGCTGCCATGTGTGATGCAGTCTTGGCCAACAGCCAGTGTTCCATGACATGCAACACCTGCATCATGTACAGGACAGTGCATCTACAAGTGCCACTGCAACAGGACTGTATGGCCAATGCACAGCTGTCCCTGACAGTCCCAGATACAGTTCCAGATATGCATGGTAGGCGGGGATGTGGTCGGAAGGCAGGGTGTCATGACCCTACCGCAGCCAGATGCCATGCCTGCAACTGAATGGGGCTGCATGTGCAGGGCTAATGGCTGCATATTCTCACCCACAGCAGCCAGCATGACTGGATGAGTCACAGCTGCTGGAAGCAGACATCCAAACTTCACTGGTGACAAGGATAGGGCACTGATTGAGGCATACCTGCTGCGGAAGGACATCCTGCCCGGCAGGGGCAGCAGTTGTAAGCTGCGGGATGAGGGCTGGGAGGCTGTGGCATGGCATGTGAATGTCATTGGGAAGTACAACAGGACCCCACTGGAGTGCAGAAAACATCAGAATGATGAGAGGAGGAGAGCCAAGGAAAAGGTGGTGCACATACAGGCCTCCCTGACCAAGACAGGGGTGGTCCACATATGGGGTGTGCCTCACACCAACAGAGGAACTGCCTGTGGCCAGCATAGGCCATGCAGCTGTGCAGGGTGTTCCCAGAAGGGGGTTCCAGATGGGGGCAACCCATCGCAGCACTGTGAGTATACATGCCCCAGATGTGTGTCTATCCCTGTGTGTGTGCCATGTGCGCTATGAGAGCCCCGCTGTGTGTGACTGTCAGGCCATGTGCCTGTGTGCATCACCATGGATCTGTGCACTCCATCCATGGCCCATGCTGTACAGCTGTATGATGGGCTGGGCATATCCAGGGAGGGCATCTGTGGTGTTGTGGTGCTCTGCACACCAGTGCCACCATCCCAGTGGTTAGTGGCCAGGGTGTTGCACAGTCCCACATGGTGACATGTGGGCATGAACAGGCACTGGGCCTCTCCAGCTAGTGCTGATGCATGGCTGCAGCAGTGGAATGGGCATTGCATGTCCGTTGCAAGGACTGTCATGCACAATAATGGCACTCCTCTATGTCACCCTGTACATGCTTGTCTGACCACTACAGTCTCCCATGTTTGAAACCGTCTCCCTTCTTTCTGTTGCAGCTCCATCACGCCTCACGGGTGCTGCCATGTCTGGTGCACCAAGCGATGCCGCAACACGTGATGATGCAGGGCTGTCCCACAGGGCTGTGGACATGACTGAGGATGGTGCCATCCCTGGACCATTCCGCACCACATCTTCTCCAGCCATATCACCAGTGGTGGCAGGCCCATCAAACACGTCAGCAAGTGGTGCTCTTGCTGGTGACCATGATGCCACTTGGCTGGAGGGTTTCCTGCATTTGGCTAATGAGGACCCAGAGGACGTGGTGGACATTGCAATGCCCTACTGGTGCTGGCATCCAGTACACAGGGTGCATACAGCGATGTTGCTGATGATCTTGACACCACACAAAACCCAGAGGACACAGCCAACAGAGTGGCACATGAGGCACAGGTGCATGCACAGGTGGCACCTGCAGACATTGGTGTTTCAGCCACCCACAGCTCACCCACAGAGCTCATTCAGCTTCCCATGGTGGTGGGAGCTGTGGGCTCTGTGCTTAGTGCTGCTATGGCAGCAGGGACTGCTAGCTGGGCTCAGCAGGGTGATGTGGGTCTACCACAGGTGGTGGAGAATCATGATGCAGCCATATCTGGACACTCTGTGGTTGCAAAAACCCATTCCCCACCCATTCCCCAGCCTGCTGTGGTGTGTCCACCGACACTGGATGCACAGTGGCAGGCTGGCACACCACCGAGCCATCGGCACTGTCCCTGTGAGACTTCACCTGCCGACGAGATTGAGGGCCATGCACACCTCCTCCAGGACACTGTGGAGGGGCAGGTGATCCTACAGGCAGATCTCAGGGGACTTCAGATGCTGCTGGCCATTGAGAATGAGTCAGCAGCTGTGTGGCATGCCCTAATGTTGGCAGAGGCATGCCTACTGCAGGTGGGCATGACTGCAGCTCTTGAGCAGATTGCACACACTGCTGAAGCTGCATGTGCATCCAGTGTGCACCATGGCCGCCGGGCCTTCTGCCAAACACCCAGGAATGCCTCAGGCACTCCCAGACAGTGGCATGAGTTGGACCCATTGCTACTAATGCTGTCACCATAGCTCTCCATGCCTAGAATCCCTGTAACTGACATGGATCGCAGGGCCACCACACCAGTGAACACCATTTCACAGTCAAGCTGCAGTACCACTCCAGGGGTGTTGGCAACCCCCTTGTGGCTAGTGGTGCCACTTCAGTGACCACCATTCATGGGCATTGCCACTCCCATGTCCGTGGTGGCTGTGGTGCCTCCCTGTGTCATCTGGGTCACTGTTCTCATGGCCCCTGCACCTGCAACCTGTGTATCCCACTCACTTGGCTCCCCATGCCTGGGGCGGTGTGGGTGACATGAGCCTGTCCCAGTGCATTGCCATTGTGGGTCCCCTGTGCATTGTCACATTCATGTCTGTGTGAGTCATTGTTGTGCTGTGTGGCATAAGCATGATGAGCGCTGCCCTCTGTCTGCTGTGCACATGTGCCAGCAGCTGTACAATGATCCATGCCATCCCCGGCACATACACTATGGCCATGTGGATCCTGTTCTGTGTGAGTGTGTGTGTCTGTGTATATGTGTGTGTGTGTGTGTGTGTGTGTGTGTGTGAAGCATAGTCGCCATCATGGGTACACTATACTGAGGCACTGCTGTTGTTGAGTGACCTGTGGTGTGTGTCTGGCTGTGTGGAGCAGTGTGTGGTGTAGGGTGCCATCTGTGTAGTACCCACCTGTGATACTCACCTGCAGTCACCAAAGTGCTCCTCCATGGTTGTGTTCCTGTGATATCAGGCCCTTGGGATCAGCCATGGGTCCCTGCGTGGCATTGGTGATCCAGGCCGATGTCCTTGGATCACTGTATCCTCTCCCCCATCCTCCTTCCCGGAACTGTTGCCCTCCTCAGCCTGGACAGCTATTCTACGGTCAATGTTGTGTAGTATACAACAGGTCAGGAATATTTCACAGGCCTTCTTTGGGTGTAGGGCACCACCCAACCTATCTAGACACTAGACGTGCATCTTCAGCATGCTGAAGACACCCTTGATGATGGCACATGTAGTGATGTGTGCCTCATTGTAACGCTCCTCCGCATCTGTTCCAGATTGTCAGAATGGGGTCAGTAGCTAGGTTCAGAGTGGGTATGGAGCATCACCTGTGGGGAGCAAGGGTGGCTGTTATTCCACTGCTTACATGTGTATCATGCCCTCCTCCTCTGCACCATGCCACAATGTTGTAGATGCCAGTTGTACACCACCGACAGTGTGTCAACCATCCTTGCCAGCCTACATCCCCTTCCCACCTGTTGTGGCCTCTCCATCCAGCATAGATCTGCCCTTGTCAGCCCATGCTATGGTTTCCCACGCAAGTTCTGGCCCCCATTGTCTGCCCCAGTGTGCCCGCCAGCCACACATGCCTGTCTGAGTGTGGTGTGATCTGTTCAGCCACACGTGCCTGCTGTTGTGGTGCACCCCATCTCCCGTGCATTGTTTTGTGCTGCACTGTCCCACTGTGTGCATGGGTGCAGTGCTTTCCCCCCTCTTATGTTCCTCCTGTGCTACCCCTTCTGTGCATTGTGCATCATGCCACTTGCATATCTGCCCACTCCCATTGTCTACTGTGCCATGGTGTCCTGTTCATGTGCAGTTCAGCATGCCCTAAACACCTACAAGATGTCCACTTGGTAAGTTCCCAGCCTTGAACCTGTGGCAGAGGGTGGAATGGTGTCATACGAAGGCATCATGTGTGCTCCCAGGGTGTGTGGCGGAGACATTTCTGATGCACCCTGTGGCATTGCACACCACTTGGCAGTTTACTGAGTGGTAGCCCTTGCGATTGACATATGTTCTGCCATCCTCAAAAGGTGGTGTGCGGTATTATCACATGGGTGCAGTCAATGGCCCCTATGATGCCTGGCATGTGAGCCACCCTGTGGAACTGCTGTACGACTTCTGTCCATGCTGCCTGTGTGCTTGGGAAATGGATGTATTCCGTAGCATATGGGAGCAGTGCAGTGAGGAACTGTATGAGGAGACGGGATGTGGATGACTGGGAGATGCCAGTGGTGTCTCCAGATGGCCTCTGGAAGGTTCCCATGGTGAGCAGGCACATTACTGTTCTCACTTTGGTCTCCACTGCTATGGCATGACCTCTTCCTGTGGTTGCCTGCATTTTGTCATGGCACAGATCACTGAGCTGCCTCAGAATAGCCCTGTTCAGCGGTATCGGCCAACCATTTTAATGTCTGTCAGCTGTTCAAATGTCAGTTTGGCATGATACCACCATGGGGCTGGCCGCCTACAGTGCCTTCTGCCACAATGTTGTTGGTACACCTGCCTCCTCATCCCCATTATCATGCCCACAATCAGGAATGGTGCACCATCCATTGTTGGCTTTCTGTGGCTTCTCTCCTCCTGCTTGGACCTGCTATCCTGTTGTCAGCCTGCTGGGGGCTTGCATTTAAGTCTACTCCTTTTATACTTATTTCCCCATGGCGCATTTGGTACTTGCACCATGGGTGCTCCATACTTGTGCATACATTTTGTTCTGTGAATGGCTCTGCTCTGTATATGCAGGTACATGCCCCCTCAAATTACTCCACATGTCATTACATTCTGTCTCCAGTGCATCCTGTTCTGGGCAGCGCATCCGTCCTGCGCCGAGGTATCTGTGCTGCCTGTGAATGGCTCCACTGTGCATTTCCAGGTTGCTCCAGCATATCTCATTTTCTCCCAGCACATCTGCTTTGTGAAACTTGCCCATACACTGCTGATTTTTTTTAAAAAACTTATCACGTTTTTACATAATATTATTGCAAAAAATATTCTCTGCAACATACATATCACCCCTTTTAAACTGTCTAGTAAATTCTTCCTGACAGTTTTCTCATTCCAGCTTTCCTGATTCCTACCTCCCACCATGTCATTGTCCCCTCTGCTCAAATGTCATTTTATAAGAAGCTCACTCAGAAAAAATATGACAACTCCTCAAAAAAACAAACTGCAAACCATTCATAAAGGCACCCCTCCGACTGGCTTTACATTTCACTTTCGGTGTTCTTCTTGGGACACGCGCTTGTCTGTCCATTTGTCAAAAAAGCCACATGCAGCTGTGATTTCATTTTAGTTTTAAAATGTCAATCTGTAAAAGAAATAACCCCTTCAGTTTGCTCTGTTAACATTTCACTTGCCTGTCTTGCAGGCCCACTTGCTTTAAACGTGTCTGATTGCCTTCACAGACCAGCATATCTATTTTTTGAAAGCAGAATGCATATCACTTAATAATCTCAAGCTTTACTCCCCAACATCACATATTTGCCTTCACTGTTGTTCCCTGCAGCCACAATACAGAAAGAAAAAAACACAGCTGTACTACTTCCTGAAGCTGCAAAACAGTTCCCATCCTTACCAAGTTGCTTGATCTATCAGTTGGGGAAAGTTTGTAATCAAGAGCATCGAAGGGGGTCAAACACTACTTGCTTGCTTGCTTTTGATCTTCTCCCAGTACAAGCATTTTAACACCCTGAACTGTACCTCAAGAATGAATGGCAGAACCATGACCTGCACCCTTGGATGGGGGAGGACAGACATGAAGTGACCAGGACCGTGTGGCAGATGAAAACATATTCAGTGTGACAGCTCCACCTACTCAAAAAAAAAAAAAGAATAGGAACTATTTTACTTAAATATGCTATCATACTGAATAATCAAGTAAAAAGCTATCTATCTATCTATCTATCTATCTATCTATCTATCTATCTATCTATCTCTCTCTCTCTCTCGCTCTATATATATATATTATACAGTATATACATATATATATATATTTATAGATATATATTCAGTTCAAAAACATCATTAATGCATCAGTTAGGATTGATAGTATACTGGCAAAAGTTTGAAATCACGGTGTTAATGGTACCAACCCCTACCTCCCATCCCATCCACCCACCCTGCACACACCAACAGGCATTGGGGTGTCGCTTAGAATCGTCAGGCCTAACTCTCACTCCATTTTCCTATACTGCTCCACCTCAGCTTGTTTGCACATGGAATAGGGTGACAGTTAGGCACGAAGACCCCAATGTGCAGCCAACACCTGTTGGTGTGGGAGGGTGGGGGGTGATGTGGTGGAAGGGGTTAGTAACTATAACACTGAATTGCCAGACTTTTGTTGGCATACTATCAGCCTTAACTGATGCATTAACAAGATTTTTGCAATGAATATATATATATATATATATATATATATATATATATATATATATATATATATATATATTATGGTAGCACGGTAGTGCTACCATAATTAGGATTGAGGAGCCATTTACATATTAAACCCAAAATTTTGCACCTAATAACTTTGCAACTGTTTGGCGGTTGAGTGAAATTTGGAATACACAATCAAGACCCATACGCATTTGGATCTGCCATGTATTTTACCAGTCAGATACGCGGCTGTGGAGTTATTAAAGGCGTGATAATGCGTGCATTTACGGCTTTCTGGAATTCTCACGGTCATTCTGGGTACTTGCAGGTTTTGTGACATGGCCTGAAATCTTCAGGGAGCATCTGACCAGGTGCCGATGTGCCTTTCAAAATTTCGTGAAAAAATTTTAAACTGTTCAAAAGTTATGGCAGTCTGAATGTCTGTTTTTTTCCCATAGGATAACATTACGGCGTTCGACTTGCCTTTGAGGGCCCGTATCTCGAAGACGGTGCAAGATACAGAGTTTTCGTCAAAAAATTATAGCCCCTACATATAAAACTAGCCAGGAAAGTGATAATACAAATGACTTTTAAATTTTTTTTCTATGTCATACGGTTACTGAGATATAAGCAATTTACTATTACAACTACTGATTTTTGTGTTCCGAGAGTCATTATTTTGCATACATTCTTTCTACTCACCGTCTTTCTCTATACAGCTTTTGATGAAAACCAGCCTGTGCGCTTACATTACTCTTACATTACCATTTCTGCTTGCGGTTCCATACCTGTTTCACTTACTGTTCACATTTACGCCACCATGTGCTTTACCCTTTGCGTTTTCATTTGCGGTTGCGTTTCTGTTGTTTTTAACATTTCTGTCTACAGTACTGTTCCTCTTTCTGTTTTGCTTTGCATCACCATGCGCATTACGATTTGCATTTGCGGGCACAATGTTACAATGCGACAAGACATCACCCCAGCGCTCCCGCCGCTGCATTACATTCACTAGTTCTCATTATCATTCTCAAAAAGAAGGGAAAGTAGAAGCAAAAAACTCCATTTAATGTTTCAGTTAGGGTTGTTCCACAGTGACAAAAATGAGGAAATTCTATGTTAGGGTTGAAACCCCCTTTGCACCCCTCCATCCCACCCCCAACTGGAATCAGGGTGTGCATTGGGGTCATCGGTCCTGTCACCCCATTCTCCTATTCTTCAGCTTCTTTCCACATGTGATGGGGTGACCTTGGGGCGATGACCCCAATCATGGCCATTCAGATATGAAAGTGGGCTGGAGAGTGCAAAACTCAACTCTTTACTCAAATTTCTAAGCTATCACTATTGGGCTAATCTAACTGATAAATGGGTTACCACTCTAATATATATATATATATATATATATATATATATATATATATATATATATATATATATACACACACACACACATGCACACCCACACAATCTGTATAAGAAGGTCACAAGCTGTCTGGATTGCAGTTTCCTTATCCTCCCTAATCCGCACTGTCTATCTGCTAAGGCATGCCTCCACAGTCAGTCCTTGGCTCAATATTCTTCACCATTTTCCTGAATTACCTCCTGCTGTCTGCTCCTTTGCATCCATCCATATGTATGAAGATGATATGGTTCTCATTGCCTGTGGTTCTGCTGCCCCCTCTTCAAGGCTTGGCTCCAACTGGACTTTATAAACATCTAGTACTAGTTCTTTCCTAGTCAGTTTACCTCAATGCCAGAAAAATGGTCTGTATGACCTTTAGAACAAGTCAGATGCTTACTAAGCTTACCACATCCCCTCCTTCCATGACCTTAATGGTGCAGTGATCATGGATGTCTCATCATTTAAGTAACTTTGGGCCTGGGCTGGACCATCACCACCATTTTCTCAGTGCATGTGAATTCTTTCCACCAGTAGCTTCACCTTAAATTAAATGCTCATTGCAGGAATAAAGTGAGCACCCTACTTCCTGCCCACAGAGAGATCACCTCAAAGATGATGCTCCCCATCATTGACTACAGTGACATTGTTTACAGTGCTGCTACCAAGTTCACCCTGCCCAAACTGGATCCTCTCTTTCATTCCTTCTGATATTTTGCCCTGGACAGTCCCTGAACCTACTTCTGCTCACTGTACTCCTCTCTCTCTCTTTTCCTCAATTGAGTTGTGGTTAACACAGAAAGGGGATTAGGGCAGGGCCACACACCTGAGAGTGAGTACCAAAACCAATAGTAGTGAAGGTTCAGTTAAGTGTTTGTCACAGTGAACTAGCAAAACAGTACCTGACAATTTATTTCTATTTATTTATTTAGATTTTGTTTACTGGGTAAGCCCACTGAGACCAATGATCCTTTTTTCAGGAGCGACCTGGAGTTAGTTACAGAAAAGGACATATTGAAAACAGTTACATACAGTAGTCACATTAGTTACATTTGTTGCACAGTATTTACATTTGCAATATTTATACAGGGGTAGAAGTCTGGTTCTCATTCAGACTCACATAATAAATACAGTGTGTATGGATTCACACATTATGCATAGTATGTACATTAGTTACATCCATGTACATTGGGAGCAGTGTATAGGGATGGTAATCAGTTTACACAAGTTGGTCCATATTAGAAATCCATGACTACATTAGAGGGATTGTTCAAAGCAGTGCAGCAGCCAAAAACGAAACTGGCCTGGGGAGCTAACGGTTACAACCACTGAGACTAGGGTTGAGAAGATATAGTTTTAGTCCATTTTTGAACTGGGTGAGGGTGGTTGAGTTCATCAAGCTAGGTGGTAGGGAGTTCCACAGGTAGGGGGCAGCAAATTCTAAGGAACGATTGCCATAGTTGGAGCACATCCTAGGGATGTCGCGGGGTGATTTGCAGTTGATCTCAGGGTTTGGCTTTGTCTTTTGGGGGAGAGTAGTCCTTGAAGATGGGGAGGGGGACCAAGATTAGTGAATTTGAAGGCTAGACAAACAACGGGATAGTCTAGTTTGTGCCGGAAAGTGGGCCAGTTAAGTTCCTTTAGTGCCTCGCAGTGATGTCTCCTAGGAGAGGAGTTTGTGGTGAAGTGAGCCACTCGGTTATATATTATGGAAAGTTTATTGAATTCTGACTCACAGAGGAACTGCAGCCATGGGGCTCCATACAGGATGGATGGAGAAGACTGCAGCAGGCAATTGCATGGCATGCAGTAGAGGATAGAGAGTTTCCCAGATGGTGAAGGAGGCCAAGCTTTTGATGGGTGGACCTGGTTATGGAATTGATATGGGATCGGTAGGTCATTTCTTGATCTAGATGGATCCCAAGATATTTAAAGCTGGGCATGACTTCAACTCTTTTTCCTTGGCTGGTGCAGATTTGGAGAAGCTGACTTCTGTCAGAGCCCAGGTGTCTACAGCCAAACAGTACGGCTTTAGTTTTTTCATCATTAAGTTTAAGGGAGTTTGCCGAGAACCAGGCCTCAAGGGTAAAGAGACTATCCTGCAGTTTTGTTGAGATGATGCTAGGTTGGGAGTCACTGCAGTATATGACAGTGTCATCAGCATATAGAATGAGATTTCTGCTGGTGCAGTTTCCCTCTATATTACTGAGGAAGAGTGAGAAGAGCAGAAAGCCCAGGATTGAGCCCTGGGGTACCCCAGCAGAGACTGATCTGGGTCCAGACTGTGTACTCTTCCATCATACTTTTTGGGAACGGTCACTCAGGTAGCTTTCAAACCAGGAGTGAGAGTGGCGATCCAGTCCTAGGAGCTGAAGATTAGAGAGGAGGAGATTATGGCTAACCAGGTCAAATGCCTTGGATAGGTCAATGAAGAGGGCGCCCGTTGGGGAGCCTTGGTCCATGTGGGAGATGATATCCATAGTGAGCCGGATGAGTGCAGTGTCGGTACCATGACCCTTTCTAAAGCCATGCTGAACATCTGCCATGAGTAAGTGCTGCTCAAGGTAGTCTTGTAGCTGGTTTGAGACTAGTCTTTCCTGAATTTTTCCCAGGGGACTGAGAAGGGAGATTGGTCTATAATTTCCCAATTTGTCTCAGGGCCCACTCTTGTGGACAGGTACAATGGTCGCTACCTTCCACATTTTTGGGACCAAGCCATCCTGAAGCAACCTATTTATGAGTAAGGTGATGGAAAAAGAAAGGGAAGCAGAAAGAATTCATGGAGGCAGGTTTGCTTAAATACAGATAACCTTGGAATCAAAATGAGTGAGATTCAGGCAATGGCATCAGATAGCAATCATGACAAAATGACAGTGATGAAACATTGGTGTTACTCAACAATGACTGGGACTTCACTGTCGTAGACTATGTAATATTTAGAAGGGGCAGGATAAAGGGAAGTGGTTGCACTATATGTGAGGAAAGGTATCAGAGTGATCAAAGATAAGGAGACAGTGGGTGGAGGCATGTAGAATCACTATGGGCACAGTGTAAAGGGAATGGTGAGGGCAGCCTGCTTGATGGTGATCTACAGGTTTCAGAATCAGACAGAAGAAGTAGGAAGGGTTCTAGATGAAGATATCAGGAAGTCAGTAGCAGCAGGGGAAATATTCCTGTTAAGAGACTTCAACATACCAGATGTTGACTGGAACATCACAATGGTGTGAATCACCAGATATCAGACACTGGTAGGCATCTTCCAGAACTGCTGATTTAACTTATGGAAGAATAGACAATGGACAGCTGATCTAGTTCTGACAGAGACAGCATTGTGGTTTGACAGTTAAAGAGGCAGTAATATTTAGTGACCACAACTTAGTCTGGTCTGACATAGCCCAGAAATCACAGAGAGAGTTGACCTAAACAGTGGTCCTGGACATTAGGATGGCTGACTTAAGGAGGATCAAGGAGAAGCTAAGGGAGAGGCTTACACAGTACACACAATTAGATGGGGCAGAAGGCAAGTGGGGGCAAATCAAAGATGGGATTTTAGCAGCAACTCAAGTTTACCTAAAACAAGGGAGCAAAGGCAAGAGGCATACGATGCCTATGTGGTTTCCTTGGATGGCTGGTATAGCACTAAGGGGGAAAAATAGTCTTCAGAGTGTACAAGACCAAACAGATGAAGGCAGTCAAGGAACTGTACTTTGTCAAGAGAATGGAAACTAATAAGACAGTGAGGTGGGCCAAAGGGTAAGGGGAAATTACAGACTTTTCTGTAAGGATGTCAGGGAAAGGAGAAAGAACAAGAGTGGAATAGAAAGATTGAGAAAGGGCAAGGCATGGGTAAAGGGGGATGGGCAGAAAGCTGACATTATGTTCTACATGAATACTTCTGCTTGATCTTGACAGTCAAGGAAGGGGGCCACTGCCAGAGAGCAGCATACAAGTAGAGCAGGGAACAAATATGGAAATGATAGTCTCACAGAGAAAAGGGTGCTTAAGGGATTGAAGGCATTGTAGTTGAGTATGTACCCAGAACTGCACAGTTTGCACTGATGGGTATTCAGGCAGCTGGGGCAGGCTCTGATAATATTCCTGGCACATCTTTTTAAGTACTTTATTAAGACAGGCATAGTTCCTAGGTACTGAAGGGTAGCAGACATCATCCCCCCTCACAAGAGGGGGAGAAAGAGAACCAAATGAATTATAGACCTATTAGCCCCAATCTCCATTGTTAGGAAGCTCCTTGAGACCATAATCATGGAGCAACTGGTCAACTTTCTAGAGTCCCAAGGTCTCCAAGACAGCAAGCAGCACAGGTTGTGAAAGGGAGGTCCTGCCAGACTTACCTCATGGATTTCTTCAATGCCGTATCACAACCATTTGATAAGGGCCAACCACTGGATGTTTTTTGCCCTGACATAAGCAAGGCCATTAACTCTGTGCCCCACAAGCAGCTGGTAAAGATTCTGTGGGAGTTAGATTATGAGGAGAAAGTCTTTAGATGGGGAGAATTGGCAAGGGGAAGAACCCAAAGGGTGGTACTAAATGGTGCATACTCCAAGAATAGGGGGTTATGAAAAGGGTCCTATAAAAGACAGTACAGGGCCTTGTGCTCTACAATGTGCTGATTTGCAACATTTTAAATGATATTCAGGTTAAGATGTGTCTATTTTGGATGACACAAAGTTATGTGTCCGGGTGAATAGTGATGAGAGTAGAAGGGAACTGAAACATGATCTGAGCAAATTGCAATGGTGGTCCAAGCTTTGGCTCCTAAAATCCAGTGCCCAAAACTATAAGGTTATGCACTTGTGGAAGGGGAATCTTAGTACCCTATTTTACAGTTACGTAATAGACATGATCAGATATTTACAGATAGTTCAAGATATTTCTGAAGAGTTTCCCCTCTAGTGGCCCTGCAGTAGTGCTTCAGGCAGCCAAGAACTTCTCTAGATATTTCACAGAAATTTCAGGAAGTATCAGGGAATTGCAACTACTGCAACCATAGATGAATGGGGGTAAGACTGAAGAAGAGAAACATAGTCAATGTCGGCATAAAATGACCACTGGTTCTGCCCACTTTTACACTACTCTACCTGATGACCTATTGTCTAAATGGTGTTTTCACCATCACTGCCACACCTCACTCTCTGCCTTATTGCTACTTCCCAAGTAGTTAGTAAGCCCATTACTCTGTCCCACCCATGCTTGAACCAATTTACAATGTTTGTCCCCACCACCTCTGCTGGTAGGCTATTCCATGGCTCAACCACTCTCCCTCCATAAAGTAAAACTTTCTTGCATCCCTCCTTAACCCTCCCTCACCAGCTTATAGTCATGTCCCCTTGTTTTTGACCTGCTATTCCTGCTAAATAGTTCCTACAGTTTGTCTTGTTTATTCCTTTCAGTAACTTGAAGGTCTTTGTCATGTTGTCCTTCTCCATTCTAGCCTCCAGTAAGTACATGTTCAGTGCCTTAAACCAGTCCTCATAGATTCTATCTTGTTGGCTCTAAATCATTTTGGTTACTGTACACTTCACCAACTCCAACCTCTCCCTGTCTTTCCTCTGGTGATGACTGCAGAACTGGGCATAGTATTTCAGATGGGATCTCGCCAGTGTGTCATACAGAAGTAGTATTTCCTCTTTCCTCCTGCCAAGAAACTCCTTCCAATACAGCCAATCATTCTGGTTGCCATGCAGTAAGACTTGTTATTTTGGTTAGTTTTTACCAAATAGTTGAGTCTTAAATAAACATATCTTCCATTTGTATGTTCTCTCTATAATGAGCATAGGTATATAGATACATAGATGTATACCTGAGAAGCATATATCAGAACAGAAAGAGCTGACAGCCTCAAGATCCCAGCCCAGTGTAAGAAGGGTATGGAAAAGCTACAGGGACACTGAGATGAATAGGTAGGTCTTCTCAAGCAAATGAAAGGTGATCCTATAGCCATACAGGTCTTTAGTGAGGCAGCAACTGGAGAATTGTGAACAGTTCTGGAACTCTCATATACAGAAAAGGATGAATACCACCTAGAGTAAATCCAAAGGTGAGTGATTAAATGATTCATGGACAACAGGGGAGAACTTGTGAGAAAAGACAGGCTGCCTTTAACATTTATTCACTGAAGGCCAGGGGAGAGAGGGAAAACATGATTGAAACCTTCAAGTACCTGAAGAATATAAGCTGACCTGTAGGTGCAGTGGTAGCACTAACACTAATAATGCCAGTGACCTAGGTTCAGGGCTAAGCCCAAGTCATCAGAGGGATGGCTGAGGGAGGAGGATTGATTATCCCACAGGACTCTGTCCTCCTCCCTGGAAGTAGGGTTCCTAATACCACAGTACAACTGCCACCTGGGTATTCTTGGGTGGTCGTGCAGGCAGGAGTGCAGTCAATGTAGGGAAGGATGTGGCAATTGGCTGGTCAGGAGTTGCTGACACACACTGTGCTCACACTCACTCTCAGCCTTGTGTCCCCATGGGGGTGGGAGAAAAAGGGAAAAAGAACTTTGGCCAAATAAAGGCATTGCAGCGTCCAGATACCCCACACCACGCTGAACTGGGCTCTCCCCTGGAGACAAGATAAAGTTGCCCAAAGAACTTGGAGCAGCCTAAGGGCCCTGTCATGTGAGCTAAGACATGGAAGCAACATGGGGTACAAGGTATGTCCCAGGAGATGGTAGGGTTGATGGAACTGGGATGCTTCAGGGTCCTGAGTGTGCCACAAGTAGTGTTGTGCGGAATATAGAATTACCATTCTGCCAGTGCAATTTCTGCTGGAATTTTGCTGGTACTTCTGCAGAGTTCTGCCTGCTGTGATCCACAGAATAATTTTTCATGGAACAGCATTTTTTGTGCAGAAAATCATTCAGCAAAGATTTCCATAGAAAATATCAAAATAAAAGTCTGTAAAAATGTGATGGAAAACTAATTCTGCATTCTTCTGCCATGGAATTCTTCCATTCCATTTCTGCTGAAATTTGGCAGAATTCTGGTGGAATTTCAAATATTCCATAAAAATCTGTTCCACTGTAATTTGAAAATTCTGCACACTAGCCACAAGGTCAGTTGAAGGAAAGAAGATTTACAAAAAAGTGCCTGATAGATATAAACAGTGTGTAGAGCCAACAACTGTACAAGCAAAGTGAGGGGATTGGTCATGGGGGACACAACTATAAGCAGGCAAGGGGTAACTTACCAGGATACTTGGATATAGTAAGAGTAGAAATTTACCTGATGGTACTACATGTCTACTCACCCATTTAAAAGAGGTATCATGTAGACCCACTCATCTGTCCATTTCTCCATCCAGGATTGATTTGAAAATGTCAATATTATGTGCATCCGCCACCTCCTGTGGCAGCCTATTCCACAGACTCACCACACTCTGTAAAAAAAAAAACACACCTTGTTTGTTAGTCCTGTATGATTTGGTCACAAGTTGCTTTTTGTGACCCCTATTATCATATCCTGATAGTTTCAACTCAAAAGCCATATCTACTGTTAGGTATCTGTTCTTAAATAGGTTATACATCGAGATCAAATCTGCTTGGACCTGTCTTCTCTCCAAACTATGCAAACCCAAGAGGTTTAACCTATCCCTATAACTTGTATTCCTTAATCCTCTAACCACCTTTGTAAACTTCTTTTGTAACCTTTCTCTAGCACTCATTTCACCCTTTAAATGGGGGTCAGAGAACTATGGGCAGAAGTCCAAATGTGGCCTGGCTAATGACTGATATTAACATATTATAACCGCTTTTTACGACATACAACGTTTTTCTTCATTCATCTGAGAATTCTATTTGCCTTTGCCAGTACTATTCTATTTTATTATTGTTTTTAAATGATAGGTTAGATTGGACCAATACTCCCAAATCTCTCTCCTTCTGGACTGGTTTCAGTTTGATCTCGCCCAGCCCATAGGTAGTGCAAGAATAATTGTTATTCACTTGCAGCACCACCCATTTGTTCACATTATATTGCTTTCCTCACTCATCTGCCCATTTGTGCAAACTAAGTCTAACTGCAGTCATTTGATATCACTGTCTGTAAGTGCTGGCCCTCCTATCTTGGTGTCAACAGCAAACATTTTTATGTGACATGTTAAACCATGATGCATGTCTGTAATATATACTGTAGGTAAAAAAGGAGTGGACCAAGTACCAAATTCTACGGCACTACACTCCAAATTTCTCCTTAATTCTTATTCTCTTCTTTCTATCAAACAACAAGTTCTAGACCCAGGTCACCACTCTCTGAAATCCACCTACATATTGTTTAGCTTGCCAACTATCTTAGAATGAGGGACCTTAACTTTATCCCATAATTTAGTAACCAATACGTCCATTCTGTTATTCAGACTCCTAGCATTGAGAGAGGGAATGCAGAGCATATTTTTGTTATTTATTTTAATTAAATTTGATGTGCTCTTTCTGTTGTTACTACCACTGCCATTATCCTCCAGATTTAGATTGAAATATATGTTAATCCCCCCTCCCTGGTTTCTAGTTTACATTGTAGGTAATTGTCATACAAATTCTATTACCAAGTACTGAAGCTTCTTTTCAAACAACATGAAGTCTTGCTATATTATGACAATTGCAGTATGACCGCAGGTTAGAACTGCTCCGGAAGTGAAATAGTTAGCTTTCCATGCAGGCATGGAACTTAGAGCGCGAGCTCAGTTGAAAACTCTGTCTGTTGTGCTTCAAACGCAAACTGTCAGATTCTTTACTCCACCTCACTGAACAGTCGCTCCGGAGATTTCTCCTTCTGCTCTGTTCATTTTGTCTGTTTAAAAGCATTATTTTTCAGTTTTAGCCGAAATTAAAACCGCGAACCGGACGGGTTCAAGCTCTGTCTGTGGTAATGTAAGTAATAGATAGGTTTTACATTTATTTTCTGTATGGAACTTGTAATTTTTATCGGTTTGGTTTGAACCAATCAGGTTGTATTTAAAATCTACTAGTCCTTTTTAGAGTGCGTTCCCGTTCTTATCAGTTATAAAAAAAATGGATTTCATTACGGTTTTTTCCACGACCCGTGACACAGTTGGGTAACCGATAAGGGTGTCTTGCTTGGTGGATTGCCATAAACGGGCAAGTTGGTTAGGCTGGCATTATGTCTGAGAAACCCAAAAGAAAAACCAGACCCACTGGGTTTCAACACTGTAGTGTTTGTGGGGAAGCTTTTGCTAAGGCTGACCCACACACCACATGTGTCTATTGTCTGGGATTTGACCACGTCAATTCAGACTGCCAGATTTGTCACAATTTCCCTGCTGCCACCATAGATAAGAGAGTTGGTAGGCTCAGGGAAAGGGAGGCCAAAAAGTCCACTGACCCAGATGGCCAGCCCGGTTCGGTGTCAACTGAACCGGAGGGAGTGCCTTCTGACCAGGGCGAAACTTCCTCGGGCAAACGAAGAGCCGGTTCTGAGGAGCCGGTTCCAGCAAAAAGGACTAGAAAGTCAGCTAGTGTAGAGCCAAAAGTTCTCTCCCCAACTGCTGAGGAAATAGCTAAAGCAATTCAAATTGTCCAGTCTCTCTTCGTTCCGACCAACCGACACCTTCAGGTAAGCGCTCAGTTCAGCCGGTTCCACCGGTTCAAGATTATGATTTTGAGGATTTTATGAACCAGGGAGGGGAAGAGGAATATGAGGAGAGTGAATATGGTTTTGAAGATCTGGATGTGCCCATTGATCCGGACATCTCTCCAGATAGACCCCTAGGTTTCTCCTCCAAGGCTTTTGAGTCCCCTTCTCATTTCATGTTTTATAAAAAAGTTGCTGAAACTCTCAGCTCCCTGTTGAGGAAGCTGTTGATGACCAAGAGGAGCCAGACTATGTAGAAATGATGGATATTCCAGAGTTTAGGAGACTGTCTATTCCTTTGCATAAATCTTTTCAGAAACAGGCAGTAAAAGTTTTAAAAACTCCTCACACTGTACCTCCTGTGGATAAAAGGATGGACAAGAGGTATACCTTATCAGGCTCTGACACTGATTTCCTCACTCAACAATGCAGCCATGTGGGGGTAGTGCAGGCTGCAGCCTGTGACAAGGCTAATATTCCCCTAGCTTCACACCCCTGAGAAGGACTCCAGGAAGATTGATGCTATGGCAAAGAAACAGTACATGGCAGCATCTTTGGGACTCAGACAAGCAAATTATATGGCTTATGCTGCTAGGTACCAGAAATCCAGATGGGATACTGTGCTGGCCCTAGCGAAACAAGTCCCTGACCAGCTTGCCAGGGAGCTGGAACAGATGGCTATGGATAGTATTGAGGCATCCAAGGTTCAATTTCATGCTGCAGTGGACTCAAATGATATTTCATCAAGAGTCATGGCTACATCTGTGGCACTTCACAGGATGGCTTGGCTCAGATGTACTACCCTGTCTCAGGATACCCAGTCTAAGGCCATGGATTTTCCTGTTGGGAAAAATTCTCTATTTGGGGAGCAAACAGAGAATTACATGAAGAAAATGGATGAATATAGGACCACCTATAGAAATGCACAGGCCAAGGAAAGGCAGGCCACTCCTCAAAAGCAGCTTCCTAGAGGCAGGGGCAGGCCTTTTCATAGGCTTTTTTACCAAGCCCAAGCTTTCTCCTCCACCTATGCTCAGAGGGGGTTCTTTAGAGGGAGCGGCAGATGGGGTACAAGCAGGTCTGCTTCCACCCCTCAGCCCAATGCCCCTGCCAAGCAGGCATCCTGATGGGATTGCCAGGGCTGATTCTCCTTTACCTGTATGGGGCAGGCTGGCTTACTTTGTCCAGGACTGGAAGTCTTTAACATCAGACAAGTGGGTCCTGGAAGTAGTAAGCCAGGGACTGGTTCTCAGCTTCAAAAAATTTCCAAAACTGAGAACCAGATCTTTTCCACCTGCAACTCCATCAGAGGCACTCACCCTAGAGGCAGAGATCTCGACCCTCCTGGTTCTCAGAGCTGTGGAAAGCATTCCTGTCCTACACCAGGGCAAAGGTTTGTACTCCAGGTACTTCCTTACCCCAAAAAAGACAGGAGAATAGCAGCCCATCCTGGATCTCAGATATTTAAACAAGAACCTTTTAAAGCCAAAGTTCAAAATGGTGACTCTGGGAATTATCCTACCCTCTATAAGGCCAGGGGACTGGCTAGCTTCCCTGAATCTCAAGGATGTCTACTTCCATATTCCCATCAGAAGCTCCCATCGAAAGTACCTCAGGTTCGAGCTGCCCTCAGGCCACTACCAGTTCAGAGCAATGCCCTTCGGCCTCACTTCTGCCCCAAGGGTATTCACCAAATGCCTGGCTATAGCAGTTGCCTACCTAAGAAGGCAAAAGATTGCCATCTTTCCTTACCTGGATGATTGGCTCTTAGTAGGCCAGTCCCCAGACCAGGTCAATTTACACCTTCAGATAACGCAGCAACTGCTTACCTCTCTAGGTTTCCTTCTGAATCTCTCAAAGTCAGTTCTAGAGCCGGTCCAGCTTCTTACCTTCATAGGCGCAGAATTGAACACACAGGAAGCCAGGGCCTTCCTCCCCCTGGATAGGGAAAAGACCCTAGTCTCCCTGGCCTCCTCATTTACCCTGCAGGTCTCCCGGTCAGCAAGGCATTTTCTGCAGCTCCTAGGACACATGGCTGCTTCCACAGCAGTTGTGCAAGGAGCAAGATTTCAGATGAGGGACATCCAGTTCCATTTGAGAGCTTTTGTCTCAAAGAAGGATCCTCTTACCAAGCTGATCCCAGTAACTTGAACCCTGATCCAAGCCCTACAGTGGTGGCAGGATCAGAGCAACCTGACACAAGGGGTTCCTTTTGTCACTCAGTCTCATTCCCTAATCCTTACTACAGATGCATCCCTCTTGGGCTGGGGAGCTCACATGGGCGACCAAACCACCCAGGGTCTGTGGTCTCCCCAGGAATCTCTGCTCCACATCAACCTGTTGGAGCTCAGAGCAGTTTTTCTAGCACGTCAAGCTTTTTCCAAATCTGTTCAGAGCAAGAGTATTCAGGTCAGAACAGACAACACCACTTCAATGTGGTACATCAACAAGCAAGGGGGCACTCGGTCTATGGCCTTGTGCACGGAAGCAATGAAGCTGTGGTCTCTGCCTTACTCCCTGAACACCTCCCTTACAGCAGTTCACCTCCCGGGCAAGGACAATGTCCTGGCAGATGCTCTCAGCAGGATTGCCCAGGGCCACCACGAATGGTCACTGGATCCCCCTGGTCTTGGTAGTAATATTTGCCAGATGGGGCACCCCGCAGATAGATCTTTTTGCAGCCCCAGACAATCACCAACTTCCTCTTTTTTGCTGCAGGCCCCCAGTGTTGGGCTCACTCCCACTGGGTGCCTTAGCTCTCAGTTGGGAGGGGAAGTTTCTGTATGCCTTCCCTCCCTTTCCTCTCCTGTTCAAAGTGCTAGTCAAAATCAGATCCCAATCATGCAAAGTCATTCAGATAGCTCCAGATTGGGCCAGACAGCCCTGGTATCCACTCCTGCTGTCCTTAGCAGTCCATCCTCCCTGTCCTTCCCAGGAATCACAATCTGTTAACCTGTGCCCAGGAAGGGTATGGTACCAGATCTCAAATCTCTCAATCTCAAGGCTTGGTTCTTGAAGAGTTAGAGTTTGTTGATTTACACTTTCCCAAGGTGCAATAGATATATTGAAGGCATGGGAAGCCTTCCACCAGGGCTACTTACAATTCCAAATGGAAAAGGTTTTCAATATGGTGCTCGGAAAAGCATATTTCCCCAGTCTCTGCTGATCTACCCACAGTCCTGGATTATATGGTCCACCTGAATTCTTTGGGGCTGAGACCAGCTACCCTGAAGGTGCACTTGGCAGCTGTGTCTTCTTTTATTTCAGCAGGTAAATCCTCTTCCCTTTCAGCTCATCCTGTATTTTCCAAGTTTTTTGAGGGGTTGTTTCACACCAACCCTCCATTCAGGGATCCTGCCCCTGCCTGGGATCTTAATGTTTACATTGCTCAGCTTATGCAACCCCCTTTGAGCCCTTGTCTTCAGCTGAGCTCAAGTTCTTGACTTGGAAAACTGTGTTTTTGTAGCCATCACCTCTGCCAGATGCATAAGTGAATTACAAGCGTTGTCAGTGGAGCAGGAGTTTATCTTTTCACAGAGATAAGGTGGTCCTTCGGACTAACAGAAAGTTCCTGCCTAAGGTGGTTTCAGATTTTCACCTTAATCAATCTATTTCACTTCCAGTGTACTTCACTGACCACTCCTCCTCTGGGGAGAGGATGCTGCACAGCCTAGATGTGAAGAGAGCCCTTAGTTACTATATAGAGCGTACCAAGGGTCATAGGTTTGACCCCCATCAACTGTTCCTCACCTATGGCGAAGTTGGTAAAGGGAAGTCAGCCACTAAAAGATCCATTGCCAGGTGGATTGTCTCTTGTATCCAATTCTGCTATGAGAATTTGGGTAAAGTTCCCACCTCAGGCCTGAGGGCTCACTCTACCAGAGGTACAGCTGCTTCTCTGGCTGCTGCCAGAGACATTCCTATTCTAGAAATATGTCAAGCAGCTACCTGGAAAACAGTTCACACTTTTACCAAGCATTACTCCCTGGACATCCAGGCTAGGAGTGATGCTCAGTTTGCACAGCTGCTTCAGGAGCCCATTTCCTAGGTAGGTTCTGTCCTTCCTCCATGGGGGTACTGTTGTGTAGTTCGTAATTGTCATAATATAGCAAGACTTCATGTTGTTTGAAGAAAAATTACTCACCTTAGTAATGTTGTTTCTTCTAATGGAGTCTTGCTATATTATGACCTCCTCCTGCCTGCCCCTCTCAGAACCTCTGTTTTGGGGATGGGTGGGCAGTACAGGTTGGTACTTTTTTTTGATGCCCAAATTGTTGTTTTCACCTACCTTTTGGGTGAATTGGTGTTGTGTTTTTGCATTTTTGGGTCTCCTGACTTGAGTCTTTGTTTTAGGCCAAAAATTAGTGTTTATGTTAGTAGCCAGTTGGCTAGTGTAGGTTTACAGCTTCCACACAGAACCTTAGTGAGTTTTAGCTCATTAGGATCTGACGGTTTGCATTTGAAGCACAACAGACAGAGTTTTCAACCGAGCTCGCACTCTAAGTTCCATGTCTGCATGGAAAGTTAACTATTTCACCTCCGAAGCAGTTCTAACCTGCGGTCATACTGCAATTGTCATAATATAGCAAGACTCCATTATAAGAAACAAGATTACTAAGGTGAGTAATGTTTTCTTTCTGTTCAAGTAGTAGTAGTAGTAAATCTTTTTTTATTCATAAGAATAAGGGAAGCATTCATTTGGGCTTAGCTCATTTCCAATGAAGTCCCAGTTGTTAAAGCAGCAAACATCAGTTACAATATATAAAAATACACAAGGCAAACATTAGTTACAATATAAAAAAATACACAAGGCAAACATCAGTTACAATATAAAAAGGTACACAGTCATACATTATAAATAAGGCAACAAATATCTATGTACACAAATAATCAAAAGTTAGCAAACATCACATTCACTACAATGAGAAGAGCTACTCGACCAGCTCAGGTGCCATTTATTCAAGTAAGATAAGTTGCTCAATTGATCAATTTCCCTTAAATATAAAGGGATTTTATTCCACAGAACCACTCCTCTGTAGGGAAACAGATGACTTACTCATATTCAAATTGCATCTAATAATTGAATATTTTATGCCCTGGGCTGACGCCAAATTATCTTTCATGCTTCTAAGAGGAAATAGCACAAGAATATAAGTTGGAACCCCATTTTTCCAAATTTGAAACATAAATTTTAGGAGATGTAAATTCCTGTTAACAGAGGGTTTTGCCCAACTTAGATTATTGAACAATGTACACCTGTCAGTTCTATAGGGTACCTCCAGGACAAAGCGAGCCATCCTGTGAAACAGAAGGTCCACCTTGTTCAGCAGAGAACCTGAGGCTCCACCATATAGGAGGTCCCCACGGTTTAAAACAGGCATCAATAAGAAATTTACTACATTTAAATGAATATCCCTGGACATGTACTTTTTAAATCTATAAAGGCCCCCCAATTTTCTATTTAATCCCACTAACATATAATTTAAGTGAAGGGACCAAGTCAGGTTGCAATCTAGCCAAAGACCTAGATACTTGTAATGGTCTATCTCCATTATGATGATGTTTTTAATTATGTACAGTGCTTGCATTTTTAGAATTGTGCTAAATAAGTAAAGCATATTATTATTATTATATCAGTACCAACTAAGGTCGTAATTGCCAGACATGGATTCTGTTCTTTATACTGTTTATTACTAAACAAGAGGGCCAGGATCTTTTTAGGATTTAGTATTAAAAGATGCTTAGTGGTCATCACATGGTATGGTTCAATTTGGCCACTAGAACAAAATCATCCCATTCCAAGGCAAAAATATGGGACTTCAGAGGAGCTGACTTTGATACGATGGCCAACAGAGTTAAGCTAGCCCTGGAAAAAAGAAATACAGGTGATGTGGCACAGGCAAAGTGGGCAAGCATTAAAGATGCAATACTTGAAGCAACATCCCATTGCATTAGTGAGAAAAGGAACTGCAAAAGAAGAAGGAAACCACTTTGATTCTCAAACACAGTAGCAAAAAAGGTCAGAGCCAAAAGGATGGCCTCCAGGAAATATAAGGGAACGCAGCAGGATAAAGATAGGGAGGCATACCAAACTTCCCTAAGGGAAGCAGGGAAGGCAGTAAGGCAGGTAAAGGCCCAAACTAAGGAAACACTAGCATGAACAGTAAAAGAAGGGGACAGGACTGTCTATAGATACATTAGTGAAAGGACAAAGTCCAGAGGGGGCATTGTTAAGATCAAAGGGGATAAGGGTGCATGTGAGGAGGAGGACCATTTAAAAGCATCTATCCTAAATAGATACTCTGCTCAGTATATACTGAAGAGTAGGTAGGGCAGGGCCCACAGCTCTGCGCCATGGACACAGCGGGGAGGGAGGTGTGAACTAGTCCCTTCACAAAAGAAAGGGTCCTACAAGAGCTTGATAAGCTCAGGGTGGACAAGGCAATGGGACCTGATGGCATACATCTCAGGGTACTAAAGGAGCTAAGGGTGGAACTAGCAGAGCCATTATCAGAACTGTTTAGTGAGTTTCTGAGCACAGGAGAAGGGCTCATGTGACCTCTCTCCACAAGAGTGGTAGCAGGGAGGAGACAGGGAACTACAGACCAGTCAGTCTTACCTCAGTAGTGGGCAAAATTATGGAGACACTCCTTAAGGAAAGGATAGTGCAACACCTGGAATCCACAGGAGCACAGGATCCAAGACAGCATGGCTTTACAAAAGGAAGGTCCTGTCAAACTAATCTCATAGATTTCTTTGACTCGGTAACCAGAGTGGTGGACCAAGGTGCAGCAGCTGATGTTGCCTACCTTGATTTCAGCAAAGCTTTCAATACTGTTCCACATAGAAGATTGATTAATAAGTTGGGTAGGTTTGGGGTGTGTCAGACATTGTTCAACTGGGTGGCAAACTGGTTGATGGGCAGAAAACAGAGAGTGGTGGTAAACAGTGTAAGGTCAGAAGAGATGCAAGTCACAAGTTGGTGTACCTCAGGGATCAATCCTGGGGTCAGTCCTCATCAATATCATCATCAGTGACATTGCAGTGGACTGGAGGGTAAGGTTTGTCTGTTTGCAGATGACACCAAGATCTGCAACAGAGTAGATGATCCAGATGGAGTGGGCAGAATGAGAAGAGATCCAGATAAACTGGCAAAATTGTCGGAAGAGTGGCAATTGGGGTTTAATGCAAAGAAGTGCAAGATCATGCACATAGGGAAGAGAAACCCTGAAGCCACCTATAGGCTGTGAGAGGAGATGCTGGCAGCCACAAGGGAAGAAAGATACTTAGGCGTCATCATCACCAATGACCTGAAATCATCCAAGCAGACCTCTAAAACAGTAGGTAAGGCTAGAGGGATGCTGGTATGTATTAGTAAGGGTATCACAAGTTGGAAGAAGGAGGTAATAATCCCTCTTTACAAGACACTGGTTAGGCCCCATCTGGAGTACTGCATGCAGTACTGGAGGCCACACCTTCACATGGACATTAACCAAACTGAGGCAGTCCAGAGAAGGGCAACCACAATGGTGCAGGGACTACATCAGAAAACATATGAGGACAGATTAACTGAACTCAATATGTATACCCTAGAGCAAAGGAGGGAGAGATGTGATATGACTGAAACATTCAAACACCTTAAGGGCATTAACAAAGTGAAAGAGTCTAACATGTTTCAATATAAGAAAAATAGCAGGACAAGAGGACACAGCATGAGATTAGAGAGAGGCAGATTAAGGGGTAATGTGAGGAAGTTCTTTTTCACAGAAAGGGTGGTGGATGCATGGAATGGCCTAACTCAGGAAGTGGTGGATATGAATACAGTGAAGGGCTTTAAACAGGCATGGGATAGGCATAAGGGAGCAATACAGAAGAGTATGAATAGATAAGCCATTGACAGAGCAAAGGCCTATGACACATTCATAAGGTAGAAAAATAAATGGGCAGACTGGATGGGCCTTGCGCTCCTTATCTGCCATCAACTTCTATGTTTCTATGTTTCTGTGTAGTAAAGATTTCCTGCATCTGGTCAAAAGCCATTTGAAGTTTAAGTCCGATCAAATCCAGAGTTTGACCCTTGACATATTTTATTGTGTCATCCATGTATAGATGGTATTTAATGTCTGGGAGGTCAAATTTGAGCTTGTTGATATAAATGTTAAATAACAACGGCCCTAAAATTGACCCCTGCTGGACTCCAGAGGACATATTAACTATATTTGACTTGAAAGGACAAATATCCACAAATTGTTTTCTCTCATTTAAGTAAGAAGAAAACCAGTTAACAACCTAGGTGGTCATAGTGATCTGGCTGAGCCTGGACAGGAGCACCCAGTGGTTTAAAGTGTCAAAGGCTTTAAAAAGATCTATAAACAAAGCTCCAACCATTTGTCTCCTGTCCAGGCTCAGCTGCAGATCAGTGACCAACTTAACCAGTGCTGTATCTGTACTATGTTGGGACCTAAAACCAGATTGATAATTGGACATATTATTTAAATCCAAATATTCTCTCAATTGATTAGAGGTAATTCTCTCAAAAACCTTCACGATCTGCGGCAGGAGCTAGATGGGCCTATAATTGCCCAGCTCACTCCTGTTCACAGTCTTGAATAAAAGCTTCACTCTTGCAATCTTCCATTCCTCAGGAATGTTACTCCAAATGCAGCATATGTTGAAGATAAGAGACAATGGTTCCACTATACAAGGAGCTACATACTTCAACAATCTGGCAGGGATCCCATCAAACCCAATTGCCTTAGATATATTCAACCTCAATAATTCAGTTCTCACTTCTTCATGAGAAATATATTTTAAATCTAAATATCTCAGAACCCTCATGCCCAGAAGACTTAGCATCCCCAAAGCTGTATAATCTAGGTGGGCATCCTTAACAGCTTCAGAAGACTCCACCTTACTGCAATGTGTATTAAAAATATCCACACGTTCCTCCCAAAGCATAATTTCAGCTCCATCAACCATCATTGTATTACATCAGGCTGTTTATTATTTCCTGTTAAATTAGAAATAATTCTCCAGAATAATCTTGGATTCTGTTTAGTTAGTTCTGACGTAATCCTGTTTAGCTCACCTAACTTTAGTTGTATAGGCATTTCAAGCTTGTCTATTGAGGTCCAATCATCATCCTTCTTAGATTTCTTAGAGTTCTTGGCAATTCCCCAATTTCTGTCTCTATTTTTCCTAACTTTATGTAAATCATTGTTAAACTAGACATTTCCCTTAGATTTAGACTTCCGAACTCTTACAGGTACATGTTTGTCACAAATTTTTAAGAACTCAGTTAAAAAGTATTTCCAAGCATCCATTGCAGAGGGAATCAAATCCAGCATAGACCACTTAACTGTTTCTAAATCTAACATAAATGATAGATAATCAGATCCTTGCTCCAGTATATACTGTGGCCTGGATTAGGTGAGTAATACTAATTCTAGTCTCATATGTCAATCAATGGTCAGAAAATGATTCGGTTAGTACCCCATATGCCATATAATATTGGGGGGAATTGGTGAACTTGAGATCCAAGATTGTAGATTTCTTGGGGTCTCAGTGATTAAGTCTTGTAGGTTACATAATTAATTGAGTCAGTCCCAGATCAACTTGGAAATCAATTAGAGCATGATTTGGGTCAATATCTCCCCAATTAACATTAAAATCATCTGTTAGGAATAACTCATGGGAATGTTTAATCTGTTAGGAATAACTCATGGGAATGTTTATATTTCAACTAAAAATCCAGCAACACATGAAAAGCCTTTACCTCCAATTTAGGGGATTTATAAACTCCCATAAGGAAAAAAGGTTTTCTATGAGGGACAGTGATCTCAATGGCAAGGGTTTCTATACCACAATCTAAAATAGGGCATGACATTTTCTTACTGATTAAACTACTTTTGGTATACATCACAATTCCTCCCCCTTTTTTGTTCCTGTCTTTCCTAAAAGTCTGAGAGTTAACTAAATCAACAGCATCATCAGAAACTCTATTGCTTAACTAGGTCTCTATAATAATGATAATCCCTGGTTTATGTTCCTCCATTCAGTCCCTAAAACTCCTCACGTTGAAATGCACAATATTCAGACCTCCATGATTAGATGCATCAATATCATAGTCAATTACTGGGGAAGGACCTGGGTTTGGATGCACATCACCACAAGTTAGTAAACAAAATGTAAGAAACATTTTCAATATCCCTCCTGAATTAAACCTACAGATCTTATTTTGTATACTTAGAAAAACCCTTGCAAAATTAATTCTTAAGGGACAAATAGATGAAACAGTCCTGCCTTAATTGTGCACATGGCGCTCATTCTCAACTTACACAGGCTTGAAAATAATGTACAGTATACCTATGTACTAAACATTTGTTAGTAACCTACTTAATATACAATTAAAACATATAATCAATATTGTTTATCTAAGGCTTTCTAGATAGCATTTTTTTTCTGACAAGTGGCGCTCGCACCACTCATGCTTGCGCTACTGCACTTTTCGCATAGCAGTGCAAGCCTTTTAAAATGTTTTGCCCCCCCTCCTCTGCATAAGTGCAGCCCATCTCTTTGGTAGTAGACTCCCTGGCCAACAAAAGTCCCCCAGATTCTTATAAACTTAAAGTTCTCATTAGCTGTCCATCTTCGTAACCACTGGTTATGTCTATAAATGTATTTTGATCTCATAATATTATCTCTGAATAGTGGTAATATTTCAGAAAAGGTGACATTACATTTATGCTTTTTTAACAATTTTCCTGTATTGTTGATTTCTTTAAAGGGGAAGTAAACATTGCAGGGGTCACTCAAACTGTGAAAGTACAAGACAATACCATTCAAACGAGGTATTAGGCTTAGCTGTAAGTGTCAGGAGTCATGAGATATGAATATTAAATTATCTGTAAATCAGAACAAAGCAGCAGCCATTTCATGTAATCTTAAAACAGGAAGTGATGTCACTGAGGGGCCAGCTCTATGTTGTTCATTATAACTTGCCCACCAGTGACATCACTTTCTATCTCAGAAGCCCATGAAATGGCTGCTACCTTGTTTTGATTTACAGGGTGTTTAGATATTCATATCTCAGGACTCTTGACACCTACAAGGAAGTTCCATACTTCATTTGAAATATCTTTTTACAGGCTTTCACAATTTGAGAGAACCCTGCAATGTTCACTTCTCCTTTAATGATTACATGTTGTGGGGGTTGACCAATATTGTTGATTCCTGCATTAATCACAAACGGGGCGGGGGGGGTAGTTCATTGCTGTTAATTTGCTTCTCCACTACAATTTTCACATCCCTTAGTTTAACACCTGAAACTTAGGAGGGATGAGAGGACATATTTCTTCATGGACAGGGTGGTTGAAAAGTGGAACTGTCTGCCAGTGAAACTGGTCAATGCTAACACAGTGGCAAGTTTTAAGAGGTGGCAAGAGAAACACCTGGTACTGGTGAGGTAGACAGGCGAGGGTTAAGAGAAAATGGTGTCAAGTGTAAGTTCAAGCGAACTATGGGATGATCGATTCACAAGAGGCCTAATCAGTGCAAGACAGTTGACAGCCTACAGTAGGTAGAATACAGACAGACTGGATGGACCTTTAGTTTTTTTCTGTCCATACACATCTATGTAATTATCTATGATTATTCTGGAGAGAACATTTAAATGGAAGGCATCTTTCTTATGAGTCAGTTATTTAATTCAGTTTGAAATTGATATGCTGCACTCAGTGGCATTAAAGAAGACCAATATTATTTTGAGACTGCTAAAGTTTTGTGTTATTCTGCTTGGGTTACATTTAATCAGCAAGATCAGCTTCCTCTATGATAATAAGCAGGTGTTCAGTCTGTGTGCTGCTGTTCAAGCTTAGAACCAGTACTGCATTAGTGATATGAATAACACTGTACCATTCATACAATAATTTAAATGATGTATTTCTTGACTTGAAAAGAATGACTAAATTCTAATGTTTGTGAATAATTTTCTATCCAGTTGAACACACAATGAAGGGCCAGATTTTCAGTGGGCTGCAGTATTTTTACATAATGAGGATGTGCCTTAATTGTTTGCTGCTTTTCCAAGCTATGTTAAACTGAGAATTTGGAAATGTTAGACAACAGATGCTTTTCTTTGTTTGTTTTTACCATCAGCAAAGAAAATATATAGGAAACAAATTCCTCCAATGTTCTCCTCTGGCATGAGCTAGAGGTAATTTGGGAGCTGGCCATCACTTCCTGGCTCATAAATATTCATGAATGACCAACCACCAAATGTACATTGTCAGTGGCTTGGTAGGTAACACACTCGCCTCTGAGGTTGGGAGATCAGAGGGCTGTGGGTTCAGTTCCCACATCTGGTACTTAGGTTAATATCCCAGTACTGACACTGTAGTGCAACATGAGAGGGGTGCTGTACTTCTGTGAAGCCATCTTTCAGATGAGACATTAAACCTAGGTCCCATCAGTCTGGATTGGTGGTAGTTCAGGTGGATGTTAAAGATCCCATGGCACTTATCAAAAAGAGTAGGGGCATTCTTATTTGAAGCTTCAAAGACAAATCATACATATAGTATTACATCATACCAAATCAACATCATAAAAGGAAAGTATTTATAAGCATACAATCAAAAATTATTGGGAGGAAAAAAAAAACAGATGAGAAACCACACAATTTGCCCATAAAGTTCTTCAAAAAAATGAATTAAGATTTAACTAAAAAATAAAAGTAAAATGAAAATCAAAATTAACTTTGGCTTTTACCAAATTCCAGGGACATAGTGACCCTTAGAGCACTCTAATCAGTTAACCATTGATGTGCCCTCTCTTATTCTATATATCATATCCTCCCTACCTTAACGTGTGCCTGAGGAAAGCCTACACCTTCTGTAGCTTCCTTATGTTTCTCAGCATCCCTCCCCCTCTAGTTTTTTTTCACAATTTAAGAAAAGATAAACCAAAACTTATAATCCCTTAAAGTTATTATTTACCTCTGACCTTTCCCCCAGGTTTCCCCAGGCTGGAAATGAGGTGATAAAGCTCCAAAACCTTCCTTATTTTATACACCAAGCCTTACAGGGACATTGTCATTCCTGATTTCTTTAAATACACTCACCATTTTCCCAAAGAAGCCTACATGGTTCTTTAGCCAAAGTTCCTCATTCCAATGCTCTTAACTGTCTCAAATCCTGTTGTATAATGTAAAATAACTATTCTACCCCAATCTCTTGTTGCTGTAATACTAATCGACACCTACAGATCCATATCCAGTATAGGTAGTGCAGCATCACCATACGTAATGTACTGTGTTGGTACCATCCCATCCCGTGTGGAATTATGCCAAAATATAATAAATTGGGATCAAGGGGTGCCAGAAAATCCAATTTCTATCTCTCTCTCTCTGTAACCAAATCCCAGAATTGTAGGATATATGGGCAATGAAAATATAAATGATCCATGGTTTCTAATTTTAACACACAATAATCCCTCAGGCAATATCTGTCTTGTAAATTTTTGTGTTTCTGGTTTCCTCTAATATTGATTTTACCATGGATACCCAACCAGGCTGTATCTCATATTTTTCCTGGAATCCTGGGATCCGTTATATAGGCTGAGAGATCCTCTTGTTGCACCTTTGAAAACCTGAAAATGGCTACTCCTGAAAACATTCATGAATAACATCTACATACAACAAATTCCTAGGAAAATTTAAAACCATCATGTACTTGGTTTTACATTTTTTTATATTATTGAAAACCCCCTCCCATAATTTCAAAAGTCTTGGACTTCATTTATTTTTATGTAAAAACGTTTCCATCTCCCATTCCATCATAATACCTTGGACACTCAGAAGGCTGCAAGCTGACCACAGCTGAGTACATCCTTTTATAAGTGGAACTAGGTTTGCATAAAGAAAAATCATAAGGAAAAATAAAATTGGGTTTGGCATCTGAACACCTCCCTCCTTTAGCTCTTTATATAAAATATTCCATTTATTTGGATTAAGTCTGTTTTCTTCCAAAGCACATAAAAAACAGTGTAACACTTTTGTTTCCAAATGAGCTGGAATGGGGAAAACATAGCTGATAAACAAAAATACAGGAATTAAAAATGTTCTGATCATATATATTCACTTCTTTTTTGATGTTTTCCATCTATTCCAATGTGTAACTTTCTCAGTCCCTATGATCAATTTTCATTCCCACTTATATGTAGCAGCCTCTATCCCCCCAAAATAAACACCTAAAATTTTACATGGTGTCTGGGCTATAGAAATACCTAGAACTGTCTCTTGTGTCTCTGAAAACCCCCTAAGGTTTAAACATTGTGTTTTCCCTATATTGAGTGCCACCCCTGTTACCTCACCAAGGGCTTGCAGTAAAGTATATGCCATCCATATTGATTGGCCTTCTTTAACAAACAAAAATCATCTGCATATGCGATGATCTTGAGGTTTGGTGTGACCTCACACCCCAGACCTTTGATTAATGGAGAATTTTGAAGAATTCTTATCACTGGGTCCAGAGAAAAGACATAAAGCATATGGCTCAGGGGGCAGCCTTGTCTGACCCTCTATAAATCCTACTCTGAGCACCTTGTCTACCATTCTCATAAGGCCTTATATATGCTAAATTATAACACAACTGCAACCATTGAAGGAAACATTCTGGGATCCCATATGCCTCTAGACATTGCCAGAGAAATAAATGGGAAACCCTGTCAAATGCCTTTGCCTGGTCCAGACTGACCACAAACCCTGGGTCTTGGATATCTAGAAATTCTCGCCTCTGTGGGGTAGTTACTTGTCTCAATAAAATCAAAGCATCATGGTGCTTCTCCCTAGGACTGAACAAAACTGGGTAGGACTAATTTGGTCATTCATGACCTCTATTAACCTGGTCATCAACAATTTATCAAACATTTTGAAATCTGTGTTTAATAAAGTAATAGGTCACCAGTTTTTGATATCTGACTGGGCTTCTGATTTGTATAAAAGAATCATGAGACCTTCGTACATTTGGATCAGCAGATAGTCCTCTTCCAGTATAGAATTGTAAAATGCCATTAATTCTGCAGGCTGTAATTCTCTTAAAACTTTGTACAGTTCCCCAGGGAGACCATCTGAACCTGGGGACACACCATCACGTAACCCCTGTATTACTTTGGCTAATTCCTGTTCTGTGAAAGGGGCCACCAACGGTGCCCGTCGGCTGGAAGACGGTTGTGGCAACTGAGCTGCCTGCAACAGCTTTCATATAAAAGGTGAATCCGGTACTGGTTCACCAAATGTCTGGTCTATGTAGGTTTCCAAAAAAAAACATAATACCCTCATTATCCTTCAGCACTTCTCCTTGTGCGGAAATCAGCTGAGATATTAATTCTGTCTCTCTCTCTCTCTCTCTATCTCTTTCTCTCTCTCTCTCTCCTATACTGGGAATCTAGAAAAGGGTTTGTTTGTTCCTTTCTCCCTTGTGTGCCAAAGGATTGTTCTTTTTGTAGAGATTTTAATTTATTATATTGGCATTGTGACATTTCCTCTTTCAAAGCCTTAATTTCCTCTGACAAATTTACCCCTCTGTATACTGTTTTGAAAGTGCAGATTATAGTTCCCTCCTTAGATCTAAATACCACCTGTGTGTAGTGGTTGCTTTGGATAAAGCTTGTTTTTGAAATAATCCCCTGAAACAGTGTTTTAAATCTTCTCATCATTGCATCATCCCATCATATAGGCAAACTGTGGTAAGTTTGTCCTAAAATACACATTTCAATTCTTGTCGAATCTGGTGGTCTAATAACAGTGAAGCATTCAATCTCCAGATACCTAGCCCTGTCTCTCTTGATGAGTCCCGTACTACCCCCATCCCTATTAAGGTGTGGTCAGAGGTTTCTATGGCAATGTTCACTGTATCAGTTACTGGCATTGTGTGTTTGATTAAAAAAAAAGTCTATCCAGGATGCTAAAACTCCTTTGTAAAAGGTAGGGTATGTTTCATTTCCCAGCACTGTATGTGCATCCCATAATCCTGCTTGTACAATTACTTTCTGTATCGCAATAGACCTTACATGTTTGTCCTTGTCGTGACAAGTGTTTTAGAGTCATATTAATATTAAAGTCCCCTCCCCCAAAAATCTGCCAATTTGTATGTGAAAAGGGTTGAACCTTGTCCAATGATTCAATTCTATGTGCCTTCATCTGTGGGCCGTATATATTTATCAGTCTAACATTATTTATTATCACATCTAAGAGACGTGCTCATCCGGGGTCTATTTCTACCTTTTGTAAAATTTGTACATTTCAGGTTGAAAAACAAATGCCCACCCCACTGCAAACATCCATTCCCATGGACCAATAAGATGCCCCCCATGTCCATTCTCTCTTAGCAGTATTCACATCTTTTAATGAATGAAGCCTGGTATCCTGTAAAAAAAAAAAAAACATTTCAAACTGTAACTGGTGCAGAATTGCAAAAGTGGTGGTTCATTTTCCAGCAGATTTAACACTGTTAACATTGAGGCTAGCTAGCTATAAACATTCAGTCAGGGTGGTTTCTCTTTTTGTCTCACACTAGAACTTGTAATCCTTTTTTGTGGTTACCAATGTTTGTATGTCTCTGAAAAGTTCCCTGCATCACTCTCCACACTGTTAGAAAGAACTTTTATTTTCTCTACAGGGTTCTCCCTTTCTACCCTATCTCCCAAATTCTGAAAAGCAACACATCTGTTATGTAGAGGGAGAGGGGAATGAACCAAGTCAGATTCTACTTCAGATCGCTCAAAATGGGGTGAGGAGGGAGTGGGGAGGATTGTGACTGTAATATCCAATTCTAAATCTTGTTGTATACTTGCAACAAAGGTAATACCATCTGTTTCCAATGGTTGTAATGCAACTATTAGGTTGTGTTCAGGTTCTTCTGGAGGTAAAGCCCATCTGTTTTTCAACCTCGAAGCTGTGCCCCTCCGGACAACATCTGTGTGTGGTGCTGTGAAGTTAGGAACAGTCACATCAGACTGAGATTGTAGTGTGTGCCCAGATCTGGGCCTATTTCCCATGTTACTTCATTGACCTCTGCCACGGCCTTGGGGTCTAAAACTTTGTTTTGAGTTAGGTCTATCTGACTGTTGGAATGGCTTGATTTAATAGTATTTCTTGTTCTGAAACTTCATCTGAAATGTGGGCTGCCCATGGGCAGTCATCAAAGGAATGCTCATCATCTCCGCACAGATTACAAATCAGTGGAGCTGTGCATTAGGCTGCTGTATGTCCCAGGACCCCGCATTGAAAGCATTTAATCTTGTCGCAGTCTGTATTAAAGTGTGATAAAGATCCACACCGACAGCAGCTTTTTGATTGAGCTGCATAAAAAAGTATGCCCCGATCTCTCCCTAGAAAAAAGGAACTGAGCAAATGTTGGATGCCAAGATCTGTTTGTTTTAATTGTATGCGGAAAGTCCATCCCCCAGTCCAGAACCCATTATCATCCATTATTGGTTTTTGGTGTCCAAAAATGGTACACTGTTTTTCTAACCAGAAAATAATATCCTTTATATTCACACCCTCATTTCTAAGTAGGAGTGTGACTATCTTTATTGTAGGTTTCATGATGGGAATAGCTAGAAAGTCTCTCCATACTTCAGTGTCCTTAATGTCATAATAGACCCTCCAAAATCTATCTAGGGAGGCCACAGTGCAAAAGCATATATCATAACAATGATCTCCTGAGGAACGTATGAATGCATAGATCTCAGCTGGCATAAAGCCCATACAATCTTTGATTAGGACTTTACCCACCCAGTGCCTGTCAAGGGAGAGCAGAGCTAAACCCTTATAATGTAGGCGGACCACAAACTGCCTTTTAGCTGCTTCTGCAGGTTTGTGAAAGAGACCTGCATAAGATCTAGGGCACTGCTCTGCCCCCCCCCCCAGTCATTTCCCAAACCTTGACTAGTCTCTGCCCCCTCCATAGGTGGGAAAGCTTCTCGTTCTTATACATTACTGTTTGTGTCATGTTCAGTAGGTGGTTCAGTACTCACTGTATGTTGAAGAGTCTCCTGCTCGGGCAGGTCCACATCGGGAGGTTCAGCATCTGGCGTAATCTCTGTCTCTACTGCCTTGTTTTCAGGGTGCTCAGCTGCAGCAGTGGCTAAATCCTTTTTAGAATGCACTGGAACCTCTCCCACCACTACAGGTCCATCTCTTTGACATACTTCAGACTTGTCTTGCCAATCTTTCCGGGGAGCCAGGAAGAGGGATCTCGGGGTCTGGAATCCACTGATTATTCCCATACAGCCATCCTGCTTTCTGCAAAGCCCCATCCAGTGTCCAGTCTGGCGGTGTTCCCATGAAATCCACATCTACCTCTGACATCTCTAAAACATTTTCTTGTGGTACATTTACATCTGTACCTATTGGCAGTCTTTTGCCTGTCTCCTGCATGGGGCTGGCAATTGAGCGCTTTCTCTTTTATTTCTCTTCTTCGATCTTATTTTTCCCAGTTATTAATTCCTGTTCAGCCATCAATATCACATCCAACAATTGTTTCTTTTTCTTTTCCAATTCCAGTTGTAAATGGTCTTCATCCACATTAAATTCCAAGTCCTAGGATATTAAAGGTTGTGCTGGTATAGGATTTCCACCTTCGTTGTGTAAGTTAGGCAAATTCTGAACTGTTCCTTTCATAAGAACTGGTGGAACCGCTAGAGCTCCTGAAACAGTACCTTCCCCTTCCAAGGTTCGATCCATACTGTTATTCTCCATACTCTCTGCAGCGTGAACAGCGCCCTCTTCAGTATTTTTTTCCTGCAGATTGCAGCCTTGTAGGTTCTTCAGAGGTAATGTCAGGTATTTTTGAATCCATGGGTGAAGCTGTAGTCAGGTTAGAATCCAAAATATCTTCAGCAATTCCACTACCATACACCCTGTCATCAGCCATCTTGGTACCGCAGACAAAAGGGTCCCCTCTGCTCACAGGAAGCAAGGCCCCCTGCAGACAGAGTAGGGGAATTTCCACAGTGTCCTGGCCAAATTTCCCTCATTCACTAAAAATACCACCCACAGCTTAATCTGGTTCAATTTCAGTTGCTTACCATCCGTATCCCCCCCCCCCCGGTCACCCCTGAAAAAGGTACCTCTAGGCCCAGAGGCTTTCTCTACAACCATTTACACTGTACACTACATAGCCTACAAACAAATCCTATATTTGTAACATTTTCAGCAAAAGTTACCTAGCAACTAGTACAGATTTTGTTGTAAAATAATCTTTAATGTCACTTAGATGTTTATTGAAGAAAGGCATGCACACAATTAACACATAATGGGATGTGCGTAGGGTACCTTCTGCCACTGGTATAACAGCATAATGGCACACAGCCAGCTGATAAGTGCCACATGATACTTGGCTGACCCATCACCCTACACTGTCACAGAATTGCTGACATGCTGCAGTGTGTAATTCAGGGTGGCAATGTGAACCCTCAGCAACTAGGGGATCACAGTCCCCATTTAAATACACACTGCAGTTCCTGTCTGCAGGAGGAGGGCATGCAATCCTGACCGGTAATCCAGATAGCAATGCTGGAGTTGAATTATTTCTGAGTCAGCACCACTACCCAAATTCCCCAGAGGCAACCACACAGCACATGGAAATTGTGCAGAGAGCTGACAGAACTCCCTGCAGACAATGCACTATAGAGGGTTGTGGCGGGTTAACTGCCAAGTTTGCTCCCATTTCAAAGTGCTGCAGCCCCTCTGTACCTACAGTAGTGCAGTGCCACTGTGTTTGGCTGAAATGGTTTTGTGTTAACCAGGCGGCTCATAAATATTCATGAATGGCCAACCACCAAATGGACAGACAGACTACAACTGCTTGCTACTGTCAGGGCATAATGTCCTTCATACCATGGGAGGCAGGGAGCAGTAGCTCTGTTTCTGACTACAGCAGTATGGCTTGGATTCCTGAATCTAGACCAAAAAGAGCATAGAACACCCCATCATCTCATGCTAATCAACATTATTACACTCTATAAAGAGTTTTCTAATCCTAGGGATTATTGTAGAGTGATAGCCCTCCTATAATTAAATTCAATACATACTGTAAGTTACAATGCATTAAAAGTGTAGTTTTGCCCATCTTATACAGTAATTCAGTGATATTTGGAGTAAGGATTTGAAAGGCCCATGGTTTGTTCTCAGTCGCAATATTTCCATATCTGGTAAATTATAAAAGAGTGGCAAGTAATGTTGAGATTTTGATGACTGTAACCGATATGTTTTTCTACCTCTGCAACAACAACAAAAATAAATCCGCAACCATTTTTTCAAGCACTATCAGGAGTAAAAGTTTGAATTTTAGCAGTTCACAAGGGGTTGGTTAATTTTATATATCATTTGTGAATATTTTTGTTTTTACAAATGGTCGAACATTTTAATGTTTAGTGTTTAAAGTTGTCTTTTTATTTTTTTCCCTCTTTTTATCTCCCCTCATTTATCTCTCCTTCTGCTGAGCATCCTAGCCCTGTCACCCCGACCTCCTTTGGGACTTACTGCCAGCCATCTTCCCCAGGGCCTGCACCCCCCCAAGGGGTCAGCTGGGTTTCCCATGCCCTGACGTAGTCCAGGTCCAGTTTGGTGCTAGTAGGCATCCTGTTGTGAGTATTTCCCATTTTTCTTCCACTGAGTGACGTGGCATGCAGTGATGTCACGATGCATGCCACACACTGCAACACAATGCATGCCAACATCTGGCACATCTCCTATCTTTTGGCCTAAGCTACCCTCCCCCAAATTTTGCCAGGGGCCAATCAAGCACTGGTCTCTTCCCAGCCCCCCTCCTGGTGGAGCAGAGCAGAGCAGTCCAATAGATGCTTGATCCCCCCCCAGCTCTCCAACACCGGTTCACATCCAAAGTCGGGTCATCAGTGTTGCAAGCAGTTGCAATACCACTGTGCTGGTGGGCAGCCTTAAAGTTGTCTATTCCTCAGTAGAGCAAATCACCCAGCAAATGAATTGTGTAATGAGACCACAAGTGAGGTATAAGTGTTATTGTCTAAGAAATATTGTGATATGAATTTGGTCAAGATTTAGACTGCAAATTACTTACGAAATAGAAACATAGATGTTGCTGCCTATAAAGATCAAGGGTCCATTCAGTCTTCCCATCAAGAGTTTCCTACCTATCCCCGTGAACTAATGTCCTGAAGAGCATTTTACCCCAAATCATCCCTCTCTCTCTCTCTCTCTCCCCTAAGACCCCCCAACTCCCCACAATAGATCCTCCAACTGGAACTATCAGTCCTTTAAACCTGTTCCAGTTGTGTTAGAACCCATTTATAGTCCTTGCTCTCACCACTTCTGCCTGTAATCTTTATCATGGCTCCACCCCCCACCTCCCACCCCCACTCACTCAATGTAGTGGAGGAATTTTAGATGAGGGCCCTCCAGGCTACATATTACCTCAGGACCTGGTTGTACATTACAATACAGATGACACAGATGCAGTTGGAAGAGTAAAATATACGTTTATTCCCACGTGATGCTATACAGTCGTTGGTGTTACATTCTCTTCACCTTGGTAAAGCAAGCAAGCACATATATACACATCATTCTCCCCCCCCCCAGCATAAAATCACCCATGCACCAATAAAATTATTTTGTTATTAGTATCTAGGCAGAACTTGTTTGGACATGTCTGGGCATTGCATTCTATACATTGGTTTCTGCTAGATCCATATGGGGACATGTAGGCTTATGTTGTTGTGTGTTGCTATGGTGTGAGTGAAACTTATTGTTTCCCCTAGGTCAAGTTGACCCACTGTGCGCACATGAGCGGTTAGGCAGTTTGGAGCCAGTGGATGATGACATAGGTACATTATATGGTTGCAATCCCCCCTTGTACCTATGGAGACAGCCACTTAATTTTGGAAAATTTAGGTCTACTGTGCAGTGGTGGAAGTCGTCCGATAGGGGGCCCTATTAGAGACCCTCTGGGCGGCTTTTCCTATAAGTATGCAGTCTAGAGACTATTTATTAATTAATTATGACATGGCTGCACTCACAAGTCCTGCTCTGTGCAGCATTTGCATTTTCCACCTCATGCCTCTGATGGTGCGCCTTAGGCAGCATGCACTAAGCGTTAGAATGGCTACCAACACCAGTTGTAGCATTAGTAGGGCTTTAAATGTCATCACGCCCCACTGTCCATCCAGTATACTATATATCAAGTGTTCATTATTAGCATCATTTAGTAATTCTTGAACTTTAAGCTGTGTTTTATGTGCTGAGTTCTCAGTGTTAATCTGATGTGTGTCCTTACAATCTAGCAGGTTTTGTAAATTCAGATTAAGTGGCGTTATTGGTGCTTTAAATGCAGGTGCATAGTTATTAATTTGATATTCCTGATGGGGAATTTGAGTCCGAATGTTCATTTGAGATGACTTATGATGCGATATAGGATGGAAAGTACAGTCTCCAATTTGTACATCACCATTAGGTACAAAGCAGAAGTTTGGTTGGGTAATAGGACATATTTTGCCTTGATGTGTTAATGTTTTAACATTTGTTACAATACAATATTGGTTAGTAGTGTTATAAGTGGAGATTACATGCTGGGTAGTACACTTTTGTATTTGAACTGGACACCAGACAGTATTATTGTTCTCTTCTCTCATGGAAAGTTCTCCACAAACTGGTTGAATTTGTGACATAACATTGCACTGGCAGATCCACTGGCTATTTATCTCCTCACAACAATGTAAATTTGGCACTACCCAGGACCCATTCTTATTCTGCACTAGTATATTAGGTGGGTTTACATGGTATGTGTAGTAATCCCCCTGGAGTTGACCTAGAGAATGGACTTTTACGACACTGGTATACCTTTGCTCGGCATACTGTACTTGGGGTAATTTTACAGTGAGGAGTACCTTCATTGTGTCTGTTAGTGTGTTGTTTGGCCTGAACCCTTGTGGTCTTATATATACTTTGGCCACTTTTCTTACCCACCAAATTGGCGATGCTCTGTTGTAAGTGCAAGGGTTCAAACAGTGGGAGTCATTGACATCCCAACACATGGGGCAATACCATAATTTGATTTGGGCATCTGACATTTGATCGGGCAACTTATTGTCGCTTAGTTGCTATAACAGCTTATTTACAGTGGTTAGTACATAAGATCCATAAGAGAACAGGTTATAGTTTTCCCTATAGTATGGTGCCCTACTTCCTCATTATGCTCATCTATAATGTCATTTATTTTATTCTCAACTTATTTAAATAGCTTAGCTATCTCATGCATATTATATATGGTCAGTTGTTCTTCAGCTGCCAATCCAGCCTGGTTGATTGCTAATGGCAGGACAACTTCTTTCTCCTCTTGTTGATTTACAGTATTTTGGTGTTCTCTAATGGCTTCCAGATCGGCTCAATTCCAGATACTCATTCCAGAGCCAAAGAGTCCTGTTATGTCACCCGACAGGCCTCTCTCTTTTTCCTTTTAAGCAATTCATGGGTCTGATTAACAGTCACAACCCCCCCCCCCGAGCATGGAAAGCACTGACCATATCTAACAGCATGGTGTCAAAATTTTGATACATTTGTATTGGCACAATCACATGTGCTATTTAAATCTGAACTAGAAAAATCAAACCTAACAGGTAATCTAATGTATTGTACGTTATTTAAAAGAGTTTGAACAGTGGGTGTTGATGTAAGCCCACTGTTTGGCCCTGCAGTGAGGTTAGGACATGTGGCTGGGTTAACAGTTAGTGTCACTTGTGCACTAGTCTCTCGAGGGTTGGTTTTATGGGAGATAATTCCACCCAGGATACCAGTAACGTTTACTCGGGTAACTAAAGTATAGGTTGAAATAGTCACTGTATAGGTGCCTGAATCTTCGGGATCTATCTTTTCCAACACTAGGGTTCCAGTATCTGGTTCAATCCGTCCTCAGTGGAGTGACCAAGGCAGGTCACAATAGGGTGTTTTCCACTTTAACTGCTCATTGACCAGCCCAGCATCCAGGTTATATCTTGGACATAGGTTGTAGTATCATTGCGGTCTCTGATATAGTTTATTTTCAAGTAAGCAGTGTCCTCATAATCTATGACTACATGATTGGTCGTGACATATACTTGTATGTCAGAAGACACTTTTTAGTAGGTCGCCACCTGTAGTAATGTAAGCATGGTGTCAACCTGGGAAAACAAATCAATGCAGTATCATTGTTTAGTCAGCTTTATCTGACACCATTTTACACTGATCAACGTGTATCCATAATTGTGGCCTTGTCTTTTGTATTGTCTTTTTGTTTCCAAAAGTTGATTGTCCACCATATTGTTGTTGCACAGCTTGGGGCACTGGTTTAATTCCTTTAGTAATTCTTTTTATGTATACTGCAGTCTCTCCCAATTTCTTTACCACAGTATAGGGTCCTAGCCAATTGGCATCTTTCCAAGGTGATTTTTGTTCCCAATTTTGGACCATTACCATGTCCCCCTCTTTTACTGGGGTGGCCCATCCCATAGAGGGCTGCCTGTAGTTAACATTCTTTTCATGTGCCTTGGCCATGTTTTGAGCGGCAAATCCTAGGTACTGTTCCAATTGTAATTGTACCCTGGACAGAAACTTTTCATGTTTTACCTTATCACTGATAGGGCCACTTGGGGAAGGCACATCTGCCGGGTGTGTTAATCTCATTTTCCACCCCGTCATTGGTTCACAGGGTGTTAACCCAGTGCTTGCCTGGACAGTCCCTCGGACTGTCATTAGAATACCAGGCAAGTGATCTATCCAATCTTTTCCTGCGTCTAGGATGTACTTTTTTAATGCATTTTTAAGTGTTCTATTCATTCGTTCCACCATTCCCGATGACTGAGGATGGTATGGTAGGTGGTATCTCTGCTGAACCCCAATTATTTGGCACATTGTGGCCATTTCTTGATTTACAAAATGTGTGCCTCTGCCTGATTCTATAATATTGGGGAAGCCCCACCTAGTGCACACCTGGTTATATAGAATTTTTGCAGTTGTTATTGCTGTGTTGTTTTTGGTGGGGAATGCCTCCACCCATTTAGAAAACATATCTATGATAACCAGCATGTACTTGTATCCCCCTTTGCCATTGGGAGTGGCCCAATGTAGCCAATTTGCAATGCATCCCAAGGGCCATCTGCCAATGGCAAGGGTTGTAGCTTTGGTTTGCCCCTTTTGGGGTCTTGTTGTAAACATATAAGACAGCGATGTAGGCTGTCTGCAATGGTATTGTCCATGTTAGGCCACCAGTATTTAGATCTAACGATTTGCATGGTTTTGTTAGACCCCCATGGCCACACCAGTGGTGGTTTTCCATGACAATATCATGATATAATTGACTTGGAGGTATCCACTTTAGTGTTTTATCCTCCTCCTGTCTAAACAGGATGTTGTCTCTGATTTTAAATTTGTAGTTAGTTTGGGGGTCTTCTCTTGTTTGTGCACATTTATTTACAATCCAGGGGTCCTGGCTTTTCAAATCTCAAAAATTTGCTTTGGGTAACAGTTTGTGAGTTGGCAGTAGCACTTTGATGGCTGGTTTAATTTGCACAGAGTGAATGGGACCTTTTGGTCAAATTCCTTTCCAGGGGTCCCCAATTTTTACTTCCATTTTGGCAAGCTTATCTGCTCTGTCATTTCCTAATTCTGCTGGGGTAGCGTATTTAGAGTCAACATGGGCCTTAACTTTTATGATGGCTATTCTTCCCAGCATAGCATCCCCTTCCTTTAATATGGCCTGTAATAGTTCTCTGTGTGTGACGTGCTCCCCAGTTGCCATTTTCATACCTCTGTTAGCCCATATGGGTAACCAGGTAGTAAGTGATCCCACTGCAAACTGTGAGTCTTTGTGTATGCCTAACCTACCTTTGGGGTTTGCCAGGATAGCCTCGTAAATTGCTACTACTTCAGCGATTTGGGAGGAGTCCCTGGTGACAGTTTTATGAGTATTCCCTGTTTGTGTATGGGTCTTTTATCCTCTAGGTGGTAACACCAAGTGTCATGATATACTGCTGCACCTAGTTATGGGACTCCTTGTTCCCAATACCTTGACCCATCCACGTAAGCCACGTCATAGCCATTTGTGCCATGCCCATCCACAAAGGGTGACTCTCTGGTTGCTATTTGTTGAACCTCCCCACAATCATGTGGCTCTCCCTGGTAATCCAGGTACTGTAACATATGTGGTACTGTTAATTTCTCAACGGTGATATTTTGGTCTTGCAGGGCTAACAGACACCTTGCTTGGTGACTTAGACTAACTCCCTTAACTTTGTTTTCTAACAATAATTTTAAAGGGTATGTGTAGTTTGTGTTATGATGGGGTTAAACCTAGTGGTCGCCTCACTTGCTTGTACAGCCCAAGCAATAGCCAGGACTGCTCTCTCACATATGTTAAAACCTCTCTCTACCTCTGATAGTTGTCTGTTTAGGTAGGTGACTGGTACTGGCTTTCCATTTCATTTTGTAACAGCACAGCGACGATGGTGTTATCAGCTGCATTGGCTTGTAAGATAAATGGTTTTGAATAATCAGCCTGGATTAAGGCTGGCACTGTCTGTAATGCCTTTTTTAACTTATTAAAACAGTATAACTCTTTTCCCTCCCAAATGAGTTTATACTGGCCCTTTGGGTCATGTTTTATCATATTATATACTGGTTTTATGATCTCTGAGTGCCCTTCAATATAATCCCTACAGAAGTTTGTCATACCTAATAATTTTCTTAGGCCAGTAATAGTAGTAGGTAATGGTAGGGTTTGGATTAGTGTTGTCCTGGCAGGGTCTATTCATCTTCCTTGGGGAGAAATGATGGTTCCTAGGAAGGTAACCTTTTGGTCACCAATCTGTGCTTTGTCTGGATTTACCTTTAATCCTTTCCTCTCCAATAATCCTAGTACACTATCCAGCAGCATTAGGTGGTCCTCCTTTGTTGGGCTGTGCAGCAGGAGGTCATCTACATATTGAATTATGGAGCCTCCCAACCCTTCTTCCTCCAGAATTTGTTTTATGTACCTGTGGAACAAGGTTGGTGCTGAGTGGAAGCCCTGTGGCAATTGGGTAAATGTATACTGATTACCCTCAAAGGTAAATGCAAATTTATACTGGTCCTCTGCCTTGAGGGGCAGAGACCAGAACCCATTAGCCAAATCTAGGACAGAAAAGAATTTACTCTCTGGCCATAGTTTGTTAAAAATCTCAGTATTGGAGCTAGTAACAGGGCGGACCTGAGGGGTTACTTTATTTAAATTGCGGTAATCAATGATCAGGTGGTATTTTCCATTTGATTTTAACACTGGCCAGATGGGACTATTAGCTGTTGAGCACATGGGCCTAATGACTCCTTGTTGCAACAGCTGTTGTATGACTAGTTTGATCCCCTCTACTGCTTCCTTTGGTATTGGGTACTGTTTAGTGTGCCCCGATCCTGGACCTTCTACAGCTATTTTTATGTCACTTACCTATCCACAATCCATGCCAGTTTGTGCTCATACCATCTCATGATATTGTATAACTTGCTTAAATTCAGGGTGCTTTAACCGTGTCTCTAAACCTTTAACACTTGTTGCAGCATTTGATTTTACAGAGGCTAAAGCATAACTTTCTACAACAGTAATTGGTTTAAAACCTTTAACATTTAGTTTCCATAAACATTGATTACTAAGATCTACAACAAGCTGGTGTTTTGTCAGGCAATTGCTACCAATGATATTGCCTTCCGTGAGCCCCCTCCACCCATGCGAAGGCATGGCGGCCCACGGGTGTACTTCCCAGCCTTATTTGTTGTGGTTGGGACCACTACCCTTCTGTGGTATGTCCTGTACATCCCTCTATATACATCAGTGGTCTTTCAGGGTCTAAGGGTATGCTGATATTTGTAATTGATACAGCTGCTCCAGTGTCCATGAGTGTTTCTACAGTGTGACCGTTGATGGTAACCTTAGCTGTAGACCTCCCCTGACTATCAGCAAGTAAGGCGCACACCTATTTAGTGTCAGGGCTACAGGAGCCTCTGCCTCCCTATTGCTCGTCTATCTCACGTATCTCACTAAGCCTCCTCACGATGTCATCCACATCCAGGGATGACTCCGGCCCCTCTCTTTGGGATGCCTTTAAAACCACTTGTAGACGGTCGAGCAGATCCACTACAGTGTCTCCGTCATTACTCTGTCTGCCCATTGGCGGTCCTCTTGCTCGACCCTTCCCCCTAGCTTGCATCTGCCTCAGACCCTTTCCTTCCTGTCCCCCACCTCGGGCCAAACACTCACTTTTGATATGCCCTGTTTGCTTGCAGTTAAAGCACATTAAGTTTGATTTGCCAGCAGCTGGGTTTTTGCTGGGACCCTCATTTACCCAGGTGGCTGCGGCAACTTTACTGCATTTTTGCTTTTCATTGAGGTACGTCTTAAGTAATTCCAACCTTTCATCATGTGATTTTGATAACTTTAACATGGACCTTAGGGTGGGATCCAGGTCTTACGCTCATATCCACAGGTCCCTAAAGGTTGGATCCTCCTCGGTGGGGCACTCCTGCCCCCCGTGTTGCTGGTGAACTTTGAAGAGCCTTGGGATAAATGCCTGTGGCCCCTCCCCTGTCGTCGGCTTGGTTTGTAATATTTTGACCAGTTGACTTCCTGCTGTGCCGACTCGTCCCTCGCCCATTTTATGGCATCTACTATTTCATTGTAATCTGCCCACGAGTTGGGGTTTTTGGATGCATCCTTGTGCATTCCTTGCACCTCGTCCGGCATTGCCTTTGCCAAATGTGGACTACGTTTAAACATTACGATGCGGCAGACATCTTTGCTAGTCAGCCCCATAGTAGTTTGAATGTTTTTTAACTTCCTTCCTAACTCTACCAAATTTGTCTTTTAATCAATGGGTCCTATTTCCTGACTTAATTGTGTTAACTCTTTAATAGTTAGGTCCCTAACTTTGGGTCCTGGGTCTGGCTTATCCACAATATACCTATTTACTGCCCTTTTTGTTCAGACACTCTTTCCTGTGGGCTTCAAGTTCCCCTCCTCATCTTGCTCTGCCTCCACTGCCTCTTCTGTCATTTCGTCTTGTCCCTCCAGAGTAGCCCATCTACCATTTATTACTTTCTTATCATCTCCTCCCAGTGCATCTTCACCTGACAGGCTGTTTCTCGCCTGATCATCCACGTCAAGCTGTTCCTGTATCCATCTTATTTTTTTGTTAAAGTGCTCTTTTAACTGTGTGAACCTGGCTACCTCGCTTGCGTTACCCCTTTGTTCAGCATGTTGACTGTTTAATTCATATCGATCCCTTTTTCCTTCTAATGAGAGTAGTACCTCTTCCTGTTTATGTCTAGTTGCTTGAGACATAGTACAGCCTGCGGCGTCCATGTCCCTCATGGAAACCGGTGCCATTTTTACAATGGCCCCTTCTTTGTTCTGTTGCTCCTCCCTCTCCTGCTCTTTTAAATTACTCTGACACTCAACTAACAATTCCGATAACTCTTCAACTTTTTCTTGTAACTCATTATTATCAAAACTTAATCTATGCTCTTCAGCAACATGTTCTTGTGACTGCTGGTCTACTTTTATTTTAAAAAAGAGAATTATCCCTATCTAAAAGACAAAGGTCTCCCTGTACTTTTACTAACTGTGACTTTAGTTGCTGGTTCTCCTCTTGCAGTGACTCTGGCTCTTGATTTATTTGCATCTTTAGACTATTTATTTCTGACTGTGGCTGGGTTACTACATCTTGCTGCTCCAGCTCTTGATTTATTTGCATTTTTAAACTATCTATTACCAACTGTAGTTGGGTTACTATATCTTGCTGCTCGTGTAAGTTTTTATAAAGTTTGTGTTGTCGGTGAGTTACTTCTTGGCTATACTGCCACAGATCTTGTATAGCATTTGCTAGCTTTTCCTTTTTGTTTTTTGGTTGCTGAGTTATGATCCAGCACTAGCCTGTTAAAATACTCCTGGACTGACTTGTCCTCTGGGGGGGGTAATCATATGCCCCCAGCTTACATCTCTTTCCCAAATACTTGTATTTCTATCTCCATTTGCACTGACTATGTTGTGTTGTGTTTACAAATTAATTCTGTGGGATGCTATTCCCATGGTTCGAAACTTATCTGTCTGCTAACTCTGAGGAAGTATCAATCCCTTGTGCACCAGTAATGATCCTGTACGGGCTAGTCTTACGACTCCCTAGAGCCCTGCCTTGCAAGTAGCAGTGGTCTCTAGCCTATTTTGTCCCCTAGAGTCCTGCCTCACAAGTTCAAACAGTAATTTCTAGTTAACAGTTTCCTACTTATTTAATCTCTGAGCATACGTTACCTTGTGGATTCCCATGGTTGGTTGAGGTGGTCAGTCTGTCCCGTGACACTAAACTCTCCAAGGATTAAATGCACACAGGGTAATTTCTTACAGCGTGGACAGACTACGTCGAGGTCCCGGGTCAGTGTTCCCCCATTAAAAGCGATCTGAGTCATGGCACCAATTGTGGCAGAGGAATTTTAGATGGGGGCCCTCCAGGCTACGTATTACCTCAGGACCTGGTTGTACATTACAATACAGATGACGCAGATGCAGTCGGAAGAATAAAAGATATGTTTATTCCTGGGTGGTGCTATACAGCCGCTTGTGCTACATTCTCTTCACCTTGGTAAAGAAAGCAAGAATTTATATGTATATATATATATATATATATATATATATATGTACACACACGTCATTCCCCCCCTTAGTATAAAATCACCCATGCACCAATAAAATTATTTAGTTATTAGTATCTAGGCTGAACATGTCTGGGCATGTTTGGGCATTGCATTCTACGCATTGGTTTCTGCTAGATCCATATAAGGACATGCAGGCTTATGTTGTTGTATGTTGCTATGGTGTGAGTGAAACTTATTGTTTCCCCTAGGTCAAGTTGACCCACTGTGCGCACATGAGCGGTTAGGCAGTTTGGAGCCAGTGGATGACGACATAGGTACATTATATGGTTACGCTGAAGTAGAACGTGTCATCATTTCTTGGCGTTTCAATGGACTAGCCTCTATTTGCATCCTCTAGTGACTGCACTACTTTTCCTGTTGACTAGATCAATGCAGTTCACTCTTAATTCCCCTGAGTAACTAGTACATCTATATCATGTTGCCCCTCTCCTTTCTCACTTCAGTGAGTCTATGTCAAGGCCCTCAAGCTGTTCCTTATAGGATCTGCCCTGTTGGCCCTGAATCATCTTGCTGACAAATCACTGCACAGGCTCTAGCTTATGCCTGTCTTTTCTCTGGTCCAGGGAACCAGATCTTGAAGCCTCCCAGAGGGAGGATCTGAACGAAGGTGCCCTACATTCTACTTTATTGCTGCTTCAGTCAAAGTCACCTCAAAATACATCAGTCAGGTGCTTGTCAAACTGGGTGGGGGAGTGACTTGGTTGATATGAAACTTCTTGCCCTGGTGGTAGAGGAACTTTGTAACCCAATCTCTTGAATTTTTCATTTTTTCCTGTGCTACTCAGTTTGCAGAGAAGTAAAAATTCACTCTGGTTACATCAGTTTTCAAAAGTGGAGACACTACTAGACTTGCAAATTATGGACCCATTTCTATTCTCTCCCCCCCCTTCTCCAAGGCCCTTGAGAGGTTCTGTGTCACATGAGTGAGTATTAAATCACTACCAACATATCAGTGAGTGCTAATTGGCGAAAACAAAATTGGTGATCAGCACTATGCCAAACACAACGTAAGTGAAAATTGAAACTGTTACCACTGATATAGGGGTGCCACTTTTCACAATTTTAAAAAGGCCTTAGACAATCTTTACTATAATAAATAATTATTGGTATAATGGCCCTCATGTGGAGGGACATTCTAGATGGCTTCTGCCTCCTTGTGTCCTATATTTTATAGTATTCATGGTATGTACACTTCCTTTTAATGCAACCTCCCCAAACCCCAAACTAAATATAATCAACTCCGGGGGCAGACACTGGGGGAGGGAGTAAAACAAGTGAGGATGTGACCAGTGCTGGAGGGACAACTCATGGGTGGGGAGGAACAACTTCGGGGGAATGGGAGGTAAAACAAAATCAAAGTGCAACCATCACAATAGTAAAAGAATTCAAACAGGCTAAATGCACTGCCAAACCTGGGTCCTTTCACTTCCCAGGCAGTGGCCATAGCCACCTCACCATGCAGCCAGCTCAGCAGTGTCTCACTGATTCATCTACTTACCCTACCTATTCACTGATTCTTCACTGCATACCTATTACCATTTGCTATAATGTCCCTCCACATTTGCTATTCATTCCCCCCTCACTATTTTTCCATGGTCGCTGTTTTTCAGGGTGTGCAAATTGCGATGCCTTAATTTGAGTTGCTGAATTTGCTTCACCCAAATCACTTAATACCCCCTTGAGAGAATAGTCTCTGATCAACTTGTCACATACCTCAAACAATACAGTGTTCAGTATGTACAGAATCATGGCTACCTGAACCTCCACAGCACTATTTCAGCACTGTTGGAAAATGACAACTGTGTTCATGAGGCACATGACAATGGTGACCGAGTTGAAACTATACATATTGACTTGGTTCTATGTGAAAACGGTGATTGCAGAAGGATGATCACCATTTGGGTGAGTGTACATTGCTGAAAATGAATTACAGTGATGTACACTTGTAGCGACTATGAAACTGGCCACCAGTTTTCTGTATTATTCGGGGGGGCTGTGCTCCCCACACCCCTCCACATAAGGATTTTCAACTGCAGAGGAGTGCATGTCGGGGGGTGTAAAGCTTAAAAAAAAGAAAGCCTGACCTGATGCAAAAAGCGATCTCGCCCCAGAAATGAATCTGGCACCCTCCCAACCCACAGTCTGTTACCTACCTGCCATGAAACATGGCTAGCTCAGCAGCTGACTGCTGAACTACACCTTACATACCCTCCCTCCCTGCCTTTCTGCCCATCACATGGAGTTGTTCCCCTGAGTGTGTGTATATATAGCGACATCATGCCTGTATGTGCCTACCCCTGTATCCAGTCGCTACTTTGCCAGGTAGCCCAGAACACAGGTGCCATGATTGAGTAACCCTTTTTGTAAGCACTCAATCATGGTCACCATGCTCACTGGATACCATATTGACTTTACTAATGTTTTTGACCTGGTCAGCCTTACACTTCCACTTAACCAACTCATTGACCTGGATTTGTTACCCAACACAATTGACTTTTTTTCTCAGCTGTCTTATCAGTCATTACCAGTGAGTTAAGATCAATAAACCTTTGTCCAACATTAGGTAAGTCTCTACTGGGCTCACTCAGGGCTCCAACTTGGGCTCATTCCTTTTTGGCTTCTTCATTAATCTACTGACTGATGCCTTTCACACAGCCAATGTGTTCTTCTATGCAGTCATCTATTCCTCAAACCCTGACTTTAACAGCCATACCACTTCTCTCCAAAGTTACTTTATGTCACTTGAAAGCTGGTTCTCCAACAACAAACTGGTCCTCAGTTACAAAAAAAAAACAAAGACAATGCTCTTCTCTAGCCTTCCACAGAAGAGGAAAGTCACACTCTTTCTTATATGAAATGGCAAGGTCAAAACCCTTAACAGGTGAAGACCTTCAGATACCTTGGAGTAACTCTGGATGACACCTTACCTTTTGTACCCCATGTTGACAATCTGGTGGGCATAGTTAATGGAAGATTGGGTTCATTGTATTGCAACAGGAACAATGTAACTGGGGATGTTAGATGCCTTACTGTGGCCAGCTTCATTCTGTCATGTATAGATTATGGGCTCTCTGTCTATGCTGCTGCCTGTGACACGGTGCTAAACAGAGCAATGCTGATTTGTAATAAGGCATGCCACTTTGTACCTGGTGTAGATAATTGCACTCATAGCTGTTCTCTTTATACACTAACTGACTGCCTTTACCCAGCAGAATGAAACACCAGACCTGTTTGTTAGCCAAAAAGACACTCTTGTGCCTAATATCCCCTGCTTTAAAAAATTGCTTCCTCACTGTCTCCAGCCAATACAACACCAGGAATATGGCCAGGAATGCTCTCAAGCCCCCTTTCTGGCACACTCAGCTGGCAAAATTGTTATTTGCTGTCAGGGCCACTATCTGGTTAAACAAATTGTCTGATAGACTGCTGAATCTCCCCAAGTTTAATCAGCTTAATAGATCTTGGAGTCTGCCTTTGCAGTCCAGTGCAATTGTAACCGTTAAACAGTTTTATTCTGTTTCCCACTGTACATAATCTGTGACTTTTATACAATGATCTTCAAAGATCTTTTCAAATCTGTATGTAACTGTTCTTCCATAAGTGCTTGGAGCCTGACTTGACTGTATTTCAGCTGGGACTGGTTACTGCAATTGTTTGTGTCTATGTATTTGAAGTGGAACATTTGTAAATGAGCTCTTGTGCTCAAAGGTAATCTCCAAAGTTTTAATAAATAAAATAAATATATACATATATACATTACATACATACATCAATCAATAAATACATAAAAAACAGGCACAATACTCCAGATGAGACCTCACCAATGACCTATACAGGGACATCATCTACTTCCACCTACTGTCAAATCCCTCTCAATTCATTCCTGCATCCTCAGTGCCTTCTTGTGTGATTTATTACACTGGTTGGATTGTTTTGAGGGAGTCTCTAATGATAATGATATCCCCCAGGTTTTTCTTCAGATATTGAGGCCAACCCCCATTCAGTACTTTTTGCATGGGTTTCTCTTCTTAATGCCCATATATTTGCACTTTTTGTCATTGAATCTAAATTGACATATTTTGGAACACCTAACTAGCTACTTCAGGCCCCTCATTAATGCCTTCACCTCCCTCCTTACTGTCTACCCTGCTAGATAGTTTTGTGTTGTTTGCAAAGAGACACAACTTTCCTGGATGCCCGGCATACAGTATGTCACTGTGGAACATGTTGAACAGGACTGGTATCACGATGGATGCCTAAATCACCCCGCTCATGTCCACCTGTTCTATAACTTGACATCATTTACTACCACCCTTTATTTTCTCCCTCCCACTAGTTCCCAGCTCACCTGATGATTCCATTTCCCACTTCCAGGTCTTCTAGCTTCCTTACAGCAGGGATGAAATGCAACACCAGGATACCCTTTAAAAGATGGCAACAGTTAATGATCATATAATTGAAGAAAATGTTGACTATGCAATGGCCTACCTAACAAAGGGTCAAATTCACTCACTTTTTGGAGGGGAGGGACAAATCAAATAGCCGAAAGGTAGTTTTGAAAAATAAAACTATTATTGTCCAACCCCCTCAATGTGTCCTCCCACTATTGTGACCTTTAAATGGTCTGTAACTGAAGAAATACATAATCTCTTTGAAAGGGATTTGAGTGAGGGCTAGTACCCCAATATCACCAGAGTGGAAAACCAAGCCATTAGGGAACTCCAGCAAATGAAAGATGTGGAGATGAAACTGGCAGAAAAGGGTGGGGCTGTGGAGGTAATGTCCAAACAACAATATGCCACTGAAATCATGCAGCATTTATCTTATACAAGCTGTTAGAAGCTGTCTGTGAACCCCACTTCAACATCTCAAAACCAGTTTGAACATGATACTATAGTAGGCCCTTGTTTGGGACAGTTTAGATTGGAGGTGTGACCCAGACCTTCTACACACTTTCAAAGATACACAAATCATTGGAACAACCACCAGGGAATCCAACTGTTTTGAGGTTAACTTTGTTACAGAGAACCTGTCCAATTATATAGATCATTACCTAAAAGAGATAGTGAGTGCTATGCTGGCCCATCTCCAAAAACAGTACAGACATGCTGAACAAATTCAGTAATTTCAGGTGGAATCCTGAGTTCCTATGGGTAATTATTGCTTATTTCACTGTATATACCAAATCCCCATAAAGATGACATAAAGACAATAATATTTTACCTGCAGCACATATGACTGGATGGGGCAATGCCATCTGACCTAATCCTGGATGGACTGGTGTTTATTTTAACAGATAACTGCTTTATGTTTGATGGATCCCTGTAACACTAGCTTAGGGACACTGCAGTGGAGACCACTATGGTCCCCTCATATGCCAGCTTGTTCCTTGGTTGTGGAAGTGTATCATCATCTTTAATCCAGCAAAAATAATCCCTTTCTCTGGAGACAGCTCAGATGGCATTGCTTTATTGATGACAGCATATGTCTCTAACATGGTACTGTGGAAGAACTTGAGGCATTCATTAGGTAGCTAAATAAAAAAGGATTTAATCAAGTCCTTCACACGTCATCTTGATAAAAACACAATTAGATTCCCTAGCTATCAGATTTTGAGTCTATAGTCATTTGGAAATACAAACTTCAAAAAACTATATACCAACATCAGTTAAAAGTATAATCCATGCTAGTAGTACACCTCCCAATATTTAATTCAATGTATACCGTATGGTCAATTCTTTCTATCAAGATGCAATAGCTCAAATAAAGTGGCATTTAAGCTACAATCACAAGATCTGGCTATTAGATTTAGGCAGAGAGGATATGCACAAAAAAACATTACACTCAAGTGGTCACCTAAATTAAAGATGTATAGTGGAAACATTGGGATATATTAGCTGGAGATAATACAGTGGCAGACTGAGTTGGTCCTCCACCAAGAACAAGCTTCAGAAGAAGTCACAATTTCTCACACCTCCTTATTAGAAGTCATTATGAATGAGCTCCAAAGGTTGAATGGTGGTATAGAAAACCATGGGCCCAATTTTAGAAGCCCCCTTGTGACAGGTGCATGGTGTGCTGAAGTCCTGACTGTGGCAAAGTTGAGTGTGCCAGTGATCCTGTGTCGAATTTTGCAAACATTGGGGTCCCAGCACCAACCTCCCTGAGTTTACAGCAAGCCATCTTTTGCAGTGCACAACTGGCAAGTGGGTGGGGAAGGCTGCAAGCAGTGGCATTTTGGGCAGCAGCAGTGGCCATTGCAGGGACCAACAGGATGTGCATCCAGTGGCTGGCAGGGACCATGAAGGGCATGATGGGGCAGGTTGGGGAGTGAGGTGGTGGTACTGAACCCTGAAAGGGGCAATGACATGGCTGCCTCAGTGCAAGTCACTGGGTGTAGGAGGGGGCAGTACTGTGACTTGCAGTGGGCAGATAGGCCATGTAAGTCACCAGCCATGGTCCCACCACTGCTGGGATACTTGGCCAGGCATGGGAGGACAGCTGATATCCACTGGCAGCAGCTGCAACAGGGGGTACAGACCACCTCCCAGCATGGCAAGGCACTCAAAATGGTGCATGGGCCATTAGAACAGCTCCCGGCTGGTCTAACTCTGGCAGTCTCTATGCCTGCTGTAGGGGTTTGTTGAATACCAAGTAAGAGCATACTGAAGCTCTGCCCTGGTGCAAGCCCCCCTCTGCCTTTCCGTACCAGTGCATCCATAGTTTTTTGATGGCGCAAGCCCAGCCAGTGCAGGCGGCTACCCACTTGCCGCAGGGGACATCTGAAAATCAGGAATGTCACACAGTGTGGCACAAGACCTTACTGGCATAAGTACCATGTGTCATTTCTGATGGTTTGCAAATTGTAAATTGTTTTTTTAACTGCCATAGTTGTAACATCTGTAATTTTATACCATGTTGTAACAACATACTGGCACCCACTTGGGGTTCGCCAGCTAGATTCAATTCCTTCATCACTTTGAACACACAATATGTGGTTTACACAGCTTGGTGTGCTTGCCAGAGGATTTATGTTGGTCAGACAACAAGGAGTTTCCAAACACGAGTGCAAGAACACAGCTAGACAATAAGAGATGGGTTCTTAAATAATGTTTTTTGGAGCACATTTTGTACAAGTCTGTAATAGTTACCCAGAGTAGGTAAAGTTTCATGAATTATAGCACCACAAAAGAACCCTGGGGGCACTGATTGATAGATTCCACTTCCATAAGCAGAATCTAGGTCTATCTTTAAACTGAATGCCCATAAACTGTTGTAACAGGGTCCTGTTATGCAGAAAATCAAAAACGTTTCAAAAAGAAGAGAAATTCAAGATGTCTTCCCCTTTTCGTTTTCATTTTTCACTCTCTCCTGTCTACTCCTCTAACTTCCTATCTATACTAATGTTCTTGTCAGGGTGGCCAACCTAGCAATTCTTAAAGCGTTACTATCCCTGTTATCCAATTCTAGTTTGTACATCTTGATAGTAGTTATGGTAATGGGCTTTAATATAAAGAGTAATTGCCCTTAAAAGCATTTGTTAGAATATTCAGACAAAGCAAAAGTATGTTGCTAAAGGCCCCCGCTTTCTATGCAGAGGGTTTACATCAGTAAAGAAAAGGTTGCTAAGGAGCAGTGCTACACTCCCTAGCAAGTAAGTCTGAAGTCCTGTTCTGGTGCTCGCTCCAAGGAAATAAAAATGAGCTGAATTTATGCAAGGACACTGAGGGCATAAAGAAGTAAGCCCTGCAGTGTCTATATTCATTCAAGAGGGGCTGTAATTGTTTAAAGAAGGTGCTGCCTTTCTGTTAAAAGGCTGAAAAATGAACAGCTGTTGGCTGAGAATTGCAGCCATTGGGAATCCCAATATTTGTTAAATAAACACAGTAAAAACTCTGTTAGCTAGAATTACAGTATATGAGATCAATGTGCTTTATAAATAAAAACTGTTTTTTTCTTTGGGTTTTGCACTAGAACATCAAACTGACTATTTATTAAAGAATCTAGAACCTTACAAGAAAACAAGATAGGGAGCACGCCCCTCATCTGTTGCCCTTGGTTAAAGATTCTAGATTATTTATATTTAATATTTAAGTTACTTCTCTTTTCTTTATTATGGTTTACTTACCTGGGTAAAGTCATCTGGGAAGCCCTTCTGATAGGGTTGGCAGCCCATGAAATGGCTGCCTTTATAGCAACCAAATGGAGGTGATGTCAGAGAGTAGGTGGAGCCAATTTTAACTCCCTTTGAGTACTATGTAAGGCCTCCACCAGAAGACCTTGTCAGATAGGGAGAGGAAGGAGACTGGTCAGTATCTTCTGAACAGGTGAAGGAATGGAAGTGTGAATGCCCACACACTAGCTTGAAAGCATTGGATACTGAGAAGAGCAGGGAGTCTGACTGCAAGACTTGCCTGGGTTTTTGTTTACTTTTGTTTTGGTGAAAGCTAACTTATTTCTTTTCTGTAAATAATTATTTATTTATTTATTTATTTCTGGAAATAAAATGATAAACACTATGCCAGCATTTTTATGCACTTCATTTTGTGACTGGTGTATGCTATTGAACCCACACGCTTACATTGGTGTCAGCAGTGGGATTCAACCTGGTGCGTCGAGGCTGCCTGGGAGGCATACCAGGGGGTGTTGCAGCATAAACACCCTAGCAGATGCATGAAGGGGAACAGTCAGACAAAAGTGCATTGCATCTCACCAGGTCAGTGACAGAAAGGACTGGGGAGCCTTTGTTGCCTGGGCTAAACCCTGGAACCAGACCCAAAATGAAGAAGGCAGAGGAAGAAGAAGAAGAAGAGGTACTAGCTGCAGCAGCAAAGCCACAAGTACGACAGGTACCTCCAGCTGCTGATGATCCTAGTGAAATGTTAAAGTGGCTATGTATGCGGCAGATCGAGATAGAGAACCAGAGGGACGAAGATCGGCAACTGAGGAATGAGAACCAAAGACTCCAAGCTGAAGAAAGGAGAAGACAGGACCAAAAATGGACTGACACCCTGAAGGCGATACAGGAGATGTCACAAAGGCAAGTAGAACAAACTGTGCCAAGAGATATTAAGTTGACTAAATTAACTGAAAGTGATGATATAGAAGCTTATCTGACAACTTTTGAGTGAATATCCCAGACTTGCAACTGGCCCCAAGATCAGTGGGTGATAAGATTGGTACCCTACTTGTCTGGGAGGGCTCAGCTTGTATATAGTCAACTAAATGTGACTGATGCTGCCACTTATGCTAAAGTAAAGGAAGAGATTTTAAGAAGATATACTATCAGCACAGAGACTTACCGTCAGCACTTTAGGTCACAGAAAATGTTCCATTATGACACCCTAAGGGAGACCTATGCCAGACTTACTGTATAAAATGGCTACAACCCACCACAAAGTCTATTGACCAGATTATGGAACTTATTACCATTGAACAATTTATCCAGGTTTTGGCTCCTGATGTGCAAGTATGGGTGAAGGAGCACAAACCTGAAACTGCAGAAGAAACCATTAAGCTAGCTGAGAATTACCTAGCAGCTAGAGCAACCAGACCCAGAGGACAACCAGGTAACCAAGGACCACCTGCACCTCCAGTAAGACCCTTTTATTCCCCAAATCTGCAGAATCAGAGACAATCACAATATAACAGAAGGGATAGAGGTGCTAGAATTCCATATTCTGAACTGATACACCATGGTTGCCTTGGGAAGGATCACATTGTGAGGGATTGTCCAAATAAAAGACAAGAGCCTGCTCATTTGGCTCTGGCCAATTTTGGCTATGTTGAGACAGTGGGGATTGGAGACCTACAAACCCCGGGATTATTGGATTCTGGGAGCAGGCAAACATTAGTGCGAACTGATCTTGCCCCTGATTGTGCCATAAACCAGCAGGATACTACTGTCAGATGTGTGCATGGGGACATTCACCAGTATAAAACTGCCCATCTTGATATTAAAATATATAATGACTGTTGTAAAGTACTAGTTGGTCTAGTACCCCGGTTACCAGTACCTGTCATTGTTGGACAAGATTTCCCCACTTTTTCAACACTGCTGAGTAATCACCAGACTTTTATGGAGACTGCTAATGTGGTTACCAGATTGCAAACTAAAGCCCAATTAGACTCTGTTTTTCCCTTCGAAGAAGATTATTTTGAAAGTGGGGTCAAAGATAGGAAGTCCTGAAAAGAAAGAAGAAGGGAGAAGAAGGCTTGATAAGAACAACACCAAAAAGGGACAGAGTATATGGTACCAGGGTTGTCTTGTAACCATTTTTATGAAGATCAAATTGCAGATGATTCTTTGAAACCTTTATTTTCACAGGTGTTCAAAGAGAAACAACCAGGACAATCTTATTTCATACAGAGAAATAAAATACTATATAGAATATCTGTTGACCAAAAAAATGACTTAGAAACTGAGCAATTGATGGTGCCCCAGAAGTACAGAGAACAGGTGATGTTTCCTGCCCATGACATCCCAATGGCTGGCCATGAAGGGAGGGATAAAACTGTTCAGAGAATCCTGTTCAGATTTTGTTGGCCAGGGATTCATCAGGACATGGCTGCTTATTGTATAGCCTGTGCTAAATGCCAGCTAGTAGCACAAGGAGGGAGAAAAGATCAGGTACCCCTACAGCCTATCCCTTATGTTACCACCCCTTTTGATTGGGTAGCTATGGATGTGGTGGGACCCCTACTTAAAAGTTCTAAAGGGATCAGTATATTCTTGTAATCTGTGACTATGCCACCCGGTACCCTGAGGCTATCCCAATGAGGACGGTAACAGCTCCTAGAGTGGCCGAAGAACTGGCCAAAGTTTTTAGTAGAATGGGAATACCCCAGGAAATAGTAACAGACCATGGCAGTAATTTTACATCAGCCCTGTTGTAAGAACTGTGTAGACTACAAGGGGTTACAGCCCTTAGAATTTCCCCATATCATCCCCAGACAGACGGACTAGTGGAGCGGTTTAATAAAACCATGAAAAAAATGCTCCAGAAATTTGTGCTTGAAGAGGGAAGAGACTGGGACAAATTTCTTCCCTTCCTTCTTTTTGCTTATAGGGAGGTACCCCAAGTCACTACTGGGTTCTCCCCATTTACCCTGTTGTATGGGCGCAACCCCAGAGGGCCCCTAGGTGTAGTGAAAGAACACTGGGAGGTTGGAAAAAATGTTGGGGGCACAAATATTGTTGAGTATATGCTGTCACTAAGGGAAAGATTGGTGAAATATATAGCACTGGCACATGATAATGTGGAAAATAAACACCAGGCTCAGAAAGAAAGATATGATGTAGGGTTGAAAGAAAAACAATTCAAGCCTGGGGAAAAAGTGTTATTGTTGCTACCTATGACTGATAATAAGTTGTTAATGCATTGGCAAGGCCCCTATGAAGTTGTCAGACAAACAGGGGTGATAAATTATGAAATAGAGATGCCAGGGCATAGACCCTTAAAACAAATTTATCATGCCAACTTGTTAAGAAAATGGGAAGAAAAACCATAATCTGAAGTAGTATGCTACATCCAACCAGAACAGGGTAACACAGAATTGGATGTTGCATATGAATGGTTAGACCCTTGTCATGAGAAGACACCCATTCCACATTAATCCAGATTTGGCACCCGCACGTCAAGAGAGTGACAAACTCTTAGATTATTTTAAAAGTACTTTCATAAAAACACCTGGAAGAGCAAAGGATGTGGAGCATGAAATCAAACTGTCACAGACCAGGCCCATACACCAGAAACCATATAGGCTTCCTGAAAAAAGTAAGACATGAGGTAGTGGAGGAAGTGAAAAGGATGGAGCAAGCCAAGGTTATTGCACAATCACGCAGTCCATGGTCTTCACCCCTGGTAGTAGTTAGTAGGAAAGAAGATGGAATGGGGTTATGCTTGCATTTTAGATGCATAAATGCTGTCTTAGAGTTTGATGGGTACCCCATGCCCAGGACTGATGATCTGTTGGACCAAATTGGATCTGCCCAGTATATCAGTACACTGGACCTCACAAAGGGGTACTGGCAGATCCCATTGGAAACCCAAGCACAGGACCTAACAGCATTCTGTACTCCAATTGGGCTATACCAGTTTATAACCATGCCATTTGGACTACATGGGACCCCTGCCACCTTTCAAAGATATATGGACCATGTGTTAAGACCCCATAAAGCATATAGTGCCACTTATCTAGATGATGTTGTCATCTATAGCCCAGACTGGGACACCCACTTATTTCACTTAAGTGCAGTTATTCAGAGTCTGAAAGATGCTGGCTTAACGATTAATCCGGCAAAATGTGCCCTTGCCAAAACTGAAACCCGTTACTTAGGTTTTCTTATTGAAAACGGTGCTATCAAACCAGAAGTCAGTAAAATTGAAGCTGTAGCAAATAGTCCAGTGTCCAGTACAAAAAAGCATGTCCGCTCATTTCTGGGCCTGGCTGGTTACTATCATCAGTTTATACCAGACTTCTCAACCATTGCCACACCTTTAACAAATCTAACAAGAAATTGTTGTCCCACTAAGATGAAGTGGACAGCAGAGTGTGATTCCGCTTTTAGAAAAATAAAGGTGATATTATGTTCTTCATCAGTATTACATAGTCCAAACTTCTCCAAACCATTCTAGGTTCAAACAGATGCCTCAGATACAGGCATCAGAGCTGTTCTTACCCAATATGACAAACATGGGGAACATTTTTTCTTTTTTTAAGTAGAAAGCTCCATGAAAGGGAACAAAGATTTTCCACCATAGAGAAAGAGTGTCTGGCCATGAAATGGACCATTGAGGCCTTAAAATATTATCTATGGGGGGTTGAATTTACAATTGTAACTGATCACAATCCCTTATGTTACCTTAATCTGATGAAAGACAAGAATATGAGAATTATGAGGTGGCACTTGTCTTTGCAACCTTACAAGTTTTCAGTTAAACATCGAGCAGGATCCCAACACAAAAATGCAGATTTCCTATCTAGATTTGGAGCGGATAAAGATGGCTCAGGAAAAGAAAATGGATGATGTTACATCTAAAATGTTAAGTAATAGTTGCAAACTATTAGATGCACACCTCAGGGAATTGTGGTAACTGGAACCATATTTGTAATGTACATATTAATGTTTGGTAAATGGTTCTGATTTGTTAAGGGTCCCTGAGGTGGAACTTCTGAGAGTGGGTGAGCGGAAGTTCCAACCCTTCCAAGGGTGAAGTGTCTCAGTCAACAGAATAAAAGCTTATTATGTTGCCTTCTTGTGCAGGGAGGTATGTAACAGGGTCCTGTTATGCAGAAAATAAAAAAAGTTTCAAAAAAGAGAGAAATTCAAGATGTGCCCCCCTTTTTGTTTTCATTTTCACTCTCTCCTGTCTACTCCTCTAACTTCCTATCTATACTAATTTTCTTGTCAGGGTGGCCAACCTGGCAATTCTTAAAGCTTTACTATCCCTGTTATCCAATTCTAGTTTGTACATCTTGATAGTAGATATGGTATTGGACTTTAATATAAAGAGTAATTGCCCTTAAAAGCATTTGTTAGAATATTCAGACAAAGCAAAAGTATGTTGCTAAAAGAGCCCCCCCTCCCGCTTTCTATGCAGGGGGTTTAAACCAGTAAAGAAAAGGTTGCTAAGGAGCAGTGCTACACTCCCTTGCAAGTACCTCTGAAGTCCTGTCCTGGTGCTCGCTCCAAGGAAATGAAAATGAGCTGAATTTATGCAAGGACACTGAGGGCATAAAGAAGTAAGCCCTGCAGTGTCTATATTCATTCAAGTGGGGCTGTAATTGTTTAAAGAAGGTGCTGCCTTTCTGTTAAAAGGCTGAAAAATGAACAGCTGTTGGCTGAGAATTGCAGCCATTGGGAATCCCAATATTTGTTAAATAAACACAGTAAAAACTCTGTTAGCTAGAATTACAGTATAGAAGATCAATGTGTTTTATAAATAAATACTTTTTTTTTCCTTTGGGTTTTGCACTAGAACATCAAACTGGCTATTTATTAAAGAACCTAGAACCTTACAAGGAAACAAGATAGGGAGCGCGCCCCTCATCTGTTGCCCTTGGTTAAAGATTCTAGATTCTTTATATTTAATACTTAGGTTACTTCTCTTTTCTCTATTATGGTTTACTTACCTGGGTAAAGTCATCTGGGAAGCCCTTCTCATAGGGTTGGCAGCCCACGAAATGGCTGCCTTTATAGCAACTAAATGGAGGTGATGTCAGAGAGTAGGTTGAGCCAATTTTAAACTTCGCCCCTTTTGAGTACGATATAAGGCCTCCACCAGAAGACCTTGTCAGATAGGAAGAGGAAGGAGACTGGTCAGTATCTTCTGAACAACTGAAGGAATGGAAGTGTGAATGCCTACACACTAGCTTGAAAGCATTGGATACTGAGAAGAGCAGGGAGTCTGATTGCAAGACTTGCCTGGGTTTTAGTTTACTTTTGTTTTGGTGAAAGCTAACCTATTTCTTTTCTGTAAATAATTATTTTTTTATTTATTTATTTTTTTCTGGAAATAAAATGATAAACACTATGCCAGCATTTTTTATGCACTTCATTTTTGTGACTGGTGTCTGTTTTTGAACCCACATGCTTACAACTGTGAAACTGATTTACAGTATGGTTTTGATTCAGGGAATTTTTTTGTATACTTTTTTTATACTTTTTTTTTTTGCATGCGTCAAACAACTATGTAAGCCTAAGTAACAAACTTAGCAAACTGTAGGCAATAATGACAGGCACTCGGGTGGACTTAATGGCCATTATGGAAACATGGACCATGGAGAACAATGACTGGGACCTTTCGGTCTCTGGGAATACACTGTGTAAGCTGGGATGCATGACAGGAGTCTGACCAAAATTTTGTTGAACGCCCCATCAGTGACACCGGCAGGTTGACCACATTCTGCAGTTGGCTGCTGGTTAGCTATTTCTACTGTATCTTTGTTTTCTTAGGGGGCCTTTGACACCCAAACCCCCCACACGGGTGGCTGTGCTCCCCACACACCCCCACTTAAGGATTCCCAACTCTAGTCGGAGCTGATTGGGGGGTGCAGGACCCCTGACAGACAGTGTCAGGTTCCAGCAGGTCTCCCACCGTGACTAGGCACTGTAGTTGCTGTGGGGGACCTCACAGGTGAAATGTTGCTGTGGAGGGGTTTCCCCATGCAGCATGTTTGAGAGGGAATCATAGCAATCTCTTTCAATGCCATTAAAAGGGAGGATATAGAATCCCTGTTTGTGCATCACAGGGCAGCTTCAGGAAAGAAGATCTATGTAGGGGTGATATACAGACCACCAGGTCAAACAGAGGAGAGAGATTCAGCACTCTTAGAGGAAATCAGAGGTACAGGAAGAAAAGGGGAAACTGTGGTGATCAGAGACCTGAAAATGCCAGATGTAGACTGGGATGTTCAAATTGCAAGATCCACAAGAAACAAGATGGTGGTAGATGCCTTACAGGACTATCTGCTCAAACAGATGGTCAGCTCCCCAACCAGGTCAAATGCCATCATCAATGTGGCCCTCGCAAACTCAGAGATAGTTGGAGTGGTGAGGGTTTGAGATCCATTGGCAAACAGGGACCGCAGCTCAGTTTGGTTTGAATTGTCCCCAGGGGATGCTAAATCTCAACTCCACGAGCAGGTGTTGACATTTAAGGGAGCAAACTTCAAAAAGATAAAAACAATACTCAAGGGCAAACTATCCGGGATCCAGGAAAAAATGGAGGTGGAGGATATCTGGGAGGTAGTTAAACAGACCATAACTGAGGCTACAAAAATCTTTGTTAAATCAGTGATAAAGACCAAAGAACACAAATAAACAATATGATTTATAGAACAGGTCAAAGACAATTGGAGGCAAGAGAGAGGCATTCCACAACCACAAGGAGCAAGAGAGCAATAATAGTTGGGATAACTTCACTCAGAAGAACAAGGAGGCTAAGAAGTTTATGAGCCTAGCAAAGGCAGAGGCTGAACTTAGGACTGCTGAGGAAAACAAATTGGGAAAATAAACAATTATTTCAATACATCAGGGAAAAAAGAAAAAAGGAAGGGGGTTAGTCAGACTCATAGATTGTGGTAGAAGCATAGAGGATGACAGGAAAAAAGCCACCATTCTGAACAGCTATTTCTGCTCGGTGTTCACAAAAGAGCACACAGTGCCTCTGCCTGACAGTGGAATTAAAGCTGCAGACTGAGGGAAACCATGAGTGATAGCTCCATCAATCACCATGGACAGAGTTAGAGATGCAGTGATGAAACTAAAAACAGACAAGGCCCCGAGACTTGATGGGATGCACCCGATGATACTGAGGGAGATTGCAGAGGAGCTGTAAGTCCCCTTGACACACTTGTTCAATTGGTCACTTTAAACAGGAGATGTGCTGAGGAACTGGAGAAGAGCAGACGTGGTCCCTTTGCACAAAGGAGGAAATACAGAGGAGGCTGGAAACTAGCCCGGTTAGATTCAAGTCAGTGGTGGGGAAACCTATGGAGACTTTAATTAAAAAAGATCTAGTAGAATATCTTGAAAGGAATGGCCTCCAAGACATCATACAGCATGAGTTCATGGCAGGCAGGTCATATCAGACAAACCACATTGCATTCTTCGATTGGGTGACCAAGAAATTGGATAAGGGATGGCCAGCAGACCTCCTATATTTCAACATCAGTAAGGCCTTCGACTCTGTGCCACACAACCATCTGTTAAAAAAGTTAGAGGAGCTTGGCACTGCCGAGACCATAGTCAGGTGGGTGAGAAAATGGCTCAGAGATAGGAATCAAAGAGCGGTAGTCAACAGGGTATGGTCAGATGAAGAGAAGTCATTAGTGGCATGCCCCAGGGCTTGGTCTTGGGCCCAGTCCTTTTTTTAACATGTTTATCAGTAACATTGTGGTAGGTATTCAGGGCAAGATCAAGCTCTTTATGGATGACATAAAACTAGGTGGTAGAGTTGACAGCAGGGAGACAGTCAGGGACCTGCAAGAAGACCTACAAAGACTAGAAAGATGGTTCAATGTTTGGCAGCTCAGGTTCAATGCAAAGAAGTGCAAGATGTTGCACCTAGGTAAAGGAAATCCCAAGATGCAATACTGGCTCAATGGGGTCCAACTCACCACCTTACAGGAGGAGAGAGACCTGGGGATCATCATAAATGACACCTGGAAGCAGTCAAACCAATGCAATAAAACTTACAGAATGACAAGCAGAATGATGGTGTGCATAGGGAGAGGAATTGGCAGTAGGAACAAGGAGGTGATCCTCTCACTCTACAGGTCCTTAGTGATTCCCCACCTGGAATACTGTGTCCAGTTCTGGTGACTGCACCTTAGGAAGGACAGGGACAGGCTGGAGACCATGCAAAGAAGAGCAACAAAGATGGTACAGGGCCTCCAGTGTTTCTTGTATGTGGAATGCCTCCAAGTACTAAGCATGTACTCACTGGAAACTAGAAGAGAGATGGAGAAATGATAGAGACATTCAAATTCTTGAAAGATTTCAGTAAAGTTCCCTACTCAGAATTATTCAAGAGGGTAGAGGGCTCAAGCACTAGGGGGCATGAGTGGAAGCTAAGGAAGGAGGAGCTTCAGGAGGGTTATAAGGAAATATTACATTACAGAGAGAGTTGTGGGTCTGTGGAATTGCATGACATCTGTAGTGGTGGGGCCACAGACCATGGGAGAATTTAACAAGCATTTGCCAATGCCGAATGTTGATTGGATTGGTCAGTTGAGATGGCTCAATGCCCCTCTGTCACTTGTTCAGTCTGTTTCTCCCAGTGCAGCAAGCTTCTGTTTTGTACTGTGTTCCTGCCTGCATTGGCACCTTTTTCTGCTGGCTAAGAAATCCGCAGCTGTCCCAACATAGCTCCGTTGAAGTGGCTCACTCCCCCTCTCACTTGCTCATTCTATTTCTCCTGGCACTGCAGGCTGCCCTTTTGTACTGGGCTCCTGCCTCTGTTGATGGCTTTTTCTGCCCACAAAGAAATCTGCAGCAGTCCCGACAGAGGTCTGTTGAGCCTGCTCACTCCCCCTCTCTCACTGACTTGTTCCGTTTCTGCCAGTGCTGCAGGCTAGCCTTTTGTACTGGGCTCCTGCCTGCGTTACCGACTTTTTCTGCCAAGAAAGAAATCTGCAGCAGCTATGATAGAGCTCCATTGAGCTCTCTCACTCCCCCTCTCTCACTCACTCATTGTGTTTCTTCTGGTGCTGCAGGCTGCCCTTTTGTACTGGGCTCCTGCCTGCATTGGCACCTTTTTCTACCCACAAAGAAATCTGCAGTTGTTCCGACAGAACTCCGTTATGGTCTTTCACTCCCCCGTCTCATTCACTCATTCTGTTTCTCCTGGCACTGCAGGCTGCCCTTCTGTACTGGGCTCCTGCCTCTGTTATCACCTTTTTCTGCCCACAAAGAAATCTGCAGCAGTCCCAACAGAGCTTCGTTGAGCTCACTCACTCCCCTTCTCTCACTTGCTTATTCCGTTTCTGCCGGAGCTGCAGGCTGCCCTTTTGTACTGGGCTTCTGCCTGCGTTGCCGCCTTCTTCTGCCCACAAAGAAATTTGCAGCAGTCACAATAGAGCTCCATTGATCTCACTCACTACCCCTCTCTCACTCTCTCATTCTGGTTTTCCTGCCGCTGCTGGCAGCCCTTTTGTACTGGGCCCCATGTGCATTTCTGCCTTTTTCTGCCCACAAACAAATCTGCAGCAGTCCCAACAGAGCTCCATTGAGTTCACTTACTCCCCTCCCTCACTCATTTGTTCTGTGTCTCCCACCGCTGCAAGCTGCCCTTTTGTACTGGGCTCCTGCCTGCGTTGGCAGCTTTTTCTGGCCACAAAGAAATCTGCAGCAGTCCCGACACAACTCCATTGAGCTCACTCACTCCCCCTCTCTCACTCGCTCATTCCCATTTCTGTCAGTGTTGCAGGCTGGCTTTTTGTACTGGACTCCTGCTTGCATTGCCACCTTTTTCTGCCCACAAAGAAATCCACAGCAGTCATGATAGAGCTCCATTGAGCTTGTTCACTCTCGCTCTGTCACTCGCTTGTTCTGTTTCTCTTGGTGCTGCAGCCTGCCCTTTTGTACTGGGCTCCTGCCTGCATTGGCGCCTTTTTCTGCCCACAAAGAAATCTGCAGCAGTCCTGATAGAGCTCCATTGAGCTCACTCAGTCCCTCTGTCTCACTCACTCATTCATACTGTTTCTCCCACTGCTGCAGGCTGGCCTTTTGTACTGGGCCCCTGCCTGCTCTGATGCCTTTTTCTGCCCACAAAGAAATCCACAGCAGTCCTGACAGCGCTCCAGTGTGTTTGCTCACTCCCCCTCCCTCACTCGCTCTCTCATTCTGTTTCTCCCAGTGCTGCAGGCTGCCCTTTTGTACTGGGCTCTTGCGTTGGGGCCTTTTTCTGCCCATAAAGAAATCTGCAGCAGTCCTGACAGAGATCAGTTGAGCTCAGTCATTCCCCCCTCACTCGCTCGATCTTAATCTATCCCAAACACTGATTCCCTACAATGACCATGCTATTCTCAAGCAGGAGTGCAAAAACATATTTTAGCCAGGATGTGAAAAATGACAGCTGTACTGTTCATAAGGAGGTGTGAAAATATGCCACTGTTGAAAATCTGGAGTGAAAATATTACAAATTTGCGGAGTTACAAGGGTGCGTGGAAACAGTTCAACACACGCTTGTAGCACAGTCATGTTATGGAGTTTTGTCACCAAATTTTCAACATAGGGATTTTAGGACCTCTGCTCATGAATAGTGTCACTGTCATTTTCTTTATCTGTTCCAAACACTGATTTCCCACAGTGACCACGTTATTCTGCACCAGAACTGCGAAAACACATTTTGGTCATGATGTGAAAAATGACAGCTGTACTGCTCATAAGGAGGTGTGAAAAAATGCCATTGTTGAAAATATGGCATGACAATATTACAAATCTGTGAAGTTCCAAGGGTGCGTGGAAAGTGTGCAACACACTCTTGTAACACAGTCATTTGATGGGCTATCATCACCAAATTTTCAACATAGGCACTTTAGGACCTCTGTTCATGAACAGTATCACTGTCATTTTCTTAATCTGTCCTGAACAGTGATTTCCCACAGCGACCGCGCTATTCTGCGGCAGAAGTGCGAAAACACATTTTGGCCAGGATGTGAAAAATGACGGCTGTACTCTTCATAAGTAGGTGTGGGAAAATGTCAATGTCAAAAATCTGGAGTGAAAATATTATAAATTTGCGAAGTTATGAGAGTGCATTCAAACTGCGCAATGCACGCTCGTAACAGTCATTTTATGGAGTATCGTCACCAAATTTTCAACATAGGTATTTTAGGAACTCTGCTCATGACCAGTGTCACTGTCATTTTCTTAATCTGTCTGGAACACTGATTTCCCACAGCAACCACGCCTAAGGGGAAGGGAGCAGATCTGTTCCAGTACAGTAGCTTCTTCTTCTTGTTTTTCCATGGTTTCTTGTGGATTTTACTTGGTAGAAGGTTATTTCTTTTCTTTTTTACTACTTCTAAGGGGCTAGCAGGGTATTGGTTTTGGGGCTGTTGGAAGTTTGAAAACTGTTTTAGGTGGCTATAAGTGGGATCATTTGTTTGATGTTTCACTGTGTAGCAGTCTGCGTTTTTGGAGGCCTATTTCTTCTGGCTTAAAACCTATTTGGTGGGATTTAATTGGGGTGGTTTCATTGGTTGCAGTTCTTGGAGGGGCACACACAGGGCCGATACACTTGAGAGAGAGAGAGAGTCGGGTGTAGGCCCTATTCCCTCCCTCCCCAGAGCTCAGCTGATTTATAGGGGAACACCTGCCCTGCAATTGGAGGAAAAGGTTTCAGGTGCAGCTCATGTAGTTCTAGCCATTGGGGGTTGGGTTTAAAGGCTGGGAGGGAAGAGCTTAGGGAGTTGTTCATTTCCCTTATAAGTTTACTGTGTTGTACTGCACCTAGTAACAGGGTACCTGTTTACTGTGGGACTATATCTAGGATTAGTGGGTGACCTGATTAGTGGGTAGGGGTGTATATTGGACTAGTGGGGAACCTGGTGGCTCACCCAATGAAACCTACTTGGAGGGGGATGGGACCACATGTCATTAAGGCCTGCATCTTTGAGAGGGTGGTGGGGTGCACAGGGTGTGGGGCAGCCATGATACTGGACTGGGCTTGGAAGTTCAGTGGTTGCCCAGTGTGCTACCAGCTGGCACAGCTTAGGGAGGAGGTTGGGGGAATTAGGAGACAGCTGAGGGAAGGGGGGAGGTATGGTTGGGGAATAGGGCAGGGGTCTCCCACGGGGTTGCACCAAGCACTGGTGTGGGGGAATAGGGAAAGGAGTGCAGGAGAGTACTCTGGGGTCACATAGGGTCCCTCTCAGATGGGGCCCAAAAGGAGGATACTACCAAAGAAGCAGGCAGGTAACTGGGGACCCTCACAGATGAGGGCCAAAGGGAGGACATTCTAAGGGAAGTAGGCAGATGGCTGGGCCTGGACAGAATGAAGCAATGGGGGGAAGTTGATCAGACCTTAAGCTCAGTAACCACTTCAATTATCTTCTTCTGCTTGAGGATGAGGGGGGGTAATGTAGCCATGACAGGGGTGGTTAGAGATGGAAAGGGGGCAGGAGGCAGGGGCTAGACTGCAGGAGGAACAGGGGGAACTTGGAATGTGGGAAAACAGGGGGAGCAGGGGATCAGATCAGAAGGAGGAGGGGCTAGAGGGAGGAAAGTGCAAGGAGAAGGACCAGTTGGGAGGAAAGGGCAAGGAGAAGGACCAGAAGTACAAGGAGGATACAATAAAGGGAGCTGGGGGTTTAGGCCAGGGAAGCACAACAGGCAAGGAGGGGCTGAACAGAGACAGGAAGGAAGGGAGGACGAGCCAGGCTAGTTTAGCAGATGAGGGAGAAGGACCAGTCACGAGCAGTAACAGTGGGGGTAGCGAGGTACAGAAGGATACTCAGGAGGATGAGAGGCATAGAATCAGAGGGAGGGGTGGCCAGGGTAAATAAGGAGGGATGGCAGGTGGCACCCAGATGGGGGAGAAGCAAGGAGCCGGCTGGGGGAAGGGGCCGGTATAAAGGATGAGGGACATGGAAGGGAGGGAAATGAAGGAAAAGGGGTGGCCAGAGTGCTCCTGTTGGGGGATTCCATGATCAGGGGGATCAAATGGGATAGGGAGGGAGAAGCCTGCCCAGTAAGAACAAAATGCTTCCCTGGACAAATAGTGCACAGGGCCAAGCATGAGGTATATCAGCTGGCAAAGGATTGTGGAGGTTACCTGGACTTACTGGTCCACATGGGTACCGATGACATTGGGGGAAATAGTGAGCTAGAGATACAGGCAGGGTTCATGGAGCTTGCCAGGGTCTGTCATGACATAGGATGCACAGTTTCCTTCTCGGAAATCCTGCCAGTGCCAAGGGCTAGTGGGGAACACAAGAGGAAGATTAGGGTGATAAAACAGTGGCTCAGGGAGTGGTGTGGAGCCAGAGGGTATGGGTTGATGGGGGATTGGGGTGAGACCTGGGAGGATAAGGGACTGTATGCTAGAGATAGGCTCCATCTCAATTTGGAGGGGATGGAAATCCTTAAGTTGAAAATAGAGGGGTTCATTGGTGAAGGGTGGGGTTTAAACTTGTGAAGGGGGAGGGATGGGAGAAAAGGCTGTCAAGGGGGGTCTGATAAAGGAGGGACTCTGTCTCCACTCTTCTGGGGAGCTGGAGGAATGCAGAAAAAGGCCGAGTGGTAAGGTGCAGACTGGGGGAAGACAGAATCCCCACAGGAACATGAGCAGGGGAAATGGAAGTATAGGGAAAGGGTGGGAGGCAGTCCCGCTAAATGCCAGGAGCTTGGGCAATAAAATACCTGAGCTTCAGGCGATGTGAACTGAGGGAGAGATGGCTGTGGCAGTGGTCACTGAGACCTGGGCCATCGCAGAGCACGACTGGGACCTGAACCTGGAGGGTTACACCTGTTCAGGAAGGACGGGGGAGGGAAGGGGAGGAGGGGTAGCAATAATAGTCAAAAACTGCATTGCCATAGGAGGAGTCGAGGAGGTGGAGGGAACCATGGAGGAGATTTGAGTCACCTTGATAACTAGGGAGTAAAAATAGGAGTGGTGTATAGACCCCCTGCACTGGTGGAGGAGCTAGAGGAGAGTCTGTTGGCAGATGTTGGGAGACACTGCAGATTGGGAAGGGGAAGAGTGGTGGTGTTGGGGACTTAAACATGCCAGGAACAAACCGGGAGACTATGACATCCTCAGTGACCAGGGAACATAGGTTGTTGGGTGTCTTTCAGGATGCGTTCCTGACTCAGCAGGTGGGGGAACCAACCAGGGAGGAGCGGATACTGGATGTGGTCCTGGCAGACAGTGACCAGATTGAGGGCCTGGAGGTAAGGGACCCATTGGCAGGGAGTGACCATGCCACGGTCAGGTTCTGCCTGAACCTAGGAGGGGTAGAAGGCTGCATAAAGACAGAGGTAACTGACTTCAGTAGGGTGGATTTCAAGGAAATGGGAAGGATCCTTAAGGAGCACTTGGGTGGGATTGGGGCAGACATGGACGCTGACAGTGGGTAGGAGATCATCAGGGGGGAGTGCAGGATGCCACCAGCACCTGTGCAAGAGTAAGATGAAAATGCAGTAGGGCCCGAAAACCCTGCTGGTGGACCAGGGAGGTTCAGGAAGTGGTGACGGGAAAGAAGGTGGCCTATAGGCAATTCAAGTTCTCAAGGAGTGAAAGGAACCAAGGGGAGTACGAGCTGATGGCCAGAAGGCCCACTAGGGTGGTGAGGGTGGCTAAGGCAAGGAAGGAGCAGAACCTGGCCAGGGAAATTAGGAAAGGGAACAAGGGGTTCTTTAGATACATTGGGGAAAAACGAAGGGTGAAGGGGCAAATTAGCAGGATTAAAACAGGGGAGGGATGAGCACAAGACCCGGGGGAGCAGGCTGAGGTACTAAATGAGTACATTGCCTTAGTTTTTACCAAGGAAAATGGGGGGGCTGCATCATACATGGGAAGAGACAGTGAAACTGAGGAGGGAGGGGACCCTTACCGATTGGCGGGTCTGGGGACGGTGGAGCATCACTGGTAGATGAGGGGAAGGCAAAGCAGGGGGACGAGGTAGCAGAGTTGGAAATCACTGCAGAGAGAGTGAGGGAAGCCCTCAGGTCCCTTAAGATGGAGAAAGCACCAGGGCTGGCTAAATTACATCCCAGAGTGCTGAAGGAACTGGCGGATGTCCTGGTGAAACCCCTGGCGGAGCTCTTCAGCATCTCTCTGAGGACAGGGTGGGTGCCCCAGGACTAGAAGGTGGCACATATAGTGCCTATCCACAAGGGGGGATCAAGGGAGGTGGCAGGGAACTATAGGCCCATCAGCCTGATATCAGTGGTGGGTAAGGTGATGGAGGGCATTGTCAAGGAGAGACTAGGGGAGGGACCTGGAAAAGTTGGGGTGCCTGGATGATAGACAGCATGAATTCATGCCTGGAAAATCATGTCTGACAAACCTTGTGGTGTTCTATGACTGGGTGATGAGTGCCTTGGACTTGGGTAGACCAGTGGACGTCCTCTTTCTTGACTTCAGCAAGGCATTTGACTCTGTTCCTCATGGGGGCCTGTTGGATAAGCTGGGAGAAATGGGGGTGGGAACCAGATGATTAGATGGGTAGGCAATTGGCTCCAGGACCGGACCCAGAGGGTCATGGTTGGCGGGATAGTCTCATCCCCAAGGAGGGTCATTAGTGGAGTCCCTCAGGGATCGGTCCTTGGGCTCCTCCTGTTCAACTCCTACATCTCTGACATAAGGAGGGGTATCAGGAGTGAGATGAGTCTCTTTGCAGATGACTCAAAACTGGGGGCAGTGGTGGATGGGAAGGAGAGAAGGGTGACCCTACAAGGGGATCTGAAGGCTCTGGAAAGATGGTCAAGAAAGTGGAAGCTGAGGTTCAATGCAGGGAAATGCAAGGTACTGCATCTGGGAGCCAGAAACCCAGGCCAAGTGTACACCATGGGGGGGTAATGCTACAAGTCTCGATGGCTGAGATGGACCTGGGGTGGTGATGAACAACTCGGAGACTTGTAGGAGGGCAGTGGCAAAGGCCAACAGGATGCTTGGTTGCATCACTAGGGGGATCACCTCCAGAAGGAGGGAAGAGATACTCTCACTGTATAACTGCTTGGTGAGGCCACACCTTGAGTACTGTGTGCAGTTTTGGAGGCCACATTTAAAGAGGGACATTGAACTCCTGGAGATGGTCCATAGGAGGGCAACCAAATGATTTGGGGCTTGGGGACAGGACCTATGGGGAGAGGCTCGAAGAGCTAAATATGTTCACAATGGAAGAGAGAAGGGACCAGGGGGTCATGATAGAGGTCTTCAGGTACATGAAGGAGGTAAATAGGGGAGGAGCAGTCAGGGTGCTTAGAAGGAAGGAAGGGGGCAACTAGAGGTCATGGGTGGAAGCTGGAGGGGAGGGAGAGTCAGGGGAAAAAGGAGGAGGTTCTACTTCACTGGGAGGGTGGTGGAGCCATGGAATGTGCTTCCCAGGGGGCTGTTGGAGGCAGAGAAGGTGGAGGGGTTCAAGATGGGGTGGGACAGGTACGGGGAAGGGTTCTGGAAGCAAAAACCAGTGCAGCGAGAATATACAGGACTGGGAAGGGAGAAGCCAGAGAGGGAGAGGGGCAGCAATGTCAGCTCCCAGGGTGGGGACTGACCAAACAAGCAGACATGAAAGACCATTAGGCCTATTCTGCTGGCATTTCAGTATGTTAGTACGTTAGTATTCTGCACCAGAAGTGAAAAAACACATTTTGGCCAGGATGTGAACAATGACAGCTGTACTGTTCACAAGGAGGTGTGAAAAAATGCCAGTGTTGAAAATCTGGTGTGAAAATATTGCAAATTCATGAAGTTACGAGCATGCGTAGTGACTGCACAATGCATGCTCATAAAACAGTCATTTTTTTGATTTTTTCCAGCAGATTTGCAACATAAGCTTTTTGAGAGCCCATCTCATGAACACTGGCACTGTTGTTTCATTAATGGGCCTCGAAAGGTGATCCTGTACAGTGACCGCAAAATCACTTTTCAGGGCTGATTAATGCCATGACAGTGCCAGAATTCATAAGGAGGGATCCCAAAAACCCCATGTTGAAAACTGGTGCCAAAATTCTAAAAAATGACTGAGATATGCAACAAAGTTCGAAAAACCCTATTTATTCCATTATACAGCTTACCGGCATTTCCTCAATTCAGCAGTCAGCTTGAAGAGTGCAGATGTTCGGTCAAAAGATCGTCATGTGGATCCAGTAAGTATGGAGTGAGGGGTGTGGCGAGGCAAGGTGAGCAGTGGTGGGCAGGTTGAGCGAGGGGGCAGGAGATCGTCAAGGACCGCTTTCCTTTTTCACAGGTCAAAAAAACAAAAGACATCACGGGACTGTTTTTTGTTTTCAGGGGCATGTGGCACACTGGGTTGGGCTCCCAGCGTGCCAGCAGACTCATTCCTGGGGGGGCAGCTGTAGCCAATGGGGGATTGGGCACCTCATCGGCACTAAAGGGGGGTCACAAGAGCTGAGGGAGATTGGGCACCCCCTCAGCACAAATGTTCTGGGTGTTTGTGGGGGCGCATTATGCCGATGGGGAGTGGGCTCCCCCATCGGCACATGAAATGGGAGAGGGGGACATGATTCCAATGGGGAGTGGGCTTTCCAGTAGGCATCATCAAAGGGCAGGGCCACTGAAGCCGATGGGGATTTGGGCCCCGTCAGCAAACAAAACCTGTTTTGATGGGTGCGCTGCCGAGGGGATTGGGCACCCGCACTGGGGTTATTATTGTTTGTGAACATGGCGGCAAGCCTCTGTCATGTTCACAAACACTATTGCACTTGGAAAGTTCCACCCAGCAATAACAGGTCACTCCCTCATTTCAGCGAATGGCTGACACTGCAATGATGAGGCTGACCCTGATTACAGTGGCTGAAACTTTTCAGGGTTGTGGCATGCTGGCTGAACTAGTGTCAGCATCAGCATGCCATGGCATTGGGGAAAGCCGGCCAAGCCTTTAAAGGCTGTGGGGGCATTGGACACACAAGTGCCGTGCCTTCACAACCTGCTTCTGAAAACCTGCCGCAATATGTTTCTTACACATGTGCGCAATCAACATAAAAAGGGATGGGATAGAACAAGGGCTCAAATAGTACTGAACAGGGCAGGAACTGGCAAAAGCCGGTTGGGGGGCTAGATCCTGAGATCAGTATCGGATTATGAAAACCTGTGCAGACTAGATGGACCATCGGTCTCCTTCTGCCGTCACCTTCTATATTTCTATGTACTGTATATTTGAGAATCAAAATGTCAAAGGTCATGGATGAGAAGAGGGACAGAAAACTGAGCTCACAAATATTGGAAGCTGCGGGGAAAGGAAAGGTGATAATTGTGAGGGACTTCATCCTGCCCAAGGTGGACTGGAGCATAACATCCACAGCATGTGCTAGGAGTCAGGTGATCCTGGTTGGACTACAGAGTCGGTTCCTGACTCAGAGCATGTCTGAACCAACAAGAGCTGAGGCAATTCATGATCTAGTGCTCACAAATGGCAACATGTACAGGAAATAATGCTTAGGGAGGCACTGGGTGGAAGTGACCATTGCACAGTGTGGTTCCAGTTGGATATGGGCAGGGAAGGCATCCCAACTAAGACCAAAATCTTGGATTTCAGGATGGCTAACTTCAGGAAAATGGATGAAGTGCTAAGGAGCCATCTGGCAGGCATCAGAGCAGATATGGGGGTGGACCAAAGGTGGTCCATAATTAAGGAAGGAATACTGGTTAGCACAGATGAGTGCATTAGGCACAGGAGGAGGAACACAATGGCCAATGCCTTCAGGAAGGGAAATGAGGAGCGGGGGGGGGACACAGATGTAATGATAGAGGAGGATAGAGTGAGGGAGGAGCTGCTGGCATTGAAGGTGGACAACTTACCATGCCCAGACAGAGTACATCCAAGGGTACTAAATGAACTAACTGAGGAGCTGACAGGGCCACTGGCAGACCTATTTAATAATTCACTAAAGTCAAGCAGGGTACCGCAGGACTGGAGAACAGTACATGTGGCGCCCTCCACAAAAATAGTCCCAAGGATTACCCAGGGAATTACAGACCAGGCAGTCTGACCTCCATTGTGGGCAAGCTTATGGAGACCATACTAAAGGAAAGGTTGGTGGCATTTCTAGATGAGCATGGTCTCCAGGATACGAGGCAGCATGGATTCATGGGGGGGAGGTGGAGATCATGTCAAATGAATCTGATTGACTTCTTTGACTGTGTCACTAAGACAGTAGACAGAGGCCAAGTGGTAGACATCCCTCTATCTTGATTTCAGCAAGGCCTTTGATTTTGTGCCAAACAAAAGGTTGATCAGGAAGTTGGTGGATCTCAGGGTTGGGGAAAAGAGGGCCAGATGGGTGGAAAACTGGCTGAGGGACAGAATCCAGAGGGTGGCTGTGGGGGGAGAGTTATCTGGCACCACAGAGGTCACCAGTGGGGTCCCGCAGTGCTCAGTGTTGGGGTCGGTGTTATTTAATGTCTTCATCAATGACATTGGGGATGGCATGAAGGGCAAAATGCGCCTATACACAGATGACACCAAGCTCTGCGGGAGAGTGGACACAGCTGAAGGGATTCAGGACCTACAGGAAGATCTGAAAAGCTGGGGAGGTGGTCCAGGATCTGGCAGCTTGGCTTCAATGCCAAGAAATGCAAAGTTATGCATATTTGGGCCAAGAACTCCAAGACAGAGTACTACCTGGGTGGAGTCCTAGTATCTGCATCAGAGGAGAAGAAGGACCTGGGAGTGATGATCACTAGTGACCTGAAGCACTCCACACAGTGCAAGAAAGCAGCAGCAAAGGCAAGCAAGATGCTGTGATGCATATCTAGGGGGATCAGTAGTAGGAGAAAGGAGGTTATAATGCCCTTGTACAAATCACTGGCAAGGCTGCATCTAGAGTATGGAGTTCAGTACTGGTGCCCACACCTCAAAAAGGACATTGACCTGCTGGAGAAGGTCCAGAGGAGGGCTCCAAAGATGACAGTGGGTCAGCAGGGTAAGGCATATGAGGAGAGATTCAGGGCACTGAACATGTACTCCCTGGAAGACAAGAGATAGAGAGAGAGAGAGAGAGAGAGAGAGAGAGAGATGGAACACGATTGGACCTTCAAGTACTTGAAAGGGATAAATAAGGCTGATAAGGAGAGTATCTTTAAGCTGAGTGGGAACCAAAACAAGAGGGGGCACAGTCTTATGCTGGAGGGTGGGAGGTTTAGGAGAGATGTCAGAAAGCACTTATTCATAGAGATGGTGGTGGACACTTGGAATGTGCTGCTGGAAGATGTCATCTCATTGAAGACAGTGGGCAGCTTTAAGAGAGGCTGGGATAGGCATGGGAGAAGGTAAGGATCATGGGTAGGGAGGATGGGAGGAGTTGGTAGGGAGAGCAGGGACAGTAGTTCAAGCTGTGGACCCTGCAATATGAGCAGATGTGATAGACCGAATGGCCTTCTTCTGCTGTCTTCTTCGTATGTTCGTATGTATGTGAGTATGTAATTTTATCCTTCCGTGGTACAACAGCATTCTGAAACCCTCTAGAGACTGTGTGAGTTTCATTTTTAAATTGAAAGAACCACTGTGCACACATCAAGTAGCTGAAATTTAAAGTGAACTGCTGTGATGGCTATGGCATTTTCACACATTCCAGACTACTGTCTGGAGTTTATTAAACTCAGAAAACACCCTGACCACCCAATTACACATTACAAAAAATACTGGATGGGAAACTGCATGCCCAAACATCCTGAGCTGCCATGTTCATCTTTTGATAAACTCGGACCTCTTGAGTTTCGCTCAGAAGGTCAGAGGTAATCAGAACCCCTCTGTAGCAGCATGGGCTTGTTGTGCACGGTTGTCCATCCAGTATTCTCTATGTTGCACTGCACTTACTGCCAAGAAATCTGTATACTGTTTCTTTGACAACCTGCTTTTCTAAATATATTTTGTTAGGGCTGCATGGGTGTAGCCCAGCAGTCCTTTTGGGAGGACTAGTAGAAAAGCACTCCTGCATTCGTTCCAAACCAACAACATGATGAGGTGACAAAAGTCACTTCTGCACCTCTTCACATTGAAACAATCCACCGCAGGCTCACACTATTTTTTTTTCAGCTGTGTATATTAGAATCATCTTGACTAGATACTATCCTATGGCTTCTGCAACAGCAGTGCTGACAACTAGTATCCTATGTCTTCCAAGGACTGAGCATGCAGTTCAGTCGGCAAAGATCCTGTCCTGTGTTGCCCCCCCTGGCCCTTTTGTCCCCGTTCCTCCTGGCCCCTGACAAAGTGAGCACGGAGACATGGTGTCACAGTGAGCATCAGTGTTACCTGGCAACTTAAGGTTTTTATTTGCCATCTACCCAGTTGTGTTCTGGATCATCGTCCTCCCATGTCTTGTAATAGAGGAGCACATGGCAGGAGTGGATATTTTTTCTTTTTTTTTTTTGTTGTTCTTTTAAAGTCACCGGATTCCCAGTTCCCATCCCCAAGCTGTCCTGGATGCAGGGGGAAAGTGAACACTGCAGGAAAAAAAAAGACCTTTGTGCCGCACTGCAGGGTGTGCACACCATGCCACCAAACCAAGTTCACACTGAGTAGCTCAGAATAAAGTTCTGATGCTAATCATTGTTTCTCTCCTGGTGTCTCTGTGTCATCCAACTGCAGACAGGGGCAAGTCACTTCTTTGAGGATTTCCTGGAATACAAAACAGAAGTGCACAGCTGTCACACCCTGACCACTATTCCCATTACTCTATGATGATCACCGCTCACTATTCTGGCAGGACACAAACAGACACTAACAGACAAACATACAGAGAGTGAGAGAGGACAGAGCAGATGCTGTTTGTGTTTTGATCACTGTGTCTTTCCCGGTCCGGTGTCGCAGGTCATTTGCAGCCTGACAGGCTGTGCCATATTCCCTGTCACAGCAAGTGAGATGGCGAAAGTGGCAGAACAGGGATGTGCTGGAGACTGTGGGAGAAAGAGAGAAACAGTGCACTGTCTGGGGAGAGAGACACAGTCAGTGGCAAGCTCCATGTCACCTCTGAACAGAACACAGAATAGCGAGGAAAAAGTAGAGCACTGATAAACTCCTCACATATGTTCTATATTGTGTTACTGTCATTTTAAGGTTCCTATATATAAAAGATGTTAGTACTCAGTAACCTCTAGACAAAGTGTGTAGGTGCGAAATGTTGAGGTGCTTTCTGGGCTCTGTTCACATCATAATACTGGTCTGTAACGGAATAAAGTATGTGCACACAATATATACTTCTGCTGAGCATTATCTTTTATTTTAGCGTGTGTTGTGGGCCGCAGTTTTTTGTTTTGTAGCTAATTCATGATGTTGTATGTTGGCAAACATCTCTGTAAGCTAAAAACAGCAAAAAATGGTTCCTAAACTATGACAGTTCATGAACAAAATGTTGGGACACTGTTTAGTGGCTACACAACAGCACAAAGACTAGTATTGTTTCAAATGCATTGTTGTCCATTTTACTTGTGACATTTTCATTTCCCATTTTTTGTGGAGGGGTCATGGGAGGGAGAGCACAGCTGGGTCAGGAAGGATATTATTTATTTCAAGAAAATTAGATGATCATAACAGGGACATCACAGCTGGGGAGGGAAGGGGAGGGCTTTAGTTAAAGATAACTGGAGGGGCTGTTGAAGGGAACACACAGCTGGAGTACGGATGCTATCAATTATTTAAAGAAAATGGTGGGCCCTTATAAAGAAAACACAGCTGGCACAGGGAAGAATGTATTTATTCAAAAAAAATTGAGGGGTCATGTGAGATACACCACAGCTGGGGCAGGGAAGTTATTATTTAGTTAAGTACAGTATCTTATTTCTAGTGGGATCTAGCTTAGACTTTTAGCCATTTTTTTCCAGCAGAGTGGGCTGAAGCACAGGGTTTATATGACTTTCTGTTGGGTGGGGCACAATATGAGCACATGCTGTGTTTCCCAGGGAAGTAGAAGTGAGATGCAATATTTTGCTTTCAGTGTGGTCCTGCCTTTGTTATGTATTTTTCTAGGACAGATCATTTTAGATGCAGCATCTCCTTTTCGGTGGGGTTCTACTGTAAGGTCCTGTTTTCACACAGGTTTGCAATATATTTCTACATGATTACCCATATTTTACATGCAATATCTAAATTTCAGTGGTGTCTTGCTTTGACACATTTTTTTACTGTATTTACACAGGACAGTACGTGGGTTTAACCTCCAAGACAGAGTGACACATTGAGTCCCCATTAGCTTAGCCTCTCACTGGATCAGTGCATTCAGCTTATAAAACATGATAAAGCAGAGGCCAACTGACAATGGCCTCTATGCATGACTGGGGCACGGGTATGCAGAAAATGCATGTACCCCACCGGCATAGCTCCACACCCACAGACAGGTGTGCACATGCCAGTATTCACAACCAGTTCCAACCTGTCTGCGGCTCCTCCCCCAGCACACAGGACTTTGCAGAGTGGCTAGGGCAGGAATCTTGTTCCCGGACAGGCATCCAATGGCCCATCCTGGGTCCCATAGTGGATCCCTAATGCAGTGAGGTGTGGGTCTGGGGTAGTGCATGCCTATGGCAGGCACCTGGACTCATGCAGCATGGCCCTTATGGCCAGTTTGCCCACTGGCCCAGCTCTTGGCTCACAGAACCCTCCTGGAACACTGAAGGACCCCTGGTGGTAGGAACCAACCCTCGGCCCACAACCCCACAACAGCAGCTGTGCCCCTACCCCACTGTGGCCAAACATCCAAGCTCTCATAGGTGAGCAGTGTCTCATCCCCCCCCCACCCAGCAACATACCTTCCCAGTGCCACCACTCTGTGGAAGTGTCAGGCACTCCCCCATCTCACTGCCCTTGCCCTCTCTGTCTGTTTAGTGGGCAGGGGCAACATGGAGGGCCCTTTCCTGGTCCCTCTACATCTGGTGGGTGATGACAGTGGGGGTGCACAGTGGGTTATGGTAGGGTCCCCTCTGCCATAATCTGTGTCCATGTCTTCACCCATTTGGCCAGCGCATCACTCTTCAGTGAGTAGCGCATAGTGCTGGAACACCCACAGCCCACCCCCGGCACATTGCTCTCCACATGGTTGGGGTATCAGGCATGTAACTGTCATTTGTGCCAGTCATGAATGCTGTGGGGGTTCTGCCAGACCCCGCCGTGAGGCACTCCCACGTATCTAAGCCTAAGCACCTGGTATAAGTGGCACGTAGGCATAGTGCATAGGGCTCAGTGTATGTTTACATCTCTACTTGCCTTTCCTTTTTAGATAAATGGTTGAACAGAAAAAAAGAAAAATATATTTGTTAAGTTGGTTGTAGCACCTCCCTCTAGGATGCCTTTCCTCACCCTGGTCCATCCTAGTTATTTAATTATAGATCCCTCCTAGCTCAGGAGCTTCTCCCCGAACAGAAAGCACTGCTCTGAACTCAGATCCATGACAGTTATTTAATTATAGAGCTGTTCCTCTCTCCCCAACTCATAGAAACATAGAAGTTGTTGGCAGATAAGGGCCTTCGGCCCACCGAGTGTGCCCTATCATCATTAAGAAATGTGCTTTTTATAGAAACATAGAAGTTGTCGGCAGATAAGGGCCTTCCCTCACTATCCCCCTGACTTATCTCCAGTTTTTTTTATTTACTGTATTAAACTAAACATCCAACCCAGCATCCTGCTGGATCCCCCCTTTTTTTAAAGTTGCATATTAGTGACAGCAGACAGAGAACAGGAGAAGCAGAGCAAAGTCATGCTGAGATTGAAAAGATGCATACTTTTTATTTAGTTTTTCTTACTTGAAACTGCTCCTTTCACTCTGACAGCTAAACAAAGATGCAGCAAGTGTAACCAAGTGTGGTCAGTGTGAAAGTGCTAAGGACACAAACTTGGTTTGGTTGGTTGCTTGCTCTTTTGTTTTGTTGTTTTGATATAGTAATATCAAGGATGGCTTCCCTCACTCTGGCAGATACTTGTTATTGGATTATATACCACACCACAGCTCAGAATCTTCTCCCTTTCCCTGACTGACATCTGGTTATTTTTAATTTCATTAAACTAATCACCCCTCCCAGCATAGGATGCCCTCACCATGTTGACCAATTGCATTGTTTAATTATAGAACAACGTGCCAACAGATGATCCTTTCCCTCTCCCTTACTGACCTACTTTTTGATCTTATTAAACGAACCACCCCTCTCCTTAAGTTTTTTAAGGAGTATTTTAGAAATAATCACACAACATCTTCTAGAGCTCATGGCTAATCATGAGATATTGGGCACTGGAGCTGGCAATAAAAAAGTACAAACACATCATTATGAAATATTTTCCTGAGAGAAGCAAAATGCTTGAACCATACAGCCATGGGATTGCTGTGTGGAGAATATGTGGTGACTCTGGCTGGCAGTACTTCAGCAAAACAAGTTTGGTTTCCTTTTTTTTAAAATAGTACCCCTACCCCCAGATGCCTTTTCTCACCTTGGTCATCCCAGTTATTTCATTATAGACTCAACCCAGCTCTGGAGCCTCTCCCTCTGCCTCTCCCTGTACAAACAGCACTGCCCTGCACATTGGTTGATCCCAGTATCCCAGTTATTTAATGATCAAACTACCCCCCTCAACACACACACACACACCTACACACCAGGATCCTCTCCCTGACTGATCTCCATTTCATTTTTTTTTCATTTTTATTTTATTAAACTTTTGTTTTATAATCAAAGTTTTTTATTTATTTTTCATAAAATTATAGCAGACATTCACACTCAGTTAATATATCATACAATGTCATAATCTTAGGCAATAGAGTACAGTACATCTCTGTTTAAAATAGTATTATACAGAAATACAGCAGCTCAGAAGGAATCACAAAAGAAAAACTAATTGGTATATCTAGGCTATGTAATAAGAGTTCTCAGTGTTGAAACATATGTCTTTGCTTTTCAATGTACTATTAAATAAATTTATATTTCTTAACAATATAATGTCTTGTCTATTTGTTTCAGGCTAATACATAACATTTGTATCTATTATGCTAGTCAGGGCAATCCTTTTCTCTGTACATTTATAAATGTGGGGTGAGACAATGTCTAAAACAGATGTTTTTTTATTCTTTTCCCTGTCTATATTCCCTTCCATCTACCCCATCGCCTTTCCCTTCTCTCTTTCTTTAATCCTTTCTCCCCTCACTTTGGCATTCAAGGCACAAAATCTTTATAATGTTCTAGTTGGTACAATAACCACTTTCTCCATCTGAGCTCAAATTTATGAACTTTATCTGAGAGTCTAGCAGACAAATGTTCCAAATAATAAACTTCCCTGACTATATCCAGCCACATTTGTTTAGTTGGGATTCTGTCAGTACGCCATAACCTGGTAATGGCTTTCTGGGCTGCCACAGTCAAGAAGGTAATTTGTTTCAGTGTTGCCTTATCTCTTCAAACTGCTTCTGATTTAACAAAAGTAAGTACATATATGGCATTAAAAAGGTTTTGGCAGTTATAGATTTCAGTCAATTCTTTTATTATGTGTTGCCAATAAGAGGTTAATTTAGGGCAATGCCATAGGACATGACTCTATCCTGCATTATCTGTATTGCAACCCCTCCAGCATTCTTGTCTGGCCATTTCTCCATATTTGACTAATATTGCAGGGGTTCTAAAAAATCTGGATCTGAGCTTCCAGGCATATTCCTTCCAATAAGGAGATGGAGAAAGTTTCAGTACTTGGGGTGCAGATCCTCCTCCCTCCCCCTCCCTCCACATCCAGGTCCTCTCCTCTAACTCCCTTGACCAGCTTTGCCTAAAGGATTCTGTAGTGTTGCTGCACTTTCCTTGTAAGACTCTATAGATGTGGCTAATTAAATGCTCTGATGGGGAGCCCAGGATGTGTGTATGAATCAAGGTATCCAGTGGAGAGGGGTTTGTAATTATGGCCAAGAGATCTTCATATCTACTATGATATGACTGAATATGTAGATAAGAAATAAAATATTTGTGAGGTATATGGTATTTTGCTGTAAAGATACAAATGGAAGCAGTCCATTTGGGCCTATTGTCTGAAAAACATATTTAATTCCATATCTCTGCCATGCTTCAAAGATCCTGATGTTTTGTCCTTTATTTATGTCTGTGTTATAGGCCAGAGCAGCCAAATACAATTTTTCCCCATTGGACAGGTATTTACCTCTTAACTGTAACCAGGCTTGACGTGCTTCTCTGCTATAAGACAGGTAGATCCCTGTTAGGTGACATCTGGGAGGAAGAGAAAAAAAATGTTTTTGTACTTCAAAAAGGTCTCCCCATGTTTGTTCTAGGTTTTTCCAGTGTGCAGTATATATTGGATTAATCCAATTCAGCACTACCCGGAGCTGTGTTGCCAGGGCATATTTTTTAAGATCTGAGAGATTTAAACCACCTTTTTCCCTGGGTGCCTGAAAAACAGAGTATTGAATTTGCAGCGGTTTACCCTGCCATAAAAATCTAGAAATAAGTTTATCCCATGCCTGAAAATAGAAATTAGAGGGGGGGTAAATGGCAAAGTTTGTAAAAAAAAAAAAAACACGGGGGAAAACATTTTGTTTAATCGTATCAATTCTACTGAGAAAGCTCAAGGGCAAGTATGTCCATCTAGAAAGGTCTTACATCAGTGTGAGTGTAAGAGGCTCTAAATTCAACAATTCTGAATGGACTGTTTTTTTAGTTAGTTTTATCCCCAAATAACGCATCATTTGGCCTGACCATTTAAATGGATAGTTTTATTTTAAAGTAGTAGGGGGTGTATAATTATATGTTAACACCTCAGTTTTCTGGCTGTTAACCCTATATCCTGACAGGTCCCCATAGATCTGGAGCTGCTTCCATATCTCTGGAATAGATGTTTCGGGTTGTAATACTGTTAAAAGTATATCATCAGCAAAAAGTGATATTTTATGCTGACGTCCCCCAAGGGGTATTCCCTCTATTCCCTGCATTGTTCTTATGGCTATTGCCAAAGGTTCCAGGTATAGCACAAATTATTATGGGGAAAGAGGGCACTCCTGTCTAGTACCTCTACTCAGTTCAAAACAAGGAGAGAGAACACCATGTATCCTAACATTTGCCTTTGGAGATAAATACATATTTTGTAGCTGTCGTATGAATTGGATAGGAAAACCAAAATGAATCAGGGTTTGCCACAGAAAGGGCCAGGACACCCTGTCAAAAGCCTTTTCGGCATCGAGTCCTAAAAGTACCATGGTGACCTCTCTGGACAGTGTCCAGTCAATCAACAAATGAGTATGTTGTATGGCATTATGTGCCTGTTTACCTTTAATAAATCCTATTTGATCACTATCAATATGGGAGGGAAGTAAATGTTCTATCCTAGAGGCCATAATGGACATACATCATTTATAATCATAGTTTAACATTTATATGGGGTGGTAAGATGATGGTTGTTTTGGGTCTTTTGGGGGTTTGGGAATATCAGCTATTACTGCTTATTCCATGACGGAGGGGGATCTCCATTTTGAATTGTATGTAAAGCTGAAAGAAGTGTTGGGATAAGTAGTTCTTTAAATTTCTTATAAAATTCTGGTGGGTATACATCTAGACCCGGTGCTTTAAGTGTCTTGGAAAACTTTAGTCTATAATTAATTTCTGCTATTGAAATTGGAGCTAATAAGCTAGTTGCTTGTTCCGTGGATATCTGTGGAAGTGATAGGACTGCCAAATATGTCTCTATCCTAGCTGGAGAAACTGTCCGATCTTCTCTATATAGGTCATGATAATATTTCTTTAATATATCTAATATTTCAGCTGGTTTATTAGCCAGCCTTACAGTTTTAGGACCAAACATATTAGAAATACAAGCTTTGGCTTTATGTTCTCAAAGTCTTCTGTCTAAAAATCTGGCCACTCTCAGTCCGCCCTCGTATTTTAGTTTAAGGTAATATAACTGTTGTTACATTTTTTGGTTTGTTAATTTCTGCAGTCTCTGTTTAAGTATTCTGAGTTTTGACTTAATCATTGGGTCCTCCTGCTCAGGCCACCTTTGCCAGTGCAGCAATTCATCTTGCAATTCTTGTATTTTAATCTTTCTTTTTTTTTTACTTGAGAATTTAATTATATTCCCCCTTAATACTACTTTTAATGTACCCCACAGTATTGTAGGAGTTATTTCCAGGTATGAATTGTCTTGAAGGATTGTTGGGATAGCTTCTTTTCTCATATTTATAAATTCTGGGTCTTTTAAATGATGAAGTGCCAGTCGCCATTGTGTTTGTTTTTGAGTCACTACCAAACACATTTTTAAATACAAAGGAGCATGATCTGACAGGAACCTAGTTCCATGCCAGACTTCACATAAATTGTCCAAACATTCTGTTGTAATACAACAATAGTCTAAATGCACTGTTACTCCTGTATGTGGGGCCAGATGGGTGTATTCTCTTGTTTTTGGGAAAACAGTGCCCCCAGGCATCCACTATGCCCAATGAGGGGAGGGTATATTTCATATATTTTTGGAGTGCTGTCATTCTGTGTGGATTTACACTAGCTACATCCTGTGTGGGGTCTATAGTAATGTTTAAATCACCTCCCATAAGCAGTTGCCCCCCCTGGATAGATAATAAATTATTCAAAAAACTGTACTGCTAATGTCTTTGGAGATCCAGTTGGAAAACAGACTGATGTCAGGGTCACTGGCCTTGAATAAAGCTAGCCAGTAACTATGGCATATCTGCCCTCTCCATCAATTATTTCTTTTTTCTTTTCAGTTGGGACCCCTTCCTTTAAGAGGATCATTACTGTCCTTCTTTTCCCCCTTGTAATATTCTGACTCAGCTACCAGAGTAAGACCAAATCGTTGGAATTTAATATGCTCCTCTGAGGTTATGTGAGTCTCCTGAAGTACAATAATTTCTGGGCGGTCTTTTTTAAGAAATTGTAAGAGACTAGCTCTTTTAACTGGATTGTCAATACCATTGATATTTGAAGATATCAATAACGATTGTTTAGCCATCACTGAGGGAAGGGGGTACCCTGTTCATTAGACATCATCTCCCAGAAATTGCCACCTATATATCTAGTTGTAGTACTATAAGCCATGAAGTATCTAATGAATTCCATTTCTATTGCCCTGAACTCCATCAATAAAACCTTATAATTATAATTCACTGAGTGTGTCTGTGTCCATACATTGTAACATATAATATGAAAACCAAATGCATTTAAATTTAATAATAAAATTAACCACCAGATCTGATTAACTTGCATAAATTTGTGTTTATATATAACTAGATCATATTTCAGGTCTAATGACCTTAAAATATCCAAAAATTGACACATAGATCACTAACAGGGCATCAAGGTTATAAACCTTATAAAACCTGTAGGATTTACAACAATCCTGAAACTTTGTACATGTTTGAGTGACTCCCAAGGGAGGGAGGGAGGACAAATATTCTCCTCCTCTATCGAGACTGCTGTTAGAGTCACACGGGGGTATGTCCTGGTAGTTCCAGCAGCCCCCAGCAGCAGCAGAATAAAATCTAGTGCTGCAGATTGCCTCACCAATGGTTAGAAGAAACCAGATGAGCCAGAAAAGCAGCTTCCTCTGGTTCAACATTTTCCATGCGGACATTTTACAGACAGCTGCCTTAAGTTGTAAATTGTGTCTTCACTAGGTTGGTTAAAAGGAACCTAGTATTAAGATCACATCGCAAGCCGAAACTAATAACATTAAGTGCATAGCCTTAGATCCCAGGCTAAGTTTGTTTAAAGAGCCATATTCATTAAGTGTGAGAAGTTTCTATCCAAACTAAGATGGGGAAAGGGGGGAGTAGTCAGGGCTTCTAGTCAGTCCCCAAGGACTATGAAGCAATTAGAGCTGTAGTTTTGTAAAATAAACAGTAACATTCTGCAATATTGTTATATTCTTCCCTCACCATCACCCCCACTTTTTCCCTTTGAATAGCAGCCAGTTCCTTAAAACAGTAGCAGTCTGCAAGGTGCTGACAGACTGTTAACTTAGTGCAATTCTACATTGAATTTATCTCACCCCTCACTCCGGATCAGTTCTTTGAAAGTGCTGCAGTAGCTTCTTTACTTCTTGTAGAGCAGCCTGTCCCTGTTTTTTCCTGGATTGAAGGTCTTTCACAATATCCCAAGTTTCTTCTCTCAGTTCTGTTAAGGTTTTTCAGATCGTAGTACTCTCTGCATGTGGGCAGAACAATTCTTTAGTTTGCAGCCTAGCAATGGCATCCTCTGGTGTGTCAAATGTTTGGGGACCATCTGTAAACATTACTGTAAGTCATGGTGGTTAAGGGGTTGTAAAGGGAAGTTGTTGTTACTTTAAAAAATGCAGAATTGGTGCATAGGCTCTCCTTCTTTCAGAAATCAATGGGAAGTCGTCATAGTCAAAATGTATTCTTTTATCTTTATATTTTGTCTCCTTGATTCTCCATGCCCTGGTCAAGATGTACTGTTTAACAGTGTAATTCAGGAATATTAGTATGATAGAGTGTAGCCTCTGTTCTGGTTGTCTTGGTTTTGGTGCCAGGGTTCTGTGTACCCTCTCAATGTCCAATTTTTATCCTGGATTGAGCTGTAATGAGTCACGGAGCAAATCTTCTACAAATGCCGAAATATCCCCTGCCTTCTTCTTTTTCTGGGACTCCATGTATTCTCATGTTGTTCCTATGGGAATGATTCTCAGGGTCCTCACATTTATGTCTCAGGGTCTGCTGTTCATTGAGTAAATGTACCACTATACATTCCAGCCTGTCTGTTCTGTGATCAAGATCTGTTGCACATACCTTCACTTCTGCAACTTTGGCTGCTAGTTTGCCAAGCTCTGAGGTAAGCGCCGATCAAAAATGTTTAACTTCTGTGCAAAATTCTTGCAGTTCTGAAAGGATAGTTGCATTACTAGGCTGTAGTTTTGTGCAAGCCTTTGGATTCGCCATATCTGAAGTTCCCATGGCTCCGTTCAGCTGTCTGCTTGTTGTTTCAATGGACTCTATGACTGTGGGTTTCAGCTGCTCTTTTTTCCTCTCCCCTTCAAGTATGGAACTCTCCCTTTAGCTTTAATTAATGATTTACTGCACTGTATTATTGGGAGAAGTCATTTTTTAGCCTGGGATGAGGAGTGTGATTGTTCAGGCTTGCAATGCTGGCAGTGACATCACTGGAAGTCTTCTATTTTATTAAAATAACAACCCCACCCAGCACAGCATACATTCCCTCATCCTGCTGGATACCCCCTTTTTTAAAGTTGCATATTAGCGACAACAGACAGAGAACCAGAGAAGAAGAGCAAAGTTGCACTGAGATTGAATAGATGAATGCTTTTTTATTTAGTTTTTCTTACTTGAAACTGCTGCTTTCACTCTGACAGCCAGACAAAGACTGAATAAGTGTAACCAAGCGTGGTCAGTGTGAAAGTGTTAAGGACAAAAACTTGGTTTGGTTGGTTGCTTGTTTTTTCCTATTTCTTTTTTTGCTTTGTTTTGTTTTTTTGTTATAGTAATACCAAGGATGGCTTCTCTCACTCTGGCAGATACTAGTTATTGAATTATATACCACACCACAACTCAGGATCTCCCCCCTTTCTCTGACTGATGTCCAGCTTATTTTAATTTTATTAAACTAACCACCCCTCCTAGCATAGTATGCCCTCACCATGTTGACCGATTGCATTGTTTAATTATAGAACAACATACTAACTGATTATCCTCTCCCTCTGCCTTACTGATCTCCTTTTTTATCTTATTAAACTAACCACCTCGTCCTAAAGTTTTTTAAGGAGTATTTTACAGATAATCACACAACATCTTCTAGAGCTCATGGCCAATCATGAGTCTTTGGTGCTGCAGCTGGCAATAAAAAAGAACAAACACATCATCATGCAATATTTTCCTGAGAGAAGCAAAATGCTTGAACCATACGGTCATGGGATCGCTGTGTGGAGAATATGTGGTGACCCTGGCTGGCAGTACATCAGCAAAACAAGTTTGGTTTCCTTTTTTTAAAATAGTAACCCCCACCCGGATGCCTTGCTGCACCTTGGTCATCCCAATTATTTCATTATAGACTCCACCCAGCTCAGGAACCCTTCCCTCTCCCTCTCTCTCTCTCTCTCCCTCTCCCTGAACAGACAGCACTGCCCTGCACATTGGTTGATCCCAGTATCCCAGTTATTTAATGGTCAAACTACCCCTCCACACACACACACACACACACACACACACACACATACATGCACACACACACACACACACACAAACCAGGATCCTCTCCCTGACTGATATCCCTTTCCTTTTTTTTTCATTTTTATTTTATTAAACTAACAACCTCACCCATCATAACATACCTTCCCTCATCCTGCTGGATCCCTTTTTTTATAGTTGCATAGTGACAGCAGATAGAGAGCTAGAGAAGCAGAGTAACATTGTGTTGAGATTGAATAGATGTTTGCTCTTTATTTAGATTTTCCTTACTTGAACCTGCTACTCTCACTCTGACAGGCAGACAAAGAGTGAGTGAGGATAATCAAGCATGCGCGGTGTGAAAGTGCTGAGGACACAAGTTTGATTTGTTTGCTTGCTTACCCCACATTTTCAACATAGCCATTTCTGGACAGCACTTCAAGAATGTGACTGCAGTCATTTTTCAACTCCTGCCCAAAATGTATTTTTACATCCTGAAAGTTGCTTTCACAGTCCTTGCACAACACCACCTGTAGGCCAAAGGTTGAACATTTTCTCTGCCCTTCTTCATGAGGCAGGGTCATAACAAGGCTATGCTGAAAATTTGATGTAAACTTATTGAAAATACTATTTTCTATATTTTACCCCAGATTCCTCTCATGCAGCCCCATCAGCTCTGGCCAGAGTTTGTTTATGCTTTGTGGTGTACTTTACTCATAGTATAGTGTTTTTTAGTGCCGTGAGATTCAAGTGGTTAAGTATACAAGTTGCAGCATGTAATTGTTTAAATTAATGTTGCTTGTGTGATTATTTATCTCACACTTAACTGTGAACAACACATTTTGGCCATCTTTAAATAATGAGGAGATTCATATGTTTAACTGTTTATTTTTTATTAAAGGGAAAATTCCCTCAGCTTATTTTCTGCATACCTGTGCAGTTTGTAGCCATGAACAATGATTCCATTTGTTGCATCCCCCAGTGTCATCCTAATTTAAATGTGAATGAGGTTGCTTCATTCTGTTTTGCCATGGTGTGAAAACCTGTTTGTCTCCATTCCAAAGTCCATGACCACACTCATGCAAGGCATCATACAAGTTGATGTGTACATGCACAAGCCATGCAGATTTTATTCTCTCCTTCAGTTTTGTCAAATGTCTTGTGAAGTCCCTATATTCTCTAAAAGCATTTTTTTCTAACTCTGGTATACTTTAAACTACAGAAAATAGCAGGGCAGTTCATAGGTGTGTGCAGGAAGGGGGCTGACCCTGGCCCCCTCCTATTAAAAGTCATCCTGCAACCAAATAAATAATATTAATTATTTTTTTTATTTCAGGAGTCAGCCAGACTCAGCCAGGACAGGGGTTTGAGTGGGAGCCAGAGGGCATACTGTGTGTCAGTGTGCCATGTGCAGTGGGTCAGGTCAGGTGACCCAACTTGTTAGTCATGGAGGGCATTGCTGGTCAATCACAAACACACACACACACACACACACACACACACACGTATATACACACACACACACACACACACACACACATGCACTCACACTCACTGTGAAGGTCAGGTCTGAGAGTGTTGAAATGATCACAATTGGATGATCAGAGCAATCCTCCACAGAGTAGACCCAGTGGCACTGGGAGTTGTGAAAGATGCAATAATTTCATCCTCCTCCTAACACAGGACACTCCATCCATGCCGCTCACTTGACCTGACTCTGAGTACCAGTGACAGACACTTTCTGTTACTCTCTGTAAATGGCATGGGGGATTTGTGCTGCCTGCATGCTGTTTTATTCATTGTCCCTGTTATGTTGAATTTAGCATTGGGAATTTTTAGACTCAGAGAAGCAAGCAAGTAAAACAGAGGGGACCCAGTCCACTCAGATGTCATGTTTTTATATGGGTGCAACTTGTTATATTTTTAATTTGTCCCTTAGCAGTAGTGGACTGGGTCCCCATCCCTCTGCTTTCATTTCTTGCTGCTCTAATGCACTGCTGCTGTGTCCCTTTTTTGCCTCTGCTTGGATAAGAATAGCAGGTTGTACGATAATAATCCTTTGCCTAAACTGCCTTGCTTGTCCACTTCTTGTGACTGGGGTATAGTATGGGGCTTGCAGGCAGTGGGCTGGCAAATAATTAGAGGGGGATGTTGGTGGTGGAATAAAAGGGTAATTAACAAAGGGGCTATGTGTGAGCTGGGGGATCTGTTTCACAGAGAGTGTGTGAGAAATGGAGATTGAGAATCAATGCCGTTACAAAAGAAGCAAAGAATGCAATTTCATAAGCAGTTAAATTTTAAAAACATTCTTATAGGAAACAGTAACATCCTTATCACAGAATATTTCATCCTGGTTGTCTGTAATGTATCTTACTTAGTTCTAAAAGGCAGGAAAATGCACCATTTATAGTGATGTTTTAAAAAATTTCTTGGGGGGGATGTGCCTCAAATCCCCTTAGCTTTCTAAGGATCCTGGCCCCCCTTCTTCACCGACTCTGTGCATGCCTCGGGGCAGCTACTATGCCTTGTAAAGTTTCATGGCCAGCATAAGACAAGAACACAGGGACTGGAGAGGACAGCAACAGCACTGACTAATACAATGTAATTACAGTAGGTGTTAGTACCAAAACACCATAAAATTCCAGGATGCCTCACATGAGTCAAGTCATAGCCTTTGCAAAGGAGTCAAGCAGCTTTCACACCACACTTAAGTGCCTTCATTTACTTTTAAATCCTTATGAAATTAGGATATCGCAATGTGCAGGACTTCAAACTGCACAGGGAAACCAAATAAAAGGTTGTGGGGACTTTCCCTTTACGTGAGGCCAATTTATCTGAATGACAATGAATTTCTTGTGCAGCAGGTTCTAATTATCACATTGAAAATTAGTAGTACAAGGTACTTGGGTAGTTTCCTGTCTGACCAGACTAAGTCTCCAGTTGAAGTCTGTAGAGGCAAAATGTGAGGGTGTTTTTTCCCAGTCATCATGATCTCTTCCTCTTCCTGTTTGTTGCATTTTTGTAAAACTGCTTATTAATCTTTTTTGCTTTAATAAAACTATAATTTTACTACATCAGCTTTCTGAGGTCTTATATGCTGCTTCATTTTCTTTCTTTATTTCCAGCTTCCTTGGAAGACTCCTGTGTGGCACTTCGTCAATTACTTTGCTAAAATCAAGGTTGAGTAAATCTATTTCCTGTCCTCTATCAACTGCCCTTGTGACCCTGTCAGAAAATCATATTAGGCTGGTCTAGCATGCCTTCCCTGGAACAAATCCATGCTGCTTGTTATGCTGTAACCCATTTGCCTCTAGGTAAGGCACTAATCTTTTTTAACTAGGGTTTCAATCAGTTTGTCTACAATGGAGTTAAGACTTGACACTTGTATGCATATATTGTTTGTATCTATCGCCTGTGAATTGTATTGGTTTACTTCTTCAAGTCACACCTGGAAATGAGCCTCGGCTCAGTGTGCCTTTCCAGGTTACCATAATTCTAAATACATTTAATAAAAAATAAAAACTGACCAGTCTGCAGTTTCCTGGGTCTTCCCTGCCCCCCCCCACCAATGGAGCATAATCACATCATCAGACCTTCAACCCCCCTGGCACAACACCAGATTCCAATGAGCATCTGAACAGCTCAGTCAGGGGTTCAGCCAGCTCTGAACCCAGCTCTCTAAGCACCCTCAGTGGTAAGCCATTCGGCCCCAGTGTCTTATCTACCTTGAGAGCTGCAAGCCCCTTATATACCCCGTCTACTATGACCACTACCTGCCCCATTTCCTGCACCATCCTTGTGGACTCATTAAAGGGACACTGTCAGCCCCTTTGCATCACAATATTTCTAGTTGAAAATCCACTTTTTATGTTGGGTTACCTTCTCTAAAATTTATTGGTGTTGCTGGTTGCTTAATCTGCCTCCTTTCTTAATAGAACTAAAATGCATGCTAATGATATAATTATACCTAATCTTGTTTTGTTTCAAGTCCTCAATTTATTTTTATTGCATGCTTCCTGAACATTAGGAACACACAGAAACAGTGCAGCCACTGATGATGCAATAGTCTCCTCACCTCCCAATACATCTTGAGTTTTTTGACTGAGGTGGGGGTGTCCCCAAAGTCCAGGAAATATGCAGTAGGTGCTGATTAAGGAATGTGAAACACATTTAGGTGTGGTAACACCAGTTGGTAGGCAGTCTATTTTTTTTCACTTTTTTAAACGAAAAAGGAACCAGAATTGCACAACCAGCTCCATCAGCACATTCTATAGAATGTGAACAAGCATAAAACATGTTTTTCAAACTAAGGCCAGTTTGAGGCCTAAGAGGGTTGACAGTATCCCTTTAACACCATTCTGTGGCTGCAGCCTTCCAGCCTCCACTATGAATACTGAGCAGAAGTAATTGTTTAAATCATTTGCCTTCAGCTCATCATCTTTTCCTACCCTACTGTCTGACAATTACCTCGTCTGTTATTTTTACCTGATGCACATCAAGAATTCTTTCCGTAACTTGACACTTTCAGCACTGCACAGCTCTTTGTCTGACTCTGCCCTCCTTATCACCCCCTTTGACACCTTTAGCTTGTCCTGATACTACCTCAGTTCTTTCTCCCCTTGCATCTTTTGAAGGCCCTCCTTTTGGCCCATACTGCCTCCCTCATTTCCTTGGAGAACCAAAGGAGCCTTTTATACTTGTTCCTCATAGTCTAAGAGTTAGTCACTTACGATTGACTTTGTTAATTACTGCCCATTTTTCCTCCACACCTTTGACCCCCTCTATTTCCTGTAGTTTTTCCCTGACCCTATCCCTCATTTTTACTGAAATCTGCCCTTATGATGGGCACAACCACAGCCTTTAAGAAGTCTCTTCAGTTACTTAAGGCCAGTTCAAACCACATGGTATTGTTATCACTGGACCCCCGTGGTTCCTTCACTGTTCCCCTTCCAACACCTCCAAACACAAATGCTCCCAATCAAGAATGGCATCCTGTCTTGTGGGTTTCCTGACCCACTGTACCAGTTAGCAATGCTGCATCACCTCCGGCAGGGCCTGACTTCTGGTAATCTGAGTTGAACAGGTAACCTCAGTCAATGTCCAGAAGACTCAGGATACCCACAACCTTTTACATACCTCTCCAAATGACTTCCTCAGTTCTACAGTGGCGTGAAAAAGTATTTGCCCCCTTCCTGATTTTCTCTATTATTGCATATTTGTCACACTGGATGTTTTCAGGTCTTTAGACAAAATATAATATTAGATAAAGGGAACCTGAGTGGACAAATAACACTTTTTTTTTTTTACTTATTTCATTTATTTAATGAAAAAAGTTAACCAACACCAACTGGCACTGTGTGAAAAAGTAATTGCCCCCTAGTTAAATCAACCCAATTAAAGGGATAATTAGAGTCAGCTGATTGAACACAGCCAGGCTTGATTACAGCCAGCCCTGCTCAATATAAACCTCACTTATTTTGGCCCTTACCATCAGAGTCACATTGCCAGCACAAAGATTCACGAGCACATTATGCCATGATCAAAGGAAGTTCCTGAAAGATCAGAAAAACATTTTGTTGCCCTCTATCAGTCTGGAAAGGGTTACAAAGCTATTTCTAAGGCTCTGGGACTCCATCGAACCACAGTGAGAGCCATAATCTCCAAATGGAGAACACTTGGAACAATAGTGAACCTTCCCAGGAGTGGGCGGCCTGCCAAAATTACTCGAAGGGCGCAGTGTAAAATCATCCAAGAAGTCTCAAAGGATCCTAAAACAACATCCAAAGAACTGCAGGCTTCTGTTGCCTCAGCTAAGGTTAGTGTTCATGACTCCACAATCAGAAAGAGACTGGGCAAAAATGGGCTTCATGTGAGTAGCAGGCGGAAACCACTGCTAACCAAGAAGAACATAAATGCTCGTCTCTCATTTGCCAAAGCACCTGGATGATCCACAAGCCTTTTGGGAAAATGTTCTATGGACAGATGAGTCAAAGTGGAACTTTTGGACAACATGGATCCCATAATGTCTCGCGTAAAAGCAAACACAGCATTCCACAATAAGAACATCATACCAACAGTCAAACATGGTGGTGGTAGTGTGATGGTGTGGGGATGTTTGCTGCCTAAGGACCTGGATGACTTGCCATAATTAAAGGAACCATGAATTCTGCTCTGTACCAGAAAATTCTTAAGAGAATGTCCAGTCATCCTTCCGTCAGCTGAAGCTGAAGCGTAGTTGGGTCATGCAGCAAGACAATGATCAAAACACTAAAGCAAGTCCACATCAGAATGGTGAAAAGAAGTAAAATTAAAGTTTTGGGTGGCCTAGTCAAAGTCAGACTTAAACCCAATAGAGATGCTGTGGCAGGACCTGAAACGAGCAGTTCATGCTCGAAAACCTACCAAATGTTACTGAATTAAAGCAGTTTCTGAGGAAGAGTGGGTTAAAATTCCTCCACAGCGATGTGAAAGACTGATATTGAATTATAGGAAGTGTTTGGTTGCAGTCATTGCAGCTAAATGTGGCGTAACCAGTTATTAAGTGTAAGGGGCAATTACTTTTCACACAGTGCCAATTGGTGTTGGTTAACTTTTTTTCATTAAATAAGTGAAATAAAAAAAAAAAACAAGTGTTATTTGTTCACTCAGGTTCCCTTTATCTAATATTACATTTTGTCTAAAGACCTGAAAACATCCAGTGTGACAAATATGCAATAATAGAGAAAATCAGGAAGGGGGCAAATACTTTTTCACACCACTGTATATCCCTTCCTCCTTCTGCCAATAGTCTTTAGATCACTCCTATATTTATCCTTTTTTCCCGCAGCAGTTCTTAACTGCACCAAAATTGACAACAGTTTCCCCCTCCTTTTAATTGCAACAAGCTCTGTATCCTCTATGATCTCCTTAATGTAGAGGGCTGCACCTACACACTGCTCTTACCCTATCAATCCTCTACAGGATATAACCTAGGATAGCCATATCCCAGTCATTATTTCATGTCTCCCATGCCTCTGTCATGGCCACCAAATCCAACTCAGCAGCTGCCAATATTATCTGGAGTTCCCTAATTGTATTGCCTAAGCTCATTGTGTTCAAGCAAAATGCCTTCCATCCTTCCCTTTTTGTCCACATCACTTTAACTGTGTCCCATCCATTATCCACTTCTTCCTCTCTTCCCCCTCCCTTCTGTTGCTCCTGCCCACTGTTGTCTTTCTGTAACCCACCTCATCCTCACCAACCTTCCTGATCAGTCTGCTTCCTGCCTATGCCATCCCTAGCTCCCCTGTGTCTCATCCCTATTTCTGGGGGATTCCCAACACAGGTCCATTCCTACTACCCACCCAAGGGTATCTGAACTCTTCTATCCCCACTCCATTTAAATGTCCAGCTACAGTATGTAGAAATGCAGCTTCTTTCCAAGAGCATTAGTGTCCTCCTTTATAAAATGAAGGTCATCTCCTTTAAAGAGTGTTCTATTTCAGAAATCACTCAGTCACTCACAAATTGAAACCCCTCTTCCTCACACCACCCCTTCAACAAGTTCTCCTGCATCACCTTCCCTCTCCTTTGTTACATACTGGTAGGAACTTGAGAAGGCCAGTGCAGCTACCTTCCCCCTCAGTCTATCCTCCAGTGCCTGGATGTCTGCCTTAGCTATCTCCACTTGTTAACTGTCCAGGTAATTCTTTCTTCCTATATCCCCTGCCGAGTGTTGCTCTTCCATCTTTCTGATGAGACATTAAACCAAGGTCCCATCTGCATGTCCTAGTGGCAGTTCAGGTGGATGTTAAAGATCCCATGGCACTTCTCTAAAAGATCAAGGGAATTTTTATTAAAACTTGAAAGTAAAACATGTACACAATAGTGTTACTGCACCAAAAATCATAATGCAAAACATTAACGAACATAAATAAGTATCACATCATATATCCAACACAAAAGTTCATTGATTTACAGTCCCCCCCCCAAAAAAAATTGAAATGCTGACCCCCCACTAAAAGAGTAGGGGGAATTTTTTTTGTCTCAGCAGCAAAACACAAAAACAGTGTTCGCACACACAAAAGAACTATACAAATCAAAACAAAACCATACACAAATAAGTATTACAGGCATACATTTGTCAAACAGAAATGATTATTTGAGAAATAATTATAAACAAAATCTTTAAATTAACAAAAGTCAAACTCCCCCACCCACCAAAAGAGTAAGGGAATTTTTTTTCTTTTGTTTTGTTTTGTTTTGCAAAACCTAGCACAAAGGAACTGACAAATAAATATTACGTCATAGAAAATCAGAATGGAAAAAAATAGAAACTCAAACTGAGTATTACTTCATACAGCAGAAAAAACAGGAATATGTACACATAAAAGTAAAAAAAAATTAATGCTAAAACTAAATAAGTCATACGGACACCCCAGTCAAAAGGGGAAAAAATATTCTAGTGAAAAACTAAAATACTACCTTCCCCCACCACCCTACCAAAAGAGTAGGGAACATTTTCTATTAGAACTGCAAAATAAATAAATACAAAGCAGTGTTAACTCACACGAAAATATACAAAGCATAAGAAAAATCAAATATGTCATTTTCAATTACATCCAGTCCACTGAGCCCCATCTTGAAAAAAATAGGGCTTGTGAAACTGTATTACAATCCTGTAATCTTAAATTCGTAAGCTAGGTATCAGTCATAAAAAACAACTCTGCTGTGTAAAAATGACTTTGCTGAATAGTCAACCTACAACAAACATACCAGATATAGAACTTGAAACACACCAAATACAACCACATGGTTACCTTATCATGCTTAGCCCATAAATGCGGCAATATACCTAGACATAATATTTCCAAGGTCATAGGACAAAAGGGAGATGTAGGCCACTTTTGTCGTAAAATATTCCAAAAATCAACAATGAAAGGACAATCCAAAAACAAATGTGCCATCGTCTCAACTGTATCAGTACATGTGTCCCTTGAGCAATAACGTTTGGTGATCTGTTTATGCTTCAAATTGCTATGGAAAGACAACCATAAAACATCCCACATATAATGTGAAATATGTGAGGAAGTTAACATTGCACCCATTAGAAGCTTTTGTTGTGACGGATATGAATCAAAAAGGTCCAAATCCTGGAAGTATTTCTGTATAAGAAAATCATACAACTCTTTCCTGCTAAATGTAGTAATGTGTTCTTTAGTAATACCCCATAACTTTATATTTGTAAAACAGTCCATCAATGTCAGTGGAAAATGATCAATGGATTTTTGTCTGGGAATATTAGGATGAAGATGCCAAGAAATAAAGAGATCACCTAAAGAGTCTAAAAGTCACAGAGTCCACTGCATAACCTTCTGTGTAAGTAAAGGATGTAAATTAGAATACAGGAACATAATAACAAAGAAAATGATAGAATTAATAATTCTCAAACTGCCATTTTTCTTTTCCGGGAACAATAAACTTCTTTTAATCGGGTTCTATCTATTGCTCCAAATACAGGAAAAAACAACTGTACATCTGTGTTTCCAGGAATGGAGAAAGACTAAAAATTGTACTCATATACAAAAAGAGTAGTAACAAAAATGCTTTGACCATATGAACTTGTTTCAGTTTGGATAGCCTCCAGGTATTCTACATCTTCACTTTGGTCTGTGCCTCGCTAATTTTTATATTCCACTTTTGGTATACCAAATCCCCTGTTCCAAATTAAAGTCCTAAAATAGTACACGTGTCCCTAATTACTGGGATTCCAATAACAGTCGTTTGTTGCACATCTTTACCTCTAAGTGGGAAACAATGACATTTCCCATAGTTAATTCTAGCTCTCGTATGTGTCATAAAATCCTATAGGGCAGATTCTAAACCCTGTGCTGAAGAGGAGTTACTTACTAGAAAACAAATATCATCTGCATATGCAATGAATTTAATTTCCTGGTCAGTACTGGAAAAGGACACACCATGTATGTCCTTCATATCATGGACTTTCCATACCAAGGGGTCCAAAGTGAATAAATATAAAAGAGCACTCAATGGGCAACCCTGACCTACCCCCTTCCCGTTTAATTCTATACTTGTGTCCCAACTACCCATTACTGTATGCTTGGGCAGTTGCTTTATTATAACAGGTTCAAATCCATTTAATAAAGATTTGAGGTACCCCATATTGCAACAAACAATCCCATAAACAGGCATGTCGTACATTATCAAAGGCCTTGGCCTGATCCAATCTAAAAAGTAAACCCGTCATTTCTCCTATAGCCCCTCTTTGCATAATTTCTCAAAGCATTATTACACTATCCATAATTTTTCTGTTAGGTATGGAACATGCCTGTGTTGGGTGCAATAAAAAATCTGCATGTAGAAGCAACCTCTTATTTAATATTTTAGTCAGAATTTTAAAATCTGTATTAAGCAACGTGATTGGTCTCCAATTTACTGACTCTTCCCTATTCCCCTTTTTATACATTAAGATGACTAGACCTTCAGTCCTGCTATCAGGCAATACACCAGAACTTAACAGTTCATTCAAGACTCCTGTAAATTCCTGTAGTAAAATTTTGAAAATGGGTTTATATATTTCATAGGAAATCCCATCTGTCCCAGGGGCTGTACCTGATTTAGTTTGGGATAGTATATCACAAACTTCCAGAGTAGTAATACATGTTGTAAGCATGTCTGCACTATGAGCAGGAAGCAAAGGCAAGTCACATTGAGCCACCCAGGGTCGATGCATATCAGTCATGACATCAGAGGAACCAAACAGCAAGTGAATGTGAGCATCTAGAGCCCTCATAATATCCCCTTTAGTTGTACACCAAGTCCCATCCTTATCCCTAATTGCCTCCATATGATTTTGTTGACATTGATGAGCACAGAACTGGTAAGAGTTCATAAAGGCTTTATCACCCTGAGATCCAAAACGGAGTTCTATATCTAAAGTTTTTAAACGGTCATATTGTACCTTATTCATAAGGTTCCAAATTTCAGTCAAAGCCTAAAACACTGACTTGTTTCCTTGAGCTGCTTGGAAATGCAAGTCCAAAAATTGTGCTCTATAACCTTGAAATAAATCAGATTTATACCTGCCATTACGTTTTCCTATAGTTTGAAAATAATGTCTTTTTTCAGTTTTTGTATCCATCCACCACTCTCTATACGTATCATAAAGACAGATGACTGATTTTCGGGCCTCTAAGAGAGCCATAAAACCATCATCTACCGTGGGGAGGAGCAGAAGTCCAATATTTAGTCTCCTGTACCCTGGTCCACGATGCATGGGTTCATTACTGGCAACCGTGGCTTGTAGAATGGCATGGTCTGATGGAGCTACTGGCCTAGTTGTAGTGTTAATAACTTTCAAGGACTCTGATAAGAACCAAAACTCTATGTGTGTGGCTTTAGTACCTTGAAAAAAGGTTTCATTAAAATTACCAGACATCTCAAAAATATCTACCAGCCCAGTCTGAACAAATAAATCATTCAAGCAGTTAGCATCACAAACCATTTTGTTAGTTCGGAGGCCCCTTTCTTTCCGATATCTGCTTCAATTAAAATCACCACTGAAAAACACATGTTTGGCCATAAATAAATATGGCTGTATGACGCTAAATATCTCAGTTCTAGCAGACTTAGTTTGAGGTGCATAGACATATAAAAAACAACATTGTAGACCACTAACAACCATATCTAGCATTAAAACTCGGCCAGGGACTATATCCATCAGTTACAATAATTTGGCATTCAGATTGTTCACCGCAATACCAACTCCACTACAAACCTCATCTCTGAAAGATCAATTAGTCACCCCCCACCGCCATCCTATCATTGCCCGTTCTAAGTCCTCCTTAGTATGCAATCTGGTGTCTTGAAAAAATACAATATCATGTTCCCCTTTCTCAAATAAAGAACATATCAGCATTCTCTTCCTATCAGATTGAATACTACTAGCATTTAATGAAGCAACAGAAATTTTATAAATCTCCAGCATGCAAAAGACAAGAGTAAGGCAAAACAAGATATGCTGAATTCTGAAATAAGGAAGGCATAAATAAGATAACTATTAGTTCCTCATTTTTTCCCACTCCACTTTCATGTCCCTAATTTATTCTTTTTCTTTTTAACAGTGTCTGAGGTCTCTAAAGGTTGTTCTAGATCAGTCATCTCCTCCGGCTGAGAAGACTGCACAGAAGTGGAGTCAGATTCTGTACCAGCATCATTCTGTAACACCTGATATGTATTTTGCAATGGGAGTTGGGCTATCACAGGAGTAGTTGTCCCCAAATTCCAGGATCTGAGGCTACTTCATCTGTTAGAGGCCAGGGTGAAGTCCTCATCTGGAGGTAGGGGTGGGGGCATTGATGCCTTACAGGCAAGTGAGTCTACAGGCTGAACAACATGTCCTAAAGCAGGAGTATCGTCCTGGATATCGACATGTATAGGAACAGCCAACTCAATGTCCTGTGCTTCAATCACCAACTGATTAACACAGGCTGGTATCTGGTGCCTCCCGGGGGGTGGTCTCTGACGTAGTGCAGCCTTTATAGCCATATTGATATAGAAATCTTGGATGCAGAAATCCCCATTTGTTTTATTTTGGGCTGCCCAGGAACAGTCTGCATAGGCATGTTCCTCCTCACAAAGTGAACACTTCGTAGGGTGATGGCAGTCCGACATGATGTGCCTCACTTCACCACACTGCACACATTTAACTATGTCACATGTCCTGCTAAGATGTCTGGATGAGCAACATTTATAGCAGTGTCTGGACTGGCCTGGGTAGAACACAAAGCCTTTATCCCTACCCAAATAAAAACAACTAGGTAAGTGCTGCAAGCCCTCATCATCTGTAATAAATTCACTTTATATCCCCAACCCCCATTACAAAATCCTTCCATGTCCAAAATAGGTTCTAGGTTACCCTGTATTGTACATTTCTTCTCAAGCCAATAAGCAATATCTTCAAAGTTCACCCCCTCATTTCTAAATAACACTAATTACTTTAAAGACTGTTTAGTGAGGGGGGTGGCCTGAAAATGAGACTATGCTGGATTTGTTTTAAGGAGAGCGTACTTCATCCAAAATCTATTAAGTAGGTCTGGTGAATGAAAACTTATATTGAAAGTATTGTCCCCGGGCATATGTATAACTGCATAAACTTTACTGGGAGAAAAACCAATAGTTGTTTTATCAAAGCTTTGCCAACATAAAATCGATCAGTCATAGTATCAGTAGATCCCAAAAACCTTAACCTCACAGCATTTCTAAGTTTTGCCAGCATAATTGTTTTTTTTAAAAAGACTAGCAAATGTGGTGGGAGGGACAGTTAACTTAGGATGTTCTAAAGTATCAGGAGCTTGTGGTAATTCCATGCCTGTATCGTCACCTAAAACAGCAGTATCCGTGGTGCCCTGAACCTCATCTGGGTGAGTCGCCAATAGTGGTGGAAATGATATGCTATCAACAGGAATCACAGCATTCTATAAGTCAAGAGGTTCAGGGTGCTCCCCAGTGGTAGTAAGTACTGGACTGCCTGCAGCAGGGTACTCTCCTAAAGGAGGAGACAGCAGTAAATGTCCGGCCACATCCATGCTTTGTTGTGGCAAAGCAACATCCCTTTGTTGGGCACCATCTTTCAGCAGATTCCAACCCTCCCCAGATACCCTAAGAATAGGAATGTCTGGATCAGTTATCCAAATGCCTGAATCCAACTGAAGCCAACCCGCTCTAATGACAGCCTTTTGTGGAGACCAGGATTCATTATCCCTAACCATTAGGGGGCTCAGGGTCTGAGGTGGGGAACAATGTTCCCGAGAAACAACAGGGACTGTAGCTTTTAAAACTTTCAATCTGGTACCTGGTAGGCCTGAGGGAGATTCAACCTCAGGCCATTTCCTCTTTCTGAAATCTTCTTCGGCCTGCAGTTAGGCCTGTTGGTAGTTGGCCACAGCTTCCTGCAAAATTTGCCATTTTAAATCCAGTTGATGTTGTACGTCCTCAGATCCAGTAAGCGAGCGTGCACTATCCACCCTCAGACCGACACTAGTGGTCATTGCAGGTGAAATACAAACAGGCTCTGCCCGAGCAAATGGGCCATCTCTCATCTCAGAGCTACCAGTGACATCAGCACCATCTGAAGAGACTGCCTGCTGCGAGGGTGTCGGTACAATCTGCTGGCCACCATGAAGGTGCATTCCAGCCATACCCTACCCCTTGCATGAGACCTCCTGGAGCTGGCACACAGCCATCCGGTCTCCTCCATTCTCAGCATCCATCTGAAACTCCATGTGCACTCAGCTGCCTCCACAGCACCCACTGCCAATGAGATGGGGAATTTCCCCTGTGTCCTTGCCAAATTTCCCCCATTCCCTAAAAATACCAACAATAGCTTAATCTTGTTCAGTGTCAGTTGGCATCCACTTGTATCCCCCCTTCCCCGGGACGAGGCTGAAAATAGGCAGAATTGTCTAGTCTTCCATTCCCGGTCAACAGAAACTAAATACAAAATAAATAAAAAAAAAATTAGTACCCAAGTATATTTGCACTTCTAGCCTCCCCCAACTTAATGTCCTCTTAATTGTGGCACCATCGCTGGAGGCCACTGGTAGGCATCTGACTACTCTCCTCCCTTTCTCTCCCCATGTACCACTCTTTCAGCACCCCAAACCACTGAGTCACCAACCACCAATACACTGTTGTTTCAGCTGTCTTCCTTCTTCCTATACCCCCTGCTGAGTGTTGCTCTTCTGGCGTGTTCCTTCCTCCTAAACAGCATACAGTCTTTTGATGGGAGAGTCAGTTACCTGCACCTTTTCTAGGAGTTAAAAATGGTTTGACGTCATGATTGAAGGTCTTTGTTCACCATATTGTTTTCCTTGTTTTACTCCCTCCACATCATTCTCCATTCCTTATTCCAGTGGGCCTCTGGGGAAGGGGAGGGTCCAGATGTGGTTACAGATTCCAGTCCAGATGTCTGTACATCAAGCATATTTCATACTGTGCTGCTACCAGCTGTGATTGGAGTTCTACACATCTCCTGCACTTGGGGTAATATCCTAATCTCTAAAGTGTAGCTTGGGAGATGATCACCCTACAATCTCTACAGCTAACTAACCAAGTCATATTTACCCGCTATGCTGCTTAGCACCCATTAGCTGACACTTGCTACTTTATAATCCTTTTCTATACTGACTTTCCAAGTCCCCTTCCCCAGTTGCCCAGTTACCCTACCCTAGATAGGATGTTACAGCACTTTGCTATTTTATTAATTTGCAATCTCTTACTTCACAGACTTCCAAAATCCCTTACCTATTTGCTAATGCACCCTACCCTTGATAGGGTAGTAGGGCACTTTGCTGTTTTCACTTTGCATTTTCCAGTTTGTAATATTACTGCTCCTTCCAGTGGACTACCAAATCACCTCACTTAAACATATTTTTACACTTACCCAAGATAAGGTGTTTAATAATTTCAGGACCTATAGCTCCTAGTCCAGACATACTGTACCCATTATTTACGATGCATGCAAAAAGCTGACCCTTCTCATATGTTCCTGTCTAGAGCAGAATTCTCTGTAGAATGTTTGATCATTTGCAGATTCCATATTCCTGTACCTGTGGTCTTCATTCTTCTGGGAGTCATATGCTCCTGGGAGCCACAGACCTAAGGGGAGTAAGTAGAATGTCTCCCTGCTATGCTCTAAAGTGAGAGCAAGGGCAAGATACAGCTCTATAATATTGTTCCTTAATGAAAGACTAGTCTGATAGACTTACCCCACTTACTCTGCAGACTACATATGTTTTACTCTACTTCACTTTCATACTTACTAATCCCAGTTTCAGTTTCTACTACTGTCAATCAATCAATCAATCAATCAATCAATCAATCAAATCTTTATTTATCCAGGTGGACGCCATTGAGCAAGCTCATTTACAAGGTGGACCTGCATCACGCAAGATCAGGGTACAATACACTTATGTACAGGCAGTAAGACAGAACATGTAAATACATAATAAAGCAAGCTAAGTAACAGCAAGACAAATGGTCTAATTTGGGCACGTATTATAATATTTCTAACTAAATACAAATCATATTCGGGGAGGAAAAGGGGTTAATGGTAAGGGGTCTATGTAAGGAGAGGTGGATGCAGAGTGAGAATTAATTGTAACCTCACACTAAGTGTAGGTATCAAGGGGTGAGGGGGTGCGGGGGGCAAGGGTCATAGTGATGCAGGGAATACACACTTATGGGTTAGGTTAGGAGGTTTGGGTGATGGAAGGAAAGGCAGGGTAGGAGTGAGGAGTTAGGGTATATGGTTTCTGAAAGGTAGAGGATGATAGTACGCAGAAAGGGAGCAGTTATAGACAGTGGAAACAGTGGCATACTTCTGTGACTGTTTTTGCGTATAAAGTCTTGAACACTACAAGACTAACTGGGGATCTTAATTTCAAGTATTTCTGCAGCTTATTCCAGAGAGTTGGCAATGAGAAGCCTATGGTCACTCTCCCAAAACTCATACAGACCCTGGGAATCCTCAAGGAAATTAGGAAACAGCTCCTTAGGGCATAGTTTCAGAGCCCGCTTAGAGGCAGTAAATAAATGATATACTGAATGTCCACATGGCTGCATTTCTGTAACTTCCCTCCTAGTCACTGCTTTGTGTGCACAGCTGCTTTCCCTAAAGCTTCGCCTCATAGCATTCAATAATTTGAGCACACTCCTTATTGTGGTGTACTTTGAAGGTTAGGAGCAGACCTTTAAGGTCTGTAACTTTTTTTAAGTTTATCCTGGCATTTTTTTTTTATTTAATTTGTTTTATTGAGTTTTTAACACATAGAGACATTGGACACACATTCCAAGACTTTGACATGCTCCATGTGAGAGACCATGGGGAAAAAATGCAATTTGTATGATTACAAATGGGTGTTAATGGTTAAACAAAACAGAGGATTGCATGTACATTTTACAATGGTCTCTTGAGTGGAGGTCTGCTTGAGCCTCCTGCCAGTCAGTTCCAAAATTATATATAGTCAGAAATGTTCTTACTCATCTTGGCCTGGTGGTAGCATATACAATGTTTGGAGTTTCCTCAAGCATTTGACAGAAGTGGCCATTCTGTCTCATAGGCTGGCAATAATTTTTTCAGTGTGAAGGTTCAGCAATAGTTATTGCAACCATTCATTATAAGTAATATATTTTTGATCTAACCAATATCTAAGTATGGTCCTCTTGGCAGAGGCTGCAGTCATAGTCATGTAATATCTTCTTTCTGTTTCAATGGTTGCTTTGAATTCCCCTATGATGCAGACTTCCAGAATGAAAAGGTCTTCTAGACCCAGCAGGGGATTCACTCTGTTTTTGATGTTTCCCCATAAGATTTTAAGACTTTATTGCATTCCCTGAAAATGTGGAGTATTTTGAAAGACTGAATCTTGGTTGCCCAACACTTGAAATCCTGACACCACAAGCCCGACAGAGAAAATCCCGATGGTGGGATTTTGCCTGCGGTGGAGTTTGTTATAATAATTAATGGGGATGCGGGGGGGGGGGGTGAAGCCCTCAAAATACAAAAAACACATCTGTTGCCACCGTCATGATTTTCTCTGTGGGGCTTGTGGCATCGGGATTATGACTGTCAGGTAACTGCCTGTCAGTCTTTCATAGTAAATCCTTGAAAATGCGTATAAAGAAACCTCTTTTTTCCTGCATCTCGAACATGTGTCAGTGGGTAATCTGCCCATCTGAAATAGTTTAGCTGGTATAAAATAAATATTATTTAGGATATTAAACTGTGTCAGCCTGTGTTTATCATTTGTACAGTATTTATATGGGTGCATCCAGATTTGGTTCCATCTAAACTGTTTATTTGGGTAAAGCAAGCCACAGTATGAGCACTGACCACCCAATCTGAGGAAAGTTTTATCAAAAATGCTGTTACACAGGAGGGATATTGAGTGTCTTTGGCATGTTGGGTGTGTTAGAGGTTGGACTACCTCACTGTGATCCATGGCACAGGGTAGAGCTCAGATATCTTGCCACGGCATAGGTTAGTTGTACACATTTAAAGGCATGGCAGTTTTGTTGCCAGTGAGTGGCTTGAATTGTCTGGAAAGGGATAGGGCACCCGCCCATAACCAGGTATGACAGCACAGGAAGACTTACGCCTGGCCAGAATGAGTTTCCTATTGGAAGGTTGTCAACTGTAAAGTTAAGGTTGTGTAATGTTGGTTGGGATAAGTATTTTCCAAGGGTGATACATAATGTTTGAGCCATTTGAACCTTGACTCTGAGAGAGATGGCTAGGACAGAGTTCTTGAGGGTGTGCAGCAGTTTTTTAAGGGAGCTGTATAAAGGAGATGCAGGTGAGACAGCTAGTTTATCACACAGCTATGTTTCTATAGTGAGACACTGTGAAGTGTATCCCTGAGCCTCCTTGGGGAGGGCAGACAGATGCCATATAAGAAATATGTTTGCATGTTCTGCCAGGTAGTACAGTATATCCCTATGTGGGGTAGGCATAATCCTGCCAAGCTTTTGGGTGCTGTGAGCTTATGGTAGGCATATTATCAGGATACAGTAATCTAGGCAGAATATTCATTTTAATCACGTTCATATGCCCCTATATTGTTAGTGGGAGTGTGTCCCATTGTTCTAAATCTTGCTTAATAATCAAAAAGTGGTCATCCAAGTTTAGTTTGTTTACTGAAGTGCTGTTGGTAGACAGTTTGATTCCTAGGTAATGAAAATAAGGCCTGTGTGAGGAAGAGGGTTAGATCTGCAACAAATGTTTTATAAAAATTTCCTGTAGAACCATCCAGTCCTGGAGCTCCATCTATAGTGACAGGCTTAATTCTTCTAAGGCTTTGGACTGAGATATGGGCACAAGGGTTCATTTTATTTTTAGTGGAAGTCTAAAACTTCCATGAGTCAAAATCTGCTAGTCTTTCCAAGTTTCTGGAAGTCAAATTACTTCTTGGAATCAACATTTTGGAAGTCAGTATTCTAAGATGGATCAATTAATGGATGTTAATATAAATGTTAGTGATAGAACAAAATATTTTCAGGAAAATCCATCATTTCTTGGCTTCCATGACTGCAATTTTAGAAGTCATCTAATGTTTTGTTTTACATTTGGAAGTCAGTAATTTCTTTCCCTTTTATTTTGGAAGTTTTTGCGTTATTTTTGGAAGTCAAATACTCCAATAATGGAGTTAACTGAATCCATCTATGGGCCTTCTAATGTACTTTGGTGTTTGGGTAAGAGATGCGGTAAAGGTACCTGTTTCAGGTAGTTCCTGATGTCACTTCCATGTGGGGGGGTGTAGAGGTTTAGCATTAAGAGTTTGGTAGAAATTCATAAATTCCTTTTCTACTGTACCTGTCTTGAAGACATTTTAAGTCTATTATCAGTTTAAGCTCTGACCCCTTAATGGGTGGGGCTTCCTTTTGCTTTTCAAGCCTGAGTGCCATGAGTCGGACATCTTTGTCTCCTTGGGCTACATACATAGTGCGTGTTTTGAAAAGGGCATGCTCTGCAAGCTGTCTTATGAGATGCTCATATTTGTCTCTCATTTGGCATACCATAGTTCTCCTCTGCTGTGTTAGGCCCCAGTCTAGATTCTGTCTAATATTGGTCAACAAGTCAGTGGCTTTTTGGTTCACCTCTTTCTTCCTCTTGGAGGCAAGGTGGATGAGTTCCCCTTATGCTACATTGGAGATAAACAACAATTCTGTTCCTTTATTAACAGCCTGTATTTGTGCAAATGCTGGTCTGCTTCAGAAGAGGATTGGGGGGAGCACATGTGAGTCCCAGTCTCCCATGTGGCAGCTCAGTATGCTGCAACCATGCCACTGTCCCAGTCAGGAAGTTATAATTCTTTATTCCATGGAAGTGTTGGAATGCTTTTTTCCTCATAAGTACTTTGCCTCCTGATGTTCCTCCATGTGGCAACCCCCCAGCCCCACCATCAACCTGTCTTGTGAATCTACACGTTAACTACCCAGATGGTGGCCTGCCACCTGCAGTCATGTGGATTGTGTGGGGGAAGTTGAGAGGCCAGTGGCATTTACCCCAATTTTTGCCACTGTGATGTCTGCATGCAGTAATGCAGACCATCTGCCGATATCCCCCATGCTCTGTGGCTCCTGCTGGTGCTGTCACCCAGCCTCCACTAGATGGCATACAGGTAGCGGGATGCGGATTCCACCATTCCCAAGGGAGGACAGGTTCAGATACTCAAACCTCCCTTACCTAACCAACCCCCATGACCTGAGTCCACTCCTAGACCTGGAGACTGGCATTGCAGCAGGTAAGGCACCAGTGCATCAACCTTCTGTGCCACTTGACAGGGTCATCGGAATATTTAAATGTATAACTAGAGACTGGCCCAGAGGTGTGCTGGCATCACTATTATCATAGAGATGGAGACTTGTGTGAAATCCCTAGGATCCCACACTTCTGCATGTAAGGGGTGAGAATGTTGCGTATGTGAGGGACCGGTCTTTAAGAATAGATGTGTGATTTGTGCACCCTCTGTTGTGCAATGCAGGTGTACTACTGGTGTCAGCTGAAAAGGCAGTTTTTGCTCAACCTTTTACTCCAAGCAAAGGAGACACCTGTGGTCACACTGACCATTTGGGGGAAGGACAAAATGGCACAAAAGAGGGTGGAGCAATATTAAATTTAGCTACAAAAATGTAATTCTATTTCAAAAAAATACTTTAAAGTAATGTTATGGTCACAACATCAAAAATTAAAGAAAATTCTATAATTAAGCAATAAGGGATGACAGGGTGTGTGTTATATATAGGATAACGTATGGTCAGTGGTGTGTAACAACGTTAGGTTTGCCTTCGAATGGTTCCCTTGGTGACTCTGTTAAACCTCAAGAGCGAAGCTCGAGCGGTCTACCAGCATCGCCAAGGGAACCACATGAAGGCTAACCTAGCATTGTTACACACCGCTGACCATACATTGTCTTTTATAGTGTATGGTGAAACATATGGTCAGTGGAGAACATGTAAAAGAATGCCAATATATGAAACGCTGTTATTACCTTGTGGTGAAGGATCACGCATTTGTTCGTGTTTTCACAGCCAGGACAATTTATGTTTTAAAAAGCATTGTTTTCTTTTTGCATTTAAACTGGTTTTCGTTGGGCGTCTTCAGTATCCTAGCAACAACAAAGCTTTGTGTTCGATGTTGTTACACTACCGATGCGCCGTAGCGACGATACTGTAACAGGAGCGTGACATCATATCGATAGTGTAACAACGCTGTAAAAAGATGATTTTTGCCACATTACAGCTTTCTACCATACATTATTGTGTAATAACATCACGCCTCAGGTGGTTGAAGCATGAGGCCACAGTATAAGAGATTAGTGGGATTCAGACAAGGACACCAATGTTGTGAACCAAAGAAATTCAGCTTTTATTCAGCATTCTTCATAAGAAATCCAAAGAAATAAAAGAGGATAATAACAAAAGTAACACTTGATCTTCACAGAGATTCCCAATTCCACCACTAGGATGCACCAGGGTCTGGTTAGGGTCAGCTCCCTGCTGAGCCCTACAGTGGACTGAAATGCATACTGCTAACAGAATCTTATATACTGTAGAATGGTCAGGTGATGGGATAAGCACCGCCCATTTTTTTAAGTTAAACATCAAAAGGCACTTTTCAGAATCTATAATAATTTCCTAATGTTATATTTCAATTCCTGTTTCAAAAGTAAATTGTCCAAGTCATCAATACATGAATAAAACAATGTATTGTAGAATAAAAAGAGATCTGGGCACTACTTCAGCTAGCAGGCTCCTCCTATCAGCCTTCTGTCCTATAAAACAAATGTAGATTGGGACGGCCGGCTCTATAGTAACATAAGGCAGAGGCTGGGAGGTCCTGGAAGTAAGAGAAAGTGTGCCATTTTTCAAACAACAAACCTTCACATAGGTAACACCATTATATTTATACTATAAGAAAATATTTACTCCAGCAAGGTCTACTGATCCCTAGAATGCTTTTCCTTTTGTGAAATTAAATATACCTTCTGTTCCTTCCTAAAACAAGGGTTTATGAAGGGCTGAAGCGCTGAACAGTTCTGCTACAAACCACTCACTTACAGCAAAACGCTAACACATATTTACCTTGTAAGACTCTAGGCAGTAGGTCTCACAAAACCCTTGTTTTTTTTAACTGGAAACTCAAATTAAGTCTTTCCTAAATTACGGCTTACTGAAGTGTTTTAGTCCTAGAAGGAAGTTTGTCTTTCTCCGCCGCAGCTTAAAATTCCCTATGCTACGCTCAAATGGCTCTTCTTTAATTCATGCAGGACACTCCTTAAGAACACTGTAAGTACTTTGGGCAGACATCCATTCATAGGGAACTAGAAGGAGCTTTCCAATATAGAAACAAAGTATTTGCAAAAGAAAGTTTTACACTAAATAAGAACCGCGAGCTAGCAAGTGCATCTAATTTGCGCATTCGAGAGGCGGTAATGCACACATTTGAGCTGGCAGTCGTGCGAACTATCAACAGGAAATGAAACCGGGCAGTTTTGAATTTACAGAAACCAGACAGAATTAGATTTGCAAGGGATAGAAAGAACTTTTGGACAGGTGGCCCTCCTATCACAAAGGGGAAATGAATAGAGCAAGAGAGAAGAAGATGATAACGAGATTAGATTGCTGTTTCAACAGACTTAGAAAAAAGAAGGAGTCTCTATGAAGTCCTACAGCCCTGTTACGTACTCCTCCCCACCTAATGGAAAACCAAAAAGGGTTTTCATTCAGCTTGGATTAAATTAGAGAAGCAGTTAGTGATACATCAGAACTTTCAGAGGAGAGATGGAGCTTCAGCCCTCCCACTCTCCGAAGCTTTACTCCGGGGTCCCTTTCACAAAAATCAAAAACTCATAAATAATAGCTCCGCATCAGAGGCTATCCCCTGATGCCAATTCATTCATTATCCTGAGGTCTGATGTTACCAGATTATATAAATCATTTACTATTGCCCCATACCAGGACATGTAATCAGCATTTTTGTTAGCAGGTCCTGATCTGTGTCTAATAATAAACTAGTAAGGCTGTAAAGCCAAATACCATCACATAATACATGGATTTTTTTCTTTCATAGCTTGAAGCCAGCACAAATGGTTGTGGTGTGTCCACACTTCGCAATCAACCCCCCAAAGGTAAAATTTTAAGGCTTCTATGGCCCATTTTGGGGCCAAGCATTCCTTTTCAATAGTTGAATTCTTTGTTCCCCTAGAATGCAAATTCCTACTAATGTAAATAACTGGATGTTCTTCTCCCTTCACTATCTGAGTTAGTACTGCTCCTATACCTGTATTGGAAGTGTCTGTCTGTACAATAAAAGGCAGATTGAAGTCAGGACTCTATAGGACAGGTGATGCACACAAATAGCCTTTTATGGCACAGAAGGCTTTTTCACATTCTGGTGTCCATTTTACTGTGGTGGAGTAATTTTTCTTAGTTAAATCAATTAAAGGACTGGCTATGGTTACAAAGTCGGGTACAAAGCGCCTGTAATAGCCAGCAAGCCCTAAAAAGGCTCTTACGTGACGTTTTGTAAGTGGGCGGGGACTATTTGCCACTGCATCCGCTTTCCCAATATTAGGTTTAATTTGGCCTTCTCTAATCCGAAAGCCAAGGTACTTTACCTCCCTCATAGCAAGAGCACATTTCCCAGGATTTAATGTTAACTCAGCCTGTGAAATGGCTTTTAGAACTTGAGACAAATGTTGTAAGTGGTCTTCCCAACTTTGACTGAACACCACAACGTCATCCAAGTAGTCAGCACTATAGTTCGTATGTGTTCTGAGAATATTGTCCATAAATCTTTGAGAAGTGGCTGGTGCCCCATGGAGCCCAAAGGGCATAGTGGTAAATTGAAAATGGCCCAAGGGAGTGCTGAAAGCAGTTTTATCTTTAGCCTGTCTATTCAGGGGAATCTGCTAGTACCCCTTTGTCAAATCAAGGGTACTGATATATTTAGATTTCCCAAGATGGTCTATAATATCATCAATTCAGGGCATAGGATATGCAACAAATTTTGAAATAGCATTCAGGAGATGAAAATCTAAGCATATCCTAATGCCACCTTCTTTCTTACCCACGACTACCATGGGCAACACCATTCACTGGTAGATGGTTTTATTAGCCCTAATGCCTGCATCTTCTCTATTTCTCTAATAACATCCTCTCTCATCTTCTCAGGTAGCCTATAGGGTTTCTGCCTAATGACTGTATCCTGTTTTAAATCTATCTGATGCTCCACTCCTTTTGCCTTCCCTGGTTGGCAAGAAAATAATCTTTTAAAGGAATTGAGCATCATGTCTAGGTCTAGCTTTTGCTCCCTCTCAAAGTCATGATTAATAGTTAACATTTCACTTCCTCCTACACCTTCCTGTCTCTGGTAAGCCTGCTCTAATTCAGAGTAAGTTTGTTCAGGATATATATAAATAGGGCAGGGACAGACTCTCTATCATGCCATTTCTTTGAGAGGATAACGTGATATATTTATAACCTCTTTCTCCTTTCGGGGACGTCTGCCTCATAATTGACAGAACCTACTTGTCTTTGTACAATATACTGTCCCTGCTACTTCATAGTCAGTTTGCTTTCTGTGCATGGTAATAGTAGCAACATCTTCTGCCCTGGTTGTAGACTTTTATGTTCCACTCCTTGGTCATAATATTTCTTTGGATCTATTTTTTTCCTAAGTTATACTGATGGGCTAATGTAATGTATTTGGTAAGTCTTTGTCTTAGCTGGGTAATGTATTCGAGGGTAGGGGTGCCTTCAAGCCCCTTTCTGCACTTCCATTTCTCCTTCATAATATCCAAAGGTCCCCTTGGATTTTTCCCATATAGTAATTTGAAAGAGGAAAACCCAGTGGACGCTTGTGGAACCTCCCTGTATGCAAACATTAAATATGGCAGATTAATGTCCCAAGATTTCCCTTCTTCATGCACATATTTCATGAGCAATTTCTTCAACGTCTTGTTGAACCTCTCCACCAGCCCATCAGTTTGGGGGTAATATGAGGAGGTGTACAAAGCCCCAATACCCAAAGACTGATAGAGGTGTGCCAGTAAACATGATTGAAAATTACTGCCTCTGTCAGTAAGAATCTCTTTGGGTACTCCAACTCTACTACTGAATATTTTTAAGAGTTCCCTTGCAGTTCTGGGGGCTGTAACTGTTTGCAAGGAAATCGCTTCAGGATAACGTGTAGCGTAGTTGCACACCACAAGAATGAAATGATTGCCTTTGCTACTTTTAGGTAGGGGTCCCACAATATCCATTGCTATACAGTTAAAAGGAATATCTACTAATAGAAGGGGTTGTAAGGGTACCCTATCTATTTTGGTTATTGTAGCCACTTTCTGACATTCCTGACAACTCTGACGGTAAGTGGCTACCTGTTCATGAATCCCTGGCCAGAAGTACCGGTACAGTAACCAGCTTAGGGTTTTGTCCCTCCCCAAATGACCTTCCATAGGGATGTTGTGAGCTAGGGTTATTAATTGTTGTCTATATTGCATAGGTACCACCAGTTGTTCTAATACAAGTCCTGTTTTAGGATTCTTACATTCCCTATATAGCAATTGATCATGTATTACATATCGGGGATACTCTGTCTTGCTATCTGCTTCTACAACCTGAGAAAAACAAGGAGTCAAAGTAGCAGCAGTAGTTTGTTCAATCTTAAACATTCCACTTACATTATGAGTGTCCATAGCAATTGGAGTGTCCTTATTACAATTCCACAATAACTTTGTCCTTCTTTTGCTCAACTTTGATTTCATGTCCTTTCCAGGAGTGTTAAAAATGTCCTCATCAAAAGGGAACATCAGGGGAAATGTTGATGTCTGCCTACTTTGTGCCCTGGTGATAACAGCAGTTACTTTAGAGTCCATACACATAAGTGTAACAAAATTAGGGTAGTCATGTCCAATTACCACCAGCACAGGTAGGTTGGGAACCAGTCCAAATTCCATTTTTTGAATTTTCCCTTGAGCACTCAGGGTAGTATGTTGCACAGGATAGGCATGAACATCCCCATGAATACATGTAAACCTGGTTGTGCCCTTCTTCAGGCAACAGAGATGCTTGTGCTAGGGTCTGTTTCCTACCACAGTCCAAAAGTGCAGGAACCTCTTTCCCATTTAGTTGGACCATAGTCATATGTTGACCTCAATTGGCAAGGGAAGATGTGAGTGTTCCTTCTTTTTATGTGGGCAATATCTGGTGATATGTCCTTTTCCCTGACATTCATGACATATAATGTCAGGATTGTGTCCTCTACCCACCCTAGTAGCACCCAGAGGTGTCCCTTCATTAGCTCCCCCAGCAACAGGCAAGACTCCAGAATGATTAATATTAGGAACAGGAGCAGTTCTTACCATGGGTGAGGGTCCATGAACCCCAGAGTGTCCTCTTGCTCTTGAAGGTCTAGCCATTATCTAGTCCTCTATTAGGTCAATGGCTTTTTGTGCAGACTCTGGGCAGTGCTCTCTCACCCACATCTGAACATTGTGTGGAAGAATATTTATGAATTGTTCCAATATAATATCTTCCATCACTTGATCCATGATCCTTGAGGTGTGTTATAACCATTTGTAACTTAAGTCTCATAATTGGGTATATGCTTCTTGGGGGGAGGCAGCAGTGTGATATCTAAAGGTTCTAAACCTTTGTTTGTAGGTCTCGATGCTAATATCATATCTTTTAGTATAACTTTGCGAACATAGTCATAATCATTAACATGAGCACTGTCCAAGTGGCTGTAAGTTAGTTGTGCCTTCCCTGATAAATAAGGAGCTAACCACACCACCCACTGTTCTTTAGGCCAATGACAAGCTTCTGCCACTCATTTGAATGTCATTATATATACCTCAACATCATCTGCATCAGTCAACTTTGACAATTTAATGTCTTTTGGCCCCTCTTGTTCTCTAGGTGTGGGTGGTCTTGATGCACCTAATGTTTGGATGGCTCATAATATATCTGTCCAATGGGCCTCATTCTGCAGGTGATCCACCTCCTGTAGTCTCTCTAGGTCCATCTGGCATACACATAGCCACCTTAACAGGTCGTGTACCTCCTCAGGGGGTCTATTCTCAGGTTCCTCAGTTTCAGGAGCAGTGGCACCTCCTCCAGTCTCTTTTTCCTCTCTCTTTGTCTCCTTACATCTTAAATCCAGTAGTCGAGGCAATAAAGGTATTTGAGACATCTTTGTCATCCTGTGGGTCTGGATCGCACCCGGACTGGGTTGACTGGTAACTGGCTGGCTGACAGCTGATGGCTCCAGTATGGTGTACTGTGAATACCAGGTCTGGCATTCCACCCTCAAGACAGTGTCTCAAAGGAATCCCACTTCTCACACCAGTGTAAGAGTTTAGTGGGATTCAGACAAGGACACCAATGTTGTGAACCAAAGAAATTCAGCTTTTATTCAGCATTCTTCATAACAAATCAAAGCAAGAGATAAACATTTTTGACAAAGAAATAAAAGAGGATAATAACAAAAATAACACTTGATCTTCACAGAGATTCCCAATTCCACCACTAGGATGCACTAGGGTCTGGTTAGGGTCAGCTCCCTGCTGAGCCCTGCAGCGAACTGAAATGCATACTGCTAACAGAATTGTATATACTGGAGAATGGTCAGGTGATGGGATAAGCACCGCCAATTTTTTTAAGTTAAACATCAAAAGGCACTTTTCAGAATCTATAATAATTTCCTAATATTATATTTCAATTCCTTTTTCAAAAGTAAACTGTCCAAGTCATCAATACATGATTTAAACAATGTATTGTAGACTAAAAAGAGATCTGGGCACTACTTCTTCAGCTAGCAGACTCCTCCTATCAGCTTCTGTCCTATAAAACAAATGTAGATTGGGCCAGCCGGCTCTATAGCAACATAAGGCAGAGGCTGGGAGGTCCTGGAAGTAAGAGAAAGTGTGCCATTTTTCAAACAACAAACCTTCACATAGGTAACACCATTATATTTATACTATAAGAAAATATTTAATCCAGCAAGGTCTACTGATCCCTAGAATGCTTTTCCTTTTGTGAAATTAAATATACTTTCTGTTCCTTCCTAAAGCGAGGGTTTGTGCAGGGCTGTAAGGTTAAACAGTTCTGCTACAAACCACTAGCTTACAGCAAAACGCTAAACATATTTACCTTGTAAGACTCTAGGCAGTAGGTCTCACAAAACCCTGTTTTTTTTTTTTAACTGGAAACTCAAATTAAGTATTTCTTAAATTACAGCTTACTGAAGCATTTTAGTCCTAGAAGGAAGTTTATCTTTCTCCACCACAGCTTAAAATTCCTATGCTACGCTCAAACAGCTCTTCTTTAATTCATGCAGGACACTCCTTAAGAACACTGTAAGTACGTTGGGAAGACATCCATTCATAGGGAACTAGGAGGAGTTTCCAAAATAGAAATGAAGTAGTTACAAAAGAAAGTTTTACACTAAATACAAACCGTGAGCTTATAAGTGCATCTAATTTGCACATTCAAGAGGCACTCATGCGCACAATCAAGCTGGCGGTCTTGCGAACTATCCGGAGGAAATTGAACCAGGCAGTTTTTTATTCACAGAGACCAGAAACCAGACAGAATTAGATTTGCAAGGGATAGAACAAGCTTTTGGACAGGTGGCCCTCCTATTACAAAGGGAAATAAATAGTGCAAGAGAGAAGAAGATGATAATGAGATTAGATTGCTGTTTCAACAGATTTAGAAAAAGAAGGGATCTCTATGAAGTCCTACAGTCCTGTTACACACAGGCTGAGTGTGTTCAATGCCCAAGAAATGACATTATCACACAATAACACACATCCTTGGAGTGCCTTATTGCTATTATACAATGGCTCATTTGTTGATTTAAAAAAAAAGAAGAAATACTTTTTATCCATTTATTTCTATGATTTTTTGTGGGTGTAGGCATATACTGTAAGAAAAAAGTTCAGAATGTGTCTTCCAACACAAGACGGCACCGTTGCAACATTGATGTTGCCTGCTGAGTTCCAGAAGCTTTTTCTTGTTTTTGTGCAGTGTGCTTTGTCACATTATTCTCCCCTCTGCCCTTACTGGTCATTGGTTTCAACTTACTAGGGACAGTGCTTCAAGGGGAGAGTGTTTGCCATTTGTTATTTTCATTTTAAATTGAATTAATTTCTTTTTATGGCTATCAAGCCATTCGGCAACTGTACCGCGTGAGTTTGAACTGTGCATGGGCTCACACAAACTTGTCAGGGAGTGGGAGAAGTAGAAGTAATTTCTAATGCTGTTGACTTTAGTTTTAGTCAAAATATGTTGTTTTTGTTTTGTTTTTACTTAAAAGTTATATGTGCCTGCTCAATGATGGAGCCACACAGAGTGGCAGTTGCAGGTAGAACTTATTTTTTTATAAAGACACAGGCAGGCCTGTTTTAACAAGAAGCTGCATTTTTTGTGAAGTTGGCTATAATGATAGAATTATAGCTGGGGTAGGGGTGGTGATTTCAGTGTGAATTGTTAAACAGGATTCAGGAGGGGGAGGGGCTCACACATGTAGAGGAGACCTGTGTCAGCTTAGGTGCATCCCAGCATGAAGGGATATCATTTATTGCAGTGTAGTAATCTTTGTGTCCAACCTAGATGCAGTGATGTTATTGAATAATAATATCACTGTCTCAAGGGGTCAGCAGCCAATGAGCTTCTTAGATTTTTCCTTGCCATTGTATAATAGAATTTAATAGCATTAGATTTTAAGCTGCACGTTGGGAACATGCAAGCAAGCATCATCCATCTCCAGTACTTGCACTGCACCAATATGTTAGGACACCTAGAAGGTGGTCTAACTAATGTGTGCAACTGATGCAACTTGCAGTAAATCAGGTGCCCTATAAAGATGCATGAGTCAATATATGATGCATGCATTATTATTTTACAGTAAAGCAAAAGCTGCTGCAAATGTGGGAAAATATTTGTTAAAAGCAAGCAAACATTTTCCTGCATTTGCCCTATCACAGGCACACACATTTATCTGATGAAGTGCATCCAGAACTCTAGCCCACAAGGTCCACATTGACATCACTATTTATAAATCTAACTTCATTAGTTAATTAAGCAATAATCCATCACAGAGTGTGTGTTACAAAGACAGATGAGTTTTGTAATGGGAAAATCATTTAGGGCTTCAAACAGAGGAAGATTACAGTCTAGAAGAAGAAACTCTAACAGTCTACTATCAATAAGCACTAGTGGTGCTACAACACAGGACCCCAATAAGCAAGTTAATGTTTTACAAAAAAAAGGTGGAGACAGGCTCCAACCAACAAACAGAACAAATAAAGGGAATGGGAAAGGAAGAGGGAGAGGTGGACAAGGCTGGAGCAGAGAACAAGGTGGAGGTGATTACACAGCCCCCGGGAGGTTACGCTGTAACAGACAAGCATGCAATCAGTATTCAATTTATTTAAACAACAATTGACTGAACTGAAGATTTAAGTCTTCTCAAAGGACTTGTCATTTGTCCCCACAGTTGAATTTAATCAGTTCCAGCTGCAGGTTGACATCTTCAAAGCTCTTTGAAAAATTTACTTTAAAATAGTTTTAGTGACATAACATCAGTTCTGAGTCAGACATGGATTTCATTCAAATTATTACGCTATTGAGCTTGACCATTGCACCTGAAGGTAATTTGGACTTAGCACTTAAACTTTTATTCAAAGAAAATCTTGAATTTCCAGAAAATGCAATAAGTGCTGGTTTCAAAAATGATGGGGGCTAAATGATGATGTGGCAGATAAATGTGAATTCAGAGAACATCTAAGAAATGGGAATGAGACTGAAATGTACTCTCTTAAACAGACAAATAAGTTATTGATGTCTAAGTGTTACTGTATAGAGCTTAGAGGCATGAATTATTTTTCCCCAGATCAGATAAGGCATTCAACAATAAATATCTTTGAACAGATGGTTAACATTGATATCAGAACATTGCTGAAGTCTCTATCTAAATCATTCTTTACTAGTTTGTCTGCAGGGGAGAGAAGGGCATTGCAGGAACTGCAAGCTATGGAGAACATGATAATAAAACCTGCAGACAAGGGTGGCATAGTATTTGTCCAGGACATCGACTAATATTTGTTACAGAGTCATAGATAGCTCAATGATTTGAGGATAGTGTATGAGTGCTCATACACAACAAGGATATTTTTCACTAAAGAGGTTTCCATGGTAACTGGAGTCCTCAAGAGTGCAGCTGAAGAGTTCTGGTTACTACAGAAACCTCAACAGTTAAAAATATCCTTATAATGTATGGTAAGTGCCTATTAACCACCATAATCAGCAGTCACACAGCTTTGTTATGCACTGTTTAGAATTTTAAAAGTTTTTAACCACACTTCGGAACTTCCAAACAGTGGCATAAGAAAAAAGAATGCACCAGAGTTCCATAATTCTCACATAAAGAATGCAAACAGTGTTTTTTTGACCATACACTATAAAAGATGATGGCTGGGGATCGGGTGACAACCACGCTGAAATCACCTCTCGTGGTTCCTAGGGCTACAGTAAACCTCTCGAGCTGCGCTCTCAAGGTTTACCATGTTGCCCTAGCAACCACTCGAGGTGATTACAGTGTGGTTATCACCCGATTCCCAGCCATTATCCTCTATGTTGTGTATGAGGACTCATACACTGTCTTTTATAGTGCGTGGGCACTCACAGATTAAAGCTGGTGTCCTTACTTTTGTGTTTCTTCATCACCAATTGTTTCTCAGGCCAGCTCTCTCCACCGCTGCCATTTCAAGAGGAGTGAAGGATCACAGAATGCACATGTGCAAAGGCATTGCATGTTGTTGTGCTGCAGTAACTACATAACCAATGCAGCACAGCAAAGAAAGTGACGGAGGTACTGCAGCACAATAGTGCTGTTCTAGGCATGGATTTCCATGCAGAACAGCATTTTATCATACACTATATTACATGTTATAAACAGTTAACTTTCAATCCCACCTTGTCTTTCAAGGTAATGCTTTAAGAACAGATAGACAGAGCATTTGCTTTATAGATAAAAATGAGCCAAATTATTTAGATACAGCCCCATCATGTGTATGCAACAGTATACATGCTTCCCAAAGTCCACAAATCCCTGTAGAACCCTGCTGGGTGACCAACTGTATCTGGGATTGGGTCTCTCAGTGTGGGTCCTTTGGAATATGTGGACAGTTTCCTCAAAAAATTGGTCCCCCAAGGCTTCCAGTTACATTTCAGATACAGCAAATCTGATTTTTAAGATAGAGGGAATGTCCTGGAATTCCAACTATTGCTGGTTAACAGTGGATATAACAGTACATCCCTTTATACTGTACCTGTATCAATCACAAAAAGTGTATTCAAAGAGTAGATAGGCCACTTTCGAAGTACTTAGAACTTTTTGAATAATAATTATTTTTCATTTGACGACCCCAACACACGCCCCAATGCCTGTTAGTGGGGGTGGGGTGGGAGTGCAAGAGTGGGAACCCTAAAATCAAATTTCCTCACTTCTTTTGCTGTAGAAGAACCTAACTGATGTATTAACAAAGTTTTTGCACAGACTATATAAAAAAAAATATATATATATATATATATATATATATAGATAATACTGGTGCAGTACTACCAGAATAGTTAGTGAGAGTGTTTAATGTTAAAGGCCAATTTTTGCAAGTTAATAACTTTGGAATGGTTGAATGGATTTTCACAAAATGTGGCACACATCACCAGAAGGGGCAGGTGAATTGATGTGCCAAATTTGGTGTGAATCCCTTATGTGGTTTCTGAGATACAGAGTGTTGCAAAATAGAGATTTCTTTGTGGTTTTTTTTGTCCACCTGTATCTCAGAAATGGCTGTAGTTAAATGACTGAAATTTTCAGGGTAGAAAACTTTGGCCTCACAGATGTGCCTTGCATTTTGAAGGTTTGGTGCAAAAATATTAATTCATTCCAAAGTTATTAAACTTTGTTTTTCCCATTATTTCCTATACAAGAAATATATGTACCTTACAGCATAGGATTCTAGGATGGAACAGTAGTCTGGCATAGGATTTTACGCCAAAGTTTAGTAATGGGCATATGATTCTATGCAGGAGCATCTGTCCAGCATAGGATTGTATGTCAAATCATCCTGCTGAAGGGTACAGGTGCAGGTCAGCACCCCACCCCCAAAATGACTGTGGGACACTGGGGAGCCCACTCCCAGTGTCCCCAAATTGCCCAGCAATGATGCCCAAGCCTGCATAAATGATACAATGATGTAGGATTCTGCATCAAACTGCCATGTTATGATGCAGAATCCTGCATCAAAGTATAACTTTACCACAATAGTGTGGGACACTGGGAAGCCCACCCCAAGTGTCCCGAAATCTCTTTTTTCACTGAAAAAAGAAAACATTCCCCCAATGTAATTTTTTTAATTTGATGCAGAATCCTGAATCCTGCCATTTTCAAAACAGAATCCTGCATCAAAGGGCTTGTTTTCACTGACATTGGGTACCCAATCCCTGAGTTGGCATTAATCCTTCCCTCCACTACTATGGCACACTAGGGAGCCCACCCCCAGTGTGCTGAAATAGTTAAATTATTAATAGTATTTTTATGACACTGGAATGCCTACCTCCAGTGTTGAATGCCCCCTCCCAAAGAGTTCCACATTAGAAAGTGAAGACGAAATGGTGACCACTGATACTATGAATGCAATAAAGCCGGACCCAGGAGGGTGAGTGCACAGGATGACAACACAGCAGAATAATGAAGAGAGGAACATGATGGGGGATGCACAAAGTAAATGCCAGAAGCCACAGTGCAGGGGCAAGAGGATAGCACCAATCCCACATGGCACAAGAGTAACCCTGCAACAGAAGAACTCCCTTGAATGCTGGACCCCCCATTCATACCCAATGGACAAGGACAAAGGACATAGAGGAGCCCACAAACACACTGCCATCCCAAGGCCCCCACCCAAACCTGACAGTGTGGAGACACAGCAGCATGCCCGGATAGCATGGTGCGCCCCACCATGAAACACAATGGTGGCACACATGGGAAGCGCATCACCCCTTGCACTGAAGTAGACCATGGCAGAGGTGAAAATCCCCCTAACACACATGAAGCTATGCAAGGAATCAATGCAAGGCAACCTCCCCATACCCACTGTGCAGTGTCAATGACAGGCAACAGACAGACCCACACGTGCATGGAAAGCAGAAACACCAGAAGGATGTGTGCACCTGACTGAGCCCCACCAGCAGCACTGTGTACCATGCCTATCACCACCTACCACCTACTCCCTCGGCCATGCACAGGCTGTACCGACAAGGAGTGGATGGGACAGTGGGTTACCACACAGATGCACAGTGTGACAAGGGCAGACGAAGACAAGAAGGCACTCCATGAAACCGGCCTTAGAGGTGTGATGGTGCCAGTGACTGGTGCAGGATGCATAGCCACTGGTGTTGGCCAGAATGTGCTGAAGGTGGGGACACAAAACCACCATGAGGGGGGGTCCATAGGCTGACGTGGGACAGGCTGGTGGAATGTGTCGGGTGGGCGGGAACAACAGAGAACCAGGGGCAGCACAGCAGAATGATGTAGGCATGGATGACATGTCCTGGCAGCCATGCAATGCACAGCAGTGGTGCGTGGTGGGGGGGCATGGACAAATCACAGGATTTGTGACTGCCACATTGCATGAACTGGGGGTGGTGCACAGTGCCACAGAGGACAGCACCACAAATGAGCACTTGAGCGCCAATGGGGAATGGAAAGGGGGGAACAGTACACAAGCAGGCTAGGGCTTGACACAGACCACAGAAATGGAACCAAATGGGCATGGGGAGTATAGCGCAGTATGGGTACACTGCAGCATGGCACGGATGTGTGCAATGCAGCACTGCAGAAACCCCAAATGACCTGCATGCCTCTCCACACATAGGCAACATGCAGCAGAGGCACACATAGGCGCCACCAGGGAACAAAGGTACTAGTGTCTGCAACCAACAGCAGCACCAGGAAAGGCCTGCAACTGCGGGACATAACACCACCATCCAGCCCGTCACAGCATACCTGGCAGAAAGCAGGTGTGGACAGCATGCCACAGACAGACAGCCCTGGACACAGACAGAGGACTGTACACATAACTGAGCAGCCTGACACAAGGCCTCACAAGGCACTACATGAGTGGGACATGCACAGACCAGGGGTGTGTACAGAGGCAGGGAACAGCAACATGCTGGCCACCCCAACGGGCCCAGGTCAGGGCACACACTACAGCTCCAATGCCCCACACCCACCTAAGCAGGGAAACAGCCTCACTCAGAGGCACAGAAACAGAAAGGGTAGCTTGGGGACCCTCCACGCCCCAAATAGGCCCAGGTCAGGGCACAAACTACAGCCCCAATGCCCCCTCCACACACACACCTGAGCAAGAAAACAACCTCACCCAGAGGTGCAGAAACAGAAAGGGTAGTTCTGGAACACCCCACAACAGACCCAGGTCAGGGCACACACTACAGCCCCAATGCCCCACACCCACCTGAGCAGGGAAACAGCATTACCCAGAGGTACAGAAACAGAAAGGGTAGCTCAGAGACCCTCCCACACCCACCCCAATGCCCAACACCCACCCTAGCAGGGAAACAGCCTCATTCAGAGGTACAGAAACAAAAAAGGTAGCTCGGGGACACCTCCCACACATTCCCATCAGGCCCTGGGCCTGGAACACAGATGTGTGACTAAGGGAAAATGGGTGACAGCCACTGCAGATGTGTACTGTTGACCCACATGGTAATGGACAGTGGCACAATGTCCATTAGGGTGGCATGGACTTCAGCGCAGCAAGGGATGTATTCACAACATTACAGTTGGAGTTGAAAATTGTAAGCAATTCCTCTCAAGTATTCGTAATGTGTGCAGTATGTATATTCAGACACAACTCCAATCAGACATATGTTGAGGTCCTTGTAATGCTTCTTGCATGGTGCTGTGCCTGCACCTGACACAACCTGCTCAACATAAAGCTCAGTGAGTCTCTGTTCAGTCCAGAGGCAGTTAATAAATTGCCAAATCGTGAGGTGGGCAGCACCCATATGAGTATTGAAACCCCTGTTCCACCCCTCTACGGAGTTGTTGGTTCTTGCTAGGCCAGCAAGGGTACCACTATAGCAGTTCCAGAATCTGTGGGGGAAGAGTGGACATCCGCATCCACCATGGCCCATAGGATTCCCAAATCACATGTCCTTGTAATAGTCGAGCAATGGCTGAAGAATCACATTCATCGGTATAAAGTAGTTCCACCCACACAGCTCATCATACAGGTCCAGAACTGCATCCTTAGGAACAAAGACAAGGGCTAGCAGCATGTGCATATGTAGTGCAAACTCCACATCTAACACTTACCATTCATGGATGGCAGGGCACTGCTGGACCTTGTGCCACACCACTTGTGTGTAATGGAAGAAGCACCCCCAGACAGATGTATCAGGGTACACATTCTGCAGGCCAAGCCATGCTGGTCTTTTGAAATACATCATAGTGGTGCGTGGCTTCATGGCAGGCCATGCATCCCGTAGGGTGGTGAAGACATGCACATAGGTTGGAGACTGCTGGGAACACATGAGGACAAATACAGTGGGTATGACATCGTCCTCCTTCACACCATGAACCATGTACACCTGCTGGAAGAGTGGCGGTGTACACCTGAAGGTGCCATCCAAGAACCAGTCCTCCGATTCTGCCAGTAGTCATGGGTTACTCGCTGTAGCAAAGATCAGTATCTGATCAGCCACCTTACCACTGTCGTGGAGTAGGAATCTTCCCCCTGTGGCCATCAGACAGTACCTGTCCAGTAGGTCAAGCTCCTCCACTGTAAGGGGTGCCACAGGGACTTCTCAATGTGCCTGCTGCACATGCTACACCATGCACTTGAGGAGTGACGCATGGGGAAGATGTCCAGCCACAGTCTGTGGCACACTGGTGATGCACTGTATGACAATCTGTGATGTGCTCTCCTCACTATCTTGTGCACACACCCTAATGTCACACACCACATGTTGGGCTTCCAACTCCCCAGCATCTGCCACATGATTATGGCTCTTTATGGAGCACACCAGATGATCCTTCATGGCGTGCACCCATGCCAGACATTGGTAGTGGTGGTAATCAGCGCAATGCCAATAGGTCTTCTTGACCAGCACCTTGTCCCACCTGTACAGAAATCTATCATGCAGCAGAAGTGGATGGACCTTCTGGCTTATCTGAATTCCATAGACATCACCAGGTACAGTCCTGTCCAGATCACAACCACAGTGCCCTATACACACAAGCTGCACAATGTTCCCACCTGATACAGCACCAGCTCCTGTAGGCTTCAACAGACCTAGCGCTCAGTACACACAGATCTGTCTGGATGGCATGAGGCAGGTTCATGACCCAGTGCAGCAACAATGGCTTGCAAGCTGGAGGATGACCACACACAGTCCAGACATGTGGCAGCCCCATCGGGATGGTCAGACACACGGGTGCCAAAGGAACAGTAGCTGAATGACGCAATCACACAGAATGATCAGTCACAGCAACGGAGACTGCACTCACCTTGTACAATGGCATATTGTGAAACACAATCAGCACAGCCCACAGAAGTGAAGGTGTAAGCGCTAATGCAGCAAGCACACTTCGCCAGTGTTATTTATGCTGCACAGTGGAGAGGAATCAAACCTGGCTAGAGGAACATGCAATTCAAGCAGCCAGTGTTGCATAGGTAATGTCCTTATTCTGTGTGTGCTACCGAGTGTGTGGGACATTCGGGTAGCCACAGAGACAGCAGCATCAGGGTATGCTGTAGGCATGTGCTGCACTGTTACAATGCAGGTATGTGATAATGTGACCCACCCCATAGTGGGACCACCAGTTGTTGTTGGTGAGGCATGTTGCTGGTAATGAGGGTGTGTGTGGAGGTGTGGGTCAGGGGATGACCTTGTGAACAGTGCCACTGCACAGGGCTCCACTGACCACCACACATAGATGGGAACTCCTTGTGACCCATTCAGTGGTGGGGTATGGTTACGGTGTACCTGGGTCTGACAGCAGCATATGGGTGTGATGGGATCCTGCTTTCACTGGCTGCACCAGTTCCCCCTCACAATTGGCTCAGAGGTGCTGCCTACAGCATACCCGGTGTGGTACGTGCATGCCTGCCTCATATGGCACTGGATCTGTCACTATGTCACGTGTTGTCCAGTGTGTTGCCATGTCATCCGACATGGCATGTCTGTGATGCAGTGTCCATTGCTGTCCTTTGAGCCTAGTCCAAAGTCCAATACACTCAGGCAGAAAAGGCAAAATCACCACACAAATAAATTGCTAATGCAGAAAAGATTTATTTAGACTACAGACACATCCCTAGCACCTCAGCATATAGCCTTTTAAGGGGGGCATTGTCCTTTGAGCCCCCCCATCACATCCCCACCATGGTTGCCTGCTCTGACACGACTACTGTCAGGACCATATTGGACACATGCCATCACTGCTTGGGCAATGTAGGGACCCATCTAGTGCCCCATGATGGCCATCCCTCTGACAACACTAGGTTGTGCTACTACAGGGTGGTGTGGGCAGAGTCACACCTGGGCAGGCAGTAGGGCATCCAGTGTGGTGGTATTCCATGATGTCAAAGTCATAACAGGAACTATACCATTGTATCATACTGGTGGATCATTGGTCAGTGGTCCTGGTCTGCTTGTCACTGCAGTCTGCATTGCGGGCAGCACCCACAGCCTATGAGTGGCTGACAGACACAGCAGCCATCATCACACTTCCCCATTTGTGAGTGGGACCTATATGGTGGACAGTGGGGTTACATGGGTGCCACTGTCAGTGCTGGCTTCCCAGCCGAAGCATTTTGGGGCTGCACCCCCACCACTCCATAAGTGGCACACGTACACCAGTGAGCAACCCATCTCTCGTCTGTGGATGTCACATGCCAGGTATTGGGTGTTAGAGTGGGGGTGCTGCTGTTAGCATGATCACAATCCATGGAACACTATGTACAGGGACTGGTGCAGAGGTGCCAGAACAGAAAGGCATGTACAGGGACTCAGCTATGTGGCAGGCTGGCCGGGGAGGGCTGCACCGAATGTCAGCATGTGTTCCCACTGTGCCTGTGCCCGCTGGTGTGCTATTTTCACCTGTGTGGGACAGCAGGGCAAAATAATATGGCAGCTGCGTGCACAAGGCAGACAGTCCAGTAGTGTGGCAGTGGTCGACGGATGGTGGCAGCTGTGGTTCTCTGACGATGGATGGCAAGTGGGTGGCAATGGGGGATGGTGAGTGTGAACAGCAGGAGAGTATGGTATGTACACACACACACTCACACACACAAGACGACAATCGGATTTGAACCACACACCCGCAGCTCTGCTGAGGTGGGACACATATTGCATGTGAGCTTAGTCCGCTATACCACACGGCAGCATATTAAACAGTGGGTGCACAATGCTCTTGACCAATGTATCGGCAGTCATCATGGACTATCTGGGCTCCCCTCCTCACCATCTGGCTCTAAATGCACTGGCACAAATGCAGTCACCCAGGTCATTGAGATGGCAAAGTAGCAATGGTGCTATTGTGCACATCACTTTTTTTTTCACCATTATGCTGTTCGCAGACATTGCTAATCATCCTTTTGCCACTCACCCTGTTGCCAGTCACTTACATTGGAGTTGCCCTGTTGCCAGTCACTGACATTGGAGTCGCCCTTTGTGCCAGTTGCTAATATTGCACTCTCCCATTTGCCAGTTGCATAGGTGGCATTCCAAGTTGTGATGGGGGCTTCAGCAGTACTCACTAGGCACTGTGTTGTCCTTCTAAATCAGGCACTGTCTTTGTACACTGACACACTTGCTGTTCCTGTGTTCACTGTTTTTAGTCTGTAGCTTATGTTGCACCAGTTGTGATGCAGGGGCTCACATGTACTAGCCCTTTTACAGTTGCCCCTGTCACTGGATAACCTCCCAAAACCCATTGTTCCAATATTTAAATAGCCAACATCGCCATCTCCAATCCCCATGTCAGCTTTTTGAAGTGACACCCCCCCCAGTAGTCAAGGACACTGGGGAGCCCACTCCCAGTGTCCTGAAATAATATTTTTTGTAACCTGTCAAAAAACAAAACTGTCCCCTAATGTTTTTTCATCTATAAAAGAAAACCATCCCTCATCATCTCCCCATCCCCACCCCATCCCAACCCTCCCTCTGTGCTCTTACCTCCCACCTGCCCACACACCCCTTACCTTATGCTTACCCTCCGAGATCAGCAGCTGCTATCTTCTGTGGGCAAGGACATGTCTGCACTCTTCAAAGCCCAACCACCAAATAAAGGAATCAAGGTAGGTACTATATTATGCCTGTCTATGGGGTTTTCAACTTATGTTGATATGTCAGCTATTTTTAGGAATTTTTACCCAAATTTTCAACACGGGGTTCTTGGGACCCCACCTCTTGAACACTGTCACTGCCATTTCATTATGTGGTCCTGAAAGGTGATTTTGTGGTCACTGCATGGAATCACCTTTACAGACTGATTAACAAAATTACAGTGCCAGTGTTCGTGAAAGGAGGTCTCAAAAAGCCCATGTTGAAAATTTAGTGCAAAAATTCCCCAAAATAACTGCGTTATGAGTGTGTGTTGCACATTTTCTACAGATACTCATAACTTCAACAATTTTTAATATTTTCACTCCAGATTTTCAAGATTGAGATTTTTTTCACACCTCCTCATGAACAGTATAGCTGTCATTTTAATATCCTGCCCCAAATGTGTTTTTACACTTCTGGCACAGAATGGTGCAGTCGCTTTGTGAAATCAACTTTTTGGATATACTAATAAAATCATAGTGCCACTGTTCATCAGGTGGGGTCCCAAAATGGCCATGTTGAAAATGTAGTGCAAAAATAGCCAAAAACGGCCGAGTTGCATGTGGTCATTGAAGTTTTGTGACGCAGATGCGCAATTGTTGAAAATGTTAATATTTTTACTTCAGATTTTCAGAATTGCCAGTTTTTCACACCACCTCATGAACAGTACATGTGTAATTTCTTACAGCCTGCCGAAAATGTGTTTATACAGCAGTGGTATGGAATGGTGCAGTAGTTGCTGAATGAAATCACCTTTTAGGATTGAGTAACAAAAGAAAAGTGTCAGTGTTCATGAGGTGGGGTCCCAGAAAAGCCATGTTGAAAATTTGGTGCAAAAATACCTAACAATGCCTGAGTTATGTGCCGTCATTGGAATTTTCCAACACACACGTGTAACTTTTCCAATTCATTATATTTTCACTCCAAATTTTCAACATAGCCATTTTTTGCACACCGCCTCATGAATAGTATAGCTGTCATTTTGCACATCATGCCCAAAATGTGTTTCTGCAGCTGTGGTGCAGAGTGGTGCTGTTGCTGCCCAAAATCACCTTTTCAACCGAGTAATGAAATGGCAGTGCCAGTGTTGTGGAGTCCAAAAAAGTCCATGTTGAACATTTGCAGCAAAAATACCTAAAAAAACCTCCCACAAAACTGGGATACTATTATACTATCCCAAAAAGTAAGGAGATTCATTGCAAAAAAAACATCATTAAAGCTTCAGTTTGGGTTTTTATTAAAGTGATAACTACAGGGAAATTGGGTGTTAGGGTTTCCAAACCTAACACCCCATTCTACCCTCCCACCCAACTCTACCACTGTAACACCACCCCCACCCTCCACACACCAACAAGTATCTGGGTGTGCCTTAGAGTCATGGACCTCACCCCACCCACCACCTAACCCTACCATCGCAACACCATCCCCACCCTCCACACACTAAGCATTGGGGTGTGCCTTAGGTTCATGGGCCCTAACACTAACCCCATTCCATCTGTAAGGAACCTGACATGGTACAGTATAGTAGAATGGGGTGAGCATTAGGACCCATGACTATAAGGCACACGATGCTTATTGATGTGAAGGTGAGGTGATATTGTAACAAGGTGAGATGGTGGGTGAACAATGAGATGGAAACCCAATTTCCTGCATTTTTCTCTTTAGTAAGAACCCTAACAGATGCTTTAACAAAGTTTTTTCAATGAATATATATATATATATATATATATATATATATATATATATATATATATATATATATATGTGTGTGTGTGTGTTTGTGTAGGGGATACATGATGGGAATGGGTGTGATATGGAAAATATTTTCACTCCTCTAGAGTGACTTCTGAATACTCACGAGTGGCGAAGCCACAAGTGAGGTTTCAGAGGTCACAGTACAAGACTGAACATATTTCCCATATCACACGAGTGCACATTATGTATCCTATTTATACAGTGGGGGCCTCAATGTTGCAAAATCTACAATTTGTGTGGCTTGCACGGGTTTAGCATGGGTTTAGTGTGACTTGCATGGGATTAGTGTGGGTTTAGTGTGGTTTGCTTGGCTTGCACGGCTTGCGCAGGTTTAGCGCGAGTGTAATAAAAAACACCTGGCATCGTGCAGACTCTCATGGTCTCGAACAGCACATGGCACAGATAATGGAAATCTTCATGCAGAAACACAGTGAAGCAATTCAAACTACATGGAGCTGTGAACAAAATAAAGCTATAAATAAAACACAAACAGAAAAGAAAACCAATCGGAAACACTATAAACTAGCTCTAGCAAGAGTCAATATGTCTGCAGCCAAGGTCTGGTGGAACACAGCACTGTCTGCTGTGTCCAAGATGGCACTGGCATTTTCTGCACATGCGCATCAATTTGTACATGTGCACAGGGCTCCAGTAGCCATCTTAGATATGGCGGAAGACTGATATCAATGGAGACTGAAGTCCACTGTTTATCCTCAGGTCATGTGCCATTCAGGCAGGGACAGCACAGCACAGGTTCCTCATACTTTGATACTCTGCCTCAGTTATTACTGTCCAAGTGAGACCCCTTTCCCTGACATTGAAAGCTGCCTTGTTTTCTAGTTAAATTGTGCTGGTCTTCTGTTGAGCAAAGAACTGGGCAATTCTTGGAGCAGGCTGTGCCCATTGGAAACCAAGCTGACATCACCAAGTTCATTTTGTTTGTAATTAAGGAGGCAAGATGTGATAATCTCACAAAATGTAAAGCAAAGGAAAAGAGTTATAAATGGTTCTGATATACCATGAGACCTCTAACAGTTATACAAGACATATTGGAACTTTCATAACCCTTGTTGTTGTTTTCTTGTGAAACTGCAAAAACTTTGTAAAATTTAATTTCAAACTACAAAACCTTTTTTAAATTTCATTTCAACTAATAAGCAAGCTCCACTCTGGATTATGGCAAGAAAACAAAAGTAAACATCTGGTTCTACAAATACTATATGATTTCAGGACATTTTAAAGGGACTTGGTCAACCCCCTAATGCCTTAAAGTGTACCTAGATTAAAAAACAAATTTTATGATTGCTCACAATCTGTAAAGACTGGTGATGCAGCTGTCTGTTTGATTCTGATTCTATTTTTCTTTTTAAAAGTGAAAAACAGACTACCCACCATACTGGTGTTGCCACAATAAAACATGTTTGTTTACATTCCTTGATCAACATCCACTGCATCTTTCCTGGACTTTGGAAAACCCCACACAATCTAGTCACTAACAATGCAGTGAGAGAAAAGGAGGCTATTGCATCATGAGTGGGTGCACTGTTTGGAGATGTTCATAATGCTCATAAAGTGAGCAGTAGGAGTTGATCAAGGATATGAAACACAATTAGTTTGTATTAGACCATTACCATGCATTTTAGTTCTACTAAGAAAGGAAGCAACAAAAACAAAGAGCAGCTTCAATTAATTTTAGAGACGGTGAGCAATCATAAAATGTGGGGTTTTATCTAGAAATAATGTTAAACAAAAAGGGTTGACAGTGTACCTCTAACTATTCCTTCCTGTACTTCTACTATCACAAACTGAGTGGATTTCAATTATTCCAGCAATAAGGACTAGTCAGGTTTTCAGAATCCCATTGACTTCACCAGTAAAAATTGTAACGTAGAGGTCTTACCCATAAACTACTGTCAGTAAAGGGATATGATGCTAAACCCCATTGATGGTGTATTTACACTTGCCTAACCATTGCCAGCCTATCACTGCAAATGTTGCAGGACCTTCTCTTGACCAGCTGCAGAATTCCCTAGGTTGGAATCAGGGGCTTGGGCAGGGGCCAGCAGAGGAAGGGAGTGGGACAGACTGGCATCCAGATTGGACTGGGAAGGTAACCAGCAGGGGAAGTGAAGGAAGTTTAGTTAAGGGACACTGTCAGATAAGTATTTTTGTTGTTGTTTCTTTTTTAATAAAAAATAATTCTGGTTTAAATATGCATCATTTTTGTTTATAATTATCATGTTTGTATGGTATCATTTTGCCCATTTGTTTGAAGTTACAAAAAATGTATATTACAAGAGGATTGACTTGGAGCCCGGTGTTGAACCTGAGTGCATGTGTGTTCCTGAAAGAAATCAGATGCTTTGTGTTAGGTCGTTTCTCTGACTGTGACATGCTTAGAGTGCTTGCACTCACTTGAGGCTGCTGACTGTGGATATGCTCTTTTCTCAGGGTGTCACACAGTCACACTGATTTGGGCTGTCAGAGAGTTGTGGATCTCTAAAGCAGCTTGACCTGCACGGGAGGTGAGGTTCTCATTCACAAACAAAACAAGAAGGAATTATTACTTTTCTTCACTCTTTCCTCCAAATACGATAGGCTAAATCAGTACAAAACCAGTGAATGGGCAAATTCTGCTAGTAAGCTGCATAAACTGTGTCTAAAATGTTTTCGCTGCAGTTTGGGGAAGTAAGCTGAGTGCATTTGTAGGCGGCTACATGTGCTGCTAGGTCCGACCTCCAACAGACAAATCTGCCTTTGAAATTTTCCACCCATCAACTTGAAGTGAGATCAATTACAGAACAATAGTGACAAAGAGTTTTATACTTTATATGAAGACACCTCCCCCATCAGCAGCCCTGCCAGCTACACAAGAAGAAATTGTCACTTTTCTTCACTCTTTCCTCACGATATAATAAGCTAAATCTCTGTAAAAAAAAAAAAGCAGAAAGGGGGTCTATTTTTGGTTTATTTCTCAGAACTGTTATGAGCTGGAAGAAAATATCTATAACAAAATGAAGAAGAATGTGCAGTTTGAGACTTTTTCATGTGAACAGCCCAATGACTGGAAAATAATTGTAACAAATCTGAAAATAAAATTAAACCTGCCCCATCCCTAAAAATGCAAGCTATTAAACTTTCTTAACACTGATTTATAGTCACTCATTGTGAAGTTGTTTTTCTGCATAGTTAAAGTAATTGGATCCAATCTGTTTGCAAAGGGACACAGCATCTCATTGTCTGATAAAAGATTTGCAAACTTCAGCAGAGAGGCTCACACCTTTGTTTAGTTCTGAAGCCAAGCATGTGGTAGCATTTTTTTTGAATGGGAGAGTTAAGATTTGTTCCTAATCTCCAGTTTGAACTTTATTATGAAATGACTTCTGGCTTTTTCAAGGAAAAAAACTGGTAAATGCATCATTGGTATTAGAGATGCAGCGAATTTAAAATCCATCAGTGAAGTGGAAGTGAAGTGGTCACTTTGCATTATCATACAGCTACGCGAAGTGAGCATTGCAAAGTGCTCACTTCTCCTTCTCATTTTGACTTCACGTTGCCATTCTGCCTTAACGCAAAGTAAGGCAAAGTGCCAACAATATAGGCAGCCCCCCAAAAACATCACATGGCTTACAGTACTGTAAGTCATATGCTTTAGCCAGGCAGGACGAAGGAAGAGAATCAGAAAAGCAGTTACTGTACTTTCACTTTCTTCTTTGCAGTTGTAGAAGGAGGAAGCCTTTTGGGTGTAGAGAGAGGAGAGTTTGTTACTTGGTAGTTGGTATCATGTGATTTTAACAAAAAAAAACCTGCTTTTTTAAAAGCTAAATTTGTAGTTTTTTTTTGTAGTGTGTTTTTTCAGTTCTTTTTTGTTACTCATTTTTTTATAAGTTTTGTTTTGTGTGTGTGTGTGTGTGTGTGTGACTGTGTGTGTGCATGTGTGTGAGAGTGTGAGTGTGCGTGAAGGAGTATTGAGGCATCGGTCACAGTCTGAGGGACTTGTGCGTGATGGAACTGGGAGGAGAGTCTGTGGCCCATGGGTGTGGGCAGAGGGGAGGAGTGCACACACATGGGGGTGGTCGAGTGTCATTGGACCACTCCCAACTCTTTGGTGTTGCATCTCCCTTGCTGGAAGCAGTAGCAGCAGCACCAGTGCCACCTGTGGCAGTGCATCCACCGAGTCTGCCTCTACTACCACCAGTAGCAACTGTAGGAGCTCCATCAGCACCCCCTCCACCACCTCCATAGCCACAGGTGGAGCACCAGGTGAATGAAGGTGCTTCCTGCAGTACATCTGGTCCCCCCACAGCTCCCCAGTATGGCAGTATTTTAACTCTGTTGGGGGAGACAGCACCATTATGGTTTGCCGTTTGTGTGGTGTGCAGGTGCGCCATGGCCCCCTGGGGACACATTTGGGGACCGGTGGCCAGTGCACACACATGGCAAACCACCACAAGGTGGAATGACAGGCTGTCACTGAAGGGGCCAGGCATCCACCTGCTGACCTTTCTGTGGCAGTGGCAGAGGGTGCTGGGGGTGTTGTGCCTCTCCACTGCAGCAGAAGGAGGGCAACAGCAGCAGCTGCTCCACCACCGCCACCACCACAGCCACCAGCACCACCCTCAGCACCACCCTCACCATCACCACCACTAAATAGTTTTCCTGCTGCAGTGGATCCCGCCACAGTGCATGCAATGCAGGAAGACATTATACTGGTGTGGGCGGCACTTGAGAAAAGCAACGAGAGAGTGGGTGCTGTGCAGCAGCAGGTGGATTAGATTCTGCAACAGCAGCCGCAAATACTGTCCATGTTCCACCTGCTGCTGGAACACCATGGAATCCCCCATTAAGGGATTTATTCTGGGACCCCCCCCCCCACTGCTGTGCTGTAGTGTTTTTGTAATTTTTTTTATTTGTTTGTAATAATGTTGACTTTCTGTTGTGGAGTGCTTGTGGAAAAGCTTGTGTGAGCAGTGCAAGTATGATGTGCTAAATTACATGTGTGCAGTCAGCGTTGTTTCATGTCTGTGTGTGTTTGTGTGTGTGTGTGTGTGAGACATCAGACATGGTGCAGCTTCTTGAAAACATACAGTATATTGCTGACTTGTTGTAGTGTTTATGGTATAAAGAATAGCAGCACAATAATGCATATTTTATTGTCACCATCATCATCAGTGGACTAAGTGACACGATACGTTTTCAGAGGTGTCTGTCCAGAGTGCACCTTAGTCACATACGCACACATAACTTTTAGGAGAGCATGTGTTTTTGTGCTATGATCTCCTCAAGGTCATATGTGCACTGTTAGTGACTGAGGTGCACAGTGACCCAGTACCTCTGAAAAAATATCATATCACTTACTCCACTGGTGCTGATGGTACCAATAAAATATACATCAAGGTATTCTTTATTCTTGATACTGCAACAAGTCTTACCATATATATGTTTGCATGTAACTGGACAATGTATGCACACACAGGAAAGAACACTGACGGCACACATACAGTTTAGCACAACATACTTGCATTGCTCAGTCATGCTTTTTGCGAAACACTTCAAATCCAATTCATAAGTCCTGACACAAAGTAAACAATACTGAGGCTCCATAAATATTTTGTTTGTGAAATAGACATTAAAGATATTCACCAACTTACAGCATTGCACCCTATATATGGGTGCCTTACTTCCAGGAGAATCTTTCTTGCTCCACATGTCCTTACACAGTTCAATACATTTCTATCAAAAATGCTTGCAATTTCCTTAAAGTGTGTCATGTTAGGGAGGAATTCCCATTCTGAAAAGCCTCACAAATTCTGCCCCCCGCTGTCAGCAACATTAAGACGTGATGCCAGTAAGAGCGCGGGTGCATGCTCCATTGTAGTGAATGTCTGGTAGCTTTCCAAATGTTTTTTTATGTGGTAATGGTCAGTTTGTGGTGAAACATGTGGGCATATTTCCAGTAATAAGAGCGTTTACTACTTTTTTTCATGTCTGAAATAATAAAAGGAGGACTCCTTTTAATATGGTGTTGACCAGGTCTTTGTCAGTAATTTCCGCTGCTTTTCTCCATCAGTAGTTATATATCACTTCTGTTGTAAAATTAACCGTTATGCAGCAGGCAGTGTTTTATGACCTCACAGAACAATATTTATTGAAAAACTGCTGCAAATAATGCTAAACACCTGGTCAGAACAATATTGAAAGGTGTGCTTCTTTTTTTTTAGGCATGAGAAAAAATAGTAAAGCAGACAGAAATTGTGAAAAGATGGGTATCATTCAAGCCATGACTCGGAGGTAACTAGTAGCTGGCAATGTAAAATAGCATAAAAAAATACAGGTCAAAATTGTCAACACATTCTTGCAAAGCTGCTTTAATTTATAATTTCAGTATGACATCATGTGCTCACAATCACAACACACAAAATACATCTCTCTTGAGTGCATAAAATTGACAAGTAATAAATAAGTGAAATGGGAGCATTACACTGCATGCAATGTCCCCCAGAATTAATGGCACACTCAGTCATGCATGCAGTACTCACACACAGTCCCCAGATTTTTTCTGCATGCCCAAAATGCATCTGGCATGTGTACAGAAAACTGACAGGTGGTAATGAAGTGAAATGGGAGTGTTACACCACATGCAAAGTCCCCTCAGAAGTGATGACCATGAGTGAACTGTTGTTGGTCGAATGTGTGCTGTGATTCCAGCAAATGCAATGTGATCATCTGAACCAGATGGAAGAGTGCCCTTGTCTGTACACTAATAGTAGCCTTGGTGAGTTTATATATATATATATATATATATATATATATTAGAGCAAAAAACTCTGTTTAATGCATTAGTTAGGATTGTTCCACAGTGACAAAAGTAGAAATTCGAGTTATGATTGAAAACCCCCTTTGACCCACCCACCTCCCCAACCGCATTGGGGTGTGCATTGGGGTCATCGGTCCTAACTCTCATCCCATTCTCCTGTACTTCTGCTGTTTTACACATGTGATGGGGTGAGAGTTAGCTGATGACCCTAATGCACACCCCAATGCCGGTTGGGGGTGGTGGGGTCCAAGGGGGTTTCCAACCCTAACACTGAATTTCCTCACATTTGTCGCTGTGAACAACCCTAACTAATGCATTAAACAGAGTTTTTTGCCTCTAATTTCCCTTCTTTTTGAGAATGATAATGAGAAATAGTGAATGTAATGCAGCGGTGGGAGCACGGGGCTCCCATGTAATGCGGTGGTGGCGGGCTCCGCACTCCCGCCACATGTTGTCTTGTGGCATAGTAACAAGAACAGCAATGCAAACAGAAGTGCTAACAGTGGTGCACATGGTATTGCAAGCGCGAATGAGAACAGAAAGGGTAACGCACATGGTGGCGTAGACGGGAATGGTCTGCCACACAATGTGTTGTCACATAGTAATATGGTGCCTGCAAATGGAAATGTCAATGGGCATGGTGATGCAAAGTGAAACAGAAAGAGAAACAGTACTGTAGACACAAATGGCAAAAAATAACAGAAACACAAGCGCAAATGAAAAGCATAAGGATAACACACATGGTGGCGTAGAGCGTCAACTGATGTAGTGAAGCGAGGTGCGGAACCGCAAGCGGAAAGGGCAATGGTAACAGTAATGTAAGTGCACAGGCTGGTTTTCCCCAAAACCTGCATAGAGAAAGACAGTGAGAACAAAGAATGTATACATAATAATGGGTATCGGAGCAGAAAATGAGGACTTGGAATACTAAATAGGTTATATCTCAGGAACCGTACAATGTAGAAAAAAATTTAAAAGTCATATGATTTATGACTGTCCTGGCTAGTTTTATGCTTAGGCCCCTATTAGGGGCCTAAGCATTTTTCTGATGAAAAGTCTGTATCTCACACCGTTTCCGAGATACGGGCCCTGAAAGGCGCAGCAAATGCTGTAATGTTATCCTATGAGAAAAAAAGAGAAGCTCGGAGCACCATAACTTTGCCTCCCTGTAATATTTTTTCAGCAAACCACTGAAAGGCACATCTGTGGGCTGTTGTCTGTCTTCCCTCCAAATTTCAGGAAAAAAGACCAAACCGTTATTTGGCAGCAGGGTGCCAAAGGATTCCTGTAGTGTGTCGGGCACAGTAATGTTATCCTATGGGAAAAATCGTCAACTTTGGAGTGCCGTAACTTTGCCGCCATGTAATATTTTTTCAACACAGCACTGAAAGGCACATCTGTTAGATGTCGGCTGTGTTCCCTCCAAATTTCAGCACCAAACTCCCAACTGTTCTTTTGCAGTGCAGTGCCAAAGAATTGCTGTCATTTCCCACAGACTAGAAAACTACTGTCGCAATTTGCGAAAGCTTTCGCAAAAATTTGCGAGATTTTCGTGAGCACGAAAGTACTTTGCAAAAGTACTTTTTCCAGAAATTTGAAAAACATATTTCTGGGGTGTTTTACCCCAAAATAAAAACATGGCTAGCATCCTCAGGGTCCGACTAGGTGAATACAAAAATAATTAGGTTGCTAGAAGGTCCCAAATTTAAATGCCAAGCATTTTTATGATCATTAACTGAAAAGAAAATGGCAGATTTGCGAAAGTAACTGGGCCATTTGTGAAAGTAAAAATGCATTTGCGACACTGTCGAACTTTTTAACTTTTCCCATCGACTTATAATGGGAAATTGTTTTTTGAATAACTTTTGAACTGTTTAATATTTTTTCACCAAATCTTCGAAAGGCACATCAGGAATCCTGGCCGCATGGTCCCTGAAGTTTTTGGGCTGGTCACACAAACCGTGCGACCTGTACGCAGCGACTGTAGAATTCCAGAAAAAGCGTAACGCCGCATGCAAATCATGCTTAATAACTCCAACTGTGTATCCAACTGGTACATAACTTGGAATATCCTAAGGCCTATCATTTTTGATCATGTATTCCAAATTTCAGGCAAATCTGTCAAACAGTAGCAAAGTTATTAAGGTGCAAAATTTGGGGTTTAACATAGAAATGGCTCCTCAACCCTAACTATGGTAGCACTACCGTGCTACCATTATATATGTGTATATATATATATATATAGATATATATATATATATATCTATATATATATTTGTATTTTGTAGGTGGGGTGTTGACATATATAGACATGTACTCATTGTATTGTTTTGTATCACAGGTCATGAGCACTTTTTGCATAGAAAGTTGAAATGGATAACTCTCAAGCCAATGAAGGTGAGTATTTTTTTGGGGGGTGGGGGGGAAGCATATTTGCAGATTTGTCTCATTAATGGTTTCTTATTTAGTTAGTTCTTCACAGATTTCATCTGCATCCTTCTTGAGTCTGGTTGTTAATGATGGTGATGGTCATTGATTGAAACGACTTCTGCATGTTGCATGTCTACCTCAGCCCCGGGGGCGGGGCTGATGTTGAAGAACTTCATTGGATAAGGCAACTATAACACAACAAAGCATCTGGAAGTTTTCTAAAAAAAGAAATGAATTACTTTTTACAACTTGATTGTCCCTGGTTCTCAATCTCAAGTTAAGTTACATTTCAAAACCACATCTTGTCAAGTAACACAACCTGTGTGCAACTTTTTCAACACTGTCATGGCTACACAGCTGCAAGTTCAGAACACAGTGCATGATATCTTGCAGAAATAGTTTTGGCGACATAAACATGTCACCTAGTTTATGAATCATACTCAGTCGCATTTGCTGCAGTCTTTTAAAAAAAATTGAATGGATGAAATAAAATCATGATACTTACCAGCATGGATTTGAAAGATATATTCCATAGGTTCCTGTATATGGTACAGCTGCAGTACCAGTCATACCAACTTTCAGTGAAGAAGAGTTTTTTTGTTAACCTGTAAAAAAACAAAATAAATTTACTGTATGTGTTTGACCCTTGCAGCTTAGAAAAGCTACAGAAAACAAAACATACAGCTAAAGGAAGTTAAATAGCATAAAAAACATTAGTACACATGCTCACTTTATGCTTTTAATATTAAGAAGCTTTGTGTCTGTGGCTGATGGATGTGGTCTCCTGTTTGACTCCCTCTGCCTTGGCATAGTCAATATAATGGGGAAACATTGTCTGAATGACACTGGTGATGGGTGCTGGTGGTGATAGCTGTGGTACATGGTGACATTCCCTGTGACATCTTCATTCATCTGGTGGTGGTGGCAGTGGCTAACACCAGTCCTGGTGGTCCAGGGGGGCGGACACACTCATTCTCTGTGGTGGCAGTGGCTAACATCAGTCCCAGTGGTGGTGGTCCGGGGGGTGGACAAAGTCATTCTTTATGGTGGTAGTGGCTAACATCAGTCCCAGTGGTGATGGTGGTTTTGGGGCAGACAAACTCATTCTCTGTGGTGGCAATGACTAACATCATTCCCAGTGGTGGTGGTCGGGGGTGGATAAACTCATTCTCTGTGGTGGTAGTGGCTAACATCAGTCCAGGTGGTAGTGGTGGTCCAGGGGAGCGGACAAATTCATTCTCTGTGGTGGCAGTGGCTAACTTCAGTCCTGGTGGTGGTGGTGGTGGTCTGGGGGGGCAGACAAACTCATTCTTTGTGGTGGCAGTGGCTAACATCAGTCCTGATGGTGGTGGTGGTCTGGAGGGGTGGACAAACTCATTCTCTGTGGTGACAGTGCCTAACATCAGTCCTGGTGGTGGTGGTCTGACACCAAGGGGGTACACCACCTTTTAACAACTTCATTTAAAATGGTAGCACATAAGATAGGTGCCTGAATCATGGCTCCATCCAAAATGGCGATGTGATATGGGCAAAAACCCAAAAGGCGAGGGGGTAGGAAGGCGACCAGATATGGTGGGGTGGGTGACCCTAGCAACAGGATGTCACTACGTGTACACACATGTGGGGGGAGCAAGCATGGCAAGCGGGGCCAGGGAGGGGGCAGAGGGGATGTAGGTGGTGGCGTTGTGGTCAACTGCTGAGCTGCACCATGGCATCAGAGGTTGGCCTCTGCTTGCAGTGCTGAGGTTTTGGGTTCTGGTCTGGGTCCAGGTGTTGCTGTGCTTTTCTTATGCCTGACACAAAATCTTATTTTTTTTACTTTCACCCACCCAACATACACCCCCCCGAGTTGAGAATCCTTAAGTAGGGGGGTGCAGGGGGTAAATCCCCCCATGTGGGTGTGTATGTGTGTGTGTGTGTGTGTGTGTGTGTGTGTGGGTGAAGCCCCCTCCACAGAAAGCAAGTATGTTTAGTCCCCAGTGCTGTTCTTCTGTGCACCGAGGTTGTCATGGTGACAAAATTGTTTTCGTCACCCTGACATTGCTCTTCTGTGGGTTGCCCTTCCGCGGTTGCTCACATCACATAAAACCATCAAAACCTGCCAACATTAACCACATCATCATCCTCATAAAGAAAGCTGCCCTCACAGTCATCTAAGTCTGAAGTCTGACCACTGGGAAATTCTTTCTCCATTGTGTCATCATCTACATCAGTGGTGGGCCGTTTCATGCTGCCTCTGCCAGTGCCACCAGGATGGTCCATTTCTACATCACCAAAACCACCGTGACTAGGGCAGGGTATGAATATCGAGGTTGCGGTTTGTACTGGTATGTGCCTCTCATTCATTTTTATGAATGTTAGCAAACTAACATTTGCAGGACAGCGGTTTGTCTGATGGTCCCTGAGTATTGCACCTGCTGAGCTGAATACCCTCTCGACACTTACACTGGAGGATGATCATCTGAGGTACTTCAGTGTCACTGCAGTCAGCTCTGGCCATTCACTGACCTTTCCACTCCAGTATACAAGAGGATCATCAGTTATTGACAGATGCATGTTTTCAGACAAATATGGCTCAACCATTTTCTGTGCCGCACTAAGTCCAATGGTTGATGCATCATCCTGTTCTCCACAATCATTTATTTCACAAATCCCCACTTGGAACAAAACCTCCCAAAGTGGGTTGATGCCAACCACTTTGGATGACAGACCACCTGGAACTGCAGTCCCCTTCCCCTTGCAGGAAATGCTCAATGGTCCTCCAGGTAAACCTTCAGTCAGATTATGCTGCTGAGATTTGCTGACCTTGGCATGTGACTCCTGTGCCCCATGAACCAAGCACACCATTTGCTTACTGACATTTTTTACCTGTCCATGCCCTCCCTCCAGTACTGATGCAATTCCATGTTTGTATCATGGGTCCAGCAGTGTTGCTATAGCAAAGTTTCACTACGCTGAATGCTCAAAATGTGATGATCTGTCAGCATGTGTTTCAGCAACATACTGCTAGCACTATCTCTGGCAACATCAAGGCCATGCTGTATATTCACCAATGTCTGCCTCAGCACCCATAGCAGTGGAATTAATTGGCTAATGGAGGCAGATTCACCTCTCACTGCCTGTGTGGCATGTTCAAAAGGCCACAAAATTGTTGTTACAGAGTCCATGAGGCACCACTGTTCAGTCATCATAGATATGGAGGCCTTGGAACTGTCACGGCTAGTGTGCATCACAAGATATTTTGAGATGGCTTTGTATTGTTCATACAACCTCTCTGCCATGTATAAAGTGGAGTTCCACTGGGTGACAACTTCCAGCTTCAAGCAGTGCTGAGGGAGGCTGTTTTTCATCTGCAACTGCCGAAGTTGGTCAGTAGCCTTTGCAGACTGTGAAAAGTGAAAGAAGATATGGCATGCAACTGTCAGAATTTCCTTTACATCAGGGTGCTGCAGAAACACCTGCACCACAAGATTTAAACAATGGGACATGCATTGCACATGAAAAAAGCCACCAATCATGATGCATTTCACCACATTTGACCCATTGTCACTTGCTATGGACCCAGCTCTCGGTCACTTGCTAATTTCAGTTAGTACCATGTCCAGCATGTTTTCACCAGTGTGTAACAATGTCACATTGCACATAGCAGTCATTGCATGCTGTTGAATTCCTGGAAGATTGCTACTACGACACTCCACCTTACTGCACTGATTATTCACACTACCAACATCACAAACAACCACCGGCACCTGCTTCTTACAGTTATACTGCATGGTCCTGTCACATTAAATCTATTAATTCCCTGTCTGGGAGGTGTACAGGAAATACTACCAAGGAATGCCGTGAGGGAGAAAGGGCTAGGGGAATGCACACTGGGAGGGAGGAAGTGCCATATGCATAGAGGACACTGAAAGGAAGGGCCACTTCCAGGACAGGGACCCAAAAAAACTAACATTTTTATTCATTGAAGGAAGTTGTAGCCACCGCCAAGCAGTCAAAACACAAACTGCAGCAAGAAAGACAAAATGGCCATAGGAGTTATCTGCGCATGCACAGGAACTCGTAGATGCTCAGTAAGCACTTGTGGTCATGTTGGATACAGCGGAAAATGTCGTGTTCAGGCTGCTGATAAACATAGTGTGGTGGATGTACATCTGACTCCACTACCAGCACTCCAAGGAAAAAGGAGTGGGCGACATCCAGTCAACTCCTTTTTTGCTATGATCCCAAAATGGCTTCAGGGCTCAGCCCAATGCAGCCATAAAAATGGCAGAACAAACATCAGCAGACAACAGCTTTGCCCTGGAGATATAAGACATCATAACGTAGCTAGACAAGGACACAGAACCACTAGATGCTTGACAGACTCCTATTAGTCCTCAGAAAGCAGTTACCATACTAAATGTTACAGTCGATATAGAAACATGTAAACCACAGCAAAAAACAAACACCAGCCTTCTTTTACACAGCCCAACTCAAAGTTACACATTAACTGTAACACAAGAAAATAATTCAGTACAACAGAAGTTCCAGCATGAAAAGAGAAACACAGACAGTAAGTTCCAAGATACCATCACAGCCTACACAAATTGGCACATACTTTTTAAACCATTTCTTGCCATTGAGCACAGCTCAGCAAGAAACATGAAATACAAGTTCATCACATCAGACTGAACAAAAAAACAAAGAAGCACTAGGCACAATAGGTGCCACAGCCATACAATAATTTATACAGAAGTCGAAAATGTAAACACAGTAAAAAATAAAACACAAGGAGATGTAAACCAACTGAAAGCATACCTACAAAACACATTCAACTTGACAGAGTAATTAGAACAACCTCCTCCTCGAATAATGAACACACTTTTCCCCCAATACTTTATGAGTGCACCAAAAAAAAGATGGCACTCCCTATGAACCCCTATCCTTAAGAGCAATATTTTAAAGCATAGAAAGATACCTAAAGGGGAACCAGTATCCAGTATCACTGCTCACATCTGCACACTTTCAAATGACTTGGCAAGTCCTAAAACAAAAGCAAAAGCAACTTATAAGTCAAGGAAAAGGCTGTCAACCAAAGGCATCAGATGAGCTCACTCACAACGTCATTGACTAGCTATACCAATGAAAACAACTAGCACCACACAATCCAGACTCTTTGATAAATACCACATGGCTCACCATCAGCCTCTACTTTGTAGTCCTGGTAATACCGAAAAGAAAGGACTATGTTGGGGGGACACTGAATTAAAAAAAGATGAGAAAAACAAACAATACCTGCAGTATGACCAGGAATGCCAGACCAAAACAAGAACTAGAGCTAATGCTAAGAAATACAGGGAACTTAAACCCCAAGCCTATGAAACATTGTACCAGAGAATCTGGAAAGGTGCCCAGTCAAGAACTACGAAATGTACAAATCCAAAAGACCAGCAAAAAAACATACTTTACAAGCTGAAGCTTCATTTTTCTTAGCCGCAAACATGTCCCAACAACAGCAAACAACAGGAGCATGGTATATAAAAAAAAGCCAACAGGAATCAACAAAATAGCTAACCTAATAAACAACATGACAGCATCAACAAAAGGGGAAACAGTGAAAAGATTAACAAATCATTCCACATGGAAACACCTTATTCAAAAATTCAGTGACAGTGGAGTAGCACCAACTGAAATTTTTCAAATGTCGGGGCACAAACAATTCTAAAGCCTAAATGACTACTTAAAAATAAATGATGAGAAACAACTGAACATTTTCAGACTACTCAGTAGAATAGAAGTGAAGAAATATGAAGAACCAGCTGAGGAAAAAAGCCAAACCCATCACAGTGGAAAACAGCTATGAATACTTACTAGGAGCCTGCTTCAACAAACTGATGATCAGAGCTAGCATATAACATTCAACATAATACAAGGTAAAGAAACACTTCAATAATTATGCTACCATGCAAAAAAGGAAAGAAAGAAAGAAAGAAAGTGACTACAAAATATAAACTACCCATCTTTACCAAACTCCCACAGGCATGCTAACTCTCACTAAACACACACAGCACTTCAACCCTCAGAACATCTTCTGCCTCTTCTCCAAAAAAAGACAAAAAAAAAAACAACCTATTGTAAAATACTTAGAACCTCTATACATTTCTTCTTACAGGTAACAACTAAGAGAAATGTAAGCAAAGATGACCACAAGTTATTTATTCAGATACTGACTCTGACTAAAAGCTGCAAAAAGAAAGTAAACACTGCCTACACCCTACCAGCTATGTAAGTGGAAAAAGGGAAAGCCTTCCTAAAATATAGAAGAAATTCTTCATACAGTACCACCATGACCTTTTATCACAGGTGTGCATAAATGGTCTTAAAACAAATAAACAGAGAAACTGAGAGTGGACATTTTATTAGACTCTTCAACATAAAAAAGTGACACATTAAAGAGTCATACACAAAGTTAATGCAAAAAAAACAAAAAACAATTACATGGCACATCAGTCCTCTAGTCAAAGAATGCTGAAAACCTATTGTTATTGAAAATATTGCTATGTTTACTTGTTACAATAAGAACAAACTCTTGGGGGGAGGGGATTGGTGTACCATGCATGACAATCAAACTTTTTTTTCCAGAAATCAGCTACAGTAAAAAAACAATCACAGCACATAAAATAGTGATCAATGTTGCATTAATATTTTCTCCTTTTGCCTGTACCTAAGACAGTTAAAAATAAATATTATTTCTGCTTACCTTCTGCTGTTTTTGTAGATGAAAAATGTAATCCACACAGAAATAGTAATAAAAAAATGCTCAAAAAAATAAAAACAAACAACACATCACAAAACCCAAAAAAAGAAAAAAGAAAAAAAAGCATTCCAAGGATTCAGGCTCTTCATGTCCTACATCTGGAATGGGAAAAGCACAGTGATAACAAGAAAATCCAGTAACCGAAAAGGATGTCTGAATGTCGTTTACAGAAATGCCACAACCCAAGGACTTCAGGATCTTCATGTCCTATATCCAGAATGGTAATCCACATTGCCATTAAGCAAATCCAGTGTCCCAACAGAAGACCTTCTCCAGGAAAACAAAAATACACCATCCTGAAGAATTCAGGCTCTTTGTGCCCAACAGGGATCATGGTAATCCAAACCCAAGTCCCACAAAGACGCAATCCAACACCAGTCCATTCTCAGCCACTGTTCTGGTACTCCTTCTTCCCACAAAGAAGCCATTTAACACCAATTCATCCTCCACCACCACTCCAGTAAACCTGTCAGAGACCTCTCCTTCCTCAGCCACCTCCTGAAAACCTGTTCTCCTGATCCTCTGAAATCCACTAACACTGATCCATTCTCCACCGCCACGCTGGTAAATCCTTCCCTGAGAGCTCCATCCTCTTTCAGCTCCTCTGAAGACCTCCTCCCACTCCTTGATTAGACAGCTAGGCAAAAAAAACTGCCAAAAACACAGGCAAGATGCATGGGGTAGCATTCCCTCTTGACTGTTCCAGCATGACTGAAAAGAAATTGCGCCATAACCAAAAACCTCACTCACCAACACAAAAATACACCTGTCAACCAATCAGGAAACCTTTCCCACTCTCCAACTAACCAATCAAAATACAGTAACATCATCCATTCACAAAAAATGACCCAGTCAAAACTTACATACCATCCAATTCATGCAAATGTATAATTCCACACACTAAACTAACTGCATCACAAATTATCCCCAAACAAACATGATATAAAACAAAAATTGCACAACAAAAGCAAAAAAAGAAGTCTATTTCATGAATCACATACGTGGTGTGTTGTTGAATACATGATTTATTTGAACTCTCTGTGAGTGACCTGTAGACCTCACATGAGGTCACTCATATATTGTTGTTATTCAGTTTCAAAATGAGCTACTGTACAATAGCAATAATGCACTCCAGGATGTGTGTCATGTGGGATAATGTCACTTCTTGGGTGATAAACACACTCAGTCTGCAGCCTCATGCTTCAACTATCTGCGGCATCATGGTATCCCAGCATGACACACACTCTGTCATGCATTATTGCCTAATTAAAACTTTGCCATATTTACTGATGGAAATTAGAACAGAAACTAAAGGATCTAATATGAATACTGTAATTAGCCTATTTAATAAACTTCAAAATTTGGGCATCAAGAGATGGGGACACTGAATAGAGCAAAAAGGTTATTATTCCTACCAAGAACAGCAGGACAAGTATAAAAATATTAATATAAATTGGTAGGACTATAAAAATATTATTAACTTTTTAAAAAAATTTGAGAAATGTATTAAGGTAATAATGCCATTTGATTGGACAAAGATGATAATTAATCATAACAAAAATTAGAACTCACATCTTCAATGGCTATTAAAAAAGCCTACCAGATAAACTTCTAAAATGAAATACATGAACTAGACTTAAAACATAATAAAGCAATAATAAAGTGAAATAGAGAGAAAGTGCTGGTGAAGCCTTTTGTTCTAGCTAAAATATGGCAAGATGGCAACAAAATGCATAAATATGCCAAAAATAAAACCATCTAATAAAACACATTATCAAGAACATATCTTACACCCATCAAATTGTACACAATGGGGTACAAAGTACATATTAAATGTTGGTATAACTGTCAAAAAAAAAGGGAACCATATACATCTTTTTTGGAATGCCAGTTTATGCAAAGATGGTGGGTACATACCTCGGAAGAAGTACAAAGAATTTTTAATATTCAATTACCATTGTCATTTTACATAGATTTATTTAATGACTTTACTCAATTATAAATCACTTTGCCTCAACATTAAATACTTCCAATTGTAACTACAACAACAAGAAGATTAATTTTGGAGGACTGGAATAATGCATCAATCCCAAATTTTTATTTAAAACAGTATCATTCAAAATGTATTTAAATATTATCAGTTTAAAAATTAACACATTTTTCAGAAACTACAGACTATTTAAAATCTAGTAGGATAGACTTAATCAGTATACTAGCACCACCTTCACAAATATGAAATATTGACTGGCCTGTCTTAATGCCTTCTCATTGAAGTTCCCCTATATCTGGAACTCCCTCTTGCTATAAATTTGCTCTGCACAATCCCATCGGTCACTTTCACTCCTCCTCGTAAGCACCCTGTTCATTGCTGTAATTGCACCTAATGCTCTTCTCTACCAAATAATTTCCCATTGCCTCCCTTCACCTCCCTCCCCCCCCATTCCTACCCTCTCCATCTCTAGCTTACCTATAGCTGGAGCCTCCTGCCCACCCCCACTACTCCCCTTTCCCCTCACCCTCTCTCTTCTTTTCTGCTCGGTCCTGTCCCCTTGCAGGGTTCTCAGCATCCTGAAGGGGACTAGTTCTTGGCTTGACCCTCCTCTCTCCCTCTTACCCTTCCTTCCCCAGTCCTTTCCTCCAACCTCACCCCAACCCCCACTTGAGTTATAACTGCCTTTCTTCTAGATCCACATTAGCACTTAGTAACCTTTTAAATCTAAATTTGAACTTAATAACCCTGTGCTCAGCCTGCTACTTTTAGCACTTCTAAGTGTTCTCCATCTGGCCTATACCTCATGGGTTACCTGTTCCTGGTTTACTACTGTATACAGTGAAGCCCACCAGGATGAAACACAGCACTGCAGAATTCTGCAGTAGAGTTACTGCAGCAAACAATGTAATTGCAATGGGAGTTAATCCCTTTTGTCATGCAGGAAACCTGTGACACTGTGTTTCATCCTGGCAGGCATCACTGTATTTTATATCTGCATATTGTTCTGTTTATCCTGGTATGTCTCATCCTGTGTTTCTGACTTTAACTTTGTTATCTACCACTATTTTTTTTATACAATACTCTCCTTTGTCTTGAATTGGAATGTATTATGAGTACTACACTTTATGTATTTGAATTGTACTGTATGTATTTTATTTTACTATGTTTTGATTGACCCCCCACCCCATGTTTGCAACCCTTCGAAACTTCTGAAATGAGCTGTTTACAACTCATGTTGTCTTTCCAAGTGAAACCTCTTCAAATAAATAAATAATGAGTTTTCTAATATAATTTGCTGTATGTAAACAATTAATTGGTATAACAAATAATCTCATTAGAAAATATTTCTGTAAAATAGCAAAGTGGATGAAATCACCAAAATGTTTAATATAACTGTGTTATATAGATGCATGTATGATTGCAAGTTTAAATTAAAATACAGTAAAAAGTAATATTTAAAAAAAGCAATGGGAGGGAACTAGATGTTATTGCCCATCTGAGAACAAATATCCTTGCAAGGGACAGGGTATGGGTAGTGCAGAGTAACTTCAGGGAGTTGGGGAAGGGCTTTAACCAGGTAGCATGTATGATGACTTTTCCAAGATGTTACCCATGAGCAGCTGAGGAGATGCAAGGGTACTACACACTAGGGCATTTCACAACTGGATGAAGATATTGTACATGTAGGAGAGCGTTGACTACATCAGGGGCTGGGGGTCAGCTTAAGAGAATATGTGCCTCTATAAAGGACACAGCATGCTTCCTTCCAGGAATGGGATCGCAGTCCTTGGTGGCAGGTCAAATGTTTATTGGATGAGCACTTAAACTAGTGGGGAGAGTCAGTAAAACTTAGGAAGGCAAACATTGTCCCTTCCAGATTATGAAGCATTAGGGAGGTAGGGCCCTGGGTGAGAAAACTCCCCTAGGGGAGAGTCACAGAAAAGCTGGGACAAGACAGAATAAAGGGGAGTAAAACTGAGGTAAGAGTAGTAAAGGATTGAAGGAGACAAGGACTGAGGAAATTAAAAAGGCAGGAGGAAAGTCAGGGTATGCTTCAGGCAAGGGGAAGGAAAGGTGTGGAGAAACATGCATGCAATGCAAGGAGTCTTTTTTTTTTAATAAGCACATTTTATTGAAGTTTTCACTATCATATACGGCAACATATTACCACTTTTAGCACTAGAATATGTCAACCAGACTATGTGATATACATGACAAATACATCATTTTTGTTTAACAATCAGTATCTTCTGTAGGCTAACTGTACATGCTCTTCTTCTATCAACTTAAGTCGGGTTTCTCATTCTCTAAAAATGTTCACAATACAGAGAGTAAAAAATGAGTACAGAAAAAAAACCAGTTATGATTAAAATAAGGCAGGGAAAATATTCCAGAAAGCACTCCAGAGCCAATGCAAGGAGTCTTAGAAATAAAATTCCAAACCTGGAAGGCATCATGGAGGAGGCTGGTCTGGATTTACTGGACATTACTGAGTTGTGGTCCTCTGAGTACCATGATGGGGATATGGTTATACTGGACTACTCTATGACTGGGAGAGATAGGGCAGGGAGGAGGCATTGTTTTATATGTGAGAGATGTAATCAAGGCCATGGAGATACTGGGTGCCAGGAGGAAATGCAATGGCTGGAGGTGCTGTGGATCACCCTGAAGAAAGGCTTCAATGCCTCTACCCACACCAGGGTAGTGTACAGGCCTTCAGCATATGGAGAGACGTTGGATACAGCATTTGGGGAAGCCGTCATCAGAATAGCAAATAAGAGGGAGGCGCTGCTTGTTAGTGACTTCAATCTGCCAGATGTGGAGTAAAGCCTTCCAACTTTAGTTTCCACAAGGAGTGTGGCCATTCTTGACTCCCTACAAGAAGTACAAAAAGTGAGAATCACCAACAGCATCATTAAGGTGGGGGCAAGACTTTCTTCAGATACATAAGTGATAAAGGGAAGGCAAGGTAGAGATAGTGAGGATTAGATTGGTGGATGGGTACTGTGCCTAAGAGTATAGAAAAAGCAGACATCTTGAACAGGTATTTCAGATCAGTCTTCACAGTTGTGGGGGTGGCAGCAGACCACCAGGAAGTAACAGAAATAAGGGGGTGGTGGTGTCCAGAAGTCCATCTTCAGAACTAAGGAACAGGAAGGCACATGCAGCTCTGAAGCTGAACGAAGCTGTGATATGTTGCAAAGTTCCAGTGAAGCTTCAAAATTTGCCTTCACAAACAACTTTTTTGAAATGCCCAATTTGCCACTTCGCATTGCATTTTCCGGGGGAAATGGCAGTATTTTGAGTGAAGTGAGGTGAAGTTAAGACAACGTCAAGGTGAAGTTGCAACTTCAGCAGCAAATTTGCATAACTTCTCGTGAAAAAGTGTCACTTCACCTGCCAAAAACTTTGTGATGTCGGCGCTTCACAAATTTTGCTGATTTTGCAAATTATTTTGTGAAGCAAAGTTTGCCAACTTTTCGCATCTATAGCTGGGATACATCCAAGGTGACTCAAATAATAAGGCCTTTGACACTGTGCTGCACAGGAGACTGATAACTAAATAAATTGAACATACCAGGGGGTGGAATCCAATGTAGTGAATTGGGTTAAAATCTAGTCAATGGGTAGGAGGCAGAAGGTGGTGGTAAACAGAACTCACTAGAATGATGGAAGAGTGATCAGTTGGGTGCTGCAGGGCTCAGTACTAGAAACGGTCCTCTTCAATGTCTTCATAAGTCACATTGCTGAGTATCTAGAAGAGAAGGTGCCTTTCTGCAGATGATAACATGGTCTGCAATAGGGTAGACTCTCAGGATGGGGTGGAAAGAATACCCAGTCATCTGAGAAAAATTTGAGGAGTGGTTTAAAGTATGGTAGTTGGGGTACAATGCCAAGAAGTGCAAGGCCATGCACCAAGGGCATAGGAACCCACTTTTTGAGTATGGAATGGGGGGTACTGACAGATAATAAACAGGAAAAGGACCTTGGGCTCAACATATCTGATGATGTCAAAGTGGCAGGGAAGTGTAGCAAAACAGTTGGTATGGCTATTGAAATGCTAGGATGCATGAGATTGGTATATCCCACAGGAGTTGGGAGGTGGAGTTGCCACTGTATTGCATACTGGTGAGACCCCAGCATGAGTACTGTGTCCAGTTTTGAAGCCCATACCTAGGAAAGGACTTAGGGTGGAGGCAATCCAGAAGAAGCAACTAAAATGGTGTTATGGTTGCATGAGAAGTCCTTCAAGGAGAGGCCATGGGATCTCAACATGCACAATCAGGAAGAGAGGAGAGCGAAATATGACATCATAGAGATCTAAAGTACCTTGCAGGGGTAAACAGGGTGCAGGAGAGAAGTCTCTTTTAAATGAGAAAGAACACCAGGACCTAGGAGCAAGTGATGATGTGTGGGAGAGGGTTAAGAGAGATGTAAGGAAATATTTTGTCACTGAAAGGGTGGTAGACACATGGAACAGAATGTCAGCAGAAGTGGGATAGATATATGGATGCATTAGAAAACAGGCATGAAGGAGGGAGGGTCTCTGTAGATCAGTTAGGCTCTGCTTAGACAGATTAGGCAGAGAACATCTGGTTATTTATTTATTTTATTTATTCTGAGTTCAGAAAGTACCTTTGAGTCAAAGACTCATTTACAAAGGTTCCATGTCACATATATTGAACAATACCGAGCTTAGTTAACATACAGAGCAGGGAACATAGCAAACTTTATACAGTGGTATAGGTAAAAAAAGGCTCAAACAGTCTGGACCTAACACCCCTATGGTGGCTCAGGTAAGCATTCAGTGAGAGGAAGGAAAGGAAAGAAGGGGGGGTGTGTGAACCAAACAGTATTTTTTGGCTAACAAATTCTGTGTTTCTATTATTAAGGAATTTTTCCTACATAATTTTTTTCATGCAAGGAAAGTGTAAGGGCTTCAGCGAGGCATACTCAAGTATGTACTGTGCGTATCATACGTCTATCAATCATTTACTGAAATTGAGGGCTGGCCGACCAGGCAGCACGCAGCCAGGCAGCAAACTGTAGAAAAAATATATATATAGTGTATCATTTTAAAAGGTATGGGGCAGCCCTGGAAAGAGTCACAATCCTTTTATATTCCTTGGCCCAGATATTCAAAAGAGTTGAGCCATGCGCAATAGGGTTGCCCCTGCGCAGGCCCGAAATTGCGCCATTCTGCGATATTCAGCAGGAGGCAGTTGTGCCCCTGAAATCATGCTGAGCAACAATGCAATGATAATGAAGGCATGCCCAGCCGAAGGGGGAGGAACCATGCATAAATGGCACAGTGTGATATTCAACAACTTGCGCCATGCGCAATAGGTTAGCAAGCGGAAGTTGCACCATAGCAGAAATGAGCCAAAATAAAAAGGAGCAAGGGAGAGGCACAAGAACGCTACAGGGAAGCCACATGAGGCAGAACTCTAGGCAGACAGACAGGGCAGGAGGGACAAACAGGGCAGGCCAGGGAAAGGGCACCCTGAACACACAGGCATAGGGAAGGTGTGGGGAGCCACAGCTAGTGCAGAAGGAGGAAGTGCCTTGCAGCACAGAGGCCACCACAGGCAGGTGTTCCCAGTGCAGGGGAAGTAGCAGGGAGGACAGGGGGGGAATACAGTAACAGCTGCCGGGGGGGTGAACACAAGCCAGGGACATAGCCAGTGCCACCTTCCAGGTGGAGGCCGTTATGAGGGGGGTGAGAAGGCGTGCGGCAGGGGGGCATGGCCGTGGAAGGGCCCGTCGGTGGTATGCCCCCAACAGGCAGTACCGAGCCCACACCAGCTTCGAGCTGTACAGTGATACTGAGATTGTGGGCTGGTACTGCCTGAATAGGGCAATTTTGAGGTGCCTCTGTGAGCTGTGCAGTGATGTGATGCAGGCACCCACACGATGGAGCCATGCCCTGTCAGTGGAGACCAAAATAACAGCCTGCAGGTGCTTGCTCACCATGGATACCTTCCAGAGACCAACTGGGGACACCACAGGCATAATCCAGTCAGCCATGTCATGCCACCTCACCTAGTTCCTCGGCGCACTGCTGCCACATGCTGCAGAGTACATCCATTTCCCCAGCACAGCGGCAGAGCGCACAGTAAACATAAAGGAGCTCCACAGGGTAGCACATATGCCTGGTGTGCTAGGGGCAATAGACTGCACCCATGTGGCCATACACACACCACCTGGCCCCGAGGGGGCTGCATACATCAATTGCAAGGGCTATGCCAGCATCAACTGCCAGGTGGTGTGCGATGCCAGGGGGCACATAATCAATGTCTGTGCCATGCACCCTGGGGGAGCACACGATGCCTTCATCTGGCACCAGTCAGCACTGTGCCACAGATTCGAGAGTGGGGACATCCCCACTGGACACCTAGTGGGTGAGTATGCAAACCACATGGACAATCATAGGGTCTGGGGGGGCATGGACAAAGGTGACATGGGTAGTGGCCTACATGGCTGGGGCAGGGCGATGCTGATCACCAAACTAACCTCTGCCCTCTACACACAGGTGACAGTGGATACCCACTCCATCCCTGGCTGCTCACACCCTACCGTCGGCCCGTGACCCCATCGCAGCAACGCTACAATGAGGCACACACCACCACATGTAATGTCATCGAGTGGGTGTTCGGGATGCTGAAGGCACATTTCCATTGCCTGGACACCTCCGGCGGTGCCCTACAGTACAGCTCCTCAAAGGCCTGTGGGTTATTCCTGGCCTGTTGCATCCAGCACAACATGGTCAATGAATGTGAGATAGCCGTACAGGTCAAAGAGGAGGACAGCGATGGGGACGATGAGGATGCCGGTGACGATGGTGATGGGCAGCCCCCCCTTGGCCAATGGGACCCCCGACTGATCCGGCTGGCACAGCTGCACTAGGACACCATCACGGAGGAGCACTTCAGTCAACTCAGGTAAGTCATGGGGCCATGTGTAACCACCAGTGGCTAAGGCACAACCCACAAACATGCATGGACACACATCGGAGTGCATGTCATTAAGGGAAGTGGTAGAGCACAGAAGCACACACACAACCAGGGATGGGTGAGGATTAACATGCCATGCGGATGGACACACACACAAGCACACACACAATGCACCAAACATGCACAGAGGGCAGGAGGCACACTGACCCAGAATGCCAACCCTAGCAACACACATGTCCACAGGCCACCATGCCCACTGCCTGTCCATGTGCATGTGTCAGATGCTGAGCACCATTGCACATTGGTATACAGCGCAATGCAGGCATCATCATGCACATGCAACTGTGGACAGCAGCCAGGAGGGTGTGCAGGTGGACTGTGTGTCCGTGTGCAGGGCCGGGTACCCACCCATGCACTGCCCACTGAAAGACACAAAGCACACAGGGCAGCACCAGACAGTAGCCACTTTGGGAGACAGGTCAGTCACGTGACACAGTGCCCCAGTCACCAAGGATGCATGGGTGGCCCTGCCGAGACCTGCCAGCACTGACAGGCTGACTACTGGCCTCGTGGGGTGGCATCGATGGTCCCCCAGGGGTTCCACTGCGTGAATGCAACCATGCTCGTGCAGGGGTCTGCAGCACACTGAACATGCCTGCGCCAGGAGTGCTTGGGATGCCCACAGCTGAACCCGGTGTCAACAGGGTGGGAGTCACACGATGCCAGGAATGGGGGGTGGACAGTGCACTGCATGGTGTCTGCGATGCATGGGCACCTGACTGTGTGCCCATTGTGGCCATGACAGCAGTGAATGCCTATGCATGCCTGTCAATGGCAGCAGTCACATCCTCCCGCAAATGGTCCATCCCTGCCAGGATCAGATTGGTGTCCCTGCTGCAACGCTTCTCTGCCCACTCCAGAGCCACATGCAGTGCATCCACAGACGTCGCAAGCCGCATCTGCTGCTGGACTGATGCTTGCAGTAGGCGCGTGTGCTCATCCAAGAGGTCATCTGCCTCCTCGGCATCCTGTCCCTCAGGGTGCGCATGGCCCTGATGATCAGCACCCCTTGAGGGTGGGTGCTGTACACCAGGACCAGGTCTGGACATGTCCACAGGTGGTGCACAGACGCTGCCACTGAACCCTGTACCCCCAAGCCCATTGGCCGACTGCCGATGCTGCCTCTCCAGCTGCCGCTCCCCAGGGCTCATTGATGCCACTGCAGTGGCTGCAACAGTCCCACTGTCCTGAACAAACACCAGTGCTACCTCACTGGTGCTGACAAGCACAGGCTGGGACTGTGCTGACACACAGACCTCCATGGCAGCACCACCCATAGCCATGGATGTGAATTGCCCTGCTGTGTGCCCATCCCGTGGCACACACGTGTCACTGCCCGTGATGTTAGTGTCATCATCACCGGTGACGGACTCTGCACCGGCCCCAGTCACAGCATGCTGGAATCCGTGAATGCCGGCACACTGGGACACAGGCAGGGCTTCCTCCATACCTGTTACAATGACATCAGTGTGGACAGTCAGGCGGCCCCACTATCGCAATGATCCATGTATACCTGTGGAGGTGGATGGGCCCTCCTCCATCTCCAGCTGACTGTCCTCAGTGGACAGGCCCACCACCACTGACCCATTCAGACACTCAGGATCTGTAAGGGAAAGCAAAGTCGCGCTACTGCATGTGACCTAACCTGCCCCCCCCATAAACAGACCTTGACTTACCATGCAGTGATGGGCCACCACCCATCTGGAAGCCACCACCTGGAACACCCTCAATGGCACTGTGCTGCATGCTTCCAGCAAGCATCTCCTCTTGTGGGGTCAGCTGTACCAGCTCTGGCTGTCCCCCACCTGTTGCAGCATGTGCTGCCTTGATGGCGGCCATCTTCTCCTTTATCCTCCTCCTGTCCGTGCCCATCTTTTTCTTACACTCCTCCACAGAGTGCTGGTGGCTGCGATGCAGGTTCACAGCACATGCCACCTCCTCCCATGCAGCAGCATGGGCTTGAGGTGTTCCCCGCCGTCCACTGAGAAGCGGCTATTGATCCAGGTAGGCCTCAAACAGGGCTTTGGTTTTGGCCTTGGTAAAGTTAGGCCTCCTCCTCTTCCCACCACTGTGTTCCTCCTCTCCAACAATCTGCTCGGTCATTATGTAGCCTGTAAGAATGACAGTTGTTACCTGTGACTGTGCAGTCTCATGCATGTCTCTAAATCCACAGTCCACACTCCCAAACAGCATGCAACTCACCAATAGACTGCAGTAACCGACTATGGCCATTGCAGCCCAATGTCGCACTTTTATAGCACAACCTATGCAAATGAGCAAAGGCGCAACTTTAAGTAGATGCAAATTGCAGTGCTGCGCCATTGAATGGCTGATTAGATGATTTGCATATGACTGCTGAATATTGTGCTGTTGCACTTTGAGCAATTGTGTTGAACGTGCTGAGCCAATGGCATAGTTCTGTGACATGTGTAGTACACACCTTACTGCACATGCCCGGGTTGCTGATGCAGGTGTCTGCCACACTGATGATGGGCTGTGTGCGGTAGGCAATGCAGGGCACGGCCACCATTGTGCCAGTGGCGCTATAGCGATGGCCACTACATCATGCTGTGGCACTGGGCCATCATAGGCACAATGGGCCAAATGCGTGGTAGGCCGCTATGGCACTGGCACACAGGCAGCCAATCATGCTACATGCATTGTGTTCCAATGGTGCTGTGCGTGTCCATGCGCTAGAGACCCTTGACCCTGTGCCCGACCTTTGCCTCCTAGGTGCCATGCGTCAGGCATGGGTGCACCTCTATCGTGCTGTTCGGTGACAGCGCAATAGGGAATGGTAGTGTTGTACCGCGCAGCATCTGCATGTGGGGAACCGCGCTGCAGAGCGCCATATTGCCAAATACAGCACAGAGAATGGCACGCAGATGGGCAGCCCAAAGGTCTGCAATCAAACTGGCCAACCTAGTGGCCATTGTGGAGCCACACCATGTGCCACTGTTTGGGGAGGTGCCCCTGGACAGAGCCAGGACCCAGGTGTGGCAGGAGGTGGCCACTGCCCTTAAGGAGGCCACTGGATGGGGGTGGAGCACCGAGTAGTGCAGGCACAGACATGGGGACCTGCATGTACCAGGAGGGGCATGGTGCCACGGCCAGGTAGGGGTTACGTCAACACACTTTTGTCTTCCATATGGGTATCAGTGTTGTATGTGTCCAGCACATGGGGGAGGGACCGTCTGGGATTGGCTGTGGTGGTGTTCACAGGGTGTGGGGGTGGGTGGGTCTGGCTGGTTGGGAGGGCACACATCTAGGGGCAGGGGGACTTTGCTACGGGATTGTACTGCTGTTCCTTTCTCCATGTTTCCCCCACAGGCCCAGAGGAATGCCACCGTGCAAGTGAAGAGCGGTGGCAGGAAGAGCAGGGTGCAGCCAGATGGGGCGAGAGCCCTCACAGCCCACTTGACCGGCCCGATGAAGGTGAGTGGCATACATCCATGATTACTATTGCATGCTGTATGACAGGGTGGGCAGTGGGGCATGGCCACCATCCATTGACACCACTGCCATGCACGGGACTTGTTGCAGTCAACACTGTCCAGTGGCAATGCATGTCTTGGAGTGCGTTAATGGTGGTCCATGCATGCACCAGGTACATGGTTGTACCACTGCCTTTGCACCACATAGCTATGTCACTAAATGGCCACGGTGGTGCTGTGCATGACTTGGCTGGTGGGTGTGTGCAGCATTCCGCATGGCTGTATGCACCTGGGTGGGCAGATCATGTGGACGTGATCACTGCAGATGGTCACACACCTTCACAGAGGTTATGTAGCATGGCCGTATGCCATGCACAGTGGGCGGGCTGTATGGGGTTGTGCATTTGCACCTATTGACTGTGCTCCCTTGTCCTAGGTACACGCCATCTATGTGAAATCAGGGAGGTGCTGCTGCAGGAGATATTACTGGTGGCAAGGGCATCACTGGACATCCTCAGATGAATTGATGACACCGGGGTCCTGAGGAGGCACAGAACCCAGAGGAGCCAGAGCGGGGAGAGGTGCTCTTGATAGGGATAAATCGGTCCCAGTATTTCCCCTACCCCCTGGACCCACCCTCACACCCCTCCTTTCCCATCCCATTTGTCCACCCCTGCCCTCTACCCACCCCCACCTTGTTTGTGGCCCCCCAACCTTGTATATAGTTTATGTAATATTGTATATAGTTGAATTTTAAATATTTGTTCAATACATTTAATTTTGATATGAATACTGTGGTGGTGTCTGATTTGCAGTGGGCTATAGGTGCTCAGCTGCAGTAATATGCATGGCATCAAGGGTGGTGCAGTCATGGGTATGTGTGTGTGTCCGTGCGGAGGTGACTATGGTGTGGGGGTAGCTATCAGTCAGTGTCTGTGGTGTGTGTGTGTTGTGCCTTGTGCACTGGATGACTGTGTGCAGTGGTCCATGGTGCATACTCTGTGTCCATGGCACACCCATCAGCCCATCCATGGCCTGTGCAGCTGACACACATGCATATCTGTGACCTGCACAGTCCACTGGCATGTCAGTGGTGGCAGTCCCTGCAGGGCAGCCACTGTACCCGTCACATTGCTCGGTTTCCTCCTGTCACTGGTGTGGAGCATGTCTGCCTCGAGTGGCACTGTGGGCACCACAGTTGTTGTTCCACCTCCATGCTGTGCCTTGCATGTGTTGCAGGGGAGGTGCCCCATTGTCTGTGACTTGTGCTCCAGGTGAATGATGGTGGTGTACTGGTCCACAGTGCCTGTGCAGGGTGGCTGGCACACCAGTGCCATGGAGGACTGCGAGTTGTGTGTGCACAGTTTACATGGGCCCACACTGGGGGCTTGGTTGCCCCACCACTGCGTCCCTGTGTTGTTGTGCCCTTGGGTATGGGTGGGTGTCTGTCCATACCCTGTGTGGCATCCGGTGTAGTGCATGCTTCCATGTACCACTGTGGGTGTATGTGCTGGCTGTTGTGGCCAGAGGTGGGTTGGGGTGTGTCATTGGACTACTGTGCAGGATGCTGTACCACTGGTGGTGGTGTCTGGGGCACACCCTGTCCCGTTTGGGGTACCTCATGTGCCGACGCATGGTTGGTCTCTCAGCAGTACCCCTGGGGGACTGTGAGTGGTGGGACTGTGTTTGCTGTTGTTGCATTGCTGTGTGCTGCCACCTGCTGATGGGTGCTCGTGGTGGGGCTGGCTTGCATGGTTCTGTGGTGCACAGGGTTGCAGTGTCACAGTGGGGGTGGTGGCATGCTTGGGGTTTCCTGCAGTGGTGGTCACTGCTCATGGGGGGTGTCTGGGGGTCACGGTGCAGTGTATGCTCTGCATTGGGGGGATGGTGTGGCACGGGGTGGTCAGCCCTCCTTGTGTGCCAGTCACAGCTTGCCGGTGGGTGTGACGGTGCACCATGGCCCGACTGTGGGTTGTTTGCTTGTCTCCATGGGCCAGTGGTTATTCCAGCCCTCCCCCAGTTGTGCAGTGCATCGGGTGTGGGGGGATGATGTCTGTTCTGCTGTGTGTTCCTGTGCCCATCTGTGGCATGGGTGGTGGGTCTCTACCTCCCTGGTTGTGCAGTTACATTGCTCTGCTGCTGGGGGGCATCTCTGGTTACGCTATGGCACCTCTGGACTGCTCAGTTGAACATCCCTTGTTGCTCTATGGCGCATCAGTTCTGCTCAGCTTCCCCTCCCTAGTTGCGCTATGGCACAGGTGGTGCGATATTAAGTCATCGGCTGTAGACGCAGTTTGGCCTGCTCCATTTTTGAATATCATGTCTCCTGTGCATGGGCGCAATAGACTTGCGCTTGCTCCTGCTATTGCGCACTTTTTGGGTGCAGTTTGAATATCTGGGCCCTTATGTTTAATTCTTACATGGAAACTTGCATGTGCCTTGCATATGCCAACATATATCCTTGCATATGGTACCAATCAACATAATTAAACAAATTCTTTGACAGACTGAGAAAAGAAATCAAGTAGGGTCTGTGCTGGCACAGCAGGCAGGGAAAACCAGGCAAACTAGGTGGGCCAAAAGGTCCTTATCTGCAGGCAACTTCTATGTTTCTTGCCTTTTTTCGGAAAGGGTTGTTCTTCTTCTTTCTGCTGTCATATGAACAGTCTAATAAAGATTTCAGTGCTTAATCAGCAAACTTTAGCAAGGTTTTTCCCATGGTGATTAATCATAAATACAACACATGCTGATTTCTACAGCAGCCCAACAAAGCAGGGCTGGTGTTGGTGGTAGACATGGTGGCAGTGGTGGTGAGGATAAGAATGATGGTGATGATGGTGGTGGGGGGGAGGACATGACAAAACTACTTAATTTAAGTCATCACAGCAGCAGCAGAAGCAGCAGCAGCATGATGTAATACCTATTAGCAGAGTGGGGTGTGACAGGGAGATTCTGTCACTCTTGAGAACCAATCTTTTCTTAAATCTGTTGCAACCATTCTTCTATTTCTTAGCCTAATCTATCCTTAACAATTTCTAGTCCATAAGGTTGTCCACCTATGGGCACCCCCTCCCCTTTCTTGACCATGCTATAGCGTCCTCTTTTGGTGACCAAGAATAATAAAGGGCCAGATACAGCAGTCACCTGTGTGCATGGTGATACCCATTGCTACCCTGCAGTCACCATACAAATGACTGTTCAAGAAAAGACACATGAGGTAGAAGTGGGGTTGGTACCTCGCCTACCCATGCCAGTTGTTATAGGGCATGATCACCCAGACTTTGCTTCATTTATACATTGTCATGCCTCTCAGAACTCTGCTGTAGTTGCTGTAACCACCAGAGCACAAGGGAAGCAGAGACATTTACCATCTGTGTTCCCATTTGACAATTATGTTTTTCAGGATTCTGGCAAGGACAGTAAAACTAAGACATAGAAGAGGAAGCTAAAGAAGGACTGGATTGATACTCGTGTTGGTGTACAGCCAGACTTGTGACACACATAAATATGATATGCAGCATGAGCAAAAAGCAGACCCTTCACTTAACCCTTTTTTTCACAGGTGGGGAAAGGAGTGGAAAAAGGTGCCCCTCAGTTTGTTGTAAAACAGGGACTACTGTACAGAGAACACACTAACCCCAGAACTGGAGAGGTAGTAGATCAACTAATGGTTCCAGCAAAATTCCACTCCCAAATCATCTGTCTGGTGCATGACATCCCTTTAGCAGGCCTTGCAGGCAGAGATAGTACCATAAATAGGGTATTACCCAGGTTTTATTGGCCCTCTATCCACGAGAACATAGCTGAGTATTGTAAAGCAAGTGCTGAGTGTCAGAGAGTAGCTCAGGCAGGAAAAAGGGATAGAGTACCACTACAACCCATCCCCATTCTGACTAACCCCTTTGACAGGATAGCCATAGATGTAGTGGACACCCTGGAAAAGAGCTCCAAGAGTAACAGATTGGTACTGGTCATATGTGATTATGCTACCCACTTTCCAGAAGCTATCCCCATGAGAACTGTCATCACCTCAAGTATAGCAGAGGAGCTAGTAAAGGTATTTAGTCACATGGGAATCCCTCAGGAAATACTTACTGATCAGGGGAGTAATTTTAATGCACACCCGCTAAAAGAATTGTATCGTCTGCTGGGCGTGATAGCACTACGTACTTCCCCACAGCACACACAGACTGACAGCCTCATAGAGAGGTTTATTCAGACATTAAAGAGAATGTTGAGGAAGTATGTAAAATAAGAGGATAGAAATTGGGATAGGTACAGTACCTCCTCTATTTACTTTTCACTTACAGAGAAATCTCTCAAGCATCCACTGGTTTCTCTCCTTATCATTACTGTATGAGAGGAACCCAAGGGAGCCATTGGATGTGCTTAAAGAACACTGGGAAGAAGGGAAGGATGTGGGATCTTAATGTCATAGAGTACATGACTCAGTTATGCAAACACCTGGTGAGGTATATCAACTTGGCACACCAGAACTTAGAACAGAAGCAAGACTTGCAGAAAGATACAACCAGGGTTTGAAGACTAAAACATTTCAGTCAGGGGACAAAGTGATGTTGTTTCTTCCCTACACAAAGAACAAACTACTCATGAAATGGCAGGGCCCTTTCATCTTTTTGAGGCAAACAGGAGCAGTGAATTATGAGCTTATCATGCCAGGAAAGAGACTCCATCAGAAAATTTAACATGTGAACCTCCATAGGAAATGGAGTGAGAAGCCTAACCCTTCCCTTTATATCCATCCTGAAGGTAGGGAGTCAGAGCTGGAGGTTGCCTATAAAAGGCTAGAGCAGTTAGGATAGCTGGGGGAGATCCAGATAAACCATAAATTGGAGCCTCAGCAATAGAACAATTTGCAGGGCTTATTATAAGAATTTGAGCCCATATTAACAAACATCTTAGGAGGATTGAAAGAATTGTGCACACCATAACTGCCATGCAAGACATGCTCATACACCAAAAGTTCTACAGATTGCCCATGCAGGTGAGGGAAGAGATGATTCTGGAAGAAAAAAAACAATGGAGCGGTTAGGCACAATTGTGCCCTCAAAGAGTGCATGGTCTTCACCCATGGTCATAGTGGACAAGAAAGAGGGTGGGATACGTCTATGCCTAGATTTTAGAAAGCTTAACAATGTGTCACTATTTGATGGCTATCCAATGCCCTGAATAGATGACATCATTGACAGGCTAGGCAATGCACAGTATACAGTATCTCCACCCTTGTCCTTACTAAGGGATATTGGCAATCCCATTGTCATCTGATTCACAAGATAAAACTGCATTTAGCACCCCAATTGGTTCATACCAGTTCATCACAATGCCATTCAGACTACATGGGACCCCAGCCACTTTTCAACATTTTATGGACTACTTACTAGGACCACACGCTGAGTACCGTGCAGCTTATTTGGACAAAGTGGTCATATTCCTCCCTGACTGGGAAACCTTTGTTAGACACTTGACCCAGGTATTGCAAGCAATGAAGGAGGCAGGAGTGACCATTAAGCCTGCTAAGTGTGCCCTAGCAAAGACTAAGACAAGATACCTAGGGTTCATTTTCAGCAATGGACAGGTGAAGCCTGAGGTAGAAAAGGTGACAGCAGTAGCAATCAGTCCCATGCCTACCACAAAAAAGCATACGAGATCTTAACTATGCCTTGCTGGTTATTACAGGAGATTTTTTCCAAATTTCTCGGCCATTGCCAGTCCTTTGACTGATCTCACTAAACAGAGGTGCCCAAATAAGGATCAATGGACCCCTATTTGTGATGAGGTGATGAGGCTTTTAGGAATATCAAGGCCATTTTATGTACAGCTTCTGTACTGAAAATCTCTGACTTCAACCAAGTGTTTGAGGTGCAAACTGATGCATCAGAGAACGGTATTGCAGCAGTCTTATCTCAGAAAATTGATGGGGAAGAAAGTCCAATCATGTATATTAGCAGGAAGCTACATGACAGTGAGGGAAGATATGGTACCATAGAGAAAGAATGCTTAGCTGTGAAGTGGGCTATTAAGTCATTGAAATTTTACTTGTGGGGAGCTGAATTTAAGGTTGTAAATCATCATAACCCCCTTTGTTGGTTGCACCAAATGAGGGAATAAAACCCCTGTATAATGCGGTGGTACTTAGCTCTTCTGCCCTATCGATATACTGTGTCCCATAGGGCAGGGACAAAACATGTAAAGGCTGATTTCATGTCTAGATATGGTACAGAAATTGATGTCAATTAAATATGAGAGACTTTCCCCAAAAGGAGATAGTGTAGGGAAGGAACAGTACCATTAGTATCTGCTGAGAAATGTGTTAATGCCTCAGGGTAAAGACTGATGATATCCACTATGTTTATGATGGAATGTTTATCATTAATAGGGACCCAGTGATAGAGCTTCTAAAGATATATGGGCTGAAGCTTCATCCCTTCCTGGGACAAGAAGGTGGTAAGCAGTCTGAAATAACTGCTTCCCTCTTAAAGGGGAACTATCATCAACAGGGTTTCTTAATGTCTGAAAGACGATAAAAAGGTAATTTGAGTGAGACATTGTGTTTATTTATGAGTCTTTGCAGTCCAGAGTTATTCATATGTAAATTAGTCTATAATTAAGGGCTAGTGGCAGCCATATGTATTAGGCTCCTGACAGGAAATGATGTCACCAAGGATCTTGGCCCTCCATTGACTGTAGGTTAAATAGGAAATCATCTGTTTTATTAAGTGTGTTTTAAGGTGTTGTTATAACACTTTCTACATTTATAATAATTATTTTGCATGTGCATTGAAACTAGTGAGTTATCACATTTACATTTCAAACTGTTAGTAAAAATAATCCATCTTCAGGATTGCTTTAACCTCTGGCTATACTGCCAGCTGATCATCAAAAACTACACATCTCAAGGCTGGCTCTGTGGTGCCAACAGGTATTGGGGCCCCATACTGTATCAGGATTTCTAAACCCTGTCTCTGTTCATGTCAGTGCAGATTTATGGGGCTGCCACAGCACTAACATCTGTCTTTTTTCATTTCCTCTCTTACAGCCTTTTCTATTAATATTTCGAGTGTGAACTCAGGTTTGCATGATGCAAATGTGGCTATGTACCTACTGCCCTTGCATCATGGGGCCAGCCTTGAAATGTGTAGTTTTTTATTGTCAGCTGGCAGTATAGCCTAGAGGTTAAAGCAGAGAGCTGTGAACAAGCTTCATTCATCAAGCAGAATAGGGTTTGATTCCAACATGCTCTACATGTATATTGTGTGACCAGAGTAAGTCACTTAACCTCCCTGTGCTCCCAAAACACACCCATAAACAAGTTGTAGCTGTGTGCCTTACCTGGAGAAAGAGAGTAAAAACAATCTGAGTATGTGTTATGATTCTGAAAACTTTATGCTCTTTCTATCCATATTTGACCAGAAAAGAAAAAAAAAATAGAACATCATTAATTGATTATTAATTGCAAAAACACATGGATGGACAACATTGCTAAATAAACATGATCTGAACTGCATTATTATGATATAGAATAATATATGGGTGTATGTGTAACCAAAATTTTACACACACACATGAGGTGTGGGTTGCTACATTAACCCCAATGCAAAGTCCGAGTGGTTTATAAAAGCATCCCACACTAAGGGGGTGTACAGAATTTTGGTTTTTATACCCACCCACCCATATATTATTTTATTTAATTAATGATCATTTTTTTCCTTTCAGCAGAATTCATTTAGTGCAGTGCTTCTGTCAGAGATACACACACACACACATTTAACACACACACACACACACACTTCACACGTGAATGCACACACACACTTCACATGCACACACACACTACACACACACACACACACAGAGACATACACATGCACATACACATCACACACACACACACACTCTGTTCCCTCCTGTTGGAAATCTGCCCACGTCATCCCATTATTCACGTCAGGAGACCTATGCGACCTAAACAACTATAGGCCCATCTCAATCTTGCCTGTCCTTTCCAAAGTCCTCGAAAAGCTAGTTTACTCCCAAATAAAACTCCATATCAAATCATCTTCAGTCCTGAACCCTGCGCAATACAGCTTCCAACCCAACCATAGTACAGTCACTGCTCTAGCCAAAGTTACCAATGAATGGGTCACAGCCATGGACTCCAAGAAAGTTACTGTTGCAGTATTCTTAGATCTCAGCAAAGCGTTCAACACTGTCGACCACAATCTGTTAGTCTCAAACCTAATAAAAGTAGGCGCCACCTCCCTTGCTGCCCAGTGGTTTACCAGCTGCTTATTTGGAAGGACCCAGAAAGTAAAAGCTAGTGGCCTTTTTTCTGCATCCCTCCCAATGGCATGGGGAGTCCTGCAAGGCTCCATATTAGGTCCCATCCTTTTCTCCCCGTACATCAATAACCTTGGTGCACATATATCCAAGTCCTATCTGCATTTCTTTGCAGCCAATACTGTACTATACACAACAGGCCCTACACTGACTGAAGTGAGGGATGTACTCCCAGCCGACTTTTCACAACTAGAAATCAACCTAATCAATGCCAAACTCCTCCTCAATGCCTAGAAAACCAAGGCTATGATCTTTGCCCCAAATACCACTACCATTTCCCTTACAAACACGCACAAAGATTTCATCACCACCTACTTAGGTGAACCCCTTGAAATCACCTCCAAATTCAAATATCTTGCTATGTGGCTAGACAACAAGCTTTCATTTCATGACCACCTTGATGATCTGGCAAGAAGGCTAAAAATTAGGCTAGGTTTCTTCTTCTGTGACAAGTCCCTCTTTCCAATGGATACCAGAATTAGGCTAGTCTAGGCCACTTTCCTGCCACTACTTGACTATGGAAATCTAATCTACTCCTCCGCAGTGGCCTCAGGACTTAGCAAGCTAGACGTCCTCTACCACCGCACCATATGGTCCATGACAAACCTACCCTACCGAACCCACTATTGTGATTTGTATGTAGCCGCTGGCTGGACATCACTCTCAACTCGACGCACGCTTCATGCTGGTATCTGGACTCTTAAGCTACTCCTAAACAAGCTCCCAAACTATCTAACAAGCCTTTTCCATATTTCCCACAGTGCCTACTGTCTTAGTGAAAATGATCTCCTATTGTGCCAAGAACTCGCACCTCATTCGGCAAGTGGACCATATCGAGCGTACTCCCAACTATCTGGAACCAGCTCCAAGATGTACTGAAGCTTCCCTGTACTGTCCATGTCAGCCTATTTAAAAGGCTGGCTGCAGCAAAAATAAAAGATATGTGCAGCTGCTTCTAATCCTAGCTCACTGCTCTAACCCTTGCCCATTGTTTTCTCTTAATTACCTGGAAATTAGCTGCTTTGTTTACTCTGAACCATGCACTTTGTACCTTTTCAGTACTTGTATATTTCTATGTCGTTGTTTTATGCAACGTGTTAATGTTTGCCCATATTTCTGTACTTGAATTTGTACTGTATTTCGATTATGCAATATTTAACTGTCTGTCTGTGTGAAAGGACCTCCTTGTGAATGAATTTGCTCAATGGAGTTTTCCAACAATAAACCTGAACTTGAACTGAACTTGAACACTACATGCACACACCTCACACAGACCACACAGACATACACACACACACACACACACACACACCACACACACACCAAACACATACTTCACACACTACACATACTAGACACACTACACACACACACACACGCACACACAACACACACACACACACACACACACACACACATACACACACACACACGCAGTCTGTCTCTCCCTTTGCTTTTTTTTCTTTCTTTTTTTTACATTATAGTGGGAATGGCATTCTGGAAAGTTGCAGTCTGTTGGCATAGCTGTGGAGGGTAAGACATGCTCGAAGAGTATGAGTGGCAGGGTCAACCAGATAGATTTTTTTTCCTTTACGGTAGAAAATCCCATTCCATCCAAAGTATTTCAGTAAGAAACTGTTTTACTTTTAACGTCATCAAATGAAGTAAAATACTCTTTTAATAATGCATTTCAGTTTATGCATATCTTAACTTTGTTGAAAACATAAATTGCACATACCCAATATTGCAAATCATCATGGGAAGCATATGCAAATGCCCATGAATTAATTTGGACTGGCTCAACTTTAAACAGAATTGCATGGTGCTGGAAGGCCTCACAGTACAATCAGAAAAGGTTGAGAACTGTGTTGTCCATTTATGTGTTTTTGCAATTAAGAAACAAGTAATGGTGTCCTATTTTTTCTTTTCAAGTCAAATCTGGATAGAAAGAGAATATTTTCAGAATCATAACATTTGCTCAGATTGTTTTTACTGTCTTTGTCCAGGAAAGTCACACAGGTACAGCTTGTTTATGGGTGTGTTTTTGGGAGCACAGAGAGATTAAGTGACTTGCTCTGGTCACACAATATATAAGTAGAGCATGATGGAATCAAAACCCATTCTGCTGGATAAATGAAGCTTGTTCTCAGCTCTCTGCTTTAACCTCTAGGCTATACTGCCAGCTAATAATCCAAAACTTCACATTGCAAGGCTGGCCCCTGATGCCAGGCCAGTAGGTATGTAGCTACATTTGCATCTTGTAGACCTGAGTTCACAACTGAAATTGTAGGGAAAAAGGCTGTAAGACAAGGGATAGAAAAAGGCAGAAGTAGGTGCTGTGGCAGCCCCGGAAATCTGAACTGACATGAACACAGACAGGGTTTAGAAATCCTGATATGGGGCCCCAATACCTGTTGGCACCACAGAGCCAGCCTTGAGATGTGTAGTTTTTGATGGTCAGCTGACAGTATAGATTAGAGGTTAAAGCAACCCCACAGTATAGATGGATTATTTTTACTAACAGTTTGAAATGTAAAGGTGATAACTCACTAGTTTCAATGCACATACAAAACAATATCATATGTGTAGAAAATGTTGAAATAGCACTTTAAAACACACTCAAGTAAAACAGACAATTTCCTATTTAACCTACAGTCAATGGAAGGCAAAGATCCTCGGTGACATCATTTCCTGTCAGGAGCCTTAAACATATGACTGCCCCCAGCCCTTAATTACAGGCTGATTTATATATGAATAACTCTGAACTGCAAAGACTCACAGATAAACACAATGTCTAACTCAGATTAGCTGTTTATGATTGTCCAGACATTAAGAAACCCTGTTGATGACAGTTCCTGTTTAAGGTGGGGGATATGTGACAGGGAGATCCTACCACTCTTGAGGACTGACCTGTTCTTAAATCTGTTGCAACAATTCTTCTATTTCTTAGCCTAATCTATGTTTTACAATTTCTAGTCCATAAGGTTGGCCACCTATGGGCACCCCTCCCCTTTCTTGACTATGCTATATTGTCCTCTTACATTTTCCTTTTCCCTCTCAGGTCTTGATAGAGAGAGGTTATTGTGACCTCCAAGCTCATGTAAAACAACAGACTGTGTTCCTCATTGTTGGATTTAGTATGCAATAGCATTATGTCATAAAATACCTTCATGTATATGGCTTATGTGTATGAAATCTGTAAATGTTGAAAATGCCATGCCCTTTTGTGTAACCCCATCACCCAAACACACAAGAGCAACATAGGGGAATACAGTAGTTGGTTTTCACTAAACAGATAGATCAGTGGGTCAGTAGTTGCTGGTTAAGTTCAGAGGAAAGACATGCATATTCTGTTACTGCAAATGGATTTATTGAAGAAGGGATATGCCATTTCTTAAGGTTATCCCTGTGTTTTAAATAAACATCACACAGATTGTGTGTTGAACCTGAAGTTCTGTGTCTGGTCCATCTGTTATCCCACAACCCCTCCACGTAGGGACTGCCTGTAGGCTCAGCAACAGGGCTACTGCTAGTGACATTGTTGATTTGAGATGTGGAATGAGCCTGGGTCATTGGGATGGTGGTGATCATAGGCAGGAGGACTGAGCATCCCATAGGATCCAATCCTCCTTTATGGATGGAGGGTAGCTGACTCTGTTGTAATACTGCCACCTGGATGACCACAGGTGGCTGAGCAGTTGGAGCAACAACAGAGGGGTGATGTCAGCTGATGCCATGCTAAACATGCTTGCATGCATCTGTACAGTATGTGCACCCTTACTGCTGGCATCTTGAGAGCATAGGACCGGAACATAAACAGCATACTCAACATCTGCTTTAGCCACATGCTGTACACTGCAGCAGCAATATTCTTATTTTGAACACTGCTGCTCAAGGGTGGCCTCAGATTTTGTGTCACTAGCCCAGCCATGGTTACGATGGCCTTCTAAGGAGGTTCAGTGTTTTTATTAGGTTGCCAGCTAGTTCTCACGTCACTTACTTTTTCTGGCTACAGCGGAGTGTTTTTTATGGTCCCGAAGTCTTCAACACTTTACTACATTTTCCACCTTTAGAACAGTTGTACCAATTGTTTTCACTTAACAAAGGATGCCACCTGCTGGCTTTTTGGTGCTGAGCAAAGGGGTTCATTCAACAAGCTGGTGACCCGGGTTTGTGACCTGAACCTCGGTAACAGGAACGGAGACCAACAGAGAGGGGATTCACAAGAATCCATTCAATGTTTCCCTCCTGGGGGGTGGGATTTGCCTGGGCACCTCTGGGTGGATTGGGTGCTGTGCTTGGGGGACGTGCTGCCTTGACATGCCCCCTGCACATCCCCACCTGAGGTCACCTGTGCTCACATGCAAGGCTGAGAATTGGGGTGGGCAGGGCAGAAAACTGGAACACAGCCTCCTATCCAGCCAGGTGATGAGCACTGGCTCCAACAGCTGCAAAGCACCAATGTCAGCCTGGACCAGCCTTGCAACACTGGGATGCACCGTCTGCCAATAAGGCAGTTCCCCCATGGAAGAGAGGGACCTTCCCAGCATAGGGATACACTAGATTACCCAGGTAGGCTGCTAATAGGGGATGGTAGATGGCAGTAGAGGTTGGGAGGGTATCAGGAAGCCTAGGCACTCCTAAGGAGTGGCTGGTGTGGAAGCTAATGGAAGGCAAATAAGAAAATACAAAAAAAATGATGCCCCCTTAGTTTTTCTTTTGTTTTATTATTGTTTACTACAACGTATTATACCTATACATTTATGGTAGCATATTGAAATGTACATAGCACTTGCCCATCCATGGATGTGTTGTATTTCAACTGTCTAATGTATATACAGAAGAATGTATACAGTACATTGTAGTAGTCATCACCACAGTGGTAGACATTGCCAGCATAAATACAGAGGCATACACGCTCCACCAGGTGCCACATTAATTCCATTAATGCCTGCTGTTCCCCCAGCTCCCCTAATGCCATCTACTATTCCCCTTCTGTCCCTGACCCCAGATTCAGATCATCCCCCATTCACCACAGTGTGTGGCACTGGCACAAGGGGCTTAGACCACCTCCTGGCTGGTCAAAGTTGAGCCGTTTGCTGCATCCATAATGGGGCTTAACTAATCCCAAAGAGGAGATGTTGCAGTCTCGCTGTGGCACAAAATCTGGCACACCTGGTTGTGTGACACAATCTTGGTGTTAAAGGGCTTTGGCACAGCTGCACCTGGATTTGATGCAGCTGCATTACAGAATCCTGACTCATGCTAGTTGTGACACAAGTCACCTCTTGCATCAGAATCTTTTGGCACATGCCCTTTGCATCAGTCTCTCTCTCTCTCCTTTGAGAACCAGGCCCTTTTATTGTTAAATATTAACAATATTATGCAACATGAGAAACTAATAACTAACAAGACCCTCTGCATGTGACAGTACTCTTCTGTCATGTTTGAATACAGCAGCGAAACTTCATATATCCTCAATCAGAATATATAGAGGATTAATTGAAGCATAGTTAGAGCAACCCCCCTATTAACTTAATACATGTTGAGGGTGGACAAAACAGACCCAGAGTCCCTAACAAGCATAAATATCTATATTATATCATTATTCTACTACTTTGTTGAATACATCTTACAAATGCATACTGTACCTGTTTCAGTTTGTTTAGTTCTGCATTACAGGTACAAAACATAACCCATCTATTGCACTGTAGGTGTAATTTCTATTTTATTCTGGGGGATATGAACTGCACCATTGCAGGTGTGGCATCTCTAGGTTTGTGCTCCTACATTAGGACATGGAAGGTCTCTTAATATTGTAGAGCTCTAATCTAAAACTGTTTGTTGAACCTGTACTTTATGTTAAAAATACATTGCTTAATTTAATTAATAGCACAGCCATATTATAACTAGTGAATGCATTGTCATGAATACTATGAGTATTAGTAATGCTAATGTAAATGCAAGGCACTGAAATGTCTGTAAGTTATAATGTAGGCTGCAACCACTGAGGAACCTTCAAGAATTAAATAATAATCCAAAGAAACAAACTGGGTTCAAATGTTTAGAAAAAACTGAACATAGATTGATAGACATTGCTTGATATCTAAATATGATTATGCAGTTTGATTTTGTATAAAACTAGACCAGTTAAAAGGGCACTTTAAATGATATTAATGACAAGTTGTCAATGAAACATAAAACTCACCTTTGAGTGCCTTCATGCATAAAGAAAATTCTGATGGTAACTGACTATGTGAAATTGTTTTGATGCCTCAGTGTGGCATTTACTGAATTAATGCATAAATATATTTATACTGTAGCTATGAAATCAGTATATAATTACCATTTAAACAACGTTGGTTTATATACTGACTCAGTTATCTATGTATACTCCTATCATTATTAGCAGTCTACATGGCAATCTTATTAATTCAAAAGCTATTCTTACAGCTCAATGTGTGGGAGCAATCAATCACACCTCCTTCCTGTACTATTTCAGCCAGATTCTCCCAGCCTTACTCAGAAGCATTGTTTCTTTGCTGCAGCCAGATGCTCACCTCCCACCTCCACCTGCATTTCTCCCAGTCGTTGTCCTCTGTTTCCCTTTTGTGCTTTTGGGCTTTCCGTTTGGTTTCTGCCTCCACTTGCATTCTAGATCAGTGTTATGCTTTCTACCTTACTGGCAGCAGTTTGCACTTATCTCAGTCAACTATTCCTGCTACACTCCAGTCCTCAAGTATCTCTTGTGTTTCTTTCGGTTTGGTTCTTGTGAGCTTTTAGTTTTCACTGTGCCCTGCATTTGTCATTATTTTTATAGCTGCATAGCAGAGCTGTGATGTATTGCTATTACATAGTAGAGAGAGAGGACTCAGGAAGCATGTGACAGGATACCTCAACTGTGTGCTTCCACAGTGGAGTTGAAGCACATGTGGTCCTCTCTATTTATTTCAGTGCTGTCCCCCCTGCACTATTTTCCTTCTCTGTGCTCACTTCAGGCTTGGAGCTATGTGGCATCCCCCACCCTTCAATGTTTCCCTGGTGTCTAATGGCACCCCCACCCTCCCATCACTGTCCCTGTATTTATAAAATGATTCTCAGGTGTCTAGTGGCACCCCTCACCCTCCAAGCACTGTCTCCCTATCTATGTAATATTTCTCTGGTGGCTTGTGGCACCCCTGCCCTCCGATCGCCATCCCTGTATTTTCATAATGTTTCCTTGGTGTATAGTTGCCCCCTTCCCGATCACTGTCCTCATATTTTCATAATGTTTACCTGGTGTCTAGCAGCACCACACACCCTCTAATCAGTGCTAATCAGTGGACCTATGTGTGTATACATATATATATATATATATATATATATATATATATATATATATATATACCTAATAGAGGCAAAAAACTCAGTTTAATGCATTAGTTAGGGTTGTTCCACAGTGACAAAAGTGAGGAAATTCGCTGAAAACCCTAACTCCAAATTCACCCCCACAGCACCACACACACAGACGCACACACACACATATGCAAGTATGGGGGAGGACCAAGTCAACACAACCAATGACAGACATCCAGCAGCAGGTGACAGAAATAACAAACAATTGTCTAAATGTACTACAAGACATCCCCACCTGACCAGGTACTGCATGCTCAGTGGAGATCAACAGCAAAACTGAGGCCATGTACACCAAACGTACACATCCCTGATTGCAGCTGCACACAACGTACCACACTTAGTAGTTGCATGGCCTTACATACCGATTCCCCACACCACACCACAACTGGTACCGTGCCATTAGTCAATATAAATGCTGAAGGTGCATGATGACAGTTGTAGAAAGGTTTTATCACTAGTGAGTATACATTAATTAAGAGAAGTATATACATTTACTACAAGACACTAGCATGCTCAAGATAAAAGTAGTGTTACATTTAGTATGTGATTTACATATTAGTACATTTACTGCAACTGTTTACTCAAGACAGAGAGGCTGATGTAAACGTATGGAAAAGCAATGCCTGTTCAATGCTGTGAAATTCGTACTGCCAGTATCAGATACATTCTTACTGATGAAGGTGTACTGCTGATGTACATACATAGACCTTCAGTGTGTTTCAAAACTAAAGATGCAGTAAGTATTCTTTGTAAGAAACAATGTAATTGCATGGATCAGGCCAAGCAACTTCTAAATATCATAGCACTACTGAGCCAATAATGACGTACCTGTATCGGAGATGTCTATAGGATAGATTTTCCTGTAGGCACTTACTGAGTATGTTGTACCTGAGAAAGACAATCTCATTGCATCTGTGATGACTAACTTATTCAAATAGTGATACATTTACTATTGTTGCATAGTAATGTGATAAGTAACTTATGTTAATTGATGCAACAGGAATCAAGTAGGTATAGTGTAGATATAAACAGAATGCCTTTTAGTATTGATTTAACTCACAATGGGATAAGTGTACTAGGACAACAGGGGTTATTCTGTATCACTGACTCTGTCAGTTATAATCACATTAAGATTTCGATGACTGTAATGATCAAGTTACACTGTTCATCTTCATGAGTTCATATTCACAGCCATTCTCCGGTAACTAGACAGTGTATGGTATAACTGGGTGGGACACTGTGTTGCAAAGCTGCTGCAGTGCCTAGCAGAGGGAGAGTATCTACTCATAAAGAAAATTAAGCAATAAGGCATGACCAACAATTATGTTAAATGGTCTGTTAATCACCCTGTAGGAGTTTAATGTTGAATGAGGTGTAGCCAAGTGCCACATGTCGCTAGACAGTGATAAACTGACCATTAACATAATACCTGGGAGTGACTTATTGCTATCATAATAAAACTGTTTTTTTAAACAACATTAAACAATGTTCATCATATTGTTAGGCTCTACATGTATCTTAATAAAAACTAAACATAAGGTTGTTACAATGTTTACAGTCAATTAGAAAGCTACATTTCTCAAACCCTTGTTATAAGCAGAGATATTATACCTGTACAACTCCTTGGTTTTGCTCAACTCTGTTGCTCAGGTGGCCCACCACATATGGTGTGGTCTGGTGTGGGGCACTGGTAGGTAAGGCCATACAACTACTAAGTGTAGTACGTTGTGTGCAGCTGCAATCAGGGATGTGTACGTTTGGTGTACATGCCTCAGTTTTGCTGTTGATCTCCACTGAGCATGCAGTACCTGGTCAGGTGGGTGGGATGTCTCAAGTACATTTAGACAACTGTTTGTTATTTCTGTCACCTGCTGCTAGATGTCTGTCATTGGTTGTGTTGACTTGGTGCTCCCCATACTTGCATATGTGTGTGTGTGTGTCTGTGTGTGTGTGGTGCTGGGGTGATTGAGTTAGGTTTTCAACCCTAACAGCAAATTTCCTCACTTTTGTCGCTGTGGAACAACCCTAACTAATGCATTAAATGGAGTTTTTGCCTCTAATTTCCTTCTTTTGAGAATGATAACGAGAAGCTAGTAGATGTAATACAGCGGTGGGAGGCGGTGCCGGAGGGCCTAAACTCCTGCCCGCGTAATGCGGTGCGCTCCTGCCACATGTTGTCTTTTGGCATAGTAACAGGAACAGCAATGCAAACAGAAGCGCTAACAGTGGTGCACATGGTAATGCAAGCGCGAATGAGAACAGAAAGGGTAACGCACACGGTGCCATAGACGGGAACGGTCTGCCACGTGATGTGTTGTCACATAGTAACATGGTGCCTATAAACGGAAATTTCAATGGGCATGGTGACACAAAGTCAAACAGAAAGAGAAACAAGACACAAATAGCAAAAAATAACAGAAACGCAAGCTCAAATGAAAACGCAAAGGATAATGCACATGGTGGCATAGACGTCAACAGTAAGTGAAACGGGCACAGAACTGCAAGCAGAAAGGGCAACGGTAACAGTAATGTAAGCACACAGGCTGGTTTTCCCCAAAAGCTGCATAGAGAAAGACAGGGAGTGCAAAGAATGTATGCATAATAATGGGTATCGGAGCAGAAAATGAGGACTTGGAATACTAAATAGGTTATATCTCAGGAACCGTACGACGTAGAAAAAAAATTTAAAAGTCATATGATTTATGACTGGCCTGGCTAGTTCTATACTTAGGGGGCTAAGCATTTTTTTGACGAAAAGTCTGTATCTCGCACTGTTTCTGAGATACGGGCCCTGAAAACGGCGGTGAACGCCGTAATGTTATCCTATGGGAAAAAAAGAGAAGTTCGGAGAGCCATAACTTTGCCTCACTGTAATATTTTTTCACAAAACCACTGAAAGGCACATCTGTGGGCTGTTGGCTGTCTTCCCTTCAAATGTCAGGAAAAAAGACCAAACCGTTATTTTGCAGCAGGGTGCCAAAGGATTCTTGTAATGCGTCATGCGCTGTAATGTTATCCTATGGGAAAAACCGTCAGCTTTGGAGTGCCGTAACTTTGCCGCCATGTAATATTTTTTTCAATACAACACTGAAAGGCACATATGTAAGATGTCGGCTGCATTCCCTCCAAATTTCAGCCCAAAACTCCCAACTGTTTTTTTGCAGTGCAGTGCCAAAGAATTGCTGTCATTTTCCCACAGACTAGAAAACTACTGTCGCAATTTGCGACACTTTCATGAGCATGAAAGTACTTTGCGACAGTACTTTTTCCAGAAATTTGAAAAATATATTTCTGTGGTGTTTTATCCCAAAATAAAGACATGGCTAGCATTCTCAGGGTCTGACTAGGTGAATACAAAAATAATTAGGTTGCTAGAGGGTCCCAAATTTAAATGCCAACCTTTTTTCTGATCACCAACTGAAAACAAAATGGCAGATTTGCGAAAGTAACAGGGCCATTTGCGAAAGTAAAAATGCATTTGCGACACTGTCAAACTTTTTGTTAACTTCCCCATTGACTTATAATGGGAAATTGTTTTTTGAATAACTTTTGAACTATTTAATATTTTTTCACCAAATCCTCAAAAGGTACATTGGGGACCCCAGCTGCATGTTCCCTGAAGATTTTGGGCCAGTCGGACAAACCGTACCACCTGTAGGCTCGACCGTAGAATTCCAGAAAAAGCGCAAATGCATGTGCAGATCATGCTTAATAACTCCACAGCTGTATATCTGACTGATACAAAACTTGGCAAATCCCAAGGCCTATGGTTCTTGAACGAGTATTCCAACTTTCAGGCAAATCTGTCAAATGGTTGCAAAGTTATTAAGGTGCAAAATTTTGGGGTTTAACATAGAAATGGCTCCTCAACCCTAACAGTGGTAGCACTACCGTGCTACCATAATATATATATATATATTCGATGTTAGAGTTGAAACCTCGCACCCTCAGCCCACCCCCAACTGGAATTGGATGCGATGGGGTCACGGCACTATGACACCCCATCACATGTGGAAAGAAGCTGAGGAATAGAAAAATGGGGTGACAGTTAGACTGATGACCCCAATGCACACCCTGATTCCAGTTGGGGGGTGGGCTGGAGGGTTGCAAAGGGGGTTTCAACCCTAACATCAGATTTCCTCGCTTTTGTCGCTGTGGAACAACCCTAACTGATGCATTAAACGGAGTTTTTTGCCTCTAATTTGTCTTCTTTTTGAGAATGATAATGAGAAATAATGACTGTAATGCAGCGGTGGGAGCACGGGGGTGATGTCTTGTCGCATTGTTACATTGTGCCCGCAAACGCAAATCGTAATGCGCATGATGACGCAAAGTGAAACAGAAAGAGGAACAGTACTGTAGACAGAAATGTTAAAAACAATGGAAACACAACTGCAAATGAAAACGCAAAGGGTAACACACATGGTGGCGTAAACGTGAACGGTAAGTGAAACGTGTACGGAACCACAAGCAGAAAACGGTAATGGTAAGAGTAATGTGAGTGCACAGGCTGGTTTTCCCCAAAAGCTGTATAGAGAAAGACAGTGAGTAGAAAGAATGTATGCAAAATAATGACTCTAGGAACACAAAAATCAGTAGTTGTAATAGTAAATTGGTTATATCTCAGTAACCGTACGACATAGAAAAAAAAATTAAAAGTCATATGTATTATCACTTTCCTGGCTAGTTATATATGTAGCCCCCATGAGGGGGCTCAAATTTTTTGACAAAAGCTCTGTATCTCACACTGTTTTCGAAACAGGTTCTCGTGCCGGGCGAACGCCGTAATGTTACCCTGCATGGAAAAAAACAGAAGTTCGGACTGCCATAACTTTTGAACAGTTTAATATTTTTCACAAAAATCTTTGAAAGCACATGGGGTCCCATAGCTGCACGTTCCCTGAAGATTTCGGGCCGGTCGCGCAAACCGTGCGACCTGTAGGTACAACCGTAGAATTCCATAAAAAACGTAAATGCATGCACAGATCATGCTTAATAACTCCACAGCTGTGTATCCAACCAGTATGAAACTTGGGAGATCCCAAGGCCTATGGTTCATTATCGCATATTCCAAATTTCAGCCAAATCCGTCAAACAGTTGCAAAGTTATTAAGGTGCAAGTTTTGGGGTTTAACATAGAAATGGCTCAACTTAACTATGGTAGCACTACCGTTACCATAATATATATATATATATATATATATATATATATATATACACTACCGTCAAAAGTTTTAGAACACCCCCATTTTTCCAGTTTTTATTGAAATTTACGCAGGTTAATGTCTCAATGTACTCTGAAATTAAAGCATAGAACAAATCAACAATTGGAGATAAAAAAGAAATCATAGAAACATTTTGTTTAACAAAATTTAATCTAAATTTTTGACCCATCAAAGTAGCCACCTTTTGCAGATATACTGTAACCGCCGAACACACTCGTGGCATTCTTCATACAATGGACATCAAATATTGTTCGGGAAGTTCTTCCAACACTGTTGCAGAAGTTCCCACAAATGTGTTGCACTTGTAGGTTGCTTTGCTTTCACCCTTCTGTCCAGTTCATCCCAAACCAGCTCGATGGGGTTTAAGTCTGGAGACTGTGCTGGCCATTCCATGATTTGAAGCCTACCATGCCTTGTTCTTTTCTCGAAGGTAGTTCTGACATAGCCTGGAGGTATGTTTTGGGTCATTATCTTGCTGTAGGATAAACCCCTGACCAACTAGGTGTAGACCAGAGGGTATTGCATGGCACTGCAAATGCTGTGGTAGCCCATTTGGTTCAGGGTGCCAGTCACTCTGTGCTGTTGTCCTGTGAGCCGCCTATCACGCAAGCTGTTGACTCCTCAGAAACTTGTCTTCTGATTTGTTGTGGCTTTGGGTCTGCCAGACCTCTTCCTGTCAGAGTTTCCTCCAGTTTCCAAGTGCCTTTTGATGGTGTAGGAAACTGTACTCACTGACACCTTGGCTTTCTTTGCAATTTCTCTAAAGCAGTTTTTGCTAACCTAAACTTTTTTTTTTAACCTCTAGCAGTTTACCGCTTACCTTTGTACCATTTCAGGTTATTCACTGGACTTGAATTGCTTAAATTTCAATAAAAACTGGAAAAATGGGGATGTTCTAAAACTTTTGACCAGTAGTGTGTGTGTGTATATATATATATATATATATATATATATATATTATTCCCCTGGTGTCTAGTGGACCTCCCCCCCGATCACCATCCCTCCCCATGTTACTTTAACTGGTAATAAAGAAAACAGTCACTTGATTTTTTTTTCTGTAAACCTGTAAGAAAGAAAATGGACAGTTGCTGATCTGACTTCTGCCACCCTGACCTCCCACTCAGCAGTCACCACCTCACACCACCCCACATCACCCACACACTTTCACTCACCTGAACAGGTCCCTGTGCAGAGATCCACCCTTTGATTAAAGACGTGTCTTGCTGCTTGGTCTTAAACTTCCAACTGCAACATGAGAACTAAGGTAATTGCAGTTCAATGAATTTCAATGGGGTTTTGAACTTTGAGGCATAACTTTGCATTTTTGCATATTTTTATAAACAACTTTCAACATAGCCTTTTTGGGACCCCACCTCCTGAAAATGGTGGTGACACTATGCAAATCAGGCCCACAAGACAATTTTGCAGTCATTTGGCAAAATCACCTTTCAGAAGAGATTTGAAAATGTTCACTGCCATTACTTATGAGGTGCGGTCATAAGAAGGCTATACTAAAAATATGGGGTCAAAATATGTACAAATGACAAAGTTACAAGTGCATGTTGAAATTACTTTATGCTCACTCATAACTTCCATAATTTTAAATATTGTTGCCCCAAATTTTCAACATAGTCATTTTTTTCACACCACCTCATAAATGTGATGGCTGTCATTTATCAAATCATGGCCAAAATGTGTTTTTGCACCTGTAGTGTGGAATGATGTTTTGATGGTTCACAATCACATATTGACAGTGATTTGAACACTTTCACCAACATGGTTCATGAGGTAGAGTAATAAGAAGGCTATGCTGCAAACTCATCATTTTACAGCCGTATTGGCTCTGATCAGAATTTGTTTTGACTTAAGCTAGTGCGTGTCATTTTACCCAAACCATAGGGGTTGCCTGACCTTTGATAAAAAGTACCATTTAGTTGTTGTTGACACCCATTGTTACATAACGTACTTACTGTACATCCCAGGTTACATTTTCTATTTAACATTAAGACTCAGCCCACTGCAGATACCCCATGAAGTTCAGTTTGCATTTATTACTGGGGATGGCAGTATAGCCTAGAGGTTAGTATAACAAGTTCTGAATTGATACTTCCAGCAGACCCGGGTATGAGTCCCTCAACTTCCACCTGCATATTGTGTGACCCTGTGCAAGTCACTTAACCATCTCAGGGCTATCAGGCTGCCTCAGCAAACAGGTGTTGCACCTTGTAAGCCTTACCCAGTTACCAAAGAATTAAAAAAAATGTACTGTCAGTGATATTTACTAGTGAGAGGTTCTCATTATGTAATGTTGACAATTAAATCCTATCTGAATACCCAACCCAAAAAAAGAAATGTTGAGGGGTGGGAAGGGCTACTAAAACTACCAGTAATAAACTGACTGCATGGAAGGCCCATTTTGCCTGTGGTCTGCCACCATCTTTTCAGAGTAATACACATCTTGGCAAACAGTTGTCCTGGGGCACCATTAGTACATACGGGGTGAGTTCTACCAACAATCCTCATTCACAGTTAAGGGACTATTCAAAACTATCCCAGTGGAGGTTGACAGACAGATTGCCTCAACATACATTTAAATTCCATACACAAAAAAAAAATCTTTTAAGCATAGGAACAGCAATAAATTGTACCAGTCATAAATTGGTTGAACATTGTGCCTATGCCTTCCAGCACACTTTCAGAAGGTAACATGTTAATTCAGCTACTCAATTACAGCAAAACAATATCGGGGACTACAGTTACAGCGACTGCAGCATTACAGCAACTGTGACATTTCAGCGATCCTCCGATGTCAATGAGCGACTCGGAGGATGTTAATTTAGAAATAGGGGTGGTTTGGGGGGTGCAGCCCCCCATGGGAGGTGCGAGGGGTAACCTCCCCTGCAAAAAACTAGCAGCAACAATAAGACATAGTCAAATTGCTTACCTTCTGCATGGGTACATGGATATTTTTTCTATTTTGGGCAAGCGATGTGGATGCACATACAGCAGTGACCAGCTATGCATACAAGGTATGTGCATGATGCCTACTCTGCTGTCAGTGTTTGAATGCTGCTTTCATTAGCATTTGACCCCAGGGTGGTCTTTGTGCAGGCATTCGAGGAACTGCTGCAGATCTGAATATATTCACTGAAAAGTCCCTCGCTGAAGTTGCCAGTAGCTGAAATGTGTGTGTCGCTATGATTACATCGCTGAAATTGCACTCGCTGTTTTTTCAGTAGCTGAAATGACATGGAACCTTTCAGAATGCAATGCATGCTAATATACACTGCACACATATCTTGTCAAAAAGAGTGGTCCTTGTGGTGCATCATTAGTATGTGTTGGAGGGTGGGAGTCTGCCAACAATCCTTACTGGTAAGATGATTATGTGACTACTATTTAAGCTACCATTCCGTTAGGTTAAACACTGATCCAGAATAAAGATAATCTGTATTTTTCTGATATAATTTATACATTGGTGGTAACAGAATGCATATTTCTTCTATATTTGTATACCCTCCAATGTGTATGTTTTTGCCTGTATTGCACTGTGATGATCTTCACTCTCTACCTCACTTTAAGACTTTGTTATATATAAAAGTGCATGATCAGCAGATTTATTTGCCTTGAAGGAACACTAGAAGACTACTCTTTTTTTGTGATGACTGACAACTAACCCCCAACCCCCCATTGCAGCTGGAAAACAACCTTTCTGTGCTGGCTCAATGTGCCTGCCTTTTTGAACTTGACCTGATTCCTGAAAATCATCATCATTCACCACCAATGTTTTTCTTCAAATAAACATTTCTTCTTGAAGTAAGTGCTGCTTGGCCCATACCTGTTGTAGACTCACTTGACGGGGTGCGTACACCCTCATGGCAGTCCCTTTAGAGAGATAGAGTGAAAGCACTTTCTCTGAAAACTTTCTCTTGAATTGTGTCTCTAAATTGCAGTAGGTGAACCATCACTGATTTAATTCTTAGCCTGGAGAGAAGATAACCAAGGCCTTGGATCCATACAGGTTTCCTCCTGATTGTTTTTTTATGTTGATTGTGCGCATGTGCAAGAAACATGTTGCGACAGGTTTGTCCAGAAGCAGATTGTGGAGGCGTGGCACTGTTGTGAACAATGCTCCCACATCCTGCAAAGGCTTCCCCCGGTTCCCCCAATGCCATGGCACGCTGCTGCTGACACTAGTTCAGCCAGCGTGCCACAGCTTTCTAAAAAATCAGCTGCTGCAATCAGGGGCTGCCTCATCATTGAAGCGTCAGCCATCCGCTGCAATGAGGGAGTGACCCGTCATTGCATGGCGGGATATAAAACCCCTGAGATTGTTTGTGAACGTGGCTGCAGCTTGCCGCTATGTTCACAACAATATAACCATCCCCCCCACCATGTTTAGTTGCCAATAGGGACCAAAATCCCGGTCGGCATTCTGTGCCCCCCACTTTTATTCCTGCCAACGGGGTGCCCAATCCCCGTTGGCTATAGTGGTTCCCCCCTGGTTTGTTTTGTTGCCAACAGGTGATCCCACTCCCCATTGGCATTCTGTTACCACCCCCTTTTGTTCCTGCCGATGGGGTTCCCAATCCCCATCGGCTGTAGTGCCACCCCTGTTTGTTTTGTTGCTGATGGGGGATCCCACTTCCCATCATCATTCTGTCACCCCCTCTTTTTGTTCCAGCCGACGGGATGCCCAATCCCTGTCGGCATAATGATATCCCCGCCCCTTCGCTGATGGGGGTGCTCAATCCCCCATCAGCTACTGCTGCCCCTGAAGAAGAAAGCCTCTGCTGGCACACTGGGAGCCTATTCCAGTGTGCCAGAGGCCCCTGCAAAGTAAAAAATGGTCCTGCAACATCTGCTTTTTTTTGTGTGTGTTTTAGCCTGGAAAGCAGGAAACCATCCCTCGGCACTCATCCTGCCTCCCACCCGCAACCTGCACCCACTCACTGCACGCCCTGCCTCCCCACACCCCCCTCACCCCATACTTACCTTAGGAGCTCTGCACGATGATCTTCGGTGGACCGGGAACACGTCTGCACTCTTCAAAGCTGTCCGCGAACTGAGGAAATGCCGGTATGCTGTATAATGTAATACATAGGGTTTTTTCAACTTTACTGCATATCTCGGGCATTTTGGGGAATTTTTTTCACCAAATTTTCAACATGGGGTTTTTGGGATCCCGCCTTATGAATTATTGAACTGTCATGGCGTTAATCAGCCTGGAAAGGTGATTTCATGGTCACTGCATGGAATCACCTTTTGGGACTGGTTAATGAAACAACAGTGCCAGTGTTCATGAGGTGGGCTCTCAAAAAGCCTAAGTTGTAAATTTGGTGGAAAATCAAAAAATGACTAATAAGCTGCAGCTATGCAGTTGCTAGGGCACGCCATAACTTTGTGAATTTGCAATATTTTCACTCCACATTTTCAACATTGGCATTTTGTCGCACCTCCTTGTGAACAGTACAGCTGTCATTGTTCACATCCTGGCAGAAATGTGTTTTCGTACTTCTGGTGCAGAATAGCACGGTCGCTGGGGAAATCAGTGTTCGGGACAGATCAAAAAAATGACAGTGACACTGTTCATGAGTAGAGGTCCTGAAATGGCTATTTTGAAAATTTGGTAGTGATACTTAATAAAATGACTGTGGTACGAGTGTGCGTTGCGCAGTTTGCACGCATATCGTAAGTTCGCGAATTTATAATATTTTCACTCCAGATTTCCAACATTGCCATTTTCTCACACCTACTTATGAACAGTAAAGCTGTCATTTTCTCCATCCTGGCCGAAATGTGTTTTTGCACTTCCGGCACAGAATAGAGCGGCTGCTGTGGGAAATCACTGTCTGAGACAGATTAAGAAAATGAGAGTGATACTGTTCATGAGCAGAGGTCCTAAAATGCCTATGTTGAAAATTTGGTGATAATACCCCATTGAATGACTGTGTTACAAGTGTGCATTACGCACTTTCCACGCATCCTTGTAACTTTGCAGATTTGTAATATTGTCACGCCACATTTTCACCAGTAGAATTTTTCCACATCTCCTTATGAGCAGTACAGCTGTCATTTTCCACATCCTGACCGAAATGTGTTTTCACAGTTCCCACGCAGAATAACGCAGTCGCTGTGGGAAATCACTGATTGGGACAGATTAAAAAAATGACAGTGGCATTGTTCATGAGCAGAGGTCCTAAAATGCCTATGCTGAAAATCAAGTGACGAAACTCCATAACATGACTGTGTTACACGCATGCGTTGACCTGTTTCCACACACCTTTGTAACTTTGCAATTCTGTGATATTTTCACCCCACAGTTTCAACAGTGGCATTTTTACACACCTCCCTATGAATAGTACAGCTGCCATGTTTCACATTGTGGCTAAAATGTGTTTTTGCACTCCTGCCGCAGAATAGCACGGTCACTGTGGGAAATCACTGTGTGGGACACATTAAGATCAAACGAGTGAGGGGGGGAGTGACTGCACTCAACTGAGCTCTGTCGGGACTGCTGTGGATTTGTTTGTGGGCAGAGAAAGGGCCCAACGCAAGAGCCCAGTGCAAAAGGGCAGCCTGCAGCACTGGGAGAAACAGAACAAGAGAGCGAGTGAGGGAGAGGGAGTGAGCAAACTCACCTGAGCTCTTTCAGGACTGCTGCAGATTTCTTTGTGGGTAGAAAAAGGCACCAATGCAGGCAGGGGCCCAGTACAAAAGGCCAGCCTGCAGCGGTGGGAGAAACAGTACTAGCGAGTGAGACACGGGGACTGAGTGAGCTCAACGGAGCTCTGTCAGGACTGCTGTAGATTTCTTTGCGTGCAGAAAAAGGTGCCAATGCAGGCAGGAGTCCCATACAAAAGGGCTGCTTGCAGCGCCAGGACAAACAGACTGAGCATGTGAGAGAGAGAGACTGAGCAACCTCAACACAGCTCTGTCGGGACAGTTGTGGATTTGTTTGTGAGCAGAGAAAGGGCACAGCATAAAAGCCCAATACAAAAGGGCAGCCTGCAGCACTGGGGGAAACAGAATGAGAGAGCGAGTGATGGAGGGGGAGTCAGCGAATTCACCAAAGCTCTTTCAGGACTGCTGCGGATTTTCTTGTGGGCAGAAGAAGGCATCAATGCAGGCAGGGGCCCAGTACAAAAGGCCAGCCTGCAGCAGTGGGAGAAACAGTACGAGCAAGTGAGACGGGGGACTGAGTGAGCTCAACTTGAGCTCTGTCAGGACTGCTGTGGATTTCTTTGTGGGCAGAAAAAGGCACCAATGTAGGCAGGAGTCCCATACAAAAGGGCTGCTTGCAGAGCCAGGACAAACAGAATGAGCGTGTGAGACAGGGAGACTGAGCACCCTCAACAGAGCTCTGTCAGGACAGCTGCAGATTTGTTTGTGGGCAGACAAAGGTGCCAGTGCATGCAGGGGCCCAGTTCAAATGGGCAGCCTGCACTGTCAGGGAAATCAGAATGAGCGAGTGAGAGAAGGGGAGTGAGCGCCTCAGCAGACCTGTATTGTAAGTGCTGAAAATTTCTTTGTGGGCAGTAGAAAGCAGCAACACAGGCAGGAGTCCAATGAAAAAGGGCAGCCTGCAGCACTAGCAGAAATGGAATGAGTGAGAGAGAGAGAAGGGGAGTGAGTGATCGAGGTAAACGGAGCTTTGTCAGGACTGCTGCAGATTTCTTTGTGGGCAGACAAAGGCACCAACAGAAGCAGGAGCCCAATACAAAAGGGCAACCTACAGCGCAAGGGCAGACAGAAAGAGTGAGTGATACAGGGGGAGTGAATGACCTCAACAGAGCTCTGTCGTGACTGCTGCGGATTTCTTTGTTGGCAGAAAAAGGTGCCAATGCAGGCAGGAGCCCAGTATAAAAGGCCACCCTGCAGCGCTGGCAGAAATGGAATAACTGAGTGAGAGAGGGGGAGTCAGCAGGCTCAACAGACCTGTGTCAAGACTGCTGCAGATTTCTTTGTGGGTGGAAAAAGCCTCCAAAAGAGGCAGCAGCCCAGTACAGAAGGGCAGCCTGCAGCACCAAGAGAAACAGTATGCACGAGTGAGAGAGGGGGAGTGAGCCACTTCAACAGAGTTCTGTCGGGACAGCTGCAGAACTCTTAGTGGGCAGAATAAGGTGCCAATGCATGCAGGGGCCTAGTACAAAACAGCAGCCTGCAGCACCGGACGAAACAGACTGAACAACTGACAGAGGGCCACTGAGTGTGCTCAACACACCAATGCAATCAACATTCGGCATTGACAAATGCTTATTTTTTCCTCTCCTCTATGACGAAGGTCATACAAGTTAGGTAGTCTCTGCAGGAGGTGGTCAATAACATAGTTTATCTGTATTAGTATAGTGTTTACTTTTGTAGGCTTCTGCTGTGAGTTAGGGTTGGATGGCAGCCCTCTTTTCCATCCTGCCATTCCCTCTCTCCTTACAGAAGTTATACCACTTTCTGCTATCAGTTACCAATTACTGTCAGTCATTGATCAGTTCTCTCTGTCTGTTAGCAGTTATCAGTAATTGAAGTCACTCTGCCATCACTCAATCTCCATGTTCACCACCTGCTGTGCAATACTTATTGACTCCTTCCTAAGGTGCCTTTAGCCTAAACATATTATGTTCTCACACCACATCTAGGGGTGAAATGCTCCTGAAGAGGATTCAAATGCATTCGTGGTACCCTGACAGGTTGGTAGTTCCCCACAGGACAGAGAGTGTGAATAGACAAAGTATCTACGTATGACAGTCAACAACACTTTTATTCAAATACCTTCAGAATGTCAACAAAGTTGCACAAGCATAACTCCTTGTTGAGCTGTGTATGCTGATGGAACTAATTAATGTCATACTGTAGATTATTTTGACAGTAAATGTCACTATTCTCCTTAAAAATTTGGGAACAGCAGTGACCCAGGTGACCATAGACTAGAGCTGCAAAAGTTCAGTTCCACCAGACAGTCGAACATATCAAACTTTAGGTGTTTGATTCTCATGGACTCCTGTAAATGTTTGGGCTCAAATCTGAATTTGTAATTAAACTGGCTGGACTGGTGCAAATCAGTTGAACAAGTTAAACTGCTTACCCTCTTACCAGCTCTCGACCTTCCTTCCATGTCCTTCCATAAACATGCATGAAAATATTGCTGGCTCCTGGCAATGTGCCAGGGGCTGTCTGTAGCCACTAAATCAATTGTATTTTGTATCCTAACCCCTCCACACCCCAACATCATTTTTTGTTATTAATTTTTGTTCTTAAACTGTGTATTAAATTATTTCAAACAGTACAGCAAGGCATACATTGCATCATGAATGCATTCAGAGTCACCGATACATACATACACTAATACATCAGGGTTGATAACAGGTGTTTATTAGCTGAACATTGGATAGTAGTTATGATTGAAACTATTTGAAATACTTATATCAGTTTACTATACACTGTATCTCAAATGCATGGCATGTATGTTAGGAAAGAAGAGAAAATAAATCCTCTCTTATTTTGTTAAACATCCAACTATCAGCTGGTGTGGAAACTGCAAGGTGGTGCACAGTTATTAAAGGTTGTTACTCTATATAATATGCGTGTGTGTTGTTATCTATTTGTATAAAACAGCAAATACCGAAGGCATAAAGGCGGATATTAATGATATAGACAGGAACAGCATTTTAAGCAAAAAAACAGTAGATGAGAGCTGGGAATACATAAAATACACAATACACTCCAATAAGAATAAGCATGTGAAACATGTTAAAAAATATAATTACAAAGATATAAAAACTGAATGACTTCACAAAGGTATTAAAAAAACTAATGAAAAAGAAAAAAAAAACAAAGCTTATGAGATTTACAAAAAACAAAACTCAGAGGAAAATTGGCAGATGTTTAGAATGATCCAAAAAACATGGAAAAATAAAATCAGTAAGGCAAAGCGAAACTTTGAAAAGAAACTAGCAGTTTCTAAAAAACATAAACAATAGTAAACATTTTGATGGGTGTATAAACTCTTTAAAAAGACAGCTACAGATTTAACAGCTATAAAGGAAAATAGTGATGTAATTACAGATCCAGTAGAAATGCCTAACACTATTAATACATATTTTTGTTCAGTTTATACCGGATCCAAAAACGTTACCAATAATATAAATAAGACCACTGACTTAGGTAGGTATAAAGTTCATATTAAAGATATCAGTTCACAAACAGACAAGCTAAAACCACATAGTGCTACAGGTTTGGATAAATCACTCCATTAATGCTAAAAGTAATGAAACATAGTATCTGCATATCTTCAGAAATACTATTTGAACAACCTTTAAACAGGGTCGTAGTACCACAGGAGTGAAAGATAGCAAAGGTCACACCAATTTTTAATAAAGGGTTGTAAAATGAATATAAGAAACCATAGACCACTAAACTTATCCCACAGGGGATTGAGCCAAGGGTTGGTGAGGTTAGTGAATAGCAATTTTTCAAACTGTTTCCAGGCTAGTACAGAGCTGTGGATAATAGGGTATGATAGGATATGGGACTGTGAGGGGAGAATCCCCTCCCAATAACCATGTTTCAATATCTTTCCAGAGGGAGGAGGTTTGGGTGGGATCAGTGAACCATCTGGTGCTTTGTGTTGCCATGGGATGCCCAACAGAATCATTTGAACCATGGAGGAACCCACCCTCTTGAGTTTCCTGCAGTTGTAATGAAGTTGTTTGCCTTTCCACATGAAATTACCTATTTGCTTGTCTATGAGGGCAAACCAGCCACTGGGTATATTGGAAGTAATGGGTGAAATTAGCTGAAAAAGTTTTAGGTCTGTGACCATCTTAATCACTTCCACTGCCCACCAAAATGACAGTTGGTATGGCTTCAATAGTGGCTTCCATTCCTCCATTTCCAATTTGAGTTCCATCAATAGGGAGGTAAAATTACTCTTACATATACAGTAGCTTTCCCAGCTGTGAGGTGATTTTTAGGTTGAAGTATAAGAGTCACTCTGGAGACCACTAAACCCCTAATGACTGGAAGGGTTGCTGCACACCATGACAGTTTAGGCCAGAACTTCAGTCTTCCCATAGTTGAGGTGTAGGTCTGATGCATCTGTGGGTGCCCGTAGGAGGTACATTAACAGGCAAATACTATTATAAGCTCGGTTGAGTAGTACTAGGAGATCATCTGCATAAGCTGTAGCAGTGCCTTATATTGGTTCAATCCCACTGTGACCCCTACAATGTTTTGGCTTTGAAGAATGGCTAATGCCAGAGGCTCAGTAGCCAGGATGAAAAGAAATGGATGTAAGAGGCAACCTTGACAGATGACCCCAAGATAGCTGGTATGGGGAGGGGTAAACCACAGTGGTAAGGATCTGGACCATCAGGTTAAAGTACATGATGTCTGCTGGCTTGAAAGTGTTCCTCAAAATCCTATCTGAGCTAGGACATTATACAGGTACCGCCACGTCACAAAATCAAAAACTTTCTCAAAATGAATAGCTATTGCAGCATGGCGACTGGGGGATTGGTGGACCACATGAATCAGGTTCAGTAGGGTCCTAATATGGTCCAAGCTAAGCCTGCTATGAACTGAGCCTACTTGTGAGGGATGCGAAAGATAGAAGAGGATTGGTTGCAAACAGTTACCAATGACTTTCTCATAAATTGTACTGCCCACTGTTATTAGAGAGGTTTGGCGGTAGCTAGCAGGCATGGCTGGGTCCTTGCCTTTCTTTGGGAGGACCAAATAGTTGTGATAGACATTGTGGTGGGGGGGGGTAAGGAGCCTGTGGTCCCTTGTTTAAGGTAGAGTCTCCGTAGCACTGGGCAGAGAGGTGGAGAAAAGAGCTGATAAAACTTGGCCAGTAGGCCATTTCCTCCTGGTGTTTATGGGGATTGAAGCATTTCAGGGTTGTCTCTATTTCCACTGTTCTGATGGGGAGGTCCAGTGTAAGCTGTCTGTACATGTGTGAATTGAGGGAGCTGAATTTCAGAGAGGAATACATCTGCTGTGTGGGGCCCAATTGCAGACATCAACCTATAGAGATGCTCACAGAAGTCACTCATATATTTAATGTCAGCAAACTCCAGAGTGCAGCAATATGCCCTTCTGTCTGCTGCCTCTTGTGCTGATAAGAAAGGAGTTTATCACATTTCCTCCCTTCCCCCTCCCTAACAGTGGTGACAAATTCTAAATATAGCTTAGCTCTGCTTTTTGGGCAATGAGAACTATAATTTGTTATAGGCAGTCTCATGACCTCCTTCTATTACTGAGAGTGGGTTTTCCACTTTAGGGTTGACACTGAACTACTACTCTTTTAGCTTAAGCTGGGATTTAGAACAGGCAGTTCCTTTTCCTGTTCTTTGCACCTGTGTGAGGTATAGTCTATGATCTGGATCCATACTGTAGCTTTAAAAGGCCTCCCACATAGTAGCTACTGTGATGTCACCATTGCAATTAGCACAGAAATATTCCTCCACCTCCTTTGAACTGAAGGTCCTGTAGCAGGAGTGGGTCGAGACTTCTGATGACAGATCTTCAGTTGACTGGACCAAGAAGGAAGTCTTGTTGGACCAGGACATGGTCCAAAATGATGATAGGGGAAATGGGTACCGAGGTGTCCACAAAAGTTAGTTGTTGGGAGGTAGATCACATACAGAGACAACAGTATTTCCAGAAACTGCTGAATAGCAGGTATAGTCTCTAATTCAGGGATTGTTGAGGTACCAGATGTCTGACAGGGCATGATCTTCAATCCACACTGTAACCACTTGTGCTGCTCTGGTGTAGAATTCCTGTCACCCTGGCTATGGACCAAGGCTGGGTTTAGGGTGAGGCTGATATCTCTCCCAATTAGGATCGGTGCCTGAGTGTCATTAAATTGTGTCACTCTGTCTGTCATCTCATGATAGAAATGAGGGGAATCTTCAGTAGGCGCATAGAGATTCCCCCCAGTGGGCCATTCAGAGTGTCAAATTGAACTAGAGCCAATCAGCCAGTAATTGTTTTCCCAGCTTCCAGTGAAGGACTTTGTGTACTAGGATGGATACCCACCTTTCCTTGGCCACTGCTGTACTGTGAACCTCAAGTCCCTCACAACCCTCTCAGAATTCCTGGGCTGCAGGGTTTGGTTTCCTTGAAGAAGGATCAGTTGAACCTGCATGTGATTTAAATGTGTCAGTACCAGCTTGTGCTTCACCAGGGAGTTCAGCTCCCAGATGTAGCAATTATCACAATGCAAATCAGTCATCCTTGGGGATTGTAGCAAGGAAATTCAGTGCAGATCTAATCATTAAAGTAGCAAACACTGACACACTGCAGTTTCGTGGGGGGGGCGGACCCCCATATCTGTCTCCACACCTGCATAGGCTGCTGCCAGTGTACCAATGTAGAAATTAGATAGGTTTCTCTTCCTTTGGAGATATTTACTCATAGTTTAGAGCACCAATAATTATTATTCAAGCACCACCTAAAGGAACAGCTTATACTGTGTCTAAGGCATAAAACTGGTAATAAATTCTAAAGTACACGTGTAGCACAAAAAAGACTATTGGATATCATCAGGATGCAAGCCAAGCATGGTATACTTCCACAAAGCTCTCCTAAGACTCCCTGAGGGTGTTAGAGGGATTTTATAATCAGTATTGCTAGACTAACCTAGCCTGAACTGTAACATGATGGGGGAGTCAACCTTTCCACATATGTCACCTTTTGTGTAGTGGGTATACCTGACATGAAAGGAAGGAGGGGTCCCTCTGTGCCATAGTGAGGATGCTGCTATTGTTACAAGATTGTCCTGTTGGTGAGGGTGGGGTAAGGATGGATTCTAACTTGGTGTGGTACTTCTTGAGGTTGAGTTCCATAGGTCTATGCCCAGATCTGCTCTGTGTGGAGGGTCATGCTGGTTTCCGGTCTCATGAGTCCTGCTGAGGTGATTGTTCATGCAAGCCCTTCCACACAGTGCATAGCAGCATTAGCTTATATGTTGCTGCTGACAAGAATTATGTGGTTTGTAAGATTCTGCTCATACATCTATCCCCAGAGGGTGGGAAGCTCTAGGTAGGATGGGTAACCATCTATTTCAGGCAGGACATTTAGCTCTGTAACTTTTAAGTATTGTCTAGTTTGATTACATCGGGCCACTGCCGGAGCTTTGGCTACCTGGGTCAGCTGGCAAGGGATTAGGTTAACAGTAGCAAAATGTGATGTCCTATTAGATGTAGTCATGAACGCCACACACACCCATCAGGGCCTTGTGAATTTGGTGTAGAAGGTAATGAGTCACAGAGCAGCTTGCCCATCAGTGATGTATGCATTGCTGTACGCATTGCGGGGGGGGGGCAAGGAGGGATGCAGGTATGGAAGTAAAGGGTAGGGGATATTAAGGTTGGAGAGGTACAGTGTGGGTTGAAACGGAATACACTAGGTGAAAAATGGAGCGGATCCTTGAGTGCCATTAACAGCATAATAGCCCAATCTTTTGAATTGGTGTTGCCTTACCTGAATCCATATCTTCAACCTGGATACCCAGTCTTAAACACATCTGACTCCCTTACTTGAGTCCATATCCTCAACCTGGATACCCCCCTCATCTGTCTGAACTTTCCTCCTGTTTTACCTACCCTGGACCCCCACCTGCCTTTCCTTGCCACCACCCCCTCTCTAGCTCCCTCCAACTCCCTCACCTCCATACTCCCCCAACACCTCCCCTTTCCACCCACTCTCCTCCCTAAATATTTTCATTCTCCCAATCCCTTTCTCTCTCTCTCTCTCTCTCTCGCTCTCTCACTCTTTCTCAGATCTACCCCTTGTCCGCACCCTCTCCCTTTCTTTCTCTCTCCTACCCTCTCTGATACTCTACCTTGGCAGGCACCCCTGGGGCAGCTATGCTGCACATTGCTAACTGGGAAACTTTGTTCGCACTCTCCCCCTTTCTTTCTCCTACCCTTTCTGATACTCTCCCTTGACAGGCTCCCTTGGGGCAGCTATGCCGTATGTTGCTAATTGGGAATCTCCTCCCACTGTTCAATTTCAGTTGTCTAGGTTACTCAAATGTATTATTTATCTATTTTCTGTATTACATAGCAATCTTATGTTTTCTGTTAATTGTCAAGTTTGTGTTATGTCTCTGCTGTTTTACAGTACATCCTGACATGAAACCTTTGTAAAAGAGTGTATACTCAAAGGTTGCATTTCTGTGAGTCGGGAACATTCAAGTATCTCTTCATTACTAGTACAGCATAACTGAAAAGATTTTAGAGGCTTTTGCCAGTTTTTAAATGATGAAACAAGCAGCATATCCCCCATTGCTTAGCCCTTTCTGTTAGAGTGAAAAGGAGGAGTCATTTATATTGATTAGAATAGGTCCACTGAGCTTACCGTTGCAGAAATGATAGCTGCAGAGTAAGAGCATTGTAGAGGCCTTCTTGCAGTTTGGTCAGGATGCTCATATGGTAACTGAGCCCATATCCAGTTTGTGAGACAAATTGGTCAAGTGCTTTACATAATGTCTGTTCATTATCAATTTAATCCCTAGCGAGTATTAAACAGAATTCATCCCGGGGGGTGGGGTCTGAGACTGGGAAGGGGGTTAACATTCCACAGGTGTAGAACTGTTCGTAAAATTGCTCATCTGAAGTTGTTCTCCCAAACAGCCCTCCCTCCTAGATTCCCCCACCAGGCTACTCTCTCAAGTCTGTGTTCAGTGCCTGCCGATGTGTTCTTAGCCATGCTCAGGTGATACAGTTTGCCATTTGTCTTGCTTCAGGATCCACATAGGGAAATCCATGCTTCTCATTCCCTGATGATAATGACCTTGATAAGGGCACTGGCACTGATACAATCAAGACATTGGAGACTGTCAGTTGCTGTGTATCTGAGCAAGAAGGTGATGGCTGGTCCAGTGAGAGAGCTGGGGTATGGATGGCAATGCTGGGGTTACCCACTGGCTTTAGGAAATTAAATCAATTCCTCTTCACCATCTGCCAAGTTGGCACTGTAGCTGTGGCTTCAGGACCTGAGACATTGCTGGGATTGCTCTTTTTTTTTTGCTGCTTCACTTTTGGTGGCTGGAGGCCATTGAGGTGACATGTCCTGTGCAACTGAAGGGGCAGCCAACAAGTCTATCAGAGACATCTGCAGGTCCCTGGAGTGTAGGTCACTTGATTGATGCATTTGAGGAGGCAATGTTGAAGGCCAGATCTTGCTAGTGTAGTTCATAACAGCTTCAAGGGAGAAAAAGATCATAGGAAACAGACTATGTGCTAGTTTGAGGAGGGCAGGGCATTTTGGTAGTGAGGTCTTTTGAGTAATCCTAAAAAAAAATAATGATTTTATGTCCCTGTCAAGCTAAACTGTCTGGGTCTCAGCCTGGTGGTGCTGAGGGTTGAGGCACTGGATGCCACACCTCGTGCCACACCGGCGACCCAGGCTTAGGAATGAACTCAGATTGTTTGAGGGTCAGCCAGAAGAGGTAAGAATTGAGTGTCCAGATGACTGCTCTCCTTCCTTGGGGATGGGGAGTTTGTGCTTTCCACGTCAGCACAGCAAGAAGGGGTTCAGTCCAAGCCCAGGGTGCTTGGCTGCCTCGGCGGAGGTGGAGTCTGCTGCTGTGCCCATTGCATGGGTGCGGGCACTAGGGAGAAATGAAACAGAGGAAAATACTGGGACCTGGCAGTACCCATGATGGGCCTGATGGGTCAGAGGATGTAGCCCTCCGAGGGGGGGTGTCATAGCCCCTGCCAGGTCCACGGAGGTAGTAAAACAATGTCATGATAAAAAAAGTAAATTGTTCAGCTCTTGTGCTCTCCGAAGGATATCTTCCTTCACTTGGAACCTCAAAAAATGAGCCAGGATTGGTATAGGTTTCTCACCATTTTGAAGGTGGGGCTAGGGTTCCAATGAGTCCTTTTACTTTCTATCTGATAGTCACCCAGGTGTTTCACTATCAGGAACTTGACAGTCTCTACCATGTCTGCCCACCTCTCCTCTGCTTTCAAGTGAATACATGTTCAGCACCTTTAGCCAATCCTCATAGTATCTTCCCTCCTGGCCCTGAATCATATTTGTCTCTTTACATTGTACTGTCTCTAATCTGTTGCTGTTTTTTAGGTGATGAACTCCAAAACTAGATACAGTACTCAGGAGTGGCCTCACCAGTGATCTATACAGAGATAAAAGTACTTCCTATTTAGTGCTGCAGAACCCCCCCTTTCAGTGCACCCTAGCATCCTGTTAGCTTTTCTGAAAGCTTTTATTACATTGGTTGGTTCATTTAAGGCACATGATGACTCCTAGGTGCCTTTCTTCTGATGTGCCCAGCTGAACCCATCCCATTTAATACTCTGTTCTGGGTTTTTTGTTCCCTAAGCCCATCACTTCATACATCTTTGCAATTAATTTTAGTTGCCATACTTTTGACCAATGTTCCAGAATTTGAAGTTCTCTCTACAATTCCCTTATTACCTCCATATTGTCAACTCTAACACAGAGTTTAATGTCATCTGCAAACTGCCACAAACTGCCCTCGGTTCCCTCTCCCATATCACTGATGAACATATTGAAGAGACTGTGACCAAGGACAGATTCCAGCAATACTCAGCTGGTAACCTCTCCTTCCACTGATCTGACCACATTCACCACAACTCTCTGCTGACTCCCCTCCAACCAACCCCTACCCACTTTACTATTTCCTTAGTTGTTCCAAGATCCCTCATTGTCTTCAACAGTCTTTTGTGTGGCACTGAGCTGGATGCCTTTTTTACACTTTTTGTCCAGGAAAGACTCATTAAACTGAGGCTTTGTTTCCAGGTGTATCCTGGGAGCCCAGTGAAGTTAAGTGACTTGTTCATGGTCAAACAGTAGGAAAGTAATGGTTGTAGGATTCAAAGCCAGTTCTCCGGGTTTGCAGTTCAGTGCTCTTTACTACTATGTTATACTGCCTCCTTATAGAAGTGAAAGAAATCTACTGGGAGCCCCTTGTCAGTTTCATGGGCTACCCTGTCAAAGAATAATATCAGGTTTGTCTGACAAGACCTCACTGCCAAAAGCCTGTGCTGCTTACTGTCCTGAAGGCCATTTTCTCCATGTATTCCACTATGTCTTCTTTGATTAGTGCCTCCATCAATTTTCATACCACAGCGGTAAGGCTGACAGGTTTAAAGTTTCCCAGATGCTCTTTGTCCCCTGTCCTGTGCAGCAGAACTGTGTTTGCCTTTTCCAATCCTTGGGAACCCCTGAACACAGATCTACTATGAAATCCTGACATGTGTCTGCCTGACACACAATATCCCAACTCCATTTGCCTGACAGTAACTTGCATGACAATCCAAGTGTGAATGCTGCAGAGGCAATTTATGTCAAGTGGGGCTTCACCCCCCACACCCCCCATACTTAAATATAATCAACTCCATGGCATGCTAACTTCTATTGTCAGACAAGTGACTGTCAGGCAAAAGGACCTGGGATACCTGTGTGTCAGGCAGACACATGTCGGGGTTTTGTAGACCTCCCCTGAACACCAATGCCTGGTACTTTAGTATAGTACCCTTGAGTGCATCCCATCAAATCCTGGGACATTGTTTACCTTGAGGGCTGCTAATCCTTTTCCGACTCATTGCTAGTATATTTCTTCAGCCTCATTTCAGGAATGCCTCTATCATCTGCCTTTATCCCACTGTTTGGCAAAGGCCTGTTGTTCAACCAAGTGAATACAGGCAGATATAGTTGTTCAGTACTGCTAATTTCTGCCTGACTTCCTCTATTAATGTGCCCCCTCCTTTAGCCTGACAATTCCACCTCCCATCTCCCTTTTTTACATTATAAAATCTAGAGAGGCCAACAGTGCAGTCCAGACTGCAAAGACAGACAGAGAACTGTGTATAGTAGATCCCCACTTGGCCCCTCTGCAATAAGCAGTTCTGGGAAGGATTTTCAAAGTTGCCGAATGCAGCAAGCCCCAGGTGCCCTGAACATGTGGCGCACAGAGCTTGCGGTATTTTCCTGGCCAACAATCAGGATATTCTGTCCTGTGAATTGACTGCCGCAAGTCAGATCAGCTTTTCTCCGGTCTAGCTTGCGTCAGTCCCATGTACCCTTTTTACAGGTCTTGCACCAACTGTTTGGCACAAACTGCCATAAAGCAGGTAGACTATCGTAACTGTGTCTGACCTACTAATATTGGGTGCAGTTGCAGCAAAGGTGTTTGGCACAGCTGCTCCAAAAATTGGGCTGGATGTAGAACTTGATGAAACCATTACATCCTCCTTTGGAAATCCCACCCTCTGTGTCTGCCTTTGCAACCTGGACTGCCCTTGTGGCCTCTCTAGTATTTTCCCTAATACTCATCCCATTCTTTCTCCCTCTGTTTTTCTTTGTATATTGTAAATATTCTTTTTTCCCCTCACTGGTTCCCTGACCTTAACAGAAAACCAAATTAGTCTCTTATACTTGTTTCCCTTCATACTAGATCTTGTGTGTATTTTTGTTGCCTGAAGAATGGCCACTTTTTAAACCCCCATCTTTCTTCTGATCCATGATGCTCTCTACTCCAGCTAGCCTGCTCATGACTAATTCCTCAAATTGCCCTTCTGAAGTCTAGCTAGAGATGCAATGAAATTAAATTTCAATGGCGAAATTCACAATAGAAATCGCCCAATTTACTTGATGTAAGGAAACATTTCATAAAATTCATGGTTTCTCTGATGAATTTCATGGGTGCGAAATGCAAAACTCCACTGGAAAAATCACACATTTTGCCCATGAAATGTGGAATGTCACCCAAGAGTGGTGAAATTTCACCACTCACTGGTAAAAGTCCACATTTCACGGGCAAAATTCACAATTTTGTGGGTGAAATTTGCAATTCCACTGGCAAAATTTTGCATTTGGCACCCATGAAATATTTTGCAAAATGCACTTATTTCACAAAATATTTTGTGGAATGAAATTCACAGATTTCTCACATCTCTAAGTCGAGCGCCTCATTCTTAGAGGAGCACTTACTGTTGTCCATAGCCAACTCAAACCATACAGTACTGTTGTTGCAGAACCTCAGTGGTTCCCCAAACCACACTATGCTTATGCCTTCTGAGTTGGTGAATACCACATCAAGAATGGTGGAGTGTCTAATGGGATCTCTGGCCTGCTGCAACAGCATGCAGTTCTACAAAGTATCAAGCAGGGTCTAACTTCTGGAACTCCTGGCTGATGGATATCCCAGTCAATGCCTGGCAGGTTGAGATCTCCTACTACAACAATCTACCCGTTATGCTTCCTGCTTTCGTACTTCTGCTTCTAGTTCCTTATTTCTCTCCTCTCCCTGCCATGGTGGCCTGTACACCACTCCCACAAGAAGTTTCTTACCAGGTGACTCTCTGAACTGTATCCACAGTGATTCTATCTCACCTTTACCTCCAATGAATGCATCATCAACTGCCTCTAATCATTCCATGATGTAAATATACACCTCTCCCCCTTGAACCATTTGTCTAGCTCACCTGTAGAAAGTGAACCCAGAAGCTGCCAGTTCCCAGTCATTGTTCAAACTGACTGAAGTTTCTTTAACAGCCACTAGATCCAGCTCAGAATCTGCCACCAGTGCCTGGAGCTCACAGATTTTGTTATCCATATTCATGGCATTGAGGCACGCCACCCTCCAACTTGCTCTCCCATCCCTTTTGGGCCTTGACTGACTTCCCTATGACTATTCCCTGGTACTCATGGTGACTTGTATTTTTCCTTTTTTGCTTGTCTATTTGGTATACATACTCTTGCCCCCCTGAACTGATTTCACTCTGCTACTACTTCTTGTATCCCTAGCAGCCCCCCTCTAGTGGAGTGCTGACTAGGTTCCCACTTCACCTACCTCAACTGTGCAAACTCTAATCCTAACCTCCCCCACAGTTAAATTGTCTGCCAATGTGGACTTCAAACTTCTGCCCTAACATACTAGTCCCCTCTCTTGTCGAATTGAGGCCATCACCAGTAAAGTGTCTCCTGTCCCAGAAGCCACCCCGTTACCTACAAAATTGTATCCCTGTTCCTGATACCACCCTTTTAACCTCCCATTGAAGTCCTTGATCTTTTCCTTCTTCACTCTATCCTCCCCCTTCTCCCTTCACCAGACTGGGAGGATCTCTGAAAAGCCAAGGAATCTGAGTGCTTCTTCAGTCTTTCTACATAGATTCTGGAAGTCCTGTTTCACAGTCTTCACATGCTGGTTTGCCAGGTCATTTCTACCAAGGTGTGCCAGCACTCCCTGCTCCTTCCCCACCTTCACTATCCTCCCTATCCTCTACCACTCCCAAATGGCTGATGTTTCAGACAGGCATTTGGTCAATCCATGTCTCTAACCATAGAGTACTCTGCCACTAGAATCCTCCTTACTAACTTCCACCTGAACTTGTCCCATGATACCACAATATCTACTTTCCCCTAAACACTTACTGACTGAAGATCCCCTTGTTAGTGTCAGGTACCTGTGCCTCTTTCAGTGGTGCAAAACAATTTGTAAGTGGTATCTCTTGGGTATGGATGGTTGCTGTGTGACTGCCCCTATTAACTGATCTCCTCACCCTCCCCTTCCTTTCCATCCTCCACTCCCCTGAATCAGTGGACCTCTAGCACAGTTGGACTGTGGAAGATGGACACCAGTAATTTGGAATAACAGCTGAGATATTGCTTTCCTTGCTGCTGCCAACTGGGCATGGATTTTCCAGAATGTCCTACTGTACATATTGGGCAACATCCCCTCTGCCAAATTGTAGCCCTGGTGATTAGTGCCCCACAATTCCTACAGTTGACTGCATCCCTTCTTGCCCAATAATTCATACTAGCCTGATGAGTGCTTCTTAAAATGCTGGAGTTACTTAGTAATGTGCGCATGTATAGTGCCTGTCTCATAACCTTATCCTATATAGGTAGAAGCTAAGGTTAACAGCATTAGCAGTATTAGAATTTACACACCTGTGCTAGCACATCAGCGCAGTGGTTGGATTTCCATTTGCGATGCTGGTGACCAGGGTTTGGGAATGGATCCAGGTCACTGAAGAGCTGGCTGGGGAGAGAAGGATGGAGTGTCCTATGGACTGCTCTCCCTCTCCAGGGAGAGGGTGGGGATTCAGTTCAGTTCTTGATGGACCTCTGGAAGCTGGGGGCACCACAGCTACTGGTGCCTAGTAAAGTTGAGGGGGTGGGGTGGATGCATGCCCCCCAGAAAACCAGGAAAATGGAGTAGCTGCCAGTTTCCCTAGATAATGCCCACCATGGCTTCAATTAGCCCTCCAGGCATGCCCTCTGATCTATCCCGATGTCTGCTGCACTGGCCTGGGTACCACAGCCCCTCACTGGGGGTAATCTGGGGATATCAGAGGGTTGTGGCCATTGTGAGGGGTTGAAGTCCGTGTTTGTGACTGGGCAGAGGCTCCAGGTGGCTGGAGGCATGGGAGGAGATAAAGATAAAATAAAAAAAATAATAATTTACACACCTGCCTTGCCATTTGTACTTACATAAGTGCAAATGCCAAAAATATAACAGAAGAATAATTTAGAACTTATCTTCTCAAAAGATTTCAAACCCATGTACAGTTTTAACAGTACATGTACTCATATAACACATAGGCTGTCTATTCAGACCCATAGAGTCACACAACCATATCAATTAACTCACAATGCATTGTAATGTTCACAGTAAGGGAAACTTCAGAGAAGAGTGGCTCACAAATGGACTGAAGCAACCTATTAAATGTGTTTATTGCCCCAATTTCATGTGGAAGGACATACTGTATATCTTTTAATGGGGGCTTTATTTGCAGTAAGTTTGATATTTTATGTACTGATATACCTTTTATATATGGCAATTTTGAATTAAATATCTTTGAACTGTGTGTAATCTGAATTTTGTTTGCTAATTTTCTTCTTAAGACAGCACCTTTGGGCAAGCAGTGCAGGTGGAAATTTGTTGTTTCCCATATCTTCTAATTGAAGCTATGGCTTCTATTACATTTTCATAGTCCCGGCTTCAAGTAGAGAGTGGCTACTGTTGGATGGTGGCTTGTCTGTGAACTGCTGCATCCTGACATGACTACCAGCTGATTCATGCTGACATGCAAAGACCCTACACGTGAAGTATGACTTGGTGTCATTCAATGAGAATTGGCAGAAAACTACATGGAACCTCTAATCAGGATAGAGATAGCGTGGATCGGGGTAGTAACATTCTTGCTCTTCATTCCCACCCTGGCAGTGTGCAGAGTGCAGTCGAGCACTATCAATGGTAATTGCGTGTCAGCATGCCATGCATGGTGCACTGTACGACAGCTATCTGGGCATGTGGCACAACTGTGCCAGTGAAGTGCAGCATATTTGACTGTGCACACCTGCTGTGCTGGCACTGTCTGTGAACATGCCACATGCCCAGAGGCTTGGCCCAAGGGCCATGAACTGGAGTGAGGTAGAGCTCCACAACCTCATGGCCCTAGTGATGCAGGTTGAGGGGTAGCTGTTCCGGTCAGATGACCTTCATGAGCCATGGTCCACTGTGTGGGCCCAGATAGCCATGTACCTGGTGCTCAGGACAGGTGTCTCCCACACTTTGGAGCAATGTAGGCACCAGTACAGTGATCTGCTGCACAGGGACTAGGTCAGGCAGGTGAGTCTATGGGACAGTGCATGCAGGGGTGTTGTGCCATGCCCAGGTATGTCACAGTTCTACATATGCAAAGGGGTAGCATGAAGATTGGGGCAGCTACACTGCACACCATTACACAGACAGGGACACTCACACACACACGTGGGCATGGCAGCACATGCACAGTATTGCCATTGCCCACACGTCAAAGGGAGTGGGCATGTGTACCATGGTACTTGGGTGAGGCGAGGCCTCTGTGGCATGCCCGACCCTCCACTGACCATCAACAACCAGTGACAGGAGCTTGGCATGGACCTGGTGGACTGGTATACGTGCAGAAAAAAAATTGTTCTGGGCCAGTTTGCTCATCCGCCCCATGCCCACCATCACCCAAAGCCAGAGCAATTTTTTTCTGCATGGGTGCCAAGTCTGCCAGACCTGACCCTCCACTGACCATCAACAACAAGCGGCAGGGGCTTGGCATGGACCTGGTGGACTGGTATACATGCAGAAAAAAAATGTTCTGGGCCAACCTGCTCGTCTGCCCCTTGCCCACCATCACCAGAAGCCAGAACAATTTTTTTCTGCAAGTGTGCTGAGTCTGCCAGGCCCGACCCTCCACCGACCAACAACAACAACAAGTGACAGGAGCTTGGCATGGACCTGGTGGACTGGTGTACATGCAGAAAAAATTGTTCTGGGCCAGCTTGCTCGCCCACCCCATGCCCACCATCATCAGAGGCCGGAACAATTTTTTTTCTGCATGTGTGCCAGTCTGCTACACCAGTCCCTCCTCCCTACAGTGGGCTAGTACACATGTGAAAAATAATTGTTCTTCCACCAGGCCCATCCCTCCACCAACCATTAAGAAACCACTGAAGCAAAGAATTAACCAAGCAGACTGGTATACATCATTCATGTGACAACAACAAAATTCTGTGCCAGTCTGCTCATCCAACCTTCTGCCCAACATCAAGAAGACACCAGAACAATACAGGTTATACAGTTAGAAAGAAAAATGTACACACACACACACAGAGTGAACCTGTGCTCTCCCCTGTCCTTCAAACCTCAAATATATTCCTCTTTTTACAACTTCGTATGTTGTTATAGATACATATATGTTATATAAATGATATAGTACTGTGGTCAGTGCATTCGGCCACAGACCTGTAGACTTGAGTTTGAACCCCACAGCCCCAATTAAATGCTTTTCACAACTGCAATCCAAACCATGCCAGCCTTCCATCTGCCCATCTTCTGTCCATCCCTATTCATTCATTTGTACCTTTCTTGCCCCCCACAATAAATGAATTCTTGGCTTACAGCCTCATGACAGAAGCAGGAACTAGCAGTAGGCTCTCTGTACTACACTGGATAAAGCTACAAGCAAATGTTAGTTGACCGAGTGATTTACAGCTCTGCTGCTTGTTGTATGTGTTCTGATAACAAGTTTGTGGCCAAGCAGGTTTAGTGCTGTTCCACTCCTCACAATAGCTAGCAGAGGGGCTGGTGTATTCTGTTCTGCTTCCCTCATGATTGCTGGCATAGCTGAGCAAAATGAAGATGGAACCGAAGGTCGGCGTTTTCAATTCAGGCTGTTCTTGAACAAATGAGCAGGTGGGCGGGTGGTCGGTCAGGAAGGTGGCACAGTTCTTTTCCTCCTCTGGTCTCTGGATACACAAGGTGTACTACCTTCCCCCCCAGTGGCTCTCACACTATATGGAGCTTAAATGGACCTTAGGCGGGACAGGATTTATAAAAAAAGGGCACTAATTTTTTTTAAGGAAAGGCAAACAAGTCTCCTGCCCCTTGTTACCATGTTACAGAAGCACGCTGACTATGTGGGACAGAAGTGACTGTAGTTTCTTTGTTTGGAATGCTGAAAACCATGTGGCCAAAATAAATGTAAGTGGTTTTGGGAACTACTCAGAGTCATTTTACATGGGTTACAGGGGAATGGCTAAAGTCATGGGTGGGTCATGGAGAAAGCCACAAATCGCAGAAATAGTGCAAAAATCACAACCACGAATTTCCAGTGCCCCTGTTCATCACCCCTTCTCTTGACAGAAAAGCAAGCAAGAGAGATCCATGCACTGAAAACTGAATCCTGAGTTAAGAATGTGGAGAGCAGTTTGATAGAGCAGAGAAAGAGAATGAGATAGTTGGCTGACACATAGCATGGAGCAGTACAGAAGAAAAGAATGAAGAGAGCAGTCTGATAGAGTGGATGTTAAATAAACATAGAGTGTGAGAGAGAGAGAGAGAGAGAGAGAGAGAGAGGGTCACTGAGAGAAAGTATGGAGCATGAAAACTATGGTAAATAACAATCACAATCAACAACTCACTATAAGAAAGGCAAGAAGGAGCACATTAGCAAACTAGCAAAACATTTTGCGTGATGTTTGACAAATGAAGCCAGACTTTCAGACCTGAGGACTCACCCTAGATCTGACAGCCATCACATAAAATCATCACCCAAAAACCACAGTTCCTCTTTTGTTGGGGCTTGTACTTTGAGGTACATTTAGGGGACACCTTGGGAAACATATTATTTATTTATTTATCTATCTATCTATCTATCTATCTATTTATTTATTTATTTATTTATTTATTTATTTATTTATTTATTTATTTATTTAATTTTGATAACTCTGTAGGGCCCACTGAGACCAAAAGTCCATTTTTCAGGGGTCACCTGGGATTAATTGCAGATGCAACAGAGCAAGTACATAGGGGAAGCCCATTTTAGTGATATTTACAGGTTGAACAAGTGCATAACAAGCATGTGTTATAAGTAGACAGTAAGAAGGACAACTATAAAAGATGATTAAGCCACAAAGTAAAACAAGGCTAGAGCTACATTTTCTGGAACAATATTCGTAGAACATTTTCAGGGTATGCAAGTTGGCAATAGTAAATGAAAACTCATGCAACAGAAGGGTCAAAAATGATAGACAAGTCATTCAACAACTAGGGTAAATGTATTGGAGTAGTTTAAAAATAGGTCAAGTGTAATGGGGTAGCCAGACCAAGGGGCAACCAGTGGTAGCAAGAGCAGAGGCATCTCTCAAGCAGGTACATTTTAAGCCTGTTTCTAAAACAGGACAGAGTATTGACTTGCTATATGACCTCCAGGAGTGTGTTCCAAATGGAAGGATCCAGAAAGGCAAAGGGCCTCCTGCCCATGGAAATATAGATCCTAGGTACATCAAGCAATTTTCTATTTGAGGTACAAAGATCCCGAATTTCAGGTTAATGTAATCAGAAAGGCCAAAGTTATAAGCTTGGATCTCAGGGTACTTTAAGCAGATCTTGCCTATGTCTAATGTTGGTGAAGCAAATGCAGGGCCTTATGAGGTGATCTTTTATAGTATTTTAACTGCACTTTGCATGGCAAACATCACACAGATGCACCCGTTGGAACACTTTAATGATTATACTTACCTGAAATCTGACATCAAAGTTTCATACATGATATTTTATGGAAAATCTGTTTTGTAACAAAACAGTATTGCATTTGACACTCTTCATTTTCTCTCTGACCATACTGACATCTGACCATTAATCTGTCCTAAAGCCTCTAATCATGTCCTGCCCATGTGCTTCCTTCCCACATTTACTCAGACACAAGTGTGGCTGCAGTTTTGTAAGTGGTTGTGCAACATTCCTTGGAGAGTTACTTTGGCTTGTCTCTTTCCTCTGGATTTCCACTCTTAGTAAAGGTGCCAAGAGAAGTTTCTTGAGGCTAAAGGAAATTGGTAGCTAAAAGAGTCAAAGGCAGAGTGTCAGAGCAGGAGGAGGTATGGAAGGTGGCTGTGAAAAATCACTAAGTACAGGAGTGCATGAGTGAGTGGTGTATGTAAGGTGAGAGTGGAGTCTAGCAGATGCCCATTGAACCACAGGTGAAACATTTCATTCAATATGTGGCTAACAGATTTGTAAGTGGTTGCGTAACATTACTTTGAGAGTTACTTTGACTTGTCTTTTTCTCCTGGATTTCCACCTTCAGTAGAAGTACCAGGTGAAGTTGCTCAAGGCTATAGGAAATTAGCAGCTAAAAGAGCTAAAAGAGCAAAGTGTGATGTAACCGCACCCACCTGTTCCTGCTTGTGGAATGGACTGAGTACCACAGAGGAGTGCAAACAAAAAACAACCTGTGGGAGAACCTCTGGAGAAAACAAGTTACTGAGTTAGCCTTCCCTCCAGGCTTCTAAAAATCATGAGGCTAGCTGTTGATAAGCTCAGCAGAGTTTGAAAGTTTGGATGCCTAGTTTTCTAAACAGGATAAAGTAAGTGACACATGATCTTGAAGACATGAGCTGGTATACTCTATCTGAAGCAGAGATGGTGCTGCATCCATGAATGAATGGCTGGAGAAAGATGATGATTTGAGACTCAGACAAGACAGCAACACTCTGACATGAAGGATGGACCAGGAAATAGTCATGATGTAATAGTTTTCTGAACAGAGAAGAGTGTAATAGAATCAGGATGTCTGTTCATGGCTTGCAGTCAGTGGATGACTTGAACTGAATGCCAAGCTGAGTTTGTTGTGAATTAGGATATAGTATCTGTCAGTTTTTGAGCTTGGTAAATTAAGGGTAACATGACCTACTGACGCTTTTGCAGGGCTATTTGTTAGACAAATTGCAGAATTGAAAACAGAAGAATTGGTGAACAAAACTCTACAATTCTTTTTTTGTATTCTTTGGTATCTCTGTAAAACCCACTAGGAAGAAATGGCTGTTGTCAGGAGCAACCTGAGAACACTGGGATGGTTAAATGACTTGCTCAGAGTCAATAGTATATACATAGAGGTTGTGGGAATCAAACCCAGGTCAGGTGGATGTACCAAGCACATTCAAAGCTTGTTACACTAATCTCTAGGCTCTATGTCAAGCTCTGGCATCCTCACATAAGTCCAAAGAATGCTAATGTCATGACTGCTTGTAGATTAAAATCAGGGGAAAGTTCAAACACTTAATCCTTAAGATATCCATCATATAAGAATGTAGGTTGCAGTCTATTATACTTCCTTGTGGGATGATATTACACAGTAAATTTTTCTCAAACCTTTAATACAAGTCTTGATTGTTAGGCTAGATAACAGCATGTGCTATTGATACGGATGGACAGCAAAGTAAATGGCATGCTTGAGATATTGTTTGATTGTTGTGGCTGTCAGGTTAAATGTTAGAGAACAGTGGGCGCAAATGCTATAACATGAGGACAGAATATTGCAGAGGGTCAATATTTTGAAGCGTGCATAAGGTATTGTATATCTTCCATGCCACTCTGTAGGCACACTTCTTGCTGCTAGATAGAGAATTCCATATGGCAGCAGAAGCACAGCTGAGATTTATATTTAGGTCATTTGCAATTCTTGGAATGGTGGAAAAGGAGTCATTTCTTTGTTGGCATGAGGGGAAGCTGCTCTGACTTGATTAGACAAGTAAATAGTGGGATTTAATGCACCAAGACTACAATATAGTTCTCAGGTCTTGGGAATCAAAAGAAGGCTATGGTTGTAGCCTCTTGTACGTATTGAATGGTTACTAAACCAAAGACTTCATCATGTAAGAGATTTGTTAGTTTGCAATATACAGCATGGATTACAAACTTCCTTAATGGTGGTGCTTGAGGAATATATTTCTCAGGGCTTGAAGGAATACTTTAACTGCTGGACTGGATATGTATAAGCTAGAATTGATGGACATTAAGGTAAACTGAATGACTAATATAAGGTAAGTCATCTGGTAGTATTGGCTAACTGACCTAAAGCATGAAGGCAATAGATGTGGCTGACAGGCCAAGTTGCTTGTAGCAGCATGATTTGGCCAACAGGTCAATTGCCTGCGAGTGATATGATGTGGCTGTCAGGCTGAATACTTGTGAGCAGTATGATGTGGCCAACAGTACAGAAACTTGTGAACAGAATGATGTAGCTGACAAGCCAAACAGTTGTGAGCAGCTTGACAAGACTGACAGACTGATTGCTGGTGAGCAGTATTATGTGACTGAAGTGCCACTTGCTTGTGAGCAGTTTGATGTTGTCATCAGGCTGACTGCTTATGAGCAATATGCAGATCCTAGAATAATGGTGGAGGAGTCATACCTTCAATAGCCGGAGGATGGAAGTTCTGAATTGCATAAAGAATTTCATGTTGATCATCTCAAGAAGTTCATTATGGGAGAGTGGAGGTTGATCTGTATTACACCTAAGGCTGCTTGGTTATAAGAATAGAATATGCCAGGTAGATTGTTCCAAAGGTGACCCAAGGAAAGAGCGGCTGTTGCAAAGGGACAAAGTTCAGACACAGACGACCTGAATTGAAAATGAGGAATGTCTTGGAATCTGATGGCCTTCGACAGCAAATCAAAATGGGCCATGAATGCCATTAAAGCATATGATGGGGCTGCAATGAGGAGCTCTTGATGTTTTTTATTCTGGAGCTGGATCTTTACAAGCAAGGACATGTCATTCCAGTTTGAGAAAAATGTGACCACGTGATGAGGTCTGAACAAGCAAAAGCAGTGATGGGAAGGTGATAATCTAGCAAATATATTAATAAATCAGTAAGACATAAGTCCATAAATTCATAAAAAACTTTTGTTGTCTTTTATTCTTCTTTTAACTTTGCACCAAACTGTTCAACCAGCTACAGTTTCATAGTTTCACACCAATTCTTCAGGCCAATGTTTTTGATACAGTGCTTTTTCTAAACATAAACAGACAAACAATCACATAATAACTCATAATAACATTCCTTAAATTCTTATACATTCTGATATATTCCTTTTATATCCAGTTATTCATATTTCATAATGTCCACCAATACAACATTCAAGGTTTATTTTTTCATTAGAACTGTTGAGGTTGATTTTTAAAAGAATCAGGATTCCAGCAGTGACAAGGATAAAAAAACAGTATCAGGTATGATAATATGTGAATTGGAAAAGGTCATTCTAATAAGAACATAATTAATTTATAAGTCAGTTTCTTCACACTAATGATACGAACAGCATTTAAGAAATAAAATTAGAAATGTGAATGTTGTATTGGTGGACATTATGAAATATGAATAACTGGATATAAAAGGAATACATATGAATGTATAAGAATTTAAGGAATGTAATTATGAGATATTATGTGATTGTTTGTCTGTTTACGTTTAGAAAAAGCACTGTATCAAAAACATTGGCCTGAAGAAGTGGTGTGAAACTACGAAACTGTAGCCGGTTGAACAAAGTTTGGTGCAAAGTTAAAAGTAGAATAAAAGACAACAAATGTTTTTTATGAATTTATGGACTCATGTCTTACTGATTTATTAATATATTGTTTGATATTTTAAGCCATACAGTAAGATAGTCCAGTTATATAGAATATAAAACAAGTGCATCCTATATTTTTTATGATTATGCAAGGTGATAATCTAGAACAACACCAGTGACATAATGTGCCACATTAAGAAGAGATATGAACATCTTCCTTAGGAAATACCACGTATCACAAAATTGAGGTGTCCTAGTAAGTATAACAGTTTTCAATTTGTGTAGGATAGTTTTGATGGAATGGAAGAAACCAGCTGAGAAATGTCAAGTGATTTTTCTAGAGGCATCTGAATCTATAGAAGCTGAGTAAAGATTTAGAATAAATAACTTAAGTAAATATGGAATAATGTCCAGTATGGATGCCTTTATCGAGGCCTGAGAGAAGAAATGAATCAGATTCAGGTGAATGAGTGGAGAACAAGTGCTGAAGATGAGGAATTTCAATTGGAATCAAAAGTAGGCAAATGTCAGCTGTGGCTTTGGTTAAGAAAGAGGCAGTGAAACAGTGATAGGCTAGATTGGAGTGGGTTTCCCCACTGTAGCTACATCATTAAGCAGCAGTGCAATGAAAAAAAGTTATTCCAAAAAGCTAATTTTCTTCTATGGTTACGAAAAATATTGGCAGAACTGTTGATCTGGGCATTTTGGATGCTTCCTATGCTGTGTACTGTATATTTGCATTTTTGTCTGGATTCTTACCCTCCTCAGGTCCTCAATATTAGCTATATGCAAAAGTGAGGGGGCCATCTTTTTTCTTGAGAATTAATTAAGGTAAAACAGTCATAAAATTCTTAAATGATAATGGAAACTGAAAATTTCACCACCAAAATAAACTGGATGACACTTGGCATTCATTAGAAAGAAAAAATGTGGGGTCAAATTTTAGCCCATTTTTGTTGCACTGCTGCTTTAAACAGAGTGCATGGTGGCACGTTGCAAGTAGATTTGTTGAAATTGATGGAATTGCTTCATCAGAAGAAAACACAATCTGGCATCCTTTTTATCTGAAGATTAAAATATTTGCTTAGACATTGAAATATGAGATAAATTTTTAATTTGGAGACAGACAAGAGTCATGAAATAAGAGGACAGAAGGCTGCAAAATGACAAAATGACCCGCATACCTGTCATTCTGTTCTGAGGCTTCCAGGAGCTAGCTGGGTGTCAGGCCAGTCAGGCCAAGTCCTTTGGGGACTTTGAGACAGCTGAGATTGCTTGTTGAGTCATCTGTTTTGCTGTGCAGCAGCAGTTTGAGTGACAGTATCTGCTCTAATCCAGAACTTGCAGCAGGAAGGGGGCACGGTTACCAGGAGTTCTTTTTGAATCAGTGCTAAAGCACATTGACTGTCATCCTGTTCTGAGGCTGCCAAGAGGTAGCTGGGTGTCAGTCAAGTCAGGCCAAGTGCCCTGTGGACTTTGAAACTGCTCAAATTGCTAGCTGAGTGATCTGTTTTGCTATTCAGCCACTGTTTGTGCGATGGCACCCACTCCAATCAGGAACTTGCAGCAGGAAGGAGGCATGGCTTCCAGGAGTGCTTTTGGAATCAGCGCTCGAGTGCACTGAATATCATTCTGTTCTGAGGCTGCCAGGATGTAGCTGGGTGTAGGGCCAGTTGGGTCAAATGCTTTGGGGACTTTAGGACTGCTCAGATTGCTAGCTGACCCATCTGTTTTGCTGTCCAGCAGATGTTTGTGTGACAGCCCCTGCTCCAATCGGGAGCTGAGCAGGAAAGGGGTATTGCTTTACACTTGTATTTATTGCCTGTTTACTAGTGGCCCTTGACTGCGGTCCTTTCACCAGCTGAGCAAGTCAATTAACTTTCCTGTGCTCCCAGGTCACGCCTATAAACAAGCTTTCAGCTTAGTGTGCCATTCCTGGTTAAACAATTGGGGGAAAAAAATCAATAAAGGGGTGCAACCTAAGGGCATTGTAATGTGGGTGTCAGTGTGGGGCAGCACTCAGCAAGAGACACTGTACAAACAGTAGGGCAATAGTATCTACAACATCAATTGTAGTGGGTTTACTTTACTGAGGCATGTACAGTATAGCGTATCTTACCTGCAGTGTAGATGGGGTATAATATACTACTTAATATTTTATATGTGCATGTTTTTCTTAATGTATTACAGCTAAATTCATTCTGAGTATTTCAAGCTACTTTATGTAACTTCTCAACCTGATCATTTATGTATATCTGTTCTATCTAGGGTTGGGGTAATAAAAGGACTAAGTTAAGTTAGAGCCACTCAGAAATTTGGAAATAGGTGAAATACCCTAACTTGGGTAGAGGGTAGCAAGGGTGCGAATTAAGCAAGTAAGCAAGAACAAACAAGGCATGGTAATATTTAGATATGCTGGAAGTGGTGCAGTGCAATGGCTGTGTGGCGGCAGTTTTCAGGGAGACTTTCTGGAGAATGAGGTGCTGGCTCATCTGTGTGCTCCTCTCTGGGCTAAGGAAGGAGGTTGCTAGACTCCAGACCTAGCTGGCTGGGATTCAAGGGGCCTCCCTTCCCCCTCACCCATAAACTATGAAGTCCATCACTGTTGCCTCCAAGGGTACCAAGAAGGAGAAGTGACTGGATTATGGTGGGCTTGGGAAGAGTGAGGATGGTGAGGCATAGGCACATCCCCCCATGGTACAACTTCAGAATTCCTATGCCTTCCTGGATGAACAGGACTGTTTCATGGAGGCACCCGTAGTAGTGATGAAATGTTGTGTGAAACTAAGGAGGATTTGGGAGACCATGGTAACAGAGTCCCTGGGGAGAGTGGCAGAGGACCCTATAGGATGAGGAAGCAACTCCCGCTCGGGGACTCCTTTGTCAAGGGGATTGATTTGGGGGGTAGGAAGTGAGAGGGATAGGGAGAGGGAGAGGGAGAGGGAAATTAAGTGCCTTCCCAGCACCCTAGCTTGGATGGATAGAAAGCAGATTCTGAGGATTGTTAGCACAGCAGTACAGGAGGGAGAGCTGGAGGTCATTGCCCACCTAGAGACTAATGACCTGGACAGAGATGAGGTTAGGTTAGTGCAGGAGGAGTTCAGGTAGCTGTGCAGGAGTCATAGGTAGGTAGCATGCTCAATGACCTTTTCAGAGGTACTGCTTGTCTTCAACAGGGGGATGGATAGGATAATCCATACCAGGAGCTTCAATCAATGGTTCAAGGAGTGGTACAGAGGAGTTGGACTCAACTACATTGGAGAATGTGGTCCCATAAAGAGGGATAAAGACGTATGTAATGGAGATGGCCTGCATCCATCAGGTAGGGGAACACAAGTCCTCAGTGAGCGGATTCAGTGTTACATAGGAGAGTATTTAAACTAGTGGGGGTGTGGTACAAGGGAAACATAGACTGTCCCCTCCCCCACTAGCTGAGGTAGTCAGTCAGGAGAACCATAAGGGAAGCAAATCCCCAAGCATTCCTGATAATGAGAAAAACAAAATGGTAAGCATGAATAGGGATGGAAATGAGGGCAGGGTGCATAAGGATTGAAGACAAAAGGGGAAAGGGGGGGTGGCAAGCAGGGTGGTAGTAGAATGTGGAAGGCCATGTGTGCAAACACTAGAAGTCTGTGTAATAAGAGATCCATGACCTAGTGGCCATTATGAAAGAGGCTGAACTGGATATTGTCACCATTTCAGAGTCACGGTGCAATGAGAACCATGACTGGAGTTTAGCCATACCAGGATAAACGCTGTTCAGGAAGGACAGAGTGGGTTCAAAAGGGGAAGGAGTTGCTCTTCACATGAGGTATAGCATAAAAGCAACAGAGATGCAGGGAATACATGGAGGGATGGAAATTCTGTGGGTCAACCAAGAAAAGGGGAATGGAGCCATTATTAGCACTGGAGCAATCTACATACCTCTAGCATGGGGGGGTGGACAAGTATCTAGTGGAAGCCATCCAAAAGATAGCAAATAAGGAGGAGGTGCTGTTGGTGTGGACTTCAATATGCCTAATGTAAATTGGAGCATCCCAGCTGCAGCTTTAGGTAGGAGCATGGACATCCTGGACTCCTGGCAGGGAGCATTCCTCCGTCAGCTAATAAAGGAGTCTACTCATGACAGGGAGCAATATTGGAACTTGTACTCACCAACGGGGGCAGTATTGAAGATGTCATGGTGGGTGGTTACCTGGGGAATAGTGATCACTATGCGGTGAGGTTCAATATAAGTACTTCGTCAGAAGTGAACCACACAAAGGTGAGGGTCTTGCAGTTCAGGATGGCCAATTATACAATGATGGAAGAATGCTTCGGGGATGCCTTGGCAGGATTGGAGGATCTGGGTGGAGTAGAGGAACAGTGGGCAAAACTAAAAGTGGGTATAGTGAAGGTAACAAACCTCTGCATCAAGCAGGTAAGCAAAAGCAAGAGGAAAAATAGACCGCTATGGTTCTCAAATGAGGTGGCTGGGAAGGTATGGGCAAAACAGTTAGGATTCAGGAGGTATAAGGAGACACAGAGGGTGGAGGATATGAAGGTGTATCAAGAGAAGCAGAGGGAGGCAATAAAAGCAGTCAGGAGTGCAGAGACACAAAGGAAGAAGAAGATAACACAGGCAGTAAGGAAAGGGACAAGACATTTTTCAGGTATGTTAGCGAAAAGAAAAAGATCAGGGAAGGGATTGTAAGGCTAAAGAGGGAAGGGGGAAGGGAGCATGTGGAAGGGGACAAGATAAAAGTAGATACCCTGAACAATAATTTTTGTTCTGTTTTCACAAATGAAAGGGAAAGTGAGGGACCACAGATCAGTGGCAGGGGCATCGAAGGAAGGGGCATGGGTACTAGTCAATTTACAGAGGACAGAGTCCTAAAAGAGCTTGCAAATGTTAAAGAGCAGCCAACGCCTTCAGGAGAACTTTAATGAAACATAATATTTAGACACAGTTCAGTTTGTATTTGATATTAGTCCTGTATGTCTCCTCTCCAGCATTTATTACTGAGGCCATTTGCATGAAAACAGGATCTTTGCTTCTGAAAAGTTCATCTATTCCTGATGTTGTCTCCCTACCTGAAATTGTAATGTACTGTTTGTGACATCACAGTTGCACATATGGCAGCTGATTGTGATGTCACAACAGATGATTATGACCTGAATTAGGGAGTAAGCTATAGAGGCAGAAGAACTCTGAGGAATAAACATCATGTATTCATGAGTGATAAATAATGAGGATGAGAAATCTATAGGATATATATGAAATGCAAGCTGAATTGCACCTAAATATTATTGTTTTTCAAAGTTTTCTTTGAGGCATCAGCAGCTCTTTAAGGTGGAAAAGGCAATGGGGACAGATGAGATACATCCAAGGTTATTGAGGAGCTCAGAAGAGTGCTAGCTGCACCTCTGATAGTCCCATTCAACCATTCACTGGAAATGGGAGTAGGCCCAGAGGACTGCATGAGAGCAGATGTAATACCACTCCACAAAAATGGAAGCAGGGAAGAGGCTGGCAATTACAGGTCAGTCAGCCTGATTTCAGTGGGGGAGAAATTAATGGAATCATTACTGAATTAAAGGATTGTGGAATATCTTAAATCCAGTGGTTTGCAAGATCCAAGGCAGCATGGATTCACTAGGGAGACATCATGTCAAACTAATCTTACAGATTTCTTTGACTGGGTGACCAAGGAAGTAGATCAGGGTGGAGAGGAGGATGTGACCTACCTAGATTTCGTAAGGCCTTTGACACTGTTCCACACAGAAGAATCGTAATCAAGCTGGGCAGCCTATGAGTGGGACCAAAAGTGGCAAACTGGGTAAACAATTGGTTAAATGGAGTTTACTCTGAGGAAGGGAGGGTGACTAGCATGGTGCAGCAAGGATCAGTACTGGGACCAGTCCTCTTTAATATAAGCAACATTACAGAGGGACTTAAAGGGAAGGTATGTCTTTTTGCAGATGACATTAACATCTGCATACTCGGGGAAGGGTAGAAAAAAATGAATAGAGATTTAGGCAAGCTTGAAGAGTGATCAAGAATGTGGCAACTACATTTTTATGTGAAAAAGTGCAAAATCATGCAGTTGGGGCACAGAACCCAGGGTCAGAGTACAAAATGGGGCAGTAGTACTGGCAACCACCGAACAGGAAACAGACCTGGGTATTACAATATCTGATGATTTAAAGGTTGCCAAACAGTATGACAAGACAGTGGGGAGAGCCAGCAGGATACTAGGGTGCATAGCAAGGGGCATCACCAGCAGAAAGAGGGAGATGAGGATACTTCTGTATATATCTCTGGTGAGACCCCACCTAGAATATTATGTCCAGTTCTGCAGTCCTCATCTCTGGAAGGACATAGACGGAGTAGAGGCGGTCCATAGGAAGGCAACTAAAATGGTGTGTAATCTGCATCAAAAGCCCCATGAGGAGAGAATGAAGGACCTCAATATCTACACTCTGGAGGAAAGAGGAAGAGGGGGGATATGATAGAGTTTCAAATACCTCAAGGGTACAAATAAGGTTCAAGAGGGAAGACTTTTAGAAGAAAAGGTTGCCCAAGAACAAGGGGTTATTTATTTAATTTATTTATTGAAAGAATCAGAATTACAATCCTTTGTGTGATAGACTCCTTTGCAAAGGTTACACGTCAGTAAGAAAGAGAAAAAATATGCATGCATCACTTATATAGTATATGATACAGTTATGCTATGAAGCTGGAGGAGGTAGACTTGGGGAAATGTAAGGTAACGCTTCTTAACAGAAAGGGTGGTGGATGCCTGGAACAGACTCCCTGATAAGGTGGTGGGAGCAAAAACTGTAATGGGATTTAAGAAGACATGGGATATGTATAAAAGATCCTTAGAGGTAGGGTGGTGGGGGTAAAGCTGGAGATCAAGTAGGGTCTGTGGTGTGACTATAGGTAGGGAAAACAGGCAGACTAGGTGGGCCAAGACATCCTTATCTGCCATCAAATTCTAGGTTTCTAGATTTCTGTATGGAACAGGTAAGGCATGTTATGCAGCTCAGTGCCTGCAATATAAGTCAGTAGTCAGAGCCACCCAGGATACACGTGATTTAACTCTCAATAGATAAGCAGCAGTTTTGGCAGAAATTAATAAGTGGTAGTCACCAAAGCACCACCATATCTGATGGCAAGAGTAAGTTGCAAAGGTGTAGACAATTCATCTGACAAGGGTGCTGTTGGTTGCTGAATCAGTTCATGAGGTTGAGCCAGAGCCAATAATGTCTGTTGCACAACACCATGGAATGGAAGGTGAAGGCAGAGTCAGTATTGGAACAGAAGTATTACTGTGAAGATTTGGAAGCTGATTCTAAAGACCCAGATTTGACTGTTGACTAGAAGACTTAAATTTCAGGATCCCAGCCTGGAATTAAACCATGCTATTGCTGAAACCACTTGGAGAATGAGAACCCATAACTCCTGAAACTAAAAAGACGCCAAAGTGGCAGGAGGAGAAGCTAACAGGTCATGAAGGTAAAGCTGTTTTCACTGCTAATGCTGTGTCTAACCTGTCCCTCTCCTTCCTTAGGCAAGGAGTCCAGAAGTGCACACAGTATTCCAGGTGTGGCCTCATCAGTGACCTACTGTATAAAGAGGTGGTAGTAACTCCTTTTTCCTACTGGTAGTACCCTTCCAAAACACCCCAGCATCCTAGTAGCCTTACAAAGACCTTGTTACACTTTCTTAATTCTTTGAGGAAGTCACTAATGATGACTCTCAGGTCCTTTTCTCCGCTGTAGTGCTCACTGTAACCTCTCCCATCCAGTACTCTATCCTGTTTTTTTCTCTAGGTGCATAACTTTGTACATTTTAGAAGTTGAATTTTAGCTGTTGGACCATAGACCACCTATCCAGCCTTTGTACATACTTCTGCATCTCACTGACTATTCATCACTATGTAGCCTAGTACACAGATTTGTGTCATCTGTGAAGAGACACAACTTTCCCCAGATGTTCTTTCCAATGTTACTGATCATGTCAACTCTTCTCCAGTCATCCCAAATCACACCTGTTTCCAGTGAGCTGTTAAACAAGGCTGTCAGTGGGCAGCTATTACCTCCTTGAATTTCTTTAGAAGCATTGAATGTATTGTGTCCAGTTCCATGGCTTTGTCCACCTTCAGCTCTGTAAATTCCTTCCAGACTCTTTCTTCTGAAAATGGACTTATGTCCCTCCCCCCATTCCTGCTACTCCTTGGTTGTCCCCCTTCCACTGTGAAGACTGAGCAGAAGTACCTGTCAAGGATGTCTTCCATTTCTTGGTTCTCTTCTATGCAGTCTCTCCACCCACCCCCACCCTTCTAATCCTCACAACCCCCCCTTACTTTTCTCTTCTCACTTATGTATCTGCAAAAAAGTCTTATCCCCCTTAGTGACCCCTCTGGAGATTCTTTCCCTTGTCTGTGCTTTTACTCCCCTGACTGCCGTGAATGCTTCCCACTTCTTTATTAAGCATACCTCATTGCCCTTCTCACTCTGTGTTTCCTTATACCTCCTGAATGCCAGCCTTTTTTCCTTTACTACCTTTGCTGCTTTCTAAGAGAACTATAAAGTCACTTTTTCCTTCTGCTTTTACTCACTTCCTTCATGCAGAGGTTAGTTGCTTTATTTATACCCTCCCTTACCTTTTCCCACTGTGCCTCCACCCCTCCCTGGCAATCACTGTCTTGAGGCAGATTCTGAGGAAGTCCCCCATTTCTTTAAAATCCACCATCCTAAAAACAGGGACCCTCATCCTTCTGTGGTTAGCCTCAGATCCTGTTTTAATGTTATACCATACTGTACAGTGATCACTGGTACCCAGGGGACTTCAAAATGTGATGTCTGCAGTGATGTCTCCGTCTGTAAGCACTAGGTCCAGCACTGCCCCATCCCTAGTGGGTTCTTTGACTAGCTGCCTCAGAAAAGCCCATTGCCCTACTCCTTACAGAAGCAGCAGCTGGATGACTTCACTCCCAATCCGGCAGATTGAAGTCACCAGTAGCAGCACTTCCCCTTTACTCGCCATGCTGATGATGGCTCCCCCAGGTGCCATATCTACTTCCTATCCCTGTGTTGAAGGCCTATGTAATACCCCAGTGCAGATAATGGCCCCAGAGCCTGTCTCCAGGGTGATGTACAGATTCTCCAGCACCTCCTTTTCCTCCTAATGTCCCTGTATCTCCATGGCCTTGATTCCTTCCCACACATATAAAACAAACCCTCCTCCCCTTCTCCCTGCTCTGCATCTCCTGAACTTAGAGTAGCCCAATATGGCCATGTCCCAGTTGTGTTACTCATTGCACCATGACTCTGGAATGGCCACTAAATCCTGGTCAGCCTCCACCATGATGACTTCCAGATCTGGAATTTTGTTTGAAAGACTCCTTGCCTTGGTGCACATGGCTAGCCATACTTACATTCCCTCCTGCCCTGCTGCCCTACTCCCCCCCCTTTCCTTACTGTGTTTTTCCTGATGCTCCTCCTCCTTATTTTGATTTTAGCTGCAAAGCTAGTGGGATACTGGGGTGCATAAGTAGGGGTATCTCCAGCAGGAAGAGAGAGGTGATTCTGCCTATATATAAATCACTTGCAAAACCCCACCTTTAGTACTGTGTACAGTTTTGGAAACCACATCTCAGAAAATACATAGACAGAGTGGAGATGGTCCATAGGAGAGCTACCAAAATGGTGCAGGGCCTACATAAAAAGCCCTACAAGGAAAGACTTATGGAGCTAAATTCAGTATGTACAACCTGGAAGGGGGGGGGGATTAAGATAGAATCCTTTAAGTACATTACAGGTGTTAATAATGTACAGGAGGAGAGTATCTCTCAGAGGAAAAGGGGCTGTATAACAGGGGGACATAATATGAAGCTGGAAAGGGGTACATTCAGGATGGATATGAGAAGGCACTTTATCAGAGAAAGGGTAGTAGATACCTGGAATAGTCTTCCAGAGGAGGTAGTGGGGGTGAAAAGAGATAATGCATTCAAAAATGCCTGGGATAGGCACAAGGGAGTTATGGGGGTAGTGTAAAGGGTATTATAATACTACTACTAATAACAGAAAAATACACTGCTGGGCAGACAGGGAGGACCCAGCGGCCCTTACCTGACATCACATTCTATGTACAGTATGTATCTATGTATCCATGACTTTCCTACTACCTTTTTAATGTCTTCATCAATCAGTTACCCATATTACCTGAGTTTTACCCTCCCTTTTCTCCTATTTTGTCTCCATCCTTAACCTTCTGCACCCCTACCATAGGGGAGTTTTCTCCCACATGGTCCTACCTCCTCATTGTTCCACAATCTGGGGAGCAATTTTCCATTCCTTTGTTTTACTGCCTTGCTTCCTGGCTAGTTTAAATGCTCATCCAAGGAGCATTTAAACTTCCCCCCAAAGACTGTGTTCCCCCTCTGAAGGATACAGGACATTTCCCTTATGCTACAGGCCCATATTCCGCCAGGATGGCCTCCAGTTTGCAATGTGACTGAGGCCCTCCTCCATGCAGAATGCCTTCAACTAGTCATTAAATGTCATGGTGAGGAGTACCCTTTCATCTCTCCCACCATATACAGGTAACACCTCAGAAAATACCACTGTGAATGCTACCTGCCTAAGGCCCCTCCCCAACTCCCTGAAATTTGCTGTGTGAAGGAAAAGAGGGTGCAGGTAGGAGCTGGGGGGTACATTAGTCTGGAGTCCACAGAAGACAATCTTTTTTTTTCCAAAATAAAAATGTAAGCACTTTTTTATCATAGCTCTTTTCTTGGTAGTCATAGGCTTGATGTGGGGTATTAGTCCTTAACCCTTTGGTTACCACTCCGGATTTTTTTGTGATGCATTAATCACTTCCAGATATGAGAGGGAGTGTGCTATTTCTGAGGGTGGGAAGAGGAAGAAGGGAGAGGTGTGATACAAGATTGAGAGCAAGTGGAGTCTATTGCCATTTTTGTGGGGTTGGTAAGGTGTGTATGAGACCGTACTAGAAGAATTGGGAATATATTGATTTTTTACTGAAATAATAGAAACCCTTAACTGCTGCTGCCAATAGCCATCTATGTATTTCTTTAAGGCCACCAGGAATGAATTTTTCCACAGCAAGTGATCTGGGTGGTGGGGTGTACCTACACTACCGGTCAAAAGTTTTAGAACACCCCAATTTTTCCAGTTTTTATTGAAATTTATGCAGGTTAATGTCTCAATGTACTCTGAAATTAAAGCATAGAACAAATAAACAATTGGAGATAAAAATAAATCATAGAATCATTTTGTTTAACAAAATTTAATCTAAATTTTTGACTCATCAAAGTAGCCACCTTTTGCAGATATACTGTAACCGCCGAACACACTCATGGCATTCTTCCTACAATGGACATCAAATATTGTTTGGGAAGTTCTTCCCAACACTGTTGCAGAAGTTCCCACAAATGTGTTGCACTTGTAGGTTGCTTTGCTTTCACCCTTCTGTCCAGTTCATCCCAAACCAGCTAGATGGGGTTTAAGTCTGGAGACTGTGCTGGCCATTCCATGATTTGAAGCCTACCGTCTTGTTCTTTTCCTCGGTGTAGTTCTGACATAGCCTGGAGGTATGTTTGGGTCATTATCTTGCTGTAGGATGAACCCTGACCAACTAGGCATAGACCAGAGGTATTGCATGGTGCTGCAAAATGCTGTGGTAGCCCTTTTGGTTCAGGGTGCCAGTCACTCTGTGCTGTTGTCCTGTGAGCCACCTGTCACGCAAGCTGTTGACTCTCAGAAACTTGTCTTCTGATTCTGTTGTGGCTTTGGGTCTGCTAGACCTCTTCCTGTCAGAGTTTCCTCCAGTTTCCAAGTGCCTTTTGATGGTGTAGGAAACTGTACTCACTGACACCTTGGTTTTCTTTGCAATTTCTCTACAGCAGTTTTTAATAATCTAAACTTTTATTTAACCTCTAGCAGTTTACCGCTTACCTTTGTACCATTTCAGGTTATTCACTGGACTTGAATTGCTTAAATTTCAATAAAAACTGGAAAAATGGGGGTGTTCTAAAACTTTTGACTGGTAGTGATTAACTGTGTTTTGCAGTATGTCAAAAAAATACATAATTCCATTTCAGAACAAGCCTTACTGTACTAATGTATGCAAAACATACAAATAACCTAAAAATATATTTTCTTTAACGTTGACGTGGCTTGGACAAGGTAGACTCTGGTTCTATCTTGTAGAACCAGGTAGAACCATTTTTGGTTTGACCCATGAATTTGAAACCTAGACCTACTACAGGTTTGCCCAACTCCTTTAACATGGATAATCTACAGTAAATCTACTGTGTTTGGCTACTACAAGACACATAAGATTTCTACTGATGAGCATGTGTCTTCATAATAATTTCTAAAGTGGTCAGTTATTCAAAATGCTTTTACATATTCATATAGTGTACACTTACGTAGATACTGTACCTCATCTCTCAAGACGTTGTATATCCTGACAGATGTCAACTGCAGGGAGATGTCAATTGCACAGCACAAACTGCTGATGTCTTTTTCTTCCCGGATGGTATAATCAAACTCAGAAAATACCTGTCATTTATTCACATTGGGGCAATGCACAGTAAATATATCTAAAGTAAGCAGATTTTTCTCTAATGCTAGATGAATGAGCAAACTAACACTTGTCTTGATAAAATGTCATCTTTTTGACAAATAGCTTGGCATGGTTCTATTAATGTATAAGTGGTAGAATGCATGAATCTCATTTTGGACCACTAAGACCGTATGCACATTAATGTTAATGCTTACACCTGTGTCCTTAGTAAATCCGTAAAAGCATTTGGTATTATTTCCTGTATGCAAAGATTAATACATTATACAAGTATATTTAAATTGGATCATGACATCCTTTTTAAGCATAATTTTAGATTTAAAGTTGTCACACACGATTCCTCTGGGGAAGACAAACAAATCTACAGAGACCTGAAAATTGCATTAACTTTTATTTATTTCTTTATTTATTTGAATTTTGGTAACCTGCTGAGCCCACTGAGACATTACAGCCCCTTTTACAGGGGAAACCTGGGAAATACAATACAATACACTGGAAGTACATACAACACAGCTTACAGAGGAAGTGCCAATAACAATGATTTGGAATAACACAAAAAGAAATTAAAGGAATCTACATGCAAGCAGTATGGACAGAAATTGCATCAGTTAGACAATTACAGATTTACATCAGTTAGACAAATACAAATTCAAATAGGTTGACATTGCATATATAATGACTTGTACAAGCTAAGACAGTGGCATCTGGTAGCAATCACCATTATACCAGCAGCAGCATGGGCAGACACGTGCAGAGAAATCATTACGGGTATCACACTCTAATTCAAACAAAGTTTCCCCCAGAAACAGGATTAGCCATAGACTTTTTGAAGCTGGAGCAAGACTCATCTGAACCAGGAGCAGGGAGCTGAGAGGAAGGATAGCAAAGAAGATTGAAACTTAAGGAGCGAGGAGCAGGATGGTATGGGGTGGGGCAAGGAGTTCCAGTCAGACACAGCAGAGTAGGTGAAAGATCTATGGGCCACAGCAAGCCATGGTTTAGGCATTATAAGCAGGGGTAGGGAGACAGATCTGATTGTGCGCTGTGACTGATGGAGCCGAACAAGCTCACCAAGGCTGGAAGGGGTGTATTTAAGGACCAACTTGTGTATTAGGCAGAGAGTGGAATACTGAAGTTTAGATTCATAGGGTAGCCAACCCAGGGAAGAGAGGACATCACAATGGTAATGCCGGGTTTTGACACTAAAAGCAAATCCACACAGCCTATGGTAGACCTGTTTTAAGCAGGATAGAACTGTTGAGTTGGTTGTGTGCAGAAGTGGGGCACTATGGGTAAGAAGGGGAAGGAGCAAGGCCCTGCAATCTTGTGACAGGAGACCGAAGTGAGGAAGGGACAGATTAGATATAGAAGGCCAAATTTTTGATTCAGAGATTTGGTAATAAGGGGAACATGAGTATCCAGAGAAAATGAGGTATCAAGGGTGACTCCCAAGTACATGAAGGATTGAACTGACTCAAAGTTATCACCATTGTGGAACAGAATCACAAGGGGGGGACTGGTATGCGTTGAAGAGAGTGATGGAAGAACAGCATACTTTTAGGTTTTTTTGTGTTGAGGACAAGTTGGTGTTTTAGGAACCATTCATCAAGGGCACTAAAGTCATATGCTAATAGATTGTTAATCAAACAATTTTACAGAGCAGTTTGTGAGGAAAAATAGATGGCAACAAATTTAAGTTACTTTAAATGTAGTCCTGTATTACTTTTTATTTCTGAAGTGTTTTTCTTTTCCTATGTGCTCATTAGATGGCATTCTACTTAACAGTATTAGGAGTGCTTTTAAAAATCATGCATTACCTGGAAGCAGACATATCTAGTTCTTTTCCTCACAGTGGTGGAGGAGTGTACCAAAAAGTGGGGGATCAGAATTGCGTAGAACACTTCAGCCTGGGCCACTGTTCAATTCAATGTCTGACACTTCAGCTACAAAAGCAAGGGGTTGCCTGACCTTCCTGACCCCCTTGCTCCATCACCCATGATTCCTCCAACTACATTATCAACATGTGACTTCAAACATGCACCCCTAGACAAATAGTTCTGGCCTTTAGTCAGCATGAGGGGTATGGGAATGTTGGTAGCCCATGACAATGGCAACTGCAACTGAGCACTTTCAAAAAGGGTAACTCAATTGCGGCACCTGTCCACAGGGCTACCAGTCAGGGAGGGTGACCGGATGAGGGGGTGAGGTAATATGCGACAGGATGTCACTATATGTACATGTGCGTAGGGGGGGAGCAAGCATGCCAAATGATGGGAGGGAGGATTTGTGAGGCGTAGTGTGGCAGTGGGTTGCCGAGCTGACCCTGTGGCATTGTGGGTGGGTGGCAGGCTATGGTTGCAAGGTTGCTGGGTTCAAGTCTGGGTGCACATTAATTTTGCTGTGCCCAGCCATGAATTTTTTTTAATTCTGTTATGCATCCCCCCGAACATGCACCCCCCTGGAGTTGAGAATCGTTTAGTAGGAGGGTGCAGGGGGGTGAAGCCCCCCATGGGGGGGTACAGGGGGCACAGCCTCCCACATAAGTAAAAAAAACAAGTCCCCAGTGCCCTTTTGCAGTGTGCTGGGTGTGTACATTGCCGAAACTGATTTTTGGTGATGTACACTCGCCCTAACGGTGATCACCTTTCCGTGATCACTGTTATCACATGGAACCGGAAGGTCTGGGACAGTGTCTGTCTGGCTAATCTCTACTGCTGCCTCACATGAACCAAGTCTATCTGGACTGAAACAAACCATGAGTTCCTGAGGCATTAGAAAATGCCTACTCAGTCACCACAATTTCACTTTAATGCTGGTACATCTGCAGGCTTGTCTAAAGCTGAAAATAGGTGGCTGGTGTGCACACAAAACATGTAATTGAGATGCTAATCCGAGCAGTTATACCCAGGACTGTAGCTGAGAGTGATAAAATTATTTTCTCCACCTCTTCACTCAAGCAGAATTCAGCTTCAGAGTTTAACAGTTAACAACATATCATAGAAGCTTTGAGGGGAATCAGTTAACCAAACAGCTGGGTGGAATTTGTTAATTCTGCTTTTGTGGAACATTCAAGAAATTTTAAGTTTCACAAAATTTTCTGAATTTTCATCTTTGTTGAAAATCAGAATCTTCTGAATGTGTTTGGTGACTTTTACCCTGCTCTGTGACATTTTCTTGCAGAATTGTGAAATGATACACATGAACAGCAGAATGACATTCCTGAGAAATTTATTTTTGAAGATTAATACATTAATCCACAGTTCATACATTCATTCCACAGTTCAGTGTCTCACAGAACTGCTGAATTAATGTATGAATTATGGATTAGTGTATTAAATGGCAGAAATAAATTTTGAAGAATTGACCACTGACAGCGCTCATTCTGCAGAATTTATTTCCTCAGTTTAATACATTAATCCACAATTGATACATGGATTTCACTGTTCTAAGTTGGAATGTCCATGAAAGTTTCCAAAGTGCATTCTGAAATTTCATGAAAGCAAAATTCTGCTTTTGCTAAAATTCTTATGGTGGAAGTTTAATTTCACATAGCCCTAGTTGACAAAGTTTTGAGCGTGATTGAAAGTTTTGACAGGCATTTTAATGCCCTGCATGAAAAGCTTGATTTCTTGCAGTGTGATCCCAAAGCAAATCATGAGAAAATAGACAGTGTTTCTCAAGAAGTTAAAAACATGCTGAAAATATTCCTGTGGATGCTAAAAAAAGTACAGCTTTGGAAAATATAATGGCAAACTTGATAAGAGATCATTTTTCCATGAACAGAAAAATGGAACTATTAGAAAACCAGATAAGATACAATAATCTCAGTACTGTGGTCTCCCAAGTAACCTTGATTTTGAATAGCAGTCTCTGATAAATATGATGAAATATGTTTTTGCTTTAAACAACTATTAGTGTCAAAAATACATGGCAGAATATGATAATAATTTTTAAAAGTAGTCCCTCATTTATTTATTTTTTTATTTCTGAAGTGGTTTTTTTTTCATGTGTGCTCTTTAGATGGCATCCTACCTGACAATATTAAGTGTTATGTTAAAAGCTATGTCCTGTCTGGAAGCAAGCATTTCTACTTTTATTCCACCCACTACATCAACAACAGATGACCTCACCCATTGTTACATTAGAAGCCCTGCTGCCTGATTGGTAACTTGTCGTAAGTTACCAATCAGGTGGTAGTGTTTCTTCTTTATTTACTGTAGATGTCACACTAAATGCAGTCAGAATGCTTATGATGAACAGGGAAGAATACAACTATTTCAGCCTCCAGATGGAGTGTTGTTTCACACAGCATACCTAGTACTGTCAGGCAGAACATCTTCTAATTAGCAAAATGGAAAAGAAAAATAATACTGTAGATATAAGAAGTAATAGCTGACTACTTTTGAAAGGTATTATTAATTCCATTCGGTACATTAACTCTTACATTTTAAACATTGTGGTTTGAAAGCAGGGATTTTAATACAGTATGCACTAGGACTAGGGCTGTACAAGTAATGAATGTGTATTTCTGAATGCCACAATTAATGAGGGGAAATGTTGATAGGAACTGAATGTCAACTATTTTTGATTATGCCATATATTCAATGTTGTGATAACAAAAAGCACAAACCACTCTTACCCTCCATAGGTGACCAGGTGGCCAGGGATGGAGCAGTAGCCACCATGTCAGAGAGATATATAAACCTAAAACACTATAAAAGAGAAGAAGGTCTCACAGTCTATCCAGTATGCCCTGAGAAGCAACAGGTAAACCTTATTGATTCTTAATCACCCCCACTCCATCCTCCCCACCTCCCTTAACTATCCCTTTATGTCTGTCCCATTTTCTTGTAACTCCCCCAGCATTTCAGCACTGACCACTTCTGTGGACAGTTTATCTCACTTTTCTACTACCCAGTCTGTGAAGAGTTACTTTTTAATGTTCCTTCAGTGCGTAGTCTCTATGAATGTTCTCTTCTTCCACTAATGAAACATAGAAACATAGAATTTGACAGCAGATAAATACCACTTGGCCCACCCAGTCTGCCCATTTCCCTACCTAATGGATAAGCTGCAGATCCTAGTTAACCAGCAGCCTACTTCTTCCTACCCCCACCTCCTAGAATTGCCTTATGACTGTCGCATGCATGCTTGAATTCCACCACTGTTTTTGACTCCACAACCTCCTCCGGAAGGCTGTTCCATGCATCCACAACCCTCTCTGTGAAAAAATACTTCCTTAAATTACCTCTGAGCTCCCTCCTCTATCTTCAAATTGTGCCATCTTGTTCTTGCACATCTCTTTTTTTGAAAGATGCTACCATCTTGGACTTTGTTAATTCCCTTGTGCTTGCTTGTGTACACTTTGTTTATTCCCTGCATGCATTTAAACATTTTGATCATGCGTTCCCTCTCCCTGCTGCTGTGTTCCTCCTGGCATCTGGAAACTAAAGTCTCAGGCTTTCCTGTCTCTGCTTGTACATCCTACCCTATTGGTCATGTATTATCTTGGTTAGCCTCCTCTGCACTGACTCCAGTTTGTTTATGTGTTTCCTGAAGTGGGAGCTTCAAAATTGCATATAGTACTCAAAGGTGCCATTGCACTAGAGTTTTGCACGTAGGAAAAATGTTCTCTTTTCCACTGCTATTGTACCCACTCCCAGTGTATACCATTATTTTATTTATTTTCCCCATTGTTTTTTTATTGTTTTTTTTTATTTTTTTATATTTAAATGTTTTATTTCTTTTTATGACATGCCAATAACAGAAATGACAAAACACAAAACAGTACATTACAATACAATACAATACGGTATACTAAACAAAATTACCCCACTTCCCCACCTCTTCCCGCCCCGACCATGGCATTGATTCAATAAGGATTTATATTTCCCAGCCGTGTCAACAGTATACAGTATTCACAAAGAGTACAAAGTTTGTAATTTGCTCCATCATTTATCAAACCTGGCAATGATTTCCACTGTCTATAATCTTTTCTACCGACCGGTTGAATAACAGCTCCTGGATCCATTCCGTGTAGGTTATTTCTTTCCCATCCAGCCAAAGTCTGAGTACCAACTTTTAACTGACATCACAATCATGTTTATGTGAAATTTTCTTTCTGAAACCCTTATAAGAGAGTAGTCTCCCATTACACATGCTAATGGTTCTATATGGTCTGATATCCCTAGTAAGGGGTCGCCCTTTGCTTAATTAGGGACCAGAGTGGGACTATTTTTGACCAATCCTATAGGATGTGATACAGGATCCCACCTCTGCCTTGCAATGGCTACATGTAGCATCTGAACCTTTACCCATTGTGGCCAACGTTTCCAGTGTGTAGTACATATTATGGATGATTTGGTATTGCATTAACCACAACCTATCCTGAGATGTGAACCTATGTGTATCTTGCCAAATTTTAGTCCAGTTAAATGTTTCCTCTGGAAATTGCTTATTCCAGTATTTGGAAGAACCTTCCATGTTTGGGAAAGCTACTTCCAAAAGGATGGAGTAAATCTGGGAGATGGCATGTTGTTCTTTAGCCATCCTGCCACCATGGCCCATGAATTCCCCTTGTTTTCCCCGACTCATTAGTCAGCTGGGATTTGTTTATCATTTGCCTCAGTTGTGATATTTTAAAACTATGTTTAATATCCAATTTGTTGTTTTTAATGATGTCCTTTAATGCAAGGACTTTCCCATTGGCCCAAAAGTCTGCTATTTTTTTCCCCACTAATTGTATAAACCAAGTGCTTTTGAGCTTCTGATTTCCAGTTTTAAAATTCGGGTTCCCTATTATCAGTTGGTTTGGGTCTTGAGAATGTTTGTAGGACAAGGAGGTGCATATCTTAGTGTGTACCTTTATCAAAGTTCCTATTGGGTTATCTCTGAGGACTAGGGGGAGTAATTTGGGTGTTATATGCTAAAGGGCTGTAGGTGCTAACCCATGAGCTTCTATTAGTTCTATTTCTAGTAATAACCAGGTGGGTCTGTATTGGAATGGGTCTGAGTCTATGCTTGGGTTCATACACCTCAAGTATTTCACTGCTTGACTTGTCCAATAATAAAGTTTAAAGTGTGGAAGTCTTTATCCACCTTTAAATTTAGGGATTGTTAATTTGCTATATGCCATACATGCCTGTCTAGTTTTCCATATGAAGGCCCAGAGTAGGGAGTGCATTTTAGAGAACCATGATTGAGGTAGCCTTAAATATAACATGTTGATGGGGTAGAACATTCGGGGTAGAATATTCATTTTGACTAAGTTATTTCTTCCCCAAAGGGAAAGTGGTAGTTTATTCCATCTGTCCAGGTCTTGTTTGATAACCTGTACTAGTGCTTCCAGGTTGCTTACTCTAGAAGATTTTGAGCTCCTAGTTAGGTTAATACCCAGGTATTTTAGTTGTTTGTATTCCCATTGCACTCCTATGCCTTCTATTTCCTTTTTGTTAGTGACCATATTTAAAGGAAAAACTTCAGATTTCTCCAAATTTAACTTGTAATTGGATAGCACCCCAAAGTCCTGTATCACTTGTAGGGATTTGTATATCGAGTGTCTTGGGTTAGACAGATGTAAGAGTATGTCGGCAGCATATGCTGACAATGGGAGTTCCCAGGTCCCAATGTTTATACCCTGAATCTCAGGGTTAGTTTTGATTTGGGTTAGAAGGGGTTCTAAATATAAGTTAACCAATAGCAGAGACAATGGGCAACCGTATCTGGTACACGAGAAGAGGGAGAATCTTTGTGAAAAAGTTCTATTGCAGTATATATGAGCACTGAGTGTGGGGTATAGGGAATGGATCCATTGCACAAAGAGAGGGGGGAATCTGAATTTATGTAATACCCTAAACAGAAAGTCCAAGTCTACCCTGTCAAATGCTTTCTCTGTGTCCAATGACATCAGCACAATGGGAGTCATGTTGTCCCTGGACATGGAAAATATGTGATCTAGTTTCCTGAGATGATCTGAAGAGGATCTGCCTTTCATGAAACCCACTTGTTCTGTGCAGATCAGAGAAGGCATCATCCATTCCATCCTAATGGCTAGGATTTTAGCCAGTATCTTAATATCATAGTTTAACAAAGAAATCGGTCTGTAATTTGATACTAATTCTGGATCCCTCCTCTCCTTGTGCAATACCACTATCAGGGCTTTGAATAGATGGGGATCAGTGCGTTCTCCCTTTAGTATGGTACCAAATAATGATAGCAACCATGGGGACAATTCCTTCCCCAATGCTTTGTAAAAATTGGGGGAGAAGCCATCAGGTCCTGGAGCTTTGTCTAGAGACAGAGTATTGATTGCTAATTGAATCTCCTGTTCTGTAATGGGAGAACTCAATTGTGTTCTTTGTTCTTCAGAGATCCTAGGTAACGGTAGTTTGTCCAGGTATGTATCAATGCAGTCTGATGATGGAGGATTGATCCTGGCCTTATAAAGGACTGTATAGAATTCATGAAATTCAATTACTATGTGCTTAGGATTAGTCTTGAGAGTACCATCTCCCACTGATTTAACTGCGGTGACCACCGTCGTCATTTTCTGCTGTTTGACCCTTAGAGCTAACAACTTCCCTGCCTTGTCCCCTTGGTCTATATAGGTGGATTTTGTTTTAATAATTGCATATTCAACTTTTTCTCCCAACAGGTCATTATAACATGCTTGCAAACAAAAGAGTTCTTGCCACTGTGTTTCATTAGTTAAAGAAATCAGTTTTTTTTACAGCTTTCTAATATTTTTAAGTAGTTTGAGTTGCTGCTGTTCCCCTTGTTTCTTATGCCTAGAGGCAATTTTTTATCAGTTCTCCCCTTAAAAAGCATTTTAGCCACCCTATTCCATGTCCACACGTCCGGTGGAGTTCCGGTTGTGCTTTGTCTAGTTCTTAATACTGGTCTTTAGCCCTTCTATTATGTTTTTATCCTTCATTAATCAGTTGTTAACCTTCTAGATTGTCTCTCTCTCTTTACATTACAAGATAAAGACAGGGTGCATATCACCGGCAAATGATCTGATATCACTTCTGAATAGATCTGACAATCCATGAGTTCGGGAAGTAGGTATTTGCTAATCAGATGTTAGTCTATGCAGGATGAGGTACCATGTATTAATGAGCAAAATCTATATTCCCTGCCTCCCAGATGTAGAGATGTATTAAGAATAAAGATAAGAATATGTAACGTACTGTATATTTTGTTAGGAGATCATAGCGACCAAAAATCCTGCTTTTCAACAAACCGTATCTAACAGACATGAAGTATTGCTGATGCACCCAAAATATTTCACAGTGTACAGACATTATAAAGTCAGAAAATATATAAGGTCCAGTTCACTGTCACCACACTGTACTACCACGTTCCTTCTTTTCATTATTTGTTCTGGAATATGTCTTTCTAGTTTACACTGGCAGTGTCAGTTTTGCAGCAAGTTGATGTACACCATAACACGACATGGCATCAGTGGTAGCACAGTGTGGTAGCAGTGTACTGCAGGACCTGTTACATATTCTGACATCAACATGTTTGTTCACCGTAAAATATTTTGGGTCCCTCAGCAATATTTTATGTCTGTTGGGTATGGTTTGTTTAAAAGTATAATTTTTTGTGCTATTATCTCCGCAAAGTCATGTGTGCACTGTGTCTGTGTGACAAGTGACTGAGGTGCACACTGGCCCAAGACATCTGAAAACATATCATTTCACTTTGCCTGCTGCCATCGATGGTACAAAGAAAATATGCAATATATATTCTCATCTTTATTCTTTATACCATCAGCATGAACAGTGCAACAAATCAGCATATATATATGTTTGCAACTTGACGCTGGACAGTGTCTGCATGCACAGGAAAGAAGATGGACTGCACACATGTAGTTTAGCACAGTATAATTCCAGTGCTTTTTCACAAATACTTCATGATAGCATGACAGAAAGTAAACATTACTGAGGCTCCAAAAATATTTACCAGACTCACCAGAATTCCCAATCCCAAAATGCAACTGTCTTGTGTCCAGAAGATTCCCCAGTGCTGACGAAGTGAAATGAGAGCGTAACATGAAATGCAAAGTCCCCAGAATTAATGGCACACTGAGTCATTCATGCAGTACTCACACACAGTCCCCAGAATTATTGTGCATCCCCACAATGCAACTGCCTTGTGTCCAGAAAATTCACACATGCTGAATAAATGAAATGAGAGTGTAACATGAAATGCAAAGTGTCCCAGAATTAATGATGCATCAGTCATGCACACAGTACTCACACACAGTCGCCAGAATTATTGTGCATTCCGACAATGCATCTGTCTTTAGTCGAGAAAATTGACAAGTGGTAACAGAGTGAAAAGAGAGTGTAACATGAAATGCAAAGTGTCCCAGAATTAATGCCTCACTCAGTCATGTGCGCAGTACTCGCACAGAGTCCCCAGATTTTTTCTGGATCCCCAAAATGTATCTGTCTTGTGTACAGAAAATTGACAAGTGGTAATGAAGTGAAATGGGAGCATTAACACCACATGCAAAGTCCCCCATAATTAATGGCGCACTCAGTCATGCGTGAAGTACTCACACAGAATCCCCATATTTTTTCTGCATCCCCAAAATGCATCTGTCTTGTGTACAGAAAATTGACAAGTGGTAATGAAGTGAAATGATAGCATAACATGAAATGCAAAGTGTAACAGAATTATTGGTGCACTCAGTCATGTGCACAGTACTTTCACAGAGTCCCCAGATTTTTTCTGCATCCCCAAAATGCATCTGTCTTGTGTCCAGAAAATTGACAAGTGGTAACAAAGTGAAATGATAGCATAACATGAAATGCAAAGTGTAATAGAATTAATGGTGCACTCAGTCATGTGCGCAGTACTTTCACAGAGTCCCCAGATTTTTTTCTGCATCCCCAAAATGCATCTGTCTTTTGTCGAGAAAATGTACAAGTGGTAACAAAGTGAAAAGAGAGTGTAACATGAAATGCAAAGTGTTCCAGAATCAAAGCCTCACTCAGTCATGTGCGCAGTACTCACACAGAGTCCCCAGATTTTTTCTGCATCCCCAAAATGCATCTGTCTTGTATCCAGAAAATTTACAAGTGGTAACAAAGTGAAATGGGAGCACTACACCATATGCAAAGTCCCATCAGAAATGATGACCATGAGTGAACTGTTGCTGGTTTAATGTGTGCTGTGATTCCTGCAAATGCGATGCGATCATCTCAACCAGATGGAAGGGTGTCCTTTGTCTGTACACTAATAATAGCCTTGGTGAGTTGATGTAAATATATTTTTGTATTTTGTAGGTGGGGGGTTGACATATATAGACATGTATTCATTGTACTGCTTTTTATCACAGGTCACAGATACTGTTGGTGTGCACATTCAGTGCTTGATGAGAACTTTTTGCATTGAAATTGGAAATGGAAAACTCTCAATTCTCTGAGGTGGCATTGGCTAACATCAGTCCTGGTGGTGGTCCAGGGGAGCACACAAAGTCATTCTCTGTGGTGGCAGTGGCTAACATCTGTCCTGGTGGTGGTGGTCCATGGGGGCACACAAAGTCATTTTCTGTGGTGTCAGTGGCTAACATTGGTCCTAGTGGTGGTGGTCCAGGGGGGAACAATAGGTCATTCTCTGTGGTGGCAGTGGTTAACATCGGTCCTGGTGGTGGTGGTCCAGGGAGGGCACACTAAGTCATTCTCCATGGTGGCAGTGGCTAACAGCAGTCCTGGTGGTGGTCCAATGGGGGGACACAAAGTCATGAAAAAGAAAACATGTATCATACAGCAAATTTCACCGCCTTTTAACAACTTCAGTTAAAACCTGCCAACATTAACCTCATCATCATCCTCCTAGAGAAAGCTGCCTTCACAGTCATCTATATCTGAAGTCTGACCAGTGGGAAATTATTTCTACATTGTGTCATCATCTACATCAGTGGTAGGCTGTTTCATGCTGCCACTGCAAGTGCCACCAGGATGATCCATTTCTACATCACCAAACCCACCATGACTAGGCTGAGGTATGAATACTGAGGTTGCAGTCTGTGCTGGTATGTGCCTCTCATTCATTTTTATGAATGTTAGCAAACTAACATTTGCAGAAGAGAGGTTTGTTCAATGATCCCTGACTATTGCACCTGCTGAGCTGAACAGCCTCTCAACACTTACACTGGAGGGAGGGCATATGAGGTGCTTCAGTACCACTGCAGTCAGCACTGGCCATTCACTGACCTTTCCACTCCAGTAAACAAGAGGATCATCAGTTATTGACAGATGCCTGTTTTCAGACAAATATGACTCAACCATTCTCTGTGCCTCGTTAAGTCCAGTGGTTGATGCATCATCCTGTTCTCTGGAATCATTTATTTCACAAATCCTCACTTGGAACAAAGCCTTCCAAAGTGGGTTGACGCCAACTGCTTTGGATGACAGATCACCTGTAACTGCAGTCCCCTTCCCCTTACAAGATATGCTTGATACTCCTCCAGTTGCACCTTCAGCCTCATTATGCTGCTGAGGTTTGATGACCTTAGCACGTGACTTCTGTGCCCCAAGAACCAAGCACACCAGTTGCCCACTGACAGTTTTTACCTTTTCAGACCCTCTTCCAGTACTGAGGCAATTCCACATTTGTATCTTGGGTCCAGCAATGTTGCTATGGCAAAGTTGTCACTACGCTGAATGCTCAAAATGTGACGATTCTGGTCGAATACTGTCAGCAAGGGTTTCAGCAACATACTGCTAGCACTGTCTCCGGCAACATCAAGGCCATACTGTACATTCACTAATGTCTGCCTCAGCACCTGCAGCAGTGGAATTGATTGGCTAATGGAGGCAGACTTGCCACTCACTGCCTGTCTGGCATGTTCAAAAGACTGCAAAATTGTTATTACAGAGTCCATGAGGCACCACTGTTCAGTCGTCATAGACATGGAGGCCCCGGAACTGTCACTGCTAGTGTGCATCACAAGATATTCTGAGATGGCTTTGTATTGTTCATACAACCTCTCTGCCATGCATAAAGTGGAGTTCCATTGGGTGACAACTTCCAGCTTCAAACTGTGCTTAGGGAGGCTGTTTCGCATCTGCAACTGCCAAAGTTGGTCATGGGCCTTTGAAGATCGTGAAAAGTGAGAACAGATATGGTGTGCAGCTGTCAGCATTTCCTTTACATCAGGGTGTTGCAGAAACTCCTGCACCACAAGATTTAAACAATGGGCCATGCATGGAACATGAAAAAAGCTACCATGTGTGATGCATTTTATCACATTTGACCCGTTGTCACTTGTTATGAACCCAGCTCTCAGGGACAGGGGGTTCAGCCACTTGTCAATTTTGGTCAGTACCATGTCCAACATGTTTTCACCAGTGTGTGAACAGGTCACATTGCACATGGTCATCGCTGCATACTGTCGAATTCCTGGAAGACTGCTATCATGACACTCCACCTTACTGCACTGATTATTCACACTACCAACATCACAAACAACCACCGGCACCTGCGCCCAGTGTGCAGTTATACACAGATATGAACTCTCTGCTGTTTTGCCACTTGTCCATATATCCATACTTAAATGGATGAATGAAGAGGAGGAATGTTGAAGGGCATGTCTTATTGAGTCGGACACAGTACGGCACAACTCGGGGACAGCACGGGTCAAAAAGTATGTCCTGAATGGGACTTTCCATTTTGGACAGGCACATGCAGCAAACCACCAGAATTCAGAATTCTCCACAAAGGAGAAGGGCAAAAGATCAATTGCCTGCATTTCAGCTACAGCAGCATTAAGTTCACGTGACGCTGTATGATTGGGTGGGTTCTTCAGCTTATGTGCAAAAACACTCTGTAACATGGGCTGACTTAAACATTTTACATGGGATGTGATGATAAATGGTTCTGCTCTGCGAATGGCTGGGGGTGGAGTGTGGATGTTTGGTGAAGACGGTTGCACAGGTGATGATGAAAAAACCCACAAATGCAATTATTTTGCCACATTTACCAACCGGGGTTGATGTACCACTTGCACTAGACATACTGCATTCATCACCACCACTAAAACTGCTACTCTTACCACCACTGGACAACATTTAAAAATCATTATGCTCCTCCACCTCATCATGCCTGTAGTAATCCTCTGCTCTTATTTCCTCACTACTGCACACATTTCATTTCCTACTGGATTTAACAGCCATGGAAGAGGATAACATGCTCATTATGGTTGATGACAACTGTAAATGCCCCACTGTGGTATTAGCTGCCATCTTGTGCCTGGTCCACAGTGCCATTTGCCTATTCTTAGGATGCGTATGCTGTCCTCCTTTGCCCAGATGACCCCCCTTTTTACCTCGACTCACACGCACATGGCAGACCTGGCAGATTACAACTGACTCATCATTTGCATCTTGCAGAAAAAAATCCCAAACAGGGGATTGTGATGTTCTTCTTTTAACATGTCCCTGATGCTGCTTATTGGACTCCGTTCTTTTAAGCAATGAAGTGTGGGGGGGGGTGCTACGTGATTTTTCAGGCAGAAAACACTTGGACTGCAACTGACCGCCACGACAATCGATCATTATTACTGGGTCATCATCATCACCACCATCAACTGAAACTGGTAAATTACAAGTTTTTACCGGGGAGGGGGATTAATGCAAACAGACCCAGACACAGCCAGCTTGAATTTCTTTTTCTCTGGTTCCCAGCTTGGGTCAATTACATCATCATTATATTCATCAACATCACACACATCCACATCTTCTGCTTGGATCCTGGCATGTGAACTGCATGTTGCAAGCACAGCAACATCATCATCATCAGATTCATCATCATCATCAACACAACCATGTCCATCACCTGATATTTTTTCACCACACTGTGAATCACTGCATGGAAAATGCATGACCTGAACCACAGTGGAAGAAATGTCACATTGTATGATTGAGAGCAGAAGGAGGGTGGGTAGAAGAGGCAAGGGACCAGACAGAGGTATTAAACGAGTACTTTGCCTCTGTGTTCACTAGGGAGGGGGATGGGATATCTACAAAGCAAGGCACGATGGGGATAGAAGCGGTAGTGATTGGGATCAGAGAAGAACAGAAATGGAGCAAGAGGGAGGGAGGGAGAGGTACTCCAGGGGTGTCACATCAGGATAAGGATAAAAAGGCCAGTAAGGTGGAGTGGATGGATGATGCTATCTCCACTGAAAGGGTGTGGTTAGCCCTTCAGGCTGTAAAGAAAGATAAATCTCCTGGGCCAGACAGCATTCAGCCGAGAGTACTATGGGAATTGGCGATCATACTGGCTGCATCCCTGGCGGAGCTCTTCAACAGGTCGCTTGAGACAGGGGAGGGTACCTAGGGATTGGTAAGAGGCACATGTGGTGCCATCCATAAAGGGGGTTGAGGGAAGTACTAGGTAACTATAGACAATGCCCCTTGAATTCTGCGGCTGCAGAATTTTGCACAGAACTTGCAATCTACCGCAGAACTTCTGCAGTGCCGCAGAATTTACTCTTCTTGGTAATTATTTTGTTAATATTGCTGTTTTGCTGTTTATCCATAGAATCTAGTTCCCTTCCCCTCTTTTTATATCCCAAACCCCCTCTATGCTCAGAATGTGATGTTATCTCTGCTATAACATCAGACATTAGCTAATGAAATGGCTGCATTCTGCAACAGAAATGAGCAGTCACTTATCTACCACAGCTCCCACTGCCAGAGGCAGTGGTACAGCACATCAGGCATGGTGATATTTGCTTAACATGCACTACAGCCTAATACAATTTTCAGCCCTACATTATTGCACTAGGGTCAACTTAAACAAAACCTTGTCAATAGCACAGACCTGTTAAGTCCATACCTCACTTTGTACAAACTTATTTGTGGCTTTAAGGTATAGAGATGCCATCTGAAATGAATAACTGGCAAAATGAATTTAATTGTCATTTTTAAGAAAAATAAAGTAATTATGCCCAGAAAAGTGGAATATAATAATGTGTAGACCTGCTGAAAGAACAGACCTGTTAAATAAATAATTGTACTGTACACATTTTTGCCAGGGTTATTGATTACATATTGTCACTAGTTGATAGAGTCTTCCAAAAGTTATGGAGAAATGTGTTCAGTGCCAACTGTTGGGCCAGAGGACAGCATGCTGTGTTTCCATGCCAGCAACTCAGGTCCAGAGATTAGCTCTGGCAACTGGCTGGGCAGCACAAGGATTGGTGGAACACATCACTGCTCTGAGCCTAGGAAGGTATGGTGCAGTGTTCTGTCACACGGCGGACACATTGTGATGGGCTGGAGAGCTCTATCTCACAATCGGTTCACATGCATGTCATGGCCTGATGGTGTTACATAGTATGTCAGGGGAAGCAGGTTGGCATGAAAAATTAGTTTTGCAATAACTCCTCTATTCCATTTAATTCATTTCCAATTGGACCTGTACAAATAAGGATGCAATTTAATGGAAATTAAAAAATATATATATACACACATGCACACACACACACACACACACACACACACACACACATGCATATACAGTATCTCTCTCTCTCTCACTATACACACACACACACACATACACATACATATACAGTATCTCTCTCTCACTATACACACACACACACATTTGAAAGTATGTTACAGATTGCATGTAAATATATAAGTGATATACAGTGGGAACCTCATGAGTGGTGTAGAAAGCACATACAAATATATAAGTGATACACAGTGGAAACCTCATTAGTGGGAGAGATAGCATGCATATAGAAGTATCTTATTTATCACATAAGGTCACCTCTGCATATTTCATTTATGCAATAGGCTAGGACCTAAAGGAAGAGACATTTGTTTTGCCTTTTTAGGCATAAAATTATTTCTATAAGTCTGTTATTTTTTGAACTAGTGTTACTGCACTTTCCACTATCCTAACTGCTATAATCACTGCCATGAAAGTGAAGCCAGGATGACAAGCTGACACTGTGACGTGGTAGTTTGTTAGTGCTGCAGAACTTGTGCAGAAATTACAAACTACCGCTGCAGAAGTTCTGCGGCAAATGATAGTCTTGCCTCAGAACTTGGTCCCACTGTGCAGCAGAAAAGTAGGAGCCCTGACTATAGACCCATCAGTTTGACCTCAGTGGTGGGAAAATTAATGAAGAGTATACTAAAGGAACGACTGGGGCTGTACTTGGAGGAGGTGGGAGGTTTGGATAGTCGGCAACATGGGTTTGTGCAAGGTAGATCATGTCAAACCAACCTTGTGGAGTTCTTCGAATGGGTAACATCAGAACTGGATAGGGGAAAGCCTGTAGATGTATTATTCTTGGACTTCATCAAGGCATTTGACTCTGTCCCTCACAATGGTCTGGTGGAGAAACTGATGGGGTTGGGAGTAGGCCCTTTGTTGGTCAGATGGATTGAAAACTGGCTAGCTGGATGAACTCAGAGAGTAATGCTCAGTGGGGAGCTCTCGAACCCTAGAGAGTTTGGTAGTGTGGTACCACAGAGCTCAGTCCTGGGTCCAATCCTGTTTAATGCATACATATCGGACATCAGGGATGGTATAGGGTGTGAATTGAGTTGCTTTGCTGATGACTCCAAGATGGGAGCAATAGTTGAGGGGGAAGAGGGGAGGTTGGCCCCGCAAGGGGACCTGGACACCCTGGAAAGGTGGGCTCACACATGGAAATTAAATTTCAATATCACCAAGTGCAAGGTGTTACATCTTGGGTAGGGAAACCCTAAACACAGGTACACCCTGGGAGGGGAGGCGCTGGAGGCCTCAACAGGGGAAAAAGACCAAGGGGTCATGGTGGATGCATGTATGAGTAACTCTGAGCAGTACAGGACAGGGCTAGCAAAGCAAACAGGATGTTGGGATGCATCGTAAGGGCGATCACCTCTAGGAGTAGTGAAGTGATTCTGCCACTGAACAATGGACTGGTTAGACCACACCTTGAGTGCTGTGTACAGTACTGGAGACCACACTTGAAGAGGGACATACAGCTCCTGGATAGGATGCAGAGGAGGGCAACTAAGATGATACAAGGACTAGGGGCTTTGATGTATGAGGACAGACTTGAGGAGCTCTGCCTGTTTTCATTGGAGGAGTGGAGAGACAAGGGGTCATGATTGAGGTCTTCAAGTACCTCAAGGGAATAAATGGGGTAAACATGGGGAGGATCTTTAGACTAAAGCAGGGAGGTATCACCAAAGGGCATGGTTTGAAGTTGGAAGGTGGAAGGGTGAGGGGGAAAAGAGGAGGAGATTTTTCACTGAAAGGGTGGTGGATCCTTAGAATGCACTGCCTAGCAAGCTGGTTCAGAGATCCACAGTGGAGGGCTTCAAGACAGGGTGGGACAGACACAGAAAGCAGATGTATCAAATTATGACCTGGCCCAGAGGGGTGGGGATGGATGATAGGGGTTTCTGGAACACAAGGGGGGGGGTCTTGGTACCCAACTAGGGATCTGAGGCTTGAGCAGACTCGATAGACTATAAGGCCTAATCTGCTGGCAATTAGTATGTTAATATGCTATCATTGACATGATTAGCAGAATCCTCATGTTCAGTTACTGGGAAGTATGATATCATCTACACTGCCACTCATTCACACTGCTTCACTCTCCACTATATTTTTGGACACGGTACACTGGTCAGAAGTGAAACTTGAGGCAGCAATACTCATACCACTACCAGCAGCTGCACTAACATCATCGGCTGGGACATCATCTCCTCCAACTATGAGTGAAGCTACTGATTGGGTTGTAAAAAACATTGCAGGAGAAATACCTTTCCTCACATCAGCAATGCACTTCTGCATCTGCCTACTACCACGCCCACAGACAATCTTATCACTGGCAGGAGTGCCATGGCGAGAACCAGCTTTCCTTGCATGTCTCTTTGTGGGCATTTTTGGGGATCAACAACATTATTCTAAATAAATTTAGATTTTGGAATGTTCACCCTGGGTGGAGGGACACTGTATGCGAAGCCAAAAAAACAACTGTGGCTTTAGTAACAGATACAGACGCAAATTCACAAGTGAAAGCAACATCTTAACTAACCAGTGGTGCTGAAGTCACAAACAATCCAATCTGGAAAACAATTCCTTTTGCCAGTGGGGTGGACAGCACAGACTGCAGATTTTTATGGCAATGCAAGCAGCAAAACAAGGAAATGAAACCACAATGGCAGTACAAAATCACGCAGCTGCAGTGGATAGCAGGTTCACACTGCTGCAGACTGCAATTACACTGTGGCACAATAAAAGGTGTATTATTTGATGTCACACACCACACACACACACTCACATACACACACACACACAATTTGTCTACAAGTAATACGTAGGAAATTGAAAAGTTCAGTAATATACCACGTATTGTAAACAACCTGAAATTATGAACTGCTGTACCAGATCCACACAGCACACAATCAGCAAAAAAATTCAACAATTACTGACAATATTACTGTGTGTACATTACCACAGTCAGTTACATAACAAAAATATAACCAAAAAACAAAGAACTCCCTATTTCTCCAACTTAAATCTACCTAAATCACAGATACGCCCCTCCCCCAAAGCACACTTTCACTGTCTCTTACTACACAGACTCAATATTGTACATTAACATTCAAAATCCACACACAAACAAAAACGCTCGATGATATGAGCATAGAAGAGTTTCCTACAATCGTTGAACTAAAGTTTGAGCAAAAAGAAATAGTCAAAAAGGCTTTTTTAACAGCTTTTAGAAGGTTTGAATCACAGACAGCTCTCAGAGCACATTGTCTCCTACAGCTTCCTACACACACTATCCCAAACTGAGGCTGTGCTAATGAATATAGAGCCCATGTGACCTGAAATCCCATGAATCACTGCAAAATTTGCCTTCATAGCTTAAAAACAAGGCAAAGTGAGGCAAAGTACATTGCTCACAATGCACTTTGCCATTAAGATTGGTGGATTAGTGGTCTGGGAAGGTGGAGCAACGTGAAGCCATTGTTCTCAATGGACTTAGTGTTACTCATTATAATGCAAATTACTCTGCTTTGCGTTGCAGAGTACTCTACCAATTCACCTTGGCTCTGCGAATCACTTCGTGGAGCAAATTTAGGCCACTTTACCCACCACTACTGCTAGCTACGAGCTGCTTGCTGTTCAACTCATCTTAAGCAGACATGATAAGATGCTCACAATCGCCTTGGGCTATCTGCCTCCACACAAAGCAAAACAGGGACTTTGATTAGTCATGGAAACTCTCTCTAATAATAAAAGGAACTCTGAGGTCATAATCACTGGATACTTTAACATCAACTGAATCAGCAAAGACACAAATACATACAAGGACCAGGTAGCCAGTGCTTACCTCATCCAGTTGGTCTCTGAACCCACTAGAATAAACTACAAAAGGGGTACCAGCACGCTGCTAGAGTGAATCCTATCTAGTTGTCCCTCCAAGATCAAGGACATTGCAAGGACTTTCTGACTGCATTAGCGACCAATCCCTGGTTACTTGTATATGGGCCAGCAAGGAACAAAGAAATCCCCCAATCACAATCCGGAGCAGAGTACTCAAAGGGGGACAAGCTGGGACTTTTAAGTCAGCCCTATCACAGGCTAACTGGGCCATCTTAGATGAAGCACAGGACATTGACCTTGCTCTGAATCACTTTCTGGTCAAATTTAATGAGATCTGTGATGTTACTGCACCATTTAGAAGAAAAATTTGAGGGACCACAAATGAGTGGATCACTCATGAACTACTTGATGAAATGAGGGTCAGGGACAACCTTTGGAGTAGGGCCAGGCACTCTGGCAATATAACTGACCTCCAAAATTACAGGTCTGCTAGAAATAGGTGTTCCCACCTCACAAGACTAGCCAAAGCAAAATACTTCAAAGACCAGATGAATAGAAACTGGGGCAATGGGAAGCGGTTCTGGGAAAGCATAAGGAGCTGATGGGTAGAGAAGTCAAGAAGCTCCCCACCACGCTTAACATTAATGGCACCCCCACCACAGATCCCCACATTATTGCAGAAGCATTTAACTCTGCTTTCACATACTTAAATACTGTTCTCCCTCCGGAATACCTTGCCTCAGCTGATCCGCTTCCACCTGCAACAGGACCCTGTGTCACTCAGGCTAGATTCTACTTCTAATGGGCCACTGTCAAGGAGGCTAAAACCTATGTTCTAAAGGTACAGTGCTAGGTAAAACAAGGCTTGACAGTGACAACATTGATATGAAGTTGATTGCCATGGCACTTGATGAAGTTATTGCCCCCATCACCAAAATCATCTCTTGCCATGGCCATATTTCCATTGGCATGGAAACTGGCCAAGGTGACCCCTGTTCTCAAAAGTGGGGACTTATCTAACACTGCCAACTACCACCCAATTTTGATCTTATCACCCCTCTCTAAGCCACTAGAGAAAATAGTTGCAGACCAGATCTCAGATAATCTTCATAAATATGATCTGCAATGCTCCCAGCAGTGTGGCTTTCGCAGGAGCAACAGCACAGCCACCACCTTAGTCGAGTTCTCTGATTACATGCAAAAGGCTATGGAATAAGGAAAGTATGTGGGATCTATCTTCATAGATCTCATGAAGGCATTTGACACTGTCAACCACCAATCCTGATTCAGAAAATGCTGTCATTTGGGATTGCCTCTGAAGTTGTCCACTGGTTCCAGGACTATTTGTCCCTCAGGACACAGTGTGTTATAATTGGGCCCACTACCTCAGTGACCAGGCAAATTTCACTTGGAGTCCCACAAGGATCCATCCTTGATCCTCTCCTCTTTAACCTATTTTTGAACAATCTTCCTAATGCTTGCAAAAGCAAAAACAATTCTGTATGCAGATGATGCTGTAATATTGAGCAGTTACACCCAGCCTGAACTGCTTCAAAAGGAATTACAGACTAGTTTCTGTCAGCTGGAAGAGTGGTTCTGTTCACATAAATTACTCCTCAACTATAAAAAGACCAAATCTATGTTGATTTCAAGCCACCAACACAAGAAAATGAATCCAGTCCTTACCATTCTCAACAATAAAGACGACCCCTTGAACAGGTACAGTCATTCAAGTATCTTGGGTCACTATTGATGATATACTATCATTCACACAGCACACTGACCTAGTAGTAAATGTGGTCGATATAAGGCTGGGTGTCCTATGTGGGCACAAACAATATCTTATCCCCACTGCCCGCCGACTTTCAATCTCCAGCTCCATCTTGACTCTTATAGACTATGTCTTGAGTGTCTATGGTGCAGCATTGGAAACTGCTCTCAAATGGTTCATGACTGCTCTTAATAAAGCCTGTAGACTGGCAGTTGGAGCAGATAAACTAGCTTATACTTGCTCTCTGTATGAACAAACTAACTGGCTGAATCTGAATTGTAGAATAAAGTTCCAGATGTACTTGATGGGTAAAAAAACACTTCAGGGAAAAGCTCCTCCCAGCATAGTGGAGATTATGCAAGCAAATCAGTCATGCTACAAGACAAGAAGCATGAATCATGCCCCCTTGGCCATTCCTTTCCTGAGAACTTCCCTTGACCAAAGGTCCTTTGCTTACAGAGCCCCACTCTGGCTCAATGTGGTTTCTACGCATATACTTAACATCGAGAGCCTCTCATCCTTCAAAAAGGAACTGAACCTCCATCTCACTGTCAGTAATCAGTGTATATGTAGGACAGCCAAGTGAACCTCTACCCCTCAGCACTTGCCCACATACACACCTTACTCCAATTCTGGCCCAGGACAATGGTAGTCTGATTGTCCTGGCCCTTCCCTCCGCCTGTTTTGTACATGCATCAATACCTTGGTCTTGGGTTTTACCCACCTAATTCACTCTCTCCACCATCTATCCCACTTCTCCATCTTAGCCCTCCCTCACATTGGCCTTTCTTCAGTCACATCCACTCATATCACTCCAAACTCTCCTCCCTTCCCCTCACCAGTGCTATGCACTCACTGGGATAACTAGTCGACTCCTAGCACTCCACCCATTTCTTTGGCTACCTTAACCTGCCACCCTTCTTCATTACCCCATACTGCCTCTGCTATCTGACAAAGTCTACTCTCATGGCTGCAGCCTTAACTTATAAGTTAGGTCAATCCTCTTTCCACACCTCACAGCCTCCTCTTTCCTAGAACTACTTCTGACACCATATATAAATCTTTCCCTTAACCATGAAGATACTTTGTAAATACAATGTGTGCTAATGTGATTTGCCTCCTCACTATGTAATGCAATGTAAAGCAATGTTATGTCATTTCTCTATTGAATGTTGTGTTATCTGATTGTATTATCTTCCACTTTTGCTGATGTGGAACCTTTGAAAAGGAGCACACTGCTCAAAGGTTATTTATGAATACTTTAAATAAATAAATAAATAAAGACTGGAGCCAAAAGCAATGTTTAACTCAAATTCCATCCACCAAGCTTGGCTCGGCAGTCTCCACTGCAAGAATGACTACACTGTTGTGCATAACTTAAAGTTTATTGATAAAATAATAAAAACAGCAGCAGTCAGATATGAAACATGCCCTCCCTAGCACAGTCAAACATTTTCAACCCATGCAGGGGCTTGGCCAAAGCTGATGAGGTACCAATTGTGAGACATTTGAAAAGCACAAGTTTGGCACTGACCCACAAGTGCAGTGGCAAGGTGCCGACTTGCAGCACCAGCATCCCTGGTTCGGTGATGGAATCAGAAGTTGGAGGGCCAGCCATGGGGAGAAGGATTGAGCATCCTAGGGACTGCTTTTGTTCTATGAGGGAAGAGTATCCAGCACCAAATGGAGGCAGTATAGCACAGTGGGTTAAGGCTCTAAGCTGCAGATCTGGAGACCTGGGTTTGAATCCCACAGCCACCTAAGTGCATACTGTGTGATTCTGAGCAAGTCACGTAACTTCCTTGTGCTCCCAGATCACACCTGGAAACAAGCTTTAGCTTAGTGTGCTACTCCTCGTTAAATAATGTTTCCTTTCCTTTCCTTTCCTTTCCTTTCCTTTCCTTTCCTTTCCTTTCCTTTCCTTTCCTTTCCTTTCCTTTCCTTTCCTCTAGTGGAGGCTGGGGGTACTGCCACCTCACGCTATGGGGTGGGGCAGACAGTGGTATCATTGCACGTCCCTGCTCCAGGGATCTCCAACAAGTAAAAAAAAAATTCTGGGCCTGTTCATGATGACCTCACCTCCCCCGCTGTTCCCACTGCAACTAATGCCCTCTGGTGCAGCCTGCTCCTGTGGACCCACCCTGGGGGGCAAGCCAGGGTTCAGACATGTGCTACTTGGAGAGGGATACCCACCTGGGGGATAAGCCTGGGCATGAAGAGGTGGCAAGTGAGTCTGGGGGTAGGAACCTCTGGGGCAGGGGCTGGGAGCCCAGAGACAAAAATTAAAAATGAAAAAAAACACAAGTTTATAAAGAGACATTACATAATTTTATAAAAAACACACACATATATACATATATATAATACATACACATATCCCACTCATATAGGTAATCCTCACCCATAAAATGCAATAAAAATTGGGCAATAATCTAAATAATACCAAGTGGTGTACACACATTTTTAAACCACACAAAATATGTTAGATGCAATTATATCTCAGGGAAGAGATGGGGAAGGGTAAAAAAAGGGGAGGAAAAGGAAAAAGAAAGAGGGGAATGAATGGGAACTGTGGGATACAGTATATCCACATGATGTAACCTTAGATAATTTAAGCCAAACATTTACACTGGTTGACAAGAATATATATAAGTACTTTTCATCATCAAATATGTCTCCTAAGAAACAAATGAATACATCTTATAGTTCAAGTTCAAGTTTTTTGGTAGGAAAACTCCATTGAGCATGCTCATTTACAAGGCGGTCCTTTTGGGACAACATTATATAGCAGTGTAGAACACGCAATATTGACATACAATACAGATACAATTATTTGTATACAATATGGATACATACAGGAACAATAAAACAATGTCATACAATACAGGTGATTTTGAGGAAGCAGTCACATTTATAGCAGGCAAGCAATTCAAGCTATGACGTTATAGAAATGGAGATAATTGAAAATTATCATAATCTTTCAATCCAGGTGGATATGACTTGTGATAGTATTGCCAAAAGGTTTCCGTTGTGACAGAATTCTGCCTATATCTCCACCCCTTACATTTTCATAAACGTGTTCAATCATCCGAAAACCAAATGTTCGCTCTATACCTCTAATTTCACAATATTGGGTCACAGCACTAATTTCATCCCTCTTTTTCATTCTTCTAATGTGTTTCCCTATCCTGTCTTTAAATTTCTACTTTGTTTTCCCATGTACAGTAGAAGGCAATGCATTTACTGCACCTTGCATTGTAGATAACATTCACAATGCTGCAAGTAGTGAAATCCCATATGTTGAAGTCTCTGTCAAAAATAAGATGTTTAAGTTCTGTCCTCTCAATTATGTATTTACAAAACATGCAGTTTCTGCACTTATGTGTACTTGGTGGCAGAGGTTTGAGGGATTACTTTTTTCTTGATGTTCCAATGAACAATATTGACCAACCAATTATGTACATTTACCCCTTTTCTAAAGACCATCTTTGACACATTCAGAGCTTTCTCCCTCTAAGTTTTCTATCCATTCTCAAAATATGCCAATTCTTTTCGACCACCTTATGTACCAAATGTGCCTGTGGACTAAAGATGGTTATGAAGTTAGGTGTGATTGTCTTGCCATATCTCATATTACTATTTCTATTTATGGGTTGCAACAATTCTTCTCTTTGTATGTGGCTAACTCTATCGCTTGTCTGCCGTGCATGATCTACATTATAGCCCCTTTTTGGAAATCTTTCCATTAGTATGTTAGTTTGAATCTCATAATTATCTGCATTTGAACAATTCTGCTTCACCCTCATGAATTACCCTACTGGTATATTAGCTGAAAGGTGCTGGGGTGACAGCTGCTGAAATATAATATCAAGTTTTTATTTGTAGCCTTCCTACAGAGACTTGTATTAACTTCCCCATTTTCACCTTTTGAAATTAATACATCTAGAAATTTTACTGCATAAGTGTCAAATATCATAGTAAATTTAAGGTTCTTATTGGTGGATTCCAAGTATTGTAAAAAAATCATGTAATTCCGTTTCCATATACTTCCAAATTAAAAGTATTATAATCAATGTACCTCTTATAGAGGTCAATCTTTTCCAGCTATGAGTTTATTTCATCATAAATGACTGTTTTTTTCCCATTGGGACATATATAAGATAACATAATTGGGGGCCATAGCAGCCTCCATTGCTGTCCCTTTAGTCTGTAGGTATACAGTGTCTTATCATTATTCAAAAAGCAGTTACAATGTAAGACTTTTCCTGTGATGGATGCCAACTTTTCAATGAAGGTTGTAATAGGAAACTAAATATTTACATGGTTGGGAAAGGCCATGTACTCCTAGTTGTTGCTAAGGTAAAAGCCCTTGCTGACTATGCTGTATCAATGACCAAAGAGCAAGTTAGGTCCTTCCTTTGCTTAGTGGGTTCTATCGCTGGTTCATTCCAGAGTTTTTGGCATTAGCTGCCACACTGACTGACCTGACTAAAAAGGCTTCCCCAAGTAAAGTTCAGCAGTCCTCAGAGTAACAGAAGGTCTGCCAAGCTATCAAAAGTGTGTTGTGTAAGGGATCTGTCTTATGGAGTCTTGATTTTAACCATCCTTTAATTTTGCAATTAAATATACACTTTACTGGGAAAATGTTAATTACTGAAATACAAAATCAACAGCAAACACTGAGAACAATACCTCATGTAACCGAAAACAATAATGACACAACAATAGACAAAAGAAAAAAAAGCCACCCCCAACAAACCAATCCCCCCACCCCCTCCTCCCAGCCACATCTACATAACCTAAAATCAAAAGCGAGAAAAAGCCAAGGTGAAAGAAATCACAAATAAGCGAGTGTCTCCTGGAAGTAAAAAAACATATATATATATAATACCATGATCAATTACTAAAAGGTGCCTGGCAATAAAACAGGAAAACCAAGTACATGCACATCTCAATACAAACATCTAACCAACTTAATTGATTTTGATCAAGATTAGCTGTGCTTCCCACCTCCTCTGAAAAGTACTAATTTGATGAGTCATCTTGGCTATGGTCCTTTCCACATTCAAAGCATACAACATCTCAATATGCCAGTGAACATACAAATTAACAACCTCATTAGTCCAATGTTACCAAATAATTAGTTTTGCCACAGAAGCAATAAGCGCAATATGTCATTTATGAGGTCCCACAAATGGATCCATTCATTTTGTAAACAGATGCCTCAGAATTGGGTCAGGGGCTGTCTTATCACAAGATTTTAATGATGACATTCCTTTCTTTGTCCAGAAAATTGATTCACAGGAAACAATATTATGCCATGCTAGAGAAAGGGTGTCTGGCAGTGAAATGGGCAGTAGTAGTCCTGCATTGTTATTTGTTGTGAAGACATTTCACCTTGGTCACTGATCATTCACCCCTCAAATTGTTGCATGCCATGTGAGTCACTAATTCCTGATTCTCCTAGTTGTACCTGCCTATGCAACTGATTTTGTTCAAGGTGCCTCACTGTACAAGTTCACTTCATAATGATTCTGACTTTTTCAACCAGGAGGGAAACTCAATGATAGCCAGTGCTGAGCGTGCCATGGACACAGCTCAGAGGGGAAGGATATATGAAAGAGTCTATACAGTCTTCACTCAGGAACCCCTTTCCACTAAGATACTAGCATGGGAACAGGATGAATTGGAACCCAGCACTTCTGATTTCTATCCTGGCCATTTAAAGGCATTCTATTCTGGCTATATGGAGGCATAGATTTCCCTGCAGAGGAGGGGCACAAATAAGCCTCACCTGACAGCCGCTGGAAGAAACCAGAAAAAGCAATGCAGATGTATTTTGTAGAATAAAAGTTTTGTAAGTCACCAGTTTTTTTTTCACCAAGATGGCTTAATATGGATTTCACAGTTTATAGGAGCTTATAGTTCTTGAGGAGTAGCTCCTTATTTTTTATAATAAAGTATATCTCGCTCCTTTATGACTTACTTTTCGACTCTTTTGTGGCTTTTTGGCATACAGCACATAGTGCCATGAAGTTTCCAGTAAGGTTTCAAAATGAAATGCTTACCCTCCACGCCTGCTATGTTGTTTGTTCTTAAGTAATTAACAATCACATCTGTAACAGGAAAGCTGTCCTGTTTGCAGAGCACCTTCTCTGCACTACGAGAGCTATAAAGGCAATATATTGGTTGTTTTGGTCTAAAGCAATAGCATCCCCCTCATGTTATTATGTTTACTATATTGTGTGGATTTTCAAGATTAAGGGTTATGTTAAGTGTGTGTGAGTCAGTTGTGAGGTCTAAAATTTCTTAAACAGCTCGCACCAAAGAACTTGCATTCCCATGGTGGTTTGCACTTGGTTTTAACAGAAAGTGATAGTTGCAGCTATTGTTGTCATTTATGCCATTTTTTTCAGATTTTAAAGACTACTGTTGTGTTCCGTGTGTGACTCAGCTATACTAAGAACTGAGTAAAGATGGCAAACAGAATGTAGCACAACCCACAAGAGACAGGGCTATCCTATATCTAGTACTGACTAACAGGGAAGGGATCACAGATCTCCAGGTAGAAGGTCACCTAGGGGCCAGTGACCATCACATGGTATGGTTCAATTTGGCTACTACATCTAAATCATCCCATTCCAAGGCAAAAATACGGGACTTCAGAGAAGCTGACTTTGATAAGATGGCCAACAGAGTTAAGCTAGTCTGGGCAAAAAGAAACACAGGTGAGGGGGTACAGGCAAAGTAGGCAAGCATTAAGGATGCAATACTTGAAGCAACATCCCATTGTGTTAGACAGAAAAGGAAGGGCAAAAGAAGAAGGAAACCACTTTGGTTCTCAAATACAGTAACAGAAAAGGTCGGAGCCAAAAGGCTGGCCTTAAGGAAATATAAGGGAAGACAGCGGGATGAAGATAGGGAGGCATACCAAACTCCCCTAAAGGAAGCAAGGAAGGCAGTAAGGCAGGCAAAGTCCCAAACTGAGGAAACACTAGCATGAACAGTAAAAGAAGGTGACAAGACTTTCTATATACATTAGTGAAAGGAGAAAGTCCAGAGGGGGTATTGCTAAGCTCAAAGGAGAAAAGGGGCATGTGAGGAGGAGGACCCTGTAAAAGCATCTATCCTAAATAGATACTTTTGCTCAGCATTTACTGAAGAGAAGGTAGGGCAGGGCCCACAGCTCAGCACCATGGACATGGGGGAGGGCGGGAGGGAGATGAGCACTACTCCTTCACAAAAGAAAGGTTCCTACAAGAGCTCACTAAGCTCAGGGTGGACAAGGCAATGGGACCTGATGGCATACATCCCAGGGTACTTAAGTAGATAAGGGTGAAACTAGCAGAGTCATTAGCAGAACTGTTTAGTGAGTCTCTGAGCACAGGAGAGGTCCCAGAAGACTGGAGAAGGGCTTATGTGATCCTGTTCCACAAGAGTGGTAGCAGGGAGGAGGCAGAGAACTACAGACCAGTCAGTCTTACCTCAGTAGTGGGCAAGATTATGGAGGTACTCCTTAAGGAAAGGATAGTGCAACACCTGGAATCAATAAGAGCACAGGATCCAAGACAGCATGGGTTTACAAAAGGAAGGTCCTGTCAAACTAATCTCATAGATTTCTTTGACTGGGTAACCAGAGTGGTGGACCAAGGGGGAGCAGTTGATGTCACCAACATTGACTTCAGCAAAGCTTTCGACACTGTTCCACATAGGAGATTGATAAATAAGCTGGGTAGGCTTGGGATGGGTCAGAAGTTGGTCAACTGGGTGGCAAACTGGTTGACGGGCAGAAAACAGAGAGTGGCGGTAAATGGTATACAGTCAGAAGAGATGCAAGTCACAAGTGGGGTACCTAAGGGATCAGTCCTGGGATCAGTCCTCTTCAGTATCTTCATTAGTGACATTGCAGATGGACTAGAGGGTAAGGCTTGTCTGTTTGCAGATGCCACCAAGATCTGCAACAGAGTAGATGATCCAGATGGGGTGGGCAGAATGAGAAGAGATCTGGATAAACTAGCAAAATGGTCAGAAGAGTGACAACTGGGATTTAATGCAAAGAAGTGCAAGATCATGCACATAAGGAAAAGAAACCCTGAAGCCACCTATAGCCTGGGAGGTGAGTTGCTGGCAATCACAAAGGAAGAAAGAGACTTGGGCATCATCATCACCGATGACCTGAAATCATCCAAGCAGACCTCTATAGCAGTAGGTAAGGTTAGGGGGATGTTAGGGTGTATTAGTAGGGATATCGCAAGTCGTAAGAGGGAGGTAATAATCCCTCTTTACAAGACACTGGTTAGGCCCCATCTGGAGTACTGTGTGCAGTACTGGAGACCACACCTACAGAAGGACATTAACCAAATTGAGGCAGTCCAGAGAAGAGCAACCAACATGGTGTAGGGAATGCATCAGAAGACATATGAGGACAGATTAATGGAGCTCAATATGTATACTCTTGAGCAAAGGAGGGAGAGAGGTGATAAGATCGAAACATTCAAACACCTTAAGGGCATTAACAAGGTGAAAGAGTCTAACATGTTTAAATATAAGAAAAATATCAGGACAAGAGGACACAGCATGAGATTAGAGGGAGGCCAATTAAGGGGGAATGTGAGGAAATTCTTTTTCACAGAAAGAGTGGTGGATGCATGGAACAGCCTACCTCAGGAAGTGGTGGCTATGAATACAGTGCAGGGCTTCAAACAGGCATGGGATAGGCATAAGGGAGCAATACAGATGAGTATATAGGCCACTGACAGAGCAAAGGCTGATGGCACATTTATAAGGTAGAAAAAGAAATGGGCAGACTGGATGGGCCTTGCGGTCCTTATCTGATGTCAGCCTTTATGTAGTCAGCTTACCCCCCACCAAAAGTGTACATGTGCATGCACAGAAACACATACATACACACATTTGAATACCTATAGTGCTTTGTGCAGGGTTTTAGGCTTTTGAGTGCATGTGAGTTTACATAAACCACACAAATTGGAAAGTATTTGCCCTCTTGTATCATTTGTGTGTCCTACAGTGTGCATTGTTCACTTTCCAGATCAGCATTTAAATTATTTTACCTCATTGCACCTCTAATTATGACCCTGTAAAGACTGAAATAAGATATAAGCAAGTATAGCTGCCCATCTACCTAGGATGGAGCTTTAGCTATCACAAAAAACTCTGGTCAGAGCCATGATGGCTTCTGAAGCACTAACTTGATATGGGCATTTCTTGGGCTTAAACATAAAGATGAATTGCAGTAGTCAGCTCCATGTGTAAATTTCATTTATGGTAAAGTTAGATAATTTATCTGGTTGGTCCTGTGTTTCCCAGGTGCATAAAATATGAGCAGAGAGTGCATGTTGTACTGTATGGGGAAGGAGAGGGAGCTCCACAACAAGGCCTTCAAGTAATGGTAGAACGAATGATGCAGAGAGCAGAGGCATGGCTACATTAGGGACTGTCGGCCAACCTGGAAGGATAAGAGCCTATACTGAGGTGATGTCCTGCTTCCATCCAGGATAGAACCATAGTCCTCAGTGGATGGTTTAAATATTACTTTGATGGACATTTAAACTAGCTGAGTGGGGTGACAGAAGAAGTAGGGGAGGCATAAAGTGGCCCTCCATAGGCTGAGATAGATAGTAGGTAGATTCTGAGGGGAGATAGTCCCACCAGAGTGCAAGTTATTCAAGGAAGCAGTGAGGCATCAAAGGAGGAAGGGTGGGGGGAGAAGCAATCAAAGGAGAAAGGTGAGAAGGTGAGGAATGGGGAACGATAGGAAAAAAGAGAAAGTAAAAAGAAGAGAGCTAACAAAATATGGAAGGCTGTGTGTACTACTGCTAGAGTCTGAGAAATGAGATCCCATAACTAGAGGCCATCATGGCGGAGGCATATATGTGTATTGTGGCCATTACTGAATCATGGTATTCTAGCAACTATGTCTGGGACCATACCATGCTTTACAATGTTAAGAAGAGACAGGGTAGGGAAGGAATGGGGTGTGGTGTGATGCATTATGTGAAGGAAATCATAAAAGTGACAGAGATACAGAGAGTTCAAGGAGGGCTAATGTGATATGGATCACTCTCATGTTAAGAAACAGAACCACTGTTAGGACAGGAGTGATCTACAGGCCACCAACAGAGGGGAGGACTTAGATAAGGAAATGTTAGAAGCAACTGGAAAAATAGCTGAAAAGGAGTAGGTGCTGCAGGAGGAGGACTTCAATCTGCCAGATGTAGTTTGGAGCCTTTCTGCTGCAGGGTCAGCTAGGAATAGGGATGTCCTGGACTCCCTGCAGGGGGAATTCTTTAGGCAGTAGTCAGTGAACCCACTCATGATGGGGCAATACTGGACCTGGTTCTTACAGACAGGGATACTATTGCAGAGAACAGGGTTGGAAGCCACCTGGTGGCCAGTGATCAATGTATAGTGTAGTTCAACATAAGAACTGCAGCAGACTCCAACCATACATGGACGAGGGTCCTGGCCTTCAGAAGGGCTGATGGTAAAATGATTTTTGAATGCTTCAGGAATGACCTGGCAGGGAGAGATGGCCTGGGAGGTGGAGGAAAACTGAGTCAAAGTAAAAGAGGGCATAGTAAAGACAACAGACCTCAGTGTCAAGCAAGTAAGCAAAAGCACAAGAAAGAGGAGACCACTATGGTTTTTTGAAAGATGTGGGGAAACAAGGTAGAGGCTGAAAGAGTAGCATTCAGACAGTATAAGGAGACCCAGAGGGAGGAGGAGGATAGGAAAGCATATCAGGGAAAACAAAGAGAGGCAGGGAATGCAGTAAGGAGTGCAAATGTACAAACTGAGGAAAGAACAGCTCAGGCAGTATCAAAAGGGGACAAGATATTTGGGGGGTATGTTAGTGAGAAAAGGAAGACTAAGAGAGGGATCGTATGGTTAAAGGGTGGACAGACTGTATGTAGGGGGACTGAGAAAAGGCAGACATCTTGAATACTTCTGTTCAGTGTTCAGAGCAGAAGGTGAAGAAGAGGGACTACACACATGCACCAAGGGCTTTGAGGTGAGGGAAATGGACACTAGTACCTTTTCTGAGGAGAGAGTCCTGAAAGAACTCACCAATCTGAAGGTGGAGAAAGCTATTGGGCCAGACAGTGTGCATCTAAAGTTGCTGAGGGGGATCAGGGCGGTACTAGCTGCACCTCTGACAGGCTTATTTAAAAGATCACTGAAGACCGGTGTGGTCCCAGAAGATTGGAGAAAGGCAGATGTAAACCCACTTCATGAAAGTGGTAGCAAGGAAGAGATGGGTAATTACAAGCCAGTCAGCTTGCCACTGGTGGTGGGGAAGTTAATGGAAATACTATTAAATGGAAGAACTGTGAAATATCTGGAATCCAGTGAATTACCAGATCTGAGGCTGCATAGTTTCACAAGATGAAGTCTAATAGATTTGTTTGACTGGAGGACCAAGCAGCTAGGTGTTAATGCAAAATAAAAGTACAACGTAATGCACTTTGACCACAGAAACCCAGGGCAGAGTACAAAATGGGGGCAGTGATACTGATAATGTCCAAGTGAGAAAGAGATATGGGGGTTAATCATATTGCATGACCTAAAGGTGGCCAGGCAATGTGACAAGGCAGTCGCGAGAACTAGCGGGATGCTGCTTGCATAGGTAGGGGTATCACCAGCAGGAAGAGGGAGGTGGTGTTGCCCCTATATAAGTCATTGGGTAACATCACACCTGGAGTACTGTGTCCAGTTCTGGAGACCATGTCTCCAGAAAGATATAGGCAGAGTGGATGTGATCCAGAGGAGGGCTGTCAAAATGGTTCAAGGCCTGCATCAAAAGCCCTATGAGGAGAGACTAAAAGAGTTCAATATGTACACCCTGAAGGAAAAGAGTAAGAGTGAGGCTATGACAGAGCCCCTTAAATACCTCACAGGGGTTAATAAGGCACAGGAGGGAGATATGTTTCAGAGAAAATGGTGCTCTAGAACAAGGGGTCATGATATGAAGTTGGAAGGAGGTGATTCAGAAGAGATATGAGGAAGTACTTCTTCACAAAAAGGGTAGTGGATTTCTGGAACACCATTCCATCAGAGGCATTGGGGTAAAACCAGTGGTGGGCTTCAAAAATGCCAGGGATAGGCACAAAGGAATCCTAGGAGGAAGGAAGGGGGTGGAAGAGACAGTGCTGTAGATCAAGTAGGGTCTGAGCAGAAGTAATCATAACAAAAAATGGGCAAACTAGATGGGCCCAGTGGTCATTATCTGCTGTTAGTATCTATGTTTTTATATATGACAGGTTATGTGAATCTAATGGATACAGTGTAAACTTATTAATATGCAGAATGTCCTTACTGTAAACTGTGAGGCACATGTAATTCATGTTGTACTATGCTACATATACACAATAATCAAATGGGCAATCATATATGCATTGAGCAAGGGAGAAAAAATATCAAGGGGAACGTGTTAAGCAATATACTACTCGTAGAGAAGTGACACGATGACAGCTACATACTGCATGAAGTTAGTGTATAATGATGATACCCAGCTGTATACCAATATTGAGTTAGCTACATTATAGGCTATTATTTATTTTTGTGTTTTTATTTCAATAATCCAGACGTTGGGCCTGATTCTGGAAGAGTTATGCCTGGTGTAACAGCACATGCACCAAGTAGAATGGCGCAAGTAGCAACTTACACCATCAGTTGCAACTTGCGGGATTCTACAATGTGGTCTGTGACATGTCACCGGCCACTTGTGCCAAAGAGCAGTTACGCCAGCACTTGCACCATAAACCCCCTGCGACATGGCGCGAGGGGGTTTATGGCAGCAGGTGCGCCCTATTCCAGTAGGGCAGCAACAAAGTCCCTACTGTTGGGATCCTACAAGAACCCCCGGAGGAGAACTGGCAACGTAAGTTACACCAACATTTAGCTTGTGTAACTGCACATACATCCTCCGGGGGTTCTGGTGACCCACTGCACCGACTCCAGGATTCCCCCCCATGCCCAGAATACTCCCATCAGTGCCCCACAGGGCAGCCCACAACCCCCCAGCCCCAGATCCCCCACAGCAGATGTGCCCAGCTGGGCATCTCGCACACCCAGCTCCCAGAACCCCCAAACCCTCAATGCCCTGCAGGGCAGCCCACACACATTATGCCCCCAATCCCACAATGCTAGCAACCTGAAGAGCAGCTGTGCCCCCCCCAGCCAGTACCCAACCCAAAGTAAATGCTGCAAATGGTAAATAATAAGATAGCCCTGAGATGCCTGGTAGTCTAGTGGCCCCCTGCCCCACCCAGCAGTGCCAGTCCACCCATATCCCCCTCCCACCTATCCCCAGCCAGCGACTGGCACAGTCCACCTCTCACCTCTATGGCCAGCCACCAACTGAGCACAGCATGAGCACTTATTGTATAGATACGCTCAGAAATGAATGAGTATTCATTCATTTCTGAGCCCGTCTATACAGTAAGCACTCGTGCAGGGTTCAGTCGGCAGCTGGTCATGGAGCTGAGAGGTGGGCGATGCCAGTCGCCCACTGGGGATTGGTGGGGAGGATGTGGGTGGACTGGCACTGCTGAGTGGGGGGGCCAACTAGACTGCCAGGCATCCTGGGGTTGTTTATTTTTTACCATTTGCTGCAATTACGGATCAGGACTGGCTGGGGACACAGCCGTTCAGCGGGCTCTGAGGGATCACTTTACACTTGCTGGGATAGCTTTGTACATGCCCCTCAGGTATGCCCATAATTGGAGTACCTTTCTGCATGTCGCAAGACGCGGGACTTAGCTGCAGGGACCCTGCTCCTTCTAGAATAGGGTGCAGGGTCCCTGTCGCAATGTTGTTTGGTGCAAGTTGCCTTTGGCGGTGCCTTGTGCCAAGCTTCTAGAATCGGGGCCATTGTCTACACACAAATGACACACAGTGAAGGATGCTTCTTACAGTTTTGACCTTGTTTTTTTTCTTTCTTAACTACTTTATTCACTTTTTGGAAATCACTTACAACATGGCAAATAATAAAGAAATGTATCCACAGAAGACTTATGAGACCTGCAGTTTCAAGTGACAAGAAGACATTAAGACAGGAGTGGATTCAGGCCTTAATGTTGACAGTATTCCTATAAATTACTGAGGAGTTCGTAGTGATGTGTCCTTGAGGTGGAGGCCCCATTATGGAAACTTTTATCCGTGAGTGTACTCAGAGTATCTGAGATCATCATTCTGAGAACCAGAAAGCAGATTCCATTCAATGTTACTGGCCAACTTAAAATTAGCTTTTTAAAATTTAAAGAGAGGCATTCACCTCATGCTGCAAGGCTGGGTCAATACAAACAGAACTAACACACTCATCTGAAAAAAAAATCAGAATTCCAATTTTATTATGTAAATTTACAGACAAATAAATGAATATTTGTAGCCTTCTGTCTGAACAATTTCCATATGACAGTCCTCACCCTCGAGTCAATACATCTGCCTCCTTATGGACCCACTGAATGCTACGGGCAGGTGCATCATTCTGGGGTAGCCAGGTGTTGCAGTTGACACCCCTATGGTTTCTTTGCACCCCCCCCCGTGATGCCCCTTGCAACCACTGGAAAGCCATAAACCATTGTCTGACTAGCATTTATTTATATAAAATGTGAAAGGTGGAGGAGCTTTGAAACCCCTATGATTCTACCGAAATGATACTCTACTATTGGTAAGATCCCACCTTCCTTTAGATGAGAGCTACCTATCCTACAAATATAAAGCTGTGAGAGTTTCACCTCAAAAATATTTCTAATTTACCAGCTGCATTCTAGTATGCTGCAATATGATATTTACTGTATCAAAGCCACACAGCAGAAAATGTTAAAATTTAAAACAAAGCTGGGAAATAATTTAAAAAACCTAAGTTAACAAGTCTTAAGAATTAATAAAAAGAAAATACATGTACAGGTGCTGACTATAATTTAGACCCTTGTCACCTATTGTGTAACTGTAGCAGCAGCTGGTAAGGATGACCTTGTTTTGTTTTGTTACCTCTGAGTCGTCTGTAACTTTTTTGGAAACTGCATGACTCAACATCCTAGTTATTCACATTTTACCAGTATATTAGTATCAGCAGCACTAGCAGCTGGGAAGTGGCATAACATTACTCCTGTTCTGTGAGGCTAACTGACAACCACACACAGCCCTCTTTATGAAATCCTAAACACACACCATGTAATACATCGCTTGCTTTTAGCCCAACTCCACCCCAAGAATTCTACTTCATTCACTGCATGATGGTAACAGAAAAAAAGATTCTACAAAAATGCAAGTGACTGGATTACATGCATGCAGCCTACCTCACAAACAACGTCTTAGTGGGTACCTTTGCATAGCCCTAATATAGCAGCTCAGCTCTATATCCTTACTTATCACATTTGGTCATCTTCAGTTTTCAGCATTTCCTTGTGTTATGCAATCTGGTTCCTAACCCCCTCACTTCCCCCCAGAAGGACAATTGTGAATAGTTATGAGATTAATTGATGTCTGAAACAAACTGAATAGAATTTCACTAAGAATGAGATTGGTCCTGAAGGGGTTAATGTAAAAGAACTCTCACCACAGCAAGAGATCAACATTTTGACACAGACACACACTCTCAGCAGACAGGACTAAATCATTTCTGACTGACACACACACGCACACACACACACACACACACACACTTGAAAGAGAGAGAGAGAGAGAGAGAGAGAGAGAGAGAGAGAGAGAGAGAAATGTAATTTGAACCTTCTGAGAGAGAAAGACTGCATGAATAAGACAGCTGCAGGAATGCAGTCAGAGGAACAGGCATAGTGCCAAGGCAGAGGGGAGTGGGACAGACATAAAGGAACAGCACTATGATGAATGGATAGAACCACATGTGCTTTTATTCCACTGTGAAAGGACACAGTCTAGGTATCTGGTCACGTGCTTCCAAAGCCCCTTCTCTCTCTCTCTCTCTGTAATAACAAAGATGTCTGCATAGCTCTGCTATGCAGCCACAAAAATGTCATTTGTAGGCTATAGTTTGATATTGCATTTATTACCCCTTTCTTGACACTGATGATGTGAAAATAGCACTCCATCTCTATGGTGCATCAAATTATGTAATGTACTATACTCGGCTAGTTCAGAGATCTAGAGGTGGTATAGAATACTGCAGTTTGTCTCTTTTCTCAAGTACTATATGTCTTATTCTTCTGGATTTTAAAATAAAATAATTAAGACATTTTCCTTGACAGCTTACTTCTCACACACAGGTTTGCATAACCATTATGCTTTTAAGGCTTTTGATTCAAAATGTGTCTTCTGAAAAGAAGCCTGAGTAAGAAGGTACCTGTATCTGCCTTCTCTTGTGTGCATTTTTTTTAGATGGGAAGCTATGCTTGACTCATCTCATGGCATGCAGTCTTTAGTGAAGATGTTAAAGATTATTGTTACATTCAGTGGGGTAGTTTACTTTGCTGAGGCCTGAATAGAGTAGTGTGATTAAACTTTGACTGCAATACCAAGCTTTCTCTTGCTAGTCTACCTCCCACGACCATATGGACTTGCATACCCATGTAATTTTGTGGAAGCTTTTTGGTTTATGATTGCATGTGTGTTTATTGTCCTGTATCATCTATGCATCCTACATATTGTTCTTCTTTCTGACTAACATTTAATTTAATTTACTCAAGTCCCCTGCTCACTAAAACTTTAAAAAGACCAGTATAGCACATAAGCAACTGTAGCTTCCCATTCTTATGAGACTGCTCTGAAGTTGATGTGGGAATTCTACTTGATGGTTACACAGTAGTTAAGGGCTGTTATTAACTATTGCTTGGTTTCACTTCTTTCTTAAAGTTGATGATATGAAATCAGTGGTGCAGCACTGCAGTATGCTGTTGCAAATTATGTAGTACATACAGTTAAATTCAGACACTTGTCTTTGCTAAACAATACTGCAATTCATGAAACTTACAGCAGCTGCATGCATTCTCCATGTCATTCAGATGGTGACCAGCTGATGTGGTAAGCAAAGGGGCTGTGGGGACAACTGAGTATGAGGAAAAGGATAGGGTTTTGACAGCTTTAAACAGTATTATAATGGTGGCTATTCAACACTGCCAAAATGTTTGAATATACCACTGCATTACGTACACAAGGGAAAATCCCTAATTTACATAGGAGCAGTGATATATTTTGTGCAATCATTCTGTTGGGTTATCACCATGCAAGGGGGGCTATGAGTATGGCCCCTGCCCTGTCCAATCCAGCTAGTCTCAATTACATAGTTAGTGCCCCACTATCCATCTGGATATGAGGGCAAGGGTGATTTGTGCTGGGGTTTTTTATTATTATTTTGATTTCATGTGTGTTTAGCAGAAACCAGACAGACTGGAAAGTGTCTGCCTTCTTGTATTTTTTATGTAGTTTGCATACTATTCCTTTATAAAACTACATCTGCTTCTTATGCATGTCATGCTGACTTCAATGGGTCTGTAATAGCTAAGTATGAAGGGTTTGTATCAAGAGATTACATTCTCTATGGCTGGGTGAAAAACTTTCTGAACGGACACTAGGAAGAGATACTCACTCAAAGAATGCAAAAGTAAAGGTTGTTTTAAATGTTTTAAACCTAAGTGCAAAAGGACAAAAATCAGTGTCCCACCACCAGAGCATGCAGTGCTAAACATTATTTAATAAAATACCTCCCTGACATCTACTGGTACCCACCTACCCAAAACCCACCACCCTTCCCAGCTGCCACCAAAAAAATAAACAATTTGTGAATAAGGGATTTTCACATTTTTTTAAACCTATCTGTTTTTCCCAGAAAACTCTGACTTGTTTTTTAAAGGGCCTATAGACTGATGCAAGGTGTGTCAAACATCCACCTTGTGTCAAATCCAGGAGTGCCAAATACTGCGCAATGTATTTTGCAAGAAGCATTCTCTGTGGAAATGTTCCCCAAAATGATGAAAGAGATGTGCTGAGTCAAAAATGTTGCACGTGGAGAGAATAATGGAAGTTCAGTAAAAAATGCATGGGACAGAGCCAGTCCAGTAACGTTGAGGGTTGAGGCAGTGGACACCACACCTCACGCCATGCCAGCGACCTGGGTTCAGGACAGCGAACTCAGAACGTTGGGGTCAGCAGAGGCAGAAAAGTCTGAGCATCCAGTGGACTGATCTCCTTCCCTGGGGGTGGATAGGTATGCTTGCTGCAGTGCTAGCAGCTCCTGGTGGTGACTGGGGGCAGCACAACTTGCAACATGATCCTCTGGGGCTGGGAGTGGGAGCAGATGCCTTATACTCTGGTGCGGGAATGTGTCCATTGCGTGCAGGGCATCATTGCATGTCTACACTCCAGGGGACCATACAGCAGTAAGAAAAAATCCCTGGCCCCACAGATAGGTGACAGCAACCTCCAGTGCCTGCCACCACACACCCAATGCCAAACTCGTCTCTCTGGCTCTCCGGATCCACTGCCTTACTTTGGGTCTGGTTTGGGAGTTGCAGGATCAGGGTAGAGTGGGAAGTGTCTGTCCCCAATTTCCCGGTGAGTGAAGATCAGGTGGGGTGTTAGAGCAGTTGCTGGGGTCTACCTAAGAAAGTTCTGTGGAGAACAGTGCAGAAAGAAAATCTACAAAAGAAAATAAAAAGTACGTGGAGCAAGAATGACTCAAGCTGATTCAAAGAGATGATGCATGGAGCAATAAATTACTCAAGCTGAGTTAAAAAGACAATGCAGGGGGTGAGAATGATTCCAGCTGAGTCAAAAAAGACAAGTGATTCTTGGAGCAAGAATGATGCTAGCTGCATCAAAAAGATGATACATGGGGCTGGAAATGACTCAGGATGAGTCAAAAAATATTGCAGATGAAATGGTCAAGACAGTGGCATGTTAAGTCTCCAAAATGCTCTAAACTAGCCCCATAGGGGAATATTGGCTCTATAACTAATCAGCTACTCTGCACTTGCCTTTATATGTTCCAGTGTCAGTTCTAACGCTGGCATGAATCTTTGGTGCAGCATCAACAGCTTCCACTTTTGAAAATCAAACAAAAAAGGGGATGTGCATCATTTTTTGATGCAAGCCCCATTGCAACATGGCACACCCATTTTTTTTTATGCAAGTCTGGTGCAAGCCACTTTGGCCGAGGCAGTTCTGCTTTTGATGCAAGTAGCATTAGAAACCCAGAACTGACGCAAGTCTTGATGCAGCTTACTCCTTGCATCATTCTTTTCTGGCAAAAGCACCTTGTGTCATTCTGGATCTTTGAAAATTGAGCCCAGTATGTTTCATTAGTGCTAGTAATACACCATGCAACACATTTGAACCTTTGACCACTATTCACTGCCACAAGAAAACACTTAGAGAAAGAAAACTGAAACAGTGAAAGGTTTATATTAAAAAGTATCAAAATAACAATACAAACAACAAAGCAATGTAAACAACAACACAACTACTGTAACAAATGCTAAACTAACAATGTGACTATTTACAAGAAAAAAACTAAACTACGCTATATAACTAGAGCTAGGCAAAAGTTGCGAATTCCACTTTCGCAGAACTTTTGCAGAATTTTGTAAATATGTCGAAATTTTCTGAACTTTTTCTGAAAATGTATTTGACAGATTTTTGCCTTTTCCACAGAATTTTTGGGCTGAACTTCAGAATAATACATATGAACTGTGGAATGACAGTTCTGAGGAATCTCATTCAGCAGTTTAATCAATTATTCCGCACTACAAGTAATTATTTTGCTGTTCAGGGATCAGTTCTGCAGAATTTCTTTCTGCAGTATTAAAGCAATAAAGTAGGACCAGGAGTTTCATTAATCCCTCAATTAATCCCACCCTAGGGGAGTGATGTGCAAGAGGTGAAGCTGAGTGCCACATAAACCTAGGGTGTGATTAACTGATAATGAAATGAAACCCCCGGTTGTACCTTATTGCTTCCAAAGCAATGTGTAAAACACATATATACATGTTTTATTTTATTTTATATCTTTTTACAATCATACATGATGTTTGTGTTAAATAGTCCTTCCAATGTTTACTATCATGCATGATTTGTATGTTAAATAGTCCTTCCACTATGTCTTCAGACGAGACCATTCTCTATGGTTTCAGGTACTACAAATTCTATTCCATGTAACATTCTGTGGCCCAGATATTAAAAAGGGTTGCACATGGTGCAACAGTGTTGAGCCATGCATAACCCACTGATGTGCCCCGGCATGATATTCAAAAGGGAGAAGTGCGCCGCACAAATCGATGTGCTTGAAACACATCATGTACTGTCTGAGGCCTGCACAAGTTAACAGCAAAAAAAAAGGAACAATGATTGCCACCCACAGGTGAGCTGCTGCATTGCAAGGCGCAACATGGCAGTGGCCACCTGTGGGTGGCCACACGAGTTCCTGCCACACCTTGCGGTGGCCCCCCATGCCCCATCGCGGGCATCTGGTTAAATAACCCCCCCCGTCCAATATCCCTGGTGGTCCAGTGGACTGCTATGTGCCCGATCATGGGCATTTGTCTAACAGAAATATCCCCCTCTAATATCCCTGGTGGTCCAGTGGACTACTATGTGCCTGTTCACAGGCATTTGTCTAACAGAAACATCCCCCTCTATTATCCCTGGTGGTCCAGTGGACTGCTATATGCCCGTTCGCAGACATTTGTCTAACAGAAACATCCCCCTCTATTATCCCTGGTGGTCCAGTGAACCGCTATGTGCCCGATCATGGGCATCTGGTGAAATCACCCCCCTGCCAATATCCCTGGTGGTCCAGTGGACCGCACTCTGCCTGATCGTGGGACTCTGTAAAACATATAAAATTACCTATTGCCTGGTTGGTCGTCTCTCTCACTCCACCACTGAGCCCACCGCCTCCCTCCCCATCAGCCGGACAGTGCAGCACTACCACCGCCACCCACCGCCCGCTGACTGACAGCTTGGTAGCACTCATTGGTTCTGCGAGCAAGGGCGTGCAGCCCATACAGGTTACATATTCCAGATATGTGAATGATTCATTCACATATCTGGAATGTGTAGTATGGTATGGTTGCCACACCATTGGCTCACGCCAGAACCAATGGGTGTGTAGCCCTCACTGAGCTATCAGTCAGCGGGCGGCAGGGCGGCAGGCAGGTGGGGTGTTGCCATCTGCTGGCTGACTAGGGGAGTGGGGTGGGGCACAGTGGTGGTGGGGAAGGGGGTACACTAGACCACCAGGGTAATAGGTCATTTTATATGTTTTACCGATGCCCACGATAGGGCACAGTGCAGTCCACTGGACCACCAGGTATATTGGCAGGGGGGTGATTTAATCAGATGCCTGTGATTGGGCTCATTGCGGTCCACTGGACCACCAGGGATATTAGAGGGGGATGTTTCTGTTAGACAAATGCCCGCGATTGGACACATAGTGGTCCACTGGACCACCAGAGATATTAAAGAGGGAGTTTCGTTTAGACAAATGCCCGCGATCGGGCTGCAGAGGGCATTGGTCCCCGAAGGCTGCTGCCTGGCAGGGTGCCAGGTGCAAGTCGTCAGGGATCGGTGCACCGGCATGCTAATGGGATGCAAATAGGGCCATAATAACATGCAAATGGCCCCATGTGCACCTTGCATAAATTATGGCCCCATTTGCATGTCCCCTTTTGAATATCACAGGTGCTGTGCATGGTGCAATGGCACTTGCGCTAGCGCATCTCCATGCTCCACTCTGGCCACTTGTGCTGCACAGTGCCACTGTGCCATGCACAGTGGGGGTGGGCAGGGTGTGATATTCAAAGCTGCTGCACCATAGCGCAGCTCTGTTGAATATCGCCCAGGCCACACCTCGTGCAATCAAATTGAGCTGCGTCCAGGCTTGAGCCACAGCCTGGCGCAGTTTGAATATCTGGGCCTATTTGTTTAATTTTGAGCCACCATTACTATGTGCCCTCCTGAGCTGATAAGATTTCATCTCTTCAATAGATTAAATAAGAAGAACTTGTAATCACTCTCCAGAGAAGCAAAATGTCCATTCTGCCATATAGTTTCCCTGCTTTCACTGTTATTTCTAACTTTTATGGCTGCAGCAGGGGAGATGGAATGATTGCAGCAAGAGGAGAGAGTGATTGCAGTTGGCAGTGTCCTGTACATAGATTCACTGAGAGACTGTACAATGCACCCTCCATGTATCCTGGTGAATGGTTTATGTGTGGTAGCTTATGTGGAATTCTTCTGCACAGCAGCAAATTGTCCCTTCTGCCATATAGTTTCCCTACTCTCATTGTTAATTTCAACTTTTTGGGGCTGCAGCAAGTAGAGGAAACAATTACAGCAAGAGGAGAGAGTGACAGCAGCAGGCAGTGTCTTGTAAACGGATTTAGTGAAATACTGAAAAAATGTCCCCCCACGTATCTTGTGGAGTGGTTTATCTGTGGTTGCTTATGTGGAAGCAGAATAAATTACTTGATGGACTTGAACAAGTCCTCCTTAGTGCTGTCAGACTCTTCATCTCAATCAAGGTTATCAGCTGTGTCTGATGGCTGCAGCACCTGTTAGTGACAGGATTCAGGAACAGCTCTTTGAAAATGGGTGCTGAAAATTCATGTTTGTGAATGGATAATGCCAACCACTACTCGGTCCGGTATCAGGCAGTAAAGACCAGGAAATAATGAGTCCCAGTTTCTGTTGCCTGATTTCGTTCTAAAATGCTTGTGCCCACAAAATGTTGAATTTTAAACTGCCGCCATGTTTTTGTTTCGGTTAGCGAGACATATGGCACTCCTTTCCCATCACTTAATTTGTCACCACCCCACTCCCCAGGCAGCATTCAATTGCTCCATTCATTTTTTCCCAAACCTATACTGAACGCTATTTTTAAAAAAAAAGTTTCTGCATATAAATAGTAGCGGTAGCACGTCACGTGCTCACTGCTACTCTGAAACACCCCTCTCACCCTGACTGCAGCTTCACTTGGCCAAAAGGAAAACACACAGCTTTTTTTTAAAGCTAAAATATTGAAACTACTTCCTTAGCATATCCTATGGTTTCTTGGTAGCACAGGTACGACTTCACTTCTCCTGACCATAATCCCCGATCCCACTGCGAGGTACCCCATGCTGATCCCACTTCTGTTTTCATCATTTCCTTGTCCAGTAATGCTGCAATGTAAAATAGAAACTGACTGAAATGCAGAGCAGTGGCTAGTGTGTGTGTGTGTTTGGAGAAGAGGATGGGGCGGGGGGTGTAACTACAATCAGCAAGTGACAGGATGAATGAAGTGGGAAGTGGCACTGCCTGCAATGCTTGCTCCAATCCACTCTCTCCCATGCTAAATACATCTCTCATACCATACTTCCTCAAAAAAAAAAAAAGAATTTCTTGATCCTGTACCCTTCTTCTACTTCTCGCATACTTCCGGGTGTGACATCATTGGAATGCACAAACCACCGTGAAGTAACAGATCTAGAAATCTTATTATTTTATTTAAATTTTGTTACATGCAGTTGTGCTCCTCATCTGACACCTGAATCTGACAGGCATTTCACAATACAGCGAGCGAGAAATGATGGGAGGCACCGTAAATCACCCTGCAGATCGCAAACTTCTGCTCTACCCCGAAGACCCTGTGCAGGTACAGTCCAGCAGTTTTTTTTTTCACAATATTACAGTAAAAACTCAAGTCTTTTCGACTGGAGAGTGGGGTTTGGGGTTAAGAACAAGAGAATTCCTGTGTGTGTGGGGGGAAGGCAGGACAACAAATCCGGAAACATGCAACAGCACAGAGACAGGGACTACTTTATCACACAAACATTTCAATATTATAATTATTACATTTGTCAACTATTTTTTTATAAGTTTTTGAATCCCACATAAAATTGACACAATGGCCATTTTCTAAGCACAACAATGCCCTCCAGGGTGGATGGCGTCGGGCCTCATTATGCCCCTGGGTGGTCCGGTTTTGCCCAAAACCAGCTCACCCTGTTGGTCATTATTGCTTGCATAGAGCCATGCAGAGTTTCAGAGATGACATTGAATAGTTAAAATGATAAACCCTGACTGATTTTCTTTTCAGAACAAAACACATTGACTTTTAAAAATAGGGAGAACTCCGGTCAACCCATGGCTTGTGCTATCATTACCACAAGTGCCACATGAATTAGCACAAGAGTCATTGTCATAGTAAAAGGGAGTGAACCTGTAGAGACAGCAATTAGGAGTCTGTGAAAAAGGAATGCTTTCAGTGATCTACCACAAACTGATACAGCACACTGTTGAACCCTGTATAAGCATTATAACTGAATAGTAAATGGATCAATCTCCGAAAACATTCCTGTTTCATGACTCCTAATTGCTGTCACTCCCAGTTACCATGACATAGACATTCATCCTAATTCAAGTGGTACACATTCTAGCAATTAGCACTACTAGCCATGAGGTGTCAGAAGTTCTCACTTTTTTATAGTCGATAAGCAATTTTTTGGTGACAAATCAGTGATGGGTTATATTTTTGAAAGTATTCAGCATACAGGTAATGAGCAGACAGTGGAAAAAGGTATGGTAGCTTCCGGCTACAGAAAACTGTTAAGGAATGCTGCTGTGAACTTGATTCACAGAATTCCAGCATTCCATGATGGACTACATTCAGCAGGGATGGTTGATGAATTATTTTTTGCTGCTCCACTCAACTGGTTCAGCTTTGAGTTTAATACTCTTCAATACTGCCTTTTATGATTTTACAGCTTTTAAGATTTTAACTTGTGTCACTGTTTGTGTTGGTAAAAGGGCTTCAAATATTTATTCTAACTCTTAGAGAGTAAAGTGACAAGTGAGTAGATGAATAGTTTGGTGGGCATCTGCAGACTGATCTGCACATGACGCAAGTTTCCTTGATTCGGTAAGAGTAAGATTATTTTTGGAACCTGTATTTCTTTGAGCCTGAACTGATATAGAGCAGATTAATTTGTCTCTATTTATATCCTTCTAAGTCACTCATACACTCACATACCTGCAAAAATTGTTTCTATAGCCAGGTGGTTTGTCTGAAATAAAGTGACTTTCAGATGACTTGGAGAGACCCGGGTCACTTTCCTGGCTTTTATGAAAGGATATAATTTGAAACTTTCCTTGTGGTTCCTTGAAGCTTTTGATGAATTGCAGTGCTACAGAATAATTGAGCTATGCTCACTGATTTTATTTTTTACAAGCCCTGGAGAAGACAGAAGATGGAAATGGTAGAGGTTACAGTGGAGGCTATAACCATATTACATGTGCTCTATAAGTGCTGATATACTGAATTCACCTTTATAAAATGTATGCCACTGTTGCTTGGGAGTGGGGGTCTATATGTTGACTCATCAAAATGCTACAGTCAGCTGGCTGATTCTACTCTTTATTTTTCTGGTTTGAACATCATTTGCCTGGGGGTACCCGAAGGTGCCCAGAGGAATGGAGAGAGGAAACTGCTGGAGCTGATGAACTAGGAAATCTTAGGAAACCATGATCTCAGGAGTCTCAATATTAGAAAGTAGAGAGAGAAACTAGATGTAAGGGTAGAAGTATGGCCTCAGACTATGGTGCAGATTTTATGGGGAGCCCCAATCAGACAAAAGGCTGCCAAGTCTGAATATTAACAACTGTTCTCCCTCTGTGATATCTACATTACATAGACACTATTTTAGCGATCCAAGGAGCATGACCTAGAGGTATTTGTTCACTTAAAAGGTACTGCTTTTCTTTCTAATTTTTGATTGTAATGTATAGACGTTTGCACAGGCCAGTACTTCTGACTACAACTTATTGTTCCAAATATACAGTAGCCTTAAGATCTGTGGGTTTGGATGCCTTTTTGTTATTTTACTGGTGATCATAATATGGAGCCTGGGCTCCTTCTTACTGTTGCCTACTGATTTTATTCATTTGGATTCATTTTTAAAATACATCTGAAAAACAAAAGCAAACTCTGAATGGTCCCAGACTGTACAACTGCATAAGCTATGCAAAATGGTCAGCACACAAGAACTGTTTCACAGATCCGGTATGATCTGTGTTAATAATTTGTGTGGGATGCCAGCCCGGTGGCACTGAGGGTTGAGGCATCAGCATTACCTTGAGCTTCACAGGTGACCTGGGTTCAGGAACAAGCCTGGGGAGCTGAGAGTTGGCTGGGCAGGAGAGGTTCGAGCATCTGCTGGACTGCTTTCCTCTCATGGGAGGGAGGGGGGTCCAAATCCCATGATGCTAGTGGTGCCCATTGGAGACTGGGTGCAGTGCAATTGGGGACCTTGAGAATGGATGGTGCCAGGCGGCCATCCTGCAGACGTAGGTGGTAGTGAGCATGTCACACACTGCACAACAATGCACATCCTGCATCTGGGGGGATGGGAGAAATAAGGAAAAACCCCAGCTGCAGGGTGAGGCAATGTAGATCTTCAGTGGCTGAGCCCACACTCCCAGCATTGGCCCCAACCCCGACATAACCCTCCTTGGTCCCCACCACATCCCTTAAGGGGCCAGAAGGAGAAGGGGGGCCCAGCACATGATTCCTCAATCAGGAAAGGGTTTTAGGCATATGGTGGAGGCAAGGTAGAGCAAGTCTGCCCGAGAGATGCCCCAGCCAGCTGGAGAATAAATAGATTTAAAAAAATAAATAATTAATTTGGGTGGGGAGACGTGGGCAGACTTTGTGGGCCAGATGGTCATTGTTTGCCATCAAATTCTTTGGTTCTATAAAGCTCTACAGAACCTTCAAATTAATCAAAGAATAATGCAAAGTAGAGTTCATATCACTGGCCAATTAGTTTGCTTAGATTTAGTCTACATTGTTATAAAATTCATTAATCCCCGATTCATACATTCATTCTGCAGTAGAGTGACTCACTGAACTGAGGAATGAATGTATGAATTATGGATTACTGTATTGCAATATATGGATAATGAAAATAATGCCCCCAAAATGCATACAAAAAATTCCTTGTACTATATTAGATAGTCCCATGATAGTATACTTCTGGTCCTCGTAATAGTATACTTCCGGCCCAATAATTTTATACTTCCGGTCCTTGTAATAGTATCATTGGGATTACCGATGCGACTACTGTGCGAACCGTGTTTTGTTTTTGGGTTGTTTTTTTGTGAGAGAAAGAAGCGGAATGGGACTGGAAGCGGGAGCAGGAGTGGGGGGGGTGCGAGCGAGGAGCGAGGAACAACACTCGGGAGTCTTACTAACTCTGCAGACCACAGCGCCATACAGCAGGCACAAGTGAGAACTTAAAAATTCCTCGAATCCATATATTACAAAAAATAACAAATAGGTTCTTGTGTTTCAAGGCAGAAATTCCATCTCGAGGTTTTGAGAACACAATAAACCTCTTGAGCTTCGCTCTTGAGGTTTCTTGTGTCCCCAGAACCTCTTCATGGAATTACTGCCTTGTAAAACACTATAACCTATCTATTATTCTATTTTAACTTCAGAAAAAAATTCAGCAGAACTGACCACTGACAGTGATCAATTCTGCTGATTTTTTTCCTGCAGTTTATAACAGTAATCTTCAATTCATAAATTTTTTCCATGGTTCTAAGTTGGAATTTCCGTGAACATTGCCAAAGTGCATTCTGAAATTTCATGAAAGTGAAATTTTGACTTTCACCAAAATTCCACCAATAGAAGTTTAATTTCACACAGCCCTTATATAATTGTTTACAGCTCTGACTCTCAGTCCACCCACAGTGGATTAAAATGACCGCTGAGTATACACTGCACTGCCACTCAGTCATTGGGCTGTTCTGTGGTCTGCGTTGCTAGTGGTATTGGCCTAGCTGCAATTCCTATGGCCCTCATTGTTGTCACCATCTTGGCGAGGAGGTTGGACATCTTTTGAGTCTACATTCTATTTGGAATTGGCTGAGGAGTAATTTGGTGTAATGGCTGGGAAGGACAACCGCAGGAGAAGGCTGAAGATTGCAAAGCCTTTTATCCTGCCTCAAAAGACGTGCTCGCACCAAAAATCAGTTTAAAAGAGCCAGTAGCTTGTGCCCTGTTGTGTGGACAAAATGCCACATCACTAATAGCTACTGTTGTGCAGCCTGCACTAACAAATCAGACTGATGTCTTCCCACCCCCTCACCTTGTGCATGTCTTATGCCCCAGATGTGGAAGCAGTCTGTTGAGAGAAACTTAACATCCCAGACAGTCAGGTTATCACCAGTTAACCTGATTGTCCCAGTCTTCCTCTGGATGACCTGCCCAAATCTGCCCCCTCCAACCTAGACCTTGACTACTGAGTGTCTAGGTGGGCGTGGAGGTATAGACAGAGAAGACGTGCAAAAACTGAGGGATTAGAATGAAGAATGTCATGGTATGACAGTTTCATAGTCTCAGAAGTAATGTTATCAATACCATAGGCATTTTCTGATATCATCAGTAGTATACCACTGCTTTCAGATCTTTTAAATAGTTCTAAGGGGTGTTTTCATTTTGTGCCAACTCTCCTGAGAAAGGGACTAAGGGTTCCAAAATATGAACATACGAAAGTTGCCAGCAGCAAAAGGCCATCTTGGTCTATCTAGGCTGTTCGAGATTGCAGCTAGCTCCCAATTCAACAGCTGCTATCAAGGGTAGAAGCCAGCTCCTGAGGGTCTCTAGTACTCTGAGCTGTAGTTTTGTTACTCCCTGTGGTTTCTGTGTTGATGTTCCTAGGGGGTATGAGGCAGGGATGGCCAGCTAGAATCACACCTAGGACCAAATTGTTGTACTCTGTTTACATAAAAATCTTGTTAGGCCTGATCCATGGAATCATCCTTGTTCTAGGAGGCCCATGGGCAAGATCTATGTGAGTGTCCATACTCTTCACAAACTCTAGGTCACACTTCCTTTTATTCTGTCAAAAGGCACTTGAGTGATGCAGCTCTGTGCAGAGTATGCACCTTACCATATTGCAGGTGCTACTCAGGTGGATTCTGTACTAACAATGATAGCCAGCCTTGGGCTGCACCTGATAAAAATAAGACCTCAATCCCTTCAAAAGTAAAAATAATTTGGGAGGTGTTGCAGACCTGTTTTGGACTGGAGCAACCTGACCCTCATCCACCAGACCCCCATCCAGAAGAGAGTAGGGGATTTTCCCAGTGTTCTTGCTAAATTTCCCCCATTCACTAAAAAAAAATACCACCAACATTTTAATCTGGATCAATTTCAGTCATTTTCCAGATCATCTGCATCTCTTCCCCACGTCCCCTGGAATAGCTGAAAAATAAGGAGAATTACCTAGGCCTCCTTTCCCGGTCAACAAACACAAAATAAATAAAATCACAGCCCCGGGACCAGCTTGCTTGTTTCATCCTCCCCTATATATTTAAATATTTTCCTCCAAAATCTCAAACTCACAGGCCAGGATCAGTTTACTAATTCCACACCACTGGACACATTTCTTTATTTGTTTTCTCCATTGGTTCACTCCTTCCATAAAATCCTAGGGCAGGTGACCAGCCCAACATACTTACAAACTGCATCCCCCTAAACATTTGAGTATTTTGTCCACTTAAACCAATTCACCATTCCTCAATAAAAATCACAGGCAGCCAGCCCCAGCTTGCTAATTCTATCTCTCCACCACCACAAGAATGCAGTTAAATAAGGTCCACATAGACATAATAAACTAAGTTCTCCAATAAAATCCTAGGCGACCAGTCCCAGCTTGCCAATTTCACCCTACTTTTCTATGCCAGCTTTTCCCAGGAGACATTCCTCCTTATCCCATGCCTGACTTGTCAATTAACCCCCCTCCACACACACTTTGTTCATATTATATATGAACCTCTACTCTATCCCCCACCCCAAGAACTCCCAGACAGCCAGCCCCAAAATGCCAATTCTAACCTTTGTTATTAATTTATTTCTAATCCTAGGCAGCCAGTCCCAGAATGCCACTTCCACCCCCTTTTTTATTTATTTACTTTTAATCCCAGGCTGCAAGCTCCAGAACGTCAATTCCATCCTGCTTTGTTTGTTATTTACTTTTTTATTTGCTTTTACAGAGACAATCCATTCATTTTCCAGTTTCCTTGCCATCAAAAGTCTAGTTTGCTAATTCCACAATCAATCCCCTATATCTTAAATACACTTTCAATCTATTGTTTTGCCCTTATCCCTGATTCCCAGGCTTGGCTTATCAACTGCACAACCCAGTACATTTTAAATATTGTTTGAATCTATTTTTTTCCTCCTTGCCCCAGGCCCAGCTTCCCAATACCTTGAATTCCAAAACCCCCCACCCACACACACATAAATATAGAATTTGATGGCATGAGACTGAAGACCAATAAAGTCTGCCATTATATACTACCTTACTCTGACACCCTACAGACTTTTAAAACATACTTTTAATGTATTTTTCCCTCCTTGATCTTGTCTCTGCCCCACCTTGGCAATCCCACAAACCACTAAATACTCTACTTTTAATCTATTTTTTTTTTTCATTCTTGCCCCTGGCCTGGCCTGATAATCCTTGCTAATCCCATAACACACCACCTACATTTTAAATAGTTTAATTTTTGTTTTCCTTTATTCCAGGCCCAGCTTGCCAATTTCTTACTTCCCTGAACTGAAAAATATGTGTATTATTTACCTCCTTACCTTATCTCCAACCCAGTCACAGCTTGCCAATTAAGCCCTCACCCCCACCCAAACTTAACTTCATTTAACAGCCCTTACTTGTTGCTTACCTTTCTAGCTGTCTTAGTCTAAATAAATCAGAGTGAAGATGGAGAAAAGAGTCAGGAAAGAACACATCCCCACTAGTCCAGTTGATTGCACACCACCTCTGATGCTGTTTGAGATCAGCTCACCCACCCTGCATGTTCCTTGTTCTTCTGTCTGTCATGCTGCCAACAATGGTGGTTGCAGTCACTCACACCAATGAGGAGAAAAGCAATCAATGTGGTAAAGAGGCGTGCCAAAAGACTGAACGGTTGAAAACCAGCTTTCTTACACATAGCACTCACCCTACCCAACATCCCCTGACCACTACTAAGAACAAAGTCCCAGTTGAGAATTTTGAATGAACTAAAGAGCCACTGCTGCCAGTGGAACCCAGATGCCACCAAACACAAAAGTAACACTGACTTTGCCTCTCTGACTGGTGATTGGAGGATGATCGATTAGCACAATGTTGGAGGTTGGGTGACAAAGTGAGACCTGGTGTGAAAACACCATTGGAGGAATGCATTTTTCTTGTGTAACATCAGTGTCAGCTCAGGCTGCATTTGCCCGTATTAAATGTGAGCACAGAGCTGAGCAATGTAGTGCAGTTGGGATTCTGAATGTTGGGGAGGCAAAAGTACCAACTTGAGGCTGCTCCAAATGTTGGTGGGGACTTGTGCCCCCCCCCCCCCCCCCCGATAATTACACCTATGGGATTTGGCCATCTTGCATTTGTTTGATTTACCCCCTTAGCATATGGATTGCTGCTGCTGGCACCACTAGTTCAGGTGTTGCTGGTGGTAGTGCTGGGGTAGGATAAGGCTGTGGTTCAACAACCTACAGCTATGCCTCCCTATGAGACTCCTTTTCTTCAGTCTGGGCCAGCCAGGCAAAATCCTTCTTTGATTTAGCATTTCATAGTATTTTATTATTATTATTATTTTGTTATTTCTATGACAAAATAGAGCACAGGTAATCTTTTTTCAAAGCTTCATATTAGGGATGTTTCAGTAATTTGAGAACAGGTAGATGACAATGAGACATTACAGTGGATGGCATAGTACTGTCTTGATGTTAACCATAAATATCCAGAGTTAATTGTAGGCAAAATCATACACAATGCTGTCATCAAATCGTTTAAGATCGTTTCTTCTTCAGGCACCAATGCCTGAAGAAGAACTCTGAAAAAATATAACATTTGGACACAATGCAGCTAATATTTCTCATCAGCTGTGTATTTCTTATCCCCATTATTTATTACTGAGGTCATATGCATGAGAACAGGATAGTTGTTCTTTGAGGGTTCATCTTCACCTATTCTTTTTCCCAACCTGATGTCATAATATTCTCCTTGTGACAACACTGTAATTCCCATGGCAACAGACTGTGATGTCTCTACAGAGCATTATAATTTCAAGTAGAGAATAAAGTTCTGAAAATGGGCTTATTATTTAAGGTGGCAGTATGACGTAGTGGTTAAGGCCACTGAGCTGCAAACCTGGAGACCTGTGTTTGAATTGCATCAGCCCCCACTGCATACTGTGTGACCCTGAGCAAGTCACATAACTTCCTTGTGCTCCCAGCTCACACATGGAAACAAGGTCTGGCTTGTTGTGGTATGTCTGTTTCTTTTTTAGTTGTGGTTGGTGGTACCACTCTCTGCTCTTCCAGTGCTGCTGTTGTGGTTCTGTGTGATGCTACCTGATGATCTGCGTCAGGAGAGTGGTGCCACACATTGATTTCTCGGTGTGCTGTGCTTTTATTGGCACATGTAGTGCTGGTTGGTACAATTATGACCTGATAAATTGTCTTGCCTAATCGAAGAGTCACAAAGGAATAATCACACTTGGCATTCACACATCAGCACAATTTATTGCAAGCAAAAGATAATTATACTTCACTATCAGCATTAATGATTACACTTTAGCATTCATTCATTAGCAATATTACTATCAGCATTAATATATACTTCAATTAAGCAAAACATGATACATCACCGATTCAATAAAGCATCATCCAAGCCCTCTTCCAATGGCTGGGAAGCCCCTTGTCAGCCTGGCTAGGAGTCTCGAACCGGAACTGGCCCCACAGCGACGCCCACCCTGCAGGAGAGGCTTCAAACCAGGCATTGAGAAAGCTACATTTATATCTTATTCTATGCTAAAAATAACCGTGCAGCCTTCATTGTGTTATTTTCCCACATTCTAGAAGCTGGCCAGGCTTCCAGGATGTTGCAAATTCACACGATAAGGACTGCTCAGAACTCCCCACACCTGCTAGGTCACTGTGCTCCAAACACTGGCCGGGTGCCTAGAACACTATGAGCTAAGCAGAAGTTTAAACAAAACTACAAAAACAGGTTGCCTGATAATATGCGACCTTCAAGTCAGCAAAATACACTGTCTGAAGCAAAACATAATAATGAGGCTATCTAAAGAGCAAAACACCAATTAAATGAAGCAGCATGTAAAATGGAGTCACATAATACAAAATGGAGTCACATAATACAAAATGGAGTCACATAATACAAAATGGAGTCACAATAATCAACATATTATACTATCACTACATTAGGTCCTTTGATTATTGTGAATACGATTTGTATGATATTGGTACCATAGCAAAATTGTAACAAGTCACTACAGCAATGATTATGATAGGATGTATCAGAATATTTAACACTTTTGTAGCTGATGGAGACCATCCTGTAAACATATCCCACCAATAATGAGTAATCTCTTGTTGAATCTTGGAACTTAAATCAATCATTTTATTTTTAACTATCGTAGTTTGCACCTGACTTTACACTAATGATTTATTTCTTATTGCCAAATGAGCTTGCATTACATCTGTTTCCTGAATTATCTGTTTAATTTTATTTACTGAGATATTCAATCTTGATTGATCTAAAATATTGGGCTGCCAATACAAAATAAGCTTCTGCTCATTATCAGGGACCTGTGCATTTTACTGTGGTGGATGACATTACAATCCAATGATTACTAGGAATCCATGATTTGAACACGGTCCTCCACACATATTCATTATTACTCATTAAATCACTCTGGGCCTTATTTCTTTGCATTATAGAATACATATGTTGCATTGTGTATTCTGTCCAATAAATATTTTCTGCTACTCCCATTCCCCATACCTGTGAAGCATTAAATAACTGCAAGAACTCAAAATCATAATTCAAAGTTAATCTTTGGGGTAAGAAAACAGTTGACATCCATTGAGCTTGTAAGTCAATTAAGCTAAATACATCAATTCCTACTGCCTGAAGCCTGTTAGTCAGTGTTTCTATATCCACACTATTTAAAATTCCCGTGCCTGCCCTTGCTCCACCTAATAGCGTAACATACCAAGCTCTTTTATATTTGCATTTTCTACTAAACATAAACGTTATGTTAAAATGGATTACATTTTCTGATACCGCTAGCTACTGATGTACATGTGGATGGAACCTTAACTATACTATCATTGCTAATTACAGGATGATTTTTCAACACTGTAATGTGATCTGCCCAAGTAGTTCTATTAGTTATTGCAGTAGCATTCATGCAGAATAACGTGTCTATGTCAATCAAAGTAATACTTGCATTGAAAATGTCTGTTTGATTCGTGCAGCAATCAAGTCTATGTTGTACAGTCACCATGCAACTATTCGGTAAGTTGCAGCATTTAATAGCAGTCTTATTCTGCAAAGAGATTTCATCTGTTTCGTAGGCATATTGTCCTGAGCCACCAGTTGTCATCCAGAGATTGACCCCTGGTGAAAATGTCATGTTCAGTACCACACACTTCTGTCCGATGGGCAGCTAAAGTTCCTGGGTTCTATCTTTGGTATCATTTTCCAACTCCAGGTTCCTTTACAACCAGTGTCATTACAGTTAACCCTTTGAATCCTTCCTCCAGGGGTAACTAGCTCTGCCAAATGGACCATAAGACACACCAGCATTCCTTTTAAAATCCATTGTTGGCCCTAGAAAGACACAAATTTCATTATTCTTGAAGATAACATTTATGTGCAGGCACGTATTCCCATTTTCTTTCCCTGATCTGATGACTAGCACAGTGTTGTCTCGTCCGTGTCTATCACCTCAGCTGGTTCAGGAGGGCCATTTGGGTTTGTAACCCATATTTTGGCACCATTGTTAAAACCTCCTGTAGATCTAAAACCTTTATCCCCTTGCTGTTAAGAGTGTGGGGCTTGTCCTTATAAGGATCACTTTGTTAACTGGAATAATTAACAATTGAGCCACTCTGTCATACTGTTGAATTAACAGATTTTGTTCTCTACTATTCAACAAAATTACTTTCACTTCTCCTTGGTAATCACAATCAATCACCCTCCCAAAATTTGTATTCCTTGAGGGCTAGTTCTGATTTAGGTGCTATCCAGCAAAATGTCTCGGTGGAATTTGTAATGCTTCATGCAAATTCTCTTTCCATTTCGTAGGCTCTCCCCAATTGTCCTTTCACAATATGAGGGATTGGTCTTTGTGCCCATGTTGGCATATAGGACACTGGAGCAATAACAGTTTTAACCAAATCCATTGTTAGGGGTACACCCCTACTATATGCCCACCTGTAAGTGGTTTTCTCTCCCAAATAAAAAGGTTAGCTGTGAAACACAGACAAACAACAAAAACAAACACACATCAGTTTAAAAATAAAACAAGATTATTTCCATAGTATAAAAGAAGCCAAGCGTCCCTGGGTTCCCTTATCCTAAGCATGACAAAATGTCCAGATTGATGGTAATACCGTACGTACGATCTCTGTAGATGGTAAACTCTCAAAAACAGCAGTAATAGTCCTTTTTCAAAATTGTAAAAGTTTGTTCCTCTTCACTTAGAATACTAGTTTTGCAATAAAAGTCAAATTACATGGTTCACTCTTGGTGTGCTTTCATGAAAACATACATTTTGTGTGGAAAAGTTGTGCTTTAGGCATGGAATACACATCAAGTTTGAACTGGTAGTAACATAAAATGTTGAAGCACAAGAAGGTCAAATAACGTGCAAAAGGTCACAGTGTGCATGCAAGGGTCATTCAAACCCAGCCATTCCTGTAGTGTCCTTGAACACCACTAATATTAAAATATCTTTACACAATAAAACTGCTGGCCAAGACAGTACACACACATACACATACACAAAAAGAAATACTTAACACAAAATAAGACTGACATTGTTTCACACCAATTTGCTGAGGTAATGCCCATAGTTCCATTAGAAAACTGTACATGGTTTAGATATATGTGTTGCCTCCTGCCTGTCTTGTAACACTGACAATTTTTAAACCAACACATTTATACATATTGCCATGCCAAATCTTTCCAGAACAAAACACTGTTTAAACACATCATCTGTAAGTGAACACATCTCGTATAACATGATTACACCTTTTGGCACATAACTAAAATATGGCACTCTGCCATTTTGCAAAAAGTTTCTGGTTTTAATTAGAAGTATGATAAAGCCATTTATAGCTGTTAACACATTACATTTTCACCTAGCAGTGGCTTGGCACGTTGCTTGCAAACTACAACTCTTTCTGCACATTGCAATCTATATGACGTCATAACTCTTCACCATCAACACTACCTGCTCCAAGCAAACAAAAGTTCTTCACTGACCCTATCTAGGCAGCACAAATGTTCCATTAAAAATAAAGCCAATTAAAACAGTCAGCTATGAGGCAAAGAAACTTCTTCTTTCTTTTTTTTTTGTAACCTGTTGTGCACTGAAGGCAGTCAATCCTATCTCGCAACCTTGACAACAGAACATAATTACAGAACACAGATATAAAACAACTTTGAATAAAAAAAAATTCAGACTTACCCGGTGCCAAGGTATTTTTCTTCTTCTTTTCCGATATACTAATCTAAGTAAGAAAACGGACTGCAGGACCTTCATGATAATTTCCAAACGCTGCAGCTATTAACCCTTTCAAAGGTTTTAACTCTTTCAAAGGTTTCTTTTGGCCATTTTAGTAACCTGCCAAACCAAGTCTTTTTCCAGAGCTCTGGTTTGCAGTTTAAAAACAAAACAAACAAAATCTCTAACAGTACTAGGTTGAGATCCATCTGGTAGAGGTCCCCAGTACTTGGGTTTAGGATCAAATGTTTACAGAAAACTTGAAACTACACAGATAGGCAACATGGGGGAGGATTTTCAAATCATCCGTCTGTAGTCACCTACTGTGCGCATATCCACAGTAGTTTATTTTCTTTCTCTAGATGTTGCTTATCTAATTCACTTAATCAGCCACTGCTTTTCTCCTAAAAGCAGCCTGAACTGTGAAAGCCATCATTGGCTCTAACAGTATATACTTGCAGCAAGCATAAATTACAAGTACAAAGGGCAGTTGCCCTTGCTTGTTTGAGCTTAATACACCTTTAAAAAAAAAACTCATCCTTTTCATAAAAATAGACATTTTATTTTCGAATCCTGCCGACTCACGCCTAAAATTGTCTTGCCTAATCAAGAGTCACAAAGGAATAATCACACTTGGCATTCACACATCAGCACAATTTATTGCAAGCAAAAGATAATTATACTTCACTATCAGCATTAATGATTACACTTTAGCATTCATTCATCAGCAATATTACTATCAGCATTAATATATACTTCAATTAAGCAAAACATGATACATCACCGATTCAATAAAGCATCATCCAAGCCCTCTTCCAATGGCTGGGAAGCCCCCTTGTCAGCCTGGCTAGGAGTCTCTCGAACCGGGAACTGGCCCCACAGTGATGCGTCCACCCTGCAGGAGAGGCTTCAAACCAGGCATTGAGAAAGCTACATTTATATCTTATTCTATGCTAAAAATAACCGTGCAGCCTTCATTGTGTTATTTTCCCACATTCTAGAAGCTGGCCAGGCTTCCAGGATGTTGCAAATTCCTACGATAAGGACTGCTCAGAACTCCCACCTGCTAGGTCACTGTGCTCCAAACACTGGCCAGGTGCCTAGAACACTATGAGCTAAGCAGAAGTTTAAACAAAACTACAAAAACAGGTTGCCTGATAATATGCGACCTTCAAGTCAGCAAAATACACTGTCTGAAGCAAAACATAATAATGAGGCTATCTAAAGAGCAAAACACCAATTAAATGAAGCAGCATGTAAAATGGAGTCACATAATACAAAATGGAGTCACATAATACAAAATGGAGTCACAATAATCAACATATTATACTATCACTACATAAGGACACAGCTGAAAGACCCTATCAGCCAATCAGATTAGAGGAAAATGTATTCTCATTTTATAAAGATAAAGAATAAAAGGATACACACAGTAGCTCGATTACAATACAATTTATTAAGAGCACATACTCCCAGAAATGCCATGGAGCACCTACTAGAAAAGGCTACATCAGGGAGCAGTGTTTGGTTTAAAGCAGACAACATATATGCCCCACTGCATTAATATTTATTAGTGTAAAGTGCCTAATTAAAGTGTTGAAAAGAAGCAGTGTAATTTACAGGGTCTATAAATTCTTTTCTTTTCATAATGATAAAATCAGTGACATAAACCTCCACAACAGTGCACAGAATTGTTTAGTTTATAAGTAGCATTTAAACAAGTGCAGCATACATCTTTAGTACGTTACAGTCTTGTACTTCATTTCTGTTGTACTGATCAGTGAACGTTGTTCCAAAGGAATTGAAGTGCTCTATGTGAATTAAATTTTCATATGTTTTGAACCATATGAAATTTTAATTCACATAGAGCACTTAGTTCTGCTGGAACCATGATCATTGGTCAGTATAATACAAAGGTGACTATAATGTTTCAGAGAAGTATGTTTCACTTGTTTAAATGCTGTTAATGAACTTTAACGCTTGATGAGTCATTCGTAATTGTAATTTTCGTGAAAATGTTCCGTTTCAATGAACAATGTGTGACTGTCATTCTTGTGAAACTGTTTTACTCCTCATGATCTTCAATTGTACCTAACCTGCCTGTGAATCGTACAACATGTCCTGATTGCAATGTCTGTTTTACTCTATTTACCTTGAGTTGTTCCCGCTGTTTATTCTCCTGTAGCCTGTAATTAATCCCGAGTCGCCCCTGAAAAAGAGACTGTAATGGTCTCAGTGGGCCTACCCGGTCACCAAAATTTTAAATAAATAATAATAAATAAACAATTCGGTGCACTGTTGTGGATGTTCACACAATGGTTTTATCATTATGAACTAAAAATTTTCAAACCTTGTAAATTAAATTGTTTCTTTTCACCAATTTAGTTAGGCACGTTACACTAATGAATATTAATGTGATGGGGGTATGCACAGTGAACTTTTTTAAACCAAGCACCACACCCTAATGAATCCAATACCAGTAGGAAAGGCCCCAATTTTTCCATGATCCTACAACTGTGGAGATTGCCACAGAATTTAATGTAAACTGCAGATGAACTGTGGAATATTATTCAGTGGTTTACCTGAACTGCAGAATATTATTCCATGGTTTACCTGAAATGCAGAATATTATTCCTTAGTTTATACTGAAGAGTTAGTATTTAGCTGGTCTGCCAGCACAGCACTACTGCTATTGCTTGTGGCGTTAATAACCCAGGTTCAGAAATGAGACTGTGAAGCTGGAGAGCCAGCTGGTGGAAAGGATAGAGCATCATATGGACTGCTCTCCTCCTCTGGGGGTGGGGTGGAGTTGCCAGTGTTTAGGTAACCCCTTGTGGTAGCCTGGAGTATGACTGCTGTGACTGACTATGTTTGGGAGGTATGTCAGACATCTGGGAGAAAACAGAAAAGTAGAGGTTGTTCTGCTACATGATGAGGTCTGCCCTCATGTTGCAGATCACACACCACTGACCGGGCTCCTTCTCCCATTCTATCATTCAGTCTGCTGGGGAAGGGGCCTCCCAGTGGACCTGCCCCTGGAGGGTAAGCAGGGGTGGTTCAGGAGTGAGGTACATACTGGGGTGTGTGGTAGGGCTGAGCATGTGTACAGCAGACTGATGGGGGCCGGCAGTTGAGGAGATAAAGCATGATAAATAAAAAAAATGAAGAGTCTGTATAAACTGTGAGTAAAACAAATCTGCATTTTACATGGACTCTGGCCAAGAAAAATTATTCCATGGATCACATGAACTGCAATTATTCCATGGAGCATATAAACCCTGGAAAACTATTCCACTGTTTATATTAAATTCTGGAGAAAGCTTTTTGGACTTCTGTGGAATTTAAAAGCAAAAATCTGAAAGGAGTTTTGGAACCTCCCTGCCTGTTACTTTGTCTGCTACAGTTTTACCTTAAAAATCAAAACAGGTAAACATCCCTCATCCAGCTCAAACCCACCACCCTCCTTACCCTTTCCTAAGAACTTCCTTGAGTCCCTTTATCTGAAGTAGAAATATTTTTATCAGGTCCCATACTGTGCAGCAATCCACATCTTTCTAATTTTACTGCCGGGCCCAAACGGTTTCATGTTCCAGGAGTGCTTTGAGCACAGTCACACAAAGCACTACTAGAATGAAAAACTGGCATTCTGGCCTGGTGGTAAAACTGGAAGGATAGGGAACACTGTGCAGTATGATAGCTGCTAAAAATATTACCAATTCAAATTTTATGGCCCTGGGAACTGTCAGGCTGGGGTGGGATGGGGGTGATGGAGCTGAGATGCATGGAGGAATTTTACTTTCTAATACTAACAACTCAGGAGTTAATTGACTGTCTTCTGGTTTGTAGGTCCCAGCCCAAAAACTAAAATGTTTCCCCTACCCGGGTACTAAGTGTGTGGGGGGGGGGGTTTGTGGCTACCGAAACTCCAACTGCTGCTGCAAAATTTCCACAGAAATAGGAAAACATGCCACAGAAGTTCTACGGCAACAGGGGGATGTGTCAGAGAATTTAGACCTGATTTGCCACAGAAATATCAGGCCCTTGCTAGTAGGTGCCACATTGGAGTGTTTGGTGTTTTGGCAGTATGTGATCTTAATCATGCTACAGGGTGTGCACCCTTTTGTTCTCTGACTTTACAAAGTCTGATGTGATTGCAGTGAAGATAGCACCTTTAGCTGATTCTGGTGTGTGCAGTTTCTGCTTTCTGATGAGACTTTCAGTGACATAATTCATATTTTACTCAGGGATCAGGTAAGGGGGAACCACTGGATCACCAGGCATGGCATTCATATTTTACTTGGGGAACTTGCAAGGGGGCCACTACAGTACCAGGGATTTTATTACATTATCTCAGGGATTGGGGTGGGGAATCACCACACTACCAGGAAAAAAATGATAGTATATTAGGGTGGGGTACACTAGGCTACCAGGAAATGTTGTGTAGCATCTCAGGAATCAATCAGAAAGGGAACATGCAGCATGTCAGTGTATGGCATCAGTGCCTCTGGTTGGGTGGGAGATCAGGCACTACTGTATGTGCTAGAAAGGGTAGGGTTTGGAACTGGTAAGTAGCACCACCATGGTAGCCATTTGTCACTTCCAAAATCTTTTGAATATGACACTTCACCCTGCATTCAAGAGCACTTTCTAATTTGCATGGGTGTAGGGGTGTATTCTGTGTGTTAACTCAGTTGACTGAGCCCAGTGCATAGGGGCACTTCAATGACCCCCACACCATTTAGACTCACTATGCCCAGTTAGCATGATCATACTCATGTTAACACCATGCTTACCTTCTAAATATTGTTGACCTAGGGCTCCATATTGTGAGCCAGATGGCAGCACACACACATATGGGCACCACCTGAAAAAATAGTGCTGACTGGTTCTGGCACCATATTCAAATGGATAATGCAATCCGAACTTACAGGTTATCCATTTGAATATTGGGCCATGGTAGTGTGGCACACAGCAGGCAGTCACCATGCTTAGTGCTGCTTCAATAGAGCTCTGCATCAAAGACTGCACAAAGGGGTAAAGCATGACACACACTGGTTAGTGCCACGGCCCCTATAGGTGTTATTCAGCCAAAACATGCAGATGAGCCCAACTGGCATGCATAGCACAAGCTGTCCATTTGCATGCCAGTTATGGGCTCATCTGCATGCCAGCACATGGGTCAAGTGCACTGGGCCAGGTCCCCTCCTCCCTGCCCTGATTTCTTCTCAAGTACTTTTTTACTAATCTCTGGTGGTCTAGTAGTCTCTCCCCAGCCCCAGTCCCCACCCGTGCTTTACAAAGTAAATCATCAGTGGTCTAGTGGTCTGTTCCTTGCCACAATAACCTTCTCAGTATGTATTTATTATGCTATGGTGGTCTAGCAATCCCTTCTCCTTGCTCTGATCCCTTCTATTAATCCATGGTGGTCCAGCGGTCCCATCTCTAGCTCCAGTCCCTTCTTCCTACCTGTAAGTGTAAATCCTGGTGGTCCAGTGACTGCCCACACCCCCAATCTGGAATTTACTGTCCCACAACCCTTTACCCCTCTCCCAACCTCAGGAGCATGCAACCTGCACAGCCCTCCACACACTGCCATGACCAGCTGCAGACTGAGCTCTCATGATGCACATACTGAACAATGTTGTACAGTAGGTGTGTCACGAGAGCTCAGTCTGTGGTCAGCTGTGGTGGTGTGCAGAGGGCTGTCCTGGTCACCAGCTCTCGCGGTTGTGGCCAAGGGGGTACGGGGCAGTGGGACAGTGTCTGCTGGGAGGGGTCACTAACCACAAGATTTACATTGCATGTAGGGACATGGGGATTGGGGCTAGGGAGGGGATCGCTGGACCACAGTGGATTAATAATTAAATAAAGGGAAGGGTATCGGCACAGGTTGGAGACTGCTAGACCACCATGGACTCATACAAAAATACCAGGGAGGGGGATTGGGGCTGGGAAGGGACCACTGGACTGCCATGCATTACTAAATAAATACAGGGAAGGGGATTGGAGCAGGCAGATGATCACTAGACCACCACCGATTGATTTTTGTATTACATGGATGATGATTGGGGCTGGGGAGGGACTGCTGGACCACCAACGATTTACTTTTTATAGCATGAATGGGGCTGGGGACTGAGGAGGGACCACTAGACCACCAGGGTTTACTAAAATCAATACATGGAAGGGGATCAGGGTTAGGGTGGTACCATTGGACCACCAGGGTACCCAGCCCTTGACAGTGCATGGAGGGTGTGGGGGCACCCACTCCCTTTGCACACTGTTAGGAGCTGGGTTTCAGAAACATTAAATTGTGCCACACATGCAGCTGCTTAATGCCTCTGAAATCTTTCCAATATCATGCTGCACTGTGTATGCATGGGGGCTCCCTAACTTGCATACACGTAGTGCGATATTGTGTACCATGGTGCTGTTGTTGGTGTGCCATGCATAGGTGGCCTTTGAATATGGCCACACCCCGGTGGCCAGAGCTGTTCCTGGTTAGCACAGCAGAAACCTGGTTTGGGCCATGCTAGCCTTTTAAAAATGGGGGCCCTAGTCTTTACACCTAACCTGATTGTCACATATAGAAAACCATAAAGAAGTCCGGTAAACACATTGCTGTTTTCACCTTTTATTATTTAACTCTGTCTCCTTTTTATGGCTCTTGGTGGTGCCTACAGCCATATCACTTTAACTTGAAGTGGTGTTTCCATAGAACATATTTTTTTAGTAATTTTCAGTGTATCCTTCCATAACATTGCAAATCCCTGTAGCAGTTAACAAATATTCTCTTCTTTCTTTTTAGAATGATAGACACAGAACTCCAAGCTGCTTTTCCCTGAAAGCAAATGTACACACCTTCCAAACAAATCTAAATATCTTTAAAACTGTTTAAGGTGCACAAAAACAACCAAAGGGAAAGTTGTTTAGGCCAAAAAGACTTTTCACATGAGGGTAGTCACTAATCTGAATTCTTTATATTTTGTAAAATATAGTATTCCAAATAACCTAATTTTTTTTCTTTCCCTGAGTGAACACATTAGCTGTCACGCCAAATAAATGTAAATATCTCAGGAAGTACACAAGTTACCAATATACAACCAACATGAACATTGTTCAGGACAAAATGACCTTTTGAATGAGGGTAGTCACTAATCTGAATTGATTAGATTGTTTTAAAGATAGCCATCTGAACGGTGAAAATTGTGAAGAAAAATGAAAATTTAGGTAATCAGATGGCCAAAGTTTAAAAAATATAATTAGTGCAGCTTAATGAATAGGCTCATTGGAAATGAAGTTTTGTCCTGAACAAATTTCATACTTATGGTTTGTGTGTAACACATACACTTTTAGAGATATTTACATTTGTTTTGTATAATCCTATGAAAAATGAAAATTGAGGTAATCAGATGGCCATAGTTTAATAAATTTAATTAGTGCAGCCTACTGAATACCTCCTTTGAAATGTCTTTTTGTCCTGAACAGTTTTCATATGTTTTTTCATCTGTAACTTGTAAACCTTTAAAGATTTTTACATTTGTTTAGCATAACTCCTATTGCACTTCTAAACAGCCTCGTTTTGCAAATTACCATGCCAATTAAGTGAGATTCTAAACAAGACAACCTTGTCCTCTCTTGTCATGCCTAATTTAAAACTAACAGGAATTGATTACTTATGTGCAGCTGTTTGAAATGTCTCTATTTTCACAATTACATTTATACCTCTAAAGGATCCCTGTGTCTGAATAAAATCTGAAGCTGTCAGTTGTGTTTTGTAATGTTTTCTTTATGTGGACAACATTCTGTGCAGTTCCTTTCATAGAACCAAGAATTTGGAGTTTTGACTATGTCACTTCATGGTTTCAGAACCATGGGCACTGTACTGATAACTTCCTGTTAACATTTCTGAAACCGTGAATCCACAGAAAAACTTGTTGCCATATTGGTCCTTGTAACACAAGATACACAGAAACAAATGGTTTGATACCTTTTATTGGACCAACAAAGTTGATACAAAAGAACACATATTATTTTAGCTTTTGTATTACACAGAATCCTTCATCAGAAAACACTGGCAGTTGTTTTAGAAGAACATACTTTCTCAAAACCCAGATCATACAAAAAAAACAAAAACAAATGAAAAGTTATTAAGGACCCCGATGGTTAAAACTGCATTCAAAAAAACAACATGCCCATTTAATGACAGCAAAATTCCATCAACAGAAAGCTATCCCAAGGTCAAATGACATTGACCTGAAAGTTCACTCCCTGTGTAAAGTTATAAATCAACTGAAGCTTTAGTTTAAAACCCTCTGTGTGTGTCAGTGCTAACATTAGTAAATGACAATGATTAAAAACCACTAGGAAAAATAAGCTTAAAGAGCAGCTGAAAACTCGAGAAGAACTTTAGCAAAACATAATATTTAGATAAATTTCAGCTTGTATTTCACATTAGTGTTTTATTTCTCCTCCCCATTATTTATTGCTGAGGTCAATTGCATTAAAACAGGATTTTTACTCATAAAGAGTTCATCTATTTCTGTTGCTGTCTCACTACCTGAGGTCATAATGCACTGCTTGAGACATCACGGTTATTCTCGTGGCTACAGATTATGACTTGAAGTGGGGAGTAAGTTATAGAGGCAGATTAATTTTAAAGTAACTGTAAGGGATAAAAATCATGTATTCACGCACATTTCCTCAGCATTAATATTAGGGAATAGAAATCTAGAATATGCATGGAATACAAGCAAAATGTTACCTACTTATAGTTTTCAAAGTTTCCTTTCAGGCATTAGTGGCTCTTTCAGAAATACATAGTAAATAATGTTAAAAGTCTTATACATATGAAAATATATATGTGTTAAGTAAAAAATAGGTTTGAAGAGAGCCTGCCCTGATGTAAATTAAGCATTCACCAGCCATTTCACACAGTGGTGTCAATCAAATTTTACACAATGTACTGTTCAGATATATTTTTCTTAGATTCTGTATACGATAATTTCATATTACTCATGAATAGTTAAACTTATACTATCTTAAACATGATAGATCTGTAATTCTGTGTTAAGTGACTAGTGGTGTATGTGTATATTCAACAAAAAAAAACACCAAACCTAACCCAGACCCTCTTGGAATTGAGATACTGTTGTCCTAATATGTCCATGTAACAACATGTGTCCATATGTACATAATCTACTGTTGTATTAAATAATAGTTCTATAAATCTAAAACCAAAACAAACCACAACTGACAGCTTGAGCTTTTATTCAGGCACAGTTAAATAGTGATCCTTAGAGGTATGAATACAATTTATAAAAACAGAGACATTTCAAACACATGCACATAAGTAATTTCTGTCCCCTTTAACTCATTCAGACCCATTGTGTGTTTAGAATGTTGGAGACAGAACTCCAAACTACTTTTCATTGAGAATCTTCCTAAGGCACTGTGTAGAATTCTTAACAAATGTGCACACATTCCAAACAAATCTAAATATCTTTAAAAAAACTTTACATACAGTTGATTACTGTTTAACAATATTTATGCATCCATGACTGCCACTGTACATCTGATGTAAACCCATAATCACGTTCCTCACTTGAAGAGAAAAGGGGTGGAGGCCATAATTGACTCCTTGTTTTTGTGTTAAAAGGGTCAAGTTTTTTTACAGCAAAAACAAGGAAAGGGGTCATTTCTAAAATGTGCAGACAAGCATGGAGGCCACTTTTTTTCAGAGTATGCCAACACCGGTGGCTACCACTTCAAGGCTGTAACTACCCCCACTTCATACAGTCTGGGAAAATCCAGAAGTAGTCTACCAGCACTGAGATCAATATGGTTAAGGTGCATTTACCAGAAATGACTGCTTAGAAAAGAATGAGAAAGTGCCTGTGATGATGAACAAATCCCAGACCAGATCTCTAGTTTGTTAACAGTCTCCTACTGAGTCTGATTTTTATGGCTGTGTGGGTCAAGCTCCACAGATGTTATGCCATCATCAGATTTGTATAAGAACACTGTGGAAACACATAACTGGAATACTGTCTGATGTTCTGCCACAGTGCTCTAGCATAGTTTCCAGTGTTTCTGTTTATGTAGCCCTTCCCTTCTGTGGGCCGCATAAACATATTCACTTCCTGGCACACTAGTTTTCCTTTCTGCAACTGTGGAAGTGATGGCCACCATGTGCAACATGGTGGCACTCACTTAATGTGTGCATGCATGAGTATCATGCTTATGTATGTAACCTCCACACCACCTTTGGCTAGCTGGCACTCCCTTAAAAGAACTACTGCCAACTACATGGCATACACTTTTCTTTTGGCAGAGCTACACTCAGGGTACCTCCCCTAGTGTTGGAGTGTATACCAGGCTCATTATCTAGAGGAAGGGGGTGGGGGTACATACTAAAATTAACCTTTTTATTTACAGCCAGGTCCAGGGGAGAGTATGCTAGGCATTGCTAGATCTATCTTCCGAGGAGCACCAGTAATGTTCACACTACAAGCAACAAGCAGAATGTCCTAAGCTATAACTGGGATTTTGCAGTATGTCTTTATTTACAGATGTTACTTATAGCAAAGGTGGTTCCCCCAGAGGTTTGTAATTACAATACAGGCACACTCTCTTTTGCAGGACACTTTGCTAGGCAGTACAGTTTTACATAAAAACATGTCTATCTCACTTCCAAAGTGTAAATCTGTGGGATGTGCCACACACTTAAAACATTTTCCACACATTTCCATTTTCAAAGTGTATATCTATGGGATGTGCCACACACTTTAAAATACTCTTGGTGCATGGTCTTTTCCTGGGGAACAGTGGTGCCCATTGAAGATCCACTTAACCTTGCCTGAAACTCCAGATGGCGTTCCTCCCACTCTTTGCCCCAAACAGCCTCTGCCATTACTTCAAGGTTATACCAAATGAGTCTCCAATTCCCAATGAATTGCTAAAGACTTCCAACTTTAACTTTAAATTCAACACAGTTGTGGAGAAAGGGGTCCTGACCAGTGTGATCTAGCTTTATCCAGGGCATACACACCTCAGACAACTCCCTCAGAGAATAGTCTCAAATTCTGTACTCATAGATTAGCTGTTCCTTCCTCTCAGTCATGGAAAGAACAAAAGGCACCTTTCTTTCTTTCTTTGGTAGCTGTCAGATTCTACTCATGTTTCTTCCTTAAGGCAGCTGTGAACTTCAGGAACTTCAGGGGTTGCCCCTTGGATCCACATGAATTGCATCCCCTCTCATTCTCCCTGGAGTGAAACTAAAGCATCCTGCAAGCAAACTGAAGATTTTACCAAACTAGGGTGAGAAATACTAGGCCCCCCTTTGACAGAGCCCCAATGGCAGAACTCCTGCCACTCTGACTGCCACACTTGAACTTACTGATGAACATTCTAAGCTCCCTGAGAGCAACTGACTCTAAAATGGTTAAGTTGCTGTGAGAGTTCTAAATTACATGACCATCCTTCTCTCAGGCTAGCTGACTAAATAATGATGTCATTATGTAGAAAGCCCCTAATGAGCTCCCCACTAGCTGCCTTTTCCTACCTGCCTAAGACTAGTACTAATGGGATTCTATTAACCTGAGAGGACTGGGTTGTTACACATAATTATGTCAGCACTGCCATGTTGTGCAAGGATGACTCCGGGGCAACCGCACGTGTGTGAGTATCATGCATGCACAGTACTGTAATCGCTGCAGTATTACGGCTGATTCTGGTTCAACCAGAGCACCGCATATTCTTTTCACCACTCTTGCCGCTCCTAAAACCTCTTCACAGCCATAATGGCTCTGACCAGAACTTGTATTTGTGAGAAATTACAGTACCTCCAGCCCTGCTGCTGCAGCATGTATCTACATATACAAAAGATTGTTTGTGCTAAGTATCATACAGGCAGTTAAAAACCATACAGCTTACCATATTTTTCAGTTAAATAGATTTTCTTTGGTCTTTACTGCGACAGTTTTGAGTAGAAATAGCATTTTGTTTACATTTCAGGCTATGTTTCATAGTAAAATGACTAGTTACTAACATAACATGACTAACTTTAAAATGTATGAGTCTTCCAAATACAGCCATTCATGGTTTCCCTACTTTAAATGAAGGTACAATGTACAGATTTTCACTTTTATAATATATTGCAAACGACAGACTACATTTTCATTTTAAATAATACAGTGCAAAAAATTATCTGGCACAGGAGTGTAAAATACCCTTAGCAGTGAAAGGGTTAACAGTGTGCATTAAGCCAATTCAGGTGATTTAAAGATGTCAGTGTTCGAGTAGGTACCTAGCCATGGGGTTCACTTCATTGTCTCAGCTAAAATATGACCAACAAACAAACCCATTTCAGAATCACAAACTGAATGAAAATGTGAATAAGAAAATACATTTGAAATTAGTGCTGTTTGGAGATTGGGGAAGGAGGGGTCTGAGTGGCCTGGACATTGTTTAATTACAGATGCAATATTTGCCATGCACTGGTAGCACCCCTAGAAAATAAGTGAACTTAAATATCATTAGCTCTTTGTGAATGAGCAAGGTCTGAGCTTGCTTTTTCTAGATTTGATCATTCAATAATAGTTCAGGTATTCATTTATCTGAATCAGAGGCTTCTGTCTTCTGGTGTGCATCAAAGCATTTCCTTATGTTTGCTGGAAGCTTCAATGTTTCATTAGACAATGAAAGGAGGTTTATCCTCCATAGTGTAGTCTGAGATTGGATGGGAGCATTAACAAATTATTTTTACCTTCTTTATGGAGCCGGGTTCTTATCACATTAACATTTTGTCATTCATCCTGGTGCTGCTACTTTTAATTGGTTATATGTGAACTGCAATATCCTCTGACTGTGGTGAACAATGTTGCTTTACAGCTTTCAGAATGTATTTATTTATTTTTTAGCTTTTGTTTACTGGGTAAGCATACTAGACAAGGAATGCCTATTTTCAGGTACAGCCCAGGAAATTACAAAAGTAGGTTTACAAGCAGAGTGAGAAAAATTACAACATAGTGAAATACAGTCATTGAACAGGGTGAAACAAATTAACAAGTACAGGATGTTCAGAGAGGCATATACATCAAGGTAAGAATATACAAGCAGTAAAAACAATTCTTGGTATAATAAATGGGCTTTTAAGGTGGGACGTTGGGTGGTTGTCCCAGTATAAGGATGATTAGTTCTGAGGTGCAGAAAACCATAAGAGTGGAAGGTTCCCCTATGTGAGCTCGGGGGAAGGGGGTTTAGGAACCAGGGAAGTGGATGGAGCACACCTGTGTCCAAGTCAGGGTTGGAGGTAACAAGCAACCTAGGGACAGTTACAGGCTGAAGCAGACTTCAGGTATGACCAGATGAAGCTCTTAAACAAGGGATGGGTGGGACTATGTCTGATGAGAACAGGTAGAGTATTCCACACTCTAGGGGTGCAGACAGCAAAGGCATGATCACCTGCCAGAGTACAAGTTTTTGGGATGGGGGCAGGACAGTGGAACTGAACTGGTATGATGGTAGAGCTGGTTGGAGGAGTTGAGACAAGGCAGGTGGGGAGGCATTACAGACGACTTTGTCTGTGAAGCAGCCCAAGACAAAGAAATGATAATTACTTGGGGACATCCAGTGTAGGTTTTTTGTATAACTCACAGTGATGGGTAAGCTGAGAGGCAGTGAGGACAAAATGGCAGATATTATTATAGGCCACATCCCATTTTGTGAGACTAGTTTTAGTAGCGAGGGTAAAGGTAGCCAGTCTGTAGCTGAGAGAGGGAAGAAATAATCCTTTAGCAAGGGCAAGGCAAGCAGCTGCTGTAAGGGACACATAAGCCCTGTATGGAAGTCCAAGCTTGATGTTTGTTGCCCCACATACATTTTGATGTGTATAGATATATCTAACTGAAGGTCAAGAGTAACTCCCAGGTATCTGAAACAGCATGTAGTGCTAAAAGGGACTCCATTATGACTCAAGACATTTAGTTGAATGGGGGCACTGTTTGAGTTTGGCAGAGGATCTGAAGAGCATGTTGTGTTTCCTTTATGTTTAGCACAAGGCTGTTTGTCAGGAGCCAATTCTGCAGCTTGTTGAAGTCAGCTTGTAAACTGAGATTTATGGCACTGATGTCACCTAAGCTAGATAAGAGTATCAGGTCGTCTGCATAAAGTGTTGTGGCATTATAAGTGGGGATCGTAGGATGGTCGTTGACAAAAAGAGAAAATAGGATGGGGCCCAGGATAGATCCCTGAGGGACACCAGTCACAGCAGGAGCAGGATCCGAGACAGCTCTATTGTACTTTGCAAGCTGTAGCCTGCCAGTGAGATAATTGGAAAACCAATTTAGGGCAGGGACAGACACACCAAGGGAGTGAAGTTTAGTTCAAAGTAGGGTTGATCCACCAGATCAAAGGCCTTAGAGAAGTCTACAAACATAGCCCCTGACAACATGCCACGGTCCATGGTAGTCCTTATTTCAGATGTGACTTTTGCAAGGGCTATACTGGTACTATGGCCTTTTTGAAATCCATGCTGGTCAAGGGACAGTATGGTGTATTTTGTCAGGTAATCTGTCAGCTGCACTTCCACGACCTTTTCCAGTATCTTGCTGACAGCAGACAAGGTGGCTATAGGACAGTAATTTTCTATGCATTTCTACTCACCTTGCTTCAAGACATGGACTACCTTTGCTACTTTCCAGATTGGGGGAATGATTCCAGTGGTGAGGGATAGATTAAGAATATGGAAGAGGGGAAGCACAAGTAAAGGGGCCCCAAGCTTTAAGAGCTTAGGTTCAAGGTCATCATGGCCAGCACTCATGTGAGGAGAGAGGCCAACAAGAAGCTTGTGGGTTTACCTCACTGAGATTGCCTTAAGATAAAAGGGTGGGTGAGACAAGGATTGTGGTAGGGAGGTATGGGTGGAGGTAGATGATTTGTCTTTAGCAGCAGTGAGCAGGGAGGTGTATGCCAAGAGATCAGTGAATTGCTTGTTAAAGGCATTAGCAATGGTAGAAACATTATTGCAATTTATGCCATCAATTAGCATATCCAATGTCACACCTACTATACCCCCCCAATGACAGTCTTAATAGTGCACCAGACATTTTGTGGATCCCTAGCTGAGGATAAGAGGGTAGTCTTGCAGTATTCATTCTTAACTTGGATGGCTTTTTCTGCAGTCATTGCAAAGCCATTGGCATTCATGATAGTCAGACAATTTCCCTAGAGGCTTTGAATTTACCCCAGTGCTTATCTAGGGCTTTCATGAGAGAAAGAGCAGGTCCCCATTGTAACCATTTAGTAACAGTGCCTCTGACCATCTATCTGATGTGAGGGGCATGCTTATCCTGCAGAGAAGGGAGGATGTTAAGAAGGTTGTCAAGAGCTGGCCTTGTGGTACTGAGGGTTGAGGCACTGGAAGCCACATCTCATGCCATGCTGCTGACCTGGGTTCAGGAATGAGCCCAGGTTATCGGGGGGCAACAAGGATGGGGAAGGACTGAGCATCCCACATACTGCTCTCCTTCTCCAGAGAGGAGGGATTCCACCAGTTGATGCACTGGCAACCTCTAGCAGAGGCTGGTGGCACCACAGTGCATGGCTGCAGAATGCAGGGGATTGAAGATGTGGAGGATGGCTTTCAGGGGTGCACAGGAGCGTGCAACAGGCAAGTGAGATGTCATTGAATGTCCAAGCTTTGGGGAGTAAAACAAATAAAAATCCCCCTATCGGAGGGTGAGGCACTGGTGACCATCAGTAGCCAAAGGCCACACGTCCAATGTCGGACGTACCTTGGCATCTCCCCCTGGGGGATCCCGGGACCTCTCTGTGGGGGTCTGGAGAGTCTGGGGGTCCTGAACCTGATGTAGATAGTGGAGGAAGTTTCAGACGGGCAGTGGAGCTGCAGAGCTGAGGTTGGGAACCTGAGAGATGCCCCAAAGTTAGGGTGCAAAAATAGAGTTCACACACAAAAAAAAAGGCTGTCAAGGACACATGTGGCATCCATAATGGAGATAACTGGGTCCCAGTCTAAGACTGTGAGGTCTTGAAGGAGGATCGCAGGGATGAAGCTGTAGGAGTCTCTCACATGTATGATCTTGGGGGGCACATTGGGAGCAAAGACTCTTCAGAAGCAATGGATGGGAGAGTGGTCAGATATTGAATCAGGAAGAACACCAGATACCGAGATCCTGTTGTGCCTGTCGACTAGAAACAAATCCAGGAGTGAACCTCTGTTCCCAGGGTGGTGGTTTCATGTGGGCATACTAATAAGCTGGGTAAGGCCAAGGGTCACCAGCAGTGGTTCATAGTACTTGACATCGTCTCCAGGCCAGTTTAGGTTGAGATCACCTCAGAAATGTACCTCATTTGAGGAGATTTTAGGACTAATGGTATCAAGCAGACAGAAGAGCCACTTGATGCCTTGTTTTGGTCTGTTATAAGCACAAATAATGTGAAGTTTTTTTGCATTCCCTAGAAAGAGAAGCCCATGAAGGAATTCACAGGTAACAGAGGGTGGAGCTACATCATACTGGATTATGGATATGTCGAGGTGACTTTTGTAGTATATCACAAGACCACCCCCCACGCTTTTGACCTATATGATCATGACACAGGAGGCTATAGTTGGAAAGTGCAAAGGCTGAGTCAAGGTGAAAGGTGTCAACCATGTTTCCATGAGGCACAGAATATCAGGGTTATAGTGGCCAGCCCAGGCAGTTAGCTCAGCAAGGTTGTGGATGAGACTGCAAACATGAAGATGTGCAATTTTTTTAAACCTTTAATAGAGGACCAGGAAGGGGTGTTCAAGGTTGGTTGTGAGGTAGGTCCAGGGTTCAGTTCTATGTCCCCTGCAAGAAGGATAAGGAGAGCTGAAAACCAGAGAGGGAGACACAGTCAGCCCTCTTATAAGATTTTTTATGAGTGTGATAGCACGTGCATTTTAATAAGTGGAAAGTGTCTCTCAGAGATTTAGGTGGGAAGCACCAAAGGGGAGACACGTTATCATCCTAAGAGGCTATGAGGTTAGAGTGGGTGTAGTCATCAGTGTGGTGCACCTTCAAGAGGCCAACAGAAAGTGGGAGAGAGACAGCAGTGAAATACAAGATCCACAGAGAGCAGATTAGGCAGGTAAGAAATACATAGCGGGTATTTAATAGCAGACACCAGAAGGAGGGGGTAGTCAGTAATGCTAAGATCAGTGGCAAGTCTAGTTTCGGCAGTATTAAGGAAGTAAATTGAGGTAGGCAGGGCAGGATGACTTCCTAATGACAGGCATTAGTTTTGAGCCTGATACTGTGCCTGAAAGAATAGTATGATTCTAGCCCTTTAAGAAGGGCTGACTACTATGCCCCCAGTTTCTAATAGGTAGGCTGAGTTAAGAGGGGTGGAGCTATGAGGGCTGAAAGACCATTTAATCAAGTGTGGGGAAGGGGGTGGAAGAAATTTGATCTGAATGAAGGAGCTGAGCAAGCCAGAGGGATGCTTTTACATTTGCACTACATTTTGGGACTTCAAACACATCAGCACAGATCGAAAAAAATAAATTAAACTCCCTAGCATAGCTAGCAGAATTCAGTACATTGACAAGAACAGAGGTAAAGGAGCAGGCTAAAAAGTACAGTAGAAGTCCAGTTCAACTTCTAAGTTTTAAATTAGACCAGACTTGTGCTGCATAGCGGAGTTTGAAAATGGTGCCAGACACCTAAGGGGCTCTGAGTTGGCTACCTGAAGTGGAGCTCTCTCTCTGTGGCTGTGTCCATGGTCTATGGGTGACTTGTAGCCCTGAGGTTCCAGCAAGGGAGCCTGAAAAGAACACAGTGGCCAGGGATTAAGTAGGCTCACAGAAAATGGGAGTTTGTCACTAAGCAATTAATTTCAGATTCAGGGAGGGATTAGCAGGCAACCAAAATTTGATCTGAATGAGGGAGCTGAGCAAGTCAGAGGGCTACTTTGACATTTGCACTACTTTTGGGGCTTCAAACACAGCAGCACAGATTGAAAAAAATAAACTACCTAGTCAGTCTAGCAGAATTCAGTACATTGGCAAGAACAGAGGTAAAGGAGCAGGCTAAAAATGACAGTACAAGGTCAGTCGAGTTCCTAAGTTTTAAATTAGACCAGGCTTGTGCTGTGTGGTGGATTCTGAAAATGGCGCCAGAATTTCCCAGCACCTTAAGAAGTGTTCTGGCAATTTGTTTAGCTAATGTGGATCTCTGGGATATAATACAGTAGGGTCTTACCACTTATGGCTGGTGGTCTAAAATGAGAACTTGTTCAAGTCATGAATGCCTTTCAGTTATTGTCTCCTGCTTCTTACAGTAGACCTATGGCAGACTATGTCTGCTTACACATTGTTTGCCATGCATTTCAGTATTGTCAGAATATAGAGATCTGTTTTACCTGGGTGGCTGTAGAAAGCAAAGCCTTTTCTTCCTCGTCTAACACAGCTATTATCTCTCTCTCTCATAGTGATACATCAAAGCTGCTTTCTAGCAGGATTATTCAGTTGTTGAAGGCCTCCAACTTGCTGATCAATGTCTGGATGACCTTCAAGATTGCTCTTATCTTAGGTTTCCTGCTTAAAAGATCAAGTAGGACTGCTGGTGTCTTGGAGCTACTTCCCAAAGCCTGCTGGTCACCACACTACTTGAAGGACACACATAACAGTGTCACTTTCCGATTCCTGCCCTGTGCTTAATTCCACCCATAAACTGCTCAAACTGCAGTCAGGAGGTACAATGTCTAAAGCTGCAAATACTGTATGTTAGTCTTAGTTTATTTTAACTACTTTAAAAATGTTTATTTTATTTTCAAACTAAGGAGTTTTTTTTGCGTGTGCCCTGCCAGTATGGTTGCTACCTCCATCCCACCCATTCACAATACTTTAAAAAAATTGCAAAAAGATCTTAGAGCTGCTAACTTCAACAACTGCTGCTGATGAAAGAATGTGAAAGAAGATTTATGGTCCCAAGGGCAGGTTCACAGTTCTTGTAAGTTTGCTCTATCTCAGCAGGGCCTACGCAGGCTGCTGCATATGAGAAACCTTTTTAATTTCTGCACAGCCTAACCAGACAGTGTCTAAGAATATATTTATCTTATGAAAGAGAGTTTATTCATCTTCCAGTTTACTATTAAAACTGGCTGATGCTTTCATAAATTATACAGCACATTATCAAGAAGCACTATCGAACGCCCTATAGTCCATATGCTATAGTATGCAAACAGAGAAAGAAGCTCACCTGATGTACTGTACACTGTTCTGGCAAGGCTAGAAACAGCAACATATCAGCTGCACCAGTTAAAATTATTGACAGTACAACAAGGTCATTAGTTAATATATTTACTGTTGTGATAGACGCATGGATCAGAATTACAAATTTATCTGTAGATTTTCAGAAAAAATGCATATGCTTTCCTTTTAAACATTCCTCCCTTTTTGGTGATAACACAGAGATTTACATAAAAAAGAGGCACACTGATAAAACTACATTTAAAGGAAAAAAACTTCAGACTATTTCATAGACTCTATAGAGGGGGAAGTATGTGTAGGGGACAGTGCAGCAGTCAGTATATACAACATGACTACAGAACACATAAAGCATCTGCAAGAGGATGCAGCAGGAGAGAAACAAGACAACAAACTGTCCTCGACCCACCTTCATAGGCAAAGGCTAGTCCTCTAGTGTTATATCCCTGCTGCCATAAATCCTTTTTCAGCGATAGGCAGTCCTGTCTCTGGGAGTCACAGAGATAAACTACAGATAAACAGGCACAGGAGAGACTTGAAGAGGTACGATAAGAAATCACACGGTATTTTCAAAATTTGATAGCATTGAACCATATAAGAACTGCATAGCTATTTCCTGGGAAATAATGAACCAATGCCATTTGAAGTTCAAAGAACTGCCTAGATTTAAAGCTGTGGAGAAAAGTTAGATTTTTCTGTTAAGAATTTTTTTCTCAAGTTACTTCTAAACTAGAGATGTGCAGAATGGTGAGTTATGTCAGTTGAATTTGCACAGAATGACAAGTATGCTTCTGAAATGCTGTTCATACTGTAATTCAGTTTTTAATTCCAAAGAAGTGCTACAGCTTTTCTATGTAAATGTCAGAATAATAATCTGCAGATCACGTAATCCACCAAATAAAATTCCACAGTTTGCAGAAAATGAATATGCAGTTTATATCAATAGTAGAATATGATTCCACAGTTAACATGCTGCTTTCAGAATTTCAGAGAATTCTGTTTCTGCTGGAATTCCAAGGAATTAGGTGAGATTTCTTAAATTCCATGGAATTCAGTCAGAAGTGGAACTGAAACGTTTGCACAGTTGCATTCCTAACCTTACAGAAAAATGAGTGGAGACAAATCTTAGATCTCAGATGCCTGAACTGTTACATAAAAACAGTGTTTTGAATACTTTCATTGCAGATGTGAATTTCATCTCTTCAAAATGATGATTATCTTTATACACTGAATATAGAGGCCAAGGGACTAGGCAAGCAGCCCCTTGACCCTCAGTGGGACTGTGGAGCAGAGGCATTCTGTTAATATGCTATTTAAAAAAAAACTGTAAACATAATGCCATCAGAATTTTGGGCAGCTAGAAGAGGTATACACTAAATGCCATTGGTGTAAGTAGGATATGCTTATCCATAAATGAAATGAGTAAATGAATTGCAATGTGAATCATTGTAAAGGCTTCAGTTCTGCACCACTTCAGTCTCTGTTTCAGTTTTTCCTACTTAATATGATGCTTGTTTGTACTCTGTCTTTGACGTAGGGATGGTCTATTTCAAATAAAAGCCCATTCAGGACTCTCACATCTCGGACACAACTCCTGTGGCAGCAAATCGTAGCCTCTTAATGAAACAAAGCTTTAACAGAGGCTGAAAAGATAAGCAGATTTGTGACACTAAGGCCCCATTTTTCAGATGAAATGGGTGGCAGAGCAAAAAACAGGTTGAATACAGGCTAATCACCGCTCTCAAAACCATTTCTATTTTATCCAAACAGGTAACATAGTTATGGCATTGTTGTGTTCCCTGCAACATTGTTACAGTGCAAATTGTGTTCCCCGATATTAGTGTATGAACATCATGTATGAACCTGCTTACATGCTGAACTGCAACACCCACAGATGTCTCTGCAGGCACAGTACCAGTCAAATAGAGATCTACTATGTGGATAGCTCATTTGAACTGGAACTGTCATAGAAAGAGTCTCCCCACCCACCTACCTCATATTTTAGGCCAGCTTATGTGCCACTGTCAAAATCATTTAGGATGTGCACCAGATGTTATTGTTGTTGGTGGTGAGGGGCCACTTGCCCACTTTTGAGACCTTCTGCACTCTGAGATATTCAGTAAACAAACAAAAAAATCAAATAAACTTACTTGCCTCATTTCCCCTGCACTGTCAATCTTCTATTTCCCCAGCAACTCTTATCTTGTCAGTAATTGGATTGCAACATGTCTAGAGTCTTTCTGTAACAACTGTACAGGCTGTGGATTGCTAGTTCTGACTTTATGAGAACCACCATACATGGAACCCTCTGGCAGCTTCCTCTTACATCTTCAATGGTATTAGTGGCCAGATGAGGAAGATGTGTTACCACTTTTGTGTAAAGAACATTGAGGGACAAATGAAGTGACTGTTCTATAATTGCTAATTAGATCATTTAGCAACAGCTCCATGCAAGTGTGCATAGGGTGACATATGTTTTGACTGTGATTTCTAGGGATGGTTAGAAGCAGAAAAAAATAGACTCAAAGTCCTGTCAGAATTATTAAATAAAAAAGCAACTAGAAACTAATATTATACAGTACTTCAAGCATGAAGGAGAGGTACTCAGCTTTTGTTGTAGTGTACAAAAGAAGCTTACAGGAAAAGAAAGTTAAATATTTGCAGAATAAAATTTGCATTATTTTCTTAATCCAACAGTATTGTATGCATGGCATTAGTGTAAGAAAACAAAATGGCTAATGAAAACATATACCTTTCAAATTAATATGTATATGAAAAAATATGGCATTTGCAATAATCTCTGTCTTGTGCATTTAAAAAATACAGGCATTGGAAACTCTATTTTATACTAGTAAGTTAAAATTGTAGAACTACCTAAGACCACATCAATTTTTATTTCTTAAATGCCACTGAAGAAGAATCACATCAGAATGAGATCAGAGTAGAAGAAAACACTTCATGCCCCTTGGTTCAAAATGAAAAATATATTAAACAGATATTCATTTCACTCTACCTGCCATCCAGAAAGTACCATGAAATATTTGCATAATAACAAAGCTCTCTGATGATTTTATACAGTCATAATAACATATTTTTCTCTAGCTATTCAAATTGGATCATATTTGAAAAAAAAAATCTGACACTTTATTTGGAACCCATTAGGAAAGAAGTCTTTTTAGTTGTGTGTTTCAATGCAATTTATTATGCAGTTGTTTTTCTTGGAATTGTACCTTATCTGCAGTTTATTATTTTTCTATACAGGACTTCAGTTAACTCCATTGTTTTCATGAATTTAACTTTTACAAATGTATTCAAAACCTTTAAAATAGAGAGGATGGACATTTCTTACTCAAAAAAACCCCCCAAAAACTCAATGAAAATTAGTTGACTTCCAGTGTTACAGGCATGCAAGTCAATATTTCTTTTTCTGAAAAAAGGCATTATTATACTTTACCAGTAATATTTTACACGTGTTCCTAAAATTCAGTCTCTCTCCTACAAAATAACTTCCAAACTTAAATCCTTGGAAGGAGTTTGATTCCAGAATCTGACTTAAAAATCTGGTTCAATGTTTTAGTGAATAGAGTATGTGGTTAGTAGTGCTTATGTAACTTCAGTTTATTTTTAGCTTTTCTCTATTCCTACCCTTGATAGGTGAGTTCAGTAATGAGTAGGGAATAGAAAACCCAGCACCAAGGGTGAGTAGACTGCCAGAGGAGAAGGAGGCAGGGGTGTAAGGTGGGTGTTTCTCAACATGCTAAGTGGGGAACTGCCATGGGAGACTGGCTTTTGTAAGAGATGTGGGAGGAGCTACTCCCCCACATTGAACCTTGGGCTTTAGCCCTCCCATTCAATGTTTTGGTGAATAGAGTATGGGACTAGTAATGCTTATGTAACTTTAATTTACTTTTTGGCTTTTCTCTGTTCCCACCCTTGGAAGGTAAGCTGGATAGTAAGTAGGGAATAGAAAGCCCAAAAAGATTACCTTCTCCAAATAATGGAGAGCATGACTAGTAGCATGCAGGAGAGAAAAAAAACCCAGGTAGAGCAAACCTCTGAGGACCCATGGCTACTGACCTGCCCATCCTCTGAACAAACTAAGAAGAGAGGAACCTAGGTTCTAGCAACCATATTCTAATTACTAAGTAAGGTGAATGGCTTGAAGAGATGACATTCCATCTTCATAGTCTGCTAGATGATGTGTTCTGGAAGGATGATTCTGAGGTTGAAGAGGCAGATCCATTCTGAAGAAGTGTTTTGGATCCTGAATATGGATTAGATCCAGCTGGAAAAGGGGCGACGTGGTCCAGAATTCCAATGTGATATTGGTTGATATTCAATAGATTACAGAGTCAATGCAAGCATCAAGAGCATGAGTTGAGGAATGGGCTGCCAGAATCTGAACTGTGTGAAGTATGATGGGTTAAGAATTTCATAGAGTAATCTATCAGACTTTGTAGAAGGACTGACATTCAGATTAGAGTCTGAAGGCTTGGAGTTCAGCAATGCATGATATGTTGGCATGTAGGCATCTATGAAGATGATCAAGGATTCGGACAGAAACTTTAGGTACCTGCTACAAGGGATTACTGTGGATGATTGTAGACAATCAAGGAAGGGTGGCATATGCTGTAGAGATGGTAATTGGATATCTATGGGACTAACTGGAAAGTTCAGCATGAGTTTGAAGGTTGAACAGAGTTATTGTTGCTTTAAAGAGAGTTGTATATGCTCATATTCATTAAGGACTGCTAATGAGAAATAATGCTGTGGCTTCATTGCCCATGGCAGGAGCTTAAGTGGCCAATGGTTGTTTTGTAGTGCTGGAGTGTCCAATGTCTGAATGTTGAGGGTGGACTGAGAATGGGTCATTGAAGAAGTCTATGGACTTAAGTGGCAAAAGGGAAGTTGAGAGCAGCATAGAATGCAGTGGGTGCCTAGTCTGCTTAGTAAGATATAGTACTGGTGTGGGGCATGCCTGGGATAATGAAACAGCCAGGTTGGTTTCAGATGTGCTGAATGAGGATTTAATGGAAGCCTAATCTCGGTTCTGTATTCACAGGAGGAAGTATGGCAGGTAAATCCTGATGGATGGGTTAGAAGGACAGTTGGATTGTTAATTGGCATGATTTAAGACAACTTGATGTAGATAACTTTATGAATTATGGTGACATCCAGGGCCCAGGAACAGTGGCTCAGATAGAGTAACTTCGACAAGGCAGCTAGGCACTAAATATCCAATGATACATGCTCTGGGATAGTAGCTGGAGAAGGTCTTAGGAACATCCAATGCTTATTAAGGAAGTATAAGTTGAATAACATGATCAAACTGAGGAAGTACTTTTAGGAGGAGACTATGAGAAGAAGATATAATGGATTATGCCAGTAGTGCAATGAGGTGTCCTGTGGTTCCCATTATCCTTAACAGTGATGGTTATTATGGAGTTGGTACATTTCAAATGGAATTATGGTCAAGATTCCATGAAAGAAGATATGAGTGAAGGATGCTCCACTAAATCTGGGATTCTATGGCAACATGGGAGCTAGTGATGCCCATAACACTTGAAATAATAGAATATATGAGGAAGCATCCTGCAGAGATGGTTGAGAGATGGAATATTTTATGATCCATTCAAATGAGATGCCAAAAATGGGTCCTGGGGAGGTTATTGGAAGCTACTGGTCATTTTATTGTGACACAAGAATGTAGAGGACATGCTATTCAAGGAATGTTGCTGGAATAATGTATCCTCAGGTGAGAAAAACATGTACTCCAAGGTGCATTGGAAGGGAGCTGTTATGATATTCAAGGTAGGCGTATGAGATGGATGAACTGATAGAAGTAGTTGATCAACAAGGATGCTGACATAGATAGTTGCACTGTAGGCATGCCCAAAAAGAGACAGAAAATGAGCAGGAGCCCTGAGCCACCAGGACAGTGAGGGGGAAAGTAGCAATCCCAGGACTGAGGAAATACTCCAAACAGAAGTCCACCAAACAAAGGGTGGAGCAGGACAAGAAGATGGCTGAGGCAGAGCAGTACAGACATCAGCAGGTATGGGAAGGCACAGGACTAGAGTAGGTTCTACAGCATATAGGAATGGAATGCAGAAAAGCTGAGTCAGGTCTCGGTGGGAGATCCATGTCAAAATCAAGAAGCAAGTCCAGATACAAAATGCTGCAAAGTTGAGGAGTGAGGGTCCTACTTCTGAAGGAGATGGCAAACTGGAATTGCTGACAGGAAAAGAGCTGCAGATAAGGAAAGCACTGAAATCTTAGCTGAGAGACCACTGGCTGGGGTAAGAGAAGCAGCAGGGGAAAACATGAAGGCTTCAGGCACATATCCTTAAAGAGGAGCAATTGGCATGGATCCAGCAGGAAGGAAGGGGAATGTGGCAGACATGTCCAAGAGGAAGGCAATAAGGCTACCGAGACATCCGGCAAAGCAATGAGGGAGAAAATGGCAGCATGGAACTGAAGGACTGAAGATTAGATGAGGTTGGGCCACAAGGCAAGCCACAACAATGATGCCCAGGAGCACAGGAAGAGGTGGACGACAAGCAGCAAGGAATTCCAGGAGACTGTTGGACTGAGTGGAGGTGGAGACTGAACAAGCTGGGTGGGTCCAAATCCAGAATGGGGGGAGGGGAAGATGAGGACAAGTACACTGAGTCCATGGATGTGTAGGATGTAGTTGGACAAGGCAGGATGTTGAAGGCAAATGGGGTAAAGTGGTTCTGTTCCTGAAGGGAATGTGACAACAAGGTAGCAGGTATAGAATGCAGATGGTTGAAGCAGTAGATTGAAATCAAATGTGGTATGGTGGTCTGGTTCCTGAAGAGAATGTGGCAACTGGTTATAAGAATAGAATACAGTCAGTGTAGTGTTGGCAAAAAAATTACCATTAGTAAATTATCTATTACAAATACTTAGAAAGGAGATGAACGGAGATGAGGCTGAAGGCGGAAGAATTTAATGATTATAACAATAATCACAGTGAGAGATTACAAGTGGTACATCCTTCATTTTTCATTCTTAATTTTTCATTCTTAATTCTTCAAACTAACAGTGTATAGTGGCTTGCTTATATAGTGGAAGACAGTACTATGGTTGTCTTATGATTGGTCCAAGACAAATATAAATTTTAACTTTAAAAGGCAATGCTCTTTTTAGTTCTTGCATGAGCTAATCCTTACTTAGCACAAATGTATTGATAGTGTAAATTATACTACTATATAAGGATAGTAATAATGGTCATTACCAGTTATTAAGAGGAAGAAATAGGTTTGCACTTAGGAATGTGCACACAGGCATTTATTCTGGCCTGTCCTCTTGATAATAATAGTTAAAAGGGTAACTTGAACTCTCTCCCTGTATTTCAGTCTTTGCAGACACTTAAGACACCTGTCTGCCATTACTCACATGGTCAATACAAATATCAAAATACACTTTAATATTACAACTTGTGGTTTTAGTTAAACCTGTAATTACAAGTTTTATATGATCCAGCTTCATAGATCAATATTAGTTACACAAACATCTTATGTTTTAAACCAAAATGAAGTTTAGGCTGAAATTATTGGGACACATTTCTTTATCCCCTATTACAAGCCCCCCTTTGGACCAATATTGCCTAATTATTATTCATACAACAATGCAACTTCTCTGAGCATGTACATCTCACTATGTACTTCACATTATTCACAATCACTTGATCAATAAGTGTTGATTAAATCCACTCTCTGGCCCTTTTGTCACATTTAGGCATTTAGTTGGTGTTACAGTTAAGTATATGGCATTTGAGACTACAAAAACATAATGAGTTGCTTAAACTAGCATAGTTACAAACACTATTTCCCCAAAAACAGTAGGACAGAGTTAACACATAAACATCATTGTCCTTTAGCGTGGCTCTGTTTATAACAAGAAACACATTTTTTTCTGTTTCCAGTCCATGTAGCTTTGCTGTGATCCAGTCTTGATCTTTGAGGCACAGCTGCTAGACTAGCTGTTAAGTATGTCCTCATACCAATTTAGAAAAGTTAGTGTTCATATTGCTGGCTGACTGATTAGCAGACACTGCACTGGTCAGGGGTGCATTAGATTGTGCATTGAGTAGCCACACACACACTGGCATGGCATTTGTGTTGTGATAGTTGATTACACCCTGGCACACAGTTTAACAGTCCATAGTAGCAATAGGTTTGCATAAAGTATCAACCATGTTTGGAAAAAACAACAGTGAAGAAAATGGATGTCTTGCTTGGAGATGAATTGAAGAAGAATCTTCTTGCTGAAGTTAGAGGATTGCCCCTACCCAGACTTTACTTCATAGTAAGTAGAAACAATAAGCTTGATTGTAGAGTTTAAACTCACTGGACCTTTTCCAGTTGATTTAAAGTCGTACAGTCCTTATGTGGAACCAATTAGACACCAAAACTGTGACAGTTTTTTTTTTTTTGTAGGAAAAAAAATGAAAGTCTTGTCAACCTAGATAAAAGTATTACTGTTGTTGAACGTAGAGATCTTATGTGTGCCATCCCATGGAAACCTGCAAACTTGCAAATTTTTAGAAACTGAGTTACCAATGAACTGGTAGTTGAAACACAAGAAGGTCAAATAAAATGCAAAAGGTCACATAGTGTGCATACAACTTAAGGTATTAATGCACTGCATAGAAAAAGCAGTATGTTTAGACTTCTTGGCTGATGTTACATTGCACAGGAAATTAAAAAAAAACTTTTAAACATTTTTTATCCAAGGACACTTGAATACCACATTTAAAAATATGCCAATATTATTTTTAATAAAAATCTTTTGTCCTTTAGAAACTCTAGTGTTACTGATAACATTATTAATCATGCCAAACTCCTCCGAGTGGTTTGTTTGGTCATGGTAGCAATTACAGAAGAACAAGTGGCTAGCATTTGCTCTAGTCCACTCCATAGCATACTAAGAGTATCTAGAATCAAACTCTTTAACATTAGTAGAGGCAAGGTCTTTGGGCATTAAGTTAGCATGCCTTGCCAATACCTCTGACTAATGACACAAATTTGCCATATCTGACTTTTTTTTACTTTTACATTTTAACTGCTCCTATACAGGAGTTAGCACACTGTAAAGTGTTTGTCTTTAGATTTTAAGACATTTACATTTTACAAACGTGCTACAGAAGCTGTGTCATAGTTTATATTGCAATTAATGAAAGAGAATTATCCCTATCTATTAAAAACAAAGGTCTCCCTGTACCTTTACTAATTAGTTTTTCTCTTGCAGGGATTTTGGCTCTTGATTTATTCTGCATTTCTAAACTATGTATTTCTGACTGTAGCTGGATTATTACATCTTACTGTTTATGCAGCTTTTCTTTTTTTTTCTAAAGTCTCATGTGTTAACAAATTACCACTTGGCTATATTATCACAGACTTTGTACAGTATTTGCTAGTTATTCTTTTTTTATTTTTAATCAAAAATACTGCTGTGCTTGTTGATCATGGTTTGTATGCTACCATTACTCACATGGTCAATACAATATCAAAAGACACTTTAATATTACAACTTGTGGTTTTAGTTAAACCTGTAATTACAAGTTTTATATGATCCAGCTTCATAGATCAATATTAGTTACACAAACATCTTATGTTTTAAACCAAAATGAAGTTTAGGCTGAAATTATTGGGACACATTTCTTTATCCCCTATTACAGTCAGTTGAACAGTAAATTTGAAGACATGGCTCCCATCCCTGGTAGTAGGGGCAAGCTAACCTTCACTTGAAGTGACACCGGCAGAGTTAGGGATGGAGGATGTTAGGGTGCTGATACAACTGGTAGAGATAGGTGAAGAAACTAGCTGGGTAAGAAGGCACATAGATTGAAAAGGACTCTCACCTCTGGCAGACAGAGCACATCTACCTTACCTCAGTGCCTCAAAAGACAGAGGTAGGGATGGAGACCGGAAAACTGCTGGTATGGGCTGACCAAGGAAAGGGCAGTTGAGCTGCATAGACATAGGTAGGAAAACAGAATAGGCAGGATGAAGGGCGAGACAGCAAGTCAGAGTTGCAAATTGCGAGGAGGACATTACCATGAATACCATTAAGGTGGCGATAAGGGCAATCCAGGGAGGAGCATGCCTGGCAGTAATTAAATGCAGGTCTATGACAATTCGCTCCCAACTACTCGCTCCTTACCAACTCACTCCCGTGTGTATGCTTCGAAGACAATTCATCCCCATTTTAATACATTCCTGAACAATTTGCTCCCCAAGCTTTCAGATACTCTCTCCAGAACTTGCTTGCACAAACTGTTTAAATTACTGATTCCTCACTACTAGCAAAACTAAAACTAAAATGCTCCTGAACAATTCGATCCCCAAGCCTTCAGATACTCACTCCAGAACTTGCTTGGTCAAATTGTTTAAATTACTGTTTTCTCAGTACTAGCAAAACTAAAACTAAAATGCTTGTTGCTTATATCAGGATAGCTGGTAGGGACTGTTATGATTTGTAAACCCAGAAGGTAGAAGTTATTTAATAGGGTGAGCCTGAAGTCAGAATTTATTTGATTGGGGCGCATGAAGGCATGAAGGCAGAATACATTTGATTTGTCCAGTCATTGTGACAGCTTGTAACAGTAGCAGCAAGTGACAGCTTTGTGTAACAGTAGTAGCACTAAGGCTGTGTAGTTAGATGTGATTGAGAGTTAGTTGTGCATTAAGCAGCCAGTACCCAAAGAGCTTTTTTTTTTCACTTGTCCAGGGAGCAAATTGTTCCAGAATGAATTGCTACGGGGGTGAATTAACGCAGGTGCATGCACGAGGGAGCGAGTTTGTTGGGAGTGAGTAGTCAGGAGCGAATTGTCATGCTCCCATGGAATGCAATGAAGTACTGAAGGCCGAATAGGCTGCAAGGGTAATGATTTATGCGAGGGTAGTGGAAACCATGTAGGCAGGATGGCAGGGCAGACCATATAGCTTACATAAAGCTGGGTCCTGCTAATTGGAGCAATGATGCTCAACTATGCTGCAAGATGAGCATCTATAAGACCAAACAGCAACTAGAATGCTGGTAGGATAGAAACCTGAAAGAGGCACTAGGACTGACAGGGCCTAGGGAAGGAAAAGCCATAGGCAAATTGGAGAACAGAAAGCAAACAATACAGTAGTCACACAGAATTTATAATGCCTGACAGTACAATTTACATATGTATAACCAATGATGTGGGACTTAGGGAGTGCTTCAAAGGATGCTGAAGAGGAAGCAGGTGTAAATGTTGCAGGTCACTGACATGCTGTAAGGTGAGGAGTACCAAGGCAGAACAACGAAACATAAAATCTTGAGGCTGAGCAGGGTATAGATGCTGGGTGTAAAATGATAAGGGGTGCAGGCACCAGACTGGTCAAAGGTGGCACAAGACTGAATGGTAGAATGGGTGTACATGGAGATGGAGTGCTTGAGTGAGGAGTGAAAGGCCCAAAAGGAAAACCAGGGGAGCATGGGACAAGGCAGGAATGGGGATGGGGCATGGAAAGGCAGAGCATTAGGGAGGGGGGAGGAGCTTCCGAAGGGGACAGCAGTGACAGACATGGAGCACCATGGGAGAAAGGGAGGGAGAGAGTGGAGGGCAGGTTTCTTTTGTCTGACCTTGCCAGTTGGGACAACCAGAGGAAGGGGATAGTGGAGGCGGGAGAATGGGAGACATGGCCAGGCAGCACCAAGTAGCTGAAACATGGAAAACCTGGAGCAGCACAGTGCAGACCACTCAGCCACAGAATCAAACACTGTTGTGTTGTTGCTCAATTAGCCAGAGCATAAGTTCCATGCAGACAACAACACAAGAGGCAATATTCACAGAAAGAAAATCACTGCCAAAGAAACAGGTAGAGGAGAGCCAAGCCATGGGTGCGAAGAAGGAAAGGTTGATGGGGCTGAAAACAAATGTACCTGCAGGTGTCATCCTGATCCAGTCCACAGCTCTGAAAACTCTGGCAGCAATGTGATGACGGGAAGAAGATGGACAATTGTAAGGTGTAGCAATGAGTGGAGACAGGAGTCAAACAGTGTGAGGGCAAGGGGGATGAGCTATGGGATGAGACAGATGGAGGCTGAGGGAAAGCTGGGAGCCAAGCGTTAGGAAGACGCAGACCCCCTGAAGTACAGGGGTAGTGGCAGAATGGGGAAAGGGACAATAATTAAAAAGCAACAATGAGGAAAATATGGGAAAAACACAATGGCAACAAGGGAGAAAACCAAAAACAGCAAAACAGCAGGGAGGTGGATGGGGAAACAAAACAGCAGTGAGGGAAGGGAAAAATGAGGGAAAGAGGAAACAAAGAAAGAGGGTAAGAAGAAGAAAACAGAAGCAGAGGAAGGAGGCATAGCCCACAAGTCATGCAAGAACCCAGCATTTGAGAAGGGTGAGTGTTTCTCAATGCGCTAAGTGGGGAACTGCTGTGGGAGACTGGCTTTTGTAGGCAATCTGGGAGGAGCTATTCCCCCACATTGAACCTCTGGCTTTATCCCTCCCAATATGTGAAAGTTTTTGACTTCTACTATATAGACATATATCACCATAGGAATGAAAGGGACCAGGATGCAACCAGCAGGCCTTACTTTTTTGCTTTCCATTGCCTGGTAGCCCCCTTCCCCCCATATACCCATATCTTCTTTCCCCAAAAGACATATGCACAAATCTTGGAGGAAATGGCCGCAGCCATATGCTTATTGATATTAATTACCTCCATCTTGAGCAGTGGGTACTGCTGGGATGATGTGCACCTCACTCCTGGGATAGGTCATGTGGCCATACAGTATATATATTTTCTAGGTGGAGGTTGACATATATACACATGCACTCATTGTATTGTTTTATATCACAGGTCACATATTGTTGGTATGCATATTCCAGTGCTTGATGAGAAATGTTGGCATTGAAATTGGAAATGGAATACTCTCAAGCCAGTGAAGGTAAGTATTTTTTTTGGTTGGGGGGGAGCATATTTGCAGGTAGGTATCATTAATGGTTTATTATTTTCTACTAACATCTTTCAGCCACCCCTTGTCTTCCCTAAAGTCTGTTTGTATGTGTACACATCTATTTTCATTTTCTCTAGGTGTCTCCATCTCTGTCTCCTTCCCCCAAATTTGTCACCTTTCAACCTTCTTACTAGGCTTTGTTAGTTAGTCACCACCTGGGGACTTCTTTAGCTCATTCACTACTATTATGCCTGTCATTCCCATCATCACCTTTATGTTTTCCAGATTCTCTCTTTATCTTGCCATTTATCACTTCTTCTCCAAAAGCCTCCCTCTTTTTTCTTTCCCTACATATACGCATCCCTTATTTTACCGCCCCTATACAGTAACTTTGCTTTTTTTCTCTTTTAGATATTTCCTGAAGAAGACCTAAGGTTGAACAGTTGAGGAGGACTCTTTAGGGAGATGATTAACACTTATTATTCTGATCAATGTCTGCACTGTTTATTGCCAAATGATCTCTAATAATGTCCATGTCAATTCTTAAGTTAACCTATTGCTCAATTAAAATAAAATTTAGCACATAGTGATTGTATATAAGATTAATTATATATTTAGTGAGGTCCGAGAGGAAGTACTATAAAGGTTTCCTGTTCTTGCCTTCCAGATCTGATGGTGGCAACTTATTCTTATCCATTTCACTGCCTAGAGACAGGGAACAGGCAGAATGTACTCTAAGGGTCTCACCCCATTTCCTCTGATTTGATGGTTGCAGCTCTTTAAACCCTGTAATTGTTTGCAGCAGTTCTCTCATAACATCAACTAATGTGTTAGCTGACTTCCCCCTAAAATGAACTGGGGCCATGCCTCCCTCCCTTGTTGTTATCAAATGAGTTGAGCTCTGATAATTCCAGAAAACAATGCATTTATAATTCCTTATCATCTTGTAAGCTATTTCACCATCTTCAACCTTTATGTCTATAAGTATATATGAAGATTTCAGTAAGGAGCCTAGTAAGATGTTATTGTTGTATATGGTGATGGTACGTCTTTTTTTAATTCCTCTCTCTGTGTTAAATTTATTACTTGGGGAGTAAAGTTCAGCTGAATAAAGTCAGAGGTGTTGTTCACCATATTTTGCATACCATCTGTTTCTTTCTCCAGTCCCATTTTTTCCCTACAACATTTTTATTATCTAGGCGATTAGTTATTTTAGTCTGATTTTTATCCACTTCCTTAGGTTTTTTATTTTGGGCACTTTTCCTCTTAGATTTAGACACCTGGAGTCAGACATCGTGTCCCTTACCCTTCTTTTACTTTCTTATTTATACCATAATTATTAAAGAATACAAATTATACCAAGCAACAACAAGAACAAATTAATCAATCCGCCCTTAAAAATCAATTGAAATTTAATGTCCAAAGTGCATCCAGTAATGTTCTAAGGAGAGCAAAAAAGTGACTGTCTTGTCTCCAATAAAACTCAAGGTTTTCGAAATCAGGTTCTTCTGTATCAGTAATGTAACAATAAAACAGTTTCTGAGGGTCAAGAAAAAAATTCCTAGTTTCCAAGCTCATGTCTGTGTGTACATACCTCAAAACTGGCAGCTACATAGACTCACCAGAGATCAGTATCTAAAAGACAATCAAGTTAAAGACAGGCACAAAAGGGGTAATAAATATTTCTTAAAAAGACAGGTAGTGTTATATAAGAAAGGTGGCCACCCCAAATTAACTTGATATAACATTAAAAACTACTCCCACTTCAGTCGTAAAATGATCAATATGTTAACAAAACTTACATTGTCCTAGCCATACCTGTAGTAAAAGGCATTGCTTTGCATGCTTGTAATGCTCAGCAAATATAAATGAAGGTTTCATGTCATAATAGCGATCGCAAAACAGTGATCCCAATTATGGCAAGTGTATGTTGCCGAAGAGCAAATCTGTGATATACACTAACCGGCGACCCCACAATCCTGCAACAAAAAAAGTGTTTTTGCTGGAAGGGGGGCATTGCCCCCAGCATCCCCTTGATTTTAGATTCTCAACTCCAAGGGGGTGCATGTTGGGAAGGGGGCACAGTCCAGATTAAAAAAAAAATTAAGTCCCTCAGTCACAGGCAGTGGCAAAATTTCTACCCTCCCAGTCCCCAGCCCCAAACCTAGTACCTGCTGCGCCAGAACTAGCCATCCACACCACCATGCTACACAGCTAGCTCAGCTACAGCAGGTACACCACTCCCCTAGAAACCCCTTTACTATCCATCCACTTTCCCTAGCTATCCTTACCTTCTGGTAGCAGTTCAGTACACTCGTCTGTGCATAGGGTCACCTACACTTGCATGGTAGCCCATGAGGATAGCACTGAATACGAGTAGCCATTTTGATGCTTCAGTTGCCATACTTACTGGATACCATAAATTAAGGTGTTATGTACACAGGAACTGCTCCGCAGGTAACTCAAGCTGCATTCCTAATGAAAAAACAAATAGCAGAACAGCATTAAAATAAAACAAGAGTACATTAGGAAAAGTTTTTAATTCTACAGAGCAAATCATTGCTTACTTTCAAAAATGTAAAAAGCTCAGAATGTCTGCGTAAAATGGTGTGGGCCCCTGTAAACTTCATCAATGAGACATGCGATTGGGCTGTTTATGGACATTTCATAATATGTTACAGTGAACATCTGTAACATCAGTAGTGTGAATCCATATTGGCTTGTTACAAACAGCTGATCATCTGAGGTGTGAAATATGATTTTTTTTAAGAAACACAAAAAAAGACTAAAAATACTTAGATATAAAAAAGTGTGTACAAAAGACCTATGTAAAAGATCATGCGGTCACCTATCTTGTCCTGTAGAAAATTAAGCAATGATGCATAACAGGATGAGGGTTGGGATAACCTCATCCCTGGGGTGGTTGGGCGTGGGGCCACAAGCTGAGTGGGTCCAACACCCCAGAAGTGAGGTTCTCCCAGCACAACCCACACCCTGGAGTGCATTTTGCTATTATACAATGGCTCATTTGTTAAAAAAATTAAAAAAGAATGTATTACATTTTTTTAAATAATGTTTTTGATGTGTAGGTATACATTTAAAAAAAAAGTTCACAGTTTCTGATTTCCCCAGTAGGTGGTGCTGCTTCTATATGCTGGCTGATGTCTCAGTGTGCACAGCTGTCATATGATGAAAGTGCAGTTTCAGTTTATTGCTTTGCTGTTTGTGGCCTTGCAGTACCCCCCCCCCCATGCACACAGGGCTTTAACTGCATTTCTTTTCTTTTTTTTTAACCTGTCCTTGACTTTTAGTTATATTCCCTCCCCACCTGCCCATGTCGGTCTCATGGTGGCGAGTTTTGGAAACCACCAACTGGAATTGTAGCTGTGTGACTCATCTGTTGCTGGCTACACTGGCAGAACTGAATGAAGTGTGAAAACAGTGACCGGGAATGTCAATTAGGTATGAGGCAATGAGGTATAGTCTTATACATTGGTTCTGGGGGAACAACATTAACTGATGGTCATTTTTATTTTTCTGCAGTCATGAGATGTGCCGAGTTTAGTTTCTGTTAACGTGATTCTCTCACACCCCGCAGCTTGGAAGCTGCATGTTCAGCTGCCTGCAAACTGGCACTGTGGTGCAGCTGCCCCCTGCTGGTCACATCTATGTGTTTGATTTCCCCGGTATAGTTGGTGCCTGTTAGTACCGGGGAAACAAATTTAACTAGCAGTCATTTTTATGTTTGTGCAGCTATGAGGTGTGCTGAGTGTAGTTTCTGTCAGCACAATTGTCTCTACCTCGGTGACTCACACCTCCGCTACATAGTATGTGGACCATACATTCATGATGGTGGCTTTTGAGGGGGGAGTTTTGTTCTTTGAGGAGACTGTGTGGCTGCCATGATGGATTTATCATTTCTGAGAGGAAAGGACTGCTACATTGTAAAGGTGGTAGGACATGCTTCAGTTATGTGATTTGTTTTACTTTGGGGGGGTTAAGAATGTTAGGTTTACTGGCAGTTAAGAAATGCTACACTAGTGGGCGTCTACTGACTGTACAGCGGGGAATGATGTGAAGGCAATTGAAAACCTGGCTTTCACTTTACTCAGTTTTTTTGTTTTGTTTTTAATTTGAAAGGACATGCTGATTTGTAGGTCATGGGATAGATTTGTGGTACTTTTTCTGCTGTGGAAGGGAGGGTTTTGTATTTATAAGCTGTAAAGTACTGGCAAACTACACAGTGGACATGCCAAATGTAGGCAACTTGGCCATAGCATTTTCAGTGATTTCTTTAACATGTGATGCAATCCTGTGTGTGCTGGGCCTTGATCTGTGATGTACTGGGATAACATCACGGGTCCGGTCCCAGATGACCAATCAGAGGCCAGCATTCCTTCTTGCATTTGTATAATAGTCACTAGCAAGTCACGTGCCTTTCTTTAAAGGAAAATAAAGATACCCCAGCCATACATAAGCATTTGTTTTGCTCATTCAAAATGTAGGCAGTATAATCTTCACAAAATGCAAAAGGACTAAGTTCAGACCATTATGAAAAGTATAAAATAAAAACTGGGAAATCAGGCACTCATAATATTACATTGAACCTGATTACATCAAGACTGTCACCCACTGAGTGACTCACTGCTCTGCTATTCTGCCAGTACCTTTGCCTTGCTCTTGCTTGCACCCTATATCTCATTTATAACTCTGTTATAATCTCTTAATCTCTTCTTTTATCTCAATCTTCTGTCTTCACGTGCTGTGGCCTGGAGGCTACAGCAGCAGAGATGACGGCAAATGGTGTCCCCCAAAGGGCCACAGGTAGCATTGGTGAGGCACAGACTGTTAGTGTGCAGGGACATTATTCAGCACCTCAACCAACCACTCCTTTTGGGGCAGTGAGAAAATACAAAGGAGGATTAAACCTTTTATAGATACATCAGGGAGCGTAGAAAGACAAAGGGAGGGATAGTGAGGCTGAATAGAAATGATGGTGGGTGGGTAGAGAGGGACAGTGAAAAAGCAGGGATACTGAACAAATACTTCTCCTCAGTATTCACAAAAGAGGAGGAGGGGAGGTGCTTAATCCAATTAACAGAAGCACTCTGGATAGGGGGTCAATCCCAGTCCTTTCACAGAAGAAAGGGTTCTGAAAGAACTCCTAAAACTGAAGGTGGACAAAGCAATGGTGCCTGACAGAATTCACCCCAGAATTCTAAAAGAATTAAGGGGAGAACTAGTGACACCACTGACTACCCTTTTTAACAAATCATGAGAGGATGATGTTGTACCTGAGGACTGGAGGAGGGTGTATGTGATTCCTATTCACAAAAGTGGGAACAAGACAGAGGCAGGAAACTGCAGACCTGTTAGTTTGTTCTTTGTGTTAGGGAAAGTGATGGAATCACTTCTGAAGGAAAGAATTGTTGAGTACCTAGAGGAAAGTAGGGCACAGGACTCAAAGCAGCATGGGTTCACAGTGTTACGGTCATGTCAGACAAATCTAATTGATTTCTATGGCTGAGTGACCAAAGTAGTAGACCAGGAATGGGCTGTGGACATGGCCTACCTAAACTTTAGCAAGGCATTTGACACAGTCCCACACAAAAGATTAATAATCAAATTAACCAGCCTGCAGTGGGTCCCAGGGTGGTAGCCTGGGTAAAACATTGACTGGACAACAGGACACAGAAGGTAATTGTAAACGGAGTCCACTCTGAAGGAAGAAGGGTTACTAGTGGGGTAGCGCAGGGTTTAGTTCTGGGTCCAGTCCTTTTTAATGTCTTTATAAGTGACATTGCAGAGGGATTGGAAGGAAAAGATTGCCTCTTTACAGATGATACAAAGATCTGCAGCAGGGTGGATACACAAGAAGGCATGGAAAGGATGAGAAGGGACTTGGCAAGGTTGGAAGAATGGTCAGAAGTATGGCAACTTGGATTCAATGCAAAGAAGCACAAAATAATGCACCTGGGAAACAAAAACCAAGGGGAAGATTACACAGTGGGGGGGGTAGTAACAACAACAAAATTGGAAAGGTTCCTGGGGGTTATTATATCAGAAGACCTTAAAGTTAGTAAGCAATGTGAGAAGGCAGTAGGGAGGGCTGGGGGAATACTGGGATGTATAGGGAGGGGCATCACCAGCAGAAAACAGGAAGTTGTTATCCCTCTGTACAGACAGTTGGTGAGATCACATTTGGAGTACTGCATCCAGATCTGGAGACCCCATCTCCACAAGGACATAGACAGGATGGAGGCAGTCCAGAGGAGGGTAACTAAAATGCTGCAGGTTCTGCAAGAGAAGCCATATGGGGGGAGACTAAAGGAGCTTAATATGTATACCCTTAAGGAAAGGAGAGAGAAGGGGGCATGATAGAAACTTTTGAGTACCTCAGTGGAATCAGCAATGTCCAAGAGAGTAGCATCTTTCAGAAAAAGAGATGTGCAAGAACAAGGGGACACAATTTAATGATAGAGGGGGGACTGCTCAGGGGTAATGTGAGGAAGTATTTTTTCACAGAGGGGATGGTGGATGCATGGAACAGCCTTCCTGAGGAGGTTGTGGGATCTAAAACTGTTTGGAAATTCAAGAATGCATGGCAGGTGTTGGGGGGTAGGCCCTTACAAAAAAAGTTCTTCTGAATACCACTATCATACCACTCATTTGCCATTGCAATACCACTGTGATTATCACTGTACTACCATTAAGGTTGTCATGGTATCACAATGGTTTGTTTCAATTCCATTGTGATACCATTGTTCCACTGTCCTACCATATCAACAAAAAGAATCAAAATTTAAACTACCATAGTACAACCATGGTACCACTGGGTAGTAACATTGCACATTTTGTAGCTCACCACTGTGTTGCCATTGTGGTGCCATGGTGTTGCCATTGTGTCACATTTGGTAAGGGGGAAGAAACAGGCTGTCGGTTAACTAGGATCTGCAGCTTATCCTGTAGGTAGGGAAATGGGAAGACTAGGTGGGCCTAGCGGTCCTTATCTGCCGTCAAAGTCTATGTTTCTATTGTTTCTATGTTATCATCACATATCCCTCAGCATCTAACATTAGTGTACTAAACAAAGGGCTGAGATTCACCTACCTGCAGCATCCAGACATTTGGAATTTTTGTTAATTTAAAGAAATTCTCATGAAAATTTAACTTACAGTTTTCAATAAAAATAAAAAGGATCAGGATTATAGCCTTATTGCTTAAGGCGTCTCATTTGAGAATGCTCCACAGCCAAGTCCATGAGCATAAATGTTCTTCAAACTACCATCTGCCCACAGTTAATACCTTCATGGCAGAATAAGTGCAGTCCTTAAAGGTCTGGAGAGCAATCAAGGTATAACACAAATGATGTGAGACAAAGGTGGGTCACTTATGTTTATAGACATGTGTCATTGCATCAGTGAGCTCCAGTGCCAGCTCACTAAAAAAAAAAGTCTATGTTCCTTTGTAGTCTGATACAACTCCAAAATGTAAAGTGAACATTAACCAATACATTGCTGTAGTCATTCAGAATGGTAATATTTCTGAGCAGACAAGTAGGGTTGCCAATTAAAGGCAACCTGAATTGTCTGATGGCAGCCCAGAGGAAATTATGGAAGCTTAAGGGATAGAGGAGGGGGAGGGGTGGAGATATGAGGGGAAGGGAAAGTGAGAGGAACAGACTGGGCAGGAAGGAGAGGAACCTAGTGAGGTCATGAGGAGTGACAAGTGAGAAAGGGGAGGTACCAGGTGAGGTCATCACAGATAGGTGCTAGGTGATGATGCATACACCTGAAAGAGGGTACTGGATTGGCCGGGGGCGTGGCTTGTAGGGGTCCTTGCAAAGGGGTCCTTAGGGGCTTTATAAGTCCAGGTTGAGGGTTGCTGTCCCTCTTTCTGCTGGGAATTTTCATTTAGAGTGGATCTCAGCACAGCGTTGGCAATTTGGACTGATTTGTTTACACCACAAGGTAAGATATTGCAATGCTAGGGCCTGGGCCTCCAGGTCCTGAGGGTTAATTTTGCTGATACTAAAGTTTCCTGAGGACAAGGTAGAAACATTTGTGGCTTCATTTTGAAAGAGGAGTTTTATGCCTGGTGGAGAGTAGAAAACAAATAATTTAAAGGAGTAATAAGGATAAATAGGGAAATATAAGCTTTGGGCCTGCTGACCACATGGCGACCGCATGGCACACCGGGCTCAGAAAAGTATTAAGGCATTTGAATGGTTTGAGAATTGGGTGTTAACAAGAATCGGGTTTATTATCAGCATTTTAAAGGGGCTTACAAGTACAGGCATTTAGAAAAAAAAAATAGATAAAAGTGTGAGTGTGCATGATAAACCGGCTGGGGAAGCATATTCAAGCTTGTAGTTGCTTATTAGTTTGATACTGATTGTTGTAAAATGGAGCATTCCTTTCTCACAGAGTTAGGAATACGTTTGGTATGCTAGATGCTAGCATTTAAAAGGAGCGGCCTCTTGCTTCTTTTCATTGTGTAATTATGTATAATTATATTGACCTTTGTATGTATGTTTACCTTCTATTTCCTTGATGTGGAACCTTTGTAAACAAACAGTTCCTGCTCAAAGGTAATTGTAATCCTAGATTTCAATAAAATAAAAAAATAAATAAAAAAATAAAATGAGCTCATGCTAGACATTTTGCTTGGCATTCAGGTCAGAGTTATGAGGGAATTTGAAAGAAAAAACTGCTGGGGCGTGTTTCTGACCAGTCATAGCTTAGACCTTACAGGCTGGTTCAGCGTTGTCTGCCACATGGGAAGGGTTTGGGGGCTGAAGCCACTGGGAGTAGTAGTTGGGCATTCATGCCAGCAGGCTTAATTTAGAAGGTGGTGTGGTGCGAATTGGTGCTGGCTCGCGAGCTGCCGGTTGGACTATTTGGCAAAAAAAGTGCCAAGAGGGAGGACTCGGTCAGCAGAAGCAGGCAAAGGAGAGCTGTGTATCCATGCTGGGATGCATGACATCACTACCTAGCATCCCATGGTGGTTTGCCCCAGTGGGGATTCTTCTCCATGGTGAAGGAGCCACTTGTTTTGGGCAAGAGCATGGCACAGAGCCACTTTGGAGGCCCAGCTGTGCTTCAGGAGAAATGAAATCTGGTTTAGGACAGCACCCAGTGGGCATTTTAAGGGCCGGGAGGCATACTTGTTTCAATGCATTGTGGGACTGAATGTACAGGCCTGGCCTAGGCAGGCTAGCATGGAGGGGGGTTGCTGTGGATCAAGCAGGACACTTGTCATGAGGAGCCCAGTGCATCCAGTGGTGTTTTTGTGGTTTTCTGGCAGGGCTTGAAGGCCTCATATGGATTTGGATTCATCCTCGTGGCTTGGCATCTGATGTCACTGCCACGTGGCCGGGGGGGGTCTGAACTGAAGAAGCGAGGTAGGATTATGACTGTGATGGCCCAAGGAACCATGCCGGGGATGTTGGAGACTCACAGCTGAAAGGTGAAGAAAGTTGCCAAGAGGAAAGGGAGTTTGTGAGAGGTCACAGAAGCCCATAGATGTGATGGAAAGGGATTCAGGGAATGTGCTGGTCCCAATTGCTACCCATTTTGAAGGAACTTAAATTGCTTTGTGGCAGGCTGGATATATTAGTTATACACCTTGGGGGCAACAATTTAGAAAAGATGCCATGGGGGGGGCCCTGTTGAAGGTCATCATGGCAGATTTATGGACCATCAACTGTTCGTGGCCCAGGGTGGAGATTGTGTGGTCCATTACGATATCAAGGAGGATCTAGCATCAGGCTGCCAGTATTGGAACAATTGAAAGAGCCCAAAAATGGCCAAATAGGAGAGTGGCAGCATTCGTAAAGGGGATGGGGAGAGTTTGTGTTCCACACCAGGGCATTAACTTTGACAAGCAGCACAACATGCTGGTGCTCATATTAAAGATTTCATGAGGGTCCTCATGTCTAATGTTAGGGACACTAATGACACATTAAATCTCCATGGGAGGGGTTCAGATGGAACCAGATCAGTTTCTGTTATGCATGTATGTCAGGGCCTTAGATACCAACATCACTCATCAGGGAGATCTGTCTGCAGTGTGTTATTGGGCCCTATTCATAAAAGGTGCAGAAGGGATACACACCGTGCAAACCTGATGCATAGCCCACTCACATCTGGCCATGCACAGTGCACCCTTTCCATGGTAATTTCCACAAAGGTCCGCCTATGCGCCTGATCCCAGGCTGACCCCCAGCCGAGCGTGCAGCTCCACACTGGGGCAGGCAGGGGTGAGGGGACCACAGCAATACTCTGTGCAATGCACAAAGCCTTGGAGTGCTGCATGCCAGCAGCTATGAGTTCCTGGGTCAGCCATAAACCCAGGATGCCGGTTATGTGCCCCACAGGGTTGGAGCTGCCGGCTGCAGTGAACACGGTGGGGGGCATCAGCCCCCCCAAAAGGGACACCCCTGCCTTTAGGGCACACTGGGTGGGCTGGGGGCAGATGACCGGCTACATATCCACTCAACATTGTGCCTGGCTGTCTGCGTGCTGGACCATCATGGCACCCTGTGGGAGCAAGGGATCCACTCCAGGACCCAGTCCAGGCAGCGGATTGGCTCTGCAGCCCCACTAACCTGAGCACCAGAGGGCAGGACCATGTAAGGGAGTGGGTAGGGACCACTGCCCATGAATGCAGTCCCAGTGCAGATCTCCCACAGGTGCGGAACTGCAAGGGGGGGGTAATGTGCCATTTGCGCGTACCTCTACCTGCTTTCATTAATAGGGCCCATAGTTAACAGCATAAAGAGTTCATCATTTTTTTTTTCTGATTTTGTATTGAAGTACACTTTCTTATTTCAAAACCAGTTCTATCTCCTGATGAAATATACAGTAGTGTGGGTGGGGGTGACTTCCACCCCAAATTGCAATAATTTATATCTTGATCAGTGGGAGAGGTTGGTCAATTATGATTGGGAGGTCAATCCATGGTATGGTATGGTATGGTAGGATTGACCTCTGGTGCAGGTACACTGGTGATATCTTGATCCAAATGGTGTGATGTGGGAGCATGGCAGAAATTTTGGACTTTGTGGCATGTTTGAATAGTTCAATGTAAGTCTTAGATGTACATTGAATTGCAACATGGTAACCTGCAATTTTGGATACTGAAATATTTAAACAATAAGATGGATGTGTTACTACTGAGCTGATTTGTAAGGTCACAGACTGGAACACATTCTTACATGCCACTGGTTACAACATGCACCACACCATCAGGAATATCCCAATATCTCAGTGCCTTAGACTTGGAAGAAACTGTACTGTAGTAACAATTCTGTCTTTGTACTTTGACCTCATCTGTTAAGGAATTATGTTCCATCAAAGGGGACATAGTTCAGAGTTGACTGAAGGAACACAAAATGTAGCAGTTAATAATGTATACTTTGAACTCTTTGTATATAAGGCTGATCCTCATAAATCCCTGAAGACATCTAATTTTATCACCAATTTATCCAAACAAGAGGGTTCCACTTAGGAGATATTACACAGGAATTGGCATAGCCTGAAAACTGAACTGCTACAATGACTGCCAAACACTCTCATATAGTGTACAAACAAGACCCAAATCATTCTGATAAGCTGGTCCATAGCTTGCAACTGAATGGCTGAGTCACTGGAGTGTGGTGGCTAACTTATCCACTGTTGTTGGGTTACTGCCTGTCAGTGCAAAAGGCAGTCTTCGTCATGGTCATCACACAAAAAAATATCTTCCAAAGAATGCCTAATTAGGAAATGCATCAACTGCAGCACACAGAGTGTTATTTATTGATTGATTTTTTTTTGGTGACCTGGAGTTGCATGCCTTTAATGTTTGCATCAGGTGCAGATACTGAAGCAATGCACTGGCTAAATTTATCACTGGTGCATCTACTCCACACAAACATACATTTACCTTCTGTGGCATTTAACATGTTTTTGGACAGATGAGGGTGGATATGGACATGTTAATGGACAGATAAGGGTGGATCTAGATTACTTAATCTTGAAAAGGGAATCATTATGGATTTTTTTCTTTGGAAGTTTTAAAGTAAATTGATCTAAATGATCAAATTTAGCGACTGGCGCTTTAAAATAGCATATGAGAAATAGACAAATTATTATTTATGATACTATTTGCCATGTAGTAGTATTTTTTTCAGATGCCATGATGCTTGCCTCATTGTAATTTGATTACAGTGTTTTTTAATATTGATTTGCTTTCCGTATATTTTCAAAGAGCAGTATACTGTTATTTCTTATAATGATGTTTCAATATTATATATCTTAATTGGTGTCTTTGATACTAATTAGCATATAATATATTTTTAGCTGACTTTTGTAATTTAACTTAATTAGGCATATTTTCATTACACAGGGTTCCACTTTGCGTTTTAGTGTATATTTAGATATACAGTATCCGGCTCGCTGCTTGAATTGTCTCATAAATATAGCGATCTATCTATTTTATATCATCTTTAATCTAAGAGACTTGACTTTGGATCCTTTACTCATAATCTGGTCTCCAACCTCAGTGTCAAGTCATCTGCATGCCTTTTAGTCTTAAATACAGTATATGTCCAATTTGGACTCCTGTTCTGCATCTAGAACCTGAAGTCATGTTTTACACCAGTTTGACTTGGACTTGCATGATGCATACCAGGGCCACTGTTTGCAAGCTAACCACTGCCTCCCTCCAAGACTCTGCAAGTTTCACCCATTTGACTCTAGTTCTCTCACTTGTGGGTCACCACACAGTCATCTCTAACCTGCAAGCCTCTTCCACCCCTACATGTCTGTAATCAACTGCATTCCACTTCAAAGACTCATGTTATCTCTTTCTACACCAATTACAGCCTTCAACCAAGACTTCATATTTGCCTTCCTTATCTCTGGTTTAAGATGTTTCTAATTTGCCAGAGAAGTTTCACCTGCCTACTCATTTTGTCATTGTATCTCATTTTCTGAGCAATGTTTATTGCTGCACTGTATCTGCTGAGTTAGCCATTCCTTGCTCTGTTTTTGTGTCTTGTCTAGTTTATTTACTTTCATAGGGTATTCTTGCAAATTTTTTGGGGGGGATTTTGTAGTTCTATGTTAAGTACATCCCTCACTGCTTCTTCCAGCTATCTGCACTTGTTCAGTTTCAACAGGAATCCATTGTGTACATCTGTGTTAAAGCTGTCACCTGCCTGTTGTCATCCAAAGTCTAGTTATAGCTTATGGCCTACGTCAGTTATCAGGTGACTGCAGTTTTGTGTTTTGACCAAACATTTGCTCATTCTGTCAGCTTCAGGATTGTATAACTAATGGCTACTGTATCACACCTCTTGTTCATAATGTGCCTTACCCTCCTTTATCATATCTCCTCCCCTTCCCAGCTCCTACCCCTCTTCCTCCCCTATACTACATACTTCTCTTCCTTTTCCTTCCCCTCCACCCATCCATCTCTCTTCCCATACCTTTACCTTCCTCCATTCCTAACCTTCCTATTTTTTCTCTTCCCCCTCCTTTAACCTTATGCTTCTCCAATGCATCTTCCTCTCCACTCCCTGCCTTTACCCTTCTGTCCTCTCCCCTGCTTTGAGGTGTGAAAATCCTACTCCATTCTCTTGCTCCTGCTACTGCTCCTTCTCCTGTCTAGTGATGTTGAGTCTAACCTTGGATCCTCTCTCCTACTCAGCCTCTCCAACTGGCAAAGGCCTAAGCATACTTCACCTCAATTCTCGGAGCCTTCTTCCAAAACATGACCTACTTTCTCTCTGGATTTCACAACATTCCCCTGACATCCTCTGTATCTCGGAGTCCTGGCTCTCTTCCAGAATCCCAGACTTCTGCCTGTTCCTTCCTATCATTTTATCAGGCAGGACAGGGGAAAACTTGGGGAGGGGACTGATGTTGTCATCTATGCCCAATAGAGCACCAGCTGCACCATGGCCTTCAGAGAGGTTGCATCTTTCTCCCTCAAATTACTTTGTCAGGCTATCATTCCTCTTCTTGGTTCCCATCTTTACTGGGTCTTCTATGCCTCACCAAGAGTATCTTCCTCCTTCTTTGTTGATTCCCTTTACACCATCACCTCTCATCCCTCCACTGATTAATGCATCCTGCTAGGGAACATCAATGTTAACTGGCTCTCACCAGCCTCCAGGCCAACCACCCACAAGGTTGAGTCCCTAAATCTCATACAGATTATTACAAATCCTAAATGGCTCAACACCCACTCTCACAACTACTTCCCCCTGGGCTGGTTTCTGTCCTCCCACCCCCACCTTGTTTTTGCAGCATTTGTCTTGCTGGACTCTTTCAGTGACCACTGCATGTCATTCTGCATCAGAAAGATCCAGTATTCACCCTCTCCCTAAATACATCTGGGCCAGGTCCCTCCAGTCACTAGATACCTCTAGTCTCTTGTGTGACCTTGCTGGTGGCAGACTGGATGACTATACCCTCCACCATTGATATTTACATTGCCCCCCTCCCTGTTTCCATCAACATTCTCATCAGCTTGTGACAGGCACACCCCACTTAGAAAAAACTGTGTCAAAACTCACCATCACCACTGGATTACCCCCCAAATCACTGACCAGTGCAAGTTCTGCAGTCTCCCTTGGGACCGTTACAAATGATCTCAATCTCTTCATGACCCTCTCTTATACAGTACTACAAGGAACCCCTGTACAAAAGCTGTCCAGACTGCAGAACTGCAATATTTCAAGTTCAACCTTCAGAACAACCTTATGCCCCTTCAAAGTTTTGGAATGTAATTCACTCTCTCTTTGACTGTCCCACCCAGTCCACCCCTCCTGTCCTTCTGGTAAATGGTTTGCCAGTGTTTTCACCCTCCCTTGTTTCTGCTCATTTCAATGAGTTCTTCACCACTTGTGCTATCGTTTCCACTCACCCTCCTGCCTCCACCACTCCACCTCACAGTCCCTCTCCTCTCCCTCCAAGGATTTCTTCTTTCTATCTACCCAGGAATCCTGGACTGCCCTTTAGCCCCTTAACCTGCACAAATCTAGCCCTGATGAGCTGGATCCAAATGTATTTCATGTCTCCACTTCTGCCATAGCAGACTCACCTACTGAAACTTTCTTTCTCCCTCAGTGCTGTCCCTCAGTCCTGGAAGCTGGCCAAAGTTCTTCCCCTCCATAAAGTGGGGGTGGGGGACCTTCCTACACTGGAAAGATCCTTAATGACATCCCCTTGGCTTGTGCAAACTCACATATATACATGTATGCAGATGACATAGTCATCTACACTTCCAGTCTCACTACCACAGCTATGAAAGGTCTGCTCCAGCATGATTTCAACAATGGCCTATGCTGGTTCCAATCAAACTAGGAACTGGCTGTAAGGGATGAAGTTTCATAAAGAGGTCAGATGAGTACAATCAGCTCTGAGGAGAGAATTTTGTGCTATTTTTACAATGTCCTTTCATAGTCACTCTATTGAATATATCAGTGAGGTCAAAGAAGATGACTGAACTTGTGCTTGCCTTATAAGTGAATACTAAGTTCAATTAATATACTGTACATTAAGCCATTTCATAAATTCCACTATCTCCCTTAATGTACCCTGCCAAACATAGATGACATCATCAATAAAGTGGTACCTATGCTTTATCTTTTCTCTGTACATATTTATCTTGGGGCTTCAATACTGTATTCTCCACCCAGAGTCCCAGGAACAAATTTGAATAAGATTGGGCCATAGCAGCTCCCATAGCTGTTCCACAATTCTGCAAATAGTGCCCCCCCTCAAATTTAAAATAAATGGGAATCAGAATGTATTTCAACACAAATAAAAAAAAATCAGTTGGAATCATACTTACAGTATATGTAGACTTCACTTAAGGAAATGTTCACTAGAATTCAGGCCATCTTCATGATGAATGGATGTGTACAGAGCCTTCACATCAGTGCACAGCCAAATGAAAACTTTTTTATCCCATTTAAGGTGCTCCCATTTTCTCAGAACATCTCCTTTGTTCTTTAGGTATGATGACAGGTGCAAACACATACCTGTTGGAAGATGTCCACAAATGTTTCTACTTCATCCACAACAGAATTCATCCCTGATATTACTGGTTGGCAATGTGAATAAGTTAAATGCTTGTGGACTTTCGGCAAAACATAAAAAGTTGGGGATACTGGATTATCATTCCACAAGTAGTCACATTTCTCCCTGTTAATGCTACCACTTCACAATCCAAAATACAAAATATGTAGTATTTCTTTCCTAAATACATCAATTGGTTTGTTAGGAGGTTTTTGTAGTTGTTAAATTTGCTTAGTAATTCAAGTGTTGTGTTTTGATACTGAGAACTATCAAGCACTACCATGCTGCCCACTTTATCTGTCTGTTTAAAATGTTTTTGTTTTTTTTATTATTATCAAAAGAGTTACTTAATGACAACAGTTGCTTGGGCTGGGAGATTATGGTGCCCAGATCTATTATCATTCTGAAGCAGTTCATTATTCTTTCTAGTTATTACACTCTCATACATAAAAATAGCTACATTACACACATTAAGGAAGAATTCAAGACTTGTTCCTAAACAGCATTTTTCTCAGTTTGTCAAAGTTAATATCACACAAGACTTTCCTACCTTGTAATTGGGTGGTAGTGTCCACATCCTGAGAGAGTTCATGCAGGATGTCTAAATTGACATGGTCCAATTTACTATTTAGATCAAACCCAGTATCCACTGGTCTAGTCCCACCACTGAAGCTTGCTCATGGTTCTTTTGTACAATTCCATATCGAGTTGGTGATGTTGCTATTGGATTCTGTTGAATTTCAAAGTTTCTTATTGTTTCCATTGTCTAATCAAATGGTTCTTCTTTTGTGCCCGCTATAGGATTTAGGTACACCATGTCTGTTGGATGATGGATAATGTTCTCCTTTTGTGCAAAGTGCAATTTTAGTTTTATTTGCATGATGAATTTGAATTTATCTATTTGGACTTGAAACTCATTTGGGATGTAGTGGGGGACAATACTGAAGTCCTTGAGTTGAAGGTTTTGTTCTACAGATGTAAGTTCAGTATTAGGTTTAAAGTTCATAATTTTAAACTCTCTTGTCCCTCGGGGATTGTTGTGGTGCTGCTTGACTTGCCTCATCCCATCATACCCCTTCCATGTTTTTTCTGTTTGTCCTTTTTTTCTGTTTTTTTTTTTTTTTTTATTTCTCTACTTTCTAAAAAATACACACAACTATTAGGATTTCTTTTAGGGCTTCTCAAGCTTGGTTCTTTTTCAGATTCAGTATTAGAATTATTTCTTGCTTGATGTACTTGTTTTCCTTTTTAGAGGGCTGTTTTGCCTTTTGATCTTTCCCTTGACCTCCTCCAGCTTAGGGATCTTTTGGTTTCCCCAACTGAAAATTGTATTACAATTGTAATCCTGCTGATCACAGGTTAGTTTGGATTGGCACCATGCAATAAGAGTGAAAGTAATAACTGTGACAAGCATGGCAGATGGGCAAAAGTGCAGGAGCACTCGCGTATGCGGGGGGGACCCCTGTTCACCCAGTGTAGCCCCCCCCCACCAATTTGGGGCTTACCTTAATTGTCTCTCAGGGCTCCATCAATGTACACTGCCAGGTAGATGTCTAGCATTGATAGTAAATCTATGGTTATTTGTTGTTATCCTGTTGATTTGTGTGAGTGCCACAATGTGTCTCTGTCCCTGTCACTTAAAGACATTATCCAATGTATATATATAGCCAGTGGCCTGGGCTGAGTCCAAGTGCTTTAAAGCTCACGATCAGCCAGGCACTGCTTTCATTTGTTCCACTCTGTGATCAATAGTAAAAAGAGGGAGCTTTAACTAGTGCTGTAAATATTCATTTCTAACTTGTTATATTTAAATTAGAGTGCTTGTTTAACCTGCCTTTTTGAAGTTTATCCTCCAAGTGAAAGTGACCATGTTTGGTCCAAGACTTCCAGGAATTTGGATCAATTGGGATACAGAAGACCTCGAGGGGTCCTTAGTTCAGGTGCCTCATGGGAAAAAGCTGTAGTTCTTGTAGTTTTACAGGTTGGTACCTAAACTGACAAATGGGAGCACAAGAACTGTGATTGACAGCTCCCATAGCCAACCAGGATTCCAGAAAACCAGACAAGTTCAATAACTGTTACAGGAAAGTGTGCATTTGCTTGGAGAGCTGAGGGAGTGAGCAGCTTGAGCCATCGAGAAGCAGTTCCAGGAAAGGAGCTGAAAAGAATTGGCTGGGAGAGGCCTGACTTTCCTTCTGCCACGTAGGAAGATGCTGTAGTTCTTGTAGTTTTACAGGTTGGCACCTAAATTTACAAATGGGAGCACAAGAACTGTGATTGACAGCTCCCCTAGCCAACTGGGATTCAAGAAAACCAGACAAGTTCAAGAACTGTTAGAGGAAAGTGTACATTTTCTTGGAGAGCTGAGGGAGTGACCAGCTTGAGCCATTGTGAAGCAGTTCGAGGAAAGAAACTGAACAGAATTGGCAGGGAGAGGCCTGACTTTCCTGCCTGCTACTGTTTCCAATATTGCGCTGCTTGAAAGCAGCAATAGAGCTAATTGAATCTATTGTTAAAGTGTGGCAGTTTGCCCCGAGAATCTGAGAAATGCAGCTTGAGATATTGGACCAAGAGGAGCTCCTATGAAGCATTCAGCCCATGATTTGTGTGAGAGACTGCATTTGCTGATTGAGAGATTTGCTCAGTGAATTGACTGCAATTGCTAACTGGCCTGGAATCGAATTGAGAGGTAAAGAAGTGAATGTTGTTTTCCTTAAATGTGCTGAATGATTACTGTGGGTCAAGCTTACTGTTCAGGGACTCCTGATTGCCAGGAGGGAGCCTATCTTTGACAGTGACTGAACTGTCTGCCAGCTAGAGGTTTTCACCAGCAAACAGACTGAACTTTGCCAGAAGTGTTTATCTAGCCTTGGGCCTATGCTAAACCTGGCCCAAGCCATCTATTCCTGCACCAGTGACTGCTTTCTCGGCAAGATACCAGTATGGAGATCCAGCCCCTGTTCATCAAGTATTCACAGGTTGCAGCCACCTGTAGGGAAAGGCCATGAAGCCGAGGTGAGTTGTGTAGGCCCAGTCTCCCCATACTCTTCAGTATTCTACAGCAGGTCTTCATATCACCAGGCACATTCCTACCAATTGGTGTTGTGAGTAAGCTCAGGAGAGCTCCCTGCAGCTTTCCTTTAAATCATTTTGTGGTACCATCTGATTGTTCTAGTGTGTTACAGGGTGACAAAAGACTGGGCCAACTGGCCAAGGATACAAATAACCAAGATCTTGTTTATGCATGTTTAACTGCCTTTCTTCCACCTAGGACCCCACCAACAGCTGCAATGCCGGCCAACCCCAAGCATCAATTCTGGCCAGCCAGCATAACATTCTGGGTATTCAGTTGTTTTCAGACAGTTTTACTGTGCTACTAAAGTACATGCATGCAGAGTAACCTGAATCAAATCAGTAAATTAATCATTCTTCTAGATTCACAATCTCACCCTTGTTCACGTTCCTTTAATGAATCTGATTAGTTGTTTCACATTTAAACTGGCTTATGAGTATATTCTTAATTGGTTGATATACTGAAATCTGTTATAGTATTAAAGGTGCATGCTTGCATTGTGAATGTTGTCTTTACAGGGGATTCCAGGGGATTTGCTGAAGACCAGACCCTGGTGGTAAGTTCAAAGGGTGGGTGTATATGGTTATTGTTTAATGCCAGCTGTATGTTAATTGGTGTAAAGGGTTATTCCACATTACGAGGTTTGTGGTCACTAGGTGTGTTTGTAAGTGGATATAGCTTCCCAGAGGGCTATTCCATGTTAGGTAGATACCCCCACATACTTTACTCTGGGTGGAGGCACCACAATATTGAACCCAGACCCCTCTACCTGTTGTCCCAAGTACAGGCAGGAGTAGTAACCCTAGAGATGGTGCCGCCTTGGGGTTGCATCTATATAATCATCTTCAGGGCCACAGCAATCATCACACAAAGGGCATCAGGAGGACAGCGCACTGTCATCCTGCTAACTTCATCTTTTTTTAATAGTAAACTTTATTTCAATTTTTAGCTGAATACAGGTTGATGTCACAAAAAGACATGAAACAGACAACTAGTACTACAAATGCATGCACAGAAAGACAGTGCCAGCAGCCCCATCAACTTTCAGTGGTAGACTAGCACCTTAGGCTGCTGATACAATACAGTTACAATGTAAATCCATAGTGGAGATAAAAGTTAGTGATTCTTGGGCCATCTTGTCTGAGATAAGTCAGATCCAAGTTATGGCTATGCATTTAGTAAGAGAGATTCAAGCATTCCCCATCTTTTTAGGTAAGTGTTAGGTGTGTGTCTAATATGGTTGATCACCTTCTCCAGGCGAAGTGCTTCTAACATGGACTTGTGCCAATCCTGGTAGGAGGGGTTGACTCATACATACAGTGCTTGAGGACAAGAGAGATACGGAATTTTCTAACCACCAAAATCTGATTCATGTTAAGCCCCAGTCGGTAAATTTTGGGGGACAATGCACCCTCCAGACCCGGCATGGGGTCCAGGTGCAACTGAACCACTTCCTAAAGAGGTTTAGCCTTTGGGCAGTCCCATAGGATGTGTTTAAGAGAGCCCTTGTCTTGTTTGCATCAGGAACATAAGTATGAGTTGAGTTTTCCCATTTTAAAGAGTTTGACTGGGGTGTAGTACATGTTATGGCTAATTCAGAACTGCATGAATCTGAGACCATTAAACTTTAAGAATTTATGCATGACCTTCCAAAGATCAGCCAAACTGTCATCTGACCCCGGTTCTGGGAATTCCTTTTGCCAATATTTACACTGGACAGTGTTTGGGGTGGTTGTCAATGACAGCAGCTATTTGTATAAGAGAGAGACTGCATGTCTTTGACTTTTGCAAGTGTGCAGAGCTCATCCCATTTATTAAAGTCCCCTATGTCCCAGGGTTTGGGGCTTAGGGTTGAGGCAAGCATGTGTTATTGCTGTAGGAAGGAGAAGCTTGTGATTCAGTTCTGGGAATGGCGTTGCTGAAATTTGCAATGTGAGAACAGTGTGTTGCCATTGAGAAAAGCAATTTGTGAGGTCTATTTTCCCAGGAAGTTTATTAGTATTGTTTTTTTTCTGTATCCTGAAATTGGGATTCCTGGCTAAGGGCTGAGTTGATCTCATTTAGGGAGTGTGCCCAACAGGCAATGGAACTGTTTGACTACTTGAACTGAGACCCCTATCGGTAAGGTTTGCAACCTATTGGCAGGGCCTTGATTTTAATTCCATTTACCTTGCATAGATTTAATTCTATTCATTTCCATTGTAGGGTATAGCCCTAATTCTTGATGAGACCTACAAGAGATTGCCACCATAGGAAGTGTGTTTCATGGGCTGCTAGATAATAAAGCCGAAAGTCTGGTAGCAGAAGACCATCATCATCTTTAGTTGTGGTGAGCTTGTGAAACACCCTTTGGAGTGGTTTGCTGGCCCAAAGGAAGGAAGACAGCATGGATTTTAGTTCAGTGAACTAAGCAATCAGGAGGAAGCATTCAGTCATGCTGATCGGGTAAAGGTGCCTAGGAAGGACATTAATTTTGAGAGTGTTTATGCATGCCCACAGTGTTAGAGGGAGTGTGGACCAGTGGTTTAGATCTTGCTTTATTTGGATCCTCAGGGAGTCTAGGTTTAGGTTTTGGTTTTGTCATGTCTTGTTGCTCTGTGAGATTGAAATGGCTAGATATTTGACAGAGTCGGGGCACCACATGCCCCCCATTGCATTGTATGGGAGTGATATGTGTGGTGATTGAGTGGAATGAATGCACGTCCTGGGGAGGTTGAGTTTGTAACCTGACACCTGTTCAAACTCCCACAGATGGGAGAGAATGTTGGGAATCCAGATTGCTGGATCCTCCGCATGGAGAAACACATCATCCGCATAGGTTGAGACTTTGTAGCTAGAGTCCCAGACTCTGGTGCCCTTGATAGTGTTTTCTGCTAGGATCCTTCTTTTAGTGGTTCAATGTAGAGGTTAAATAAACATGGAGAAAGGAGATAGCCCTGCCTAGTATCTGACTTGAGTACCAGTGAAGGGGAAAGGAATCCATTGCAGAGTACTGTTGATTTTGGGTGTGAATAGGGTGGCTTGACCCAGTCAAAAATGTACCGGGGAAGCTGAATTCCTGTAGTGTTTTAAATAAGAAGGTCCAGGACACACTATCAAAGGCCTTCTCTGCCTCCATGGAAATCAGTACAGCCAGTGTGGCTGTGTCCCTGGATGCCACTGTGATGTCAGCTAACTTCAGTAAGTGGTCAGTTGAAACCCTACCCTGCATAATGCCTGCTTGTTGTGGGCCTGTTAGTTTACAATTACACCTTGCAGTCTGGTTGCAAGCACCTTTGCCAGGATGTTCAGGTCAGTGTTTAAGAGGGATATGGGTCTATAGCTGTCCATATTAATGGGGTCCTTATCCAGTTTTGGGAGGAGGGTAATGAGGGTTTCTTGCAGGTGTGGGTCTAAGTCTGCATTTTCCTTTGCCTCATTAAAGAGACATGTCATCAGTTCAGATAACCCCAGTCTCAATAATAAGTAAAAATTGGGGGTGAAACCATCTGGACCTGGTGCTTTGTCTGCTTTCAATGAGCAGATGGCTGCATCAACCTCTTGTTGGGAGACAGGGGTACCCAGTGTGTCTAGGGACTCCTGTTCCACTTTGGAAAGCTGGGCCTGTTGGAGGAAGTAACCTATATCTTTCATAGATGTAGTGTTTCTCTTCCCATACATTTCTCTAAAATCTTCTCTGAAGACCACCACAATATCCTTGGATTTTGATAATGGTTTGTCCAATGTGGACCGGGCCAGAGTGATGGCTCAGCACCCCTCCTGTTGCTTGAGTCTGAGTGCCGGGAGCTTCTCTGCCTTCTCCCCTTGATCCACATAGTGGGTTTTTGCCCTGAATATGACAAACTCTGCCTGCACCCTAAGCAGTTTGCCCTATCCAGTTCTGGCAGCGTTGAGCTGCACGCCAGGGGTGGGGGTCGGGGAATCTGATGCTTTCCTTTCTAGTTCTCAGATGGTACACAAGAGTTGTGAGCATGCTGCTTCCCTTTTTTTCTTTCTGGTGGATGCCAGTCGAGTGAGTTCACCTCTTAGGGTGTATTTAGAAGCTCCACATAGTAGCATCTGGGAGGGGACAGAGTTAGTGTTGGTGTCAAAGTGATGATTGACACATTCTTATTTTAGATATGCATTGAGGGTCCTTTAGGGAAGATAAGGGATCATTGTTTAACCAGGAGTAGCACACTAAGCCAAAGCTTGTTTCCAGATGCAACCTGGGAACACAAGGAAGTTAAGTGACTTGCTCAGGATCACACAGTATGCACCTAGGCAGCTGTGGGAGTCAAACCCAGGTCTCTAGATCTGCAGCTCAGAGCCTAAACCCATTGTACTATACTGTCTCCTTTAAATGGACATCGTTCACTCTCCATACTCTATCCCTTTCACATTGGTCTGAAGGTAGGAAAGCTAGGGTAACCGGGGCATGGTCCAAGATTACGGGGGTCATATTTCACAGGTAGAGTTGGTCTTGAGGATTGGCTGATTAATCAGAAGTAATAGAGTCTTGAAAGGGAGTCGGGGGGGTGACTAAAATGTGTATTCCTGTGGTGTCTGGGTGTAGAATCTGTCAAATGTCTACCAGGCCCATGGAGTCTTGTAGTTCTCAAAGTGCCCTTTGGGATAAGGATAGGCCCACCCTTTTTGGTCTGAATTTGTCCATAGTGTTTTCTTGCACTGTATTCCAATCTCCCATCACAACATCCGGACGGTCTGGCATTGAGGAGATGATTGACATGAGGTTTGTGAAGAAGCCTGTTTCTTCTTTGTTTGGCCTTTATACTACAGCTATTATTATCTCCTTCCCACCCATTTTGCCTCTCACTACCATGAAACTTCCCATTGGATCTGCATGTTGTTCCAGGGGGTGGAAGAGTATTTCTGTGTATTAGGATGGCAACTCCTGCTTATATATGTCCATTCCCAGCTGTGATTACCTGGCCCACCCATTCCCTCCACCAAAACAGCGATTGGTGTACAGGTGTATGCGTTTCTTGTAGGAGGCTGTTTTTAGGGTTTTAAGGCTTCTCAAGACTAAGTACCTATTTTCTTTAGTTTGTTCTTCCTTAATGTTCCATATGGTGCAGTTACATTTGGTGGTTGTCATTTCCGGAGCCAGCAAGTTGTAAATGCATCCAGAGGAGTGCAGGTGTGATGGGGATGCCAGAGTTGGCCCTGGGGATCATGGAACTGCCCTGGGTGCCAGGCATTTCAGCCCAGTACCTGTCTTATCCAGTTGTTTGGTCTTGCAGGAAGCTTAAGCTCATGTTGCATTGTTAGCAGCACAAAATCCACAATATTGATTACACAGTCTGCATTCATAACATAAAATAACACAAACAAATATAAAATGCTAAATTCTGCACATATCTATCTACTAGACATACTAATATGTACATGAAGGTGGTGCTTGCAGTCCCCCATGACCCGGTAGCTTCTGCACTAGTATTCCATGGGTTGTGGTAATCTCTTAGTTCAATCAGACCATCATGGGCTTCTATGAGTGCTACCTCTGCTCATGGTCAAGGATTGTCTAACTGATTGGTTTGCACTTAAACTGTGATAGTGAATCCAGGAAAACCACTTTCCATCAGTTAGACCACGCAGAGGTGGGTTTGCTGCTTTAGTGCCCCCCATGATGCCGGTTTCTATGCTCAATTGACACCATCTTTCTTACAGATGTCATTCTTTGATATCATCAAACCTTTGGCCCTGTACAGTTCCTTGGAACGTTGCTACATGAAAGGTGTGAGTGGGGGCTTCATTACCCATTTGGGTGTCCCTCTCCCCAGGTATAGATATTTGCCATCATGTATGAAGTGGGGTGTGCACATGGTATGTGTATCATTCAGTTGGCTCCAGGCTTTTTAATTGTGTCTTTGGGCTCCATTCTTGTCAGTATAAGCTACCATGGTGCAGTCATCCATCTTTTCAAGTAAGTTTAGGATGAACTGTGGGGTAGCCATCTCCTCTGCCCTGACAATTGGTATGTTTAAAACTAGGCTCCGGGACTGTCTCAATACCAACAGCTCCTGTGACTGTCCAACTTAACCTTGTTTCTCCACTTCCCTTCCTGCTGTAGTGGTCCCCCTTCCCCTCCTCACTGGATTCTACCCTCATATCTTGATATACCCAATGCTGCACTTTTCACTCTTTTCCCACCCTACCTACATTCCTTCTTCTCCCCCTACCCCTTCCCCTCTTCCCTCTCCCTATGACTCTGGCACTTCTTATCTCTTGTCTGTTTTCTCTGACAAATGCCACTGGCTGCCTTGCTTACAATGTTACCCTTGAATTATATTTATCTGTAATCTGTTTGCAATGTCCACATTGTTGTAATGTCTGTTTTGATGTTCCCCATAATTTGTATTTCTCTGAAATGGAACCTTTGTAAAAGAGCCTTGGCTCAAAGGTATTTGTAATCCTAGACTTGAGAAATAAACGAAAACAAAAATTAAAAAAAATAGAGGTGTGCCTTTCAGCCTATGGCATTGTCTATTGGCATGGGCATCACAACCTAATGTGAGAGAGGGGGAGAGAGGCAAACTCCACCTGCAAGCAGTTGTGGCTAACTTGTACACAGAAGTATAGTTCTCAAGCTCACCACCTACCCTCTCCAAACCGACCATTCTTGTCCTGTACAAAGCTCCACATTAAAGAACTGTAAAGGGTATACCTAAGCAATAATGCTTGACAGGTGGTGTGTTGTTGTGAGATTTACACTTGCCTTTGGTGTTGTGTGACACAAGGCTGCAGGCAGAGTGCCATAAACCACCCAAGGCATGTGTAAATTTCACAGCACACACCAGTCATGCATTATTGTAATTATAAAATGGAATAAACAAAAAACAATTTTTTAATGTAGAAGGAATGCATACTGTTATTAATTCCTAGATAGAAAAGGTTTTTTTCTTATGCTCCTGATAAAATAGTCCTTTCTCTCCCAATTCTCTGTCCCATGAACAGCCATTTCTGTTAATGAGGCAGCCACAGCTAAGGGCAGAATTGGCAATGAATCACCTCACCTGCATTCTGCTGTACTCATTTAGAGTGGGTGACAGAGAAGTACATGTGGGGCCAACATCACTGCAGGGAGGGCAAACATGTAAATTTAATTCCTCACCCCATTTCCTGTATGCTCCACTAATGTCGTGCCTGAGGGTGGAGTCAACCCTGGGTCATCAGTAACACAGTCAGCTTAGCATCAGCATGGCCAGTCATAACAGGCAATACAGGATTTTAAGGATAACCTGCATTATTTTAATTGCTCTTATTTCACTGTTAGAGATTGTTAGACTGGGATTAATGCCAGCATACTGTGCCACTTCATTGAGTGCCAACAATTCCAGCTGTTGCATTTCATACTTGCTAGGTCACGGCATCATAATTTACTGATTGCTGTAGTCATAAGAATAGCTATTAAACAGTTCTTGAATGGCAGCACCATCATAGAAATGGAAGTAGGTGTATGACATTTTGAGTAGCTTTTAAATCTTTGTGAAAAAAATGTGTTGCTTTTGAACTTTTTTAAGCCTCAGTTTCACAGCGTTGCTATCACAAATCGTGGCTGTGACAATTTTAAAAATGAATGTTCTTTGATCAATTGATTTACATGTCTAGAGACTTTTCATTATAAATAAAATTGTTTTTGAGTGTCTGCTTCTCTTTATGGGTCTACAAATGTTTGTGCAGAGCAAACCATTGTCTCGGAGCAGAACCAGTTAACTTAAAAGAAATAGTGGTCTTCCAGCTTACCAATGTTCAGTGACTTGATACCCATTAGTGCAGATGTTATCATGTCAGCAGTGGTCACCTGGGACTTTATTACATACTAACATACTAACATACTATTTGCCAGCAGATTAGGCCTTACGGTCTATCGAGTCTGCTCGAACTTTAGATCCTTAGTTGGGTGCCGAGACCCTCCCATCCCTTGTGCTCCAGAAACCCATATCATCCATCCTCCCCCCCGGGACAGGCCATCATCTGATACATCCACTTTCTGTGTCTGTCCCATCCTCTCTTGAAGCCCTCCACTGTGGATCTCTGAACTAGCTCACCAGGCAGTGCATTCCAAGGGTCCACCTCCTCTCAGTGAAAACCTCCTCCTCTTTCCCTCACCCTTACACCTTCCAACTTCAAACCATGCCCTCTGTTGATACCTCCCTGCTTTAGTCTAAAGATCCCCTCCATGTTTACCCTATTTATTCCCTTGAGGTACTTGAAGACCTCAATCATGTCCCCCCGTCTCTCCTCTCCTCCAATGAAAACAGGCAGAGCTCCTTAAGTCTATCCTCATACGTCAAATCCCCTAGCCCTCGTATCATCTTTGTTGCCCTCCTCTGTACCCTCTCCAGGAGCTGTATGTCCCTCTTCAAGTGTGGTCTCCAGTACTGTACACAGTACTCAAGGTGTGGTCTAACCAGTCCATTGTACAGCGGCAGAATCACTTCCTTGCTCCTAGAGGTGATCCCCCTTATGATGCATCCCAACATCCTGTTTGCCTTGCTAGCCACTCTCCTGCACTGCTCAGAGTTATTCATACATGCATCCACCATGACCCCTAGGTCTTTTTCCCCTATTGAGGCCTCCAGCACCTCCCCTCCCAGGGTCATGTGTTTGTTGTGAGATTTACACATGGCTAAAGCCAAAGTCTGACCAATCAGCTTACAGGATTTTTCTTGTTCATTTTATAATATTGTGTTGTCATCAAACATTGCAAACAGAATGGTTCAATATTAGAATGGTATTCAGAGCTTCTCAATTAAAGTGATTTGAGTAAGTGACTCACCATTTTCTTATACATATTACATTCTTTGAGGCGATATTCCGTCCCGAGTGTCAAAGGTCAAGGGAATATGTACCTCTGAGTTGGGCACCAGAAATGTTTTCTCCGTTTATTGGTACCATCTGGAAATCCCTTGAAAATTGATTATTAGCTGCTTTGCTATATCCAACCCCAGTGGCATGCATACCATACCAGTAATATAAGGTTCTTGTGCAGTGCTCACGTATTGTGACAGGTTCCCCGTGGTTATTTAGCTGAATAGTGGAAGGCTTGCCACCATTTTCCCCCTTCCCCAGAGCCCAGAGATCATAGAATCATAGAAGTTTGACAGCAGAAAAGGACCATACCGGCCCATCTAGTCTGCCCTTTTTTCCCCCTAGACCTCCCTTTCCCTGCCAGCCCCTGCCCTCCCCCCAATACTCAGCCCCATATGCTTGTCCCATGCTCTCTTGAATTTTTCCACTTATTTAGCCCCCACCACTCTGTCTGGTAGTCTGTTCCAGGGCTCCACCACCCTCTCTGTGAATAAACACCCTCTCACATTGCCCCTGTATCTTTTTTATTGCAGTCTAAGGCTGTGCCCTCTAGTTTTGACCCCCTCCTTCCTCTTAAGTAAACCCTCTTCTCCCACTTTATTGAGTTGGCCAGGATTCAGGGGACCTCCTCTCCCATTCAGGGACCTCCAGGGCTGCCGCCACTGCCTCAGAGGTTGCTACGAAAGAGGAGCAGTTGGACTACAGTGGGTTCAGGGAGAGTGAGGGTGGTGGAACAGAGGTGCATCCCTCCAGTTGTACCTCTCTACAATTCATATGCCATTCTGGCAGAGCATGGTTCCCCTATGGAGGCACCAGCAGTGGAGACCAAGGAGGATGCTTGGAACCTCCACAAAGGAGACCCCCAAGAGTGTGGCATGAGAATCCACAGTGGAAGGAAACAAATCCTGGTGGGGACTCAGTTGTTAGAGTGGTAGAATGGGGGAGGGAGGGGATAGGGTGGTAAGGTGCCTGCCTAGTGCCATGGCTTGGAGGGACAGTGAGTGAATCCTCAGTATCACAGGAGCAGCTGCATGGGGGAGCAAGCTGGATATCATTGTCCACCTAGGGACAAATGACCTGGCTGGGAATGGGATCAGAGCAGTGTAGAGGGAGTTTGTGGAGTTGGGGAGGGTCCTTAGACAAGTAGCAAGCATGGTAACCATCTCAGAGGTGCTTCCTATCTATTGCATAGGTGAGGATAGAGTGCTCTGTATGATGGGATTCAATCAGTGGTTGAAAAACTGGTGCAGAGCTCATGGATTTGGCTTCATTGGAGACCAAGGGTCCACCTTGAGGGATGCAGTCCTATACTGGTGCGATGGTCTGCATCTGTTCAGAAGGGGAACCAGGATCCTAGGTGATAGGTTTAAATGCTTCATTGGCAAGCATTTAAACTAGCCAAGGGGGAGGCACTGAAAAGGAGCAGGAAAATCCAAGCCCCCTCACTACAAAACAGGGTAATAAGTTAGGTAAACATTAAAATAGAAAAGTCAATAGGGAAAGAGGCAGAGGTAAATTGAGAAAAAGGCAAAGGTAGTAAGGGCAAGGATGGGGCTAAAAGGGGTAAGGCCATCAAAAAATGGACGGCAATCAGTTTCAATCAGGTAAGAAGCTCCCTGAACTAGTGGCCTTGATGGAAGAGGGATGCCTGGATATTGTGGCAGTAACAGAAACATGGTACACAGAGAACCATGACTGGGATGTCAACACATCAGAGTACACAATCTGCAGGAGGAACAGGGAGGGTAGAAGAGGAGGAGGAGGAGGAGTAGCTCTCTATGTAAGGGAAGGGATCAAAGTAATGGAACTAAAGGGTAAATGAGAAGGAGAGGAGGTACTTTGGGTCACCCTGGAGACAGGAAACAACACCACAATCCACAAGAGGGTTGTCTACAGACCCCCATCTCAGGTGGAGAAAATGGACAAGAAAATGGTAGAAGTCATACATAGGGTGACAGTAGAAGGGGAAATATTGTTGATGGGGGATCTGAATGTGCCATATATTAACTGGAGCACCTTTGTTGAAGCCACATCCAAGAATAGGGTCATTCTTGATGCCCTACATGGGACATGCCACAGACAGCTAGTGTTGGAACCCATTTGGAAGGGAGCAATCTTAGACCTGGTACTTTCAAATGGGGACAGAGAGTATCTCAGATTTAGAAGTGTGTAGCCATCTGGGAACAAGTGACCACCAAACAGTGTGGTTCATGATAAACAGAGTCATAGAGTCAAGGCATACAAAAGTGAGGGTACTGGACTTTAGAAGAGCTAACTTTGGCAAATGGGAGAGTGCCTCAGAAAAGTACTAGCAAATGGATAAGAAGGTGGGGTGGAGAAACAATGGGAAAACATCAAAACTGCCATAACAGAGGCAACAAGCCTTTGTGTGAAGCAAATACATGAATCAAATCAAAGAAAAAAAAAACACTATGGTTCTCAAAAGAGGTGGTGGGGAAGGTCAGGGAGAAAAATATAACATTCTGGAAGTACAAGGAAACACAGAAGGATCAGGATAGAGAACTGCACCAGTTAAAGCAGAAGGAAGTGGAGAAGGCAGTCAGAATAGCAAAGGCCCAAACTGAGGAAAAGATAGCCAACTTGGTTAAGAAAGGGAATAAAACCTTTTATAGGTACATTAGGGAGTGAAGAAAGACCAAAAGTGGGATAGTGAGGCTTAATAAAGTGGAGGGTGGGTGGGCAGAGGTTGACAGTGAAAAAGCAGGGATATTGAATGAATACTTCTACTCAGTATTCACAGAAGATGAGGTGAGGGAGATACCTAATCCAATCAATAGAAGCACTCTGGGTAGGGGGGTCAATACCAGTCAATTCACATAAGAAAGCATTCTGAAAGAACTCCTAAAACTGAAGGTGGACAAAGCAATGGGATCTGATGGGATTCACCCCAGAATTCTAAAAGAACTAAGGGGAGAACTAGTGACACCACTGACTACTCTTTTTAACAAATCTTAGGAAAATAGTGTGGTACCTGTGGACTAGAGGAGGGAGGATGTGATTCGCCTTCACAAAAGTGGGAGTAAATCAGAGGCAGGAAACTACAAACCTGTTAGTTTGACCTTAGTGGTATGGAAAATGATGGAATCACTTCTGAAATAAAGAATTATTGAGTACCTAGAGGCCAGTGGGGCAGAAGTTTTACCAAAACATTTCCATATAATCTGGATTCAGAATCCTCAGCAATTAGTTTGGGCAGTGACACTGAAATATGAAAACAACTCTTTTGAGGTGGGGGGACACATTTTCCTGGGAGATGGGGGTACCAGGGCAGGAGACCTTCTTTCCATAGGGCAGGAGGTGTTATCAATACAAAAAAGAAGGATGTACACAAGAGGTTACAGAAGATGCACAAGAACCTGACCCATCAGACTCCACAGGAATAGGCAGAGATATAGGCACAACAGAAAAAAGCAAACAAAAAAATAACCAAAGATACCACAGTGAAGGCCAAGGCAACTCAGTCAAGTGATGCTTAAAACAAATTAGTGAATAATATTTCTAAGAGTGAGCTTACAGAGTTAGAATAGCAAGTACTGAGTAAAGGTTTGACCTTTTGTCCACACAGTCAGGTCAATGAATTTGAATTGAAACTGGATATAAACTGCTTTTACAGAAAACTCAAGCTCAAATACATTTTTGGGGCACAACCTGAGAGGGAGATAAATATTCAGGAACAAGAGAAAAACATGATTTTGAATCAGAAGCTATATCTAAAATCCAAATTTACACCACCAATTACACAACATTTAATAGAGGCAATAATGGCTCTGGTCAATAGAGACATAGAAAACATTTAAAAAAAAGAAAGAAGTACAGGCAGGAAGTCAAAATTTAACCTTTCAGTGAAACAGTATGGAGCTTTGAGGAATCTTGAGAATGATAGGGATATCATTATCAAGAGTGCAGACAAGGGAGAGGCTATTGTGATAATGGATTATCCACAATACTGACAAACTTGTTTAGATTTATTTCAGGGCCAAAACAACCATCTTGTATTTGACAGAGACACCACCCAGATGATTATGGACTTGATGAAGACCTTATTAACTATAGCCTTTGATAACAAGAAGATCTCAGAATGGGAGAAGGAGACCCTGTATAGGAATACACCATCTGTACCATTATTTCATATAATCCCAAAAATACATAAAAATCATAGGGACCCACTGGGCCTTCCTCTTGTTTCTGGGATCAATTCCGCTCTAGAACCACTATCAATTTTTATAGACTACCATATAAGATCTATAGTAAAATTAATAAAGTCATACATACATTAAGGACTCTACAGACATAATTACAATTATAGAACAGCAAGATGAAATAGACTTGTAAGTAGAAAACTGCAAATTGGTAACACGGGATCTGGGATCTGAAGGATTTATACATATCTATACCACACAGACAGGGGTATGATGTTTTAAAAGCAACCTTGAACACCATGAGAAGAGAGGACCAACCATCAAATGATTTAATAGTTAAATTGGCAGAGACAGTATTACTACAGAATTATTTTACATTTGAAAACTAGTTCTGTTTACAGATTAGAGGCATGGCCATGGGGTCCAGCATGGCGCCCTCTTATGCGAATATTTATATGAATCACTTTGAGACACAGTATATTTTTCATGACAGAAACAGGTTTATGAATAGATTGAGACTGTGGAAATGATTTATTACTAAGGCCTTCTACTCAAACATTAGTCATAACAAACAACAAAACATTGATTCAATAACCTTGCTAGATAATAACAGCAAATTGACTGACCCTCTAGATATAGGAAACAGAGTGAAGGCCTACATCAGTATTGTATTTAACCCAGACCCTAGGGCCAAGAAAAAATCAAGGAACTGTCCCACCAAATCCTATAACAGAGGAAGAACTTTTAGGATCAATTAAAGAGATGAGGCCTGATTATGCAGCAGGACCGGATGGTATAGATCTCAAATTCATAAAAAATACAAGTTCTGCTATTGCCACTCCTCTTACTATAACATTTAACAAATTGCTTATCTTGGGCACCTTATCATCTGATTGCAAACAAGCCATAGTTATCCCAATTTACAAAAAAAAAAAAAGAAATCGGAAAGGGACTGAAAATTAGAGGTCAATTAGCCTTACATATGTGATATGTAAGGCTATGGAGAGAATTCTTAAAAAAATATTGATAGATAGAAAACATGACGCGTAAAGACCATAAGCAGCATGGATTTGTTAAAGGCAGGTCTTGTACCACTAATTTAATCTCTTTCTACAAACCAATCAGTGAGCCGGTAGATAAGGGTATACTTATGGATATAATTTACTTAGACATTAAAAAGGCTTTTGACAAGGTCTCACACCATATATTAATTGATAAACTGGTCAATAATAAAATTGAATAGCATGCTATTTGTTGGAGAGCAAACTGGTTAACTGACTGGTACCAAGTGGTTAAAATTTAAAACACACTAACTTTACCTATTCCTGTTTCTAGTGGAGTTCTGCAAGGATCCATCCTAGGACCTTCATTATCTGGTGTATATATATATATATATATATATATATATATATATATATATATATGTATATATAGCTGATCTACAAATGGATGTACAAGTAGCTGCAATAAATTTGCAGATGATACCAAAATAAATAGAGCAGTAAAGGATAGAGAGGATATAGTAGCACTCCAAAATTACTTAAAACTTCTGGAGAAATGGGCAAGCAACAGCAATATGGCCTTTAATGAGGAAAAGTGTGCAGTTATACATTTGGGTCAACGCAATACACATTCTGAGTACCATCTTAATGGCAAACAACTAAAGGAAGTACAGCTAGAAAAACATTTAGGGACCTTAGTAAGTAATCAACTACTTCCTGGGAGTAGTTGTAGACTGATTACTACAAGAGCTAATTTTATTCTCAACTCCATTAAAAAATCCTTTAAAAGTAGGCAAGAACCTTGTGTTCTGGCTTTATACAATTCCTACATAAGACCACATTTAGACTATGGAACTGCCTTCTGGGCAGCTTTCATGACCAATGCTACTAAATTATTGGAAAGTGTCCAAAGGAGAGCAACAAAACTAATCCCTAGACTTAAAAATATTGATTATTCTGATAGATGTAGGGAACTGAAGTTATACCCTCTTAGTGTAAGGAAACTTAAAGTAGACTTGGTGTTTCTTTATAAAATACTTCAAGATAATTCATCAATGCAATCATGTGGGATAAGTAATGCTCCCAAACCAATAACTCTAAGATGCAATTCACGCCAGCTGTTTGTACCCCGAGCAGTAAAAAACAAGAGAAATGTTTTTTTCTCTAGTAGAGCAAATAGACAATGGAACAAATTGCTGCAATTTGTAGTAGGCACAGGCATAATGGATCAGTTTAAGTGGAACTTAGATATATATCTACAAAACTGGGTAGAAAACTGAAATTCTCACATAGTGTGGAGGATAGACTTGATGGGTCTTGTGGCCTTCTTCCAAACAAAACTGTTTAAGCCATTTAAATTGATGACATTATTGTCATTTGGATGGGATCAGTAGAGGAACTGCCTACTTTTGATAAATATTTATATGACTGCACTGACCATTTGTTCTTCACTATGAATTACAGTACAGTAGAAATACCCTATTTAGACTTATTAATCTATAAAGATGAGAACAAACTGGCCACAAAACTGTTTCGCAAACCAACTGATAATAATGCAGTTTTACATGCACAGAGTTTCCATCCAAGAAAACTTATTGAATCAGTTCCATATGAAGAGATGGTTAGTGTGAAATGGAATTGTACAGACCATCTGGAATTTGAGAGAGCGAAAACAGAGATAACATTGATCTCAACAGAGAGGTTACAACACTGTGACTTTACAAACAGCAGTAGAGAAGGTTGATTCCAGAGACAGGAAAAACTTATTGACTATACAACAGAGAGAACAGGAAGTAAGTGAGGGTAAAATTGTATAGCAACAATGTACAATGATATTTTCTTTTCAGTCAGGAACACAATTAACAAACACTTGGATGTTTTACAGGTAATCCCTCAGGGAGCACATATCTTTCAACAGTCCCCTTTAACAATACCAAAAAGGAATATGACATTGGGGAACAGACTGATTAAAACAGAACACAAGATACCTGAAACCAGACCCCAGCACTTTTTGAATACTGGTGACCTCAGAGGGAATTTCTGGTGTAGTCACTGTACACATTGCAACAAACCATAAAAAATTAAGAGGGTTAGAAATACAGATAGGGATAAAGATATCACCATTATTCCCTTTACTAATTGCTCATCCAGTGGGGTAATATATCTGTTAAAATGCCTGTGTGATAAGATCTATTTTGGGAAAATGGAAAGAATGCTCAAGAATCAAATTACAGAACATAAGAGTTCTATATGTAGACAGGACTTAACGTCACCAGTGGTAGGATATTTCCTAGAACGGGGACACCAATTAACATATCTGAGATTTGTATTAGAAAGGGTCATACTTGATGCAAGAGGGGGAGATTACAGGATGAAAATTCTTATCAGCGAAACCTACTATATAGATAGCTTTGAAGCTGCAAACCTCATTTTGGACTAAATGACTCCACAGATCAGCAACCTATCCAATTAATATGTAGAGACACATATGTATCTATTCAGGAATAGATAAAACAGGAAGGATTAATATCCTGCATGCAGAAGTTTAAATGGAAGGATTTACACTTATCTATAAAAAATCTAAAATAGAGAGTTAAGGCCAATTCAAGAGGTGATCAATATGTGCACAATAATCTTCTTGACCTCCCATTAATACAAGAGAATTACAAAGCAGAAAATGTAATTGAGTTGCTTATACATACCTAGTGAAACATAAACTAGAGAATGCAGAAGAATTCATGAAGTTGCCATAATGTGCCTTGTGATCTTCTTGACCTAGGAACATACTAAGGAGATCAAGGAGCTAGGAAGTGAAGAGCTCATAGGTGCTCCTATGCTAACCAAACACTATATTAGTATTATGTTAATTGTCCATGAGTCAATAAAAATGAATCAAGTCATTTCTTAAACTCAAGTTTAGACTTGCTAATAATAACCTGTAATGGCAATGAGTTCCAAGGATGTATGACCTGTAATGTAAAGAAGAATTTTCCTATTATTACAATGAAAATGTTTACCAGCCAACTGTAAAGGATGCCCTCTACTATTATACTGATCAGGTTTAAATTCAAGACCCAATTCTGTCATCAGATAGGGATCATTTATAACATCAAAAAGAAATAACAAATCACCTCTTAAACGACGTGTCTTTAATGACATTAGATTTAAAGAATCCAGTCTAGTCCCATAGGAACTAGTCTGCAACCCCTGCAATTGTTTTGTGAATTTTCTTTACACATTTTCTAGTTGTATACGATTATATTTCTTGTGAGGGCCCCATAGCTGAGAGGCATATTCCAAATGGAGTCGTACATAAGCTCTATACAATGTTATCATAATACCGGGGCTGCGGGATTTAATGTTACATCTAATAGACAATATAACATTGTTAGTTTTACTACTTACCTGATTAACTTGATTTGAGTAATCTAAGCTGTTAGAGATATTAATACCAAGGTCCTTTTCCTCAGTGGTGCTCAGTAGAGTTGTGTTACCTAGTGTATATAAATGGTTAGCATACTGATGTTCCAGATGCATTACCTTACATTTACTATAATTATGTTGCATCCCCCACTTAACAGTCCAGTCAAAGATCCTATTTAGATCTCACTGCCGGGTATCAACCTGGACGGGGGTGGCACGGGGTCCAGCAATTTTAACATCATCAGCATATTTACTTGTGTTAGAAATACAGGTACGTGTCATATCTGATATAAAGGCCTGAAAAAGCCAGGGGCCCAACACAGAACCCTGAGGTACCCCACTAGTCACAGGAACTATATCAGAGAGTTCACCATTTACTAATACACTCTGAGTCCTATCCTGCAGTCAGTTGCAAATCCATTTTAATATAAATGTATTAAAGTCAAGTTGCAATAATTTTTCTTGCAATGCCCAATGGAGCATGACATCAAACGTCTTACTAAAGTCTATAAAGTCAACATCATATGGGATTTTTTTATCAATTGCAGAGCTTACAGTCTCAAAAAAACACATAAGATTGGTAACACATCCCCTGCCCTGTCTAAATCCATGTTGTTCCAGATCATTTTTTTTTCCAATTTAGGAGTTGTTAAATCCTTTATTAGGCTTTCCAAGACTTTACATAATGACAATGTTAAGCTGATGGGTCTGTAATTTTCCCAGATAGTTTTTGGTCCCTTTTTATGAATTGGATCAACATGGGCATGTTTTCAATCATCCGATACAAAATTGTAAAAAATAAACCCCTCAAATAGCTTTTTCAATGGATAGCCCAAAGTGTCAGACAATAAGAATAATAGATGACCCAATATATTATCAGGGCCATAACTAGTTTTATCTTTTAGGGTTACTAATTTGAGATGGATTAGTTCTTCAATAAAATTTACTGGGCAGTTATCACTAGAGTTATAGATGTTACAACTTGGTACATTTGGCTTACTAGAGCTAAAGATGTCACAACATTTGGTATTAAACAGATCTGCCAAATTTTTTGAATCATGAATCAATATGTCATTAAACAAAATAGGTCCAACCTGAGTAGTAGATTATTTCAATGCATTAATGTATGAGTAAAATTGTTTCCCATTATTTTTATTTGCTAACCTGGCAAGATAAGATTACCATTTAATTTTAGCTTTTCTTATTTTAGACTTACAATTCTTTTGTACTGATAAATAGGCAGCCCAATTATCTGATGTTTTAGATTTTATGTAGAGTTGATATTTCTTATCTTTTAATTTAGTCATTTTATGGATTTATTAAATCATTTAGGATGATGTTTATTGTAGACATATTTTTGCCTGGTAGGTATATATTTGTGCCTTAAATAAACTAACTTGTTATTAATGTAACTCCAGCATTCACTAATGTTCAATCCCTGAAAAGCAGTATCCCACTTAATGGACTGTAATTACTCCTTAAGACTTATAAGATCAGCTTTATTATATAAATACAGCTTAGTAGAACCGTAATTGGGTGCACAAATCATTTGTAAAGTAAATAGCATCGAATTATGGTTGTTATTGCCTACCATTGTGCTGACTTTAATGTTTTTATGATCAAGATCTACTGTTGTTAACACTAAATCCAATATCTTATCTACTCTTGTTGGGAACATGATATGTTGACTCAGTCTATTTTGTTCACAGATACAGTATTAAGCAGTCTTTTACCATAACTGGAATTACTTGATTTTGTTTCCCAGTTGGTGTTACCAAGGTTGAAATCTCCAGTTATTATAACATCATCCATTACTACAGCACTTTCCATTTCTGAAAGAAATGCATCAAAATAGGCAGAAGAAGAGTCAGGAGGTCTATAGAAAATACCAAATATAAGTGGAGACGAATTTCACGGAAACAATTTTACCCAAACACTTTCAGTTTCAAGTTCATGTATATGAATCTTATCTGATACATCAATAACTTTAATATACTTGTTAATAAACAAGGCCACCACACCTCCCCTTCTTGATCTATGGTTAAAGCTAAATAGACTATAACCTGGGATTTCGATGTCCCATGATGCTTTATTATCACCCCAGGTTTCGGATATGGGCACAATATCAATCTTGTCCTTTATTACTTTAACTATTAGTTCAACCAATTTGTTATTTAAGCTTCTTGCATTAAAGTACATACATTTCATCTGAAAGGTATTAAAAGTTTTCTTGTTTGTTTTTGAATTACAAAAAGTGTTTTGTTTTTCTAGAGAAATGGACATATTTCCCTTCTCCCCCTTATCAATTAGTTTAAATGTAATATCAAATGGTCCAGAAACTGTTTACCTAGGTAAGTACTACCTCTACGGCTCAAGTGCAAGCCATCCCAACAAAATAACTCTGGTTTGTGAACAAATTCCTCTCAATGGGTAACACATACAAGACCCTGTCATAGACACCGTTTGCGTAGCCACTCATTGATAGTTTTAATCTTTCCATTTTGAAACTCAGTTGTTCCAGGAATAGGTAAGATCTCAGACAAACAAATATCAGCTCCCAGGCAACTAGTTTGTCTGTTAATGCCACAAAATCTTGTTTAATCTTCTGTACAGGATCATGTAAAATGTTATTTGCACCTACGTGTATAATAGTTAAGGGATTAACATCCGTATCTTGTATAATGCCAACAATCATTTCTGTAATATCTGATATTTTAGCTCCTCTAAAAGAGGAAACAGTACAACTACTTTTGTCAGGGTTGCAAATTGCCTTGTCTAAATGCTTGATAGTAGAGTCTCCTAAAATGTATACCTGTTTGTTAACACTAGGGTTAGAAGTAGAATCCACATTTATTATGGTATCAGCATCTAATAGATTGTTCTGATTAGCAGTAGTCATTGATGAAACCAGGCTGGGGTTTGTAAATCCTAAAGGGGCAGTATTGGTAGATTTGATAATAGTTGAGTTAGGTGCATTCAAACTATCTGTATGATCCAACAGGAGATCATATCTATTAAATGTTAAGAGACTGATCTGCTGGGCCATACGTCCTTTTTTAGTAACCCTGGGATTTGTCACAATTTGCCAAGGATCATTGAACAAATCATTTATGTCCTCATCCCTGTTCCTCTTTCTATTGCTAATGCAAGGAAGGGCATCAATGATTGGATTAATCTCACATATAAGGGGTGTACTGAGAACAGAAGATGTAGGAACACAAGTTCTTTACAGTTTCTGGAATACAATTACCCATCTCTACTCCTGTGGCATTTAGTATATTAATCTTATTAGTCATTGCAAACTGACTAGATTCCAAAGAAGCCAGTCTTGCTGAAAAACAGTTTATTTCCTGTTGCAAGTCAGTGTTTAAAGAACATTTAAAACACACATAAACAGGCCTTTGTTTAATTATAGGGGTTATAGTATACATTGCACAGCTGAAACACTTGATGCCGACCTTCCCTTCAATAGTCATGATAGTTTCTGCCATTATAGTCTATAGAGCAGCGCACAGCCATCGAACTAACAGGACCCCTGCGTAATTATGAGTGTACTTTGTGCAACCCTATTCATGCAGATAAAAAGCAGATCACATATAGTACATTACACACTCTACCTGGGCTTCGGTTCCGGCTACCCTGCCTGATATGTCAGACATGTGACAATGTGCATGTCTCAGTGTCGTCTCAAGCTTTTCTTGATCAGCCTTCCCGCTTGAGCTTGCCCTGCTTGCTCGGGGCTGTACTTAAATATTCAGCAACCCGGAAGAGCCATCTGGGTCACGTGACCCCCTCACAGGGCGAGTGCACCTCAAAACATACCTCTCAAGTGTCCCTCATTACGAGGGATATCCCTCATTTTTCCCCTTAAAATTTCTCTGTTCCTCATCCGTCCCTCATGGAAAAGGTGCTGCCCACACAAAGATGCAGCTTTAAATTCAGACTTTAAAACAGAAACTCTTAAAATTCTAAAATACTAAATCCAAAATAAACTTTTTACAAGTAAACACTATGGTTTTCACAGTGTTATGAACTTGTATCTCCATGTTTGAAGATAAGTCCCTCATTCTGAGGGTCTGTGTCCCTCATTGTCCCTCATTTTGGGTGTCCAAAAATATCCATTTCCCTCATTTCAGTGACAAAAGGTTGAGAGGTATGCTTCAAAGTGCAACACAACTTTCTTTTAAAAGTAAAATATTCCACTCCTAAAGATGTTTTCTAATAGTTGCATCTGGTTCAAATGGCCCCTGCATTATTTCGCTGCATGTTTGCGGTGCCTGACGTGGAACAGTAGTTTCACCTACAGATCATCAAAAACTACAATCCCCAAAGAGCCTTGCATCTTGCAGTAAGGTATATAAAAATACAAAATGCACAATATATAGGAGCAGTTTAAAGTATTTGTTTCACAGATGTTCACTCTCCCATAGCTGTCTCAGTGCAAACAAGCAGTCTCACAGAATGTGGTAGAGTGAAAGGACCTCCCATAGAATGCAGGAGAATCATTAAGCAGTAAATATAATGGAGTCTTAAATGGTGACTGACAGCATACATTATTAAGGACAAAGTACAAAGAAGAAAAAATTATTCTTTTTTACATTATATGTGAAAAATATGTACACATGTACAATGACCTTTTTTTTTTTACTTTCCTGCAGCCTGTTCCCTCGAGGAATTCATTCCTTGGGTCTATTTGGTTGGGTCTTGAAGTAGCATGGACCAAGGTTCATTCTTCATGGGACCAGGAGATTTTTGTCTTTGGTTTTCTACCGGTCCCATCTCCCTGAGAGCACCGATGCAGAGGACTGACGTACAGACAGGCAGTGTGCTTATGTACATCACTGTCAAGTGTCCATAGCACTCTCCCAACCCCCAGCTCCCCTGTAGAGAGCTGTTTCATGCCTCACCACCCATTCTTCCACTGACGACAATGCTTTTGGGCATCGCTGCCCTGGAACCCACCCCCTGGAGGAGGAGAGCATCCATGGGGATGCTCAAGCCTACCTCCCCCAACCAACCCCCGGTAGCCACAGCCCATTACTGAACCTAGGTCACTGGCATAGCATGAGGTGTAGTGTTCAGCGCCTCAACCCTCAGTGCCACCAGGCTGGCTACAATGACCTTTTTGACTCCCCACATTATATAGGAATGTATGTATAGTGCTATAATAATTCAGCATCAGTCTTTTAGCCTTGGTTCATACTAAGGTTGAAATCTTTGTATAACATATGGTAAGGAATGTTTGAGTGACATTTTGTGTATGCCCTCTCTGACCCCCCCATAACATGACTGTGAAACTAGAGAATAACAGGGTCTTCATAACATGAAGGATCAGTTCACAGAATTAATAAGAAGTAATAATGAAATGAACTGATTTGAATAGAAAGGAAAATATGTGTGACAAATGTAAAGAAACTGATGTAGTTTTCCATACTGGACACCTGATATTTCTTCAGGTGCTGCATAGCAAAGCAGGTAAGGTGCCCAGAGTGTGCATTATCATCGTGAACATCGTGTGATATCATGCTATAATGCGCATTGCTCCATGCCTGATTCCAGTAGGATATCTATAAAAGAACTGCATAGGGTGGGTGTAGGACCTCCATATCAAAAGAGAAAGCAGGAGGGCTCAGCACACTCTACAAAAGTTCAAAAGTAAGTGAATCTATTTTGAAATGGAAGGAGAACATTTAATAGAAAAATCTTTTATGCAAATAGTATGAACAACTTGAAGATTTCAAAAGCGAGTATTGTTTTCCCATTCAGATATCTAACCTAAGGGAAGGAACCAAAGAAAAAATGCAGACATGGTAAATAAAATATGATTTCACTATATGGATACAGGGACAATATTAGCATAGAAACTTTAGACACTGAGAGAACTGTAAAATTAAGAATTATAGTTTGCAAACTAATGATATTAACAATAGGACCTGGATAATAAAAACAAACATGTTTAACTACTGTACAAACAGGAAATGCTAAGTAACTTTTTAATAAAAAGCAGCTTATTCACACAGTGGATAACAATCCAAACAAAAATTAACTTATTAAACCTAAGTTAAGAATGTATGATTAGATAACTAATGTGATTTATTACCAATTGAGAAACTAAGGGTTTATTTTAATAATTACTGAAAGACTAAGAATGAAAACCTGAGAACATTTAGGCTGTTCATATAACCTGTTTTAGATGAACTATAAGGCAAGTGTGAATTCAATGGATTGTTTATATGATGGGCTGGATATTCAAACTGTGCCATTCTGTGGTGCAAGCACTTGTGCTGCACAAAATAGTTGCACAGGGGTGTGGCAGGGGGGATATTCAACGGAGTTGCGCTATTGAGCAACTTCTTTGAATATCACCCCCCGGCCACAGCCACTGTGCATGGCGCAGTGGAACTTGTACCAATGCAAGTGGTCAGAGTGGAGCATTCAAGATGTGGTGGCGTAAGTTCCATTGCGCCATGCACAAATTTCTGATATTCAAAAGGTGCCATGCAAATGGGGCCATAATTCATGCAAGGCGCAGGGGGGGCATTTGCATCTACTTATGGTCCCATTTGCATACCATTAGCATGCAGGTGCACCAATCCCAGAGGACTTGCGCCTGGCTCCCTGCCAGGCAGCAGCCATTGGGGACCGATGCCCCCTGCAGCCCGATCGCAGGCATAACTGTTGAAATCCCCCCCACCCCCAACTGGCCTGATCACGGGCATGTAGTAACCCCCCGACTGGCCTGATCGTGGGCAAGTGTAAAAACCCCTCCCGACTGGCCCGACTCACAGGCATAAGTGACAAAAAAACCCACCTCACTAGCTCGACATTGCGGGCAGAACAGAGTTCAACCCCCAAGAACATATCCCAGGTGGTCCAGTGGACCGTGAAGCCTGATCGCTGGGCATTAGAGGTCACCACCACCCCCAGATCCACCTACCCTGGTGATCTAGTGGCTTCCACCCACCCACCCTCAGATCCCCACCACCCCTCCCCCCCATCAGCCGGCGGGCGGCAGCATACCACCTGCCTGTTGCCCTGCCACCCACTGACTGACTGCTCAGTAGGGCTGCACACCCATTGGTTCAGAGCAAGAGCCAATGGGAATGCAGCCCATACCGTACAAGGCAGTCCAGATATGTGAATGAATGTTGAGATGGGCAGTCCCCTTGGTTCCAGCAACCACAAGACAATATGGTTTACTGTAACCACTGTGGTAGAGGAGAGTCATACAAGGATGAGTGTTCTGGATTTCCGATGGGCAAACTTTAATGAAATGGGGGGGCAGCTTTTTATGTATTTATTTTTTTGTTTCACCAGGAGAGATACACTGAGCAACTTAATGCTTGTCTCACGGTACATCCTGGGGGAAGGGGGGTGTACAGTAGTAGCACTGACAAATCATGCAGCAATACAGGGATGTGATTAGATGCAGCAATGCAGCAATAAAGAGGTACAGTAAAATACAATACAATACAGTCATTCAAAACATGGTCAAGAATATGGAACATAGTTAAAAAGTACATTTATATTCAAAGCATCCATTTACAATACATGAGAAGCATAGATGATACAGGTATACAATACATAATACATACATATAATAAAGAAACAATTATAAGACTTAGGCATAGGTGAAGTGCAAATGCATTATTTGTGCAGTACACAACAGCAGTCGCAGTATCCAGGGTGGAAACATAGGTGAGCATGACTCGAGTTTAAGCACTAGACCATAAGGGGTATGGTAAGTGCAATGAAGTAAGGGGGCAGAAGAGAGGGCAAGAAAGGAGTTAGGTAAAGAGGGGGTCAAAAGAAGGTGCAGGAAGGAGTGAAATAGTTATGTAGTGTAGAGGTAAGAGAAAAAAGGAAGGAGGAGAAGCGGATTTGAAGAGGCAGAGAATTCCAGTTTAGGAAGGTGATAAGAGAAGGCTTTCTGGTCAGAGGATGTGGTTCTGCCAGGGATTGAAAGGGTACAAGTGTTGGCATGGGATCTCAGGGAATAGAAGGAGGGGGAAGCAGCACCAAGAGAGGAGGAGATGTAGGAGGGGAATGAACCAATCCAGAATTTAGAGATGAATTTAGCACCGTGTAAAGCTCGCTGGTTATGGAAGGGAAGGAAGTTGACGGAGCAGTAAAGATCACAATGATGAGTGAGGAGGGGGTTGCCAAGAGTGAATTGACAGAAGGAATTGTAGAGAGAGTCCAGTCTGGATTGGTGGGACTGTGGGGCAGCACAATAGACTATGTCGCAGTAGTCGAAAATGGGCAAGATCATCTTCTGTACCAGCTCATGCTGGTGGCAAGAGGGATGCAGCTGTGGTTTCTGCAAAGGGCACCAAGCTTAGTCCTTAATTTTTTTCAGAATGGCATCTATATGTACAGAGAAGTCAAGGTATCTATCCAGCCAAATGCTGAGCTAGCTGAACAAAGAGACATCCTCAAGAGCATTCCTATCTAGGTTGTGAAAGGTGGGGAGGTGGCTTAACCTAGCAAGTCTCTGCCTTGTGCTGAAGGACATGGAGAATGTCTTCTTGACATTTAGAAAAAGTTTATGTGAGCTAAACCAGAGTTGGACATTGGTGAAGTCAGACTGAAGCCTGGCAGTAACATCAGGGAATAATTTACCAGAGGTAAACAGCACTGTATCATCAGCATACATGTGGATGATGGATGCTGAACAACCCTGGGGGAGCTCATTTAGAAAGATGGAGAACAGGATGGGGCCTAGCACTGAACCCTGGGGGACTCCAGTGGTAATAGGCGGGGGGGTGGAGGTAACATCAGCTATTCTAACTGACTGTGACCTGCCAAACAGGTATGCGCTGAACCAATTTGTAGCAGTAGGGGAGAGTCCAGCTGCTGATAAGCTGTGTAGGAGGATGGTGTGAAAGACAGTGTCAAAGGCTTTGTCCAAGTTGACAAACATAGCTGAGGTAATATTCCCTTTGTCAAAGCCTGAGGAGACGGTCTCAGTTAGCCTCAATCAAGAGGTGGTGGTGGAGTGGGCTTTCCTGAAGCCAGACTGGAAGGGTGTGAAAAAAACAGAGTCAGAGATGAATAAGGGGAGTTGGTTGAGCGCTATGTGTTCTTGGAGTTTGGCTAAGGTAGGAAAGAGACAGATAGGATGATAGTTCCCAGGAGAGGTGGAGTCTCCCCCCTTAGGGAGGGGGGGGTTACAGCATGTTTCTAAGCTGAGGGAACACTGGCAGACTCAAAGGAGAGGTTTAGTATCGGGCTAGAGGATAGGCAATGGCAGGAGCAAAGAGGGAAAGGAGCCTAGGGTCAAGGCCATCAGGTGAGAAGCCTTTGGTAGAATCAAGCACCAGGAGATCTGATAGCATAGTTTCTGGAGAGACAGGAGAGAAGGAGAACTGAGGGGGTGAGGTAGGGATGAGGGATGGAGTAGGGGGCAGAACAGAGGGGAAGGGGCAGATTTCAGGGATGAGATGGAGCAGGTAGGAAGCAGTGGGTGGAATCCCATGTGGGGGAAGGTAGATGGGGACACTGGAGCAAGAGGGGGGGCTTGGGAGGGTGCTAAGCAGAGCAGAGGTGAAGGTGGCAAAGTGGGAATTGAAGCTATCAGCAATGGACATAGGTTCAGTAAGAACAGCGTGGTTGTGTCTGAGGATCAGTGGGAGAGTATCTGAAGAAGGCGAGAAGAGGAATTAGATGACCTTCTAGAATTTGGATGGGATGTTTGTGTTAGTCTGGAAGTTGGACTTGAAATGCTCAGCTTTGGCTAGTTGGATGGCTTCAGTGCAGCCATTTCTGAGTTCACAGTATCGCATGAAGTCACTAGGGTAGTTGGTGGCTTTATCCCAATGCCATGCAAGGACACAAGCTCGTTGGCAGGCCAGTAGCATGGGTGAGACTCAGGGTAGGTATGTGCCGTGAACCCTACTTTTGTGAAGTGGAGCATAGGAGTTCCATATTTGTAGGAAATGTGAGCTGAAATAGGTGAGGGAAACATCAGCTGAGGTAGCTGAGGACCTATGTATTTTATGCATGACAAAGGTCATGTGGTGGTCGCTGACAGAGTCAGGCAATAGCCCTGAGGCCACTATATGGTAGGGATGGGAGGTGAGGACTAGGTCAAGCAGGGAGTGGTTTAGTGTCTTATAGATTAGTTGAGTGGGTTCCAGTGTAAGTTGCTGGAGGTTTAAAGCATTGATGGTGGAGTGAATATGAGTCAGGGATGGGGCTGGCCAGTTTAGATTTAGGTCACCCAGGATGAATAGATTGCTACCCCTGGCCATTGAGGAAAGTTTTGTGACCAAGTCAGTGACATTGGAAGTTGGTTGCCCTGGGTGACAGTAGACTCCAGAGATGAAGATGGGGATGGTATGGGAATAGGACATTTTTTAAAGGTAAGGCCTCGTGGGAGGATTAAACAGTTGTAGTGAAGTAGGGTGTGAACTGGAGGGCAAAGGAGGTGTAAAAAGCCACACTGCCGCCTCTCCCTGCCTTGTCCTGTCTAGAGATGGGAAAGCCAGAGATGGTGATAGCATGATCCGGAATGTTTTTTGTCAGCCAGGTTTTAGAAATTACAAAGATGTCTGGGGCATATACAAGTACTGTACCATGGTTTGTAATAGAGAGATTTTGGGAGTGAGACCTTTTATGTTTCAGTGAATGATTTTAAGGCCATTTGGTAATGTCAGAGGGGTGGTGGTTGGAGGGGCATCAGCTGGTGGGTAGTCTGTAACAGGGCCTGGGTTTGGGTGGATATCCCCAGATGCTAGCAAAAGTAAGAGAAAAAGGAGATGGAGTACCCTGCTTCCCTTATAGGAGCTAAGGAGTAGCTGTTTAGACTTTATATGGGGGAGATATTGAAACATAGGGTAGGATACCAGCCTGAAGAGGGTGATGAAGTGGGTGGGCACCGAGGTTAATGAAGTGCAGGGGACCACTGAGCAGCAGAGAAGGAGTGTATAGTCTCAGGGTGGAGCACTGTGCCAGAGAGGCAGACTGTGCTGTTTCCCACCATTGGTGGCTCAACCAGACTGGGAGAGTCCCTTGGCAGCTTTGTAGGGAGTGAGAGAGGTACTGCTAGGGACAGTACCAAAAGTAGATACTAAAGTTTTGCTGCCTTCCAGGACACCATGGTGAAGTCCAGAAGGGTGGAGCGACTGGCGGGGATGTGACTGCTAGTAAGTTGTATGTTAGAGGTGTGCAGCTAGTAGATCCCTCTAGTGTTAGAGAACTATAAGCAGCCAATGGGGAAGTGAGCTGTTAGAAAGAAAGCTGAACAGGTGACCAGTGGTAGGGTATAAATAAAAGTGTCGAGCTTGGGTGGGAGGATGGGGGCTGGTGGGGAGCAGGCACACAGTGCCAGTGGGGCAATAATTGCTGGCAGCAGAGCTGTACCTGGAAGAATGAGGATCTGGGGCAAAGAGCTCAGGCAGCAGCTTGAGATGAGCTGTCGGTCCGGGGGGCCGAGGTGGCTTGGCAGTGAAAGCTTGTGGTCCCTGCAGTGGGGGGGGGGCCCAGCTGAAGAAAAGAAGAGAGGGTGAGATTATAGTAAGCTGGCTGAGGCACAGAGGCATGGTCAGCCCAGAAGGGAGCCCAATTTACACAATAATAGAGTGGTTGATTTGGGTGCCAAAAGTCGGGAGCAGTACAAAACCTCAAGAGAGACCTGTAATCACAGCCCTTTTAAGAAAATTGCACTTAAAACTGTAAACTGGCTGTAGTCATTGCATACATATTGCATACAGTACTTAATTCTCAAAAATAATGCCTGTTTTAGAAAGCAGAGACTGAGGAGAGCTTCTGGCCAATGAGTGTGGGGCCCTGGAGAGGTGGTCACGTTCCAACTGGCAGGCAGCAGAGCCATACCTAGAAGACTTTAGAAACTGCTTCATTTGTTAGCAGAATATTCCTATTCTGATGTATAATATTCCCAATTCTGCCTGCCTTATGATTATATTCTGTAATGAAGGCGCAAGGCTGTGAGTGTGTTGTTGTAATCTTGTGTTTGGTAATCAGCTGCTCTATGTCCAGGTTGTTTACTTTCTCTCTTAATGTTTTTAAAAGATTGTCCTCATAACCTCTCATTAGAAATCTCTCAATTAATTTTTCAGATTGTTCCTCAAAATTAGTTTCTGAACTACAATTCCTTTTTATTCTCAAAAGCTGGCTGTAAGCAATCAAATCTTTTAAATTCTGGGGGTGGGCACTATTGGCATGAAGTATTGAGTAGGTGGCTGTGGATTTACGATAACACTTTGTGTTTATGATTTTATTGTCACTCACTGTTAATCTTAAATCCAGAAAATTTAGTGTTTGTGCTCTTGTATCACATGTACAATTCAAATTCCAATCATTTACATTAAGCCACTGTATGAACTGAGGAATAATGCCCATGCTACCCTGCCATGCACACAACATATCATCTATAAACCTTTACCAATGCTTGATGTATGCATGGTAAGGGTTCAAGATGGGATTGTGTATGATGGTAAGTTCCTAATAGCCAAGAAATAAATTGGCATAGCTTGGTGCCATGGCTGTCCCCATGGCAATGCCACATCTTTGTAACTAATATTGATCTTCAAATTTGAAATGACTATGTCTTAAGATAAAATCCAGTACCTGCATTATGAAATCTTTTGGAATGTCTGTATCTGTGGAATTCTGTTCTAGAAAAAAACTTTGCAGCTGATAGACCCTGATTGTGTTGTATTGAAGTATATATGGAAGATACATCTATGCCCAACCATGCAAAATCATCACTCCATTCCATGTCTTTAAGTCTGTTAAGTAGGTCTTTAGTGTCTTTAATGTATGATTTCAGACCCAAGGCACTGGATTGAAGAAAAAAATCAACACATTTCCCCACATTTTAAGTGAGACTTCCCACTCCTGAAACAATTGGTCTACCTGAGGGGGTTCTCCCTATTTTTGTGGATTTGGGGCAAAATATAGAAACCAGGAGTAATGGGATATTCAGGTCAAATAAACTGATATTCACTTTCTGTGATTTCTCCATTACTCAAAGCCTGTGCCAATAGATGTTGTAGTTCATTTCTAAATATAGGTGTGGGGTCAAAGTTCAAATTCTGATAGGATTTCTTTCCATTCAGCAATGACATTATAATAATCTTGCAATGTTCTCTGTTGAAAATGACAATGTTATCCTCTTTGTCAGTAGGATTTATCACGATAGTACTATCCTTCAAGAGTTCCTCTAGGGCTTCATGTTCTAATTTTGAAATATTGTATTTTGTGCTGATCTCAGCTTCCAATACTGCCTTAACTTGCTGACAGACAGTTTTTTCATATGTATTGATGACAGTGTTGAAAACATTCAGTAAGAAAGTGGATTTCTTTTTGAATCTTACTTTCCTTTGTTTTTGTAAGAAACCCCTAGCTCTAAACAGTCCATTGCTTACATTTGTAACATTTGTACCATCAGCTTCTATCTCATTTTCATTCAACAAACTCTCCAAATTCTCCAAATCAAGTTGCATGGAATTATTAACAAATGATTGGAAGGCCTCACCAATAGACGAAGAGGAAAATACTTCACTCTCTATGTTCAATTCGGTACCACGTGTATTTAAATAATCAACATTGTTTATTGAATTAATCAGGTTCACATTGTCAAAACTTGTACCTGTGATATCACTTGTACTAATATTTCTGATTCTCTGTATGTCCATTGCCCCAATCAGGTAATACAGATCTTCCATGAGTGAGCTACTAGGTTCTGCTTCATCTTGAAGAATGTTCGCCGATAACTCATTCTCTGTGGAGTAATCCATTTTGGAAGCATGCATCTGATAATTCCTTTAGAGCAAAAAATTTAATCTAAGTCTCAGTTTTGTAAAGAATTTATATAAGTTTACAAAGATCTAGACATTATTCACTGGTGGAGTCAGAATAAAGCTTAGTCCTTTTCTAATACTTTTTATTGCAATTCTGTGAGGGAAACTGATGACAAATTTATGAGACTTAACTGATTATGAGAAGAGCAATATTATTAGCTAGTCTAAACCTTGATATTTGTTTGACTGGGTGACCAGGGTGGTATATCAGGGAGGGACGGTGTATTTGGGCTACCTGGAATTCAGCAAGGCCTTTGTCACTGTCCCACACAGGAGATTGATAAATAAATTGAGAAACCTGGGAGTGGGCCCCATGGTAGAAAAATTGGTTGAGAACTGGCTAAGAGACAGGACTCAGAGGATGGTAATAAATGGCAAGAAATCAGAAGTGAGGGAGGTGACATGGGGTGTGCCACAGGGATCTTTGCTGGGACCAGTCCTGTTCAATGTCTTCATTCATGCCATTGCAGAGCGTCTCAAGGAAAAGGTACACCTGTTTGCGGATAACAGCAAGATCTGCAAGAGCTGACACACCGAAAGGGGTGGAAAGAATGAGAAAGGATCTAATATTATTGGAAGAATGGTCAGGTGTATGGCAGTTGAGTTTCAATGCTAAAAATTGCAAAATAATGCACCTGGGGTCACAGGAATCCAGGAAAGCAGCACGCGAAGCAGTGTGGAAAAGTGGTGGGTAAGGCAAACAGAATGCTGGGATGCATAGGTAGAGGCCTAACCAGCAGAAAGAAAGAGGTGATGATGCCACTGTACAGATCACTGGTAAGGCCACACTTGGAGTACTGTATCCAGTTCTGGAGACTGCATCCCAGGAGGGACATAGACAGGATTGAGGCAGTCCAGAGAAGGGTAACAAAAATGGTACATGGGCTGCAGCACAAGCCATATGGAGAAAGACTCAGGGACCTTAATATCTATTCACTGGTGGAGAGGAGAGGAGAATGGGGAGAGGGGACGATAGCGACATTCAAGTACCTTAGGGCTGTAAACCGGGTACAGGAGGGAAGCATATTTCAGAGGAAGCATGGTACAAGGACAAGGGGACATTATATAAGACTGGTGGGAGGAATGCTCAGGGGAAATGTCAGGAAGTACTTTTTCACAGAAAGGGTGGTGGATCCCTGAAACAGCCTTCTAGTGGAGGTGGTGGGGGCTAAAATAATATGGGGGTTCAAGAGTGCATGGGGTAAACATAAAGGTGCCCTGTAGATGGGCAAAGAAAGTGTGCTGCAGATCAGATAGGATCTGGGCTGTTAACACTGAGTAGGGAAATTATCAGACTCAATGGGCTGTATGTTCCTTATCTGCCATCAGATTCTGTGTTTCTATGTTACTTTATGAGTCTGGATGTTGCTGTATGTTCAGGTATGTTGTAAGGTGGTATGTGAGTGAGATTGTTCAATCTGTAACAGGAGGTTTGTTTAACATCTTGTGTAGTTGTGTTGGGCTCGATGCTTAAATCTGACTTCATCTTTGCAGAGTTGGCAGACCATAGGTGAAGCATAGTAGAGTGACCACTAGCTCTAGCAGTGAGTAAGAAGATTCACTTCTGTGGGTGTGTTATTGACCTCTGACTGTGGTTGTAGGTGTGGGTGTTTCCAAGTGTCTTTCTGCCAGGCGCTCTTTAGATTGATTATTTGCCTGTGGACAAAGGCAGTAAACAGACCAGTGGGAAACTGGCCGAGTGGTAGGATGTAGTTTGTACATTCCCTCTGCCATTTCCCCACCACCCAACTGTCTGGGTATTGTGATACTCCACATCAGTTTGTATAGTAATCATCCATAGACTCCCCACATTTTTTCTTTTTTTTTTTCCTACATGTTGTAATCCATTTCCACATGCTGTCCTGAAAGTGGGTTCCTTGGGTTTCAGTATTTGCCAAGCCTTCTGTTGATAGTTTTTGTTTCTGCACACCTAATTCCCTGCAGTCATTAAGTATGCATTTGTCTGCCGATTTTTTCTGTGGATTCAGTGTCTGATAACAGATCTGTGGCAGATGTGTAGGTAGTTCCTTGCTGGTGATTGCTGCATATGGGAATTCCTGCATGCTGTTTTGGGGGGTTATTATCAGTCAGGCTGAGTGCAACATATGGAAGGGGATGTCTGTTTTATAAAGGGCTTTTTTAATATCATCATAAGCCCTTTTGTTTATCCCTTACAGCTGGATCACATCACTGTAAATATGGAAGCACTATCCATTCCAGGACAGAGCTCCATTTATTCTGGCTTGTATTTGGATCTGAATTTTGTCCTGCAAGTTGATGCATTTGATGATAACCACTCTTGGCTTTTCTCCTTGCTTTGGGGGTGCCCAAAAAGATCTCTATACATTCTTCAATTGGTAGACAGGTCCCATGGTCAGTGGTCCCGGGACCTAGGCCAATAATTTTTGGGCGAAGATCAATAGATCAAAATCTTCTGCATGTTTGGGTAATGTGACCAGCACCAAGTTATTTCATCAGAGTCATCTTTCCTGATCTTCCAGCCTGTTCTCCAACTTTCTCATTTTTTTCCACATTTCTGAGATATTTTTGTCATCTCTGTCCTGCTTGTCCTTCACTAAGCTGATTCTTGCCTCGGCATCTGAAACTCTTGTTGAAAGTGTTTCCATTGCGTTTTTTAAAGTTTTGATGTTGGTTGCCATGTCACAAAGAGTTAGACAGAAGCCAGTTCACAAAAAATCGATCGCTTGTCTGTTAATATTTCCATAGTGTTGATTACTGAAGAGTGTTCAGTGGGCGAGTCAGGCTTCTGCTGCTTTGATGGCTGGCTGGCTGGCAGCTTACGCTGCGGCTGCTATAGCAATTTCCACTTGGTGAAGTCTGTCTTGATCCATGTGTAGCTGTGGTGCTGACATTCATTTGATGGGGATATTAGTGAACAAAATCTTGCAAAGTGAGGGCAAAAATCCAGTTTAAGACAATTTAAAAGTTGTAGTTTTATGCCTTGATCACAGAGCTCTAGAGAAAGCTGCTGCTCAGGCTGAGTCTATCACGTGACTCCAACTATGCCCTTTTTGCTGGCTCCCTTTTTTTCTTTCGCCCTCATCACCCGACACGGTTTGGCTTGTTTTCTCTGGAGATGTTGTTTTTCATGCTTATTTTAAGTTGTATCTGTTTGTCAAAGGTCCCAAAGTCCTTATGCTCCTTAAAACCTAGTAGCTCTTTTATAGCCTCATTAGTTTCAGGAGGCATATCTAATAATAGTGTCCTCCGTGATTATCAACTATACAAAGTTTTAGGTGCAGTCCTGTGCTGCTTTGATCCACTCATCTTTATTTCTAAAAGCTTACAGTCCTGAAGAAGGAGTTTTTAATCCTTATGCCACTTGGGATTTTCCCTTTATCAAGGTGCCTCTCAAGGGTTGTTATATTGTATGTAAGATTTCATTTTGAAATCAGGAGTTTTTCCAGTCTTTGAAAACAGCTGGTAATGTTCCCTCTTCAAGAGACCTGTGTTTGTGGTATGTCACTTGTAAGGCATTCTCTGGCTGTCTGCCCCCTTATTTCAAAGGTCCTCACACTCACGGGGCAGAAGTGAGCATTCCCTGTTGCAATGTATTCTCTGTGTTCACTGTCTGAGCCACTCATAATTAAACACACACTTGCCCATTGGTGCTCAAAGTAGATGTACCACTACCTTTGTGTTTAAATAAAATCAAGCACTATGGCTGTTGCAGAGAAATTTGTGGTTCCACACTACGCAGGTTAAAATGTAATCTACTTCTACATAGGTCTCCTGTGAAGTGTTATTTAATGATACTGAAGCCTGCCTGAGTTTGGTAATATATTTATTTATATATTTATGTCTTTGATAACCGAGTAGGTGGGCTGATCCAAAAGCACTAATTTCAACCATGACCTGGGCCAGCAAGATGGCAACAAAAATGGACAATCAATGGTTGTACATAGTGCATATCCAAGCAGTAATACAGGTACATGTAAAAGACATAGAAACAACTGGATACAGAGAAATAGATGCTGTGGTAACACTATGTAGTAAAGCTATACAGAGCAATGGTTTTGTACAAATATACTGAATAAGGAATATAAACAGGGGCTGAGTTGTAATATTAAGCTAAATACATATCTTTACAGTGGTTTACATGAAGTATAGGATCACATCAAAAAGGCGCTAAGACTCTATACAATAAGATTCTATACAATAATACAATAATTTACATGAAGTATAGGATCGCATCAGAAAGGCACTAAGACTCTATACAGTAGTTCAGCAGTTTCCTGGTCAGGTATAGCCCTAATGAACCCTGTGAAGTATGAGAGAAAGAACACCAGAAACATACCTGAGAGCAATCAGGACTAGTTATTGGAGGCTGATGAGATAGGGATGGATAGATAGACAGGACAGGAAAGCAGCCTTCTAAGGTGGATCATGGGCCGATCCATGGCCTAGGGAACAGTTACAGAAACATTCAGTCAGGACCTAGGTTCGTAGGTTTCTTTTGAGGGACATGTGGGAGGCAGAGGAGTGGACCGATAGTGGGAGCCTATTCCAGAGGGAGTTGGCACACACAGAGAAGGCTTTACTACCTATGACAGAATGGGTGCATGGGACTTCAAGAGGAGGACTGGAGTAAGACCTGAGGGTTCTAGGAACTATCTTATCAATGAGTAGTGGGGAGAGAGGGGACAGATGGTGATTCCTAAGTGAGTTATGAATTAGGCTGCCCGTGGCATAATTGAAAGTTCCTTGAAGGTTTGGCCACCTTAGGGTTTTGTAAAGTGTGCAGTGGTGAGTAGAGTAGGGTGCTTGGAGAACAAAGAAGCAGATAGAGTTGTACATGGTATTGAGGTGAGAGCGAAGTGAGGAGGCAGCAGTGAAGGAATAGACAGAGGAACAGTAGTCAAGCAGAGGGAGGATGTTACCTTGCACTGCAGCAAGGCAGGCATCTGGAGACAGAAGTAGCTTGGTTCTGTAGGCTGTGCCAAGTTTTTGTGTATTTTACTTATGATATTTGTTATGTGTTCATTGAATGTAAGGGAGGGATCAAGAGTCACCCCTAGGTATTTAAAAAAGGAGACTGTTTCAAGTGGTGGGCCAGCTGGGATGTGTATGAGAAGTGATGTATTCAACTTGGCAACCTTGGCTAGAAAATCTAGAGTAGCTGTGCTTCTGATTTTAATTGGAAGTGCAACTCTTGGAGGAAGCCTTTCAAATATCTGCCTGCTAGTCTGTGCATTGGGCACACTATTTTGGGGCAACCTAGGTTCTTTAAGGACCAAATGCATAGCGTATTGGTTTAATTACTAGAACCTGCAGTCCTGTTTAAAAGCTGCTCCATGACCCGCGTTTTCCATCCAGGTCCCGGGCACATTATTTAAGCAAGCCCTGTGGTGAGCAGGGTGAGCACGCATTGTCGCATGCAAAGATGCATGCAAAGACACGTGCATCTAGCACGAGTTTAGCATGTTTGGCGGATTGTCGGTTGGTGTTGTGAGTGTGATATTAGATTCTTCTAACCCCATGGGACCATTTCCACTTCAAGTCTTTGATGAGCACTAGTAATACCCTTGCTAACTCTGTACTTAATAACTGATATTTAATCTAAGCAACAAACAAACACTAATATGGAGTCAAAAAATATCAGGTTTAGCTAACTCTGGCAGCACAAGCCTGGTATCTGTCTCCTCTACTATAATAACCTTGGATGGGAACATAGGCATTAAATGCCAGATATGTAATATGTATCAACTAGTGAAATCAACACTTAAACCTAGTGGTGACTTTATTTGTACTAAATGCATAGATAATAAACATTTTCAAGAAGAAATTTCACTGTGGTCTCAGTTAGACTGCAGCAACTAGAAGTGAGTCAAACAAATATGTGAGAACGTTTCCAAGCACTACATTGTCATCCTCAATCAGCAGAGCTAAATAGCATTATCACATCTTTTCCCCCATATTCTCCACCTAATAATGAAGTATGTCTCCTTAACTCTTTTTCCAACAATTTAACAGCTATTAACACTGCCAGTGTGGATTCTACTACTAACAACTTCATGCTTAGAAAGAGGGCCAGAGAAGATGACTCAGAAGCCACTGAACTTAATGATGATTGGTCTAATGTAACATGTAACAGGGTACATAAAAAGGGGTGTAGAGCTGAACATTTCTGTCTCCCTATTTATAATTCCTATTCAGCACTCTTAAACCTGCCAGATAGTAATCACACAAATATTACTCCATTAAAGCCACCAATGTGTCAACCATCAGTCAGTGTAACTGAGCCCCCTTTAGCCACCCTTATTGATCTGGGTCCTCAGCTACTTTATAGTGAACCTAGTGGTCCATCCAGAAATTTCAATTGTAGGTCCACTTCCCGCCCCTCTGAACATGGGAAAGCAACTTCAGAAATGGATATTCCTAGTCCTTGTTCCAAGAGTCATCCACACTAAGTGTTAGTTCTTGGTGATTCTATTATTAAACACCTAGATAGGGCAATTTGTAATCCGGATAACTCTCTAAGAACATTTTCTAGCTTTAGGGGTGCTAAAGTCTCTGATGTTACCAGAATGGTCAATGGCATCCTTGCCAATGCAGGTCACAATCAACTTGTCATTATACATGTAGGACCTAATGACCTGAATCGAATTAGGCCCTTAGAATTAAGAAAAGATTTTGTGGCCTTAAACAATTTACTTACTTAGAAAGGCCGTACTGTGTGCTTTTCCAAAATCCTTCTCATATCCAGAGCAACTCACAGTATGACCCACTTATTTAGGGAAACAAATGAATGGTTAAGGAAGTGTGTCTTAAACAAGATATTTGTTGTATCCCACACTGGGAAAACTTTAATGGTAGGGACACTCTTTTCAGTTGTTGGGATGGTTTGCATTTGAACAGGAGAGGAAGTACTCTGTTAGGTAGAACATTTGTTTCTGTTATTAATAAATATTTAAACTGACAAGTTCGGGGGAGAATAGGACAATCCCTTATTCTCTTAACTGGAAGGATAAAACCAGCAAAGAGAAAACCTGCAATTTATTGTCTTTCAATGCTAGATCCCTTAATCCACTCAAAATGGCCAAACTTATTGCAAAATGTACATTACTCAATCTAAACATTATTGCCATCACTGAAACTTGGTGGGACTCTTCCTCAGCTTTGTCTAGGCATATTCCCAAATATAAACGCTATCATAAAGATAGAAGTGATCGGAAAGGTGGGTGTGTGTGTCTATGTTAGTGAGGACATTCTATCCCATGAAATAGCAGTTCAAGCCCAAACTGAATCACTTTGGATATCTATCCAATTGAAGGACCATCCAAAATTCATAATAGGGGTTTTCTATCATCCACCTTCTGCCAACATTCAATATACCTCTGATTTATTAAATATAATCATGGATATATCATATAAGGATGATATTCTCATTCTAGGTGACTTTAATTTTCCTGATATCACCTGGAATCTCTGTACAAGCAACAATAATCATGAAAATCTATTTTTAAATTCAGTTGTAGATTTGGGACTGGATCAATTAGTCAATCAGCAAATTGATGTAATAATAAATTGGACCTAGTTATAACTAAAGAGGGTTTTAAAGTATCTGATAAAAACATTATGGCCCCTATTGGCAATAGTGATCATAACTTATTATCTTTTAATATTCCCTTACATATTCCTAAGAGTACTAAAAAATTATGCATAAGGACTATAACAAAGCTAATTTCAAATGAATTAACTTTGATTTAAACAAATCTAACAGGATAGAAATGTTTAGGGGCAAAGATATTAATAAATCATATGAATGTCTGATCAAAATTATTCACCAACTTGAAGACTCCTAGATTCCTTTAAAAACAAAATGTAACAGAACAGGTAAAGTTCCTCTTTGGTTCAACAGAACCATCAATAAACAAATAAAAACCAAGGAATGATTATTTAGGAAGCTGAGAAAAGATCCCAGTTGATCCCTAAGCCTTAAATATAAATCTGGTGTAGCTACATTTAAAAAAATCAATTAAACCTGCTAAGCTTAAATTTGAGTTTAACTTAGCCCATTCTAAATCTAATTCAAAATCTCTGTATTCCTACATCAATGGTAACAATGGGGGGTAATGGACAAATACTGTAGGTCCATTTTGTCACAATGGGTTCACTATGTCGTCTAATAAAGAGATGGTGGATCACTTTAACAGATACTTTTTCTCTGTCTTCAATCTACCAATTCCACAAACTACACCAATCATAAGAAACAATTCCCCAATACCTCCTTTTGATCTTACCAACATTAAGAATGCACTTCTATGTGTCAAAAGATCCACTAGTTCAGGTCCTGACAACATCAGTGCTGTATTCCTACTTGAAACACTAAATTCTATTGCAATCCTCTTTAAATTCTATTTACTAAATTTCTAATTGAAAATGTAATACCTGATGTTTGGCGTGAAACCTTTGTAACTCCTATTTTCAAGAAGGGAAATAAATCTGATGTTCAGAACTATAGACCAATTAGTTTGACCTCTATCATAGGAAAAGTAATGGAGTGTTTAATTAAATCCAGATTGGAGATCATTACTGATCAACTCGATATTTCTGATAACTATCAGCATGGTTTTAAGTTAGGTTACTCATGTACAACCAATCTAATATCCTTCTATCGCAAGATAGGTAAGTTACTAGATAACAATACACCTGCTAATGTTCTGCTATTCAGTTTCAGTAAGACCTTTGACCATGTGTCCCATTCTGTGTTGATGAATAAACTTCACAATTTGGGAATCCCCTCAATCTTGGTTATCCAGATATCACAATGGTTATTCAATTGTACCCAACTCATCAGAATAAATGGGGCATTTTCTTTACCTGGCAGGGTTACAAGTGGAGTCCCCCAGGGCTCCATATTGTGGCCTGTTCATTTCAACCTTTTTATTCTCGACATAGGCATTATTTCTAACAACTATCTAGTAAAATTTGCTGATGACACAAAATCTGGAGGCAGAGTAGACACTACAGCCAATATTCAACTCCTTCAGCATGATTTGTCCTCTATTGAGCAGTGGGCCAATAAAAATTCAGTGTTTTTTAACATTGATAAATGCAAGGTTCTATACTTTGGCAGGAATAATATAGCTCATAATTACTATCTAAATAACCAGGAAATTAAATCATCTAATTGTGAAAGAGACTTTGGTATTATGATTAATACTACGCTGTCATCTAGTGACCATTGCAGTAAAGTAGTCAGAACATCTAATGTTATTCTGAGACAAATCAATAAGTCCTTCATCAGTAAATTGGAGCACTGTTTAGTTCCATTGTACAGGGTTTATGTCAGACCTCTCTGGATTACGGTTCTCCCTTCTGGAATCCTTACCTTAAAACTGATATAAAGCATCTTGAGCAGGTCCAAAGGAGGCTTACTAAATCTATTCCCAGACTTAGCAATAAATGTTATGACACTAGACTAAGTGAAACTAAGCTCCATCCATTATTTTTGAGAAGGCAAAGGGGTGCTCTGTTATTAATGTACAAACTAGTTCATAATCCCAGGTTGCTTAAGACGTGTGGATTAACATTAGCCAATAAGATAATTGTAGGTAGACTTCATTCTAAGCAGTTAACTGTTGAATGGGCCAATACAAAAACATGTGATAATTGTTTCAACATAAGAAAAGCAAAATGTTGGAACTATCTTCCTCAGTTTATTGTAGACTCAGTTGTCTTTGATTCTTTTAAGGCCAATCTTGATTTCTGGCTATTGCATAATAATCTTGTATAATACCCCACTTTCACAGGAGGACAATCTCAATAGGCCTTGTGCCTTCTTTTGTCCTACACTACCCAGTAAACCCAGTAAAAGGCTTTGAGCCAAATAGCATGGCTTTTTTTCCTTTAACAAGTAGTTTCCTGGATTGGAACCAGCCATGGGCAGCACCATAGTTAATAGTTAGGATGGATGGATGATATTGACTCGATGGATTTGTCGCTGCGGTACAGTACCAGATCATCAGCATAGAAGAGAGCCTTACAGTTTAGGCTTTCAAAGTGGAGGGCATTTATGAACATAGAGACAAGTAGAGGGCCTAGTATAGAGCCCAGTGGGACTCCAGTGCCTGTGGGTAGTGAGGCGGAAGGCACTTTGCCAATCACAACAGATTTTGACCTATTTGACAGGTAGCTGTGGAACCACGCAGCAATGTCAGGTGAACAACTAAAGTGGTGCAAGGTGGAGTGAAGGAGGTGATGGTCAACCAAGTCAAAGGTCTTTTATAGATCTACAAATACCGACCCAGTGACCTTGCCTACATCCTTGTTTCTCAGGACGTGGTTGGAGAAAATGGTGAGGGCAGAGGAGGTGCTGTGATGTTTGTGGAAGCCATGCTGGAGTGGACACAGAAGGTTATATTTATCCAGATGCTCAGACAACTGGTGGTGGATTATTTTTTCCAATAATTTGCTGAGGTTAGGGAGGAGGGAGATGGGTTTATAGTTTTCCAGGGCAAGGGGGTCTCCAGATTTTTAGATAGGTACCACATGAGCATGCTTCCATACGTCTGACACTGAGGACATTGGGAGAGCAAGGTTTAATATAAAGGTCAAGTGTTTGACAATGGCTGGGGAGATGAGTTTCAGAAATGTAGGGTAAAGCCTGTCACTCCCAGTGCTACCTCTAGCTGTGAGAGTCTTCAGTAGTTTAATAGTAGCACCATGGTTGGTGGCCCTAAAGTAGAACAATGGAGGAGTGCTACCTTCACATGATGGCTGGGAGTAGAAGGGGAGGTTTTCACGGCTAGTGAGAGGGTAGCAGAATATATACAGAAGGTCTCCCCCAATTATACTGTTGTTTAAGCATATGTGAGCAGCAAGACAAGCAAGGCTAAAGTTGCAAGCAGTACTCACGGGATGTTGTCTGTGCTACAGTAGAATGGAGGGCCGTGGGCCCGAGGTCCAACCAGTTCTGGCTATGTCTGTAGATCACAAAGATGGAGCCACTTAAAGAACTATTGCTGTTACTGGAAACTTTATTATAGACATCACACTGTATCTGAAAAGAAACGGTTCCTAGCGATACAGAACAGGATGTCCAGACCATCCCAGTGCTTCACTTGTGAGTGCATCATCAGTGGGCAGAGTTTGTGAGCAGAAGCCTACCTTATATAATAAAAAGTGCTCATTGTAGTCAAATTACCAATTAGTGCATAATATGAGTGCATTCAAAATATATACATCACATTCTGGTTATATTAAAACTGATTGTGAGTAGGGAGCCAACAATAACTGTTATTCATTTGTATCACAGTTAAAAAGTACTAAGAAAATTGTCTCAGTTTTTAAATAATGGCTCATTTATGAAACATACTATTTATGAGCAGAAGTGAATTTCCAAAGTGTTCTATGAAGTATCTAGGCAAACATTTTCTTCTGAAATTGAAAAAGAAAATGTGTAATCACTAGAAACCATAGAGGCAGTGAAACAGAGAGAACACATTCTCTATATATCCTGCTACACACCTGTTTTCATGTATCACTTCAATTCCTTCCAAGAATGATCTATAAAAATGAATACTGCATGAACTGGGCCCCAACTACTTCAAAGATCTCTTGGCATTCCCTACTATCAGGAGCTTGCAATCAAAACAGTATAGGAGTTTTATCACTGTGGAAATGTTCAATAATGAGCTATGATTCTATGTGTTCACACAAGCATATAGTGATGGCTGAACCTATGCTATCTGTTCTCTAGTGACTTAGTTCTGTCTGTTTTAATATTCTTCCACTATTTTTGAAAATTTTATTTTGATCATGTTGTATTTATTGTTATGATGCATTGATTTAATACTATTCATTCTGCTGAACTTTTGTGAACTGCCATGAGCCCTATAGATAAGGTGCTGAACAACTGAAGTTACCTTGCTTTAATTCAGGTTATATTGCTTTAATGTCATTGAAGTAAAAATAAAAGACCAGTATTGTAAAAATCATTATATGTCCCTTGATGCAAAACAGAAAGTATGAAATATAAATTTCTGTCTACATTTGCTCCAGGCAACAGACAAAAATATTTGCCTATGAATAAAATGCTCTGCTATATTAAAGCATCAGAAGAAATATTTTTCTTATAAAGCACAAATGTGATCATGTTTCCCAGGCTGTTTATTCAGAACATAGTAGGATTATAACCCTATTGCTTGGGTTTACGTAAAATGAATTATAAATTTGTTTATTTCAGAACTGTGCCTCTTAAACAGGTTATTAGTATTTTGTACATCAATACCATTCTAATAACTAACAAAACTATTATGCAGACAGACTTCATTACTTTGTATTTTTCTTGCTACTTAAAAAGAACTGTACAAAGTATCCTAAATATCAAAATGTTATGTCTGTAAAACATACAGTTGGACAGTAGAACATCTGAACCATACAATCCTACAATCTGTGTTCATTAGCCACCTAACACATTTTGCATACATTAAAATATTCCTTATTTTGCTCATGTTTTGCCTTTATGAGTTTTTTTACAGTAACTTTGTAGAGCATCACTGTAAGAAATCTTGAGAATAAATCCCATTTGATGACTCTACCATTCCTTATATAAAAATGTAAATTAAACTCCAATAGAGGGTAGTACATCTACTTACTCCATGGTGCTCAGTGACTCCTTCTATGTTGATATTTGACACACCTCTCAGTCATGCATGCTCCATATGAAGTCACTCACAATGGATATGAACATCAACATTAGCCGTACATTCACTTACTGCATTTTGCTCACAGCTTTGTTAATCAAATCTATAGTTGCTATTACAAGAATGTAATTTGCATGAATTCAGTATGTTGTGGGTGAGTTTGACACAACATTTTTTTTCTTTAAGATATTTTTTTTTTGTGGACTGAGTAACTTATAATCCTTCTACATATGCAGGCTTTAAATTAAAGGTCTTCCAAACAACCCTTCTAGAGACTTCAGATAAGTTATATAGCTCGACATGGTCCTTAAACTCATTAAGAGGCACTCTTCAGACTCAGTGGCTTAGACAAAGAAGGGATCCAGTAAAAATTTTGATAGTAGTGTTCATGGGGTGGCCACATCTATTCTGAGATAGATTAAGAGTGATAGAGAAGAAGAGTTTCCTAGCCATATAAATGAGTCCCTACAATCAGGGCTGATTCTAAGGTTGTGCCTTCAAATGTTCTGTGGTTTGGGAGATATCACTGAAAGTTGAGGTTAGGGTCTTAGATGGCCTAGCATTAGCATATCATGTTACCATGCTGGAAACCAGATTTCAAACTAAGCCTGGGGTTTCTACTGTTATGTGGCCCCAGGTCTTCTGTACTGCTGTTTGTGGCATAATTTGTAGGTTCAGGAACTTTGGCACCACAATTAACTGTGTCAGTAATCTCTGTGTTGACCAAAGCAGCTCAGCCTACTCCACAGGGATGCTGGAGAGTTTGCATTATTGTGGAATCAGAGCAGAGGTAGAAGGGTAATGGAGACAATATGAAAAACAAATACTGTAGCCATTACAATGTAGAATGATGGTAGTCTCAGGTAGTGTTGTGCAAAACTGAAATATTTCTCCCCACAAAATATTTTGAAAAATTAGTGCATTTTGTGAAATGTGAAATTTCACCAGCGAAATGGCGAAATTCATTGCTCTCGAGCAAACTTTCACCATTTTCGGCAGTAAGCAATAAAATGACTATTCAAAAAAAATATCATCCCTGGTGTCTAGTGGTCCCATCTCCCCAGCCAATCATTGGCACAAACTGAAGAATCCAACCCCCCCACTGAGATTTACAACAATTTCTCCTGGCAAAGACTTCCTGTTGTCTAGTGGACCCCCACCGCAGCCGATCACTTGTCCAAATTGAAGAATCACACACCCTCACTGAGATGTACATCAGTTTCCCCAAGAATACCAATCCTCAAACTAGTATAAAAATAACTAAAAAATCCTGATCCCGACTGCCATATGTCTAGAGGACTGCCCACCCCAGCCGATCATCAGCCCAAATTGTAGAATCACATGCCCCGACTGAGATGTACATCAATTGCCCCAAGAATCCCAATCCCCAAATTTGTATAGAAATAAAAAAATCCTGATCCCAACTCCCTGGTGTCTAGTGGAGCCTCCACCCCAGCCGATCACCAGCCTAAATTGAAGAATTGCACTCCCCCCGACAGAGATATGCATCAATTTCCACAAGAATACCCATCCCCAAATTTATATAAAATTAAAAAAAATCCTGATACAGACTACCTGTTGTCTAGTGGACCCCAACCCCCACCCTGTCATCATCTAGTGCCCCACCCTGATCCCCCAGTACACCGAGCATGCCACTGGCACAGCTCTCCACTCAGCTCCATGACCGGCAGCCTGACAGAGTGCTTCAGTGAATGAACAAGTGCTTAAGCATAAGCTCATTCATTGAAGCACTCAGTCAGGCTACCGGATGTGAAGTGAGTGGAGGGCTGTGCTGGTGGCCCACTTGGGGTAGAGGGAGGCAGAGTGGGGCACTATCTGATGACAGGGTGGGGTTCCACTAGATACCAGGGAGTCAGGATTGGGATTTTTTTTTATACAAATTTGAGAGTGGGAATTCTTATGGAAACTGATGTACATCTCAGCAAGGAAGTGGTGCAATTCTTCAATTCAGGCCAGTTATCAGCAGGGGTGAGGGTCCACTAGACATCAGAGAGTCAGGATCGGAATTTTTTTAATTTTTATTCAAATTTGGGGATGGGAATTCTTGAAGAAATTGATGTGCATTTTGGTGGGGTGTGATTCTTCAATTTGGGTTGGTGATTGGCCAGGGTGGGGGGTCCACTAGACACCTGGTAGTCTTTGTCAGGGGAAATTGATGTTAATCTCTGTGGGAGGGGGAACCACTAGACACCAGGGATGATAGTTGATGAATCCGTGTCACAGGGCATTGAGCTGCTTATTTTGGTGAAATGTGGCCATATTCATGAAATATTTCATGCTGTGAAATTGCTAATTTTGTGGCAATTTTGCTGGCAAAAATTTATTTTGCAGCATCTCTAGTCTTTGGCACTGCATGTGTTATGAAGCTGAGCTGTGATGTTGGTGCTGAGAGGTCACAGTGAACATGATGGAGAGATGAACATGGGGAAGAAATATCTGTATGGAAATCTAAGGAGGATCCAGTATATAATTGAGAAAGGAAAAAAAAAGAGGGCATAGGAATGCTGTCCAAGGGGTTGTAATGAGACATGTGCTGAGTTGCCAGAATTTGCTTCAGGAATTAATTTGAAAAATTCTTGCACTTCTCAAAGTGCAAATTTAAAAAGTTTGCATTTCATAAAGTGTGAAATGCATCTGCGAATTGCAAAATTTGCCCCTGAACAGCAGAATTTGTGGGCAAATTCCACACTTCATGGGTGCATTTCAAAACATAACAGGAGTGCACACACCATAAATGGTAATCGATACATTATTGTACAATGGCAAGAAAGAATGCTGGCCTCTGATTGGTCAGTGTGGGGCTGGACCTGTGATGATATCCCAGCATAACATCAAAGATCTTGTACCAGCGCATACATGACTACATCGCACATGCAAGCATGTAACATAAATTGCTGCCCACTACCGAGGAAAAAAAAAACAGTATACGGAAGAGAAAGATGCATTTTGGATCTGCTTCACATCACTGTAAATCCCTCCACCCCCTAACATAGAACCCAGTCAAAATTAAACCCACAGCCCTCACACATTCCCCCAAATCACTGGAGTATTTCATTAAAACTAAAAAACACAAAACTGAACATTCCCAGGAAGCAGTCAGTGCAATCAGCTTCGGCTCTACCCACTCTCCTCAAAATCACTGAGTGTATCTGTTGAAAAACAGGTTGTTGCCGACCAGTAACTCACCACACTGTTTTCTGTCCCATTGTCTTTTCTTCTCTGGTACAAACAGATGTCAACTGTACCATGAGAACTGCAAGCAGAGCTGGAAAACCTAAAATGTGTCTTTCATGTTCGGAGTGGTGGTGGTGTGGTGGGAGCGAACGGCCAGATGGCTTCACTGTTCCTAGCATGCTCTTGCTCCTCACCACTCATATCGTGCTTTTCTCCTCAAATTAAAAGTGTTTTTTTGTCCCTTTTTTCTCCCAGTACAAACACATGCCCACTGTATTGGAAGAACCTGAAGCAGTGCCTGAAAAAAGCAGAACCTGAAAGATGGAGGTGCGGGTGGTGGCAGCGGGACAACTTCACTATTGTTAGCCCATTTGCTCCTCAGCACTCAGGTCATGCTTTTCTCTAAAACAAAATCAAACATCTTCACCCGGTCTCAGAGCAGCCAACAGGACCAGGTCAAATAGTCATATGTGTGTGTGTGTGTGTGTGTGTGCAGGAAGGGGGCATAGAAGAAGCTCACTGTGGTAAAAAAAAACAAGTAGCAGAACCATTTACAGGTCAAGAAATACAGCAGGACTATTTTAACTCTAGTTATACCTACTCAGTAAAAAAATTAAAATACTTTTAAACATATTTTAATCTGTTTTTTTTACAAGACAGCCACTGTATAATAGGAATATTGCACTCCAGGGTGTGTGTCATACTGGGATAACATCAGTTCTCGGGTGTTGGATGTTCTCAACCTGTGACCTCATGCCCAACCACCTGAGGTGTGATGTCATCCCAGCATGACACACACCCTGTCATGCATTATTCCTTTATCAGTGAATAGGTTTAGGGATGACAACCTGTACCTCTACATATCACCTCCCAAATGAGGCTTCATCAGGGGCAATCATGGACTGTGAAAGTACCATTTAAATGGTGCTAATATCCATGTGTTAATTGGTGAAATAAAACAATCAACTGGTTTACAATATTGAATATAATCAAAATAGCTCATATACAACAGAGTGCAACTAAAAATGCAAATTGTAGTGTAAAATGAATTTAAAAAACATTTATTTTATTTTTTTTATTTATTTAAAGATTGGTTACCAGGAAAGGCCCACTGAAACAAGGTTCATTTCCAGCTGCAATCTGGGGGATGGGGGTCAAAGAGAGACAAATACGTATAAAATACAAAATACTGAGTGATAAAATAAAGTGTACAATATGACACACTGAAAGAAGCCAAAGTTACATAACTTAGGTGTGAAATGCAATTGTTAAGCAGGTTTCAAACAAGTATAAAATAATAGATAACAAGCACAAAGAAGGACATGGGAGCCAACAGGAGGGGAGGAGTGAGGGGACAACAACTTAACTGATGGAAGCTTAGCAGCAATTGCAGGAAGTTACTGGAAATGGTCTAAGCAGACTCTTTAGCACCAGAAACAAAGAGGTAAGATGAATGGTAGCAGAGAGTTTGTTCCAAGACGAAGGGCGGTGAAAGGAGAAAGTGTGTTGACCAACCGAAGTGTGGGCTCAAGGAAGGGCAAAACTGTGGGAAGGACAGGAGTGCAGGGGGTAGGAGGAGAGGGTAGCTTGAGTAAGAAGAGAGGAGAGACAAGAAAGGAAGGGATTTAAACTAATATTTAGAAATGAAGATAAGACAGTGAGCCAATCATTTCTGCTGAAGGGTGGGGAAGGATAGGGTGGAAAATAGGTCACAGTGGCGTGTTGAGAAAGGAGAGTTTGAGTCAAAGTGACAGAAAGCATTGAAAAGTACATCCAGCCTGGCAAGGGAGGTAGCAGGTGCAGACCTGTAGATGATGTTGGCATAGTTTATAACTGGGAGGATCCATTTGGGTATTAAGTCATGATGGACTGGGAGGGGGAGACAATCCTTATGCCTGAAGAGCATTCCCAATTTGGGGCAAAGTTTTGAGAGCAGAGCATCTAGGTGAGATGAGTAATCAATGGATGGGTCGAGCCAAACCCCAAGATATTTATAGGTGGAGACCATGTCAAGGAGGATGACAGCAATGGTAGTGGTTATTGGAGGGGATGGCAGCCTAGCTAGTTTTTGCCTTGAGTTGAAGGTCATAGCTATGGTTTTTTAGGTGTTTATTTTGAGACAATGATCCTGAAAACATTTTATAACCCCATGAATATCATATTGGAGGGAGATTTGGACATGTGAGGCTGAGGGGCCAGACAGGTACATGACAGTGTCATCTGCATATAAATGCACGTGGGTGGTGGAGCAGATAGAGGGGAGGTCATTAATACAGAGAGAAAAGAGGACAGTTCCAAGTATGGAGCCCTGGGGAATGCTAGCGAGGATAGGGAGGAGAGGAAACATAGAAACATAGAAACATAGAATTTGGGGGCAGATAAGGACTGCTTGGCCCACCCAGTCTGCCCATTTCCCTACCTACTGGATAAGCTGCAGATCCTAGTTAACCAGCAGCCTACTTATTCCTACCCCAACCCCCTAGAATTGCCTTATGACTGTCCCATGCATGCTTGAATTCCACCACTGATTTTGACTCCACAACCTCCTCCGGAAGGCCGTTCCATGCATCCACAACCCTCTCTGTGAAAAAATACTTCCTTAAATTATCTCTGAGCTGCTCCCCCTCTATCTTCAAATTGTGCCCTCTTGTTATTGCACACCTCTTTTTTTGAAAGATGCTAGCCTCTTGGACTTTGTTGATTCCCTTGAGGTACTTGAACGTTTCTATCATGTCCCTCCCTCCCTCCTTTCCTCAAGGCTATACATATTAAGCTCCTTTCATCTCTCTTCATATGTCTTCTGGTGCAGACCCTGCACCATTTTAGTTGCCCTCCTCTGGACAGCTTCCATCCTGTCTATGAGAAAGGATATTTCCAATCTGCACAGCCTGGTGTCTATCAGAGAGATATGAGTTGAATCATTTAACAACTTGGGGAGAATGTCCAGCACCATGTAGTTTGTTTGTGAGTAAGGGTTGAGAGATATAATCAAATGCTTTTGTGAGGTTGATGAATACTGTAGAGGTAATATGACCATGAGAGCTGAAAGTATGGAATCAGTGAAGCAAAGGAGGGAGAAAGTGGTGGAATGAGATTTTATGAACCCTGATTGGGCAGGGGAAAGGATATTTGTGGAAGTAAGAAGTCATTGAGCCTTGTGAGGGCAATGGCTTCTTGGATCTTTGCTAGAAGAGGGGAGGAGGGAGATGGGCCAGTAATTTCTGGGGGAGGTAGAATCACCACCCTTGTGGAGGGGGAGGACTTTAGCAAGTTCCAGGGGCTGAGGGGACAGTGGAGGTTGAGAATGAAAGATTGAGTGAGTGCATTGGGGGAATACAATAGAGGTGGCAAAGATTTGGAGAAGTCTCAGACTGAGGCCATCAGGGCTAGTTTTAGAAGGATGTATGGACATAACTGACCAGTAGACCTCTAACAGGGAGTCTATGGGGAAGTAGAAGCCATCAGGCATGAGGGGGAGAGGAATATCAGGTTGGATCCCTGGAGGAACTTCAGGGAGTGCACAGGTAGTGACGAATTTGTTCAGAGTGGCCTCTACCGAGGATGGATCAGAGATTTAAACTCCAGCCTGTACAAGGATGGGGGATGTAGGCTCAGTGGGGTGTAGAAATGAGTGAAGATCTTTCCAAATTGAGGAGCGGGAGCAATTTGTGGACTACAGGTGTGCCTTAATGTAGTTTGCTTTGACCTGGCAGACAGCCTCTGTACAGCTTTTTCATAGAGATCTATAGTATTGGAGATGAGATAGGGACTGGGAGACTTTAAAGCATGACTAGGCATGGTCTTGGGAGTTACAAAGATACAAGAGATGAGGGGTGATCCATGGATAGTGGAGACATTTGACCCTGAATTTCTTTAAAGGGGCATGGCTATTCCATATTTGAAGAAATGAGGTGGTGAAGTAGGCAAGTGCAGTGTCAACACTGGGACAGGTGAAAATTGGTAATCAGTCAGTTGAGGCTAGGTCATGGAGTAGGATACTGGTTTTGAGCATACTAAGGAGGTGATACCAAATATATTTGGAGGATAAGGGCAGGGGGCACACCTTCCTGATGCAGTAGGTGAGACAGTGATCACTGAGCATGTCAGTAAATATACCTGCAGCAGTGATTCAGTGGGGGGTGAGATAAAAGCACCGAGTCTAGTAATGAGTGGGTCTGTGAGCGTGGGTTGAGATGGGTGTGCTCCATAATCAATTGGCCAGGTTCAGAGGTTCAGTGATTTGAAGGGAACTATTTGATGAGGGTGAAAGCCAGTCCAAGTTAAAGTCACCCAGTTGAATAAGTTCACCTGGAGAGGCATGGGTGGCAGTGGAGGTTATGCAGGATACAATCAAGGAGGGGAGGAGCTTTGGGAAGGTGCAAATAACCCCTATGAATAGTGGAGTAGAGGAAGGGAGGGAGATTTTAGCCACAAGGAGTTCATGGGATGAGGGGATGGATTCCCAAACTGTGATGAGCAAGAAAGTCATTTGTGAGCATATAAAAGTGACCCCACCTCCACATTTGCCACGATCTTGACAGACGAGATTAAAGTCGAGAAGTGCAATATGGCAGTCTGGAATCTTATTGGACAGCTATGATTTGGAGATGCATAGAATTCCCATGGAGTGCAGAGTTATCCAAACCTTTACATCATCCAATTTAGGTAAAAGGCTCCTTACATTCACGTGGAAGAACCTCATGCCAATAGGGAGAGTCAGGAGGGTGAGGGAAAGGGATAGGGCATGGGTTTAGTTCTACATCTGCCAAAAGCAGGTGCAGAAAGAAAAGGGGGGGAGGTAGGGGAGACAATTACATGGACTCATACATGGACAATGAGTAGGGAAGCAGGGGCAGTGGGAGATGCTAAATGGTGAATGGCTTCAAGGTTTAATAGTGAGGGACCTATCAGCTCTGGATGAATAGCTAGGAAAGAGGGGAGGTCAGTAATGGGAAAGGGTGAGCAGAAAGAGGTGGAGGAAAGGAGGTAAGGATGGGTGTGTGTGTGAGAGGGTGAAGGAGTTGGGGGGCCTGGGGTGAAGATGGAGGTAAGAGTGGTAGAATATATAGAAGGACAAAGGGGGAAGAAGAAGTTAGTATGAGGAGGACATGAGAGGGGGAGATCGAGAGGGCAGAAGGAGAAAGAGTGAGGCATAAAACATGAGTCAAAAGTAACAGGCAGGTAAAAGGGAAAGACAAAAGTGGTCTGAGAGTTTGTTATTTGTGTGTAGATTAACTGCAACAGAGCAGTTCCCTAATTGGGCAGTAATAGGAGTAAGATGAGGCAGGTGAGCCTAGCTAGTGGGTGGTGTACTGCCTCAATAAATGATTAAAAAAAGAGAGAGAAAAGGGGCAAAGAAAAATGAAAGCCCAGATGTTATCAAAAAACAACTTTATCAAAAAGTAAATGTTTTATATGACCATAGACTGCTAAAGTTTAAAATTATCAGAACAAAACATTTTAAATGTTGCTGTTAAATATGTTGTTTGGAATGTTCACCATCACCACATCTAATTCAGAAATCAATGCCATTATTGCAAAATTAATATCCAAAAGGAAACTCTCTCATCAAAATTTACAAATGCCAGGACCACAGATGTGCTCAACAAGTTGGCACTATTTGTACGAATATAAGTAGCCCTGATGGCATTAGAAGGTCATGGTGTAGTTCTCTATCAAATTACATTTGAAATGTCAGTGCTTCCAAACAGCCTTTAGTCTATAAGTTTTTTTTTCTTTTCATTCTCTGGAATTAAAGAGATGATGTTCTGGAAGTGACAGTAAACAGAAATGAAAGAAGAAAATGGTGCTAGAGATATAACACTGATAACAATTAGTTGGACCATCAGAACAATTGTTACTGTTTATATGCTTCACTAATACTGAGTGATGAACAGCACTGACTGTTGCATGTCTCAACAGAAATTATTTTTGATATAGCTTATAACTGAGAATTATGAGAAGACAATGACAAAACCCAACATGATGAAGCTGTAATAAGAGGGAACTTTTTTTCTAAGTATGACTACATATCTAGTGTGCAAGACTAGTAATTACTCAAAATATCATACACATAGCCATAAATTTAGCATAGACTTGGGGGAGGGTTAAATATACTAGTAAATCAATTGGAAAATATTAATTTTGAATGAGATTTAGAAGGGACCTCTGGTTGAGGCAAAGGGTTAAAATTGGTGTGGGGTCAGGGGAAGAGCAGAAAAGGATTCCGTGTAACAATTATACTTAACATCCCAAATTATTACAGGACTGCGACAAGAAATAATTTAATGTTTGTGCGGCCCATCTAGTTCCATGCAATGGCTTATAATCCAGCTGGTCACTGAGCCCACCAGGCTATAATGCTCCCAGATTTAATATCCAACAGGACTTCCATTGTAATACAATCTTTACAGTAAGTGATCTCTCCCTCTCTGCAATGGCTGAATGTGATCCAGCTGTCTCAATTTGAAACAAAGTACAGATGAACCATGAACCCTACTAAAATCTTCCTCCATGGCATAATTACAGTTTTGATTCAGGATTGCCCTTACATGTACCTGAATCCTACATTTTAGTGGGCGCATGGTTCATCCAACATGTAACATCCCACAGAAGCACCTGCAGACATAGATGCAAAAGCTAGTTTGACAGGCCACATGAGTGTTTGATTTAAAAATCTCTCATTACTGTGTATCTAAACTGATCTCCTGTCTCTGCAAAGTGGCAGATATTACAAAATTTGCATTTGGTAAAATCAGTCCTGCAACCTTTCTGGACTTCTTGATGCACAGGGTAAAACTGGCTCTGGGTCATATGATCCCCTATTGTTTTCCCCCTTCTGAAAGATATGGGGGCAGGACCCACCAAGTTATTCAAGGTCCCATCAACTGTAAGGATGGATAATCTATCCCTAATAATTTTCTTCACCTCTGATCTCATAGTATGGAAATCAGTCACAAATGTCATTGGTTGTGACTCCACTGGTGTAAAAGTTCTGTTCTTATCTTTAAAAAAATGTGCAATTCTTGCTATCCTTTTTAGGCCTGCAGTGAGTGTAGCCCTGCAGACCTCTTGCCATGAGAAAAGGACTCAATGCATTCCTTCCAGCCAAACAACATGTTGGAGTTGCACCACAGTTGCCTCAACGTCCGTGAAGCACACTGCTCATCTCAATTGAAAGCAGCACTGCACTATTTTTGCTAGGTTGGAGGTCATGGGAGAACATGGCACACTCTGCCATGTCCAAAATGGCCTCCAAACTATATTGTACATGTGCGACTACTAACGCATGAGCAGTACAGTGTGGCAGTCATCTTGGACATGGTGGAGTGTGCTGTGTTCCACCGTGACTGCTGATTTTTTTTGTTTTTAATTAAAAATATCCCCCCACCTGACCCTCCCTATCAGCACCCCCACAAAAATATATCAGTGACACTGGGGTGCTCAATCCCCTAGTCTCACCATCACAAATCCTATGTCCTTTTTTTCTGACACCCCATCAACTACCACACATGTGCAGTTATTTCTGTGTTTTTTTATATGTATTTTCCCCCTCTCTCTAAGCACCCACCACCTCACCTCACCTCCTGAAACATAACATCGATACTGGGGTGCTCATTCCCCCACTGTCATGATCGCAAATCCTCTGTCTGTTTTTTTTTTCTTAAACCTGAAAAAAGAAAAACATCCATCAATGTCTTTTGTGGCCATTAGTGACTCCCACCCAACCCTCCAACTCAGCACCCAAAGCCCCACACCCCACCAAGCTCTTACTTACCCACCGGGGGGTCCAGTGCCATAATCTTTCATGAACCACATGCACGTCTTCACTCTTCAAAGCTGGACCAAGAACTGAGGAAACAGCTATGCAGTTCATTGTATTTCAATGGGGTTTTGAACTTAGTGCCATAACTTGGCAATTTTTGCATATTTCTGCCCTAAATTTTCAACATGCCTTCTTTAGAATCCCGTCTCATGAACAGTTGCACTGTCATTAGGCTCATCTATCCCAAAAGGTGATTTTGTGGTCGCTGCGGGAAATGGGTATGACTCAGTTCAGCGCTTTACATTTCAGCACTGGCCAGTACAGCTTCATGCATCCCAGTGCTGTTCATTATAGTGCTACAATGTTTGTAGCTGAATCAATTCAGCACTTTTCATTTTGGCACTTGCCATCACAGCTCCAGAGGGAGGAAAATGGAGCAATGGAGTAACACTAGCGATGTCAGGGACAGGCGGGATGATGATGGTGGTAGTTTATGGCCCAAAAGTGAGGTCAATTTAAAAAGAAAACATTTCTTTAGTGAGAGAGAACTGTGGTTTTTGTTGCCAGACTGGGGAGTGAGCGGCTCAGTGGAGGAGAGAAAATGGCATGGTGTCAGGCATGATCAGGCAGGGAACATAGAAGTCAGCTCAGTTGATGAAGTCTGTTACTGAAAAAAAGGGTACTTTATTTTCTGCAAAAACATAAAAGTTATTGTTGTGTGGGTGATTTATCTGTGGCCAGTAGGCTTTTACAAGGAAAACTGGAAAGGGAATTGTTATGTTGGTGTTGCTATGGTGCTGAGGCAGAAGTTGCGAGTGAGCATGGTTAGCAGAGAGTAAGGGTGATACTACTGCTTTGAACCTTGTCACCATAGGACTCAGCCCAAGAAGGACTATAAATTATTAACTTGACTGCTCAGAGCGGGGCTTAGCCCAGAATGAGCATTTTTTTATTAACTATAATGTCATCATTCATTTATTGTAATGCGGCTGAGCTAAAATATGTTTTTCTGTGAATGCTGTAATAGGACAGCACTGTAATGAGATGGTGTGCAGTTGGGTGCTGCTAAAATGGTAGCGCTATATTAGCCAGGGCTGAAATGAAAAGCACTGAAGTGGGCTACACCCCTTGAACTCACCTTTTTGGCAGAAGTTGAACATTTTCTCTGCTCTTCTTCATGAGGTGGGGTCATAAGAAGGCTATGTTGAAAATTTGGTGTAAATATATTTAAAAAACATTATGAGGTTATGTTGAATTTTGTAAACACATGCTCATAACTTTAATAATTCGCAATATTTTTCAGCCAAAATCACAACATAGCTATATCTTTAAAGCACATCATGAGTGTGACAGCTGCCATTTTTCAAATCCTGGCCAAAATATTTTTTTACTTCCCAAACAGAGATTTATTTTACAGTCCCTGTGCAATAATCACCTTTTGGGCAAGAGTTAAAAATTTTCTCTGCCCTTGTTTATGAGGTAGGGTCATAAGGAGGTTTGGATTATTGCAACTCCCTTTACCTAAGGTTACCTGGGGTTGAAATCTGCTGCTTGCAGCTAGTGCAGAACACAGCAGCTCAGCTATTGATGGGGTCTCCTTGATCCTGTCATATTTTGCCTGTTCTGCGCAAACTGTACTGGATTCCTATTCAGTAGTGGATTACCTTTAAAGTCAGTTTACTGACTTTTAAAGCTCTACACGGACTGGGCCTGGCTACCTGAAAGAGCTCTTGGTTTTTACCACCCTGGATGATCTCTCTCTCAGCTTGGCCAATGAGGGGTTGCTAGAGATTCCGAGGGTGTATTTGTAAACATCTGGGGCTAGAGCTTTTGAATATACTGCCCCTACCCTCTGGAATTCTCTACCCTGCCAGCTTCGTGAGTGCACAATGGTAGAGGGATTTAAACAATCCTTAAAAACATATCTTTTGCTGCAGGTATTTGGAAATTGAATTAGTTGATCTTACTAATTGATGTCTGATCTTTTAATTATTGTTTTAATTTACTATGTTTGTATTTTAAAGTATGTGTATGTATGAATTGTAAGGTGCCTTGGTTCTTGATATGGCACCTAATAAATACAGTTTTATTTATTATTATTATTTTATTATGTTAAAAATGTGGTGTAAAACTATTAAAAAACAACCAAGTTATGAGCCTGTGTTGACTTTTGCAAACCCAGGCTCATAACTTGGTAAGCTTCAATATTTTCCCCCAAATTTACAACATAGCCTTACCTTTACAGCAACTCATGAATGTGACAGCTGTTATTTTTCAAATACAGGCCAAAATGTTTTATTTATTTTTTTTACATCCCGAAAGGTGATTTTGTGGTTCCTGCTTGAAATCACCTTTCAGGCAGGAGCTGAACATTTTATCTGCCCTTGTTCATGAGGTGGGGCTATAAGAAGGCTATGTTGTAAATTTGACGTAAAAATATTACAAAATAACAAATTTATGAGCATACATTACATTTTCCTAAAGCAAGCTCATAACTTTGATAATTTTCAATATATTTTCCCCAAATTCCTTGAATGCAGCCCTATCAGCTCTGGCCAGAGTTTGTTACATCAGTGAAAGCTTCTTTGGCTGTTACATAGATATAGTCAAAGTATTGAAATCTGGACATCATTTCATTTCCTCCAAGATAAATCCAGTTCCCGATATGGTTTTAATGTGAAGTTACATTTTAGTCTAAGCAGTTCCTCATACTGAATGCTTTGCACTAAGCTAATTCAAGTGGGTCATAAGGAGATTAATGTACAAGGGTGCAAAAGTTGCTCCATCACAGTCCCCGGAACTGAAGGAAGAAATACCAAAATTAGCATGCTCAAACCTTTGCATTGCTAACAGAATATATTTCACATTTGTACTGAGGGGTGCTGCTGTTTTGTGGCATGTAAAAGACAAACAAACAGGATCCAGTGCACCCCCCCAACACACGCATACACACAAACTTGGCAAATCTGAGAAATTAAACATATAAACTGGCTTTTCTTACTTTAAACTCCATGAAAAGGGATCCTCTTAGTTATTAGATTGGAATACAATGTGAGCAAGCCAAACCACCAATAATCAAGGTGTGACCCCACTGTTTGGTCCCTACTTCCCCAACTCTGAAATGCTTGCAGTGGCTACTCTTAAATAGAGTGCATTGCACCAAAAGACTCCTTTATAGTAAAGTGCTTCCACCCAGGAAATGTCACAGGTGATCAAAGAGAACACACTAAAAGAAGACCCACAACTCCCCAAACTATGAACAAATACCCAAACTAGCATGCTCTAATCTTTGCATTGCTCACAAAATGTAGTTCACCTTTCTACTGTGTGGTGCTACTGGTTTGTGGCATGTAACAGACAAACAGACAGGATCCAGTGCACCCTTCCCCCTTTCCCCATCAACATGGCTTATCTAAGAAATTAAACATATGAACTGCCTGAATTGGCTTTACTTACTTTAAACTCCATGAAAAAGGGGTCTTCTTAGTTATCATATTGGAATTCTAATGTGAGCAAGCCAAACCACCAATCATCAAGGTGGGACCCCACGGTTTGGTCCCTATTTCCCCAACTCAGAAATGCCTGCAGTTGCTACTCTTTAATACACTGCATTGCCTAATGGGCTCATTGACAGTTAAGAGTTTCCACCCAGGAAATTTCATATAAGATAAAAGGGAGCACACTAAAAGGAGAAACACAACTCCCCAAACTCTTAACAAATATCCAAACTAGCACATGCTAACCTTTGTATTGCTCACAAAATATAGTTCACCTTTCTACTGAGTGGTGCTACTGGTTTGTGGCATGTAACAGAAAAACAAGCAGGATCCAGTGTGCACACACACACACACACACACACACACACACACGCACCCAAAGATGGCAAATCTGAGAAATTAAACATATAAACTGCCTGAATTGGCTGTTCTTACTTTAGACTCCATGAAAAAGGGTTCCTCTTAGTTATCAGATTGGAATACAATGTGACCAAGCCAAACCACCAATCATGAAGGTGGGACCTCACAGTTTGGTCCCTACTTCCCCAACTCTGTAATGGTTGCAGTGGCCACTCTTAAATAGAGTGCATTGTCCAAATGACTCCTTTATAGTAAAGTACTTCCACCCAGGAAATTTTACAGGTGATCAAGTGGAGCACGTGAAAAGGAGAACCACAACTCCCAAAACTATGAACAAATACCAAAACTAGCATGCTCTAACCTTTGCATTGCTCACAAAATATAGCTCACATTTCTACTGAGGGGTGCTTCTGGTTTGTGGCATGTAACAGACAAACAGACAGGATCCAGTGCTACCCCCTTTCCCCCAACATGGCAAATCTAAGAAATTAAACATATAAACTGCCTGAATTGGCTTTTCTTACTTTAAACTCCATGATAAAGGAGACCTCTTAGTTATCAGATTGGAATTCCAATGTGTGCAAGCCAAACCACCCATCATCAAGGTGGGACCCCAAGGTTCAGTCCCTGCTTCCCCAACTCTGAAATGCCTGCAGTGGCTACTTTTAAATAGAGTGCATTGCCTAATTGGCTCCTTGATAGTAAAGTGCTTCCACCCATGAAATTTCATAGGTGATCATTGCTCACAAAATATAGTTCACATTTCTACTGAGGGGTGCTACTGGTTTGTGGCTTGCTCACATTGGAATTCCGATGTGATAACTAAGAAGACCCCTTTTTCAAGGAGTTTAAAGAAAGAAAAGCTGATTCAGGCAGTTTATATGTTTAATTTCTTAGATTTGCCATGTTGTGGGGGGGAGGGGTTGTGAACTGGACCCTGTTCATTTGTCTGTTACAAGCCACAAAGCAGTAGCACCCCTCAGTAGAAATGTGAGCTATATTTTGTGAGCAATGCAATGGTTAGAACATGCTAGTTTTGGTATTTGTTTAGAGTTTTGGGAGTTGTGGTTCTCCTTTTAGCATGTTCCCTTTGATCACCTCTGAAATTTCCTGGGTGGGAGCATTTTACTATAAAGGAGCCAGTTAGGTAATATACTCTATTTAAGAGTAGCCATTGCAGGCATTTCAGAGTTGGGGAAGTAAGGACCAAACAGTGGGGTCCCACCTTGATGATCGGTGGTCTGGCTTGCTCACATTGGAATTCCAATCTGATAACTAAGAGGACCCCTTTTTCATGGAGTTTAAAGTAAGAAAAGCTATTCCAAGCAGCGTATATGTTTATTTTCTCAGATTTGCCATGTTGGTGGGGGGGGGGTTGTGCACTGGATCCTGTTTGTTTGTCCACTGAAGGAAGAACTTCCCATCAAAAGTAAAATAGTTGTGTCTGAGTGCAAAATTCAATAACTTAAACAAAAATTCAGTGGGAACTGAGTCAAAGGAAGGGTCCCCATATATAAAATGTTTGATGACTGCAATACCCTTTTCATGTTTAATACTGGTGTATAGTGATGTGATATGTGATGTGATGTGATGCAACATGACATGACGTGATGGACGTGATGTGATGTCAATGGTAATTTAGGAGTAATTTGAAGACCACTTCATACCATCTATTTTCTCTAAAATATCTGTGGTGTCATGCAATTAAGTTGGTGTTTTATACTCTAACTGAATGAGAAAGTTATCCAAAAATCTGGAGGGACCATCACTGAGGGACCCAATACCAGAAAGTATGGGTCATCCAGAAGAGTCCCTCACAGACTTGTGGATTTTAAGAAGGATGCAGAAGGTTGGACAAATAGAATTGTGCAGTTATTGTGCTACAAACACTGCACACAGTTGTCCCTAGCTGAGTTTGGAGTTTTTTCCCCCCAGTTTTGGGAGGTGTACTGTGATTCTCTGGGGATAGAAATGTTGTGGGCCATTGCCTAGCAACAAGAGCCAGGAAGTACCTTGGGCTGCACTGTGCAGCAAGGGATTATGGGCAGGTGGAGGTGTCACTGCACTTGAGCCAGCTAGAGTGCATTGTTCTGCTCCTGTAGGAACACTAGAAGTTCACTGCATAAGGTGGCAGTAAAGGTATCCAGGCATATCCTTCTTTAATTTATTTTAAACATCTTTTGCACAAACAACAGCACCAAGTACAATGGAAGTGATGCCCTGTACTTCTGGTCCTTGGGTCATAAATCCAGAGCCTTGAGTGAGCCAGGAAATGGATTGTGCAGTTATTGTGCTACAAATGCTGCACACAGTCATGCCTAGTTGATTTTGAAGGTTTTCCCCCCAGTTTTGGGAGGTATACTGTGATCCTCTGGGGAGAGGAATATTGTGGACTGTTGCATAGCAACAAGATCCAGGAAGTACCTTGGGCTGCACTGTGCAGCAAGGGATTGTAGGCAAGTGAAGGTGCTAACTGCACTCAAGCCAGCAAGAGTGCATTTTTTCTGCTCCTGTAGGAGAACTAGAAGTCTACCTCATGAGGTGGCATTAAAGGTATCCAGGCATGTCCTTTTTTAATTTATTTTAAACAACTTTTGCACAAACAACAGCACTTGGTGCAATGCAAGTGATGCCCTGTACTTCCCGTCCTCAGGTCATAAATCCAGATCCCTGAGTGAGCAGGTGAGAGCTCAAGTGGGGTGAGTGCAATGTGCATGCAGAGACACATGCATCTTGGCTCTTGTTGGCTGTGTCAGCTGGGGATAGCTGGAGATCTGGCCTAGTACTGTATACGGTAAGACACAGCAAATACTCCACATTGATTCTACTGGGGATATTAGCTTAAGATGGCTAGTACACTAACTATAGTTACTGGGTCCAGCAAAGGCTATTATAAGAACTTTTGCATTAAATGTAACATGTTAGCTAATGGGGATCAGATGCCAGATTTTGTGTGTGACAAATGTGTTTTAATTGAGGTGCTACAAACAGAAATGGTAGCTTTAAAGCAGAGAGTCCAGCTCCAGAACAATATTAGCACACTGGAACACTTTATTGATGCAGAAATACAGCAGATACAACCAAATTCCAACGTAGACCCAACAAAGATGATTGATCCATTAAACCTGGAGACAGATCATCAAACTAACTTTGTAGTAGGCAATAGGAATTTGGAGGACTGGTATACTGTACAGAAAAACAACAAAAAGGGGAGAAGGAACATTGGGTGCTCTTCCAACATACCCACCACAAATAGGTTCAGTGCACTGATGGTGGAGGAGGCCTAGCATAGTGATGAACAGAGGGATATACAAAGGGGACAACTACCTCATCTGGTTGACATAAGCATGCAACATAGGGTTGATATGGACAGCTGGGTGAAGGGTAGTACAACAGGTTCAGTGGAGGGAGACCCTCGCGATGTCCAGGTAATAGGGGACTCCATGTTGCGGTATGTCGACTACACATTATGTAAAGATTGTAACAAATTTACCACAGTAGGTGTTCTTCCTGGGGCTGGGATAGGAGAAATAAAGAAGCTCCGTCTGGGATTATTAGAAAATACAGCAAGGCCAGTAGCAGTATTACATATTGGGGTAAATGACATGGGTAAGTGGAGTGTCCTAGACATTCAGAGAGATTTTGAGAAGGTGGGGCAAACTTTAAGAGAAAAGGGCTGTGACATATTAATTTCAGAAGTATTGCCTGTTCCCAGAGCAAATTCAGCAAGCAATAGAGAAATTGCAATGTTTAATGGCTGGTAACAAAGATGTTATCATAGGGAGGGGTACACATTGGTTAAGCAGAGAACCAATTTGCAGGACGCTGGCATGTTTGCACAGATGGGCTACATTAAAACAGGAAGGGTAAGAGAATACTGGCCAACAAGTTAAAACTGGCAAACGATAATCATTTAAACTTCTTACCGGGGGGGATAAGGGGCAGCATGCAGTTTTGAGGGAGCCTCCAGCAGAAGGAGGAACCCTTCTAGGCCAATAGCAGTATCAAAATGGAACTGCTTATTACTGAGTGCTTGAAGTCTAATAAATAAATCTGATGAGCTACTATACACCCTGCATGAGAATAAAGTACAGATATGCGCAATCACTGAAACGTGGTGGACTAGTGATGACAACTGACACAGGCAAATTCCTGGTCACAGTTTATATTGTAGAGATAAACCTGATACATGTGGAGGTGAGGTGGCCCTGTATGAAGCGGACACTATTTTATCCAAGCAGATAGATAGTTCTACTTGGGTAGCATCAGCGTTATTATGGATTAAACTTTCCTCACCTCACGGCACTAAAATCAACTTTGGAGCTTTGTATAGATCACCCTAAAACTCTCACCAGGAGGATAAAGAACTTTTAGACTTTATCAACAAACTAACTATGACTAAGAATGTAATTCTGCTGGGTGATTTTAATCTCCCTGGCATTGATTGGGTTAAGTTAAATGGAAACATTCAACTTGGCCAGAGTTGAACAGTTTGTACTGAATAACTCCAGGGGGCATCATGTACTGGACTTGGTCTTGAGTAACATGATTGACAACTTACAAGACTGTAAGGTATGGGCGCCTCTGGGATCCAGTGACCATTCAATGGTGGGATTTTGTGTAGAGGGAAGCAAGGTTATGCACACAGGGTAAATTGTTCTACTCAATTACGGGAAAGTGGATTTTCAGGTTATGAAAATGGAACTAGCTAGCTAGAAATGGGGGGATGCCTTTGAAAACCAGTCCTTGCAACAAATGTGGGATCTATTAGATAAGGAAATTGCTGAGCTGATACATAAGTATATACCATCCAGAAGGAAATATAATAACAGAGCTAGAGATTCACCACTGTGGCTGATACCCAGGGTCAGGAAATGTATTGAAAGAAAAAACAAGGCTTATACAAGGGCTAAGAAAAGTGGCCACAAGGCATGTTGTGGGTGGATAAGGAGGCATTGAGAGAAACTAAAAGTGCCATCGAACATGCTAAACACAACCACGAGTTTAGACTGGCAAGGAGGGTTAAAGATAATTATAAATCCTTTTATTGGTGCAATATCAACAAAAGGGGTGGGGCAAAAACAATTGGCCTGCTGAAGGATACAAACGGGACATTAATTACTAACAATCACATTATGGCTGAACACTATAATGAGTACTTTACCTCAGTATTTAACACAAAAGCTCATGGGGTCAGAACTCATTTAGGTACTGTAGAGGAACATAGCCTGATGCTAGACACTGCAGATATAAAGTAAAGATTGTCGAGATTGGATCAGAAAAAGGCCCAGGGTCCAGATGGATTGCACGCAAGCAGCATTAGGGAATTGGCAGAAGAACTAGCTTGGCCAGTGACTGCTCCCTTTCAGTATTCTGTAAACCAAGGGGAGGTGTTGGAGGTTTGGAGGAAGGCAAACGTGGCGCACATATACAAAAAAGGAACAAAGCAGGATGTGGGCAATTACAGGCCAGTCATCCTGACAACTGTACTGAGAAAGGTCTTTGAAGGTATTATCAAGGACCATATCATAGACTTTATGCTCCAGCAGGGGGACATTGATTGGGCTCAGCATGGGTTCACCAAGGGCCGGCCATTCTTGCCAGACTAATCTGTTAGATTTTTATGGTAAAGCCAGCAAGGTGCTGGACAGTGGGAACTCAGTTGATGTCATTTTCTTAGATTTTTCAAAAGTATTTGACAAAATCCTGCATGGGGAACTGATTGAAGCCCTTATTGAGCATAAAATACAAGGGAATATAACACAGTGGATAGAGTCATGGCTGACCAATAGGAAGCAGAGAGTCTGCATCAGAGGTTCATACTCTGAGTGGGAAGAGGTGACAAGTGGTGTGACCCAGGGGTCAATATTGGGCCCCTGCCTCTTTAATATATATATATATATATATATCTTCTATGACTACCAAATTAAATGTATGGGAATCCAGGTTTGAGGATGACACCGGGATTGGGCTAGCCATCAACAATATTAAAGAGGCTAACATACTACAGGCTGCTTTAGGAGAACTGGAGAAATGGGCAAATTATTACAAATTTGCATTTAATATGGATAAGTGTATGGTGATGCACCTTGGGAACAATAACAGAAAATTTAAATATGTTTTTAATGGGTCAATATTGACAAAAGTTGTAGATGAAAGGGATCTCGGCCTGCGAATTGGTAATGACCTGAGTTTCAACCTACACTGTAACATGGTGATCAAAAAGGCTAGCAATATTCTGTACTTTATAAACAGACACATTATGAGCAGAGACAGGGAGGTCCTGCTTCCACTGTACACTTCATTGGTGAGGCTCCATTTGGAGTATAGTGCACAGTTCTGGTCTCCAGGGGGAAGAACTGAAATTAAAGCACTAGAAAAAGTTCAGAAAAGGTCTGCATGCATGATAAAGGACACAAGGGGTAAGGATTATGAGGAGAGATTGGGGTCACTGGGGCTGTTTTCCCTGAAGTACCAAATGTTAAGTGGGGATATGTGACTAATTTTCAGGGTGTTAACAGACATAGGATTATGGGAGCAGTTAGGACTGGTCCTTAGGGAGTAGAAATACTGTACAAGGGCACATCCATTGCAGCTAGTGAAGGAAAGTTACCATACTAAGGAAAGAAAATATTGGTTTAGCCTACGAGTTGTGAGGGTATGGAATGAACTCCCAGTTGAAGTAATGGCCAGCAGTAATATGTCAGATTTTAAGAACAGATTAGATAAGTATCTGAAGGAGAATTCAAACTGTGGTTATAGCTAAACCAACCAGCGAGCTACAATGGACCTTGGTCTTTAAGCTCTGTACTAGCCTATGAAACCCATGAAACTTATAATATGTCCCAACTCCAATGTTTCTTCCAAGATTTCTGGAAGAATATTATGAAATGGTAGAATGGGATCAAATGTTAGTCTGGCATAGCAACTGATGTCTAAGAGCAGTCTTTCAGTTTCTGACACATAACTCATGGTGCCTCACATCACCATGACACCACATTATCAGCAGGTTGTGATGCTGATTTGCTTCATTTTCATTTTTTTCAACTTATTTAATGCATCCCAATCAGCCCCTGACATGCTGCGATGCCATGCAGGTGCTTGTGAGTTTCTAGATGCATTCATATCCTGGGTTATTAATTGTTCCAATACCTTTACTGTTGAATTTCATATGGTATAGGGACAGAAGGCACACCCTTTCCTGAAATTAGTAGCAGTTTTTAAATGCATTCTGAGTTACAGTCTTGTTCCTACTGTCCATTTAACTTGTCAGCAACATTTCACAAAGAGGCAAGATCTTCCCAATTCTCATAATCGGGCGTGGGACTTGTTCTTTCACCCCAATCCAGATAAAGGTTCCTGTCCATCGCACTTGGATTTGGGGCTCATTCTCAATATTGAAAAAAAAAAACATATTAATAAGGTTGCTGCCACAGTTAAGTTCTGAGAAATATACTTTTATGTCAAATTTCTGTAACTGCTTAAACAGATCAACTTACAGATCGAAAAGGTCTGGGTTGTAGAAGGAAAAAGATGCTAAGCCTCTTGAAAGGACAATTATTTGTTGAGGGCAAGAGGGGTTGAATAAATGTTCGGTACTTGTAAATGAACTATATGTTGCTGGCCTGATCTCCTTGGCTCCATTTTTTATTTAAAAATTGGTAACTGGGAAAGGCACACTGAGCCAAACATCATTTCCAGGTGCAACTCAGTTGAGAGACAAGTACTGGGAAACAGAAACAATTGGACATGGTACATATAATAACAGTTGTGTGTGTATAATAACAGTTGTGTGCAAATATAAAGTGGAGAAATAGTAATACAATAATATATACAATAGTACAGGATTTGTACAATAAGTGCATCATGGTGCAAGGAGAATAAGTACAGTAGCAAAGGATTAGACAGTAATGTGCAACACTGTGCAGGATGGGAATAGAAAGAACTCTAACTCAACCATTTGTATGCAGACAATGAAAGTTGTTTTGATATGAAACAAAGCAACAGGGGGTCAGATCAGGGGGACTGAGATGCCTTGCGAAGAAAGGGGGTAATGTGCTAAAGATAGAGAGGAGGTTGTCCCAGGAGGAAGCAGGATGGGGACAGAGGATGTGGAATGACAAGAGCAGCTAATGGATAGGAGGCACAGGGTCATAATGTCGCAGGACATTATGCCGCATGGCAAAATCGCGCTGCCAGTACAGCATGATTACTGCCATGCAGCATAAGTCTCTTTTCTGTGGAGGGCTCTGCCTCTCACACTCCCCCATTATGCGGAGCTGCACCCCTGAATCCTCCCACTAAGGATTCTCAGCTCGGGAGCAGGGGTTACCCCGGGAGCACGCAATGTGTGAAAAAAATAAAATGTCTGGGACCTGGAATCAAACCCAGTCCTTGATGCAGCATGCAGATTCCTGCTGCTGTGGCTCAGTCCAGTGAGTGATGGCAGCTGCTCAGCAGAACTCACTCCCAGCAGAGGTGTTATCCTCTGCCTGGGATTCTGTGAATGGTGCAATACCGCATACAGCAGTAAAAGTGCTATTGCACCATTCTGTTTTGGGTTAGCTATAATGTTGTATGCTCCTAAGCATACAACATTATGACCATGTAGGTGGGTGGAACCATTTGGAGTAGAGATTTCAGAGCAGTTGGAGTGCAGGAGTGGCAGCTGTCACAAGGAAGCCTATTCCAGTGGTAAGGGAGATGGTAGGAGAATGCTGCTTGATCTGAGCATGAGCGAGGATGGGGAAGGGAGAATGTTCAAACATCCCTAGATCTAAGGGAATATGTGGACAAGCTAGCTGGGGATAGGCAGGAGTTGATATAGGGGGGGAGTGACCCATATTAGAATTCTGTGAATAAGATAAGGCTATGGACCTGACACCTGGCTGCTAGTGGCATTAGGGATAGGGAGGAGTAAAGGAGACAGTGGTTAGTGAGTGGGGAAGGAAGAGACGAACCAACAGATAAAGTTTAGCAGAGTATCGAGTCTTGCAAGGGAGGTTGCAGGTGCAGAACCGTAGACAATATCAACATAGTTTTTGTGACCAGATCTCGGTGGGTTGGTAAAGGGAGGCATAATTTGTGGTGCTAGTGGGCACCAAGTTTTTGCTGCAGTTTGGCGCATATGGAGTTGATGTGGGTAGAGAAGTCCAGGCTGCTGTCAACAGATATTTGAAGGAGTGGATTGTATCTAAAGGGGCCATCCAGGGTGGTAAGTATTGAGTAATTCTGGGATTTTGCCAGTCTCTGCCTAGAATCAAAGTACATGGATACTGTTTTTTTTTGTAATTTAGTTTTCACTGGTTTTGCCAGAACCAGTGCTGCACTTTATCAAAGTCACACTGCAGGGGGACAGTCACATCAGTGGGGGTGAGACAAGAAAGGTAAATCCCTGTGTCATCCACGTACATATGGATTTGGGAGGGATGGCAGACAGATGGGAGGTCATTCATGAATAAGGAGAACAGAATAGGGCCAAGTATTGAACCTTGGGGGAACGCCAGTTTGGGAGGGGGCGGGGAGAGAGAAGGAACTTCCAACTTGTACAAATTGCTCCCCCCACCCACTCCTCTTGCCCATCCATGTCCTCTTTCTTTTCCTTTTTTGGGGGCTTGAACCTGTTGATCTATTTGTTGGTTTGCTGCAACTGAAAAAGACACTTGTTTAGCCTCTGCACCACCTTATGTTTCAAGGTTCACTGATTCCTCTTGAATTACTTCTTGCTATTTTTTTGGTCCTAGAGCAGCCTCTGCTACAGTAGTATCTTGTTTCCAACCAAAGACTCAACCCCCTTGTAATCTCTTCTCTTTCAAATGTGGTATTTTTTTTATATTTTCAACCTCTCCCTCCAATCTGCATGCATTATCATGTCGGTACTTGTCAGTCTTTGAAATTTTCTGTAACTTTTTAACATGAGAATTCCTGTTGTACTTCATTTAACTGTCATTTTATCTTGTTGTAGTTATGTGAGTCCTGTTCAATAAGGATTTCAACAAGGTCAGTGGAGCAAGTTTCAAGTGATTTTTTTCTAATTTTTCTTTTAAGTCACAGTCCAAATTTCCTGATTGGGGGGGTCTTTGAAAACCTGCATATCTCTAGGAACTCTGTCCACTTACATATAATATTCAAGTGTGATTTTGACAAATCACGTGTAGCCACCCCCTTCCCAAATGTCTAGGGGTGAAATCACTGATATTCCAGTGGAGGGGGCCCGCAGCAGATAGAAACACTCCAGAAATGCACAGTTCCCAGGCAAACAAAGAAAGTCTGCTTACCTTGTGGTGTCTTCTAAGTGATGGACACCCAGATCGCCACCTCACTGATAAAGAGAGCACACCAGGAACCCCACAGGAGGACCAGGACTCCACAATAGCAGCTGCCCTTGGTGTCCCCCACAGGCCCCAAATCCCCAGGAGCTGTAGGATCTTACACAGCAAGAAGGCCCCCCTGAAAAATATCAACTCATGACTGTTTTGACCCACCATAACAAGGAACAGTCTGAATTGCTGTAGAAGCAATGGGTCTTATACATGGGGAGGTACAGGCAAGATTTTGTTCCTTAATAATTATGAGTCAGATGAGGGTTGGAATCATAGGGTGGGGGAAAGAGAGATGAGGGGAGAGAGGGGAAGAGTGATGGTAGAGAAGTCTTAAGGTGTTTAATCTAATCTCTCTGTACATTGCTCCTTACAAAAATTGCAATTTTTTTTAGGTCATTTCACCTTTCCATGAAATCTTTTGTTAATGAAAATGATTTATTTGCTTTGGTATTTAGTTATAAATGATAAGAGTATCTTCTGCACCTAATTTATTTGAACTCTTAGAAATTTGATAGTTATAATGTATGCCCAACTATACAGTTCCTAATTTTACTGTTAATTGACTTTTCTCCTGTTATCCTTTGTCTGGTGTGGTTGTTAAATGTGTGTTTTATGGAAAAATTTGTTATAAATAAAAAGTTATTAAAAAAAAGTCAGTAAATAACTAGATCCAGATTGATTGTACACTAGGGTACTGAAATAACTAGATTTGGTACAAGCTAACCCTTTGGCAGACCACTACTGTTCCTGGCAACTGTAGTGGTCTTGATTACTGGTGGGCAAAATGGCCTCAGTTCTCTCCCTGAAATGATTTGAGGAGTAATGCGGAATTCGCAAAGTACTCCGCAATGTGAAGTGGAGTACTTTATGTCATAATGAGGAATGCAAGGTCTGTTGAAAGCAATGACTTTGCATTATTCTATTGTGAATCCGATATCTTCAATAAATAAATAAATTATTCCACCTTCCCCAAACCACTGCTCCACTAATTTTAAGGTGAAGTAAGTTGAAATCAATGTACTTCGCATCACTTCATCTAGTTGGTGAGCTCAAAAGGTGCATTTTGCATTGATTCATGGGACTGCAGGTTAGATGGGCTCTAGATTGTTCTGCACAAAAGTTTAGGGTAGTGTGTGTAGGTAGCTATAGGAGACAGTTTGCTCAGAGAGCTCTCTGTGAATCAAACCCTCTAAAATCTGTTAAAAAAAGCACTTTTGAGTATTTTTTTTGCTCAAACTTTAGTGCATCAATTGAAGGAAACCCTCCTGTGCTCATATCATCGAGTGTTTATTGTTTGTGTGTGTGTATTTTTAATGTTAATGTACAACATTCGGTCTGTGATAGACAATAGAAGTGTACTTTTGGGAAGGGGCGTATCTGTAGGATAGGTAGATTTAAGTTGGAGAAATAGGGAGTTCTTTGTTTTTTGGTTATATTTTTCTTGTATAACTGTGTTAATGTACACACAGTAATATTTTCAGTAATTGTTGAAATTTTTTTGCTGATAGCGTTGTGGACCTGATGCAGCAGTGCATCATTTCAGGTTGTTTAAAATATGGGTTATATTACTGAAGTTTTCAATTTGCTCAGACAAAGTGTGTGTGTGTGAGTGTATGTGTGGTGCGTGACATCAAATAATATACCTTGTATAGTGCCACAGTGTAATTTCAGCAGTTTGATCCTGCTATCCACTGCACCTGAGTGATTTTGTACTGCCATTGTGGTATCATGATTTTGCTCTGTTACTGTAATCTGCAGTAACAGTGCCCCCCCCTCCACCCCACCGGCAAATGGTATTCTTTTCCGGATTGTATTGTGATTTGAGAACCACTGGTTAGCTAAGGTGTTGTTGAACTTCTTGTGACTTTGCATCTGTATCTCTTGTTGAAGCCACAGTTGTTTTTTTTGGCTTCACATCCAGCGGCCCAGAGTGAACCTTACCAAATCTAAATTTGTTTAGAATATTCTTGTTGATGCCCCAAAATGCCCTCAAAGAAATGTGCAAGCAAACCTGTTTCTCACCAATGCACTGCTGCTAGTGGTAAGATTGTCTGTGGGCATGGTAGTACGCTGTAGCAGAAATGCATTGCTGATGTAAGGACAGGTATTTTTCCTTCAATGGTTTTACAGCTCAATAGGTAGCTTCACTCATAGTTGGAGGAGATGCTGTTGTCCCAGCTGGTGGTGTTAATACAGTTGCTGGTGGTATGAGTATTGCGGCCTAAAGTTCTACTTCTGACCAGTTGACCATGTCCAAAAATATAGTTGAGTGTAAAGCAACGAGTGACAATGTAGATGATGTCATACTCCCCAGTAACATCCCATTGGTAACTGAACATGAGGATTCTGATCATCATGTCAATGATAACACACAGTGTCACATTTCTTCTACCACCATTCAGGTCATGTATTTGCCATGCAATGATTCACAGTGTGGTGAAAAAATATCAGGTGATGGTGGTGTTGATGATGATGATGTTGCTGTGGTTGCAACATGCAGTCCGCATTCCAGCACCCAAGCAGAAGATGTGGATGTGGATGATGTTGATGAATATGATGATGATGTCAGTGACCCCTGTTGGGAACTGGAGGAAAAAAAGAAATTCAAGGTGACTGTGTCTGGATCTGTTTGCATTAACCCCCCTCCGCACCCGTAAAAAGTTGTGGTTTACCAGTTTCAGTTGATGATGATGACCCAGTAATAATGTTAGGTAGTCATGTTGGTCAGTTGCAGTCCAAGTGTGTCTGGCCTAAAAAATCATGTAGCACACCTCCTACTTCAGAGCTTAAAAAAAAGGATGCCAATAAGCAGCATCAGGAACATATTAAAAGTAGGGGATCACACTCTCTTGCTTGGGATTTTTTTATGCAAGATGCAAATGATGAATCAGTTGCAATCTGCCAGGTTGCCATGCGCGTGTGCAGTGAGATAAAAAGGGGATCCATCTGGGCACAGGAGGACAGCATACACATCTTAAGAACAGTCAAGTGGCACTGTGGACCCAGCACAAGATGGCAGCTAATACCACTGTGGGGCGTTCACCCTCATCATCAACCATAAATAGCATGTTATCCCCTTCCATGACAGTAAGATCAAGTAGGAAATGAAATGTGTGCAGTAGTGATGAAATGAGAGCAGAGGATTACTACAGGCACCATGAGGTGGAGGAGCATAATGATTCTGAAATCTTGTCCAGTGCTGGTGAGAGTAGCAGTTTTGGTGGTGGTGGGGGTGAATGCAGTATGTCTAGTGCAAGTGGTACATCAAGCCCTGTTTGTAAATCTGGGAAATAACTTAATTTGTGGATTTTTCATCACCTGTGCAACTGTCTTCATCACATGTCCACACTCCACCCTCTGCCATTCGCAGAGCAGAACCCTTTGTCATCACACCCTGTATAAAACGTTTAAGTCAGCCCACATTATGGAGTGTTTTTGTGCATAAGCTGAAGTACCCACCCAATCATACAGTGTTACTTGAACTTAATGCTGCTGTAGCTGAAATGCTGTCAATTGATCTTTTGCCCTTCTCCTTCATCGAGAATTCGGGGTTCCGGTGGTTTGCAGCATGTGCCTGTCCAAAATGGAAAGTCCCATCCAGGACATACTTTTCCACTGGTGCTGTCCCTGAGTTGTACCATACTGTGTCTGACTGTAAGACATGCCCTTCAACATTCCTCCACCACATTCATTCAAGTGTGCATATGTGGAAAAGTGGCAATACAGCGGGGAGTTCAAATTTGTATATAAGTGCACATTGGGCACAGGTGCAGGGTGTTTTTTGTGCTGTTAGTAGTGTGAATAATCAGTGTAATAAGGTGGGGTGCCATGGTAGCAATCTTCCAGGAATGTGACAGCATACAATGATTGCTATGAGCAATGTGACCTGTTCACACACTGGTGAAAACATGCTGGACTTGGTACTGACTGAAACTGACAAGTGTCTGAACCCCCGTCCCTGAGAGCTGGGCTTATAGCAAGTGACAATGGGTCAAATGTGGTTAAATGCATCATGAATGGTGGCTTTGTTCATTTTCCATGCATGGCCCACTGTTTATATCTTGTGGTGCAGGAGTTTCTGCAGCACCCTGATATAAAGGAAATGCTGACAGCTGAACGCCATATCTGTTCTCACTTTTCACGCTCTGCAAAGATGCGTGACCAAATTCAGTAGTTGCAGATCTGAAACTGCTCCTGCAACACTACTTGAAGCTGGAAGTTGTCACCTGGTGGAACTCCACGTTATGCATGGCAGAGAGGTTGTATGAACAAGACAAAGCCATCTCAGAATATCTTGTCATGTACACTTGCCGTGACAGTTCCAAGGCCTCCATGTCTATGACAACTGAACAGTGGCACCTCATGGACTCTGTAATAACAATTTTGAGGCCTTTTGAACAGGCCATTCAGGCAGTGAGTGGCAAGTCTGCCTCCATTAGCCAATCAACTCCACTGCTGCGGGTGCTGAGGCAGACATTGTTGAATGTTCAGCGTAGCCTTGATGTTGCCAGAGACAGTGCTAGCAGTGTGTTGCTGAAACACATACTGACAGTATTCAACCAGAACTGTCACATCTTGAGCATTCAGCATAGTGACAATTTTGCAATAGCAACAATGCTGGACCCACGATACAAACGTCAAATTGCCTCAGTACTGGAGGGTGGCCTGAACTGGTAAAAAATGTCAGTGGGCAACTGGTGCTCTTGGTTCATGGAGCACAGAAGTTATGTACCTAGGTTAGCAAACCTCAGCAGCATAATCAGGCTGATGGTGAACCTGGAGTAGTATCAAGCATATCCTGTAAGGGGAAGGGGACCGCAGTTCAAGGTGGTCTGTCATCAAAACCAGCTGGCATTATCTCACTTTGGGAGTCTTTGTCCCAAGTGGGGATTTGTGACATACTGTAAATGATTCTGGAGAACAGGATGATGCATCAACCACTGGACTTAATGCAGCACAGCAAATGGTTAAGTCATATTTATCTGAAAAAAGGCATCTGTCAATAACTGATAATCCTCTTGTGTACTGGAGTGGAAAGGTCAGTGAATGGTCAGAGCTGACCGCAGTGGCACTGAAGTACCTGGCATACTCACCTGCCAGTGTAAGTGTTGAGAGGGTATTCAGCTAAGCAGGTGCAGTAGTTTGGTATCATCATACAAACCTCTCTCCTGCAAACGTCAGTTTGCTGACATTCATTAAAATGCATGAGAAGCACATATCAGCTCAGACTGCAACCTCAGTATTCATATCCCGGCCTAGTCATGGTTTTACCGATGCTGTAGAAAGGGACCATTCTGGTGGCACTGGCAGTGGCAGCATGAAATGGCCTACCACTGATGTAGTTGAGGACATAATGGAGAAAGAATTTTCCAGTGGTCAGGATTCAGAGATATATGACTGTGAATGCAGCTTTCTTTATGAGGATGATGATGAGGTTAATGTTGACAGGTTTTAACTTAAGTGGTTAAAAGGCTGTCACATTTGTTGTATGTTACAGGTTTTCTTTTTCATAAAGTTAAATCAATGTCCCACTCAGAGTGACTTAAATTCCATATGTCATGTCATATTTGTAACACAGAGCACAGTATATCCTGTCCCCTGTACCACCACCATGAGACTGCTGTTAGCCACTGCCGCCAGGGGGAATGGCTTTGTGAGCCCACCGGACCACCACAATGAAACCACTGTTAGCCACTGCAACCACCACCAGATGCAGGAAGATGTGAGAGGGAATGTCATCATGTGCCTAAGCTATGACCACCACCACCCACCACCATCATTCTGACAATGTTTTCCATTACATGTCTTGACCATGCCAAGGCAGAGGGAGTCGAACAGGAGACCACATCCATCAGCCACAGGCACAAGGCTTCTTATTATGAATACTATAAAGTGAGTATGTGTACTAATGTTTTTCATGCTATTCAACTTCCTTTAGTTGTGTGTTTTGTTTCTTGTTGCTTTTCCAAGCTGCAATGGTCAAACAAATATGGTCAACTTATTTTTTTTTTTTACAGGTTAACAAATGACTCTCCTTCACTGAAGGTCTGTACCAATGGTATAGCATTACTGTGTACAGCAACCTATGGGATATCCATTTACATAGTAGTAAGTATATACATTTTATTTAATCTGTTCCTTTTTTTTCATAAGAGTGCAAATAATCCAACTGATGATTCATAAAGCAGGTGACAAGTACATCACAAAATATTTGCCCGACACATCATGCACTGTATTCCAGATTTGCAGCTGCAGCCATGCTAGTGTTGAAAAAAGTTTGACCTAGGTTGTGTGACTTAACAATATGTGGTTTTAAAATGTAACTTGACTTAAGATGCAGGTACACTGACACAGTATATTTCTTACAGCCTGGTACTAAATTTAATTGTGATCTGATGAGTTAGTGTTTTTGTGGCTTCACAGCTTACTATCTGTGTTAATTCATATACCTGTGGTGGAACAGCCATGGCTCAAACATAATGTGTTACTACTGCAATCAAGTTGTAAAAAGTCTTTCATTTCTTTTTTAAGGAAACTTCCAGATGCTTTGTTGTGTCATAGTTGCCTTATCCAAAGAACTTCAACATCATAATCCCCCAGGCTGGCAGACATACAACAAGTAGAAGTAGTAAGACTTGAAGATGACCATGACCATCATTACTAGACTGGAGAAGGATGCAGATAAAAATCTGTGAAGAAGTAACCAAACCATAAACCTTTAATAAGACCTACTTGCAAATATGATAATCCCCCAAAAAAAAAAATACTTGCCTTCATTGGCTTGAGAGTATTCCATTTCCAATTCCAATGCCACAGTTTGTCATGCACAGGAATGCTCACACCAACAGTATGTGACCTGTAACAGAAAACATTACAATGAGTACATGAATATTTATGTCAACCCCCCCCCAAGAAAATACATATATGTATATATGTGTATATCAACTCACCAAGGCTACTATTGGTGTACACACAAAGGGCATGTTTCCTACTGAGGTGATCGCAGCACACTTTGAGCAACCAACAGTTCTCTCAGTGTCATTTTCTGTGCCAGTACACAGAATGGTCATTCATGTTATCCCTCCTTCATAGGGTTTGGAAAGATACTGTGCATCATCACATCATCATCACAGTAAGGTCAGTACACAGTAGCATTACATGTAATTGGAACAGCAGCAGCATTTCTTGTAATGCTCCCATTTCACTTTGTCAGCACTGGGACATTTTCTGGACACAAGACAGTTACATTTTGGGGATGCACAAAAATTCTGTTGACTCTGTGTGAGCACTGCACGCATGACTGAGTGCACCATTAATTCTGGGGAACTTTTTTTTATCATATAAAATTGTATTTATCTGTTTTCAATAATCTTGTGGACAAAGGAGAAGTACACACATTAAGCATACAGTATGAAATTCTTGAAAAGAACAATACAGGTCATACATATGTTACCCGAATATAGAGGATTACATGAATCTTTGTACCAAAAAGCCATGCACCTACAACACTAAGATGCTTGAAAAGAAAATACTAGTTATAGATCTAGCCTAGGTGTAAGATCCTAGGTGCCACAGCAGGTCATGTTAACAATGTCTCTGCAATCTATATGGCAAATTGTCCAAAAATTAACTCTTACCAATAGTATTCAAGGGCATCCAGGAAAGTAGGTTAATGGCAAGATAGAAAAATAGATACAAAGAGAAGGACATGCTTACTTGAGCAGGAAAGACCATAACTGCACAGCAACAATCAAACTTTAGTTCCTGGGTACATAGCCATCTGTTAAATTTCTACAGCAGGAGATCTCAGTGAGCAGGGGAATTACCTGGGGGAGGGCAGAAGCCTTACACAAGGAGGACCGGAAGTATACTCCCCATTTCTTATAATATGTAGGGAGTTTCCTTCATTTGGCACAAGTGAGCCTTTTAAAGGTGGCAGTTCTGACTAAGGCAGAGTGCCAGAGAGAGATAGATGGAGGTGACGTTTGTCTCCAGGGCAGGGGTAGAAGATTTTTAGCCTCTAGGAGTGCTACTAGCAGCCATTGTGTGTGCGGTTTCGGTAGTTGGGTCAGAGATGCAGAGTCTCACAATAAGATCAGCGGATTAAAAACATCACTGGGTTGACCCAGTACCCCAGCATGGTCCATAGCTATAGTAGACCAGAAAGTGGTTAAGGCCGGACACTCCCACAGCAGGTGCAGGAGATTTGCCGGATCATGCCTATATCTCCAACACTTTGCATAAGGAAGTATGCCAAATAAGTGGAGAGCAGCAGGAGTGCGGTACCAACTAAGGAGGATTTTGAGCTGTATTAGCTGGCTCTTAACATCCTTATTCATGGAGTGTGCTAGGTGTAGGTGTCGGCAACATGTTTCTGAAGTAATGGGGATACTAAGAGCTGTGCTCCAGGCAGCCCTACAGGGCTCAGTATGGTTGGGTTTTGCCTCACACGATGTGCCATAGAATCACCCTACTAGGCCTTGCAAGGAGGGTTTTAGGTGCAGAGAGGCCAGTCAGCAGCACTTAAGACCTGCAAGGTGTGCACAAATAAGAAATTGCAAGACACTACACAGCTGTAGGTATCTTCAAAAGTCATTAGTCTGAAGAGAGTAGTGGATCAGGAGCTGTTCGAATGACATCAATGTAGAGGAGTTAGGTATGAAAAGGTCTTGGACTACTCGAATCCCCTTACTTTCCCATGTCGGCCAGTGAAACAGCTTGTTATCTACCGTGATGGTTTGGTTATGCCAGCAAGCCAGGTATTGGAATGGCAAAACACTTGCCACTTTCACACTGTTAGAAGCTGCCATGAGCCTGAACAATGCTTTCCTGTTCTCAGCCATGACCGAGGTCAGCTTATTAGTTTTTATAGGGGTGTTAGCTAATAACAAACATAATGGGGTATTCTGAAGTAGTTAAGATTCTAATCAAGCCCATTGAGCAAATGAGGAGGGGGAAGGGACAAACCATTTAGTAGCCTGGGCAGAGAGGTGGGACCAGTGATACCCTTGCAGCCAGGGGAGTCTTCCTATCAGTGCATGAGCTGAAGTTAAGTACAGTGTCTTCGGCAGTCCTGGAGCTGAACATCAGCCACAGCAAAAGGCACTGTTTTCTAAAAAAAAGCTCCTTTCCTGCGGGTAATGCCAAAGTACCAGCTAGAGGGGAGGAGAGTGGGAAAATTCCACTCCAGCAGGAGGGCGAAGAGAGGTACTGAGATCATGCCACGTGTAGGGGCCATTGGGCAAATTTCCCAGAAGTTCAGGAATTGTGCACCCTCCAAAGTCACCTGTGGAAATTGGTCTACATTGGCTAGTACCATGCAATGAATGGGGAGGGGCCTCACCTCTAAATTCACTGAGTGACATCATTACATGTATATTGAAGGGGAGTTGAGTGGGTGCCCCACAAGTAAAGAAAGAAAACAATACTGACTTAATATATTCAGTCACTGGTGGCTCGCTCCCCAGAGGAAGCAGGTCCAGTTGTGTGAGATAAGATGTCCTGGGATAATGCCTCTGTGAAGATTAGCAGCCCAGGTTTAACTGGAATATTAAAAAAGTCCTGACAGCCCACCAGATCAGAAGGGAAATCTGCCCAGGAAGTGGTATCTGCCACCTCCATGATGAGTTCATCCAGGATGTCTTGCTCCTCGGGTTAATCCAGGGTGGTGAGGTCATCTTTAGTCTGTTTTGCAGGTGGTGCATATCTGGGCCCTTGGTCAGAAATCCCTGGTCACTTGAAGAGTGTTGGCATATCTGGCTCGCTTGATTAGATCCACGCTGAGGTAGGGAGGGGGCAAGTTGAGCTACTGGCCACTTCATGGTTGCATTGTTAGCGTTGTTGTTCAGCCCCAGTACCTTCTGGCATTGAGGGGACCTGGGAAAAGTATTTAACCATTGCACTGTCTGGGTAATATTATGCTCCTCCCTTTAACCATCCCCTGGAGTTTGGTTCCTCCTATCTCTCGTTCTAGGTCCTGGGGCCCATAGCCTTTTGGAAGTTGCAGCACTAAGAGACATCTGAGACCAGAATTTGGAGGCCTAGGCTTCTATCTCACATGGCGTCTCAGTTACCATGTCTCTACCATCACGAGATACATAAAGGCAAGCTAAATTCCAGAAACCATATTTGAATCCTTGTGCTGCCAGCAATTTCTTAATGGGTATGAAGACTTTCCTGTGAAGCGGCCACCTCAGTAGAGAAGTCGCTGAAGATAGATACTTTAACCCCATGCCACATCAGCTCGCCTCTATCTTGAGCTGCCCTCAGCATTTTTTCTTTGGTGTAGTATTGCAATATATAAGCGATGATGGGCCTAGGGGATACACCATGGGTGCGAAAGCCACTGGATATGCGATGTGCTCTTTCTACCTCGATTGGTCTCTGCCATCTGTCCCCAGGCATTTTAGGGATCTCTTCATTTAAAAACTTCTCTGTGTTCTGGCCTTCAGAGCCCTCAGGAATCCCCAGGATTCTGATGTTGTTGCATCACCCCTGGTTCTCTTGGTTCTCTGCACATCACCACAGGGTAGCCAGCTTTTCATCATGCTCCTGTAATCACTGTAATATTTTGACTTGACCAGCTTTGAGTTCATCTGTGCGCTGTCCTGAGTTGTTCAGTCTGTCATTAAGCACCTGCACTTCAGCAACTGTACCAGATAGGGTCTCAGATATAGGTCCACCCATGCTAGGAGAGTCTCCAGCATGGCTGTTATATGCTGCAATGAAGCACTGACATCCACTGGAGAGATAGGGGCTTCTATGGAGGAGGTGCCAGGCTTTGTGTGTGGGATTTAAGTAAGGCCATCCTGAGACCGTAGTGATAGCCCAGTGATTAATATGAGACAGGTCCTTTTGTGGAGAGTTCAGTTGAAGATGCCCTGACAGTTAATATTGGGTCCACCTCCAGTTAGGAAAGATTGTGGGCAGTCATGCAAGGTCAGTGTCTCAGGTACTGCTCTAGTCTTAGGAGGGTTGTGCAGTGACCAGCACCATGAAGCGATATGCAGGATCTCCGACCGCAATATAATCCACTCTGAGCAACTATTAAGAACTATGGCAGCATGTGATCACCTAGGGAGGTTCGGGGGTCTCTGGATGTCCATGATATTGAACAGATAGTGATAACTGTTGATTGAGTCGGTGGTTCAAGCAGCCATCTTCCTCAGCATTCAAGCCATGCCCCCTGTGGAACTTTGGATTTGGTGTAACACTCCCATTTCACTTTGTCAGCACTGGGGAATTTTCTGGACACAAGACAGTTGCATTTTGGGGCTAAACAAAAATTCTGGGGACTGTGTGTTGTGAGCAGATAATGCCATAAATCATAAATTAATGTCTATTTCAAAAAATAAATACTTTTGGAGCCTCAGTAATTTTTACTTTCTGTTGTGAAGTGTTTGTCTAAAAGCAGGACTGAGAAGTGCAAGTATACTGTGCTAAACTTTGCATGTGTGCAGTCAGTGTTCTTTCCTGTGTGTGCAGACACTGTCCAGCTTCATGCAAACGTATAAACATATATGGTATGACTCGTTGTAGTATGTAAAGAATAAAGATAAGAATATATAATGTATATGTTATTTGTACCATCAGCAGCAGCAGAGTAAGTGATATGATATTTGTTCAGAGGTCTCAGACTACTATGCATCTCAGTCATTCGCAGTGCACACATGACTTTGCAGAGATAATAGCACAAAAAAATCATACTTTTCAACAAACCATACTCAAAGGACATTAAATACTGCTGAGGCACCCCAAGTATGTTATGATGTACAGACATTTTAAAGTCAAAATATATAACAGGTTCTGCAGTCCACTGACACCACACTGTGCAACCACTAGGGCCGTGTTGTGTTATGGTATACATCAACTTGCTAAAAAACTGACATTGCCAGTTTAAGCTAGAAATGCATCACTTATTCCAGAAGAAAAAATGAAAACATGAACTGTGGCAGCACGGTGTGTTCTCATTTGGCAGTGAGTGAACTGGACCTTATATATTTTTTGACGTTTTAGTGTCTGTATACCGTCTGTCAAATATTTTGGGTGCCTCACCATCACCAGTACTTCATGGGCCAGATATTCAAAACTTTGCCTTGGAGCTAAATTAGCACTGCCTGGCTTACAAACATCGCCCAGATCAAATAGACCACCATATTCAAAAGGAATAGCCCGGTGCTAATCCTGATGAATATAGCATTCTAAGGAAGCCAGGCAAACTTGGCTGGGAGTGCAGGGCAAAAATAGCCTGGGAATAAGACAGCCCTGAATATAGCAACAGGGAAGCGCACACTGCTACTGCAGTTCAGGAGACTCTGGAGCAAGACAGTGTTGCCGGTGGAGAACATTGTGTGTGATTGCATAGAGATGTCTCACATCTATAACAAACAACAATGAAAGTCACACACTGCAGAACCATGCTATGCTGAAGTGTGGTTCACCCTGGGCTAACCTGATTGCACAGTGCTAACACAATAGCCTGGTGCAAACTGGTTAGCCTGGGCAAAACGTGAGCTATATTCAAAGCTCCCAAGCAAAAGAGCCTACTTAGATAAACCATGGGCAAATAGGAAAATTTGCATCTCATTATGTGCTGCTTAGCATACATTACCATGTAGTTTGCCCGGTGCTACTGCATGGAGCACACAGCTCCACCTTTTGGTCAGAATCGAAGTACAGGCTGGATGCTGCAGGCAAAGGCATGCCTGCAGCATCCCCTGTTGGTCGGACTGGACAACAGAACAATAAACCCATAAATATATATATATATATATATATATATATGTGTATATATATATATATATATATATATATATATATATATATATATATATATATATATATATATATATATATGCATTAGAGAACCCATCTTAGGTGTGTGGTCATGTTCTGATATACGCATGCCTTGGCGTGCGTAGTACACATGAGGCCACAGGCCAAGTGCGTCAATCACCCAAGGCATGTGTATATCAGAGTGTGACCACACATCATAGAGTGGGTTATCTGTCTTATAAAATAGCAAAATTGTTTTGGAGGAGGGTAAAAATGCAGGTGTGTGGTCGTGCTCTGACATATGCACGGTCATGTGATGTGTTTTATACAATCACAGCACTTGATTTGGAGAATATCATCATCTCCATTTTATAAATATATACTGTATATATATATATAAATATACCTATGGTACTGCTTGAGTCCAAACACGACTTGGAGGACGGACCCTTCCCCAACACCAACACTGGCACCCCATTGCTGTTGTGGGTGACGTAACAGTGGGGACAGGCATGAGACAATGGAGTGGGGAGGGAGGAGGACGTAGGCCATAGGTCTACTAGGCTCCACAGCATCCCCACACTGCAAGGAACTGATGAAGCTGTGTGGGACATCCAGTCCATGTCATCTGTCAAGACCATATGGGGGATACAGTCCCTGGCAGTCTTGCCCTCTAAGCATGTTCACCATCCCCCGGTAGCTGCTAAAATACAAGGGAGGCAGTATAGCGAAGGGGTTGAAGGCTCTGAGCTGCATATCTGGAGACCTGAGTTTGAATCTCACAACCCCCACTTGCATTCTCTGTGACCCTGAGCAAGTCACTTAACCAACCTGTGCTCCCAAGTCACACCTGTCAACAAGCTTTCAGGGTAGTGTGCTGCTCCTGGTTATGAACATACGCATTTATCCATGGTGGTCTAGTGGTCCCCCCACACCCCCAGCATGATTACCAACCCCCAGTAAATACTCAAATAATATTTTTCCCTGGTAATCTAGTAGTCCCCCCATCCCCCAGCAGGATTTCCGACTCCCCGGTAGATGCTCACATAATTTTTTTCCATGGTAGTCTTGTGGTCCCCCACCCCAGCATGAATCCTGACTCCCAGTAGATGCTCACATAATTTTTTTCCATGGTAGTCTAGTGGTCCCCCCACCCCTCCCAGCATGATTCCTGACTCCCAGTAGATGCTCACATAATTTTTTCCCCTGCCACTTACTGATCTGCCTGAGGATTAGCACTTCTGAAGTGCATTGCAACATACTTATCAAGGTTGAAACCCATTTTTTTACCAATAGAATAGTCAAGGAGTTCATCTAATTCTGATTTTCCTAACTCTACCTGCTTTGTGGAATCAACAGTGTGGCCAGTTTGGGCAAATTTGTAGATCCACCCTCACCTGGAGGTAAGCACACTAGATACATATAAGTTTAATAGGGTCAGTCTCAATACAAAGCCCAGCAATATTCCATTAGTAACCTGAATACTTTCAGAATCCTACCAATATACTCTCCCTCTGTGACCTATTACCTGTCCACAATTTGATCTACCCTATGATTATACTATTGCCATGGGATGCCCTTTCCAAATAAAACACACACACACACAGATCTTGCTTGGTTGCTTAGTCGGCATATTTTTATTAGCATAAAAGATCCATTCCATCTTTTATTTCACACCATCAGTACTTTGTATTTATAGCTATGTCATTTACATCATTTGAATGTTTTGAGTGATCACATACTTTCTTCTTGCCATTCTGGACCAGGATGCATTCCCCAAGCCCACAATCACCCTCTGGGTGCAAACTCCCAAGGTGCCAACAAATCTAGGTGCACACACAGCTCATGTCCTGGTTTTTGGGCCCCTTACCCCTGTATCCTTTTATTATGCATCTCCCCCCCACCCCTTTTCATCTTTCTTCCATGCTTTCTGGATTATCAAACAATATCCAGTCACCCACTGCTGTCCACCTTCAGCAGTCTCCTCTAACATAGCTTCCTTGACTTATCAACCATACCTGACCACCCCTTCCTGTCCCCCTTCAGCAGTCCCACTAAGGCTATAGCCTCCTTGAATTATAACCATACCTTGCCACCCACTGCTGTTCACCTTCAGCAGCTCCCTGGCCACCACCTACACTAAACTGCTCCCCTTCAGCTAACCTACTGGGTGGGAAGGAGGGCAACTTGCTTAGCAAGAAAAGAAGAAAGATCCTGCTCTCCCTTCCGCTGTAATACTCCCCTTTTAGTGAGCTCACCATTCAAACTCCCCCACCAATGCCATTGTTGTTTTAACACCTTGCCCCTTTTCATGCCACCTTCCTCCCAGGTCTCTCACTCTCTCTCTGACCTTACTTTCAAGGTCTTTCACTCTCACTCCCTTCCCTGCCTCCTCCCTCCCTCTCCCCACTCCCCCTTCCCCCTCTACTTTTCCTGCTACCGTCAGCTTCCACCTTTCCTTTTAGTCAGAAGACCCCTGACAACAGAGGCTGCCATGTATGCCAGAAAGCCATTTTGTCATGAGATCCCTTTCCCAAATAAAACACACACAAATCTTGCTTGGGTGATCAATCAACATAATTGTATTAACACAACAGATCCATTCCATCCTTAATTTCACACCACCAGTACTTTGTATTTACATCTACATAATTTACATAATTTGAATGTTTTGAATGATCACATACTTTCTTCTCACCATTCTGTACTCGGATGCATACCCCAAGCCCACCATCAGTGCTATAGATGCAAACCCACAAGGTGCCAACACATCTAGGTGCACACTCAGCCCATGTCCTGGTCTTTGGACCGATTACCCCCTGGACCCTCTATATCCTTTTATTCTGCATCCCCCCGCCTTCACCTCCCTTTTCATCTTTCTTCCATTGACCCATCTCCCACTACTGCAACAGAAGGTGAGATTCCTCCCTCCCATCTTTATTCTCTTATTCCATTCTTCAAAAGCTTCCTTTACTTGTAAGTTGAAATGGTCTAATCCTACCTCTGTCAGGGATACCCCATCTGTGTGGTATAACCCCACATACTTCTGCAAGATGTCCCAGTGCACAATATTTATGCAACCTAGTTCCCTTACAATTGCTACTACTTTTCTGTTCAATCTCTTTCTGTCCCATTGAATGGCCTTCACATCTCTTTCCTGCCACCATATCCTCCTTGACACCATCTCTAACCAGCCAGTCACAACTTCAGGCCACCACTGCTTACTTTTCCCAAAATCCCCTTTCATTTCCCCCATAATATCCACCTAGGGCCTTTCTTCCATGTCATTTCCCCCAAATGTGTAATCATAAATCTGGCTTCAGAAGCTTGAGTTTCAAATCTTTCAGCAGTGGCAATAGTTGGGCACAATGCATGCTCTGAATACCCTTCCAATATATCTTGGCAGCCCCCACATTCAATCAAGTTGTCTCCCAAGGGCCTCACCACCTGTCTTCTCTCTACTCAATAGATAAAAGAGTGGCCACAAATCCATACATTCTTCCTTCTAGCAGTATCTGGGGGGGACGAAAAAAGAGCATTATTTCATTAACTCCGTGATGTATGTTATGTAGTTATCTGATGTCCTCTTTCCCACCTTCATTATCTCTGATGCCTAACCACCCTTGGCTGTCTCCTCCAAAGCAGCCCCTATCTGAAAAAAATGGAATGAGAACCCCAATGCATCCTTTTCAAAAATTCCAAACTCTTCTTCAACACCGCTGTTAACTGGCAGCATGTAACTGGGTTCGCATTACCATGTATAAACAACAGCCCCCCACTGGATGATCTGACCACCCTGAATTCTCCCATAGCCTGCACCGGGCACATTTGACCCACTGTTAGCCTCCTTATCACCACCATTGCCCCACGCCCTGCCTGATCAATGTTGCACCTAATTAGCCATAGCTCTAGCCTGTCCACAAACCAATGGACCTCTTCCAATGCAGCCCTCTTTCCCTATTCTACCTACTCCAGGTCACCACCTCACTAACTCAAAGTGCACCATGAAACATCACTAAGAAAACTGCTGCAAAAAGGCATGTCTCGTAATGTGAATGACATATACTTCCCAACACCCCCACTAACCTGCCGAGCAGACTCTCTGATATTGGGCATTTTTCTTTTATGGCTTCTCGCATTTATCCTCTGCCAATCTTGCATCATCTTCCAGACTGCCTGTGCCTTACAAGACTCTCCCCAGCCTCTCAAACTACAAATCAATCCCAGTAATGCTAAGTAAATCCCCATGGTGGAGTGTGCTACCTCCTCCTCCCACATCTGCACAATGAACCTCATCACCTGCCCCTCTGTCGCCAGCCCACTTACCTCCAATCCAGCCCACTCCCTGAACTCTTGGAATACTCTCCAAGATCTCTTGTACACCCTGAACATCCCTGCATATCAAAATCTCCTGAATAGCAGCTGTTCACTTTCCAAACAATCTCCAATAAGTGGGCCAGGACCACTGTTCTCCTGGCTTCTATCCTAGGCACAATGCAATGGAACCTGTCCAACTGAAGATGGGAAAGGCTGTCAGCCACCTTATTCTTAACTGCTTCAATGTGATCAGCTTAAAATGACATATTCAGTCTCACCTAGTACTATCACAGCTTGAGCACTTTCTCTCTGAAACAAATTTCTTCACTCCATTCCAGTCTGGTTTTAGGAAGAACCACTCCACCAGAACCTCTCTACTAAGACTCACAGGCTCCATCCTCCCTGGACAAAGGAAAAATCACTGCCACTATCTTCATCAACCTAGTCAAAGCTTTCAATACGGTATCCCGCTCCCTTCTACTGTCCTGCTTTGTAGGTGCTGGTCTATCGCCTTGGCCATAAGTTGGTTCAGAGCCTACCTACAAAATAGAACCCAGTCTACAAAAATAACTGATTGCACCTCACCCCGCTCCCCATTACCACCGGTGTCCCCCAGAGCTCAGTCCTCAGCCCTATTCTCTTCTCCATCCTACTAAACGATCTGCCAATGGCTTGCTCCACTACCTCTATACCCATGTACGCTGATGACACGGTCCTCTTTACTTCCTGCCGCTCCCATGAAGAAGTCACCTCTATTCTCCAGACCAATTTCAACAAAGTACAACACTGATTTTACTCCAACCAGCTCTCCCTGAATGCCAAGAAGACAGTCTCTATGTCCTTTGGCACTAGACAGAGATTGTCCCGACTTACAACCCCCCTGATCTTCCGTACCCTAAATAACACCACCCCGGAAGATGTGCCCTCCTTTAGGTACCTAGAGGTCTGGCTTGACCACCACTTCTCCTTCTCCACACATGTGGACGCCATCCTATCAAAACTGCACCCCAAGCTCAGTGCCCTCTATAGAAACCGCGCCAGTCTACCACTTTCTGTGAGATGTGAAATGGTCCAGAAAATCATTCTTCCTTCCTTCAACTACTGCGATGTCATCTACAGCTCTGCCACCAAGTCCATCTTATCTAGACCAGACCCTCTCTTCAATGCCTTCTGCCGCTTTGTCCTCGATGCCTCCCCAACACCCATCTCTGCGAGCTTTACCATTCACTGGCCCTTCCATCCTTGAGCAACCGGTGCCTACTTCACAGAGCTAAATTTGTTTCTAACTTCTTGCTCGATTCCCTCCAACCCTTCCTGGTTTCCTCTCTATCTTCCCCACCAACCTCAGCTCATGCCCGCAGGTCTACTGACACTAGACAATTAGCTATCCCTCATCGAAGAACCTCTGCAGGCCAATCGGCCTTCTCTTACCACCTCCCTAAGCTCTGGAATGACCTGCCAACCCAAATCCGCCATTCTTCCTCCAAACACTCTGTATCCTCCGCCCTCTCTAACTTCTTCGCACCTAATTGTACATGCCCATGACCCCCTTGATTGACTCCTCCCCCACTTGATCCCCTCCTCCTTACGTGCCTGACCAGAAACTGGGCCGTTTTCCCAATTTGACTAGCTTATAATAAAGTTGCCCTAACTATCCTTGCACTTACTTCCCTAGGCGTGTGCTCCCAGTTCACACGGCCAGCCCAGTGCAATCTTTTTTCTTACTCTCTAGATTTTTGCACTTATGGAATCCATGTGTAGTTTCAACGTTAATCAAACATGTTATGCCACCACCCATGTGGCACAAGTAAGTAGTGCTTCCACTTGCTTAAGCCTGCCTAGGTACACTCATCCTTGTAACCACCGTTTTGAATTGCTGACTCTAAATTTCAACCCATTGTCTATATTATATATACTCCTCCCATGTAACCACTGTTTTGAACTTGCTTGATGCTAACTGCATCACATTGTTTGTATTATGCATACTCCTACCATGTACCTCCCCCACAAGGTCGCAGCGTGAGACTAGCATTGTTTTTCTCAGTGTGCCTCTCCTGGTGAAACATTTTCAATAAATAAATAAATCCTTGCAATATCAGTTGTCTAAGCACCCTCACTAAAGTCTTCATTGTAGATAGTTACCTAATCAGAAAGTCCACCACTGCCTTATTATCACACCAAAATACCACCTGTCTGTTTCTGAGGTGGTCTCCTCCACTCCTCCAGTGATTGTTCCGAAATCCTGTTCCCCTCTAATTATGCCCCCCTCCCAGAAGTGCATGCTGCATCAGTAAAGAGTTCCAAATCAGTGTTAAATATCCACTCTTCCTGCCAGAAAGTGATCACATTATACTACCACAAAAACTCATACCATAATTCCAGATACTGCCTCACTTCCTTCGTAATGCCTACCCAATGATATGGCCCCCATGCCCCCTTCATCACCTTAGAAAACCTGCACATGAAGGCTCTGTCCAGGGTCACTGCCCTACATATAAAATTAAATTGTCCCAGTAGCTGCTGTACCACTAAAAGTGACACCCTTCACTTCCCCTTCACCTTTTCTAGTAACTTCAGTAACTTCTGTAGCTTGCCTTGAGGTGACCTGAATGCACAATCCCCTGTGTCAACTTTTATCCCTAAAAACTCTAACTTGCAGGCCAGACATTCCATCTTTCTTCTGCTAACGGGACCCTTAATCTGTTACACTTATCCCTAAAATACCATAACATGTTGGCAGACCCTTCTTCCCCTTTTCCTATAAACAAAAAGTTGTCCAAATAGTGCACCACTGCCCTAATTCCATATAGCTCTCTTAATGCCCACTGGAGCCATGTGCTGAACATTTCGAAAGAAGAACATGCCGCTGAACAGCCTATTGGCATAGCCTTATCAAAATAATAACTCCCATTGAATTTAAATCCCAATAGTTCTCAATCTTCTGGCTGAATAGGGAGCAGAATCAGTGGCAGTGGCAGTGGCTCAGTAGGTAGCACACTTGCCTCTGAGGCTGAGAGATCAGAGGGCTGTGGGTTCAGTTCCCACATCTGGCACTTGGGTTAGTATCCCAGTACTGACACTGTAGTGTAGCATGAGAGGGGTGCTGAACTTCTGAGGTGCCATCTTTCAGATGAGACATTAAACCAAGGTCCCATCTGCCTAGATTGGTGGTAGTTCAGGTGGATGTTAAAGATCCCATGGCACTTATCGAAAAGAGCAGGGGAATTTCCCCGGTGTCCTGGCCAAATTTCCATCATTCACTAAAAATACCACCAATAGCTTAATCTGGTTCAAGGTCAGTTGGCATTCATCTGTATCCCCATCCCCTGAGTCATGCCTGAAAATAGGCAGGATTTGCCTAGTGCACTTACCCAGTCAACAAAAACTAAATAAAATAAATAAAGAATGAATGCTGGCTCTTTATTGGTCTTTTCCAACCATGCCCCTCCATTGCCCAGATCACCTCCACAGCATGGTTCAGTGTCACAGAGGACACCACAGCCTGTTTCTTGCTAATAAAATCATTGATGGATTTTCCCTCCAGGTAGGACGGGTGGTGGATCAAATGGTATCCCCATGGCTATTTCTTAGGAACCAGCTCCACTGGTGCTACCCTAAATTTTGCAAAAGGAGGTCACATGAGTTGGCTTTTCACCCTGCCAAATTCTACCTCATTCCTCATCTTTTCCACCACCACTACCTCCTTACCCTTTACTGATCGAAGATACCGTGCCTGCACCACTCTCTTCCGCCCTTCATACTACCAAATAAAACCCTCTGTGAACACCTCCCTCAACATCCTGGCTGCCCTCTTGTCTGGATACCTTTCTAACCATATCTTCAATAATTTCTTCATAACCGGTGTCTTTGCCATCTCAATCCCCAACCCCCTCCCTCTTGCCATTGCCCTTCACTTCCCTCCCATACCTGCTTCTAATCTCCTTCCAAAGCTAATGCCCCTTCCTCCCCGACTGAACCACTCTCCCCTCAGACTCCTGTACCCCCAAAAGTTCTGCCCTCCAAATGGCTGCCCTCAAACTTGTCTCCCCACTCCTGCATCGAGACACTCTGTGTGGTCCTGCCCATTTTGAACATGCATGTCAAAATCTACAATTTGCTCATGTGCACTACACCCTGTTATAGCTCAACAAAACTTCTGCTGGTTTCCTGTCTCCATCCTCCCCCTTTCTCCCCCAGATGTCTGAACCATCATAGTCTCAAACCAAATATCCAGATTCCTAGTATCCCATCACACAACCCCGTAGATTGACATCTTCTGTCGGAATTTCTCAAAGTACTGCAACCATCCATGTCCACCTCTCATTTTATATGCATTATTAACTATAAGTGAATGCGATAATGTAGCCCAGGCACCATGCTCCAGCGGGCTACTACCCCTGCCTGTTGATGACCACACAGGTTAGGGGGCTTGAGTTCTGTTTCGGTGATGATTGGTGGTCCTATCCCAGAATGGTAAGAAAGTAGCGTAGTGCCTCCAGCCAAATTAAAGTAACAACGGACCAGGTGTTTGATTAGTACAACCCCCTAGGATGCTGTACCTACCCACCTACCCTTCCAACCACCCCACACACTGAGTGCCATGTTGTTAGCCCAGACAACAAGATACATAAACTTAAAGGCTAAGGATTATAATATGCTCACAACACCAGAATTTCTAATATCAAAATGCATCTTTATTGTTAGGAAAGGGCTAGGGAAGGGGGTACCTGGACATAGAAACATAGAAACTTAGAATTTGATGGCAGATAAGGACCGCTTGGCCCACCCAGTCTGCCCATTTCCCTACCTAATGGATAAGCTGCAGATCTTAGTTAACCAGCAACCTACTTCTTCCTACCCCCACCCCCTAGAATTGCCTTATGACTGTCCCATGCATGCTTGAATTCCACCACTGTTTTTGACTCCACAACCTCCTCCTGAAGTCTGTTCCATGCATCCACAACCCTCTCTGTGAAAAGATACTTCCATAAATTACCTCTGAGCCGCCCCCCATCTTCATATTATGCCCCCTTGTTCTTGCACACCTCTTTTTTTGAAAGATGCTACCCTCTTGACTTTGTTGATTCCTTGAGGTGCTTAGTTTCTATCATGTCCCCCCTCATGCTCCTTTCCTCGAGGCTATACATATTGAGCTCCTTAAGTGTCTCTTCATATGTCTTCCGGTGCAGACCCTGCACCATTTTAGTTGCCCTCCTCTGGACAGCCTCCACCCTGTCTATGTCTTTGCGGAGATTGGGTCTCCAGAACTGCACGCAGTACTCCAGATGGGGTCTCACCGCTGTCTGTACAAAAGGATAATAACTTCCTGTTTTCTACTGGTGATGCCTCTCCCTATGCATCCCAGTATCCCCCCAGCCCTCCTTGCTGCAATCTCACATTGCTTGCTCACCTTTAGGTCATCTGATATGACTACCCCCAAGTCCCTTTCCATTTTTGTTGTTGTTAGTATCTCACCCCCCATTGTGTACTCTTCCCCTGGGTTTTTGTTTCCCAGGTGCATTACCTTGCACTTCTTAGCACTGAATCTAAGCTGCCATACATTTGACCATTCCTCTAACATTGCCAAGTCCCTTTTCATCCTTTCCACCCCACCTTGTGCATCAACTCTGTTGCAGATCTTTGTGTCATCTGCAAAGAGGCATACTTTCCCCTCCAGTCCCTCTGCAATGTCGCTTATAAAGACATTGAAGAGGACCAGTCCTAATACTGAACCCTGCGGTACCCCACTATTAACCCTCCTTTCTTCAGAGTGGACTTCATTTACTATTACTCTCTGTGTCTTATTCTCCAGGCAATTCTTTACCCAGGCTGTCATCTTGGGACCCACTCCCAGGCTGGCTAACTTGTATATTAATCTTTTGTGTGGGACTGTGTCAGATGTCTTGCTAAAGTCTAGGTAGGCCATGTCCACAGCCCCTCCCTGATCTGCTACTTTAGTCACCCAGTCAAGGAAATCTATCAGATTTGTCTGGCATGACCTTCCCGCTGTGAATCCGTGCTGCCTTGGGTCCTGTGCCCCTCTGGCCTCTAGATACTCGACAATTCTTTCCTTCAGAAGTGATTCCATCATTTTCCCTACCACTGAGGTTAAACTAACATGTCTGTAGTTTCCTGCTTCTGCCTTGCTCCCACTTTTGTGAAGGGATATCACATCTGCCCTCCTCCAGTCCTCGGGTACTATCCCATTCTCCCATGATTTGTTAAAGAGGGTAGTCAGTGATGTCACTAGTTCTAACCTTAGTTCTTTTAGAATTCTGAAATGAATCTCATCAGGCCCCATTTCTTTGTCCACCTTCAGTTTTAAGAGTTCTTTCAGAACCCTTTCTTCTGTAAATGGACTGTTATCAACTTCTGTATCCAGAGTGTTTCGACTGTTTATTTTAGGTACCTCCCCTCTTCCTTTGTAAATACTGAGCAAAAATATTTGTTTAATATCTCTGCATTTTCACAGTCACCCTCTGCCTCCCTCCTCCCTTTATTAAGCCTCACTATCCCTCCCTTGGTCTTCCTTCACTCCCTGATGTACAGTACGTATAAAGGTTTTATCCCTTCTTAACTGAGTTGGCTATCTTTTTCTCGGTTTGGGCCTTTGCTGTTCTGACTGCCTTCCCAGCTTCCTTTTGCTTTAACTGATACAGTTCTCTGTCCTGCTCCTTCTGTGATTCCTCGTACTTACTGAACACTTTCTTTTTCTCTTGAACTTTCACTGCCACTTCCTTTGAGAACCATAGTGGTTTCTTACATCATTTTGTTTTGTTTATTTGCTTCACACAAAGGCTTGTTACCTCTGTGATGGCAGTTTTTATTATTCCCCATTGTTCTTCCACCCCTCCTTCTTGCCCATTTGCTAGTGCATTCCATAGGTACTCATCCATTTTGGCAAAGTCAGCCCTCCTAAAGTCCAGTACTTTTGCCTTTGTATGGTTTGACTATATTGCTGTGTTTATTGTGAACCATACTGTTCGATGGTCGCTAGTTCCCAGATAGCTACCCACTTCTACATCTGTGATCCTCTCTTCATCTCCATTTGAGAGAACCAGGTTTAAGATTGCTCCCTCTCTAGTGGACTCCAATACTAGTTGTCTAAGGCATGCCCCCTGTAGGGCATCTAGAATAACCCCATTCTTTGAAGTGGCTGCTGCAACTACACTCCAGTTAACATCTGGCAAATTCAGATCACCCATCAGCAATATCTCCCCTTTTTCTGCCATTCTAAGTGTACTTTATATAATTTATTTCTCTATTTCCTCCCCCTGAGAAGGGGGTCTGTACACAACCCCTGTGCGGATTGTAGTGCCATTGCTGGTCTCCAAATTTACCCACAGTGCTTCTTCTCTTCTCTGTTTTCCCTTTTGTTCTGTTGCTTTGATTCCTTCCCTTATGTAAACAGCTACTCCTCCTCCTCTTTTACCTTCCCTGTACCTCCTGTAGATAGTGTATCCTGGTATATTTATGTCCCAGTCATGGTTTTGTGTGTACCATGTTTCTGTGACTGCCACGATATCTAGATGTTCCTCCTCCATCAAACCCACTAATTCAAGAAGCTTGTTACTCAGACTATGGGCATTGGTACTCATTGCTATCCATTTTTTGATGGCTTTACCTTCTTTTGCAGCATCCCCCACTGACCTTTCTACCTCAGTCTTTTTCTCATTTAGTACCATGTTTTGTAGGGAGAAATTGGGATTTGCCTGCTGCTTATCAGTGCCTCCCCCCTTGACTAGTTTAAAAGCTTGTCAATGAAGCATTTAAACTGATTGCTCAAAAGACTTGTTCCCTTCCTGGACAGATGCAGACCATCCTGCCAGTATAGGCTGGTGTCCCTCCAGGTGGAACCCCAGTCCCCAATGAAGCCAAACCCCTGTGCTCCACACCATTTTTTCAACCATTTATTAAACTGCATGGTGCAAAGTACCCTCGCTTCACTCATGCCATTGACAGGCAGCACATCAAAGAAGGATACTGTGTGTGCTACTTGTCTTCAGCCCCTCCCCAATTCTACAAAGTCCTTCTGCACTGCTCTAATCTCATGATGAGCCAAGTCATTTGTCCCTAGGTGGACAATGACGTCCAGCTCAGACTCCCATGCAGCTGTTCTAGTGATCCTGAGGATGCACTTCCTGTCCCTCCAAGCCATGGCACCAGGCAGGCACCTTACTTCAGTTTTCCCTGCTCCCCCCAGTTCTATTCCCCTAATAATTGTGTCCCCCACCAGGAGCTGCTTCCTTTCCTTGTGGTGTCCTCTGCCTCCTTCCTGTGGGCCTCCCTTGTGACAGTTGTCCTCAGCCTCCTTAGTCTCCTCTGCGGGTGTATCCATAGGGGAGCTATGCTCCCTCAGAATGATGTATGGATTGTGGAGTGGAACAACTGACTGGGTGTGCCTCTGTTCCACCATCCTCACCCTCCCTGAGCCCACTGTGGTCCAACTGCTGTGCTTTCTTCACAACCTCTGAGGTAGTGGTGGTGGCTCTGGTTCTCCCTGGATGGGGGAGGTTCCCTTCCTACCATCCAGAGTGGCCTGGGGGAAGGTTCCCTTACTACTTTCCAATGTGGCCTGAAGATGGGCAACTTTCTCCCTCAGGGCAGAGAGTTGTCTGCAAATAGGGCAGCATCTCAGCCTCCAGAAAGACTCCTGGAAGACTGCTGCCCCACAGCCATTACATTGCACTACTCCCCACATGTTTATCTCCTTTTTTTGTGTGTGTGTGATTGGTTTGTTATATAGAAATATATATATTATACAATGTGTATGCTTATAGTGTCAGTGCAGTGTGCTAGAGAGGATATGACAGTGATATGCACCTTGCACTCTTGAGGAAATTATTTCAGAACCCCAGGTAGAAAGAACTGTTTCCAGGGGTGGGTGGGGTGAGGGTGGGAAGGGGTTGGGCCTAAACTGTGCCCTCACAAAACAATCAGCTAAAAGCTCTGACCCACCACTGCGATGAGTGCCTTCCTGTCAGCAAGATGCCCTACACAACAATTTGACAGAGAAAATACCCTACTAATCAAACAGAGAAAAAATCTAGACATCCAGGTCAGACACAGGTAAACCTCCCCAGCCCCAAAACAGTCTGGTGGTTTGTGCTCTGAAAGCAGTCAGTCCCAAAATAAGTCAGCTGTGCTTTAAACTCTTCCTCACTGAAAATCTTAAGAATTGTAACAAACATAAAGCTAGATCCACCTCCCTCTGTTGCTTGAAAGACTGTCTTTTCCTGATAATTCTAAGTTCCTTATTTCACCTTTTAGCTAGAAGTAACCTCCATCTGCAGAATATCTGCTACAAACCAAAGACAATTGTAAGGTTCACCTCCCTCTTTGGGGAGCACAAAGTGCAATATAGAATTTGCAAGTGCAATATAGAATTTCTCACACAGCTCACAGCTGAATAAAGAAGTAGTGTCCTTCCAGGTCAAGACAATGTGCATTGCTGTTAGAGAGATAAAGGTTGTGTTTGTTAACAGGGTCTCTAGGCCAGAACATCAACAATGTACACCCCCACTGGTACCAGTGGATACCTCCTACTGTCCTGTCTGGGTACCCAAAGTTAATGCAGACCTGCTAGATGCCACTGGTTGACCAGCGTTGGGGCCCTTGAAGTAGCTTTACCAGAAATGCTAGCTTCTTTTAACTTTTCCCCTGTGGTCGGGCAAGCCCTGGGTTACTCATAGTTCTGCAGACTGGAAATTGGCTACTGGCACAAAAGGTTTGGACAGTCCAGGAGCGACCACTCTGATGTACAGCAAATGAGTGAGCAATGAATACTGGTCTGGCAGATAAAGCAATGGCAAAACACTGGTCGACCTTGGACTTGCTTGAAGATTCTTGCAGCTTGTTACCTTCTGACTCACTTGAAGAGTCTTGAGGCTTGTCACCGTCAGCATACCAAGTAGGCCAGATTACAGAGCACAAATACAAAGCCTACTAGGCCACAAGGAGCTCAGACCCTGGAGTCACCCCACAGTCTGGCTACCCTAATGGGTCTAGAGTGCCCTAGCACACAGGTGTATGCCCATAGCCCCCTGCAGCCCAGTCTGCCTCTCTCAGTAGGGTTTACCAGGTTCCCTATCTGGCTCCAATTTGCAGCTGTGAGGTTTGCACTTTCACCTTTCCAATCAGAAACAAACAGCTCCGGGGTGCAGCAACTGTTTCTCCAACTTCCATTTTGCCAACAGCTTTCAGCTAGTGATTTGCTGTCTCTGAGGTGGACCTCCATCTTTCCACAGCTGCATTGCAGCCAAAAGCAATCGGTTCCTGAGTTCTGGATACCTGAAAACCTGCTCCACAATTTTTCTCCGTTCCGGCTGAGTGCCCAGTTTATGTCCTGGTGCACATACATAGTTCTGATTTACCCTCTTTACAGACTAAGGGTGATGCACATTGAATGGAGGCTCACTGCAATATGGGATATCCAAATCCACCAAGATCTTTTACCCAAATGCTTTGAAAGTTGAGCTGCAGGACCACAGTCTCTTAACCGGAGAAGATCCTTTTCCTGATTTTCAAACCATTGACTAAACAACCAATTAAGTCCTGTAAAAGGCTTTTTGCTTTTTCAACATGCAACCTGAGCCCTTCTTGACTGAATCAGAGCCCAGACCAGACTGCCTAAACTGACCAAAGTCCCTGGGGTTTGAGTAGAAAATCCTGACCTCTGATTGGTTAGATCCTGCTCCCACTCACCATTATTAATAGTAGGCTTCTTCAATTATTGATTGGTAAATGGTGCTTGGCACCTAGATTTAGTTCACACCTATCTAAGGAGTCATTTCAACAAGGTTTTTGGGTACCTAAGCTATTGATTGACTGTCCATAGGAGTTATAGTATCACAACATGGCTGTTTAGTCACAGTCTCATACAGTTTTATGTAGTCCCATCTTTCACCAACTCCTCCAGCCAAAACATAAAGTCTTAGCACATATTTTCCCCATTGTTCAATAGCAGCCCTTGTCAACAGTAAAATTACTGGTAAAATATGCCCATAGTCCCCTTGGTTTTCATGTCACTTGCTCCAATAGCCACCGTCACCTGGTGCAGCGAACCTGGTTATTAATATCCATAAGGGGCTCATTAATATGCAAATCTGCCTCAATACTTAAAAGCTCATAGGCGCTCTTTAAGAAAACATTGCCGCCACTTCTTTTTTATCTCCTCCGGGTGTCCAACTACCATTCAACTTATTTTGGGGGTTAAGAACACTGGAGAGGCATTTGGAGGACTGCTACAGTGGTCTGAAAACAATAATATGATACTATGCATGAGGGAATATCCAGCATTGCCCGAGATGCACAGGCAGTGTGGTTGCTCTGGGATTCACTCCACCAACCCCAAAGGACTTTACCAGTACAAGGGGCCTGGATGGAGTCCAAAACAGACACTCAGGACCCTTGAATGGTGGAGGGATGGCAGCAGAGGGAAAGGAGCAAGAATGGGTTCCTGGGGCTACCAGGTAAGCCCCATATGAAGAGGGGGTACACTATGGGTAGGATGGCTAGATCTGGTTGCTTCTGTAGCATGATGGCACTAAAATACATGAGACCTGTCAGCCATGTCTCCATGGTCTTATCCCTAAAAATCTTGTCTTCCTGCATCTTCCCCAATATCACTAATGCTGCCACCATCTCTGTCTTGCCTATCCACTACTTCTCATATTTCTTTGGCTGCCTCCTTGTCCACTAATGTAGGAATGTCTACATACTCCTTCTTCCATGTCTTTTCCTTCCACGCTAGTGGCATGTGATCTCCTACGCGGTAATCCCTGACATGCCCTCATCCCCCTTTCTTTGTCCCCTATCCCCTCCTGTCCCCCCCTTCTTGACTCTTTCCTTGCCCCTTTTCCCCTTTCTCTTTGAAATCCTGTAGTACCTTCTGTAGCTCTCCCAATCTCTTCTCCCCTGCCACCCTGATAAGCTCCTCCATGTATTCCCCTAAACTTCCTTGTAGCATAAGATCAATGGTGTTTTCCTTTCTCTGATCTTTGACTGAATTCTTGGCCCCTTGTCCTGAACTCTGTCATGCCCCACTGCCATTGTCCCCTCATCATTCCTTCCTCTTCTGGGTTGACGTCATCAACGGCTTCTCCTTTCACTGAGCTGCCTCCAACTTCACCTGAACTTCATTCATCATCGCCATCACCTGTTGTACTGGATCCTCTGAGGGGCCTGTTCATGGTGTTCCCAATCTCTTCCACACTTGCTACCTTTTCGAAGCCATGCCTGCCAACTCAAACAGATAGAACACAAACATTAGTATAACCTCTCATCCACCAAACCAGTGCATGCTGGTCTGGCTAAAATTAATCTGTGAAGCAAAATATATATATATATATATATATATATATATATATATATATATTCATATCAAAAACATCATTAATGCATCAGTTAAGGTGAATGCCATTTCAACAAAAGCAGGAAATGAGGCATTAGGGTTTCCAACCCTAACACCCCACCCCAGGGTTCCCATCTCTACCACCCCACACACATCCTTCCACCTTCCAAACACTAACAGGCATCGGGGTGTGCCATGGGGTAAGAGTTAGGTCTGATGACCTCATGGCACACCCCGATGCCTGCTGGTGTGTGGAGGGTGGAGGGATGGGGTGGGGTGGGGTGGTACAGCTGAGAACCCTGAGGGTGGGGTGTTCTGTTTGGAAACCCTAACGCATCATTCCCCTGCTTTTGTTGCTATGGTATTCACCCTAACTGATGCATTAACAAAGTTTTTGCAATGAATTTCCCTTCTTTTTCAGATAGTATAATTGTATCCTCATTTTACTGTGGGAGCGCAGGTCCTTTGGCCCCTTCACTCCTATCCTTTCTTTCATATAGTACAACAGTATTCATATGTCATAGTGGGAGTGCAGGGTCCTTTTGACCCTGCACTCTCATCCGTCCATCCAGACAGTCCAACAGTATGCATATGTTACAGTGGGAGTGCAGGGTCCAAATCATCCATCCAGATGGTACAACAGAATGCATGATGATCAGATCAACATTATCTTGCCTCTGCACCATCAAAAACACACAACAGTAGGAGGTGATTTTCTACCCCTATACAGAAGGAATGACACCAGCAAATGTAAAAAAAAAAAGACAAGACACCATACAAAAGAATAAGGAAATGCAGGTATTGTGTTTTTTTCCCTTTCTCCTGTGCAAAAGAATACTAAACACGGATAAAAAACTGTTTAAAATGCAATGTCAGCATGTTCCTGCTATACAGTAATAGCTGCCACTTATGCAACTACAGATAGTTAATCTTTCAAACAAAAAACACTCCCTATTTCTGTAATTGTCATTCTATGTATTTCATTTGTAATATTAAGATATATATGTGACTGTAACATAATGGAAAGAAAAACATTGGAGGAGGTAAACCTTGAATGCTGGTTAATGTGTACGATGCATCAGTAAACTTCAATGTCTTGCCTCTGCACCATTATCATCCCACAGCAACAGGAAACAATTCTCTATCTCTTTATAGAATGAAGTAGACATGCAGCAGAAAAACAAAAAAATAAAGATAAACCACTCTATGAAAGAGGAAAGTATCATACATATTTTTTGTGTTTTTTTTCTTTGTCGTGTAGAAAAAGAAGTCTGGACACAGATAAGGAACTGTTTAAAATGTGAAGTCAGCATATTCCTGCAATACAGTACTAGCTGCCAGTTTTACAATGACAAGTAGTTAAAATTGTAGAAAGTGGGCACTTTCTGGTTGCATAATTGGTATTCTGTGATCTTCATTTGTAATTTAGAAGTATCAGTAAGAGACACATAATGGTTTAAAAAAACAGAAGAAGTGAACTTTGAACCCTAGTTTAGGTGCACTGTTATGTTGATAGAAACTAATATCTTGCTTCTGCACCATCAGCTTCTCACGACTACAGAAGGTATATCTTCAGCCCTTTATAGAACAAATCAGACATGCAGATGAAATAAAAAGACAAACCACTCTGTGGAGGAGAAAACAAACATATTTATTGCATTTTTTTTTCTCGCGTGAAGAAGAAATCTCTACAAATACAAAGAATGGGTTTAAACCGAATATCACCATACTCATCTTATGTAGTAATAGGTACCACTTTTTAAAGTAGAAGTACTTAACATTACAAGAAGTACACACTTGCTTTTTGTACAATTCTTGGTAACACTCCAGAATTGTGTTTTCCTTCTTTTTTCTCCTGTAGAGAAGAACTGTCAACGCATACAACAAAGTGCTTTAAATGAGAGATAATCATGTTCGGGTTATGTAGAAACAGGTGCTACTTTTTAAAGTACGCGTAGCTGAAAATACAAGAGGGACACATTTGCTATTTGTACAATTATTATAAACCCTCCATAAGTTGAAAACAGTATACAGTTGCTATGCCTCTTATTTGTATAATTGTTCGACAGAAAAATAGCAGTGACACACTAATCATGGAAGTGCTGACCTATATAACTGGTTTTGAAAGCCAGTCTGCAGCAAATATTCCAGTACTGAAATTCAACAGTTTTGAGGACACTAAATTCTGTAAGCACACCACAAAATGCAGAGTAAAACAAACTACACACTACAAAATGCACCATAGAAACAATGTAGTGTCTAACGACATTAAGCATCTAAGTGTTATACAGTCAAAATGTGCAGAACATAACTCACACTGTGGCGACTATGTGAAATGTCTTACAAAGGTAATGGACTCTTTCCTGTTTTCCTCTGTTATCAGTTCCAGTGTTATTGTTTCCAATGGTTTATTTTCAAATATGGCCTTCATCTGAGTAACTTCCAATGAAATCTCATGCAGAATGTTTTGATTCTGCCAGTGCACTGCAATGGTGGAACCCTGCGCTTGAATCACCAAATCAAGTTTCTCTGCAAGACGAGACAACCCTTGAGCAACTGTGTTGAATCCATCCTGTATGATCTGTGACAGCTGAATAAAACTTTCTGTAACAGCACAAGCCACATCTGTGATAGGGCAGACAAGGGAAATAAAGAACAGACAAGTCTTATTTTAATACTTTTGAAAATGACTTCTTTCCCCATGAATAAAATTCTGCAATTACTTACATGGTGAGCTGTCACTGTTCTTGCATTCAGTGTCCTGCACTGGTGGTCATATGTTACTCAGGACCTCAGTCACAGTTTGAAATCCCTCTTGCAGAATTTTCCACAGTTCTTGCATAGTTCCCACAAAGTTTTGATGTTCATTTGCTGCACAGAAGAAGAATATGTGACCATTAGGTGGTGCTACTGTATTCCAAGGGCTACTAGCCCTGCTTGTATGGGTATGCACAGGTTGAGGGGCCTGGGTTCACAAACAAAGTGCCTCCACCCAGAGTAGTGGTATTGGTGATGTTTGTTTGTTTTGCTATAGCCCTCTGGGAAGCTATAACCACACACCAACCCTCCTAGTGGCCCAGTACCTGACACAGTAGTGAATTCACAGTCAGTATGAAGCAGTAATGATAGGTACAAACCCTTCACACTTACCACCAGGGTTGGACTTGCAGCAGATTCCCTGGAGACCCCCTGTAAAGTAAGGTTAGCAATACAGTAGCACACTCTTAACACTGTAACCCAACTAATAATATGCACGCTAGCCAGGTTAAATGTGAAGAAAAGACAATCAGGATTATTTAGGGGCAGTGAACAAGGAAGGGGTGTGAATCTAGTCAAATGATTTGAAATCTGACTTTGTTCAGTGATTACATGCACTTTCTGTCCCAAATTGACAGTCACACAACACTGGGTACCTAGCATGGAATGTCTGGCTAGCCAGAGGCATTGCCCAGGACCGGCCATTGTGGAAGCTGATGTTGGGGCCATTGGTGGAGAGAAAGGCAGGAAAAATGCAAAACAACCAGATTATTTGTAATCTGGACCAGTTGACTCAGTCCCTTGTAAACCCAAGAAATTGAAACAATTAGATGGGACCACAGATGATTTAAACACTCGTTGCAGGGAGCTATCCTGATTGTACTCACGCTACCAGGATCCTGCTGCAAGGCAGGCAATATGGAAATCTCATGGTGATGACTGGTGGGCATAGGGAAACAGGGCCAACATGACACACCTCCTCTTCATTGCCTTTCCTCTAGGTGGCTGCAGCATGTTGCTGTGCAGGGGCTGAATCCCCAAGCCGATCTCTCGCCGAAACAGTCCTGGTGTAGGAGTTGTGGCCTAGGCTAAATTGGTAAGGCCCAGGCAGGATGAGCAGTCTGGCAAAGTTAGTAAGTTCTGCTGGTGATTCCTCCAGCTGGTATAACAGGTTTGGCTGTGGGCAAGCAGGTCTCAGCCCACGTAACACATTCAGCACATTCAAAGTAAACAACTATCTCCGGGTACAGTTCAGATATAGTCCAGTTGCAATTCAGCAGTTTGCTGAGCAAACCTTTCGATCCAAGCATGTCTCGCACACAAGCTGAGCCAATCGCTTCAGGAGCAAGTCTTTGGTCCAAATCACAAGTAGCACTGAAAAGCTTCTTCTTTTCTTCCGCCGCTTTTCCAGACTGGAATCAGACAAGTACAATTTGTGCTATAGGCAGCCTCATGTAGGAGAATGTGACAGGGAAGTAAGTTGGGCATCTTCCTGCCGATTCCCCTATGCTCCTTCTGGGAGCAGCTGCTTGTAAGCTGGAGCTGTTCACACTTCAGCCTTCAACTCTAACTGATCCACTGCCGCTTGGCACACAGGGCTGTTCCCTTCTATTCCAGCAACTCAACTGGCTGAAAAAGCTGTCAGTTACACTTAGGGCTCCCCCTCCAGGTCAATTTGGCACCAACTGAAAAACTACAAAACCACATAATTTCCTTCCCACAGATCACTGGGGTTAGCATCCCTTCTAGGTCCCCAGTGGTTCTATTGGTTCAGTACTTGAAGTCGCAGGCCGAACATGGTGGTTCCCATCCAGGTGAGCAAGCTGCAAATAAAGTAGGTTAGACAAACCTCTCAAATATAACATAGAAACATAGAATGTGACGGTAGATAAGGACCGCTTGGCCCACCCAGTCTGCCCATTTCCCTACCTATTGGATAAGCTGCAGATCCTAGTTAACCAGCAGCCTACTTCTTCCTACCCCAACCCCCTAGAATTGCCTTATGACTGTCCCATGCATGCTTGAATTCCACCATTGTTTTTGACTCCACAACCTCCTCCAGAAGGCTGTTCCATACATCCACAACCCTCTCTGTGAAAAAATACTTCCTTAAATTACCTCTGAGTTGCCTCCCTTCTATCTTCATAGTGTGCCCCCTTGTTCTTGCACACCTCTTTTTTTGAAAGATGCTACCCTCTTGGACTTTGTTGATTCCCTTGAGATACTTGAAAGTTTCTATCATGTCCCCCCTCACTCTCCTTTCCTCGAGGCTATACATATTCAGCTCCTTAAGTCTCTCTTCATATGTCTTCCGGTGCAGGCCCTGCACCATTTTAGTTGCCTTCCTCTGGACAGCCTCCATCCTGTCTATATCCTTGCGGAGATTGGGTCTCCAGAACTGCATGCAGTACTCCAGGTGGGGTCTCACCAACTTGCAAAAAGTAAATAAGCACATCTCCTACATAGACTCCCTCTGCGCAAGTAGCGATTGCAGAGTGGAGCAAAACAGAGCACTATCTGGCTGATCCCAAGCCCTAAATCACTTGGACCAAGCGCAGACCATTTATTTAACACAGGTTAGCTAGTCTCTTAAAGGGACAGGCACGGAGGCTCAACATGGCACTCTCACACAAATGAACAAACTACTTAAAGACAGGAAACCAGCCTGACAGTGGGCATTAAAGAGCCCAGGAAGATATTAAGATAAACCCCCAAATTGAAGGGGAGGCTATAAATAGAAACACAAACAAATTTTGTAGGTTCTCACTCACTTGAATATGTCTCATTATGTGCTTGTTTCAAGTTCAAATTTATTGCAGGAAAACTCCATTGAACAAGCTCATTCACAAGGAGGTCCTGGGGAATATATACAGACAGGGGAAATTCAAACATAAGATCTTGGTACAAAAGTATAAAGTACATGAGATACATAGTGCTCAAAAACATAAAAGGTAAAAATGTATAAACATAACTTGTATACATAATTCATAGTAATAATGTACAGTCAGAATAGTTAGAACAAGAACATTAGGAAGCATAAGGTGATGAGGGAGTAAAGAATAGGTGCAAGGGGAGGTGAGAGAGAGGAGGGGAGGTTGTTGTAGAGGGACGGAGAGGTGGGAGGGAAAAGGAGGATAGGTACGATTAGTTATCGAAAGTAAAGATGTCAGTAAGAAAGAGTGGGGGAAGGGTAGGGAGGGTAGAGAAGAGGTAAGTAAAATAAGGAAATAGAAGGAGTTAGGTGGGAAAAGAGTTACTGAATCGAGAGTGGGGGTCAAATAAAGGCTAGGAACAGCTACAAGTATTTTTTAGTTTAGTCACAGCCAAGGTTTTAAAGAGATTGATGAAGACAATACTAGAGAGTTTCAGCACAGACTGGAGCTTGTTCCAGATAGTTGGAAGTGCGTGAGAGGGAGCATGTTTGCCAAAGAAGGTACGAGTCCTAGGTACGTCTAAGAGGAGAAAGACAGACTTCTTGAGAGAATATGAACTATGGGAGATATGGAAAAGGGATGTTAAGTAGCTCAGCAAATTTGTTCAGGAGGATTTTAAGAGTCCAAGTACCTGAGTGAAGCAATTGCCTGGTACTAAGCGATGTCCATCCGACAGTTGCATACAGATCATAATAATAATAATAATAATAATAATAACTTTATTTATTTAGCGCCTTTCAGAAACCAAGGCGCTGTACAAACAGAACATAAAATCAAAACATACAAATAAAATCGACAAAACAAACAAACTTCAGTCAATAAAAGCCTTTTTCCATAGGAAAGTCTTAAAGTCCCGCTTAAAACTTCCACGGTCGTAGCATTCTCTAAGCCGTCGAGGCAGAGAGAGTTCCAAAGGGTAGAGCCCAAAACCCGAGAGGCCCCTAGCCCCAGAGGACTTCAATATAACCCTTGAACCTCTAGCAACCCCTCGACAGCTGAACGGAGCTGTCGAAAGGGCGTAAGGAACCAGAAGCTCTTTCAAGTAATCAGGGCCGAGTCCATGCAGGGCTTTGAAGGTCAAAAGACCTACTTTAACACGATCCACCACTGTATAGACAGCCAGTGCAGATCGCAGCACAGGGGTGATATGTGTCCTTCTAGTCACCCCCGTCATTAATCTTGCAGCAGTGTTCTGCACTAGCTGCAAGCGGCGGATATCAACCCCAGGAAGCCCCAAGTATAGGGAGTTGCAGTAGTCAAGGCGAGATGTCACAAAGGCATGGATCAACACGGGTAAATCGCTGGACGGAATGAGGTGTTTCACCCTGGCAATATTCCTAAGATGGTAAAATGTGGACTTAACGACAGCTGACACCTGGTGACGAAGGGTCAGCCCGTCGTCAAGTACCACACCAAGGTTACGCACCTGTTCAGAGGAAAGGATCGGGTCCCCCCCCAGTAATACGCCAGAGGGCTGACCAGACTCCAACCCACCTGTCCCACACCCCGGATCCACAACCAGAACCTCAGTCTTACTGGCGTTCAACTTTAGCCAGTTTGTATTCATCCAGTCCTGGATTTCAGCGAGGCAGCTATTAAATTCCGAGAGAGCACTAACCTAGTCGGGGGCAAAAGACAGGTAGAGCTGGGTATCATCGGCATAGCAGTGAAACCTCAGCCCATACCTTCTTACAATGTCTCCAAGGGGCAGCATATACACTGCAAACAGCATGGGGGAAAGCACCGAACCCTGGGGAACACCACAATGCAGAGGGAAAGGGTCAGAAGAAAACATCCCTGACACAACTCTCTGCATTCTCCCAGATAAGAAAGATGAAAACCATCTGAGCACTGTACAAGACAGGCCACAGATGGACTCCAGGCATTCGAGAAAAACCCCATGGTCTACAGTGTCAAAGGCTGAAGAGAGATCAAGGAGGACCAAGATAGAACGGTTCCTCTGATCTCTCGCCATCAGGAGATCATTGAGCACCTGAACCAGAGCAGTCTCGGTACTATGCCTCTTACGAAAACCAGACTGGAGAGGTTCATAGATACTATGGATGGTCAAATGGTCATCCAGCTGGTTTGCCACTACCTTCTCAATAACCTTCCCAATAAAGGGAAGGTTTGAGATTGGTCTGTAGTTGGAAAAAACATCTGGGTCCAAAGAAGCCTTCTTCAAAAGGGGAGTCACCACAGCTTCCTTTAGGGAGCTGGGAAACTCACCCAATTCTAGGGAGCACCAGATTATTTGAACCAGAAACGGGCCAACAATCTCAATACAACCCAAAATTAGGGAAGTAGGGCCTGGATCTAAACTACAGCACGTAGGGCGCATCCCGTGGATGATCCACATAATATCATTGAACTTCGGCAGGTCAAAGGAACACCAGGAGACAGAAGGTTTCGTGGCCGAACGCCGACCAAAAGCTTCCCCCTTAGAGTGTGTTAGCTGGATCTCGGATCTGATGTCGACAACCTTATTCGCAAAGAATTGAGCGATCTCTTCACACTCCTTCCATGAAAAAGCTCGACGGAGCTGGAGACAGGCTGGGTTGCACAGACTGTCCACAGTTCTGAAGAGCTGAGCCAGTCGATTCTGAGTGACAGAGATCTCCCTGGACAAGAATTCTGCCTTCTTATGGGAGATCTCTGATTGGTAGAGCTGATAATGCTCCTCCAAACTAAGGCGGTTGGCATCCAGAGCAGATTTCCTCCAACGACGCTCTAACCGTCGGCCCACAAGTCACAACTCCCTCAAGAACCCATCAAACCATGGGGCCCGAGGACGAAGAGAGAGGGGATGAACATGGACAGGAGCAATTTCGTCCAGGGCCAAGGAAATGGCCTGATTATAAGCCAAGACCATGGCCTCTGGACCCATGCTGGCAATCGGAAACTCTGAGAGGGACAACACTGCCATCAGGTCTTCAGGGCACACATCCCGTAATGGGCAGTATCGAACCATCTCCACAGGGGCAGACCTACGAAGGGGAGCAAAGAAGTTGAAGCTCACGGTGTAGTGATCGGACCAACTGACAGGTTCCACCACCACATCAGAGGCCTCAATCCCCAGGAGAAAAACTAAATCCAAGGAATGGCCGTGATTATGCGTAGAAAAGGAAACAATCTGTAAGGCCCAGTGATGACATCAACTGGAGGAAGTGCTGACCAAATGCGGAAAATTGTTGTTGACCAGCATTGAAGTCGCCCAGAACCATCAGTCTGGGCGATCTAACTTATATCGGCGACGATGGTCTGCCACTTCCTGCAGGAATCGTTTCTCGTCTCCTGGTGGACGGTAGACGAGGGCTATCCTGCAACCCACACTGGCCACGACGGTACATTCAAAGGATTCCGCTTCCTCAACTGGTACACCCGTGAGCCCCAAGCTGGTCTTAAAACAGACCGCTACTCCCCCCCCCCCGTGATCCAATCTCGGGCGGTGAATCACCGAGTACCCAGTGGTACTCCAGTAATGGTGGGTTCAATAAGGGGAATTAGTAATGAACCATAGGGCACAATCATAGAGGATGTCCATTTTGTTCAGATTTAAGGCTGAGGTAGCACAGTCAGATTATGTCTCCATAGTCAAGGAAGGGGAAGAAGATGGCCTGAACAAATCTGGTTCTGATTTCAAAAGGGAATAGGGACCTGTTTCTAAAGAAAAAAAAACTATTCTTGATTTTAACCTGCTGGTCAAGTTATCTGTATGATCATTAAATGTAAGCTTATTATCTAATCCTATGGCTAGATATTTGAATTTGGAGACAATCTCAAGGGATTCACCTAAGGAGGTGTCAGTAAAGTCATTAGGAGGGCCTGAACAGATGATGGAAGTCATATTGAGAGTAAAGATCATGGTCTTGTCTTTTTTTTTGGTGTTCAGAAGAAGCTTTACATTAATAAGGTTCTGTTCATGTTGTGTAAAGTCAGCTTGTAGCATGTCTCTTACTTCAGACAGACTTGAGCTTGAATTGTACAGGACGGTGTCATCAGCAAAGAAATGCAAACTGGATTTGGTTATGTTGAAGTCAAAATTATTGATGTAAACAGAGAATAGAATAGGGCCTAAATGGAACCTTGTTGGACTCCCCTAATGATCGAGAGGGAGGCTGAAAATAGGCCATCAGACTTAACTTTCTGGGACCTCCCTGTTAAATAACTGGTAAACCACTGGGCAGTGGAAGAGGTGACACCTAGGTTAGTAAGGCTGCTGACATCTAAGTTGTGGTCAACAGTGTCAAACACCTTACAGAGGTCTAAGAAGACAGCGCCAGTGATCTTCTTGGAATCCAGAGCTGAAACCCCAGTCATTGGTGACTTTGGCAAGGGCAGTGATAGTACTATGGTTAGGACAGAAACCAGATTGAGCTGAGTTGAGAAGGGAGAAGATTTTGATATGTTGTTTTAGTTGGGCGTAAATCACTTTTTCAAAGATGTTGGAGAGAACGGGCAGGATAGAGATGTGCCTATAATTATTTAAATCACATGGGTCGCCTGATTTGAATAAAGATAATATGGCTCCAGTATTTCATGATATCTGTATTTGCTATGTATTGCTCACTTTCACACTATGTGTACCAGGCCATTACCTAATCTTGTGTCCATTGAACTATTACTTAATTTTTTTTCCACATCACCTGATGCTTGAGGTGTGAATTTATTGTATTTGATTGTATTTACTTTATGTGTATGTACTGCTGTGTACTGCTGGGTGCTGCTATGTTTCTCTGTATTGTTTGCCACCTGTGGCCCAGGTCATGACTGAAAACGGTCCTCTAGATCAGTGCACTTACCCGGTAAACAAAGACATACATTCATACATACATACATACATACATACATAAATAAATAAATAAATAAATGGAGGACATGTGCAGATTTCTAGCAGGATGGAACTGTGGCAGTGACAGTAGAGAGATTGAAGATACGGAGTATGGGGGCTGTGTGATGGAAGTAGCCTAATTTTAGGACAAATGGTTCTAAACTGTCATCCCCAGCACTTTTCTTAATGTCTAGGTTGAGAAGCGAATCTTTAACTTCTTTGTAGGTGATGAGAAGCAGATGGAAAGGATGTGGTGAATTTGAGACTTCTGTAGTAATTTTAGCATGACAATTTGCAAGGTCTGCATATGGGAAGGAGTCGAAGGCTAGGCAAGCAGTAGCAAAGTGGGAATTAAGCTCTTCGAGGATAAGATTTTTGCTTTAGATAACCTTGCCATTGACATGTATCTTGGCTGGAATAGAGAAAGCAGCTTGCTGTCCTTCAACGGATTTAAGGGTCACCCAGATTTTATTGGAATTCCCATTTGCCTGTTCTAGGGTGGTGATATAGAAGTTTGATTTGGCAGCATGGATGCTTTTAATGCAGGTGTTCCTTGCTGCTTTAAAAGCCTGCCAATCGGATGAACATTCAGAATGCCTAGCCTGAGCCCACAGTTTAATGTGGTTTGTGAGCTCAGTCATAAGGTCTAATGTGAACCGGGTAAGCTGAACTACACACTTGAGATTTAACAAAGGGGGCATGCTTGTTAGCCAGGGCAGTGAGATTGTTGTTCAGGATAGTGACTGCCTTGTCAGCCATTTTAGCAAGATAGAGATCTTGCCAGATTATGTTGTCTAAATCCACCAGATAGTTTGCTGCATTGAATTTGTGGTAGGACTGTTTAGTTATTAGACTGGGTTGCTGAAAACCCTTGAGTTGTGATCGAGTGCATACTGCAACACCATGGTTGCGCATGTCATTTGGAAAACAGCAGAATGCAGAATTTTCTGAGGGTGAGTGGTTAAAATGACATCAAGAAGAGAACTGTTGTCATTATTTGAAGTATTGATGCTGGTGGGTTCCGTAACAATCTGTGAAAGGCCAGGCTCATCAAAGAGACATTTAAGGCTGAGTGATTTAGAGGTGAGCCAGTCCATGTTTAGGTCCCCAAGGATTATGGTTTCTTTATTGGTAATGGAGGTTAGGGCTTTGAGGATATCAAGGATATCAGTACCACCTGTAGGAGGCCTGTAACCACCAACAATAGTAATGCATTCTGTAGAGGGGAGGTGAAGCTTAAGTGATATGATTTCATATTTCTTGGGTTTAGATTTACAGCAGTTGTCACTAATGGTATATTTGTTTTTAGAGTAGACAGCCCCCCGCCTCCCGGTATCCATATCAGCCCTAAACAAACTATATCCTGGTATGGAGATTTGCTAGTCAGTATTGACCTCTTTTAGCCATGATTCTGTAATGATAATAAAATCCAGTTCAGTGTGAGCGACTCAGGCTGGTAGCTGGTCAAATGTCTTGGTCAAGCTAAGAATATTGGCCAGCATCATTTTGAGTACAGGGGCAGTTACAAATTCAGAGGGTGATGCCAGGGGTATTGGTGGACCAGAATTTAGCTCCACATTGCCTGAGCAGAGGAGGAGCAAAAGGAGCAACTTCTTTAAAGAGCACGTGAGGCATACAAGTACTTTCTTTTTGTGGGAGCGCCCAAAATTAGGGGACAAAGATAGAGTTTTAAGGTTTGGGGATGGAATACTAATGTGATCATTTATTGAGATTATTGAAAGTGCTCTAATTGTCATAAGAGAGGAGTAGAGAAGAAAGAGGGAGGAGAGAAGGGGGCAAAGTAAAGGGAGGAAGGGGTACTAGAAATAAAGAGGTACAGTGCTTAAGGGCATTGGAAGGAAAAGGGGAAAGTTCTAGAGCTGGGGAGAATCCTAGTATGGCGTTCAGTATTAATACATTAGACTTGCATGGAAATGATAATATCATAAAAATTGTAACAAGCTCCATGTCTCCAAGGGAATATGGGCAATGGAGGTGGTAGAAGAAGATCCCTTGGGGAAGAGAGTAGAGGAAGCACAATCAAATGCACTAATTAAAGATCAAAGATTCGATATGCTGAGCACAAGATAAAAGCACTGGGAAAGCAACTTAAGGAGATCAGAGTGAAGCAACCCAGAAAAGTATTCACTTAGTTGGGAAAGGGTAATGCTACTTTAAATGGTGTTGACAAAATCAGCTTGGCCAATTAGAAAGTAGTGGGCAGGGTTGTGCCAAAGTCAAGAGCATTTAATAGAGATAGGTGATGGCGGTGATGTGTTAGCTGCCTGAGGACTGAGATCTGTTTTTGGGAGGCTGTTAGCTATATTTGAATGCCGATTTTATGGACAGAAGGGGTCCTCAGTGAGTTTATTTAGATTGTGTCTGTAGCACTTTTTCATTTTTTCCACTTAACTAATCGGTCTTTTTAAGTCATTTTATAAAGTTTATATTTTTTCGTGAAAGACAGTATTTTTGTTTTTAAAATGGCCATTTGTTTGGTCTTTTGGCTGCATTACGCTAATGTGGGAGTGCCAGTGGTTTAACATTAGCGTCTTCCTGTCTCTCTTACTTCAAAGTGGTTGTTCCATAGGTTCGGAGAAGTGGGAGAATTGGGAGAAGAGGGTATTCTCCGCCACTGTCACGCCTCAGTCCATCATAGGGAGCTTCAACGTGGGATTTTCGGCCAGCCTTTCTCCCACTTGCTGGGACCGATCTCACCTATCCTTTACGTGTTGCAGCTGGGGAAGAGGTTCGATCTTAACGAGACACACCCATTGCTCCATTCCCCGCTGATCTACTATGTACCCACATAAAGTCTATAGTCTTTGAAGATTTGTGTCCCGTGGAGTCATTGCCAAATCTGTGGAATCGTGGGAGCCGTTTCCAAACCTGTGAATCATGGGAGCTGCTGCCTGCTTGAGTTTGAAAGCCTGAAATCATTGCTATTTTGAGTGAACCACTGGCTTAATTGACTATACTCTGGAAGACTACATGTCTGAGCGAGCAGCGGTGTGGTGAGAGCGCTTTTGCGCATCTTTGTAATTTTAATTGCTTATTTGTGACTGCTTGGATGTGGTTTGAATGACATTTTTGCAGTGACTTTAGCTGCTTTGTTTGGAGTCTAGGGGTGCTGGGGCTCATTTAGTGGTGCTGGTTGGGAACCCTTCCTCCCTACATCTCAGGCTGTTCTTCCCATTGCTTCTGACCAAACGGGAGTTCCGTCGCCTGCCTCTGGGGAGTTGAAAGAGGATTTGAGGTTCTCCTAAATTGCCCTGGGGGTATACTTTGTTGTTTACCCATAGGACATCTGTAGCTACGGGTCACAGGTGGTAGGGAATTTGAGTAGTCCAGGTGATGTGGAGGGGAGGATTGGGATATCCCTTTATTATTTGACGAGGTTTGCACACTCTTGGCCTTTCCAGAGAACCCTTATGGAATTCAAAGGCTGATTAAATCATTGGATTACTGATTTAATTCTGAGATTTGGAATTTAGTCCTAATAGGATTTGGGACTGTGGACTGTTGAATTTAATGAAGAACTACTATTAAGACATTTTTTGGAGAGAACATTTCCTGTTGCTTGATTTTATGTTTTCTTTGAATTATTTTTGTTGGTGTTTGGGCAGTGAGAGTGCCCAAACTATTATTATTTTTCCAGGTAGTGTGAGTACCTGGAAATTCCCATCTTTATTGTTATTGTATTATATGTTTTTGATTCCCAGGGTAGTGAGAGTAAGAGGGGTTGAAAAATGTTTGTATTTTATGTAGTTTATTTAATTATTTTTATTTTTATTTCTTGGGATCTGCACTCTCTTTAGAAATGGATTCTTTATGGGGCTTCTTTTCTTTGTTTTATTTGATTTATAATTTATTCTGGATTGTTTTATTTGATTATTTTAAGGTAACGGTTTTAAGCTGCCTATATCTGGGGAATGCTGGACAATTGAGATTTATGTATGTATTATTGCCTCATTTTATTTTTATAAGTGCTTGATTATATATTATTTGTTTGTATTTGATTTGTTTATTGTATATTGTTTTCATATTATTTATATAATGAGCTGGGGTGATTTAACGATGGTTGGGTGTTATTCCCCCACCAGACTCAGGGAATTGCATCCCTTTGAATGTCCACCATTACCATCTGACACTTATTTTAGGTGTCGTGCTTTGGGCATTTTAAGGAAACATAAAAGAAGATGGAGAGCGGAGTCTGGTGGGGGACAGGAGAGGGGAGGGTGGATTGGGGTGGTGGGATCCAGAAGACGCCCTGGGGTGAAATGGGGCCAAGATAGAGGTCATTCTTGTCTTGTTCCCATACCCAAGGGTTCTGACTTTTAGTAGGCAGGAGCCGAGGTCTTCCCAGACAGCTCATCCAACCTTGGCGGTGTTATACAGCGCCAGATCTATTAAAAACAAGACAGCTATTATAGCTGATCTTGTTGGGTCAACTGATCTGGCTTGCATCACCGAGACCTGGCTGAATGAAAATCCAGGCCCTGTATTGGCTTTGGCAACACCAGCTGGGTTCTCGGTGATACACCGTCCAAGGTTGGATCGTAGGGGCGGGGGTGTAGCCATTATGTTTAAGACTGAGCTGGGCCTTGTGGATGTGCCTCTAGGAAGTACCAGATCCTTTGAATATACTTTGGGTGAGGGTGTAGGTTGCGGAATTCTCCTCATCTACCATCCACCAGGAGATGGTGGAGAATTCCTGCAGGAGATAGCAGACTTCGTCGCCGACCTGGTATTGCGGTCCCCCAGATTACTAATTCTGGGGGACTCCAATGCCTGGGTCGACGATGAACTCTCTTATTTTGGTCAAAATCTCCTCCAGTTGATGATCTCACTGGGCCTAACATGGGTTGTTACCTCCTCAACCCATATAAAAGGTCATTCATTGGACCTGATCTTCCTTTTGGATATGGAGATCGCTGACTTGGGGGTGGAACCAGTTAGCTGGTCTGACCATCACACCATAAAGTTCAGTTTCAGGGCTCCCCCAATAGGTCTGCCCCTATGGAGATGGTTCAGTACCGCCCTTTAAGAGGTATTAGTCCCAGTGACCTGATGGTGGTACTGGATCTATCGTGTGTGTCTGGTGAATGCATGAGTCCAGACAATCTCATATTAGCCTATAATAAGGCTGTGGGAGATGCTCTGGACAAGATTGCTCCTGTTCGTGTTTGGCCTCTCACCCTCCATTCAAGGAGCCCCTGGTTTGATGGCTCCTTGAAGGAATTAAGGAGAGTTGGCCAAAGGTTGGAGACAGTCTGGCAGAAGTCCGGTAATGATGCTGACAGGCTTAGATTGATGGTACATTATGATGGCTATCAATCAGGAATCAACCGTAAGAAGGCAGAATTCCTGTCCAGGGAGATTTCTGCTGCACAGAATCGACTGGCTCAGCTTTTCTGGACTGTTGACAGATTGTGCAATCCGATATGTCTTCAGCCCAGAGAAGCTTTTTCTCAGCTAAGATGCTAGGAGTTCACTCATTTCTTTGTGGATAAGGTTGCTAGCATCAGGTCTGGCATCGGTCCGACTCCTCCTTTGAGGGATTGCAGTTGTCTACAGGAAGTGCTATGCACCCGGTCAGTCTGGTCAGAGTTTTGCCGGCTGGATTTCACTGACATTGTGAAGATCATCCAAACATTGCGACCAACCAGTTGTAGTTTAGATCTGGGCGCTACACCCTTCTTAGTAGGATGTGTAGAGGTTATCTGCCCGATCCTTGCTGACATTGTCTGGAAGTCCTTTGAGAGGGGGGTCTTTCCTGATCCCCTTAAGGAGGCGGTAGTTCGACCACTCCTAAAAAAAACCTCCTTGGATCCAGACTGTCTAGCTAACTACTGTCTGTAACCTGCCTTTTGTTGGTAAGGTTATTGAGAAGGCGGTTGCATTACAACTGGATGATCATCTTACAACTCACAATGTCTGTGATACTCTCCAATCTGGTTTTAGGAAGAAGCATAGCACGGAGACTGCCCTTGTCCGGGTGTTGAATGACCTCCTAATGGCTAGAGATCAAAAGACATGTACCATTCTGGTCCTTCTCAATCTCTCTGCAGCATTTGACACTGTAGACCATGGTGTGCTGCTGGAGTGCCTGCGCATTTATTGCGGACTGTCTGGAACAGTCCTCAAATGGTTTCAGTCTTACCTCACAGACAGGTTTCAGAGGGTCACCACTGGAATTTATTCCTCTGGTGCTCCTCTGCCTTGTGGGGTACTGCAGATTCCATTTTAGCACCCATGCTGTTTGCAGTGTACATGCTGCTTTGGGAGATATCATTGGCGATACAGTCTGGGTTTTCACTGCTATGCAGATGATACTCAGCTGTATTTGTCCTTTCGCCCGGGCAGGATGGTGCTTTCTCCATACTGAACAACTGCCTTGCTGAAATCAGATTATGGATGAGTTCTAGCTGGCTGTGACTGAACCTGATAAGACTGAGGTGTTGGTATTGGACCCGGGTCATCCGGTGGTAGGTTTTGGGTCTGGCCAACCACGGGCTTATAGCTCAGTGGTATGTCGCTCTACCTCTGATCGGATGCGAAACCTGGGCATTATTTTTGATGATGGCTTGACTTTAAAATCTCAGATATCAGCCGTAGTCAAATCCTCTTTTTTCATCTGAGGAATATCGCCCGGGTAAAACACCTGGTCCCACCGGGTGATCTGCCAACGTTGGTCCATGCCTTTATCACTTCCCGTCTTGATTACTGTAATTCCCTCTACCTAGGGCTATCTGGGGTTGATATCCATCGCCTGCAGCTGGTGCAGAACGCGGCAGCAAGGCTTCTGACTGGGATCTCTAGATCCAGCCATATTACGCCTGTGTTCCACGAACCGCACTGGCTGCTGATAAGCTGGCAGATCACCTATAAGGTTGGTTTACTAACCTTTAAAGCCCTACATGATCAGGGACCTGGTTACCTGAAAGATCTCTTGGTACCCTATTGCTCCCTCCGCCCTCTCCACTCCGCCAACAAGGGATTGCTGGAGATTCCCAGGGTTCAATTAAAAACATCAGGATCCCATGCTTTTGCTTTTTCAGCACCAACCCTGTGGAATTCTCTACCTCATTGGTTGAGAGAATGTCCAACCATCGAGAAAGTGAAAAAGGAGCTAAAGACATATTTATTCAGTTTAGCATATCCTAGTTATGGCTGTTAATTTATGATTATTTTAATTTATGTGCATATGTGATTTTACTGTACAGTGCCTTGGCTCTGAAAGGCGCTTCATAAATAAAGATGATTTGATTTGATTTGATAGGGGCTGGGGAGGATGGGTGGGACAAATTATGGGTAGGAGAGGAGTGGCAGCAAGAGCATGAGTGCTGAGTTCTAATAGCAGCCCACAGCCAAGCCACCAGGCCACACCTAGAGACAGTAAATTATCCAATTATAAACACTTGAACAGAGGAGGCAGCCAATACTCATTCAGCAGAGACATCTGGTAGCCAATCAGATAGGTGGTTTACAAGTCACAGAATCCCAGGAAGAGTAGCATTCCTTAGCAGCAGGTCAGGCGGGTAACAGTCAGAGGAGTGGGCAGCCATAGAGAGTTGCTAGTGCCACTACAGGGATGGAGGAACCTGCACAGGGCTCCGCTCAGAAGCAGGTCAGGTAGGTCTCAGTCCGAGGAGCAGGCAGCCATAGAGAGTAGCAGGAGCCACTACAGGAACAAAGGAACCTTCACGGGGCTTGGCTTAGAAGCAGGTTGGGTGGGTCTCAATCAGAGGAGCGGGCAGTGGAAGAGAGTAGTCAGTGCCACTGCAGGATTGGATGAACCCGCACAGGGCTCAGTTTAGAAGTAGGTCAGGCAGGTCTCAGTCAGAGGAGCAGAAGGCCATAGAGAGTGACAGGTGCTGCTACAGGAGCAGAGGAACCCGTACAAGACTCAGTTTAGAAGCAGGTCAGGTGGGTTTCAATCAGAGGAGTGGGCAGCCATAGAGAATGGCCGGTACTGCTACAGGAGCAGAGGAACCTGTGCAGGGCTTGGCTTAAAAGCAGGTTGGGCGGGTGTCAGTCAGATGAGGGGACAGCCATAGAGAGTGGCCGGTGCTGCTACAGGAGCAGAGGAACCTGCACAGGGCTCATCATAGAAGCAGATTGGGTGGGTCTTTGTCAGAGGAGTGGGCAGTCATAAAGAGTGGCCAGTACCACTACAGGAGTGGAGGAAACCATGCAGGGCTCAGCTTAGAAGCAGGTCAGGCCAGTCTCAGTCAGAGGAGAGGGTGGCTGAGAGAGTGGCTGGTGCCGCTATAGGAGAGGAGAAACCTGTGCAGGGCTCAGTTTAGAAGCAGGTCGGGTGGGTCTCAGTTGAAGGAGCGGCCAGCAATAGAGCATGGCCATTACCACTACAGGAGCAGGGGAAACCGCACAGAGCTCAGCTTAGAAGCAAGTCAGGGGGGTCTCAGTTGGAGGAGCGGTCAGCCATAGAGAGTGGCCGGTGAAGTTTGAAGTACTTTGTAATGAAACTTAAATGAGGAAGAGCCAGATGAGCTTGATATCTCAGATGTGTTCTCCACTTATGGCTCTGTTTATAAATCTTCATTGTCTGTGAGAATGTCATCATCTGTATCTGCAAAGTGCACAGCAAGCAGTAAAGTACAGACAAGATAAGTCTCATTGCGTTTCTCACTGTACCTGTAATATCAGTTTCTGAAGTAAGTGATACTGCTACAATTAGCCACATCACACTCGGTGCTGTTCTCCACCAGTGAGGTATCTTTCGACGCACTACATTGCAGTTCTTGCTGTGTATGTTGGGGGCCTCATGTTGATGGCTCAACTTCTCTAGCATCACTACCAGCTGCTGCTGACGTTTCTGTAATGAAGGCAACATACAGTTGCATACAGTACTGTACTAATGCAGGTTTTGTAAACTATGCATGACTTACTGTCAAATACCTTCAGGGGTTTATACATGTTCATATTGTTGCTGTGCAAAATCAGTTGTTGTGTTACAGTCCAAGTTAATACTCTGTTGGACGTGTCCATTCTGATGACTGCTTTTCAAACCAGTGCCTTTTGAGTGTTCTGCAAGACGCATTGAATAACACAAAGATATAATAGCATATTCTCTGCACAATAAAATGTTTCTATTTAGCATGTTTTGTCTAGTGTGAGCCTCTGCCCATACTCGTATAATAACGTTCTCCAACTTTAGGCTCTTCAGCATCACTCCACATCTGCTCCACCACAGAATACCACCTCTTGTCTTCTTCTCCAATGTGCCTTGTGGCTCTCAGTTTAAAAAATTTCTGTCGTAGCAGTTTCCATTTATGGGTGCAGTGTGATGGCTGTTTCTGCAAATTATGCCTCTGAAATAAATCATTACTCACTGCTCACCATACATCACTTAATGCCTGATTTGTTCCTCACAGGACAGTGGCTGAATCGTAATTATTTTGACTGTTTTCTCCACAATCTTTTCATGGCTGTGAATATTAAATAAGTACGTAGTGTTTTAAAAACAACCATTTCATGAATACAGGATAGGAGCATTAGTTAAATGTACATGTTGGATGTTGTAGGGGGAAAGCTCAGCAAATGGATTGGAGTGGCCAGACAGGGTGCTGTACAGGGGTCCACAATGGTTAAGGCAAGCCCTAAAAGTATAGCACCTAGAAATCAAAGTCAACATATCCTGATTGTGTGTCCTTGTTCAGCCCCCCCCCCCATGCACAAAAGCCATAATGGAAACTCCTAAAATCTGCTTCTCTTTCATAGAAATCAATTAAAATTTCTACTAAGCTGTACTTTGACACTGAATTATACTAGGCCAGCCCTGGTGACAACTTTCTGCACAAAAAACATATACAATAGTATATCAATTACTCAACATGTACGTGACCTTATTAATTTATTACAGTAATGCTTGTATAAAGAAATGTAAATAACCCTTTAAAAACCTGGTCTGAACACTCAAATAATCCTTAGTCCAAAGTGTGCAAGCAGTACAACACCAAGCCAATGGTAACATAAAAACTTTAAAGTTACTGCTTTCAGAAGTACAATAAACCACTCTGCCCAAATCTGTGCAAACAGTTATCTCCATCCTTGCAGTGAAATTGTAGTAAAAAGAACACTATCCGATCCTTCTGCCCACTTCTCACAGCCAGACATATGCCTTAGCATGAAACTGTGCCATGAGTACACATGTGTTTCTACTCTGTTTTTAGGTAACTGTCGAAGAATTGAAACTTCACACAAAGCATTTTCTGCCTCACCCGCTTTGCACTAAACTAATCAGAATACAAGATAGAATGAAGCAGGAAGGACATGTTTTTGAAAATGTGCTTTCAAAAACACAAATGTCTTTGAAAGCACAGTTCGACAGGAGGATTTTCAAAATCAGCTCCACATCTTTCAGAAATACACGTTTCAAAACATGATGGAAAATTTCCGAAAGCTACACCACATCTTTCGGAAACAAGTGAAAATTTTAGGAAACAAGATAAATATGAAACAAACAATTTTGAAAAAACACCATTTAATTGTAGATCAACCCTGAGCAGCTCTTACTAACTCTGATCTACCTCATAGCATGGCTGTAAATAAAACACAAGTACTTTGCAGGCGTCTAAAATAGTGGGGGAAAAATGTAAAAGCCTAGATGCGAACTCAGACTGTTCAAATCTACAGCCCAGTGCACTATGCACCACACCACTGCAGTAGTGTGCATAATTTCGCTTTTCCATGGATTAGTATCTGTGGTTGTACTCTTCCGAAAGCATACCCGAATGGTGGTAAGCACTCAGTCACTTATGAAAATGGGACGCTTCCACTTCTGCAAAGAGTGCTTCATTTTCGAAAGCACACTTTTGAAAGCACACTGGAGAGTTTTGCACAGTTTCGAAAAAGACGCCGGCATTTTTCAACAGCAACATCAAACAGACTGTAGTAATTTTGGAAGCACCACCGCATCTTTCAGAAACATGCACTTTCGAATGGCAATGGAAGAATTTCCAAAAGCTACACCATGTTTTTCAGAAACAGCCAAAAATATCGAAAAACAAAATAAATATATAAGAAACAATTTTTAGAAAAACACTACTTAATTGTAAACCAATCCTGACCCAGATTTCTGAAACCACACCAGAATGATTGAAACCGCTCCATCACTTGCGAAAGTGAGACACTTCCATTTCCATAAACTGTACTTCGTTTTTGGAAATGAATGCCTCATTTTCGAAATCACACCAGAATGGTTGAAAGCACTCCATCACATGAGAAAATGAGATGCTTCCATTTCCACAAACAGTACTGCATTTTCAGAAAAGAATGCTCCATTTTTGCAAGAATGCCCCATTTTTGTGAAAAATCCATTTTCTTGCTCAACTCTTAACTTTTCCCATAGGAGATAATGGGAAATTAAAACTTTAATAACCTTTGTACGGATTCATATTTTTTCACAAAACCTTCAAGAGCCACATCTCTAACCCAAGACTTTCTACCCAGAAACTTTCAAAGCAAAACTTAAAACCACTTGTGAGACACAAGTGCACAAAGAAGTGTCCAGCACCAACTTTGATGTAGTTGACATATAAATCCTCCCATAGGAAATAATGGAAAAATAAAACATTTTGTAAGTTTTAAACAGAGTCATATTTTTTCACCAAACTTTCCAAAGGCACATTTCTGACCCTAACACTTTCTATCCTGAAATTTTCAGATGGCAACCTAAAGCCATTTCTCAGATACAGGTGAACAAAGAAATGTAAATAAAATGGTCATTTTAGTTTTATTTAATAGCCCATATCTGAACAACTACAACACCTATCTAAACGATATTTTGTATATTGGGAGACTTATACCTAGAAATTATGTGTGCCAAATGTTGTGCATATCCATTGAACTGTTCCAGAGTTATTAATGTTCAACTTTTAGGTTTAACATAGAAATGTGCACCCAGCCCTAACTATACTGGTCAATATATATGTTGTTATTTAGGGGTTATGACCTGGAACTAAAAATTGCCACAGAAACCTCCTTTTCTGGGTCTTGAACCTTGCATCTCCTCTTTAGTTGCCATCCAGTTAAGGAGAAAGATACTGTACAGTTGTTTGCATTAGTGATGGATATTTTTTAGTAATTTGTATCAACATTCTGTTATACCAAAATTGTTAGTATTTAGTCCCCATAACATAAGTTGTTCACCCTCAATAATACTGAGTCCTAGTGCAGTTGACAATGTGTCTAACATTTGTAATCAGACTTCATTCAAATGTACTGTATACAGTTCACAAGCAAATGGGGAATTTAACCTGCTGTATATTAGTGCTTCTGGGACATTGGCTTGTGAAGTTAGGGTTTATCTGAAACCCATACGGCCAAGGGATTCAGATGGCCAAATGACAAAAGGAAGTCTGGGCCTGCCCTTGCACACATTCACTGTCTGGCCACCTTGACCAAGATGGCAGCTGCCTGTAGTGTGCACACATATATGTGATGCAACTCTTCTGCAATGAAGCATGTGAATTTCTAAAAAAGAAGGCATCTCTATGCCCCAACAAAGATGGCATCAAGCCCTCATGATTTTCAGTTCCATGATGCCAGAAAACAGATGTACCACCAGTTTCCCATGGAGCCTGAATTTCCACCCCAAGCCCCATCCTAATGTATCCCTTCCATGCCTGCCGGCCCCCAACCAGCAGAAAATGATAATTCCCCAGGAGATCCTAAATGAGAACACTTGGTTCTATCAGTGGAACACCAGCAGAAGACAAGGAGATTACCTTCTACATGCTCCATCTGGACAGCCTTAATGACAGTTTATTAAACTCTGTAGCCACCAACTCTTCAAAACTGAATCTGTATGGAATGCTCCAAAAGGAAAGAAATCACTACGCTAACCCAGAAACACCTCAAAGGTACTCATTCGATTGCCACCCAGAGCATCCCAACAGCCCCACTGTCCCAGTACAACAGCACATATACAAACCTCTGAACTGAACCCCAGGGAGCCTTTGCTGCCAGGAAAATGCAACCACCCTTTTCTTTCCCTACCTCACATCTTTTGTTATACCCTACACATTCTACCCATAGCTTAAACCCTATAAAGCAAAACGTGTTTTAATAAATCCTGCTGCTATGCCATACTGCTTATCTTACCCCACCAAGAAAACGTGTTTTAATAAATGACTGTTTCTATGTCCTATATGCCTTTTTGCTTAGCTTATTCCACAAAACAAAATGTATTTTATTAAATGACTGCTGATAGCATAACTGATTGAATGTTTTCAATATACTTTCTTTGATCCCTCAAGTACTGATTGCTGGAAAACCTCCTGAACCAATTCTGTGATGCCGACCACTGTGCTAGCTGTGTAGCAACTTGCTTAGCAAAAAAGAAGAAAGATACTGTTTTCCCCTCCCCTTTTATACACCCGCTTTGATGGGCTTACCATTCAAACTTCCCCACCAGTCCCCATCCTTGTTTTAGCGCCCCATCCCTTTCCATGCCACCTTACTCCCAGGATCCCTCACTCTCTCTCTGACCTTACTCTCAAGGTACTTCACTCTCACTCCTTTCCCTCCCTCTCCCCTCCTCCTTCTCTCTCCTTCTCCTGCTGCCTTCAACTGGCACCACATTTCCTTTTAGTTAGGAGACCCCTGAAAACAGAGGCCGTCATTTATGCTGGCAACCCATTTTTATCTTAGCTCTATGTAGACACCTTATGAGTTCAGTATGTGGTACTGTGTCAAAAGCCTTCTTGAAAACCAGGTAGAGCACATCTACTGATTTACCCTCATTCAATGCAGCATTTATGTTTTCAAAGAAATGTATTATGTTACTGTGGTTAAGCACGATGTCCCCTTCTAAAACTGTACTGTGCTTCATCCCATAAGTTATTCATACTTAGGTGTTCATATATAAAATTTCTTAGACTAGCCTCCATGATCTTTCCTATGACAGATGTGAGGCTTACAGAGATGTAGTTCCCATTATCCTCTCTCCTTCCCTTTTTGTGAATTGGAACTAATATAGCAGATCTCCACACCTCAGGTGTTATTCCAATTTCTAATGATTTATTGAATGTCCAACAAATTGGGCCTGTTAATAGGTACAGTTGTAGCCAATCACCATTTTAAAAGATGTTGCACCATGTTACCAGGTATTGTACTTGCAGTGTCTTTTTTTGTTTTGTTTTCTTTTGTTCTGATATCATAGTGTTTTGGACAAAGAAGTTTCTGCAGTGGCCTGCAGATGTCACTATTCAGCATTTATACTGTGCATGCATCCCCTTGCACAGGGACTAGGGAATCAATGCAGAGGCAGGCCAATTAATAGATGATCTAGGTCAATAAACACTCCAATACACACTTTGTAACAGTGGCTTGATGTATAAGGAGAGTGGACCATTTGAAATACTCTATGCCTTTCCCAGTGGAATACTGGGGGTGCTGGAGGGTAGTCCTTTTCATGCACTCTTTGCCATTCCCAACTGAATATAGATGATTCAGCAGATCAGAGGATAAAGCTTTGACCAAGGAGATGTCTCAAACATTTGTCACCAAAATGAAGGACACAGTCACTCAAAATGAGGTAAGTAATAATAAATGACCCTTCTTCATATCCCTGAAGAGAGGGAGATCTTTGCAAAACTATGTCACATTCCCAGCTGAGGAGAGGATACCTTTGCAAACACTCTGTGCCATTCCCAGCTGAGGAAGGGGGGGCCCTTGGAAACACTATGTCACATTCCCAGCTGAAGAGGGAGGCCCATGGAAACATTCTGTCATGTTCCCATTTGAATACTTCATGAATCAGTATCCAAGGGTTTTCACGGAGTACAGGAAGCCCTTGGAAACACCCTGCCACATTTCTAGCTGACAGGAGGATGCCTTTGGAAGCATGCTATGCCATTCTCAGCTGAGGAGAGGGGGCCCTTGGAAACACTATGTCACATTCCCAGCTGAGGAGAGGGGGCCCTTGTAAACCTTCAGTCACGGTCCCTGCTGAGGAGAGGGGGGCCCTTGGAAAGACTTTTTCTCATTCCCATTCAAATACTTAACAAATCAGGAAGTCAGAGTTTTCACTAAGGAGAGGGGTGCCCTTGTAAACTTTATGTCAGTTTCCCAGCTGAGGAGAGGGGGCCTTTGGATGAATCAGGATGTTAGGGTTTCACTGAGGAGAGGGGAGCCCTTGGAAACACGCTTCCATATTCCCAGCTGTGGAGAGGGTGACCTTATAAACACTCTGCCACATTCCCAGATGAGATGGGGGTGCCCTTGGAAACATTCCGGCACACTGCCAGCTGAATACTTAATGAGTCAGCCTACTAGGGGATGCAGCTTTCACTGAGGAAAGGGGACACCTGGAAACACTCAGTCACATTCCCATCTGAATACAGTATGACAGAAATAGGAGGTGACATGTCATTGCCTGGCAGAATAAAAACAAGACAGATGTAGTACAGTACATATCTGTCTATCTATCTATCTATCTATCTATCTATCTATCTATCTATCTATCTACCAATTCATTGCAAAAAACTTTGTTAATGCACCAGTTAGAGTTAAGGTAACACAGGTAGGAAAATGTGGTGTTAGGGTTCCCAACTCTAATGACCCACCCCCACCCTGTAGGCAGCAACAGGAAAAAAACATTATGGTTTCCCCTCTGCTGAGTCTTCACAAATCAGGCATGGGGTGTACCTTGGGTTGTCAACCCTAACACTCACCCATTCCATCAGTAAATAAGCAGAGATGTGTAGAGTATATGAGAATGGGATAAGCATTATGGTTGACAACCCAAGGTACACCCAGTGCCTGATTTGCAAAGTTTCAGGAGAGGTGAAAACATAATGTTTTTTCATGTTGCTGTCTGCAGGATGGGGGTGGGGCATTAGGGTTGGGAAACCTAAGACCACATTTCCCTACTTTTGTTGCTGTAACCCTATCTGGTGCATCAACAATTTTTTTTGCAATGTATGTACTTACTTTTTGAGATAGTATAATTGCATCCTCATTCATGCAGGTCCCTTCTAGACCTACAAGAACATATCCATTTGGCTATGGAAGCACAGGGCTCTCTGAGCCCTCACTTCCATCCCTCCATAGATGCATACATCCATGATGTTGTGGAAGTGCAGGGCCCACTAGATGCTGCACTTCCATTTGTGCCAAAAGCACTTTAGTTGGTTGCTGTATGGCTTGTTAAACTGCCAATGTTTGATGTTTTAATTTGTGTGGTATTTTATATGCCTACTAAATTGTTGTGGGGTATTATGTGTTATTCTTGTATTATGCATAAAGACCTTTATTTTGATCTATAGATTGTCCCTTAACTGCAAATATTAAGGGAATTATGGCTTGTTGAAGTTGAAATGTGGAGAAAAAAACTAAATCCAAATTCTTTTTTCATATGAAGGGATCTTTTTTGTATGAACAAAAAAAGTCATATGGCAAAGGACCCATCATACAAAAAAAGAATTGGAAAAAAATCTAAGTCCAAAATCTTTTTTCATATCAGGTCATCCTATTTCCTATGAATGAAAAACCCATATTAAAAGGATCCCTTCATAGGAAAACACACATATAAAAAAAAGTTATGCCCTTAATCTTTTTTTCATATAAAGACATCCTTTTTCATAAGAGTTAAAAAAAAATATGGAAAATGTTACCTTCACAAGAAAAAAAAATTGGACTTAGTTTTTTTCTGATTCTTTTTTCATATGAAGGGATCCTTTTTCATATTTTTTTTTCATTCATACAAAAAGGAGACCTTAATACAAAAAAAAAAATCTGAAAAAACTAAATCCAAATTATTTTTCTTATGAAAGGATCCTTTTTTATATGGCCAAATTCCTTTTTTGTATGACCATATGAACAAAGGAAACTGAGCCACTAAAAAGGGTTTAAAATGTATAAAAATACTCCTTTCTAGGTAATTGTTTTCCCAAAAATGACCCCTGTGCACTAATGGATGAAGTGGCTACACACCTGTGTAACCTGAGCACGTAGCCACCCCATACCCATTGTGCAGCACCAACACACCCTACAAGAGCTGGCCTGGTCTAAGCTTGTGGGGATCCAGACTGCTTCTGGAATCCCAAAAAAGTAGATGGTGCAACAGATTCCTAGTAAAAGCACCCCTTGTGACATTACATGAAAGGTTGGTGGTGCAAGCACAGTGCAAGTCACTTTGATGCATGCCAGCCCCGGTTGTCACAATTCAACTTCTAAAATTGGGAAAAATACAAGGCATGGCACAGTGGCAGACCTGTATCATTTCTCTTTCATGCAAGCACCTTGAGTCATTCCTGGAGTTTTGAAAGTCGGACCTCATTTGTCGGGAAGCATATAGACAGAATGGAGGTAGTCCAGCAGAGGGCAACTAAAATGGGGCAAGGTCTGCATCAAAAACCCTATGAGGAGAGACTAAAGGACCTCAATATGTACACCCTGGAAAAGAAGAGAAGGGGGTATGATAGAAACCTTTAAATATCTCACAGGGTTAATAACGTACAGGAAGGAAGTGTTTTTCAGTAGAAAAGGTGCTCAAGAATAAGGGAACATGTTTTGACACCGGAGGGAGTAGGAGCAGGAAAGATGTGTTGAAGTACTTTTTCAAAGAAAGAGTGGTGGATTACTGGAACATGCTTCCAGTGGAGGTGGTGGGGGTTAAAACAGTGGTGGTGTTCAGGAATGCTTGCGATAAGCACAAGAGAAGCATAGTGAAAATGAAGATGGGAGGGAGAAAGAGCTGTAGATCCAGCACTGTCTGAAATAATAGTTTAGATAGATAGAAATGCGCAGACTGGATGGCCCAAGCAGTCCTTCTCTGCCATCAAATTCTTTGTTTCAATGTGTACTGCCACAGCACAAAAGTTGCAACAGTGCTTACTAAAATTCTTAGCGGGTTGAGAATGCCTAAAAAGATTATTACTGATCAGGGTAGTAGTTTTGGTGCCACACTGCTGAAGGAGCTGTCTCAACTTCTAGGTATCACTGCCATAAGAGGCACTGGGTCCAAATAGCACCAACAATAGAGTTGGCATGGTGCATGCTGTAATAATGGTGCTGATTTGTTTTTGCAAGGGGCTCTGCCTCCTGCACCCCCATCTTAAGGATTCGCACTCCAAGGGGGACTGGATCCTGGGGAAAGTTAAATAATTGCAGGACCATTAAGTCTGAGTGTGCTAAAAAAGTCGGAGACCAGAATTAGAACCCTGGTGCCCACCGCTGCTGATTGAACTGCTTGATGTCCCAGCCTTCCACACCACAGGAACAGCTCAGCCAACCTTCTGGCTCCTGGTGCTTTTGTCCTCTCTACAGGACCATGAACAGTGACCAGGGGCGTGCTAACAGCATGCGCTGTAAATCCCGAGTCCCTGTCCATGTGAGCGCTATTCTGGTAGAGATCAAATGATGGGGTTCCGCCATAAGAACCTCCACTTATCACCTTCAGACATATGGTCTTGTTCAGTGTTTTAATTAAACCCTAAAACACATGTTAAAAAGGGTTGTAAAAGGTGAAGAGAAGGATTGGGATCAATACTTACCATTCCTACTTTTTGCTTAGAGAGAAATGACACAACTATCCATAGGTTTTTCACCCTTTAATGTGTATGGTAGACAAAAGAATCTATTACATCTTGCAACCCAAATTCAGTCAATCAGGATTTTCTGTGAGCAATTATGTCACCATTCATTTATGCAGTGCAGGGAGGGAGATGTGGGGACCAGTGTGGGGTTGGGTGTGGGGGTCTTGTTATGACTTACTCTGTCTTGACCTAGTGGTGGGACTCAGATAGGGGGAGGCAGGTGTAATGTGTATGGCAGGCAGGTGGGGGGGAGGGTAGGGTATTGAACTTCAGACTAATTCAGAGTGGCATGACCACCCAAACTATCTTGTTTCAATTGCTCAGGGCAATGGGGAAAGAGGGATCAGGGTGACAGTGAGGGAGCTGGGGGGAGTATTTGATGATAGAATGTTTTGGGGAGGTGGGAGGGAGCCTAGAGTCACAATTTACATACTATTTTGCTGGAACATTGGCCAAATTAGTGCAAAGAGCTATGCAGATCAACTAATTAGACAATGAATTGGCAAACTGCATAGACTTGCCACATGAATTTGATAAATTCACTGGACAAATAACTACATGAATTGCAGTAGTTGGCAAAGTCAAGTTACTGAAATTCATTAATTTTGACACAAAGTGCATTTTGTAACTTTGCCAGCCTCTAATGGCTACATTTATGTGTAGGGTATATCTTAGCATGGCTCAAACACTAGTGGTAAGCAACATGTGAAGGAAAGCAACAAGCAGTAGTAGACGTAGGAAGAAGAGGGGGAGGAGGGAATAGTTCAAGAAGAGTCATTTCATTTGGAGCAATTGAACCAGCAGCGAAAATTCAAGCTTTTGAAATTCTCAAACCCTAAAAAGTGCAAGTAGTATGGCCTCACAGAAGAGTAGGAACAAAACCTAGTTATTGCAATATGTTTATTATATTTTTATTATCAAAGTTATTCACTTTATTTTTATTAATATTTTATATTCTTTATATGGGCTTAACTATAAGGAAACATACTACAAAAACTTCTGGATAAAATTAGGGCCTACATGAAAAACATTGCTTAAGCCTTGGAAAAGAAAAAGGGTTCTGCTTTTAGTCTAGAGGGTACTCTGTCTGACTAAGAAGGAAATACTGCATCACTCCCATTTAAGGAGAGCTTGAGTTCCATTTTAAAACAACAATATTTAAAAGGCACTTTGTGGTTTAGAAACATTGAAACATAGATGTTAATGGCAGATAAGGACTGCAAAGCACATCCAGTCTGCCCATTTCTTTTTCGGCCTTATGAATGTGCCATGGACCTTTGCTCCTGTCAATGGCCTATCTATTCATACTCATCAGTATTGTTCCCTTATACCTATCCCATACCTGTTTGAAGCTCTGCACTGTATTCATATCCACCACTTCCTGAGGTAGGCCTTTCCATGCATCCACCACCTTTTCTGTGAAAAAAAACTTCCTCACATTACCCCTTAATCGGCCTCTTTCTAATCTCATGCTGTGTCCTCTTGTCCTCCTATTTTTCTTATATTGAAACATGTTAGATTCTTTCACCTTCTCAATGCCCTTAAGGTGTTTGAATGTTTTGATCATATCACCTCTCTCCCTCCTTTGCTCTAGGGTATACATATTGAGCTCCATTAATCTGTCCTCATATGTTTTCTGATGCAGTCCCTGCACCATTTTGGTTGCCCTTCTCTGGACTGCCTCAGTTCGGTTACTGTCCTTGTGAAGGTGTGGCCCCCCAGTACTGCACGCAATACTCCAGATGGGGCCTAACCAGTGTCTTGTAAAGAGGGATTATTACCTCCCTCTTCTGACTTGTGATACCCCTGTGAAGGTGTGGCCCCCAGTACAGCATGCAGTTCTCCAAATGGGGCCTATCCAGTGTCTTGTGAAGAGGGATTATTACCTCCCTCTTACGACTTGTGATACCCCTAGTCTAAGAGAAAGGGGCCCTGCATACCTCAGGTCAAAGGTTCTGGAATCTGCTTGACTACAACCAGATAAGGAAGACTTTGATGATATCACAGGAAGGTTACTGCCCAATACCAGTTGGCTTGTGAAAAAAAGTCCAAACTTCTTTTTAATAGTGCCTTTAAACTTTTTATACTAATGAAAAGTCTTTTGTTTATAACTTGAAAACACAATGTGATGCCGGTTCAAAACTTTCACAGCTTATAAAAGACATTGCAATTAACTATTCAACCAAGTCTGGTAGTTGCATTTAAAGGGTATCAAAAGACATACAATACCTAAAAATATTTTAAAACAACATTCTTTAAAAAAAAAACAGACAAGGCTAGCCTCTAATGAAAGCTGACATCCTCATAAGTTTAAAGACGTAACTTTTAAGTATGAAATGTGTTACTGTGAAGAGATCCATCGTCTGAAAGTTTGTAGTCAACAAGTTTTTCTGATAGTGATATATGGACCTTCTCCAGTGAACAAAGGAAACCATGTGCTTGTACAGAAAACTGATGTTCAAAAGACTTTCCTTAAGGATTTTATAAACAAATCTTATATTATTCTGAAGCCTAGAATATGTAAAACAAGACTATCACTTTGTTTTGAGAAACTTTCCTAAAAATACAAAGTTATAGCCTTTATTAGTCTAATTCAGGAAATACTGATCCTAGAAACATGGGAAATGCATTAGAAGACTCCATTCAATGAGAGAAATTCAAAAATGTTGATTTAAAAGTTATATTATTTTGCATAAAAAATTACGGAAGAAAAATAATTTCAAATATAAAAGTGGACCTGAAACCAGTGGGAGGGCCTTAGGGTGGTGATAAATTTCACCCGTACGTCATCTGCGAGAACCAATCAGAATCTGGTGATGATGTCACTCAACCTGAAAACTTATATGTGATTTCTGCTGGTCCAGCCCAGATCTGCTCAAATCTTGGATGAGTAAGAACCTTTGTCAGGTCTGACTGGGAAATCTTGTTTTAAGACTTTCGCTAGGCTGAAAGCCTGAAACCATGCATGTGTTCAGAATGCTGGGGACCAGTTCCTAGTTAACCATTGCCATATCCACCAGGGGGTGCTAAGGCCAAGCTTTGCCATGAGGTCCAGCTACAAAGAAGTTTGTTACCAGAAGGACTTTTTCCAATATTGGATGAAGCCAGGCCTATGTTTTACATACTGAGTATCTTGACTGAAGTAATGTTTTGAAATTTCTGCTAAAAGCCTGGACAAGAGACTAACTTTGAAATTCTTCTGCCAAAGCATGCATGTAGTGCTGTTGGATAACAGTGAGTCCAGAGTCACAGGTTCAAGCAGAAAGGAATTGAAACAGGAAAAAGACAAAGAATCCAGTTATCTAAACAATTTTGCTGTCCATAGGGAAATCCTTTCCTACAAACTGTTGTGCTGCTGAACTGTTCAAGTCTTGTTACCTAATACTTCCTGCAAAATCCTAATAATTGACTTTTGATGATTCATGACATCTCTAGCAAGGAGGATCCAGCCTGCACTGCTTAACTGATGCCAGAAGAATCCAGAGTTACAGGTATGAGGGTGAACAATGGAAGAGACAAGGAATACAGCCAAACTGATATCTAGAAAGACTCTTATCATCCAGAAAAGCAGTTCTCGCCAAGATTTTTGAAGTTAAAAGAGGAAGAAGATCCACCTCTACAATTAGCCAGAAATTTAAGTATTTTTTTAATTATTTCAACTTTAATACTTTAATTTGGAATCTGGGGATGTAACATAGTAAACTCTGTTAAAAGAAATTGACCGGTGGCTTCACTTATATTCATTAAAGGTGGGATTAGTAAACAGTATCATAAGTGAGATGTTTTTAGGGATCCCTATATGGCCTGCAGCTTGAACTTGATCTTCAACAGCCAGGGACAATCTTCATTAGCTTCAAATTCATACTATGCTGAAGTGCACATACAAGCAGTACAAGCTAGTGGCAGAGTACGTCCTTGTTCATATCACCAGGACTGTGCAGGAGTGTCCATGTCAGTGTCAAGTGATCAGTGGTAACACATGGATGACCTCACTGTTATCTTGAAACCATCTGAGTATGTCATGCAAGCAATGGGTGGGGTCAATGCTTGGGTACCTGATCAATATGTTGCATGGATTATAGCAATGTTATAATCCACATGGTAAAAATAGGGTGTGAAAGAATAGCTAGAGGGATAGCGTAGTGCAAGTAGGTTACCACTATCCCTGTAGCCATTGTCACTTGGGAGGAAGAGAAGAATTAGGTAGCTGATTGACACTTTCTCTAGCTGCTGCCATGGTGCAGAGTTCAGGGCCACAAGCAGCTAGGGTGGCAAAATGTCACGGAGACCAGGGTTCTATTCCCAGTCTCCCGTCTTTCATGGTTTTCTTCTCCTTCCCCTTCCAAGTTTAACTTTCCATTTGTTCTCCCCTAACCCTGCACTTTTGCCCTCAGTCTGTTCCTCCTAGTCCCCAAGTTGCCACCCTCCATAGAGTTGACTATTTTTAGTTTTGGGGATTTAGGGAAATAGTTCCCCACAAACACTCATTTCAATTGTGTGTTTTTAGCCATGGTAGTGCTTGCTGTTTTTCCTGAGTGCTACCATTGGCTTTGCTATTTTTCATGTGTGATTTTTGACCCCACTACATTTGCCTTCAACTTTGTAACATAGTGTTCACTGCTTGTATTAGCCAAGTGATTCCACTGCTCTGGGTGCTAAAGAAGGCCCTTTTAAATGACAGCAGCAGCTTGTGGCCACTAGAGGTTTCACCAGCTGAGCATTGTTGAAACATATGTTGCAGATTCTTGATTGTAATATGCACATGTCTGCTATACTGCAAGCAGCAGACTGGTATTGTAACAATGTTGGATGCCCAGTATAAAAGAGATATTTCACCAGTACTGTAGGGGAGCAGGAGTGGGCCCAAAGTTCAACAGGTCTACTCAGTCAGTGTATACAGGGTACATGGGGAAAACATGTCACATCAAGAGCTATATAAGGCAGCAGATCAAAAACTCCACCTCCACCATTAGGTATCTGGGGGACAGTAATTACTATGGATGGACTTGCCAGTACCAGCAAAACAAAATAACCAAAAATTGTAGTTCTTCAAATCCTCTACTGGCTGTCCTATCCATAATGGGCTTGCTGGATGGCACACCAGAAATAAGAACAACTCAGAGGACAAGACCACATGGACTGCTCTGATTTTACTGTAGCTGAGATAGTGATATGATGGTCTAAGGAGAAGGAGATGGATGATGCTGTGTGTCTAGTAAATAAGAAATGAAGGATCTGCCTTGAGGAATCATATGCATGGCTAAACTGAGTAAACCTAGGAGTGACAATAATTATGGTTTTGAACAGGGTGATCTGGAGGAAAGCCAATGATGACAGCAGTGAAGTGAGTTAGCTTGCCTTATGGCAGTCTTGTTTCTGTTCAATTACAGTCCAATTGTATGCCTTGAAACTCTAAAAAAGTGATAGGGACAATGGTTTTATCAAGAGCAAGAGGAATTTGAAGTGAGTTAAATGAACGTGAAAGGCTAAATATATAACAGCTGGAGAAAGGGAAGCAGTGAGTCTAACAGTAGAAAGTCATCCAATAGATACAGCGTAAAAGGCACTTTTTATTTGTTCAGAAGGATCCTACAAATTGATCCAGAAAATATGTTAAACAGCTTAGGACTGCTGTTGGAGCCAAAAGTAAGGTAAACACCAAAGCAGAACGTCACATTCCAACAGATGCAAACAGATGCCAGAGAGAGATAGAGAGAGAGGGGGGCATAGGAAGATGTTTGAAAGCATCAGAGATATCAGCCTTAGAAAGCCATGCACCCTAAAATGTAAGACTAATGAAGTGAATGTCATCATCAATCTTGGCATAATCCAAAGAAAAGTCCTCTCAGGATATGAGAGAATTGATAGTGGGTACTGTGGCCTCTCTGGGTATGACAGAATTGACTCTGGATACAGTAGATTAAATGGAGCAGATCAATTAATGACTGATCTTTTCTATCCAGAGAATTTCTGAAGAGCAACATGGATGGTGCTGATTTGATAGGCTGAGAATGGCTGTTGGTTAAAGTGGCAATGAAGAGTTCTTTGTCTGTTTTCTTCTGTCAGAGGTGTTCCATGGCTTCAGGATGTTGGCAAGCTTATGGAAGGTTTTTCACAGGTGAACAATTATATAGGGGGTACTAAGATACCTATATAGAAGTTGCTAAGAAATATATAAAAATTTACATAGACTTTAACGGCAGATAAGGGCTGCTTGGCCCACCTAGTCTACCCATTTCCCTACCTATTGGATAAGCTGCAGATCCTAGTTAACCAACAGCCTACTGTACTTCCTCCTACCCCCACCAGAATTGCTCTATGTGTGTCCAATGCATTCTTGAATTCCTCCACTGTTTTTGACCTGATGACCTTCTCAGGAAGGCAGTTCCATGCGTCCACCACCCTCTCTGTGAAAAAATACTTCCTCACATTGCCCCTAAGCTGTCCCCCCTCTATCTTCAAACTGTGTCCCCTTTTTCTTGCACATCTATTTTTCTGAAAGATGGTACCCTCTTGGATTTTGTTGATTCCTTTGAGGTACTTGAAAGTTTCTATCATGTCCCACCTCTGTCTTCTTACCTCAAGGGTATACATATTAATCTCCTGTAGTCTCTCTTCATATGGCTTCTGTTTCAGACCCTGCATCATTTTAGTTTCCCTCCTCTGGACAGCTTCCATCCTGTCTATGTCCTTGTGGAGATGGGGTCTCCAGAACAGTATGCAGCACTCCAGATAGGGTCTCACCAACTGTACAGAGGGATAACAATTTCTTGTTTTCTACCTGTGATGCCTCTCCCTATATATCCCAGTATCCCCCCAGCCATCCTTACTGCCTTCTCACATTGCTTGCTTACCTTTAAGTAATCTGATACGACCAGGTCCATTTCCATTTGTGTTATTGTTAATACCCCCCATTGTGTATTCTTCCCTTGGGTTTTTGTTTCCCAGGTGCATTACTTTGCACTTCTTTGCATTAAATCTAAGCTGCCTTACTTTTGACAATTATTCCAACCTTGCCAAGTCCCTTCTCATCCTTTCCACCCTCCTTGTTCGTCAACCCTGTTGCAGATCTTTGTGTCCTCTGCAAAGAGGCATACTTTTCCTTCCAGTCCCTCTGCAATATCATTTATAAACATTTATGTACATTTCTTCATTGAAAGTAGATTTACCAAACATGTAATTGTCCAAATTTACAGATGATTGTCGACTGGGAACAGTGGTTAATACTCTTGAAAGTAGTACAACCTTACAGGAAGCCCTGTACCATGTCTATGCCTGGATGACACATAGTAGTTTGAACCTTAACATTAATAAATGTAATGTTATGCATCTGGGACCCAAAAATAGACAATGCGACTACACCCTTAACAACAAAATACTAACTGTAACCACAAGCGAAAGGGATTTGGGGGTGACTATAAATAATGATCTCAAATTTAATATGCATTGTAGAAATCAGGTAAGAAAGGCAAGTCAGATGCTAAATTGTATTACTAAACACATTTCTAGTAGGACTAAGGAGGTATTACTTCCACTCTATATAGTACTGGTTAGGCCACAGTTGGAATACTGTGTTCAAATATGGTCTCCTTTTAAAAAGGAAGACATAAAGAAGGTCGAAGCAGTCCAACACTGCTTTACTAGACTTGTAACCGGCTTAAAACAGATACCATATGCTCAAAGATTGAAAATACTCAATTTGTACTCACTTAAGTACAGGAGAATAAGAGGGGACATGTGTATGTTGTACAGGGTACTAGGACAAGATAACTACATGTCAGAACTTGGTACAAAGTTTAACCAAGATAGAGCTAGAGGTAGAAGACATTCCTTGCAGTTGCACTCCAACAAATGGAATACACCATCTAGGAAGCATTGGTACAGCCAAAGGGTTATTACTTTATGGAACTACCTCCCCAAGGATGTAATAGCCAGTAAAAATATTGATGTCTTTAAAACTAGACTGGACAATGCAATGAGTGATGAAATCAAATTTGGGTAATATAAATACAGTAAATCCATCTGGCAAGCATTAAGGATGTAAGTCTACAAAGCTTGATCTTACCTATGATACCTATGATAAAGACATTAAAAAGGACAGGACCCAGTACTGAACCATGCAATTCCCCACTAGTAACCCCCCTTTCTGTGGAGGTGACTCCATTTACTATTACCCTCTGTGTCCTGTTGTCCAGCCAATGTTTTACCCAGGCTACCACCATGGGACCCACTCCCAGGCTGGCTAATTTGTTTATTAATCTTTTGTGTGGGACTCTGTTTAATGCCTTGCTAAAGTCTAGGCAGGCCATGTCCAAAGCCCCTCCCTATTCTGCTACTTTGGTCACCAATTCAAAGAAATCTATTAGATTAATCTGACATGACCTTCTCACTGAGAATCCATGCTGTCTAGTGTCCTCTGCCCTGCTGGCCTCTAGGTACTCCGCAATTCTTTATTTCAGAAGTGATTCCATAATTTTCCCTACCACTGAGGTCAAGCTAACAGGTCTGTAGTTCCTGCCTCTGCTTTGCTCCCACTTTTGTGAAGGGTATTCACATCTGCACACCTCCAGTCCTAAGGTACCACACCATCCTCCCATGATTTGTTAAAAAGGGTAGACAGTTGTGTCACTAGTTTTCCCCTTAGTTCTTTTAGAATTCTGGGGTGAATCCCATAAGGCCCCATTGCTTTGTCCACTTTCAGTTTTAGGAGTTCTTTTAGAACAGTTTCCACTGTGAAATAACTGGTATCGACTCCCCTATCCAGAGTGTTTCTATTGATTGGATTACTGTAGGTAGCTCCCCCTCCTCTTCTTTTGTGAATACTGAGAAGTATTCATTCAGTATCCCTTCTTTTTCACTGTCCCTCTCTGTCCACCCTCCCTTCCCTTTATTAAGCCTCATTATCCCTCCCTTGGTCTTTCTTTGCTCCCTAATATACCTATAAAAAGTTTTATCCCTCTTGTTAACCGAGTTGGCTATCTTTTCCTCGGTTTTGGCCATTGCTATTCTGACTGCCTTCCCAACTTCCTTCTGCTTTAACTGGTACAGTTTTCTGTCCTGCTCCTTCTGTGTTTCTTTTCATTTCCCAAATGCTATCTTTTTCTCCCTATCAATCCCCGCCACCTCTTTTGAGAACCATAGTGTTTTTTTTCTTTCATTTTGATCTGCTTATTTGCTCCACACAAAGGCCTGTTTTCCCTGTGATGGCAATATTAATGTTCTCCATTACTCCTCTACCTCTCCTTCTTGCCTGTTTGCTAGTGCTTTTCTGAGGCACTATCCCATTTTGACAAAGTCAGCCCCCTTAAGTCCAGTAACCTCACTTTTGTATGGCTTGACTCTGTGTCTGTGTTTATTGTGAACCACACTGTTTGGTTGTCACTTGTTTCCAGATGGCTACCTACTTCTAGATCTGAAATCCTCTCTCTGTCCCCGTTTGAGAGTATCAGGTCTAAGATTGCTCCCTCCCAAGTGGGTTCCACCACTAGCTGTCTGAGGCATGCCCCTTGTAGGGCATCAAGAATGGCCCTGCTCTTCGATGTGGCTGCAGCAAAGGTGTTCCAGTTAACATCTGGCATAGTCAGGTCCCCCGTCAACATTCTCTCCCCTTTTCCTGTCATCCTAAGGATGCCTTCTATTGAGGGCAGTTTTAAATCCAAACACCTGTCTTCCTGCTGCTTAAGCCACTTCTCCAATTCACAGTTGTCTTCTTCACTACCTAACTGCAAAGATAACGGTTCCCTTCACTCAACTCTACTCTACTACTGGGACCTTCAATTTAGGTTAAAAACAAACAAACAAAAAAATAAGAGCAAGTGTGTTTGTCTGATTTGGGTGAAGGGAACTCTTATCTGTGCAGTTAGCTAGGTGAAGAAATGAAATGTGAATTAGGGGGAGTGGCATAGGCAGCAGGAAGACGTGTTTTGATTTAAAACTGCCCCAGGTAGCTTTTGGGAGAGACCAGCAAGAGGAAGGAGGTGCTGTTAGAACTTTACTACTCTACTGGGACTTAAAAACTAGAACTCTACTACTGGGACCTTCAATTTAGAGTAAAAACAAACAAACAAAAAAAAACAAGAGTTAATGTGTTTGTCTGAGTTGGGTGAAGAGAACTGCTATCTGTGCAGTTAGCTAGGTGAAGAATGGAACTGAGAATTGGGAGACTGGCTTAGGCAGCAGGAAGCCAGGTGTTTGGATTTAAAACTGCCATAGACAGCTTTTGGCAGAGAACAGCAAGAGGAAGGTGGTGCTGATAGAACTTTACTACTCTACTGCGACTTAAGAACTAGAACTCTACTACTGGGACCTTCAATTTAGGAAAAAAAACAAAAAAACAAGAGTTAGTGTGCTTGTCTGAGTTGGGTGAACGTAATTGTTATCTGTGCAGTTAGCTAGGTGAAGAAGGGAACAGTAAATTGGGGTAGCGGCTTAGGCAGCAGGAAGCCAGGTGTTTGGATTTAAAACTGCTATGACCAAAGTTAAGACCAAACCCTTGCGACATGCGAGTGAGCCCTATTCCAATTCAAATGCCAGTTACTATGTAGAACAGCTGAATTACACATGTCACAAGTTACGCCCGCAACACATGACAGAACCTGCAATTGTAAGCATAGCGGTTATGCATGTCGCAACCCAACAACCATAGAAAAGTGCACAAGTCGCAGACACGGTGTAGGCACTACACATGTGAGAACAATGGCAGGTAGCAGTGCAGAGGTGGCAAGTGAGGCAAAATAGAGAAAATGAAACTTCACTAATGAGGAAACAGATGTCTTCCTCGAGGAACTTGAGTCCCAGGCAGACTTACTAATGGGCAGGGGTGGGGAACGTGACCTGCGCAATAAGCACAAGGAGGCATGGGAGGAAATGGCCAAAAAGGGCAATGCGGTTGCCAATGCAAAGTGTACCGTACATGACCTCCAGAAGTGGGTAAATTACCTCAAGTGCCACACAAAGGCAAATGAGGCGTATAACAGCCAGCAGGAGTCGGCCACAGGTGGTGAATCACAGGAGGAGAGACCACTCAGTGCCCATGAGGAGAGGATATTGGTGTTCCTGTGCCAGCACAGTGCCCATGGGGATATGGACCTGGGCACAACATGGATGGCTGCAGAGACAGGTAAGTGGATGACCAGCCTTGCCCCCTGTGCATGGGGCAGCACTGCAGGGGTGGGAATGTTCTCATGTGTGGAGGGCATGACATGGCAGGGTAGCACTGATGCACTGTTGCCCCCCCTCCTCAGGCACAGCATCAGTGGACACAGGCACAGAGGACAGTAGAGGCACAGGCAGTGAGAAGGAGCATGGCAGGGTGCAGCCGACCACACAACAGGCCACCATGAGAGACACCCCTGGTGCACAGACACGGCACAGCCAGACCCAGCCCCAACACCGGTGGTGGGGGAGCAGCAAGCAGCAGCAGGACCCCTGCGGGAGGAGGAGAAGGAGGAGGGACTGGACCTCTAAGGCATTTTCAGTGTTGGAAGCATAGCCGAAAACATTGCCCAGGACCTAAGTCTGGCCTCCTGTGACAGGCTGTAGGTGACCCTGGATGAGGCATCACAATCCCTGCAGGAGAGCCACATGAACACACCCATAGACTATGCTGGGTTCTGCCAGACCCTCGTGACCACGCATGAGGTTCAGTCAGAGTTGCTGGGCTGTATCCGACTCAGCATCGATGCACACCACACAGCCATGGAGGAGCACATGGGCATTCTCATCGGTGCGATAGAAACAGGGACCTGCACCACAGAGGCAGCCATGGTGAGGCTGGCAGATGCCATGGCTGCTTCCCAGGCCTGTGTCCAGGCACAGATACAGGTGTTCACCTGGCTGGCCATGGCCATGGAGGGGTCTATGGCACAGTAGAACAGGCAGGTGGACAAACTGGCCACAGTGTTACAATGCACACTGACCACCCAGCCAATGCGAGCAACACAGATGAGGGATGCTACAACACAGGCGACACACATTGTGCTACAGCCACAAACACCGGCACCAGAACCCCCACCAGCAGTGACAATCCCAACACCACCAACACCACCAGCAGCACCACCAGCACCATATCCCCCACCACTGCCACCACCAACACCACCTGCAGTACCACCAGCACCACAGGAAATGCCACCGCCAATACCACCTACAGTACCACCAGCACTACAGCAACTGCCACTGCCACCACCAACACCACCTGCAGCACCACAGCAACTGCCACCACCACTAACACCAAGACCAACTGCAGCACTGCCAGAACCACAGCCCCCACCACCGCCACCACCAACACCAACAGTGGCTCCTCTGGCAGCAATACCGCCACCGCCATCATCAATGGCACCTGCCACCATGGACATGGGGCATATTGCAGTGGCAACCAGTCTCAGGACAAGCTGAAGACGGGGTGTGGTGCCACCTACAGACACAGCGGGTCAGGGAACAGCACAAGTAGCAATGCAGGCACAGGCTGTAGAGGCTGGTGGACCTTTGACACAGGGACAGGGTACAGTTCCAGGACTGGCACCTGCCACCATGGAGAGGTGAGGGAGGTGCCAGAAGGGAGCGGTGCCTCAGGGACTACTGGACAGTAGGGGACCTGCAGCCATGTCACCAGGGCAGGGTGGGCCTAATGGTGCTGTAGGGGCAGCAGAGCTGGTGTTATAGGGGCTGCACAGGGTGGTACAGCCATGAAGTGAAAGCGGACATAGCTGCTGCAGCAGCCAGACATGTGACTGTGCCACAGTAGGGTGGTGGGCAAAATGTAGTTTGGCACTAGGGGAGGGCAATGGTGTGATGTGTGGGGTGTGTGTGATATGTGTGTGTGTGCGTGTGTACTGTGTGTAGGTGTGTAGGAGTTTTTGTACAGCACGACTGGGGTGTGTATGCTGTGATCAGTCACTGTATGTGGGTATGTGTGTTCAGGGATTGCACTATTGTAATGCAGCACTGCACCATACCACAACAACTCTAAGTAAACACTGTGCACTAAACATCTGTGTTGTCTCAGTCATTCCCACTGCTGTGATAGGACATGACGCATGTAGCATACATCTAGTGCCTGAGTATGGTGCAAGGCCCATGTCGCACATGCACATCCGAAACCTAGGCTGCATGTGCATGAAGGCTGTAACTGCAGCATGCATCTGTGTAGTGTGCATATGCAATCTGTGTATGTGCATGCCGCATATGCGCGCTGCACCCATAGGCTGCACGTGTCACACGTACGAGTGCCATGTGCAAGGTGCACCCGTGACTATACAAGCCACACAGCGCACACGCAACTGACACAGAGGAGGCCTAGCAGCACTGGCAGAGGGCTACAGGGAGGTAAAACACCATGAATGATGGCTACTCTAGGACACCAGCAACAACATCAGGACAGGGGTAAGCATAGCTCTCACCTGCTATGAATTTTACATGTTACTGATTGCACACTTCAATATGCCCTTATTCTGCATAGGTGTACTGAAAGTCCTAATAATACTACATCTATTACTGGACACACAGGCAATCAGATAATTGACTTAAGGTGGCAGATGCATTCCTTATCATTAACTACCTGGGCCGCACTATTTGTAGACATATTAGTATTTAAAATAATAAAGTGCTACACATTCTGGCCATCTGCTTTGAGAGCTGAAGGCCACTGCTATGAATGTAATGCTGAGCGGTCGAGAGGTATGAGGATAAGATGTGGGCTGGGCAATACCTCCAGCACTGCAACAGGCCTGTGGCAGTGCAATACAGTGACCATGGGGCTTGGGGGCTACACTGTGTACAGCAGGTGGAGACTGACAGGGACATAGTTTCATAGATATGTACAGGTTCTTAAGGCCAGCGGCCCATAACAAATCAGTGGTGGAAGCTATATGTTTTTTCTTATCCATATAATGATCCAGATTTAAGTTAAACTGTTAGACTGTTTTACTCATAACTACATTACTAGGTAGTGTATGCCATATAGCTGGAGCTTTATGTGTGAAAAAATGTTTCCGCCTAGTTGTTTTACTTACAGTAGTTTTAAGAGGCAGCTTATGAGACCTAATATTGTTTTGTATTGTTTGTCTTTCAAGACAAATGGTAGCAAACAGTGATTTATTTTGAAAAGCTTTAAATAGATAGATCAGGTAACCTCTTAGGGATCTATATTCTAAGATATACAGGTTCAGTGTTCTTAATCTGTCACTGTAGTCCATGTTTTTAATGTTACTTATTTTTTTTTGTAACTCTACATTGAACTCTCTCAACCATTTTTTTTTTACTTTCCATAGCTGTAGGGGTGCAGAAAGGAGCACAATACTCTAAGTGTGGTTGGATATGACTAGTATACAGGGGAAGTAAGACTTCTGCTTTTCTGCTTCTTATGTGCCTCTGAATACACCTTTGGATGCCATAACATTTCTTAACTGTTATGTTTGTGTGAGTATCAAATTTAAGGTTACCTGTAATTATGACACCCAGATCTTTTTCTTCCTTTGCTGTTATTAGTAAGGTATTATTCATTGCATAATATACCTTAACATTATTTTTGCCCATTTGTATCACCTTACACTTTTGTTCATTAAAACTCATTTTGTTGAGGTTTGCCCAATTACATAGTTCGTTTAAGTTGTCTTGTAAGTTATAGATCAGTTCAGTATTATTTATAATGCATCCAATTTTGCAGCCGTCTGTGTATTTGCTAATCCAGACACCACTGTTCATCTGCAAGCTTGAGATAAGTATATTAAATAATAATGGGCCCAACACAGAGCCCTGTGGTACCTTGCTGGTAATGTGTCCAGTCAAATTCGTGCCCTCTGATGACTACTTTCTGCCATCTATTTTTTAACCATGAGTCTATCCATTTTATGATTTTTCCATCTAGATTTATATTGACTAATTGTTCCGTTAACACTCTATGGGACACTGTATCGAATGCGTTGGCATAATCCAGAAAAATTACATCAACCAGCAGTCCTTATTCCAATGCTTCACTGACTGGGTCAAAAAAGTTTATTAGATTGGTTAAGCAGGACTGACCTGATGTAAACCCATGTTGCGAGATGTCAAAACAGACACTATTGTTAATATGTTCAAGTATTTTATTTTGTATTAGTCGCTCTAACAGTTTACCGATGATTGATGTAAGACTAATAGGTCTGTAATTACATGCATTTTGTTTATTACCTCATTTAAAAATAGGTGTAATGTTAGTTTTCCCTGATAATTCAAGGGTTTTACCTTCCTTAATGGAAATATTAAATAAGATGGTTAGTGGTTCCAGTAGCTCTTTGCTTATGTTTTAAAAAAAATGTGGACCTACATCATTTGGTCCTGGAGATGATGCAATTTTTAACTGCCCTACTGCATCTAGTACTTGTTGTTTGGTGAAAGTGATCGTAGAGTCACTCATGTCAAAATTGCTATATATTTTTAGGACGCTTCCAAAGTATGAATTGAGTTCTTCAGCCATGTCAGCCTCATCATTAACTAATTTATTATTTGAAACTAGTGTGACAATTCCATTTTGAATTCCTTTCAGTATCCCAACATAATTATAAAACTGTTTTTTGTTATATCTTGTTTTTGTAACCAAATTTAGTTCTAGTTTTTGTTTTGCCAAATTAATATATTTTTCCGTGCCGCCTGTACCGTTGGGCCTCACATGGAGATGCACTGCCTGACCCTGACAGTGACAGAGCACAGAACAAGTACCACACATGTGTACCCCAGAACACCCAGGGTAGTGCTCCATGATGTGGCTACAGAGGTGCATCAACAGCTATCATTCCTTCTAGGGTGGCATTGCCAGGGTGACATAGATGGCTGCAGCATGTAGCAGGGGGCAGAGGCAGGCATACCCCACAGACATCACGGTGTATGGTAATACAGGGATTGGGGATGCAGAGGGGCCCTGGAATGCAGCCAGTGTCCATGCCACCATACCAATGTGCAGCGGCACCTGGCTGTGGTACACAATAGGTACGTGTGGGTGGGGTGGGCATGGAGGATGGCTATGACACCCATGGCAATACAGTCTACCAGGCTGTGAGCCATCATGTTGGTGTCATGGGGGCAATGCAAGAGACTCATTGACACCCTTGCATGGGGGAGGATGGTCAGCGAACGGTGACATGTGTTGCACAGGGTGCATGTCAAGTGCCCCCCAGGGTGCATTACATGGTCCTGGAGCCTGGGGTACTAGTGTCTGGCTATGCCTCTGCCATGTAATGGTATTCTGGACCATAATGGGAGTGGAGCACTGTCAGGTCTTGTTGTATTGTTCATTTGTGTTTGCAGGTCTCAGCCGCATGGTGCAGGTCAGGACAATGGACTGTGGAACAGAGGAACAGACTAACCAGGTCATGGCATGCAGGGACTTGTCCAGGCTAAGCGGGCATGTGTCCAACTTTACGGCTGCCGAGATGGCCCAGATGATCATCCTGGTGCAGCAGTGCTGCACCACACTGCTGCCCATGTGCTACATAAACCACATCCCTGCTGAAAGGGAGAGGGCATAGTGGGCCATCGGGGCACACCTCAGCTAGCTTAGTGGCATGTCCCACACCACAAGACAGCTCCAGCATAGGTGGCATTACCTGGTGTACCATGAACCACTGATTCTTCGCCACATGATGGACACGGCCGAGAAGCACAAAAGAGAGATGTGGACTGGCCATGGTGGCATTGCAGGTGGGTCCTACTATATGGTGCGTGTATCCACACATGCTGGCTACACATGCCATGGCAAGTGGTGGTGTGCAAAATTAATGGTGTCCCCTTTCCACACAGGTGCAGGGCCCAGAAGAGTGGGAAAGCAGGGGCAGCCGGCGGTGGTGCACAGCCATGGCCACCCACTGCAGCAGTCAGAGGGCCATGGGAGATCAGGTAGGTGCAGCACAATCCATGAGGTGTACCAGCCACACCACGGTGGCAGTGGGTGGAGCATGTGCCACTTGGCCAGGCACATGTGTGCAGCTGCATACTGGCATGCCTGGCACTGTGGTCTGGGTGTCACCATGTGCACCTGTGGCCACTGCACACTGCCAGTGTGTCTGCCACAGTGCACTCTGTGCAGGTGCCATGTGTGTGTCTGTGTGTGGCACCCCTTGCATGGTGTGCCATGGCACACATGCATGGGAGCCCGTGCATGTTGCGTGACCCAGTCTGGCAGTGATCAATACCTATTCTGCCTTGCAGGTGGGAGGAGCAGGCTTTCCCCAAGGCACCTGTGCCCTGCTGAGGGCAATGATGGACCAAAAGGCATGGGACACAGAGGAGTACCAGTGCCGCACCCACTGCCATCGACGTGTGGCACAGCCATTGGCAGAGATGACATCTGAGAAGGAGGAGGATGGGGAGGATGTGGCCCAGGATGACCCAGTGGCAGGGGAGGTGGCAGATGCAGGGCATGCCGGGGACTCAATAGACACCACAACCTGTGCAGCACCACTGCCCAAGGAGGGCCCCATGGTGAAGGAGACAGTGGGCCATGTGTACTAGCAGGGGCTGTCGGCAGCCCTGCAGCAGGGAGGGCAGATGGAGGAGGACATGCCACCAGTGGAAGGGCTTGAAACAGGGGCCGGTATCAATGACACACCCCCACCAACCAGGGTGGGTATGCAGCAGTTGAACACCTGTCTTCCAGACATTAGGGACCTCAGGACAGTGCTGGGCAGCAGGGTGCTATTGCACTGTTCCAGGGGAAGCTGGCAGACAGGGACCAGGTGCTTGTACAGATCATCACCGCCATAATGGAGGACATTGCCCAGCTGCATGGGTCCCTCGGCATGCTGTTGATGGCACTGCAGGACCAGTAGGCATGTGCTACAGTTGTCTGTGGGTTGGGAATGTGGCAGGGGCTGGGAGTGGGAGTGGGTATGTACATAGGGGTGGACTCTGGGGTGTAGGGCATGGGTTGTGTTGGGTGTTGTTGGTTGTTGGCTGTTTTTTTAATTATGGTTTTGTACTGTACATATGTTTGTTTATTAAACTGTTTTTGTGCATCTCTGGCTCAGTGTCTTCATCCTTGGCTGCATGTGCCTGTAAAGGTGTGGTTCATTGTGCTCATGTGGTCTCGCCTGTTGCAGTACAGCCCTTTTCCAGGTGCAGCCCCTCCCTGCACATGATTTATGTGTGCCAGCCATCTATCGCATGACAATGGGCACACACTGGTGAGCATGGCTGCATGAGCTCTGGGTGGTCAGTGGCACCATGTGTTTGGTCCAGTTCATGTGCCATCACACCATGTGTTTCATGCCTGTGTGATGGCCCTGTGCCAGTATGGAACCCTTCCACCTAGGGGCATGGTTGGCCCTGTGGGTGGCACCAGAGGCACAGTGAAGTGGCGTGACATACCACCATACATCTGGAGGCCTGTGGCACCCGGTGCTGTGTCCCTATTGCGGTTGCACTGTTAAGATCAGTGGCCATGGTGGGTGCATTGGGCTGGGCGGCACCATCATTGCCATGGTGTGCCTCCATCCCATGTGTGTCCTTACCTACCTGTGTCTGCATGTCCATGGCCATGTGTGCTGTGGTCCTCCATGTGTTGCCTGGTGTGCTTTCACTCGGTCACTGTCATACCTACCAGAGGGTGTACAACATGCATGGACACTGTTCCAGCTCTAGTGCCACCACATGTGTTGCATGGCACCTGACAGGCAGTATCCAGTCCCCCTGTGGCTTGTCGATGGTGCCATGGGTACCTTGCCGATGGTCAGGCTGCATTGCACCACACTGTGTCCCCTGTACTGCTGCAGGTGCCACTATGGTGTTGGTGGAGGGGTTGGTGGTAGCAGCCATGTGCCACATTAGAAGAACTGCAGGATCAACTGTTGTCTTGCACAGTGTCTCACTGTTGCACCACTATGCATCATGTGTCTCACCATGCCATCCAGCTCTCTGTCAGCCTCCTGTGGTGTACCTTCCTCTTGGTCACTGTTGGACATAGTTACACAGAGTGCCAAGGTGATGTTGTGGAGGATGTAACAGGTGAGCACTATCCTGCAGGCCATCACAGGGCTGTACTGAAGTACACCCCCCAAGGTGTCAAAGCATTGGAATCGGGACTTCAGTAGCCCAAAGGTGTGCTTGATGACCACTCTCATGCTGCTGTGGGCGTTGTACCTCTCCTCAGCCACTGTCTGGGGTGTTCTCACAGGTGTCATCAGCCATGGCATCTGGGGATATCCACTCTCACCTGTTGGGGGGGAGAGGTTAGATGTATGTTGTTGTGTGCAGACCTCTCATCATCTTCCCACTAAACTCTGCATGGCACGCACCACTGCCTGCACATGCACACTCATGCAGGCAAGCAGTCTCAGTGACACACATATCCTTGGCTGTGACCATGCACTGCATGGTCTTCTTTTGACATTGTGTGACCATCCCAGGCCCCTGCGTGTTGCACAGTGTGTGTGTGTCTTGCCCCTGCCTGCATCCTGTGAGTTGTGTGCCACGTGCCTGCATTGCCATCAACTCTGCCCGCTGTAGTGCCTGTCCACCCTGTGCCCCTGTTGTGCCACTGTATCCACTGACATCCGCATGTACTGTCTGTCACTGGCACGCACACTGCCACTTGCACATATTTGCAGTTGTCATCCCCCCTTGTACATACCTACAAGCCATCCTCCAGTGATTTCCCCTCTCTCATAGGCCTCCTGTAGCCCACAGTTCCTGTAGATGTGGAGTCATAGCAGTATCCAGAGTACTTGGCCACCACACCTAGGATGTGACATCCACTGTCGCAGACAACCATGATATCGATTGAGTGGAACCCCTTCCTTTTTATGTATGCATCCCATCCCCACTTGGGAACCTGATGGCCACATGTGTGCAGTCGATGGCACCTAGCACATGGGTAACTGGGCCACATTATAGAATCCCTGCTTCACCTGATACTGCTGTTGGGCACCCTTCGGGAGCCTGATGTGTTGCATGGTGTGCCGTATGAGGGCTGCAATGAACTTCCTCAGGTGTTTGAACACTGCCGGCTTGGAAATACCCACTGTGTCCCCTGTGGGTGTCTGGAAAGTGCCAGTGGTGAGAAAGCACAGTGTTGCATTCATGTGCACCTCCAATGGCAGTGGATGGTCCCTGTTGCTGGTGCTGCATAGGTCCCCTCTCAGGACCTGGCATAACTCTCTGATGCAGCTCTTGCTGAGCCTATTGCATGCTAGGCATTGCTGCTCAGTCAGGTCCTCATAGGTTTTGCAAGGGCATCTTACTCTCTGCACCGGTGGCCTTGGTACCATTGTTGGATGCTGTGGCTCAGTTCCCTGGGTCCTGCCACTGCACCTGGTGTGCCTGACCTCCCCGTGCTCCATTATCATAATGTCCAGTAGGGCTCCTATTGCTGACATTGATGTGTGTCTCACTACACTGCTGTCTGCTATCTGACTATGTGGAGGGTTGGGGTTATATAGCTTGTGCTCTGGTTAGACCAGCTATTCCTTGGTCTAACTTACAGCAGCTTCTTCTGGCGTATGTACTTATGCATCCTGTTCTGGAATAGCATTTCCATCATACTGGTGCATTACACATGCCACAAGCCACAATATACAGTGGAACAAGGTTTCTTTGGCATAACTGTGTCATAACTTGCATTTGGCGTAGCAGTTGCGGGTTGTGGCATAAGTGTTCTTTTGGAATTGTGCATGTATCGTGGGTTTAACTTGCTCTTTGTGCCACTCAGGACTGGCATACTTTGTTTACGTCTGGTGTAGCTGTCTTGAAATCAGGCCCTATTTCTTAAGTCCCAGTAGAGTAGTAAAATCCTAACAGCACCTTCTTCATCTTGCTGTTCTTTGCCAAAAGCTATCTAGAGCAGTTTTAAATCAAAACACCTGTCTTCCTGCTGCCTAAGCCACCCCCCCCAATTCACAGCTCCCTTCTTCACTTAGCTAACTTCACAGATAACAGTTCCCTTCACCCAAGTCAGACAAACACACTAACTCTTGTTTCTTTGTTTGTTTTTACCCTAAATTGAAAGTCCCAGTAGTAGAGTTCTAGTTTTTAAATCCCAGTAGATTGGTAAAGTTCAAACAGCAGCTCCTTCCTCTTGTTGTTCTCTGCCAAAAGCTATCTAGGTCAGTATTAAATTCAAACACCTGGCTTCCTGCTGCCTGAGCCACTACCCCAAATTCATAGTTCCCTTCTTCACCTAGCTAACTTCACAGATAACAGTTCCCTTCACTCAACTCCAACAAACACACTAACTCTTGTTTTTTTATTTGTTTTTACCCTAAATTGAAGGTCCCAGTAGTAGAGTTATAGTTCTTAGGTCACAGTAGAGTAGTAAAGTTCTATCAGCACCATCTTCCTCTTGCTGTTCTCTGCCAAAAGGTATATAGGGCAGTTTTAAATCCAAACACCTGGCTTACTGCTACGTAAGTCACTACCCCTAATTCACAATTTCCTTCTTCACCTAGCTAACTGCACAGATAACAGTTCCTTTGATACAACTCAGACAAACACACTAACTCTTGTTTTTTTTGTTTGTTTTTACCCTAAATTGAAGGTCCCAGTAGTAGGGTTTTAGTTCTTAAGTCCCAGTTGAGTAGCAAAGTTCTTACAGTACCTTCCTCCTCTTGCTATTCTCTGCCAAATGCTATCTAGGGCAGTTTTAAATCCAAACACTGACTTCCTACTGCCTAAGCCACTCCCCCTAATTTACATTTCCCTTCTTCACCTAGCTAACTGCACAGATAACAGTTCCCTTCACTCAACTCAGACAAACACACTAACTCTTTTATTTTTTTGTTTTGTTTTTACCCTTAATTGAAGGCCCCAGTAGTAGAGTTCTAGTTCTTATGTCCCAGTAGAGTAGTAAAGTTCTAACAGCACCTCCTTCCTCTTACTTTATTTATTCATTTATTTATAAGGCCTAGGATTACAATACCTTTGAGCCAAGGCTCTTTTACAAAGGTTCCACATCAGAGACTAACATTTCAAAAAAACAATGGTGAGGAAAATCAATACAAAATGGTTACAACATAATAGCAAGACATAATATCAACCAATCAAAAAAGGTAACGACTTTATAACAAAAGATAAGGGGGGGGTGTTTGTGAGTACGTAGGCAGCCAGAGGCATTTGTTGTGGAAGAAGGTAGCAAGTAGGTAATTTTATAGACCTTTATAGACCATTATTCAGAAAGTTGACCTTTGATATGGAAAGTTGGTCTGATTGTTGAAGAAGAGACAAGTTGATGGGAGATGAAGGGGGCAGTAATAGTCAGGTGGGTACAGATGAGGAACTAAAGTAGGACTTCCTGTGGCATACAGTTTTGGTGTGGGCATCACTGCAATACTTATAGTTGTGCAGTTTGTCGTACATTGATATGTTGCTGTCAAATTTTTTTAAATGTATCAAAGATATATCTTCCAGCTGAAAAAAAATTGCTGGTCAGCCACATAAATTTTTCAGGTTTTTTTGGGAGTATAAAGACACTCCATGAGGCAGGTGGAATAGAGGCCAAGGTAGATGGAGGTGTTGTATGAGATGGAGCAGCTGAATCGTGGACTGCAAAAGAGCATAACAAAGTAAGTAAAGGATCCATAGACTACATTGGCTGACAAAACTGTGGCAAACAGTTCATTATTTTGAGAAACCCACCTTATCTGCCATTGAAATGGAAGAGTGTTGCAACTGGATTCACAGAAAATGATCTGGGATAGTCATAGAACAAGGTACTGCCTTAGAGAATTGACAAATCAACCATGTAAATAAATAGGTGTCAAGTTCTGCACTTGTGGATGGTAAGGTGGCACATAAAACATCTCAATACATACTGAATGCTGCAATGAATTCTAAAATAAAACATTTCAATGAGACTCTAGGATCCTTTGTTGTAAGCACAGAGGAAGCATCCCCAGAGGATATAATATGGTTTTCCACAATTTCATGGAGGTAAGCAAACTGATTCAAACTAGGATTAAGAAGAGGTGGATTAGAGGGAGTTGTGTTGATATATAGATCATGTCTGCTTTTCTGCTTTTTAGCTGATGCAGAAATAGGGATACCTATGTCCATGAGTGCTGACATCAGGTTTGCAATGATCAAGTCCTTCACTATTTGACAGGTCTTCAAAGAAGTTTTCTGATGTTTCAGACTAGAAGGCTACAGGTGAACCAAAGATTAATTTCATTTCATCTTCAGCACTGGAGTTAACACTAGCCTTGTCAGATGCAGATATACTGAGATGCCTGAAAAAAAAAACTTGAACTACAGTGTGGATGGAATGTGTGGTTGGAACTGCATGGGATAAATAGCTGTCTCCTATGGATTCCTATTAGATTACAATACCAAGAGCATTCCAGGCATGGCACAGGGGAAAGGACCTAGTTCAAGGAGCAGCTGGAAGCTGATACACATTATAATGAAGATGCCTGTACTGTCATAGCAGAACCCCCAGCATGGCTCTGATTCACCCGTAATCACAAAGATGGAATTAATGAAGACCAACCAAGGAGACTAGATTGCATGTGGGGTGAATTGATGAAAGATAAATACTGATTGAGAACTCATAGGTTCATTGGGGACTCGACACCTTAAAAAAAAACACCATGTAATAAAAGTTCACCTAGAGCTGAAACAAGACTGCCTTTCCAGACAACTGGACTGCAAGAAAGATAAGAACAGAATGCCAGTGTGGACAGGTTATGGATGGTTAAGGACTGAAGAAACTCTGACATCCATAGGCTTTGTAGTGCTGGAATCAGAAATCACAGCAGAAGGGAGAACGTGAATACAAGTAAAAAAAAAAAGGAGGTACTGTCTCTTTAAGGAATGGAGGACACACAGAAGAAGCATAAAATTCTGAAAGGAGAGAGCCCAGCCAAATGCTTCAGAGTGCAACAAACTAATATAGAAGAATGGAGGCAGGAGTTGTTAATGCATAAAAGATGCCACAATAAACAGAAAAAAGCTGATAAGCTGCATGAGAGATAAAAGAGAAAACTGCCAACTGGAAAACAGCAGCAAGCAGCTGCTGTGGGACAAAATACTGGAAGAAGAATCACACTAGAAACAGAAGGCAAATATGAATGAGCATGGGAAGACACACACACACACACACACACACACACACACACACACACACACACACACACACGTGAGGGCTAAAAGCAAGTGTTGACACAATGAGAGCCACAGAAGAAGAGACAAAAATGCACAAAAACAGAGGCAGGAAGTGAGAGCCAAAAGGCAGCAAGAATGATGTGCAGCAACTGCATGAAGCAGCTAAGGCAGTCTATGACTGGGTACTGGCTGTGTTTTAAAGATTAGAATGTGGCCAGCTACATGGAACCTCAGGCAAGACATTTTTGTATTAAATGCTACCTTCCCACAGAGTATGCTCTCTCTCCTCTGTCCTTCTCCTCTTCAGTTAACACCAACATTTGCCTCTGTCCCATGCTTCCAGGCAACACATCCTCTTCACCCAGCATTACTGCCAGTTAATATTAAATTGTTGCCTGTTCGCTGATGATGGGTATTCTGACCAAACAATGAAACTACGACAGCGAAATCCCTCACAGTGACAATCTTGGCAGGTTTCGAGATTGTCACTGTGAGGGATCCATGGCCGAAATTTCACCCTTTTACCATCTTTCAACCCCCCCCAAACTAACTCTGACTCAGAATTAGTAATCTGTAGAAGGTGGGTTCAGGTTCAGGGGCACAGCCCCCCAATAGAAACACACAATGTCTGACAGGCAAAATTTCACTTGTCGACATTGGGGATCTCACCATGTCAAACTTTGACAACACTGTTCTCGATTCATCATGGTGATACCTCACACACTGTGCTATTCCACTGATAATGGTGCACCATCCTCAGTCCTGCTCCACTGATGATGATGTTCCATCCTCTGTTATGCTCCACTGATGGTGACGCTCCATCCTCTGTCCTGCTACACTGATGATGTATCATACTCTGTCCTGCTCCACTAATGCTGATGCTCCATCTTCTGTCCTACTCCACAGATGACAATGCTCCATCTACTCTCCTGCTTCACTGATGACAATGCTCCATTCTCTGTCCTGTTCCACTGATAATGATGCCTGATCCTCTCCTGATGATGACAAACCAAAACCAGTGATTAACTGATATTAAGTATTACAGTTAGTACTACAGTATACTCTGTATTTAATTGGAAAGCACCTGATGCAGAACTTGTCTCATAACTTTTTTTGCCATTATATCTTTTCAGGTATACCATACTTCCAGCTGTTTCTGCTGATGCCAGTCTCTCTTTCTCCCTGTTTCTGGAGTCCTTGGCTAGTTTTGTCATCCAGGATGCTATTTAGTGCCAAATCTAGTATATGATAAATATAAAATGCGTTTCCTTTCTTTCATTTTTCTTTTATTCTTTATTTCACAGGTAACCAGAAAGTTTGCAAAGTGGAGTGATGATGAAATAAAATAAAAAATATGAAGAAGCAGCCATCATCATTAAACTATTGTATATAGAGCTCCATCATTGTATATCTTAAGAAGATACATCATCTGTACAGTAGCAATCATGATCCGGATCAGTCAGCGACTGGCCATGGCAGGGAGAGGAGGGCTGTGCCAGTTGCCAGCATGGGTCAGATTGTAGGGGGTGCAAGTAGGGGGTTATTCCTACCAGGCTCGGTGGGTGAAAGGCCACTACACTATGGAAATAATGGGCTTGGGTGACATTTTATTGTACTTTGAATGGGGATCAGTATGGATGGGGGGACGCTACACTATGGCAGGTAGGCCTGGGAGTCAGTTTACTTTATTTCAAAAGGGGATCTGTATGGGTGGGGGGATGATACACGATGGAAACAATGGGCTGGGGAGTCAGTTTATTCTACTATGAATGGGGATTGTGACAGGATGGGGGACACTACACTATGGAACATAGGGCGGGGGAGTAACTTATTTGTATTACAAATGGGGACTGGGGATGGGAGGGGGTGCCACTAGACTACCAAGGACATTACACTTTATAGTAAGTGTATCCTGCAATCATGGATCAGGGTTGGCAGGGGGTAGCTAACCACCAGGCTGCAGGGACTTGCAGTTGCGGTGATGCTGTGTGCAGTACTGCAGCTCACCTGTGGGTGGCTAGGAGTTAAGTATGTTTCCAACATGCCTAACTTTGTGCAGCACTTCTCTGAGATTTGCAGGCAGATGTGCCACACATCTCAGCTGAATATGAGGATGTGCCATGTATTCATGGGAACGCCCCCTTGAGATGTGCCGCATACATTATGGCTGTACTTTGGCACAGCTGGAGTTGCATAACACACCTCCACCACTTGAATATCATGCTGCGGTGCATTTCCTGAGATGTGCCAGTGCATCTCCTTTGAAAATGTCCCCTTAATTTTTTCTTTCTTTCTTTCTTTCTTTCTTTCTTTCTTTCTTGCTCTTTTCCTTTCCCCTCCCTCCTTTCTTTCTTTCTTTCCTGCTGTTTTCCTCTCCCTTCCCTTCCTCATTTCTTTTTTTCCACAGGTAACCAGAATGTTTGCAACAAAGTTCTCTGATGCGATATAAACAAGAAAAGATGAAGAAAGAATCAATGGCATTGAACTACTTAAGGTTCCATTTGTTTGTCTTTCTTGATTTTTATCCATTATAACTTCACAGATACAGCTCCTGCATGTTTTCTCTCCAGTCATGAAGAACACAAACCTCTCCAATAGTGGGATCACTATTGAAATAAATAAATACATGACAACAATGATGCTTAAGTCATTTATTTATAAGCCAAATGAGGAAAGAAGGCTATGTATGTAGTAATAAGTTACTGCCAGCATTCGCTCCCAACATTTTTATAATCTCCCCTTAGTACTGGTCTTGGGTTTTCCTGCCTTACGGTTGCGTTACCCACAGCTCTCTGGGATGAAATTTTAGATCAGCATTGATGTAACAAAGTTGCATTTTCTAATTAATTTGAATCACAGTTCTTTGTGATTGTTAATTTACTTCACCTAGGTACTTCATTTGTTTTTACAATATTGTGCCTGCATGTGCTACAAGAACCTTTCTGCCTTTGCAAACTGTTTCATTGGAGTAACTAGCTCTAGGGAGAAATCCTGAAACAGAAACATTTGGTGGCTATTATAAAATAGTTGTTTAATTCACAGGGATATCTGAGAGTTTTCTCTTTGATATAGTATCCCAGGACAAGAGCCTGAATAAGTTGCATCTTCTCTTCCTAGGGAAGTGGCCACGGGTCAATGATCCCACTCTATTTCAATGGCTGATTACAGCAACAGTGAGAATTTGGGCTACTGCTGACTCAGGAAACTCCACAATTTGTTTTTCCTGTGATTGTACCATTAATATCCAGATTATTCATTTTTCTTGAGAGTTTTTCAATCTGGTGGGCTTTTTCTAATATGGTTTCATCCCGACGGTCAGCTTGGGTCTCTTCTTTCCCATGTTTGATTGTGCGCACTTGTTCTGTACAGAACAGAGGTTGTCCTGTAATCCAGACACATATACATTTGCTGTGGCTATGTCATCCATTAACTCTTGCAGAATTTTTTTGATGAATGAAATGTCTGTTGAGACTAAAGGGGTGTCACAAAAAAACTTATTGGGCTCCATTGACTTAATTCATCTAATTTTGGAGTCAGTTTATCTGACCCTGTCAACAATTTTCTAACATGAAAACAGTCTAGCCTGACTCATGAAAGCTAGCTCTCTACTGTTAGCAAACATATTTTTTATATATATAATGTTTAATGCCATTGATACATAGAGATTACTGTGTAGACAATTAAGAGTTAAATTACTATGTGGCCATCATGAAAAGTAGCCATCTAGTGCCCATTTCTAGTCATTGCTTGAAATGTAAAGAGACACTAGTAAATATGATGGACTTTGACACTCTGGAGGATGAAATTGCCAGTGATAGAAACTTCTAGGAATCTGAGGCCACATTATCTGTCTGTTCTTCCTAGGCTTAATTATTTTGCTATAAGGCAAGGCAATTTTATTTATTTGGAACCCAATCCCAGGGGCTCTGGGTGCCTCTCAAAAAATAAATAAAATAAAACAAGCTATGACAACAAAGTATTAATTAAAACATTAATTTGCAGAACCAGACTCAAAACTTAAAGTGAAGAGATAAGTTTTAGAGATTTCTTTTAAAACAGGCCAGCAAAGAAGAACCTCTTGTCTTCAGAGAAAGGATGTTCCACAATTTTGGGCAGCCACCCCAACCACCCTATCGCCCGATGACTTCAAGAGGGACTTCAGTACTGACAAGTAGAGATGCAGTAAAGTTTTACTCCCTAAGTGGAGTAAACATGAAATTGCCTACTTCACATCTGTTTGGGGCTATAGGAAGTCCCCATTGAAAAGAGCCACTTTGCCATCAAAATGACTTTGCATTACCGACTTCACGTTCACTTCACCTCATTTTCCAGAAGGGCGAAGTGTGTAAGAATTGAAACAGCCACTCATCACATGATTCACAATCTGCGAGTCACAAGCTGCAGGCAGGAAGTTAATCAGGCAAGACAGTGAACTAGTTTTACTTTCCCCTTGCCAAGTGCTGGAGAAAGAGCCACCTGTGTGTTAGAGAGAGAGAGAGAGAGAAGCAAGAGATTTAGATTGTTGTTCAGTTTGCTTATTTTTTGCAGTTTAGTTCCATATTTCTTGTTTTGAGTTGTGCCCCTTTTGATTTTCTTTAGTTTGTATTGTTTTGTTAGTGGTTGTTCGTAATAGTTTAATTTGTTTCATTGTATGGTAAAATGGAGAGAGGAGGTTTCGGTTCGGGGCGCATAGAGATCGTCATTTCGGGCCAAGGATCTGTGGTGGCACTGTGCTCAACAGTCATAGAAATTTGTTCGCTGTGAGTGCTCTCCTCCCTGGAAGTGGAGATAGTGGTGCCATGATGCAAGCACCCCCACCGGTGGCACTTAGCACTGCCCCCACCTCTGGCCATAGCCATGGCAGTTCAGCAGCAGCACCAGCAGCAGGAACAGTTACAGCAGCCACTGCAGCAGCAAGAAGAACAGAAGCAGGCTGGCCCTCTCCCAAGTGTCCAGCAGCCTGTAATTGCAACATCTGGTGCCCCGCATTGCCTCTGCCAGGTCCACCATGCAGCTCCATAGTGTGACATTTTCTTTCTTCACTGAATGATGACCCCAGTGTTGTTAAATGTAACATCTGTGATGTGCTGGTGTTGCATGGGCCCAGAGATGGTCATCTTGAGACAGGTGGGCAGTGTACTCACCTTGTAAACCATCACTGTGCAGAGTGGGAGGCCAAGGCAGTGGAACTTTCCAGCAAATGCACCTGCTGTGTAACAGGTGGCAGTATGGCCTCTGCCTCCACATCGTGAGAAACGGAGAAGTGAACTGGACCAAGTGGCTGCTCCGGTGACACCTGCATGGGAGCACAACCCTTTAAGTCCTGCTACACAAGAGGACCTTGGGCTGCTGTGGAGTCAGGTAGTCCACCTGAGTAATGTGGTGGAAAACATGGAGCAGCAGATGGAGGGTAATCAGCTGCAAATAATGGCAATGCTGTAGCTGCTGCTGAGTCACCACAACCTGAATCTGTAGTCTTTTTGTCTTCTGTACAACTTTCAGCGTGTGTCCTGTCTTTCTTTTTACTGACATTCTTTCCCTCCAAAAAAATTCTAAAAACACACCCAGAAAATGATAAACGAAAAGAACAAAATAGAGGATGCCCTTCCCTTCCTTGTTTTCCTACCTATTAATCTTTTTACATATCATAAAATATTTTTTTGCAGTAATGTTTTCTTCCTGTCATACAGTCCACTGCAATCTTATATGATAGCTGACTTGCTCCAGTGTTGAGGAGTATTAATAATACCATGTGGTTCCGTCTATTAAGGTAAGAGCAGTCAGTATGTCTCTCGGTCATTATCTATAGCAGCTTAATAATCCACAGAGATTGCAGTAGGATAAATGCCCCAAAAGTTTATTTTACCAGCATACAGATACAGGTGCCCCTCCCCAGTCCCCCCTCCCCACATAGTAAGTTGAATGATATTGTGTCAAGTTTGAGGTGGTAATTGACATTACACTGTTTTAAGAAGTTTAATTAAAGTAACAGTGGTAAAAAGTGCAGCTATAAAGTGCAAAAAGTTTGTGCAAACATAATTTGTTTATTTAGACACCTTTTACTAAATCTTAAATTAAATACCATCACGTCTCACAGTTTATAGACCTGCCTTTGTAGGTACAATACATACATATAGATCAATTAGTATTATTTAATATCATACCCCTTTATTACCTTTATTTATTATTATCCTTTGCACATACTTTTTGCACTTTATATCTGCACTTTTTACCATCGTCATTTTAATTAAACTTCTTAAATACAGTATAATGCCAATTACAACCTCAGCCTTGACAAAGCGTGGGTACCGCAGAATATTGTTCAACTCACTATGTGGGGGAGTGGAGACTGAGGAGAGACACCTGTATCTGTATGCTGGTAAAATAATCTTTTAGGGAATTTATCCTACTGCAATGTCTGTGGATCATTAAGCTGTGGCCAGTGACTGAGAGTTATACTGACTGGTCTTTCTCTTCCAGTAAAAATGTTATAGCATGCTGAGTGTGTACCCACATAAAAACAGAGGCATTTCCTGAATCTGCTGACACCCCCATGCAGGCACCCCATGTTCATTCTGTGATGTTAGAAAATGAATGCCAAGTGTGCACTCCATTGACCTGTATGGGCACGATCTTTCTTTAGCTGTTAGTACTATTTATAGCTGCAAGTTAGAAAAAATGAAAGTGGCTTCTGTATTAAGAGGGATTGTTACACTACTCCAGCAGTCACTTTCATTTCTGTAACTAGCAACAAGTGATATGTAAAACTTTAGAAAATATGCACCCATACATGTCAATGGAGCACACATTATGATTTTAATTTACAGATGTCACAAAAGGTTGCTGAGGGTGCCTGCCTGGGGGTCACCTGGTTTATGACACTGCTGTATTTTTCTGTGGGTACACAGTCCTGGTGCCATAACTTTTTTACTAGACTGGACCACATGATAATATTAATACCACTCAACGCTGAAGCACGTCAGCTATCATATATGTTTAAGGTGCGCACTGCTGGGTAACCACCTGACAATGTGCAGCTACTGTTTCATAGTTTTGACCTATATAGTTTTATTCTATTTTCAAGTGTCCCTTATTTACTGCCTTGTATGTATGATACCACTCCTTCCACAATTAATGTTCTTATGTATTACAAAAAGGTCATTAATGAAACTTCAAATGTGATGAATTGCCATTTGACAAGAAGTGTCAACCGGTTATTCATTAATGAATAAAAAGGTTTTTATTTTTTTCATTTTACAGTTAGCTTGCCCATTTTATAAGTGCTTTAACCCACTCCAGCCCATGGGTGTATCAGGCATTAATGCACTTCCCAGCTGGAGTAAGTTACTCTGGCAAGCCTTCATGCCTTGCATCACACCCAGGACATGCATTAATGCCCTGACACACCCATGTTGTGCTATGGGTTCTTTTTAGCATGCTTACTCTTTTTTTCAGATATGAAATAACAGTAGTAATCCCTTTAATCTTGCTCTGAACTGTTGTTTTAATCAGTAAACCCAGCTGTTTTTGAACACCTACTGCTCCATAATGTAATGATGGTATGGTATACCATGTCCTGCTGGATTGAATGATACTTTGTTTTAGTCACAACAGACATTATTTGGAATGATAGATATACAAAAACAGGTGTGAATACTGATGAAGATCTGCCACAAGCAAGACTAAAAGCAGCATTGTGTTTATTATGTCATGTGAAAAAACATAGCCCAGCAGTAGTAAATTGTGGAAATAAGGGTATGGTATAGACAAGTCAGTAGATAACAGCTACCAATCAAAAATTGCATAAGAAAGTACAGATAAAAATTAACAACAGATGGTCGGGAGTCATGTGATGCGGTGTGCTGTGTAGGATGCCTCTCTGTTTGCTCCGACCTTCCGCCTGCTAAATTTGTTAAGAAAACCCAGTTTGCGGTGCAATTTACCACAGATCGTTAGATTTCCAGCATCCTAAATGATTGTGCTTCATATACAAGTAGTCGATGGACAAGGAGATCACGGAAAGTAAGCACTACTAAGCCTCATATCTCTTTACGGAGAAGGCCTCTAAAAAGCCAGGGCCTCCTCTTTGCAACCATCTCTGCTTGCCACCAATGAGAGACCCAATTCGGATCCCCTTACCCTCTCAAAGTTCTTAGAGGAGTTTCAGCCTTTTAAGGCTGAAATGCAGAACATGGCAGGAGAAATAAAAGGCATCTCGAGTACCTTGGAGGAGCTTTCCAAGAAAACAGCTGATAATGAAGCCTGCATACACTCTGTTGAGAGGAAACCGGACAAAGCTGAGCTGGATTTGGTAGCCATGAGGTAAAAGCTAGTGAAGATGGAGAATAAAATGGAAGATCTGGAGGGTTGTAGTCACTGCAATAATGCTGTAATTATAGGTCTGCCCGAAGCTGAAGAGGGCTCAGACTCCATTAAGTTTATCAAGAAGTTTGTGGAGAAGGTGGCAGGCCCTTCCCCCTTTGGAGCAAGCTATATTATAGAAAGAGCTCATCGTGCACTACGCCCCCCTCCCCCGGTTGGAGCCCTCCCCAGGTCATTTATATTTCACTTTTTAAATTTCCAGAAGCAACAGCATTTCTTATATAAAGCTAAGGAAACACAAGATTTGCAATGGGAAGGCAAAAAGCTGAGGGTGGAGCAAGATCTGCCTTTATCTGTGCGTCAGAAATGAGCCACGTTTCACAAATTGGCCTTCAAGCTGATCACTGCAGGAATCAAGTTTCGAGTGGGTTTTCCAGCAAGGCTTCAAGTTTTCCTGAAAGGCTCATGGGTGACATGAGGAAGTGGAGTTGGCAACTGCAGGGCTTAAAGAAGCACTTCCTGACCTATTCAAGTCTACATGAATATCGACCTGGTGTAGTTTGCTATGCTGTGTTTTCCTCTGGTGGAGTTGTTTAGCTGGTGCTAATCTGCAGTTCTCAATAAACTCTCTGGGGCTAACTCGGCAACAAGTTGTTTTGTCTGGTTATCCAATTCTATGCTGCAATTCCCATGAAGGGTGACTTCTTTGATCTTAAAAAAAATACATTTTGTTCCTGATCCGGCTGCCACCTCCAGGACTGCCTATAATTATCCTGACTCTTCTTGTTTTAACTATGGCTAAGCCCAGCCTCATCTTTGGGTATAAAAGTGAGGTGCTAATGGGCTCCTGTGGCAATTCATTCTGGATCTAAATAATGGGTGTTTGGGTGGTTCCAGTCCGTTCAAGTCAAGTTTCATTTTGCCCGAAATAGCAGCTTATTTCCATAGGGGTGATGTTTTGATTTCATGGCAATTGGGGGTTAAAGCTCAGTTCTCTTTTGAGTTTATAATGAGACCCTGTCCGCAACCGCAGTCCCTTCTTGGTCCTCATAGTAAGTGCTGGTCTCCTCATGGCTTCCCCTTCTTTTGCTCCTAAATGCCACCAGGTATTAGAAGAGGTAAGCCTGAACACCAGATGGGGACCCTGAAATTGCAGACAAATGGAGACAACAGGGTACTTGTATGCCCTAATGAGGCATTTGTATGCCCCTCTCTTAAAACCCTGCTAGAGTGATCTCATGGAGGTCTCCCTTCTTAAATTTTCCCTACAAGAACGAGGTAGTCACTGTTTCTGGTCCAAGTAATGTGGCCTGGACAGTGACCCTGGAGTTCACAGACTCTCCCTTATTTCAGAGGGGATGTTAGAGACCTGCACACTCTCAGTTTGTTGTGCCTGTTGTTCGTGGGATGTGCCACAAGAGGGCATCTAAGATCAGTATTTCCACCTCTGCTGTCAGTGTTTTACACACTCTACATTCTGCGGACCATGTTGGTGCATGGTTTGTGGGGGTCACAGCGAGGAAGGCTATTTTCCTTATGTGGCTTGTGCAGATAATTTGTTAAGGGGTGATGTTAAGTAGTAAGAAATGGGGATACTTTACTCTTTATGGAGCATTCTGGATATAAAGGGGTACTCTTGTCCTGGTTTCTTGGTTTACGAGGTTGGGGGAGGTTGGAGGGAGAAGGAATTTTCAGACTGCCGTTCATCATGTACCATGTAAAAGTGGAGTGGGAGTGGGAGGAAGGTGGGTTAGGGCTTATGGGGTGTTTTGTGCGGGGGGGGTTCAGGGGTGCGATTGGGGGAAAGGACCTAGCACTGGTAGGGTTTGGGGGAGGGTAGAACAACCCAGCGCTTATCACGTTTGGAGTAGTACTGATGTGATATATGAATACAAGCTGTACTCTGGAAGATTTTTGATTGGTAACAAGGGTGATGGCTAGAAGCATTCAATTTATTAGTTGGAACGTTAAAGGGGTGAGGAATAAAACTAAGCAATATAAAATTTTGAAGCATTTAAACTATTTGAAGGCAGAAATTATGTTTTTGCAAGAGACACACAGATTTTTGTGCTGGAGGGCACGACCCAGAGTAGAGCGGTCATGTTCCTTCTGCATAGGTCTGTTCCATTCAAACCTCTTCAAGTTATATCCGACCCTCTGGGCAGATTCCTGTTTGTAAAAGTTAAATTGCATACCCTGGACATTGTCTTGGGTGCTGTCTATGGCCTTAATGTAGACTCCCCTAGATTTTTTGTTCAGATAATCGAAGCCCTAACTCCATTTTTGGATACCCCTATGGTCATGGGGGTGACTTTAATCTTGTTTTTGATCAGACTTTAGACAGATCAGGTCAATCCCATCAAGGTCTCTCCTCAGCACAAAGAGCTTTTAGGGATTTGATGGACTCTGCAGGTCTTTGTGATGTCTGGCGCATATTGCATCTCAATACAAGGGAGCACACTTTTGTTTCCTGAGTGCATGCAAGCTCCTTGTGGATTGATTATATCCTTATTTCCCAAGCTCTCTTACCAGGGGTTATAAGTTCCAGTATTGTCTCAGGGCCCCGTCAGATCACTCTGTGGTTACCTGCCTAGTATCCTTAGCTTCCTTGCCAAATAAAGGGAGCAGGTGGAAGTTGAATAATCAAATATTGAATGAGCCGAAGATGGTTCAATATATAATATCCCAAATAGAGCAGTTCATTGCTACTAATACTAACTCCATAGGGAAGCCTGATATGGTATGGGGTGCTTGTAAAGCATATTTAAGGGGGTTTATAATTGGCCTAACTTCGAAAAGGAAAAGAGAGAGGGCATCTCGGATTTCTGATCTTCTTCTTTCTCAGATCAGGGGCATGGAGACCTCTCTCTCTCTCCATCTTCCTCAGAGACTTTTAAACAAGATTTAGTGAAACTGAGAGAAGCCTACCTAGCTATGTTGACGGAGCAAGTTGAATTTGCAATTTTGAAAACAAAAGTTGTATATACCAATCAGGGTGAGAAGGTGGGCAGAATGTTAGTGTTGCACATTAAACAGCAGGAATCCACCAGATTCATTCATGCGGTCCATTCCCCCAAGACAAGTCCCTTAAAGTCTTACCCTCGGAGATAGCGGAGGAGTTTACAAGTTATTTCAAGGATTTATATGGCCCTGTGGCTAACCCCCCATCTAAGGATAGGCTCTATGAATATCTGAGTGATTTACAATTGCCATCTCTTACACAATCCCAGCAGAAAGCTTTGGAGTCCCCTATCTCTGAGGGCGAGATAGAAAGGGTAATTAACTCTCTTCCATCTGATAAATCTCCGGGCCCGGATGGGTTCACCTTCAACTTTTCTAAAGCTTTTTCTAAACAACTGACTCCCATTCTTTTACCACTTTTTCAGGCTATCATCTCCGGTCATGTATCCGATCCCTCCCTTTTTGAAGTGCTGATTGTTCTGCTGCCCAAGCCGGATAGACCGTCTGACCAGGTCTCAAGTTATAGGCTGATCTCCCTTCTCAACCATGATATTAAAATTCTGGCAAGATTACTAGCCAATCGCTTAGAGGCAGTACTTCCCTTTCTAATAGGGGCCAAACAGGTTGGTTTTATGAAAGGGAGATCCTCGGTGGATCTTCTGAGGACCCTGTCTCACGTCTTCTTGGCATCCAGGGATGCTCCTCATCCAATGGTCCTGATTTCGTTGGATGCTGAAAAGGCGATTGACAGAGTCCACTGGGACTATTTGTTTGCTGCGATGGAGGTTTTTGGTTTCCCCATGAAATTCTGGAACTGGGTTAGTTCACTATATAAATTTCCCTCCACCAGAATCTCATGTAATGGGGTTGTCTCTAGTCCCTTTAAACTGCATGTGGGGACCAGACAAGGGTGCCCCCTATCTCCCCTTCTTTTCAATATTTACTTAGAGTCTCTTATTAGGATGTTATCAGGTGACCAGGGCATTTTGGATATTTCTCTAGGTGAGCAGGTTGTTAAAGTTGCAGCCTACGCAGATGATCTCCTGTTGCAAGTAACACACCCACTCACATCTAGTCCAGTTATTCTGAAGTTAATAGATGACTTCAGTAAGGTCTCAAACTATAAACTTGATGTAGGAAAGACTGTAGTTTTTCCTCTAACCATAGGGTATACAAACAGGAAATTATCACATTTGGGCTCACTTGGAAGTCTGACTATATTAAACATCTGGGACTCCATTTAACTCAGAATGCTGCTCGGCTTAGAAAACTAAATTTTGATGCCCTGGTACATAAAATAGAGCTAGACCTTCACAGATGGACAATACTTCCCCTTTCTCTTTGGGGCAGAATTAATCTAATTAAAATGAATGTATTCCCTCATTTGTTCTACCCCTGCAACATGCTAAACATATGGCTCCCCCTGTCCTGGGTTAAAAAAGTGCACAGTATGATTTCTACTTTTATATGGGGGGATAAGAAGGCTAGGATGGCATTCCACAAATTAGCCACTCCGAAAGTCAAAGGAGGATTAAGGCTTCCCCATATTGGGCTATATTATTGGGCCAGCCAGGCCTACAAGTATCTTAGGTGGCTGACCGCAGATCAATTGTCTACGGTGGCCACGTACACCCTGATCTGGTTAGCCGTCGAGTCCGCTTCCATAAAAAAAACATGGCTTTTCCCCTGCTGCACTGTTATACACCAAAGTTAGTTCCCTACCCGAATCTCTATGCAGATCCCCTATAGCAGTTTCAATTAGGGTTCATACACAACTGTGCGCATTTCTGAGATATGAGAATCTCAAGGATCTATTTCAACCCTTGAGAGGTAACCCTAATTTTCTACTAGACGGTAAGCCCCTTCCAACCAGCTGGCTCCCTCTAGATAGGAGATTGTCACCTAAATGAGCTTTATAACACCCAACAGTCAATGGTGCTCTTCAGCTGATATTATGCACAAGTTTATGATACCCGCATGCATGTATTTTCGGGAATTTTTCCAGCTTATGGCATCTCTAGTTGAGTAATGGGCTCGACTCCCCCTCCCGGTTACCCATATCAGCTTCCAAGCTACCCTAACGGAGTTGGCGGGCTCGCCCCATGCTGTATCCAAAATATACAGTGCCTTATTTACCTGGACCTATCCTGATAACTACTCTCCCGTTACCTTTTGGGCCTCCCTTTTCCAGGGCAAAGACCTGAATTGGCCTCTCCTGTGGCAAAGCTGTCATAAGGTCCTCAAGCAGGACAGACTTAGATTAATGCAATTCAAAATTCTGCACAATATTTACTATTCTCCTCAGAAGCTGGCCAGACTGGGTTTGGTGTCCTCTCCTCTTTGCACAAGATGTCAGCTGCAAAAAGGAGACCTTCTTCATATTTTCTGGAGCTGTTCTAAAATTGTCCCACTCTGGACTACTATTTAACAGTGTGCTGACCCTCTTTTAGGGCTCTCAGACTTGTTCACCCCTGAAATATGTCTTCTGGGGGACTTCTCCTCCATTTCAGAGGTGAACAGGAAATATTATATAGCTTTAATGTCTCTGTCTGTCAAAAAAGTGGTGTTAAGACATTGGAAAGATATGGAGGTACGAACGTATGTTGAATGGCTTCAGGAGCTACTTGCAAATCTCAGAACAGAGAGGACTATTGCCAGTCTTCACAACAAAATTAGGAAGTTTGGCAGGATTTGGGGCCCATTACAAACTCTCTATGCATTGCAAGTCTAAGCATCATTAGGCTATATCCATAGGTATGGTGCTGAATGTATAAGGATGTGCTGGGTTGTTCGGGGTGGGTGTTGGGCAGGGTGGGAGGGGAGGGAGAATGAATCATCCTATACTCTGTATCTGATGTGTGTGGATTATGTTCTATACTGTCATGATTCATTCTCTGTATTTGAAACTTTAATAAAATTTGAATGAAAAAAAATTGTTACCAGATCATTGCGCTTCTGCGGTACTTGTCATGCAATATAAATTTTTGGATACTGTTGACTGTGTTCAATTTTCTTAGCATACCCACAACAACCACAATAAAAATACCTTACCATCAACCAACACAATTACTGTTCCCCCAGAAAAAAAATTACTATGATATGTGAATGTAGCATGCTTATACTGTTATCTTGCTACATCATTCAGCATGCAGTATTAGTGTCTCGACTCCCGATGAAGAATAATCACATGAGAAAATGTTCTAGAATGTCACAATTATTTCAGGACACACTGATTAAAGTGTGCACCAGTAGCCACAACTCTGCATAAGTGTGTCCACTAAAATGGCTGCTGTTAAATTGTCATGAAAAGGCCCAACTGCTGATGAAAAATAATCACATGAGAAAATGTTCTGAAAAGTCACAGTTGTTTCAGGATGCACTGATTAAAACGTGCACCAACAGCCACAACTCCTCATAAGTGTGCCCACTAAAATGACTGCTGTTAAAATGTTATGAAAAGGCCTGACTCCCAGAGAGGAATAATCATGAGAAAATGTTCTGAAACGTCACAGTTATTTCAGGATGCACTGATTAAAGCATGCACCAACATCCACAACATTGGCACCTGCTGCTGCTGCTGCTGCTGCTACTGTTGTTGTCCTTCTGTTTTCTGTTGCTGCTGAGTGCTGGTTGAGCTGATGCACAGTGTGTTTCCAAATGATGATAGCCACAGATGACCATGGGGTGAACCATAATTTGATGTCCTTCCTGGAGGACCATTAATCTGCTGTGCTGACTGAAACATGCTGCCCTATGTGTGTGTATTCATACCACCATTTGAATGTTACTGTACATGTCACGCTCAGTTTTTTCCCCAGACTCAGACATGTGCTTTCTATATAAGTAATCATTTCCTTTTTTTTCTCTCACAGGTCATAGAGTCCTACTTTGGTTGTGCACATTTCGGCTTGCTCATGACTTTGGCTGTACGAAAACTATCTAGCCATGAAAGGTAAGTCTTTTTTTTTTTTTTTTTTCTTGCTGGGGTTAGGGGGTTGGGGCATCATTTGAAAACAAGTTTCAATAACATTTTTGTCTTCTTTACAGGTTTTCTGTGTATCCTCTAGATTCATACCAGTTGCATGTCTTCTGATTTGAATAAAGCACCAATGGCAGCACACAGCATCTAAGTATTATCTGTAAACAGACAAAGAAGAAATTATTCAGACTTCATTGCACCACCACATTCTGTTCCAAGTGCGGCTGTTCCTGTGTTTTATATCCAGCTTAAAATACCAAGCTATTAGTTAGCCAGTCCAAGACCAACTAACATGTTTAGTGCATGTGACATGGACTAGCACACTGTCTTAACTTACGTTACATGACTTGTTATCATGTGACCAGGATTTTATTTATTTATTTTATTTATTCAACCTTGGATTACAATACCTTTGAGTGCAAGGCACTCATTTACAAAGGTTCCAAATCCGTGGGGAGAGGAGAACAGACATGCAGCAGCAGTAATATAAAGACTAGGTTTAAAAAACAGGTAACTACATACTTTAATTATCTTGAATTAACTCATTTGCTCCCAGTGGCCATTTTGGGTACATTCCAGCAATGGATGGTTTTGACGCCATATGGCATCTGTGGGAATGAATGAGTTTTTAACAACTTTAGTAGTGGAGAAGAAAGGAGTGGGGGGGGTAATAAGAGAGAAGAAGCAGAGTGGTAAGCAGCCAGAAGGCATTGTCAGTAAGAGAAGAATGAGTGGCAGGTGTGGGTTGTAGGTAGGTGGGAGGTGGTGGGGGTGGGAGAGCGGGGTGAAGGGTAGGAGGATATAGCATGGGTTGGAAAGGTAAAGCTTTGGGGTGGAAAAGATGGAATTGGAGTGTGCATAAGTGGTAGTATCATTAAGTGAAGCAATTGCAGGAATTATTTGTCGTAAGATGCTAACGGAGTCTGTGCTTGAAAGGACCTAATCTTGGCATGGATAGGATTTCATTGGGAAGTGCATTGAAACCAAATGGGGCTCTGTAAGTCAATGATCGCTGCTCTTGAGATGGTCTGCATGTAGGAATCATCAGAAATTGATTGGCTGAGATTTAAATGTGCTGGGAGCTAGAATCAGGGCTAAGGAGGTTCGCAGTTCCAGGGGCCAAAAAGCCAAGAAATGCTTTTTCAGCTAACAGGTATGTTTGGTGCTGTATCCTTCCACTTAGTTGAAACCACCCAGATTGGGCATATAGGTCGCATTTGTAGGTGAGCTGTGTAGCACCAGTAAGGAGTCTGCATGCCTTATTAAGTGCAATGGTTATTCTATGGAGTGAAGAAGTAGTAACGGCACCATAGATAACCAAACCATAGTCGACAGTATGTAAGATAGAGCTGATAATTGCAGTTTTGAGGGCTTCGGGTATCAGGCAGTGTTTAAGTCTGTATGGCAAACCAGTCTTAATGTTGACAGCCCTGGCAACATTGTCGATGTGCTGGGCATAAGAAAGTGAGCTGTCCAGTGTTACTCCCAGATACTTAAAGTGTAGGATTTGTTCCAGAGATACTCCCATGCAGTTTTGGATTGTAAGTGGTTGAGATTTGTGCTTGCTGCTGGTGCCACTGAACAGCATAATTTTAGTTTTTTTTTTTTGTAGTTCAGGATCAGTTTGTGAGTGCTGAACCAGTCCTCAGCTTCTACAAAACTATGCTGTAGTTGACATTCCAGTTGTTGTGGGTAAGGGTTACTAGTAAAGAAGACAGCATTGTCTGCATACAGTAGTATCTGTTGGTAGCAGGCCTGCGGTAGGTTGTTCAGGAAGATGCTGAAAAGTAGAGGCCCTAAAATAGAGCCCTGTGGTACACCTGAGCAGACGGGCAGTTTGACCAAGGTAACATTTGCAATTTTCACCTGCTGGGACTGGCCATCCAGGTAACTCTTGAACCAATCTAATGTGTCAGAGTTGAGACATATGGAGGCTAGTTGCTGAAGAAGAAGAAGAAAAGTGTGGTGAACAGTGTCAAAGGCCTTTGTTAGGTCTATGATGGCTGTCCCACTAAATTGCCTTTGTGGAGACATTGATGGATGTAGCCAATGAATTCCAATGGTGCCGTTATGGTGCTATGACCTTTTTGGAATCCATGTTGCTGCAGGCGTTGGATTGAGTACTTTTCCATGTAATCCATTACCTGATGTGCAACTATGCACTCAAGCGCCTTGGATAACGGCGGGAGTATTGATACGGGCCTATAATTTGTATGTAGGGCCCGGTCTCCGCTCTTGTGTATGAGTGTCACTAGGGCAGACTTCCATATTTTTTGGGAATTGGGCCAGCTTCAGTGAAAGGTTAAAAATCTTAGTCAAGGGATTCAGTTGCTCACCTAGTGTGAGGGCAACGATTTTAAGATCTAGCGAATCTTCACTGAATTAGACTTCCCAAGCACTTTGCACAGGTATGTCTTGGCTGTTAACAAAAAGAACTTCCTAAAGTAAAAGGGGGTAGAAATTCTTATCCTCTCCTTATTACTGTGTGTGGAGGAGGGGTGGACTCTTAAAAAAAATCTAGGGGGAGGATAAAACATTGTAGAACCATGGCGCACTGAAGTACACCAGCGACTGACAGATGTGCATGAGAAATATATTATCTGGCCTGTACTGTATGTCACATCCATTGCATTCTTTATACTGGCTTGAAAAAATGAAAGACTAAACAGAACAGATGACATAAGATTGATACTTACCTGAAAATGATTTCCTTTGGGGGTCATAGTCATAGTACTACAGTAGTCCTGTCCTGTTAACACTGTTTGTAACTGGAATTTGTTAAAACAAAATGAAAATCAGTTGCTGATACTTGGTGACAAAGGCAACTATAAAAATGTTAAGGAAGCATTCACACCACAGTTCAAGGAAAAAACATAGTATGAGAAATTAGCACATACTCACTCTAAACTTCTGATAATAAGAAGCATGGTGGCTGTGGCTGGCTGTGGATTCCTACACTGGGCATGGGCATAGGTACACATTTTCTGTCTCTCGTGCTCATGAAGTTGGGTGGCTGTGGCTGACTGTGGGTTCCTACTCTGGGCATTGGCACAGGTACACATTTTCTGTCCCTCACTCTCAGGAAGACGGGTGGCTGGAGTTGGTGTGTTACAGTCTTTCAGTGTGTCTGGATGGAGGAGGATATCTGTCATTTAATCAGCAGGATTTAAGTGGCAACAACAAGTTGACATTTGTGTTTATTAGGCTGACCATGTTTGCTAATGACAGCACACATTCTGTTAAGTGAATTCACAAAATCTACAAAGGGGAAGGTAAAATAGAATGATGGGTCATTATTTGTACATATCTGTCACGTGGAATGAGAGTCAATGACACTGTTTTCCTTTTATAAAAGACAAAAAATGTTACCATTACAGAAATGTGACGGCCTTTAAACCTGTTATGCACTACCACCAACATCCTCCCCCTCATTCCTATTAAACAGGAAGCTTCCCTCACAGTCATCAGGGTCAGAGTTATGCCCACTAGGGAATTCTTTTTTCCATGACTGAATCATCAATCTCAGTGGTACACCATCTAATGCTACCACCAGGATGGTCTGCTTCACCCACATCATCAGCGCAACCATCATCATGACGGAGTACAAACACAGATGTGGTTGTTCAACTTGATATGTGACCTTCTTTCAATTTTATGATTCAGTGACCTACACCGCCAGTATGAAGTTATGCTTGTTGAACTGTGTTACTTGGTTTTGGCCTTTCGCACTCTTTATTCCAGAGGAATTACCACCCTGTAGGGGTATTAAAGGCAAGGAACTCTCAAAAAGGGTTCCACCCCTAGAGGTGCTGTGGGATGATTCCCTTGGCTAAAGTTACTTTAGGAAGGATCCCCAAAAAGAAATGTAGTAGTACAAAGCATGTTAGCAATCAGTAACTGTGAGGCATAGTAGTAGATAAGGCATCAGGCAGCTTGATAACATAATGATATGCACAGGTTAGCAATGGCATGAGTATGATGGGTTACACTGGAGATTGAGGGGGCCTCCTAAGGAGAGAGGGAACAGCAAGTAGGGACACCATCCACCTCCATCCAACAGTGGAATCTACATAAAGAAACTAGGGAACACTAACTATGGCCAACAAATGGTTATGACCCAAGGCACAGAAGAGAGTAAAAAACCCTTGAAGAGGAAGTCTCTGAGGATCCAAGGCCTAGGCCACTTTCCCTCCAGGCGTGGGATGTTTATTTTGTGACGGCCCTGCTTCTGCAATTTAGAAACCCAATAAAAAGGAAGTGAAAAATATTCCAATTTAGAGGAAAGTTCTCACTCAATCCCTCTAATGGGAATGCTATGGAAGGTTGAGAGATTGCTGTACAACATTGGAGGCAACCAAGCAGGAGGAGGAGTGCAACGACTGCTGAGGCACTCACCTGACCTACTTGCCCTAAAATCAAACCAGGTAAACCAGAGGCAGTCGTAGGGAGAAAGTGATGAAGGTGCCTTGCTAGTAGAATACTAGAGCCAAAGGAGATCACTGTAACCAACCTTCATGACTAGTAATAAATTATACACCAGGAGCTTCCATCAAGTCTCAAACAGCTAAAGCCAGGCCTGGAGAGAGGACATATCCAGCTATGAGTCAGGTGAGAAGGACCCTGCCCCAAGTCAGGCATGCTCAAGATGTGGACTTAGAAATGCAGAGTGAGACCGTCAGCTGCAGGGAGGCCCTGTGCCAGAATAGTATGGCTAGCATGCCCCAGAAAACTGAAGAGGAGCTGAATGAGCATTGAGTGCTGGACCTCATGTAGATCAGATGGTAATAGCTAGTGCTGAGTGATGATTGTGTAAGCAATGAGTGGATCTGCACTTAGGTCAGTAAGGCAGAGTAGCAATGGTCAGACCTGCATGTAGGTCTGTAATGCAGATCAGTAATGGCTGGACCTGTACGTAGGTTGGAGAAGCAGCAAATGTGAATAGTAGGGCAAGCCAGTCAGGCATTCAAGGAAGCCAATGAAAGTTGACAAATACACTGAGGATTTCAGCAGTGGAGGCAGGATTAGAACATAAAGTAAGCATGCCACAAGGGGCCATGACTCCCAAACACCTCCAAGTCCCTGCCGTAGGAGAAACAAGAAAGTGATGGAAGGTGCCGAGATCCACATGCAGATACTAAAACTAGTTTACAGCATCAGCAGTAGCTTAGCTGACCTCAAGAGTATAATAGCAATGTACAGACATAGTATAATAGCAATGTACAGACATAAACAACAGCATCCGTATTGAGTAATCATGAGTTGTAGGATTTGATGAACATAGATTGAAGGGAGGCAATGCTCTGAAGCAACTATTGCCAGGAAGTGCAGGAAAACAACAGAAATGAAGTATGTGATATGAGCTGAGGAAGCAGGATTGAGCTGCATAGGCTAGGGCTCAGAGCGAGCCTGAACCAGGTGAAAACAATTAGGTGCATTGCATGGAGAGCAGCTATGTGGTATGAGTCGAAACACACAGATAATGATTGCAGTTACATTGTGAGTAAATGGGAGCAAATAGCATGAGCTCTGGATTACCAATATATTTATTTATTTATTTGAAATGGTTTCACCAGGAAAGACAACATGAGCTGCCTGATATACAAGGAGTTTAGAAACAGAAGCACCGGGAGACTTCCGGTGGGTGCACCAGCCTAATGGCAGCCTGAATCGGCAGCTCTACCCCATCCAGATTAAATCCAAAAAAATCATAAAGAAACCTAACCCATCCATTGGCAAGATTCAGTGGAAATTGCAGCCATATGGCTTCTAGACATAAACAGAGAAATGAACGCCAACCAGATGAATACACAGCTAAAAACACTATTGGATTACACTTAGCCTTCATCAGCCAGTCTAATGGAGTCATTGTGGCAGGCTGGGGTAATCTCGGAGGAAAGAGAAGAACTGGAGTGCACAATAACCTCCAAACATCTATGCGCCACATTGCAGAAGATGAGCGAATCTTTGGAGAGACTGGAAAGGGGGGGTGGAAGAAAATAAAAAAAAATTAGAAAGCCTGGAAGAAAAATTGGGGCAAGTAGAAGAAGACCAAACCGACTGTTCAAATATGGTAGATGTTCACAACGCAGCCCTTATAGACCTACACAGGAGGGGACTGCAGCTGGAGTCCAGACTAGAGGAACTTGAAAACAGAAACAGAAGAAATAACATCAGAATTCATGGACTGCCTGAAGGCACGGAATCGGGTTCTACTCTGACTTTTTTCAAGTCCTTTTTAGTGGAGATACTAGACTGGCCAGCAGAAAAATCTTTAAACATAATTAGAGCCCACCGCTCCCTCATACCTAGGCCAAAAGACCCTAAAGCTCGTCCCTAGTCAGTAATAATAGCCTTTTTGGATTTTTGCATTAAAGAGGACATATTAAAGCAGGTGTGGTCAAAGAAGGAAATAATATTCAGGGATACCAGACTGATTTTTGATCAAGATTATACACCACAATTGTTGGCCCAACGTAGAAAGGTTCTAATGGTAGTTGGAGCCCTACAACAAAAAGGCATTAAAGCATTTGTAGAATACCTGGCTAAACTAAAAGTTGCAACGGAAAATGGCCATAGGAGGTTCGCTGACCTGTTGGAGACAAAGAAGTTTTTGGCATCGGTGGAGGTGGAGATCTCCCAGGAGGTGACCCAGGCAGGGGGAGATAGATTGCAACTTGGAGGATGGCAAAATGTGGGAACTAAAAGAAAGGAGATGTACGACCACACGGATGTTTCCGGTTTGTGGAATACGGTGCATGGGCGAGGAGATTCCACTATGAACCAGGTGCTGGAGTCCATCGAGAGAAACCGGGAGTTTACCCCTTCGATAGAACAGAGACACAATGATGAAAACCTTCAGACTTGCACTATCGCTGCATTGATCTTGTAAATCCTTTTCAAAATTTGGTAGCAAGATTAAGCTGACGTGGATTTTCCATTGAGCCTTCTGTAGCAGATGGTATTTTTGACCTTTTGGTAAAAGGATGGGTTTAGTAGGGCTAATATAGGGAAATTGGACCTGGTGGATATACAGTGGAATCTGCTTAAATGCACACCCATGTTGCAGCAAGAAAATGTGCATTTAAGCGGAATGTGCATTTATCAGAACTTGTATAGTTACAATGCAACATAAAGAAAATGGCTGAGACTTGACACTGTAATGGCACTCCACATTTATTTATCTTATCAATATATTTAAAATGTTAAAAATGTTACAATGTATTACTGTGCAGCATTGGAAAATAAATCAATGAAGCACAATGCTATAAAAAATATCAAAGCCGATCATTTGCCCTCATTATCTGTCTTGCTTGTGGACCTGAAAAAGGAAATGATCTTAGTCTGTTTGCAATTTTTCAGTGCCAGCTGAGTGATAAAGGGTGTTAAATATTGCTTCACAACTGCTTAGAATAACCTGTGCACTTAAAAGGTGCTAACTACCTAGGGAGAGCTGTTTTGGTGAATTGTAAAACTGTGCATTTAGCCAAAATGTGCACTTATCCAGTGTGCACTTAACAGATTTCTTTTGTACTATGTGAATAGTGAAAAAATTGGGAAACTGGAAAAGTGTGCACTTATCAGGAATGTGCACTTATCCAATGTGCTCTTAAGTGGAATCCACTGTATTCTTTTTTTCCACTACTAAAACACTCGGGTTCAGTTGGGGAGGAGGGGCCACTTTGGGCAACCCAGCAGTTTTTGTACACTCACAAAGCATCTACGAACGATGATGATGATGAACAAGACCTCAGCAAGGAAGAGACTGTTGCTGTGCCGGGTGATCTTCGTGCTGTGATTTTAACACTACACTGGGCAATGGAACAACATCCAGGTATTGTGCCAGACTGGGACACACTTTTAAGGTAGAGAGGGTCGGGAAACCATACTGCGAGACCCGGAAGACATAGGCAAAGGTTACTGAGTTCTTCTGTGCTCAGTCAGGACAAGCTGAACAATCTCAATAAAGTGCTGTAATATGATTTGGGGCTAATGTAATTTGGGGGCAGCTATGGTGAGGGAAAACCATTTATCCAGTACAGTACTATTTTTTTTCATGTGTTTTAATGATAACCAAATAAAGTTTGATTTTGTAACCGTTAAGCCACAGCTTCAAGACTAAACATGGTTAAATCATCCAATGCATATAACGGGCATACAACCTATCCACAAAACTGCCCATTATAAGCGATGAGGACTGTATCACCTTCTAATTCAAAGTTAACCATTTTTTATTTACTATATTATATAGCTAATCCCTTTAAATACTTCAGAAAAAGAAATTTTGATTACTTACTGATTTTAAGACGAGTTAAATCTTTTGTCATTTAAGCAATAATGTATAACAGGGCATGTGTTGTGGGATTTACACACACCTTATGTGATGTGTCACAAGATGCAGCTGCATTATGTTAACCACACAAGAAGTGTGTAAATCCCAATACTACACATGCCCTGAACTGCATTATTGTGATTGTGAAATTAATTTGTCATTAGAAATTAAAATAAAATGAATTAGGTTCAAAGAAAATAAGCATTTTATTATTGGGATCTTTTCGGGTTGTCTGTTGCAAGATTTACACACAGTCATGTGATATGTTTTGACCAATGAGATTACAGGATTTTGTAATTGTGGTTTACTGGGCCCAGGAAGGTTGATTTCATTCCCAGACTGCTATCCTTTTGTGCCTGCCACTCCCAAACATCTGTAAGCTGGATGAGTTGATCAAACAGTGAGAACCATTGCAATCTGAATCCCCACAGTGCCACAGACTTCAGACCATATGTCATATCAGGCTGATACCTGACTCCTCTATTCACCGTAGATGGAGCGAGGCTGAAATCTAACTGCACAACTGGAGGGTGATGGACAGCAGCAATATGACCTGTAGCCAAACTGTTAATACTGCATTGCGTGGCACAAATATACTGTAAGCCTGGATATGCTAGCTTTTGAAATAAAAGAAAGCGAGAGGGGGGAAGGAAGGAAGGAAGGAAGAAAGAAAGAAAGAAAGAAAGAAAGAAAGAAAGAAAGAAAGAAAGAAAGAAAGAAAGAAAGACAGACAGACTGGTGGCACTGAGGGTTGAGGCATGGGATGCCACACCTCGCACCACACAAGTAACCCCGGTTTGGGAGCGGACTCGGGTTGCTGGGGGTTGGTCGGGGGGCTGGCTGAGTGTCTGGTGACAGCTTGCCTTCTCTTGAGGGAGGGTGGGGATCCATCCTGGTGAACAGTAACCTCTGGCGGAGGCTTGGGGCACGACAGCTTGTCGGCACCTCGGGGGGTTGATTGGTCATGGGCGGAGGCCTGTGGACCACTCACCTCTAGGGGATGCATCATGGGGGGGGGGATGTTGCAGATGTTGGCACTTGTGCCTTGACATCACGGGCTAGCAACGTCCCCAAAGAATATGGAAAAACACCCTCCAGAGCTGGGTAGATGGAGCGCCAAACTTAGTCCTGTTGTGCCACTGACTGCCACTGCCTCAGGGATCAGAGAAGACATTAAGGTACAGGGGTTTCACCCCACCCTCAACCCCACCCGGGGGGTAATCTGCAGCTGGATGAGGGACCCTGAGCAGCAGGTAAGTCAGTGGCAGGGATGGGTTTCTTTGGTGACTCCTGAAGGGGCAGCTCTGACAGGGACGTAGGAGGGAAGAAAAAGAAATATCAAAAAAAAAAAAAAAAAGAAAGAAAGAAAGAAAACCTAGTCTGTCTGTTTTTCTAATGTCGCTCATTCTTGTGAGGTTGGTTGTGAGAACTCTCTTCATTCCCTGTATTTTTAGTTGTGGATCTGCTTTGATGGCTGCCAGAGGTAATTCTTCTGGTATCTCAATGGTCTGACTAAGGTGAAAGTTTGAGACTATTTTTGGTCTGAATGATGCACTGGGATGCAGGAAAATTCGGTCATTGTAGAACTGTAGGAATGGTTCTTTACGTGATAGGGCCTGTAGTTCACCTACTCTTCTGGCTGATGCAATAGCTATTAGGAAGACTGCCTTGAGCTGTAAACATTTCAAGGAAATGGAGTCTATAGGTTCAAGTGGAGGTATAGTCATTGCCATTAAAACGGTGGTTAAGTCCCATGGTGCCAATATTGGTTTCTTGGGAGGACATATGTTGGTGGCTGCCTTTAGGAATCGTACAACGTCTCGGTGTGACCCTGGTGTAGTGCCTTGTATTTGCCCTCTGGCTGCCCCTATAGCTGCAGCTTGTACTTTTAATGATGATGGTGAAATTCCCAGTTGTAGTCCTTCTTGAAGGAACAAAAGGATCTGGGCTATGGTGCATGATTTGGCCTTTATTTTGTGATGAGTGCACCATTTGTTGAATATGTCCTGTTGGCGTTGGTAGGTAGTAATAGTGGACTGTTGTCATGATGAGGCCATAGTGGTTATGACTGAGGGGTGATGACCTGCCTTTAGCAGTCTCTCCCTTTCAGGAGCCATGGCACCAGTCGGAGGTGTTGTGGGTTTGGATGCAGTATAGGGCCTTGTGATAGCAGGTTCGGTCTGAGTGGCAGTTTCCTTGGGTCGTCTAGTGCCATTGAGACTATTGTTGCAAACCATGATTGTCTAGGCCAATGTGGTGCTATCAAGATGACTCGTTCTCTCGAGATGTGTATTTTCCTGAGAACTTGGGCTAGGAGTGGGGGGGGAACATAGGCTACTTGGAATGCCCACTTGGCTGACAGTGCGTCCACTCCCATGACTTTGTGGTCCTTGAACCTTGACCAATATTTTGTGCATTGGTGGTTCTTGTATGATGCCATGAGGTCTATCTCTGTTGGACCCTATCTGTGGTTTAGTTGTAGAAAAACTTGAGCATGTAGTTTCCACTCCCCAGGATGAATCATTTGGCCGCTCAGCCAGTTTGCCGTTACATTCAGTTTTCCGGCAAGATGTGTAGCTGTTATTGATTGTACATGTCTTTGTGCCCATGCTATGAGTTTTGATGTTTCTTCCATCATTGCTCTGCTTTTTGTGCCGCCTTGCTTGTTTATGTATGTTACCATAAATTGGTTGTCTGATTTTATTTGTACATGCTTGTGTTGAATTAGGTGTGATAAGTGTAGCAGTGCTTTGAATACTGCCTTCATCTCTAGAACGTTTATTGTTTGTTTTGCCTCCATTAATGACCATTTCCCTTGTGCAATGTGTTTTCCGGATACTGCTCCCCAGCCAGTTAGGCTGGCATCTATCTACGTTATGATCTGTGGGGTTATGGCTAGGGGCATCCCTTTTGTAAGTTTGCATCTGTCTGTCCGCCATGTGACACTTGATCTTACTCGCGGGGTTAGGTTGACAGTTTGTGAGAGATCTAAGTCATGCGTGGGTCCCTGATTTAGGATGAATGAAATGAGGGGCCTGGTGTGCCAACTTGCCCAGGGGACTGTGTCTATTGTTGAGGACGTAAGACCTAACATTTGAGATATAAGTAGAAGCGTAGGTTGGTGAAAATTCTGCAGTAGCCATGTGGTCGACACGATTGATTGAATCAATTGATTGAATCCTTACGTGTGATGGGAAGACTAAGCCCTTGTCCATGTTTATGAGTGTGCCTAGGTGTTCTATGGAGTGAGTGCATATTGGTCGGCTTTTCTTGTGATTGATTACCCAGCCATGCTGTTGTAAGCAATTTATCACCATTTGAGTTTCCCTTGTGGATTGCTGTTGTGATCGTGCCCTGATGAACCAGTCGTCTAAGTAGGGTATGACATATACCCCTTTTTCTCGAAGTTTGGCTGCCAGTACTATCGATACTTTTGTGAACACTCTCGGGGCTGAGGCTAGACTGAACAGAATAACTTTGTGTTGTAAGTGTTGTCCCAGTATGCAGAAGAGCAGGAAGCGTGAGTGACTGGGTCACATGGGAACATGAAGATATGTGTCTTTTAGATCTATGGAGGTGAGATAGTCTCCCTGTCTGATTGCCCAGAGTGTTGATCTGATCATCTCCATTTTGAATGGGGTGTATCTCACTGATCTGTTGACAAATGTTAGGTCTAGAACTGGTCTTGTGCCCCCTGTTCTTTTTCGCACCAAGAAGAAGATGGAGTATATTCCTTGTACTTCTTCTTCCCATGGAATGGGTGCTATAGCATTGTTTGTGCCAAGGTCTTGTATAGTTGTTAAGATCTGACTTATTGTAGGTTTGTGTCTGGATGCAGGAGACTGGATCATTCTGCTTTCACATGGGGTTTGTGTGAACTTGATTGCATAACCTTTTCTTATTATTTCCAGTACCCACTTGTCTGATGTTGATGTTTCCCATTAATGTAGGTATTGTGTGAACCTTGCTCCAACTGCTGTCTTGGGATTTTAGCAGCGAGTGGATAGTCAGGATCTGGCATGATTTTGGTGAGTGAAATTTCCTCTACCTCTTTGTGTTGTTCCTCGGCCCCGGTACCTGTTGTAATGATAGGGAGTGGTATAGTTCTGTCTATATGAGTTGGGCCTGAAGATGGCAGTCCCCCTTTTCTTGTCCCGAAAGGAGTGAAATCTACTCCTTGGTCGAGTGGGTAAATAGGCAGATCTGTATTGGTCTCTGCCTAGTGTTTTACCCTCTTTCTTTCCCTTGAGATGTTTTTCTAGACCTTCCCCAAATATCATGTCTCCTTTAAACTAATTTTTGAAGGGTAGCCTTTGATTCCTTGTCCACATCCCATATTTTTAGCCATAGTGATCTGCGAGCTCTGTTGTTGATGGCTGCTAATCTAGCATTCATTTTTAATGAGTCTGCTGCAATGTCTGCCAGATATTTGGTGGATAATATGGCCTGTTCCAGTAGTATGGCTTGGGTAGATTTTGGCAGGATGAGCTTCTGAATCTCTTGGAGACAGGTTAGCTGGTGCCCTAGTGGCGTATATGGCGGTGGAAGCAACTCTGCTGCCCAAGCCAGCCAGCTCTGCATTCTTTTTTAGATTGTCTTCTATTTTTCTGTCTATTGGGTCCTTTAGACTGGAAGTGGACTAGGTGAGTATGACAGTCTTTTTACTTAAAGTGGCTATTTGGGGATCCACTAAAGGAGGGGTACACCAGAGAGCGAGTTTTTCCATTTGTAGTGGATACATTTCATCCCATGATTTTCTCTCTGGGATTCTAACTGGTTCAGAAGATGACCATTCTTTTTGTATGAGCTGTTCTATATCCTCGCAGACTGAAAAGACATCCGCGTTCACCAGGGGTTGTAGTGAAAGGAGTAGTTTAGTCGTGGGGGGATGGAGTTGAAGTTTCAAAACCCACAGCGCCCATAATGTGATGGACCAGTGAAGGGATTGGGTCTATGAAGCATCACTTTGCAGTAAGAGTTTGTGGCTCTTGCTCCTTCTCCACCTCATCCTCTTCGGAGGCATCGCCTGTGTCTGCAGGCAACTAGGAGGTGGCAGCAGTAGGGTATTCTGTATGATTATAGTTAGCCAAAGTGATTCTTTTCTTTGCTGGAGGTGGATTAACCACCTGTTGTTTTGATAATTCTATCTGTTGTTGTAGCATGGCTGCTAGTACTTCTTGTTGTGCTTACATGAGTTGGTTGTTGTGAAGTAAAGCTTAGGTGGTGCCTGACTGATGATCATTGTCTTGTGTTTGGGCAGGGGTAATAATGTTATCCACAGTCTGTTGAACATCAGCGTGTGATGTGGAGTCCTCTATGCAGGACACACATAGCCTTCCAAGTTGTTGGGGTGGAATTGGTACATTGCATTGCCTGCAACACTATGTTTTGGGCATTGTTACCTGGTAAGTAAAGAGAGGGACAGTATGAGAATCTGAACAAATTTGGCTGCCTGATAGTAAGACTTAATTAAATGATGAATTTAAATTGTATCCCATTATTACTGTCTGTTACTGTATAGTTATTGTGCAGAAAAATGTAGTGGTATGTGGATAAATACGGTATGTGTATGGCCCTTTAAGTGAAGTAAATGTGTTCCTATATGGATTCCAGAATGTGTACTGTGTCTTCAAGATATGGGGGCTTGCTGATGAATTAGCTGATAGTGTGCTGAATTTGAAACTATATCCAGTGAGGAAATGTACTCCTGGGCTTGATAAAGACTTGCTGTGCATTTCATGAGGATACTGATTCGAGAGAGAATTTAACAGTTTGCAAGCACATTGTCATTCTGTTTGCAGAATGATCAGCATGATGTAGGGCAGACTGTAGGCTCATAGCTGACATCATCATGTGAGTGAGGTGTGTGTGCGGTCTCGTGAAAGAGTAATCTCCAATCGGAGAGCTTGAACTGTGAGCTCCGAGAGTTAGACAGTGGAACAGGAAGAGAAGGAGACATGGAGGCCAGATACTTGTGGGCCATAAATAAACATGCTTGTTGTCTCCATTTTGGGTCCATAGAGGTATTGCCTTACGCTGCTGCTGTCCTGGCAAGTAGGGATTTTTCTTTTCCTTGATCACTGGGATCGTGCATGCATAATGATATGGAGAGTCTGGGACCACTGATAGAGGTGTCCAGAGTACTCCGGGAAGTGGGAGCAGAAAGTCAAGTTGTTGTAGTTATTTTGAGAGTCTGGGACTGCTAGTTGGGGGTGTCCAGAGCACTCAAGAATAAAACTGATGATTGCAGTAGGTGTATCTCTAATTCTGCTGGATTGAAGCTAGAGAAGTTGTTAAGGTTGCAATTCAGTGCACTGTGATCTGCTAGTCGGGGACTCTATGTGCAGTAAGGATGTGGGCTGTTTTTGTGTGACTGGTAATTGCAGGTAGCAGAAGCACTGCAAATGTGTCCAATCAGTTAAAGTATTGTACTTTTCCTTCTCATGCTTCTTAGATTCATTTACTGGAGCAGATTTAATTAGCATGTTGTTGGCATTGCTAATTAGAAATTTTCCTATTGCCCTATGCCTGAAATTCTCGACGTGGTAATAGACGCATATAGTTGCAGTCTAAATAATATTACATTTTGAGTGCAGTAGTAACTGAATATTGCAATATGCATTTGGTATAATTTTGGCACACTTTGAGCATATAAGTATATTATTTCTTACCTTGTTGATGACTGATATTGGTAGTTGAAGCCTGGAGCTCTGTAGGAGTGTGACAACCTGATTCAGTTGCACAATTAGAACTGACCATAGGAGCCCAGTGACCACCAAAAGGGGAAGGATTATTTTTATGTCACATGTGCATCAGACAACCTATCAGGTGTATACAGCCCATGATGTCAGGAATGTGGAGTGCCTCAGAGATCATCCCCCACAATGGGTTTGCCTAGTACATCACTATTGTAAGATGTTGCTGACACATTATTGGTTTAAAATGCACATGTGACTATGTTTTTTTGGTATGAAGGCACACCATGTTTTGCTTGATAATTAGCAGTGAAGAAGCCCTGTTGGGAGGGCAATACGTGAGCTGAGCAATTCTGTTCATCACTGCAGTTCACAGTCTGTTAGGACACCACAACAGCTACGGAATAAAATATTTTTTTCACTGAACTAAAGTTCCTGTTTTTTTTGGGGGGGGGCATCCTCAACAAGTGGTGAGTGCCTTATACTTCACATTCTACATTATTTCATTAAGCCTGCATCAATTCTCCAGTGCCTAACCCTTCCTGCAAACTGGCAGGCATAAACAATTCGTACATCATTAGAAATACTCTGAATAAACACATATGCAATGAACTTTATACAAAAATTTGATAGTAATAGAAATGAGTGCAGCTAAGGAAAATGAAAGAACTGTATAGCATTGTCTTTAACAAAGTTGTTTTAACTAGTATGTCCTGTACAGTAGAGAGCATTTTAAAAGTGATAAGAAAGCACGGCATGGGACCAGAAAGAATATATAAATTCTTGATTTATTTGTTGACTGCAGACTGTAATCCTAGTGAGTAAAGACAGCTGTACTTCTTGATTGCATTAACTACAGAGCAGTGTAAACAGATCTGCTTTGATACTCCAATGATGCTTCCAGATACCCCTGAATTGCAAGTCTCCACCCTAAAGTAGTTCAAGAGATATCAAGGGCTCTGCATTGTGGTAATATGGATTCATAGTTCTGGAGTGGTCACCTGGGTCTCTGGGGCTCCAGTGTGTGTGACAGACAGGAAGATGTGACCTTTCCTGAAATAAATCACTATAGGTGAGACTGCCGAGAGAAGCACAGCTAAATTTTTCCCAAGTGTTTCAGGAAGATGGGCAAACAGACTTTCTTCACCTTTGCCCTGAGGTTCTGGAGTTCCCTTCCCCTCACTGTGCATAGCATCCTCTCTCTTGGGTCATTCAATGGTGCATTGAAGAAACAGCCAATAGACTTTATTGCTTGCACTTGCACCTGGTTGTGCTTAATAATATGCTTAAGCACCTGTGTACCTTATTTGCCACCATGCTCATCCTGTGAGTGTCAAATTTGTCTCACATTTTTTCAGGCTTGTTTCCCTAGGAACTCTATAATTTCTTGTTTTCCCTCCTCATGGAAGGGATTACTACTGTAAATTAATGTATATAACTATATACTGAATTATATATTACCTGTCTATACAGTACTCTTATGTTTCCTTCATCTTAGCTGATTGTGTCATGTAACTCTATTTATACTGTTTGTCTGGTTCCCAAAGTTCTGTTATTACATGCCTTTATATGTACCTGGGTCATATCTGAAAATAGGCATTTAATTGTCTAGTATATTCTTACCTGGTTAATCAGAAACAAATAAATTTGCAGTCTTGCGGGGAGACATACAATAAAAATAACTCAGCTCTTACAAAAGAGTTAGGTAAATGATTTTAGACAAAAAATCTAGGCAGGCCTAGTAAAGCGATTAGTGCTGGTTTGATGGAGAATAATTTGAGATTCAGCAGCTAACTTATTTTCTTGCAGTTCTGTAGTTTTTTTTATTAGCTGTTTTATACAGAGGCAGGGCTTCCCATGTGAAAAAGATGTACACATTGCAATGCAGTGCAGTAAAATTTATTGTAGTGCGGAAGTCTTTGTGCTGTAAATCTATTCATGATGTACCAAAATAATATCACAGGTTGCTGTTAAACTGACTAATCATGTTTCAGCAATTTTTCTTGCCATTTCATAATGAGTAATTTCTTTATGTGTATTATACTGAGCTGGACAGTAGTTCTGTATCATAATAACAATCTGTTGAATTTTAAGATTATTAACTTTTGATGTGTGCATTTATTTTGAAGTACTGACTTCCCCTTTTAAATCTAAACCTAATACAACATTGGACAGTATACATTCAGGCCCGGATATTCAAACTGCACCAGGCTGTGGAGCAAGCCTAGGCACAGCTCAACTTTGTTGCACACAGCTGTGGCCTGGGCGATATTCAACAGATCTGCGCTATGGCGCAACAACTTTAAATATCGCACCCTCGCCACCCCCACTGTGCATGGCACAGCGGCACTGCACCAGCACAAGTGGCCAGAGTGGAGCTTGGAGATGCAATGGCACAAGTGCCATTGCACCATGCACAGCACCTGCAATATTCAAACGGGGACATGCAAATGGGGTCATAAGTTATGCAAGGTGCATAGGGGCCATTTGCATCCCATTATGGCCCCATTTGCATGCCATTAGCATGCAGGTGCACCGATCCCCAACGACTTGTGCCTGGTGCCCTGCCAGGCAGCAGCCATTGGGGACCGACGCCCCCTGCAGCCCAATTGAAGGAAGTCCCATAAGAGACAAAAAATGTCCAATATCCCTGGTGGTCCAGTGGACCTCTATGTGACCCAATCGCGGGCATCACTGTATCCCCCCCCAAGTCCAATATCCCTGGTGGTCCAGTGGACTGTGCTGAGCCAGATTGCGGGCATCATTCATCGTGAGTAGTATGTTATGGCTAGGAGGCCCTCTTTTGAGGAGCAGAGAGAATGCTGGGAGTCATGGGAGTCAAGAGATCACTCAGATCCCTTATGGTGCTCATAGCACCATCATTACAGCACAGTGCAATCAGGGCCCCAATTGAGGAATGCCCCCCCCTCCCCGAGATCCACCCACCCCCACTATTTTTTAGCATGTGGTGCATAATCTGGGACTCCAGTTGTTACTCTCCCTCAGGACCAATCCCCAATTAACAATCAGTGGAGTTCTGCCAATTGTCCCATGAATACCGATTGGAGCTACTTTATAATCATAATTACATACTGGGTTGGCATAACTCATAACCCAGGGCAAGTAGTACAGATTCAGGAACATACTCCCTTTCATTTCAGGGCTGCACTCATTTCAGTAATGTGAAGCAAGTAAAACAACAGGATTATAACAGACATTACCAAGATAAACTGCTAACCAGTATAGATTCAAAACAGAAACTTTAGAACATTTAACTTTCTGAGTAAGTCCAGTTGTTCCAGGCTTTACAGGTTGCCTTTTATGTGCCTGTCTCCATGTAGGAGGAGGCATCTTCCTGCCCATTAAATTGGTGCACATAGTGAGTCCTCTCCCAGCTGCTTACAGAATATTAATTGTCAGAGCTTACAAATAGAGGTGTGCAATTTACAGATTGCTGGTGGTATAGTAGGCTTTAGAAAATGGGCATGTAAAATCCTCCCTTCTGATTGGCCAGTTCCCTTCCCAGAGCCTTGGTCTATGTGACAATAGAGCCTGGATCAGGAAAAGTGCCAAATGCAACTGGAATAATTACTGAAATGATAGGGCCACTTAGAATTTTTGAAGCTGACCTGCTGCCATTGTTTTCTCTTGCTTAGTGGGCGAGTTAGCAACCTGTCAACCCCCCCATTCAGACTTATTTTTATTTAAATAATGAATACAACAGCCACACATTTTTAAAATAAAAGACACAAGAAGTTGTCAGTCCGATTGGCTTTTCCTAACTGACGACTGATGGTGTTTTTTAAAAGGGCAGCGCGCACCTCTCAGTAGCAGCTCAACTCACAGATGCTGCGTACCTGCGCTGCTTGCCGTACAACTGATATCTCCCAAAAATAAATAAAAAGTACCAAGAAAGCCTTGTTACACCCCACTGCCAGGACAAAAACTTTCACTTCAGAGTTCTGAACAAACTTACCAGCGATCAGCCACTGTTACATTAAAAAGTGTGAAAGGTTTTGCGATTGTTCGCTCCATAGTTAGTTTTTCTGCAATACACACTAGTGCTTCTGAAGAAACGGCTCTGCCTCTGCCTTTCAACTCATTTCCCCATTTTCTCATTTTGCCCTTTTGCAGATAACCTAATACTTTACCAAGCCAGCAACTTTAAGCCTTGTGTGTGTGTGTGTTTGTTGGGGGGTGGTCGGGGTAACCATGACAGGCAGCTCCAATATAACAAAGTCCTAAACAGCACAGCATTCTAATGCAGGTGGAGGAATTATTTTCTTACAAATGAAATCAAACACTAAGAGTGTCAACAGATAAACATAATTTTTTTGCAAACGTATATAATACAGTTGCCCATTTTCTAAGCACAATAATACCCTCCAGGGTGGGAAGTATTGTACTATACCGGCCCTTCCAGGGACTATAAGGCCCTACGCCTGTGGTGGTGGGCCTCATTACACCTCTGGGTGGTCCGGTAGAGCACGATACTGCTCCTCCTGTTGGGTATTATTGCTTACTTGTGTAGCTCACTTAAATTGTCATTGGGGCTCTTAAACAAACTGCATACAAAATGTAACCCACATTAGCCCTTGCAGTACTAGCCATGCTCAACCCCCTCCCCATAGCCATGCTATTCCCTTCTCCCTCCAGTTGGCGTTGTGCTACTGTGAATGAGCTGCCTCGCAATAAAGGTTGTGTGTACCTGCATTGTCTTTTAATGGCACTAAGTGATGCACAGGGCTCCCAAAATATGAACACAATCACTATTTTATTCCAAGATTAAATAATTCAGCCTGCAACAGTCCTAGCAATCTAGGCCATGTGGGCCTAGCATCCTGCTGTTGTCATTCCAGAATCATTCCTATAAACTGACCTAAGGTAACAGAAGGGAAGGGGCACTAGGAAAACCAATCAGTTGGGAGTAAATAACAATGCCTTCGCTAACTGGGGAGGGGCCTAAGACAAGTAGCACACACAGTATCCTTCTCAGAGGTGCTGCCTGTAAATGGCATGAGTGAGGCAAGGGTACTTTGCACCATGCAGTTTAATGAGTGGTTGAAAAAATGGTGTGGAGCACAGGGGTTTGGCTTCATTGGGGACTGGGGTTCCACCTGGAGGGACACCAGCCTATACTGGCAGGATGGTCTGCATCTGTCCAGGAAGGAACAAGTCTTTTGAGCAATCGGTTTAAATGCTTCATTGGCAAGCTTTTAAACTAGTCAAGGGGAGGCACTGATAAGCAGCAGAAAATCCCAGCCTCTCACAAAACAGGGTACTAAATGGGAAAAAGACCGAGGTAGAAAGGTCAGAGGGATGCTGCAACAGAAAGTAAAGCCATCAAAAATGGAAAGCAATGAGTACCAATGCATGTAGTCTGAGTAACAAGCTTCCTGAATTAGTGGCCTTGATGGAGGAGGAACATCTGGATATCGTGGCAGTCACAGAAACATGGTTCTGCACAAAACCATGGCTGGGACGTAAACATACCAGGATACACTATCTACAGGAGAGACAGAGAGGGTAAAAGAGGAGGAGGAGTAGCTCTTTACATAAGGGAAGGAATCAAAGTAAACAGAACAAAAGAAAACAGGGAGGAGAAGAAGCACTGTGGGTAAATTTGGAGACCGGCAATGGCACAGAATCCGCACAGGGTTAGATACAGACCCCTTCTCAGGGGAGGAAATGGACAAGGAAATGATAGAAAGTATACTTGTATGGCAAAAAGGGAGATATTGCTGATGGGTGATCTGAATATACCAGATGTTAACTGGAGTGCAGTTGCCACAGCCACTTCAAGAGTGGGGTTATTCTAGATGCCCTACAGGGGCATGCCTTAGACAACTAGTATTGGAGCCCACTCGAGAGGAGCAATCTTAGACCTGGTTCTCTCAAATGGAGATAAGAGGATCACAGATGTAGAAGTGGGTAGCCATCTGGGAACTAGCTACCATCGAACAGTATGGTTCACAATAAACACAGCAATAGAGTCAAGCCATACAAAGGCAAAGGTACTGGATTTTAGGAGGGCTGACTTTGTCAAAATGGGTAAGTGCCTAAGGATTGCACTAGCAAATGGGCAGGAAGGAGGGGTGGAAGAACAATGGGGAATGATAAAAACTGCCATCACAGAGGCAACAAGCCTTTGTGTGAAGCAAATAAACAAAACTAAATGATGTAAGAAACCACTATGGTTCTCAAAGGAAGTGGCAGTGAAGGTTCAAGAGAAAAAGAAAGCTTTCAGGAAGTACAAGGAATCACAGAAGAAGCAGGACAGAGAACTGTATCAGTTAAAGCAAAGGAAGCTGGGAAGGCAGTCAGAACAGCAAAGGCCCAAACCGAGGAAAGATAGCCAACTCAGTTAAGAAGGGGATAAAACCTTTTATAGGTACATCAGGGAGCGAAGGGAAGACCAAGGAGGATAGTGAGGCTTAATAAAGGGAGGATGGTGGGCAGAGGAGACTGTGAAAGGCAGAGATACTAAACAAATATTTTTGCTCAGTATTTACAAAGGAAGGGGTACCTAGAACAAACATTAGAAACACACTGGATACAGAAGTTGATACCAGCCCATTTACAGAAGAAAGGGTTCTGAAAGAACTCTTAAAACTGAAAGTGGACAAAGCAATGGGGCCTGATGGATTCATCCCAGAATTCTAAAGAACTAAGGGTAGAATTAGTGACACCACTGACTACCCTGTTTAACAAATCATGGGAGGATGGGGTGGTACCGAGGACTGGAGGAGGAAGATGTGATTCCCCTTCACAAAAGTGGGAGCAAGGCAGAAGCAGGAAACTACAGACCTGTTAGTTTAACCTCAGTGGTAGGGAAAATGATGGAATCACTTCTGAAGGAAAGAATTGTCGAGTATCTAGAGGCCAGAGGGCACAGGACCCAAGGCAGCATGGATTCACAGAAGGTCATGCCAGACAAATCTGATAGATTTCTTTGACTGGGTGACCAAAGTAGTAGATCAGGGAGGGGCTGTGGACATGGCCTACCTAGACTTTAGCAAGGCATTTGACACAGTCCCACACAAAAGATTAATATACAAGTTAGCTAGCCTGGGAGTGGGTCCCAAGATGACAGCCTGGGTAAAAAATTGGCTGGAAAATAGGACACAGAAAGTAATAGTAAATGGAGTCCACTCTGATGAAAATGGGGTTACTAGTGGGGTACCGCAGGGTTCAGTATTAGACCGGTCCTCTTCAATGTCTTTATAAGAGACATTGCAGAGGGACTGGAGGGAAAAGTATGTCTCTTTGCAGATGACACAAAGATCTGCAACAGAGTTAATGCACAGGGTGGGGTGGAAAGGATGAAAAGGGACTTGACAAGGTTAGAGGAATGGTCAAATGTATGGCAGCTTAGATTCAATGCTAAGAAGTGCAAGGTAATGCACCTGGGAAACAAAAACCCAGGGGAAGAGTACACAATGGGGGGTGAGATACTAACAACAACAAAAATGGAAAGGGACCTGGGGGTAGTCATATCAGATGACCTAAAGGTGGGCAAGCAATGTGAGAGGGCAGCAAGGAGGGCTGGGGGGATATTGGGATGCATAGAGAGGCATCACCAGTAGAAAACAGGAAGTTATTATCCCTCTGTACAGACAGCTGGTCAGACCCCATCTGGAGTACTGCGTGCAGTTCTGGAGACCCAGTCTTCGCAAAGACATAGACTGGATGGAAGCTGTCCAGAGGAGGGCAACTAAACTGGTGCAGGGTCTGTACTGGAGGACATATGAAGAGAGACTAAAGGAGCTTAATATGTATAGCCTTGAGGAAAGGAGGGAGAGGGGGGACATGATAGAAACTTTCAAGTACCTCCAGGGAATCAACAAAGTCCAAGAGGGTAGCATCTTTCAAAAAAAGAGGTGTGCAAGAACAAGGGGCACAATTTGAAGATAGAGGGGCGGCTCAGAGGTAATTTAAGGAAGTATTTTTTCACAGAGAGGGTTGTGGATGCATGGAACGGCCTTCCGGAGGAGGTCATGGAGTCAAAAACAGTGGTGGAATTCAAGCATGCATGGGACAGTCATAAGGCAATTCTAGGGGATGGGGGTAGGAAGAAGTAGGCTGCTGGTTAACTAGGATCTGCAGCTTATCCAGTAGGCAGGGAAATGGGCAGACTGGGTGGGCCTAGCGGTCCTTATCTGCCGTCAAATTCTATGTTTCTATGTTAATGAACTTTCATATCAGTAGGTCACTCGACTGCCACCTCCTCCTTTTTTATGTAATGTTCCCCTTCTTGTGTGTTTGTACAGATGTGTGGAAGCTGCCCTGACTTTAAACTCAGGAGTTTGAAGGGGAGCTGATGTTGATGTCTTCACAACAATAAACAATAAACAACCTGGCTTTGACTTCCCAGTCTGCTGTCCCTCCCGCTGTAGTTTCCTACTGTAATCAGGAAGGGTGAATACTTTTGCATCTCCCTATGTGATGGGCACCTTACTCATGGGCCATTACTCATGGGCGTTACTCATGGGCATTACTGCTCTGGTTTCATAAGAATATTAGCAGGAAGTTCTACAACTCGTCATCTTGTCTTCGGTGCCCCACTGACACACAATGAGTTGCTTTGACCTTGAGTGTGTGGCCCATATCTCCCAGACCAGTGTTCTCGGGACTCTTTCCTCAAATTGGTCCGGGAGGTTTTTAACTGTTATAGTAGACTGACAAGCTCTATTTTCCTGATTGTCAAGTTTGTCTGTCAGCTGAGCAATCGTGTTCTTAAACTGAGATTATTCACTGCTCCACTCAGTTAGTTAATCCTCAGCCATGCTGACCCTTGTCTCCACTTCTTTTAGTCTGGCACCCCGAGATGCCACCATTCCGTTCAGGCTGCTCACACTGCAGATACTAAAAGACACAACACCACTGTATGTGCACCATTTGGGCATTGAAACCCACCCAAATTTTTTGCTTGTATCATAGTGATTAGATTTTTGAGAGACATGGCATACTTGAGTGACTAAAAGCCAAGTGTGCCCAGGTTCAACACCATGCTACTCGATTATCCTTTCTTCTGTGGTGGGTTGTCACTTTTAGCTACTGCTGAACCTCTGAAAGTAAGACAAGTCTGTCATTTTTGTGCTTAGGCTGAGGTCACAATTGTAGTCTTGCAGATCATTGATTTGTTATGGCTGTTAGCTCTTGGATGCCTCTGTTTTAAGGGATATTGTGAGTGCCTTTACAAGAGCTGAGCCTTCAGACTTCCACCGTGTTTGTCAGTTCGAGCACGTCTCCATAAAGGCAGAATTTTGAGCAGCAGTGAATATGAAACACCACTTCATAATAATTATGGTACTGGTGAAATTGATGTTTGAAACCAACAGAATTTTCATTTTGCAGTTGGTCCAACAAATGAATTTATTTGATGTTTTTGGTCAGGAAGACACATACAGTCACATGTAACTAATTTCCAGGTGCATCCTGGGAGTGCTGGGGAACAGCTGGATAAAACTGCAGTACTGCAATATAAAATAATGATGCTGTACAGTGAGAGACAAAGAGAATACATTTTAAATAAAAAGGAAGGATACTGTTTAGAGGAGGGAAGGAGTATGTATATACTGATGTACTCTATGTACTGTATCATGGTGCAGGCCAGATGATAATTAGATCTAGCTTACAAACAAAAGGTACTAGAATTAGAAACATCATTTTCACTACCATTTCCCTGGAAAAGTAGCATTCTGCTAAATACAATAATATAAGGAACACTTTTATGATGTGGACCAGCTGGAAAGTTTATCAGATCGAAACAGATGTTCAGCAAATGCAATTTTTATTCATTGAATTTTTTCCAGTCCAATCAATGTTACAGAAAAATCAGCGTCATTGATACATCCTTTGACAATTCTGTGGAAAGACAATACAGACCAAGGAATACAAGAAATAGTTCTTCCTTAGCCAAAGTAATATACTTCTTGGCTATATGAAAAATAATAACAAAGAAACAATTTGTTAGGCCCAACATTTGGGTAAGACCAGTACATAGCTGAGTGGCCCCAAATGAGCTTTAATCTGCTGTATTGTTTTACAAGGTAATAATAAGGATGGTACATACAATTTTGCTTCTAGATTCTGGAATAGTCTACCACTTCATTTGCATTTACTCAATAGGTGCACAGTTTTTAAGAAACATCTCAAGAAGTAGTTTCATCACTAATGCATTCTGTAGATGTATTTTACATTATTTGTATGTTTTTACTGTTCACATATGTGTGTGTAACTTATTTTTTGTTTATCTGTTTCATTCTTTTGACCCATGTCATCCCTGAAATGAGCATTTTTGCTTCAGTGTACAGTACTTACCTAGATAACAAATAAATTGAATTAAAGCATACCCTCCAGACTATAAGAGAAAAATGGTTGCTAGACACACTCCAGAGATGGCATGCATTAGAGGGATTAACTTACATGACAATATGCATCACTATTTATTTGGCTGTTTTCTGTATCTTCAAAGTGAAACCTGGCTGCGTTATTGTTTGTGAGGTGCACTGAGCTATTGGAAAGGGTGCTATATAAACAAAATTTGCCATGCCTTGCTGTGCCATATCCAAGAAAGCAGATTAAGCAGTATATATGGTATACTTTTGAGGCCATGTTATTGAACAAGACAGGATTTTCACAAAAGGAAAATAGAAGCAATGGCTGGCTGTTCAAGTCTGTGCACCTACAGTCATTTCACAGTTAAATTATAGTAACATGAATATATTGTAGAGAATCAGTATGAGGTCCTTTCCTAAGGTCAGGACTGACATAGATAAAGTATTTAAAGAGTGCCTTTCATTGAAGCAAATTAATAAACGTCTTATATCAGTCAGTATTTGGAACATGAGGACTAAGATAGACAGTTTCTTTATTTTAACCAGGAGCTCACATAGGACCACTTATTGAGTTTTTAATGGCATTCCTATTTTTTTTCTTTGGTAACCAGGTCAATTCCACTAGACCCAAAGTTTGTTTTCAGGGGTGACTTGGAGCACTGGGGAGGTTAAGTGACTTGCTCAGTGTCACAGAGTATGCAAGTGGAGGTTGTGGGAATCAAATCCAGTTCTGCTGGATTATCCAAGCTCATTCACAGAGTGCTATGCTAACCTGCAGGCTATACAGACAGATAAATTAGCTTTCAGTTAGCCATTGAAGTGATGCCAAAATCAATCAAACAGCCTAGCAGGGTGCTTACAGTTACCCATCACATAGAGATTCTGTAAAGATATGAGAAACAGCTAAAGAAGAGGAAGAGGAAGAGTCTTCTCAACAAACTGTATCATGTCATCCTATTTCTTGTTCCTTGGGTATGCTTTCAGCATGTGTTATTTTAATGAAGGTGAGCAATTGATCAGTTTCAAAGAAAACATATTTAATATTATGGTACACCACACGAGTTTTGCAGAAAAATGGGACCATGCATGTATCTGCTGTATCTCGTATGCCATATTTCAAAGCAATGAATCATCTCCTTCTGTCTATGACTTCAGCACAGACATCTAGGAAGAAATGCAAGTGGTCACCTCAGAATAACATTAAATATTTCATGCTAGCAAATTTAATGACTATGCCCCCTGTTTTAGTTGAAGACCAGACTGAATTACACAGTTGGGTATCTCCGCTTATCTCATTTGTACAGCTTTTGCTTTAATAGGCTCTTTTCCTTGCTTAGGGCAAAGAGCCTCTAATGAAGGTAATTCTAAGGTATGGTATGTTTAACAGTGCCAGTCAGATGTACTTTACTTTTTATACTTTCCATGCTACTTCTTCTTGGAACAGTTTGGCATACTTTTGGGATTGGTGTAATATTGTCAGCACTGAAGCTAAGAGTTTTACCACATAAATCTCAGCATGTTTTTATTATCATTTTCTTTCTCAGATGTTGTGGCCCTAACCCCCACTCATCGTAGCATCACAAAGAGTTCTCATAATATTCTAATCATCTCAAAACTGCAATGCCTCTTTCAGAAGAACATTCCCAGTAGGTGGACTAAATGTTTTGTTGAATGACCTGTGAGTATTTTCTTACAGTGTCATTTGGGCTGCTTCAGTGATTCCCAGAAAGGTGTTGGCTTCTCATGTTTTTGCAGCAAAATATTTTTATTGAATTCTCATAAAAATACATATTTTAATGTGGTCACACAATTATTTGCAAGCAAGGAGATTAAACAGTCAAAGGCATCAACACTAACTAGGCTGTCCCTTTACATTTTACAATTTAACAGATGACCATATTGTCCACTGTAATGGTCATGTACTGTTCTTAACAGCAGAGTATCTACAGTATAAGGCAGAACCCATTGTTTCTTGCAAGAAGGATTAAGGGAACTTAATATGTTATTCTGCAGAGAGAACAAAATTGTTAATTCAGGTTCCATATTTGTAAAATGATGGAGATTTACCTTTAGCAAGATGAATGAGCCTTTCCTGAACTGCCAGTCCCTCCATCAATTACTTCTGTCTAGTTAAGGAGGGAGTTTCCTTTGACTATCATGACATTAGGTCTAGCAATTTGGCTTCTATTCCTACTGCCACAACCCATCTGCAAAGTACTTTGACTTTATAAGGGCAATGTATGAATGGGCTAAGCTAAGGAACTGGGTCTAACAAGCAATGTGTATACCCAACCAAATGTTCATTAGGGATGGAAAGGACCAGAGGATATGCTGCTGTTGAGTTGCACATGAGGAACTGCATTGCCTACAGTGATCATGTTCTGGCAGTCTTATGGAGTGAAGGACATTGGGGGGGGGGCTGTACTAGCAAAGTAATATCTTGTTTTGAATATGACTTTCTTTGTTATTCCTCTGTGCCTTATGAGAGACCATTCAAGAGGCAGTCTGCCTCTCCTCTGAGATTGGGGTGTCTACACTTTCTCTTACAGGAGTAGCCTTGTCTGTTTAGAATGGTAAAACCTTTCTGATAGTTTTGTATATAGCTCCAGTTCAAGCTTTTTGCTAATTTTAGCCCCCCACCAACATTGGAGTAAATTTAGTTATGTGCCCCAGCCCCTTCCTCATGCAACTCATGGAGCAATGTCTGTAAAGCACTACGTATCTGCATGAATCTCCAAAAATTGGTTGTAGGTATGTTTTACATATTTTGGATTTCCTTGAATGGCTCTAGGTTAGCAGAGCCCCACATGAGGAAGTCCATGAACATATGGATCCCTGTCTCCCTCCACTCTTCCTATACAGTGGTTTTACTTGCTATGTTGATTCCATCCTTAGCTCTAAAGGATATCAGGTCAATGGGACTCAATTGCTGATAGACTTCGGCTTGCATAAGATGCAGACATGGTGGGATGATTCTTAACTTTGCTGAGGAGTGTATTATAGTGTATAGTAGAGCATTGTTTTGTACAGAATTCCATCCCTTTCAAAACGCTGTTGTACAACAGTTCAAAGGTCATGGCATGTGGTTGTACCCTTCTGTGGTACAACAGCATTCTGAAACCTCTAGAGACTGCACAAGTCATTTTTGTTCTGAAAGTAAAAAAAAATGCCGCACACACATTTCACATAATACTATACACTATAAAAAATACAGGATGAGCAACTTTATGCACAACCAGTGTGTTCTACCACCTTTGGATTCTGATTCCCACAGACCTCTTGAGGCTCGCTGTTGAGGTCAGAAGGAATCAGAACCCCTCTTTGGTAGAATACACTGGTTGTTCATAATTGACCATCCAGTATTCTGTATATACAAATTGACACTGAGGGAGAATCCTCCAAGGACAATCCTGCTTCATCCCCAGCCACATTGGTGGAATTCTTTGTGAGTTCCCAAAATGAGTGTAATGTTTGAGTTCCTGTATATGGCAAATGATAACACTTCAGCCAGCAGAGTCCCCTCCCTCAGCTTCCCTGGCACTCATAGTTTTGACATGCTGTACCAGGGTCTGACAAGTCATTTCATCTTTTGAAATCAAGATTTGTGTATATTGAGTGGAAGATAATTCAGTCAGAAAAGCAGCATAGCAGATGTGACCATTTAAAGGGCCTCAGTTTTACCTGCCATAGACAGGTATGGTGCCTAGCATCTGATACAGTCTTCAGTAGGTCATTTAGAAGGGGAGACATATTTTGCTGCACAGTTGCTTGCAATCTGCAACCATTTGTATCCCTATGTATGTAATACTCAGTTGGGCACACTCTGCAATACTCCAACGTTGCTTAATACTGGGGGAGTACAGCTTGATTTCAGTGTTTTCTGCCTACTTACCTTGAGCCCTGGTAGCAATGTAAAGTTTGTAAGGAAAGATAAAAGTTTGTGTACCAAGTCACCAGATTCAAATACAGGGGCCATTAGAATATATGTATGTAGACTTGTAGTATAGGAGGCATTTCCTACCAGCACCTCTATTATTTCAGGTGAGAAAATATCATCACTCAAGAGTTCTATGGTCATCATGAATTAAAATGTGGGAGAGAGGGGACACCATTGTCTTTTCCCTTTTGACAGTGGGAAGGAAAGGGGTAGGAAACCATTGGTAGCTTACCAAGTGGCAGTATTCTGGAATAAAGTACCCAACAATTTAGGAAGGAAGACCCCATACTCAGGCAAGTCAGCATGATCAGGAGAAACCACCACTCCACATAATTGAATGCTTTCTCAAACTCTATGGCGACCACCGTGGCTGGAGTGGTGGAGTACATTGCAGTGTAAATATTTAATAGTGCAGGGATGTGATTGAGCACCAGTATTCACTTATTAAACACTGTCTTGGCAGGAGGTATAATCAATAGGACCATTGCTTCCAGTTGTGCTGCCATTGCATTTGCAAGCATTTAGCAGTCAGCATTCGTCAAGAACATTGGACAGCAGCTGAAACATTTGGATCTGCATTTGTCTGTTTTGGGATGCACTGTTATAACTGCGTCCTGCACAGACCATGGCAGATTTCCTTTACATGTGCTTGACAGAACATCTATTTCATAGGAGGACCACATCTCATATTCAATGGTACATGTCTACTGACATACCATCATTTGACAGGGTTTCCAAGGAAGACGTGGATTTGATTTGTACTTTTAGAAACACATAAACATAATCTGTTGTCAACAGAAAAGGACCTTTTGTCCTATCCAGTCTGCCCCTTGTCTTTGCCTATTCCATCACCATTGACCCTATTCAGTCATAGGTGTCACTTCCTTCCCATTCCTCTATCTAATATGCCCTATGCCCACCCCACAGATGATTGAAGCCCCCACAATATTTACACCCTACCACCTCCTCTGGCAGGTTGTTCCAGTCATCCACCACCTTTTCTATGAAGAATGCACATCTCTTGAAAATGTCGCCCCTTTATCTTCATTGCTTGCCCCCTTGTTCAAGTTCCTTCCTTTCTCTGAAATAGACCCTCCAATTGCACCTTGTTCACTCATGTGAGGTACTGGTAGATTTCAATCATGTTCCATTTTGTACTTCTCTCTTTCAGGGAGTAGACATTGAGTTCCTGCACCTTTCCTTCTATGGCTTCTTGTGTACCCCTTCACCATTTTGGTTACATTCCTCTGTACCACCTCTACCCTTTCACTGTCTTTGTGGAGGTGTGTCCTCCCGAATTGGACACAGTTGTCCAGGTGGATCTCAGCAGGGGGCGATATAATGGCAACACCACCTCCCTCCACTTCCTAGAACTCCCACTCCCAATGCTCTCCAAATTCCTGCTAGCCGTTGCCACTACTTTATCACACTGCCCAACTAAACTGAGGTAATCAGGTTAGATGACACCAAGGTCTTTTTCTTGCATGGTGACTGTAAGCTCCACCCCCTGTCTACACAGACCCTGGGCTCCACAGCGCTAAGTGCATAACCTTGCACTTTTTGTCATTGAAGCCCAGCTGCTGCACCCTTGACCTTTCCTCTAGTTTCCTCAGATCCTTTTGCATTCTTTTAACCCCTTCCTAAGTGTCAGCCCAGTTACAGATTTTTGTATCATCCACAGTGAGACATGCCTTACTCCCAAGCTTCTCCGCAATGTCACAAATGAAAACATTGAAAATGACCAGTCCCAGCACCAAACCATGTGGCACTCCACTAGCCATTCTCCTATCACCTAAGTGGCTGCTGTTTTACACCACCTTTAGTCTACTGTCCCTTAACCAGTTTAATACCCAGTTTGACACTTTCTTCCCAACCCCTGGCTTCTTAGCTTCTTAACTAGCCATCTGTGAAGCACAGTGGCAAAAGCCTTACCAAAGTTGAGATAGGCCATGTTGACTGCACTCCCTTAATCTACATCCCTGGTAACCCAGTCAAAGAAATTTATGAGATACATAGTCTGACATGACCCCCTCCCCCATTAAACCAAGCTGCCAGTGATCTAGTAGCCCCATTGCCTCCATGTCTTCCACAGATTTCTCCTTCAGTAACGTCTCCATTATCTTCCCTACTACTGAAGCACAGAAACATAGAATATGACAGCAAATAAGGATCCAGTCTGCCTATTTCTCCCAACCTACACTATTACTGCAGACCGTATCTGATTTATAGCTTTTCTCCCTCCCCTTTCCATTCCGTAATGATTCCCTTGTACTTATCCCATACAATCTTAAACCCCACAACTGTTTTCAACCCCACCACCTCAGCTAGAAGGCTGTTCCAGGAATGAACCACTTATTCTGTGAAGAAATACTTCCTCACATCTCTCCTGAATCTACCCCCTCCAACTTCATAGCATGTCCGCTTGTTCTTGAGCAACATTTCTTCTAAAAATGACTCCCTACCTGTATCTTATTTGCTCTCATGAGGTATTTAAAAGACTGTACCATATATCCATTCCCCTCCTGTGTTCAGAGTATATGTAGTGAAGTCCTTTAATCTGTCCTTGAAGGGCTTTTGATGCAGATCCTGCGCGATTTTAGTTTCTCTTCTCTTGACAGCCTCCACTCAGTTTATGTCCTTTTGGAGGTGTGGTCTCCAGAACAGGTCACAGTACTCTAGGTGGGGTCTTAATTGTGATCTATACAGAGGCAACACCTCCTCCCTCTCAGATATCTGCTCATCCTTTCCACACACCCCTCCCAGATTGTCTATCTGATTGCAGATTTTGGTATCCTTCACAAAGAAGCAGACCTTCCCCTTCCAGCTCCTCAGCAATAACACTTCTAAAGACATTAAAGAAGATTGATTCCAGCACAGATCCCTGAGGCACTCCAATGGTCATCCTCCCTCCCTTCTTTCAAGTAAACTCAAATTACCACAACCCTCTGTCACCTATCCCCTAACCAACTTCTTATCCAGTTTACCACCTTTGGATCCACTCCCAGGCTACCCAGCTTTCTTACTAGTATCTTATGTGGAATGGTGTTGAACACCTTGTTGAAATCTAGTTAGGTCACATGCATCACTCCACTCTGACCGAGTTCCATGGTCACCAAGTCAAAGAAATCTAGCAGATTCATTTAAAATGACATCCTCCCTGTGAAACCATGATGCCTATGGTCTTGTAACTAACTGGAATCAAGAAATTACACAATCCTTTCCTGCCTCTTGAAGTAACTTTGGCAAGAATATCCCACTCTACATACAACAGATTAAAGTTCACCATAACTAAAATGTCCCGCTTGCCAGCCATCTTCCTAATGGCTTCCCCCAGGGCTCTGCCTAAATCCTACCCCTTATTTCCTTATTGCTTTATATAACTTAAGGAGAGTGTCCAAAGCTGTGATGTGGGAATATTAATAAGTTTTGTAACAGCAGGGATGAAGTACAACTTTACTGAAAGAGTGGTGGATGACTGGAACAGACTTTCAGCAGAAGTAGTGGAGTATAATGTTACATGCATTTATGTACATAGCACATAAGCATAGCATTTAAGTTGTCGTCGGTATTTTACACCTTCTAGATAAGTGTTTCCTAATACTGTCTCCTTGCCAAACCATCCTATTGTTAAAACTCAGTTGTACCACATGAACTCAATTCATTTAACAATTTAAGTGTTTGCCTCTTTCTAAATTTATGTTGTTGTATCTTGCTGTGGTCTGTGGTGCATTCATCTATGTCTCATGCATTTCATTAATGCAGTTTTTGTGATGGGACTATGTACTCTTACTTCCCTTTCCCCCAGGACGCTCTGTGAGATGAACAATTTTATATTATTCAGTGTGCCTTTCCTGGTGAAACTTTTCAATAAATAAATAAGTAAAACAGTAGGGGCTTCAAGCATTTGAGGAACAGACATAGGGGAACATTAGGAAATGGGCATGGAGGAGGGAGGGTTGCCAGAAACCAGTTAGGGTCTTGGAGACAGACTAGGCACGGATCATCTGAAAAGACTGAGTGGGCCAAGCAGTCCTTTTCTGCACACAAATTCTATGTTTCTATGTTTAGGGAGTGTAAAAAAGCCTGTATGTCTGCCTTATCTGCCATCAAGAGAGTTGCATGTAGCTCAAGATAAAACTCTTATATTCTTGGGTTGATACCCACGTGGTAAGGAGGGCCATCAGGAAGGAATTGAGACCTACTTAATAGAGATGCCTAGACAATTATGTCAGAAAAAAACAACTGATCCATCCTATCTGTCCAAGTTCCCTATTGAGCCCTAGAAACTACTGTACTTCCAGGGTCCTAGCCCTCTCCATTCTTCCCCCAATTCTCCTCCTAGGTTCTATTGCTTCAAGTAGCCACTATGTGCATCATCCTGTCCCAAATATGCTTGAAGCTACCATCATTTCAGCACCCACCACTTTGGTTGGTTGACTGTCCATGACTCTGCCACCCTTTCTGTAAATACTACTTCCTCATGTCCCTCCTGAATATCCCTCCTGTCGGTTTCCACTCATGTCCATGTGACTGTGAACTAGTATTCAAGCTAAATAATTCCCAACAATTCAGCTTATTAATTCCTTTAAGGAACTTGAAGTTCTCTATCATATTTCCCCTTTACCTTCTTGTTCCCACCAAGTACATGCTGATTGACTTGAGGTGCTCCTCATAGGACCTTCCCTGATGGCCCTGAATCATTTTTGTTAACCTGTTCTGCACCATCTCCACACTAACTCTACAAAGGATGTGCACAGATGAGAAATATTCAGTTCAACAGAACTTTGCAAAGTTGGCAAATTATGCAACTTACAAAGTGCTGACATTGCAAACAGCAAGCTTCCACTTTTTCCCACAGATTAACCAAACTTCAATGGTGAAGTTACAACTTCACAGGAAAAAGTGCAACTTCACATATTGAATATTGCAAAGTCAGTGAAGCCAAATTTGACTCTAACAGTGGGAAGGAAATTTGTGAAGCTTTGCAAAGTAGAATTTTCGCATCTCTGCAGCAACTTCGCCAGTGAAGATTAACTTCGGTGCATATCTAATCCCTATCCTTCCTGAGGTGAGGCTCCAGAACTGAACACAATACTCCAGGTGTGGCCTCACTAGGGAAAAAATATTACTTATTCCCTTCTGCTATCAATACCCTGCCCGATGCATCCAAGAATCCTACTTGCTATGCTATATTTATTTATTTATTTATTTATTGTTTTTGGTAACCAGGTAAGGCCCACTAGGCACAAGTGCCAGTTTTCAGGGACAACCTGAGAGCACTGGGCGGTTAAGTGACTTGCTCAGAGTCACACAGTATGCAAGTGGAGGTTGTGAGAATCAAAATCAGGTCTGGTCTGCTGGATATATCAAGCTCGTTCACACCGCATTCCTCATTCCTCATTCTAGGCTATACTGTCAGCCCTAAATATTAACCTCAATGGGATTTGAACTCTGTACCCTGTGGTTAGAGAGCAGAAACCAGCATATGTCTTGTTGCACTGACTCAATTGAGGGAGACTGATGATAACTCCAAGGTCCCCTTCTTTAGCTACAGTACTAAGTCTCAAAGAACCCATCCAATACTCTGTCATATGTTTCTTGTTCTCTAGGTGCATTACCTCACACTTTTTCATGTTACATTTCAAATGCCAAACCTTAGACTACTTCTCTAGCTTTTGTAAGTCACTCTGCATTTCTTTGATTCCCTTATCACTATCCACTCTCCCACAGAGGTTAGTGTACTCTATGAAAACATGTAACCTTCCCCAGATTACCTCACCAATGTCACTGATTAACATATTGAAGAGGAACAGGACCAGGACAAATTCCTGTGGTACCTTTCTCATGACTTCCTTCTTTTGTGATTTGACTCCACTGACCACAACTCTCAGCTGCCTCCCCTTTAGCCTATTACTACCCAGTTTACTATGACCTTTTTCTGAACCCAGATCTGCCATCTTCTTCAGCAAATGTCTATGAGGCACAGAGTTGAAAGCCTTGTTGAAGCTGAAGAACAGCAAATTAACACCATGGCTCCTATCCAGTTCTGTCATTACCCAGTCAAAGAAAGCCATCAGGTTAGTCTGATGAGTCCACCCTTCCACAAGGTCATGCTGTTTGCTATCTTGGAGACTGCTACTCTCCAAATAATCCATTAGGTCCTCTTTGACCATTGACTCCATCAGATTCCCTACAATAGAGGTAAGTCTGACAGATGTGTAGTTACCTCCTTGTTCATTGCTCTCCACCCCCCACTTATGGACAGAACTACATCCACCACCCTCCAGTCCTTCTGAACTACCACCTTCCTTAGTGAGCTATTGAATAATCATACCAGGGGTTCAGCCAGTACTGCTCCCATCTCCCAGAGCAACTTCTGATGCAACCCATCTGGTCCCAGGGTCTTATCAATCTATAGAACTGAAAGCACTTTCTGGACCCTTTTGCTAGTAAATATTGGCTGCCTCATCTCCAGGACCACCTTTGTAGCCACGTTGATGCCACTCTCTAGCAAGGGTCCACAATCCTCCCTAGTGAAAACTGAGAAAACGTAATCATTAAGGATGTCAGCCTTTTGTCCATCTATCTCCCTACCCACCTCATCTAGCCATATTATTTCCCTCCTTTCTTCATTTTTCTGTCATATATTGGAAGAACTGTTTCTCTCTGCTCTTGACCATCTCTGCAATAGACAGCACTGTGTCTGCTTTTGCCTTCCTCACACCCTCTTGGCATACCTGTTTTTTTCAGTATGTATTCTCATCATTCCCATGGTTCTATGTCATAACGGCGAAAGCCTAAAGGTGATCACCATTATGCAGAAGTCAAGAGTGCTGAAAAATGTATTTTGGCACTCTGACACACTGTCACACAGAAAAAGGGTGCAGGGGACTTAGTTTTTAATGTCTTCTTTGGGGGAGTGTCCCCCCAAATACACTCACATGGGGGGGCTTTGCCCCCTGAACCCCCCTATTAAAGGATTCTCAACTCCTGGGGGTGCATATTGGGAAGGGTGAAAACATAAAAAAAAAGGGTTGGGCCTAGTGCAACAAAAACACACCCAAACCCGGACCCAAACCCTGCAGACCAACTCTGGCAATCCACCCACCATGCCTCAGAGTTGGCACAGCAACCGACTGTGGCACCACACCCCACATCACTCATTGTGCGTGCTCTCTCCCATCCCCCATGCACATACCTATAGTGATAGCATGTTGCTATAGTCACCCACCCCCCCATCTGGCCACTGTATCCCCTGTGAGCTGCTGCTGCAATGCACTAGGGAGAGAGTTGCTGTTATTGTCGACACCTTCCCCAAGTGCCCACATCACAGACACCCATTCCCATTCCTTGATTTTTTTTAGATTTGTAGAGCTGTTTCTTAACCCTCACTACTTCTCTCTTTCCAAGAACCATATCAATCTCTTGAACCTGTTCTTTATTGTTACCATTCTCATGCATAACTTAGATGCTTTGAAAATAGCTCCTTTAACTGCCCCCATCTCTCTTTCATTCCGCCATGATGTCTACATGGACTAACTTTTCTCTTACTAGCTCCCTGAGCCTTTTAAAGTCAATCTTTCTATGATCAAGAACTTCAACTCTCAATACCCAAGGGCCAGTTTGAGCAAAAAGAATGTATGGCAGCTTTTATTGAGTAGCTTCTTTATTCCCACATCTCCTACCACCTCTGAGTGGGTGAGCACCATATCAATAATTGCAGTCTGCTTGGTGGGTTCCTCAACTAGCTGTACCAGAAGACAGTCCTGGAATGCTTCCTACAAGGCCTTATTTTGGTGCTTATGGCCACTGGAACCTTCCAATCGATGTCTTGCAGGTTCATATCACCTACTACCACTACTTCCTCATTTTCCATCTCTCTTTCAAGTTCTTCGTTGAGCTCTGTCTACCTCTCTTCTCCTTGCCCCAGAGGACTATAGATCAGCCCCAAGCACAGTTTATTTCTTGAGGTTCCTGTGAGTTGCACCCACAGTGACTATGTGTCCCCATTTCTACCTCTGATGCACCCATCTCCCACCATGCTGATGTTATTCTTGAAAGATATGTCTGCTACTCCACCTCCACCTCTACCTGTTCCTCTGTCCCTCCTGAACATTGAATACTAAGGGACCACTAGGTCCCAATTGTTATTTTCTGAAGCCCACATTTTTGTAATGGCCACAAAGTCCACCTCAGTGTCCACCATCAGCAGCTGGAGCTTGCTGATTTTGTTACCAATTTCCTAGTGTTAAGGCATACCCTTGTCTATCTGACACGTGATCCTACTTTGAGACTACAGTTGTGCTTTCCTTGTCCTCTCATCCTTTTGTTTCTCTTGGTGTTTGCACACTTTGCATTCAACCTCTCAAATTTCCCCTCTCAGAGTTCAGTTAGGGCCACAACTCTCTTTGTACCCTCTGTGCTGCTACAGGCACCAACATATGATGGAGTACTAGATAGGATCCCCTTCCTTTTAGCTGCCACCATGGTTCCCCTAATCACAATCTCTCCTGCAATCAGTTTAAATATCTGCTGTACATGTTAAACTCCTGTCCCAGAGCACAGGCCCCCTCTCTTGTCAGGTGAAATCCATCATCCTTGAAGAGACCCCCCCAATGCTCGATTCCCCAGAAAACGCTACTCCTTTTCCTGACTCCATCCCTTAAGCTACCCCTTAATCTCCTCTATTACATCACTCCTTATCCTGTTCTGCTTTCCTTCCCTACCTAACACTGGGGAGAATTTGAAAAAGGCCAGGGAGGCTGAGTGTGCTGTTAATTTGTCCCCATGCCTATGGAATTCCACTTCCCATCTCCCTTGATTAGTTCACCAGATCTTTGTTACCCAGATGTTTTAAATGTCTACTGGCCTGCTCCTTCCTGAAGTAGTACTCCAGAGTTGTTTCTGTATTCTCCCACTCTCTTCCAGTACCGGTATTTAGGTGGAAAAGGGCAACTTCAACTGTCTGGGTTAACAAAGAATTGAGATGGTATTTTAGACCTACAGTTTAGTTTTTGGCTAGGAGTGTCTTTCTCTTTAAAAAACAATTCTTGTATATAATTAGATTGGACAAAATAAAAATGTATTTTGTCTATCTTCCTCTGCTTTCTATGTTGTGAGGGCAAACTTATGATGGTCCCCCTAATGAAAGCCATGTAACCCTCCAATATGAAGGCAGGATAGATGCCATCTTTGACATTTACTTGAAAAATATTGTTTGTTAACCTCAAAATAACTTGGATTCTGGGCAGAAAGGTTGAGCCCTGTATCAGTCACTTTGTTAATGCTATTGCAAAGGATGTATATGTGTGGGAGTCTGTGGGTGCAGTGATGGTCAGCCTTTATGAAGCTCTTGATACAGCAGATCATTTAATACTCCTGGAAAGGCTAAAAACAGAATTAAGTAATCACATCCTTTCATTTTAACTGACTGGAAGATCTCAGCAGGTAGGCACTGGTAAAACATTCAGATCTAAGACTGCTGCATGGGTTTTAGGACTTCTATTGTTCCTGAGCTATAGTAATAATCTCCCAAACTCCATCATTCATCAGGAAATCAAATTGTATGCTGATGACACCATCTGAATAGGAAAACAGTAATAATGAATTAGAAGACAAACTTCAAAAGGACTTCAGTATGCTTCAAAGCTACTTTACCAAATCAAATATGGTGCTTAGTGTCAAATAAACCAAAACTGTGTGCTTTAGTAGTAAAAATAATATCATGGTTATCACATTTAGATATGAAAATTGAGAAGTGGTTTAGGTTTAGCTAATACTAGTGCATGTAAGTACTTGGGGATGAGTATTGATAATGCTTTTCTTCTTGATCACTACATAAATAGTACAGTCACAAATGTCAGCTCTCAACTGGGGTTTTGCATTGTAAGGCCTTTTTGAAACACACAGATGCCAGGAAAACTATAGCCACACAGAAGATTCTACTAATTTTAGAATTTGGAGGTATAGTCTACCACATTCAAACATTTTAAAATAAAATGAACATAATGTACAATAGACTTGCAATTTTTGTATGAAGATTTCCATTTGTTTGCCATCACTTTTCTGTGAATAAAAGTTAAATTGTTAAATAAAATAAAAGTTAAAGCTGAAAAAGGGACCCCAGGGCCCAGTGGGCCTACCCAGTCACCAACATTAAATAAATAAATTGGGATTTGCTGAGCTTAAGAAGAAAGAAATTGGGAGGAGGTATGACATTCATAATGAATGGATTGATCCATGCTCTGTCAGTGTTATTTTGATGCTTCTACACACAAACATAATCTCGAGGACATCAGATATAGAGGACTTAATCTCCCCTCAAAAATCTAATTCTTATGGAAAGAAGGTAGACAATAAGTTCATCCCCAAAATCTGGAATGCTCTTCCACCTGTGATAAGGAAAATTATAAAACTTGAAGCTTTCAAAACAAATTTGAATAATGAAATTATATGAAAACTGAAATTGCTTCTAAACCCTAATTAGGAAATAAGCAACTCAAGATTCTTTTGGTTTGAGCATCAGGGCATCAGTTCTTATTTTGTAAGTTCTTATTTTGGACAGCATGTTTACATCATGTCTTACTTTTCCAGTATGTTAGGTTATAGTATTTCATATACAGAATTTGTTATATTATCATATTACATTAGTTCTGTCAACCCTGAAGGAAAAAAGTAGCTCTTTCTCCCCTCTAACTGCTGGACGTCTGACTCTGAGCAAGGAAGAAGGAGACTACTGAAAAATACAGGTAGTTGCTGTCCTAGAACAGGAAGGGTGAAGGTTGTAAGGAGAGGAGAGAGTAAGCATACAGAGCAACAGGAGAGGGAACACAAAATAAGACCTGATGGGAGTGGTGCAGTGCAATGGCTGTAGGGCAGCAGTGTTCAGGGAGACATTCTGGAGACTGCGATGCTGCCCTATTTGCCGGCACCTCTCTGGTCTGAGGGAGGAGGTTGTCTGTTTCCAGGCTGACCTGGCTAGGATTTATGAAACCTCGTCCCACACCCATTGACCACCAGAGCCACAGCCGCTACCTCAGAGGTTGCCAAGAAAGAGGAATGGCTGGATCAAGGTGGGCTCATGGAGGAAGAAGGTGATGGAACAGAGGTGTATCCCTCCAACTGTACCTCTCCACAATTCATATGCTATTCTGGCAGAAAGTGGTTCCTCTACAGATGCTCCTGTAGTGGAGACCAAGGAGGATGTTGGGAATCTCCACAAAGAAGACCCACAGGAGGGTGTCACAGGATCCCACAGGGGAAGGAAATAACTCCTGGTGGGGACTCAATCATTAGGGGGGTAGAAGTGGGGGAGGAAGGGGAGAGAGAGGTAAGGTGCCTGCCTGGCACCACGGCTTGGAGGGAGAGGAAGCAAATCCTCAGGATCATGGAAGCAGCTGCATGAGGGAGGGAGCTTTTATGTCTTTGTCCATCTAGAGACAAATGACCTGGCTCAGAATGGGATCAGAGCAGTGCAAGAGGAGTTTGTAGGATTGGGGAGGGGCTGTAGACAAGTAGTGCATTCAGAAAACTTCTCAGAGGTGCTGCCTATCTATGGCAAGGGTGATGTTAGGGTACTCCACACCATGGAATTCAATGAATGGTTGAAAAACCGGTGTGGAGCTCAGCATTTTGGCTTCTTTGGGGACTGGGGAGCCACCTGGAGGGATACAGAGCTATACTGGCATGATGGTCTGCATCTGTCCAGGGGGGAACCAGGATCCTAGGTTTAAATGCTTCATTGGCAAGCATTTAAACTTGCCATGGGGGGGCAGCACTGAAAAACAGCAGGGAAATCCCAGCCTCCCCCCATCAAAACATGGTAATTAGTGAGGTAAACACAAAGGTAGAGAAGTCATCAGGGACCAGGACAGAGGTAAATGCAAAAAAACCCACAAAGGCAGTAAGGATAAAGATGGGGCTAAAAGGGGTAAGGCCATCAAAAAATGGAGGGTGATGAGTACCAATGCCCATAGTCTGTGTAACAAGCTCCCTGAACTAGTAGCCTTGAAGGAAGAGGGATGCCTGGATATTATGGCAGTCACATAAACATGGTACACAGAGAACCATGAGTGGAATGTCAACATACCAGGATACACAATCTACAGGAGGGACAGGGAGGGTAAAAGAGGAGGAGGAGTATCTCACTATGCAAGGGAATGGATCAAAGCAACAGAACTAAAAAGTAAACAGGGAGCAGATGAGGTACACTGGGTCACCCTGCAGACAAGAAATGGCACCACAATCTGCATGGGGGTTGAATACAGACCCCCGTCTCAGGGGGAGGGAATGGACAAGTAAATGATAGAAGGCATCCTTAGAATGGCAGAAAAAGGGGAGATATTGTTGATGGGGGATCTGAATATGCCAGATGTTAAAGGGAGCACCTTTGCTGCAGTCACATCCAAGAGCAGGGTCATTCTTGATGCCCTACACGGGGCATGCCTTAGACAACTAGTATTGGAACCCACTCAGGAGGGAGCAATCATAGACCTGGTACTCTCAAACAGGGATGGAGAAAGAATCTTGGATTTAGAAGTGGGTAGCCATCTGGGAATAAGCGACCACCAAACAGTGTGGTTCATGATAAACACAGCCATAGAGTCAAGCCATACAAAGCAAGAGTATTGGACTTTAGGAGGGCTGACTTTGGGAAAATAAGAGAGTGCCTCAGAAAAACACTAGCAAAAAGGCAAGAAGGATGGGTGGAAGAACAATGAGGAGTAATCAAAACAGCCATTACAGAGGCAACAAGGCTTTGTGTGAAGCAAATCAACAAAACACAAAAAAGGAAAAAATACTCTATGGTTCTCAAAAGAGGTGGCAGGGAAAGTTAAAGAGAAAAGGATAGCATTCAGGAACTATAAGGAAACACAGAAGGAGTATGACAGAGAACCTTATCAGTTAAAACAGAAAGAGGCAGGGAAGGCAGTCAGAATAGCAAAGGCCCAAACCAAGGAAAGGATAGCCAACTCTGTTAAGATGGGGGAAATAACGGGTGCCATAAGGGCAGCCCCCATTGTTGCAGGCCACCTGACCTAGAAAAGAGACTTGAATAGCAGCAAGGGGGGTAAGGGATAGGCGGTGGGGGAACTTGGGAAGGAAAAGCGGAAGGAAAGGGAGGAGGGAGTGAGCTCATGGGAAGGTCCCTCATGAGGTCACAAGAGCATCATGAGAGGGGGCAGGGGATAAGGACCAATAAGAAGCAAAGAAAGGCTAGTGAGGGGGTGGAGTAGTAAGGGGTTTAAGAGGGGCAACACAGAGGGGCTCTGCCACTTTCTGCAAGGTCCTTGGGTAAGTAATTTTCAAGACCCACCCACCACCCTGGGGAATGGAGAGGAAGGTAGGAAGTAAAGGGAAGGTAGGAAGTAAAGATTTGATAAGATAAAAGGAGGGAATGGGTATGGGGGTTAGGGGAAAATGAAATGGGGGAATTATGAACTGGAGGAAGGTAAAGGGTATGGACACCCTGATAAGTGGACAAGAAAAAGGGGAACAGGAATTGGAAGTGCCCAGAAAGAAAGAAAGTATAAGACCAGCTCAGGTTTACACCCAGATAAGGAGTGGAACAGGAACCTCTCTGGTTTCGATGCCTGGGGGAGATAAACAAAAGAAACCAAAAATTAAAATGAAAGAGGAGTGGAATAAAAATGTGACAGAAGAAAGAAATAAGAGGAACTCAATATCGTATAAATGTATATATTTATGTTTTATGAGGAGCCAAATCTACAATATTGAGTGCGATGTCTCTTTTGTGGGGAAGGGGATCTGGAATAGGACCTTTTATAGGTACATTAGGGAGTGAAGAAAGACTGAGGGAAGAATACTGAGGCTTAATAAATGGGAGGGAATGTGGGCAGAGGGTGACAATGAAAAAGCAGGGATACTGAATGAATATTTCTGGTCAGTATTCACAAAGGAAGAGGAGGGGAGGTACTTAAACCAAACAAGAGAAACACTCTGGATGCAGGGGTCGATACCAGTTCATTCACAGAAGAAAGGGTTCTGAAAGAACTAACAAAATTGAAGGTGGACAAAGCTATGGGGCCTGATGGGATTCACCCAAGAATTCTAAAAGAACTAAGGGCAGAACTAGTGACACCACTGACTACTCTCTTTAACAAATCATGGGAGTATGGGGTGGTACCTGAAGACTGGAAGAGGGCAGATGTGATTCCTCTTCACAAAAGTGGGAGTAGGGCAGAGGCAGAAAACTACAGACCAGTTAGTATGACCTCAGTGGTAGGGAAAATGATGGAATCACTTCTGAAGGAAAGAATTGTTGAGTACCTAGAGGCCAGTGGGGCACAAGACCCAAAGCAGCTTGGATTCACAGTGGGAAGGTTGTGTCAGATGAATCTAATAGATTTCTTTGACTGGGTGACCAAAGTAGTAGACCATGGAGGGGCTGTGGACATGGCCTACTTAGATTTTAGTAAGGCATTTCATACAGTCCCACACAAAAGATTAATATGCAAGTTAGCCAACCATGGAGTGGGTCCCAAAGTGGTAGCCTGGATAAAAAATTGGCTGGACAACAGGATGAGAAGGGTAGTAGTAAATAGAGTCCACAGTGAAGAAAGGAGTGTTACTAGTGGGGTACCGCAGGGTTCAGTACTGGGACCGGTTCTTTTTAATGTCTTTATAAGTGACATTGCAGAGGAACTTGAAGGAAAAGTATGCCGCTTTGCAGATGACACAAATATCTGCAACAGGGTTAATATACAAGATGGAGTGTAAAGGATAAGAAGGGACTTGGCAAGGGTGGAGGAATGGTCAGATGAATGGCAGCTTAGATTCAGTGCAAAGAAGTGCAAGGTAATGCACCTGTGAAACAAAATCCCAGGGGAAGAGTACACACTGGGGGGTGAGATACTGACAACAAAAATGGAAAGAGACTGTGGGGTAATTATATCAGATGACCTAAAGGTGGGCAAGCAATGTGAGAAGGCAGTAAGGAAGGCTGGAGGGATATTGGGATATATAGGGAGAGGCATCAACAGTAGAAAACAAGAAGTTAATATCCCTCTGTACAGACAGTTGGTGAGACCCCTTCTGGAGTACTGTGTGCAGTTCTGGAACCCTATTTCCGCAAAGACATAGACAGAGTGGAGGCTGTCCAGAGGAGGACAACCAAAATGGTACAGGGTCTGCACCAGAAGACATATGAAGAGAGACTAAAGGAGCTTAATATATATACCCTTGAGGAAAGAAGGGAGAGGGGGAACATGATAGAAACTTTCAAGTATCTCAAGGGCATCAAAAAGTCCAAGAGGGTAGTATCTTTTAGAGAAAGAGATGTACAAGAACAAGGGGGCACAATTTGAAGATAGAGAGGGGGACAGCTCAGAGGTAATGTGAGGAAGTATTTTTTCATGGAGAGGGTTGTGGATGCATGGAACAGCCTTCTTGAGGAGGTTGTGGAGTCAAGAACAGTGAGGGAATTCAAGAATATATGGGACAGACATAAGGCAGTCCTAGTGGTGGGTAGGAGGAAGTAGGCTGTTGATTAACTAGGATCTGCGGCTTATAAATCAGGTAGAAAAATGGGCAGACTAGGTGGGCCAAGCAGTCCTCATCTGCCATCAAATTCTATGTTTCTATGTTCCCATGTTATGTGGCATTGTAATTACAATGTAGTATGCAACATTGTAATAAACTTGTATGCAGGGTAACATTGTAAATAGGGCTTTCCAAGTCCTACATCTCAAATCATGTCCAAAAAATAAGTGTTTTTACTACTAATAGGTCAAAGAAGTAATTTTATTCATGACCACCCACTCTGTAAAGGTTGCATCCCTTAGCAGAAGTGGGTCCAGGCAGCAGTTAGTGGAATTAGATAGTGGTGCAGATAACTGCAACTGTACATAAACAAGCATTTGTCAATGCTGAATGTTGATTGCTTTGCTCCTTTGAGCTCGCTCACTGCCCCTCTATCACTCGCTTGTTCTGTTTCTCTTGGTGCTGCAGGCTGCGCTTTTGTAATGGGCTCCTGCCAGCACTGGCACCTTTGCCTGCCCACAAAGAAATTTGCAGCTGTCCCAACAGAGCTCTGTTGAGGTCGCTCAGTCTCCCTCTCTCACACGCTCATACAGTTTCTCCTGGTGCTGCAGGCTGCCCTTTTGTACTGGCTCCTGCCTGCATTGCTGCCCTTTTCTGCCCACAAAGAAATCCGCAGCAGTCATGATAGAGCTCAGTTGAGCTAGCATGCTGACCTTTTGTACTGGGCTCCTGCATTGGGGCCTGTTTCTGCCCACAAAGAAATTCACAGCATCCAGACAGAGCTAATTTCAGCTCGGTCACTTCCCCCTCTCACTCGATCTTAATCTGTCCCAAACACTGATTTCCCACAGCTACCGTGCTATTCTGCGGCAGGAGTGCAAAAACATATTTAGGTCAGGATGTGAAAAATGGCAGCTTTACTGTTCATAAGGAGGTGTGAAAAAATGCCAGTGTTGAAAATGTGGCATGAAAATATTACAGATTTGCGAAGTTACAAGGGTGTGTGGAAACAGTTCAACGCACGCTTGTAGCATAGTCATTTTATGTACTTTCGTCACCAGATTTTCAACATAGGGATTTTAGGACCTACAATCATGAACAGTGTCACTGTCATTTTCTTAATCTGTCCTGAACACTGATTTCCCACAGCAACCATGCTATTCTGTGCTGCAAGTGAGAAAAAATATTTTGGCCAGGATGTGAAAAATGACAGCTATACTGTTCATAAGGAGGTGTGAAAAAATGCCTGTATTGAAAATCTGGCTTGAAAATATTACTGATTTGCGAAGTTACAAGGGTACGTGGAAACAGTGCAATGAACACTTGTAACACAGTCATTTTATGGACTTTCGTCACCAGATTTTCAACATAGGGATTTTAGGACCTATCGTCATGAACAGTGTCACTGTGGTTTTCTTAATGTGTCCCGAACACTGATTTCCCACAGTGACTGCACTATTCAGCACTAGAAGTGCGAAAATGCATTTCGTCCAGGATGTGAAAAATGGCAGTTGTATTGCTCCCCTGCAGGCTGCCCTTTTGTACTGGGCTCCTGCCTCCATTGGTGCCTTTTTCTACCCACAAAGAAATCCACAGCAGTCCCAACAGAGCTCCTGTTGAGCTCGCTCACTCCCCCTCTCTCAGTCGCTCGTTCTGTTTCTCCCGGTGCTGCAGGCTACCCTTTTGTACTGGGCTCCTGTCTGCAATGGTGCCTTTTTCTTCTCAATAAAGAAATCTACAGCAGTCCTGATAGAACTCCTTTGAGCTCACACAGACCCCCTTTCTCACTCACTCATACTGTTTCTCCCACTGCAGCAGGCTGCTCTTTTGCACTGGATCCCTGCCTGCACTGATGCCTTTTTTTGTCCACAAAGAAATCCACAGCAGTCCCGACAGAGCTCCATTGAGTTCGCTCACTCCCCCTCCCTCACTCGCTGTCTTGTTCTGTTTCTCCCAGTGCTTCAGGCTGCCCTTTTGTACTGGGCTCCTATGTTGGGGCCTTTTGCTGCTCACAAAAAAATCTGCAGCAGTTCTGACAGAGCTCAGTTGAGCTCGGTCACTCCCCCCTCTCACTCGCTCGATCTTAATCTGTCCCAAACACTGATTTCCTACAGTGACCATGCTATTCTGCAGCAGGAGTGCAAAAACATATTTTGGCCAGGATGTGAAAAATGACAGCTGTACTGTTCATAAGGAGGTGTGAAAAAATGCCAGTGTTGAAAATGTGGCATGGCAATATTGCAAATCTTCAAAGTTACGAGGGTGCATGGAAACTGCACAACACGCACTTGTAATACAGTCATTTTATGGAATATCATCACCAAATTTTCAACATATTCATTTTAGGACCTCTGCTCATTAACAGTGTCACTGTTATTTTCTTAATCCATCCTGAACACTGATTTTCCACAGCAACCATGCTACTCTGCTCTGGAAGTGCAAAAACACATTTTGGCCAGGATGTGAAAAATTACAGCTGTACTGTTCACGAGGAGGTGTGAAAAATGTCAATGTTGAAATTCTGGCATGAAAATATTGCAAATCCGTGAAGTTATGAGCGTGCATACCAACTGTGCAACACATGCTCATAAAACAGTCATTTTTTTGATTTTTCCCACCAAATTTGCAACATAGGCTTTTTGAGAGACCTCATAATGAACACTCACACTGTCATTTCATGAATTCATCCCAAAAGGTGATTCCATGCAGTGACTGCAAAATCACTTTTCTGGGCCGAATAACACCATGACAGTGGCAGAATTCATGAGGAGGGGTCCCAAAACCCTATGTTAAAAATTTGGTGCCAAAATTCCAAAAAATGCCTAAGATATGCACCAAAGTTGAAAAAACCCTATTTATGCCGTTATACAGCTTACCGGCATTTCTTCAGTTCACAGCTGGCTTTGAAGAGTGTAGACGTGTTACTGGTCCACTGAAGATCATCGTGCCAGACTCTGCAGGTAAGTATGGGATGATGAGGGGGTGTGAGGCAGTGCGCAGAGGATGGGTCTTGGGTTGTTGGAGGGGCTGGGAGTCCGTGAGGGACCATTTTCTTTTTTGACAGTTTAAAAAAAAAATCTAGGGACTTTTTTTTTTACAGGGCCATTTGGCATGCTGGGGTGGGCTCCCAGCTTGCCAACAGAGTGTTTTTTCTTTGGGGGCAGCTCTAGCTGACGGGGGATTGGGCACCCCTGTTGGCACAAAAGCGGGGGGTGCAAGAGACGAGGGGGATTGGGCATCCCCTTGGCACAACTGTACTGCATGTTGAGGGAGAAATTATGCCGATGTGGAGTAGGCTCTCCCATCGGCAACATGAACGTCAGGGCACTGAAGACGATGGGAATTGGGGCCCAGGTCGGCAAACAAATACGCTGGGGGGGGGTCACATGCTGCCAAGGGGGATTGGGCACCCCCTCAGCAGTGGGGGTGCTTAATATTGTTTGTGAACAAGGTGGCAAGCCGCTGCCGTGTTCACAAACAATATCACAATAACAAGGTTACGCCCAGCAATGATGGGTCACTCTGTCTTTGCAGCAGAATGGCTTACGCTCCAATGGTGAGGCAGCCCCTGATTGCAGTGGCTGAAACCTTACAAGGTTGTGGGATGCTGGCTGAACTAGTGTCAGCAGCAATGTGCCATCCCATTGGGAAAAGCAAGACAGGCCTCCAAAAGCTGTGGGGGCAATGACCACAACAGTGCCGCGCCTCTACAACCTGCTTCTGCAGCAAGCTGCCGCAATATGTTTCTTGAGCATGCACGCAATCGACATAAAAATGGACTGATCAGAAAGAATGATTGACCAAATGTCTGCTCTACTCAGATTACACATGAGTGAGAGCAAAAGGAGCCAAACTTCTATCCTACTGTATGTCTGTTGGGAAGGATGATGCATGTGTAGTATCTCCCAATTGGATATAAGTGGCACCAAACATTACTGAGAGAATGCAACTCTGTAAGATACTGCCACCAAAGCTTTAGAAGGATGAGCCTGGGCACTTTTGTTTTTACCAAGAGTGCTGTCTAAGGGCACATTAAAATCCCTTGAAGCATTACGGGTATGGATACAGAGTGGGAAATCCCCTATGGCCTGCCCTGACCTTGAAAAACAAGTTAGTCTGCTTCTAATGATTAAAAGCAACTTTATGAGGGCTGAAACCACAGGTAAAACATTCTGACTGCTTGTAACATGAGCAGTCTTTTTGTATGAAGCAAGGTTTTCTAGATCTGAATCCCTTCTGAACCACTGCTCACACAGTACAGAACTCTGTGCTCAAGGACACATGACACACCACCTTTGGCATTTCTGAAACTGTCTTACTTTAGATAGAATTTATGGTAACTGCAGCTTCCTCTTCAGTGGAGGAAAGACAATTATTGTCAGTTATATGTCCATTAATGGGAGGGCTTTAAGCCCGAGGTTCAATGTGCGAAGCAACTATGTCACTCCCCCACCAGGCTTGAAAGGTCACTCATCCTGGGCCTCTTCAGGATTCATTTTTCATTGCAGCCGGAGGGGTTGCTTATCTTCCCTTCTCCTGTGTGTCTCTGTTGCTGCTGTTTGCAACACCTCCAGCTTGCTCCATTTCCCCTGCTCCTCATCCTGCAGATTGCTGCCTCACTCCCTCGTGCGGCCGCTGGCTCACTCTCCACCCCCCCTTTCCTGTTTCACCCACCCGCTCATCTTGCTTTGTCAGCCTTTTTCAGCAGCCATTCTTTGCATCCACTCCCCAGGCATCTGCAGACACACCGTCTGTCTTTTCCTCAGTTATTGCTCCTCCCCTCTGTCAATCATCTCTGGCTCCAGCACTCATGCCCTGCATTCAGTTGTAGTCCCTCCCTCCCTCCTGCATACCTCATTCTTCTGCCTCTTTTCCAGTTCCCTGCTTCCTTCTGCCTGCTGCATCCTGCCGTGCAATCGGCTGCTTGCTTTGCCTGGTGTTCCCTTCTGCCCTGGACCTCCTACCCTGTCTCTGGTCATTGCCTCCACTCCTGTGCCCGCAGCACTTTCTGAGTGTGACGTCACCCCTGCATCCGACTTTCCCATCCCCCGAAGATCACTCTGGGTGCATCGCAGCCCCTGTTTTCCCTCAATCTACTGGCTTCTGTGCTCTGCCTGCTGTGTGTCCTGACCTGTGCATTCTTCCCCCTGTCTGGGCTCCGTTTGCCCTCCTGCCTCTCTTCTCCATTTCGGTTCCCTGCCTGAGACTTGGATTGGCCCATTTGTTCTCTGAATGTGTCTTTGCTGTGATACTGCTACCTCTTTCCCATTCCTTCCAGGTCAATGGATGTTCCTTCTCATGGCTCATGGGATTCGAGCAGTTGTATGCTCGATGTGCCTTTCTGGTAATGCTTTTCCTTACTTCATAACTACCTCCTATAGTTGCATCCCTGCTGTTTATCACCACTGTCAATTCCCTAGTGCTATGCACCTAATCCTTGCTGGACATTTCTTGGGATTCTCCTATCCCCCTTCAAAACTGACTCTGCCTACATGGTGGAATCACAGTTTTCTTTTCGGCTTCAGGAATTGCATCGTAAATAAACAAAACAAAACTCTCCTTTCTTGTTCTATGCTTCTTTTGGGGGTGTTTCCTTATTCTACCATCTCCATACCTATTCATATCAGGAACACTCATCACGACTCATCCTCTTTCTCTCTACACATTGCTGGGATAAAGAGATTTGCGTTTGGATTCAATTTCTTACATACCACTCTCCCGTTTTCAAGGGGCAGGCACCTCGGATTTCATTGACTGATGGGCTGCTCTGTGCATGACCTCCGCCCTTCTCCCATATTCCTGCCTTCTCATCCTGTACCAGCTGGGACCTATGCTACCCCATTGACCCTCCTACCGTCCTTCATCCTTTCATACCTCGCTTTCCCGTACCAGCCTCCATGGCTGCATTCCATCATCATACCTAATCCAATTCCTCATTTTACTTTAATCATCCTAGTGCCTTTTCTTGTGCCAGCCGTCATGGATTTACTCCACTCAAGGCATTACTCCTCATCATACATCATCCACTTTTGCTCCTCTTGATCACTCGACATTAGTGTATCCTCTGGTATGCATACCCTCTGGTTCCAGATATACCTTCTTGGCCTCAGAGTCTACCTCCTTTCAAGGAGCCTACTTACCCATACCACTCTATTGAGCATACTACCTTCATACGAGTTCATTTTCAAGTTCATTCCTGTCTCCTTATTCCCATTCTGTATCGGTCATCACAGATTTACTCCAATCAAAGCCTGCAATCGATATTTCTTTTGGGTGTCCCTGTCATGACTCCTATGCCATCTCATCAACCCATGGCCATTCTGCCACATGTATCAGGTTCATGACTCTGGTCATCATTCACTCATTCTTACCTCAAGTTTAATCTGTTTCCATCACTTACTCGAGCATTCCTATCATTGAATCCTCTGCTGCCTCACTGACTCTGACCTCAGGGTCTAATCATTCACATTACATAATCAAGCATGATCTATCGGCCTCAGCGTCTACTTATTCACATCACTCAATAAAGCGTTCCTCTAATTTGGTCTTATGCTACTGCCTCGACCTGCTGCCCTCCTGCGGCAATCATCATCAGTCTTCATCGCTGCCTCATGTTCCTTCTTTGATCTGTGCTTCTTTTGGGGTTTTCCCAATCCGTCCATCCTTTTCCCTACTTATATCCTTCTCTTTAACTAATTATTCTCTTTAACGACATATGTTCTTAAATCAAACATCATCCTCAAATTAAACATTGTCAGCATGGAGGTAAGGCGACCTAGTCCTTGGATCTCCAGAGGTTTCCTCCTCAAAGGGGTGTTTTCCTCTCCTCCATGCCAATGGTCATAATATTAGTTAGAGTTAATGCTGTCTTAGGTTAATTAGTTTGGTTCTGCTGTTGGATGGAGATGGATGGTGGCCCATGGCTTTTCCCTCTCTTATTAGGAAGTCCGCCTTTATCATCTTCTCAGAATTAATTCATTCATCATCCTCACCTCTTTGATGCTTGATGCCTTTGGGTATTCTTTTTGGGTTTCTTCCTAACCTACCTTTAGCAGATGCAATCATTCCCATGGCACCTGTAGGGGGGAGCCCTCCTCTAGGGTTTCTTGCATTGTACCCCTACAGGGAGGTATATCCCATGGCTAGAGAGGCGGAAAGTCACAAAGTAAAATCAGGTCACACAAGCACTATCTTATCTAGCTGTGTAAACACAATTGAATGGTAGGGCTTTAAGCCCAAGGTTAAATGGGCAGATCAACTACGTCACTCCCCCATCAGGCTTAAAAGGTCACTCATCCTGGACCTCTTTAGGATTTGCTTTTCGTTGCCCACCATCCACCCCTTCTCCTCCAGCGGCTTGTCTCTCTTACCCGTGGGCTTCTTCCTAACCTACCTTTAGCTGACGCAGTCATTTCTATGGCACCTGTAGGGGGAACCCTCCTGAAGGGTTCCTTGCATTGTACCCCTACAGGGTGGTATATCCCATGGATAAAGAGGTGGAATGCCACAAAGTAAAATCAAGTCACATGAGCATTATCTCTTCTAGTTGTGTAAGCACAATTGAACTGTACCTCAAAGGATTCAGTCACAGAAAAGTGAAGTATATACAAAAATATTTTAATATTTTCAGGTATTTACACATATAAAAAATGATATTACGAGAAACATTAATTCTACAGAAATGAAAAGAAGTTGTTTGAACTCTCTCTCTCTCTCTCTCTCTCTCCCTCTCTCCCTCCCTCCCTTTCTCTCTCTCTCTCTCTCTCTCCCTGGAGATAGGCTGACTTACCACAACACACTTTGGAGAATCAGGGCACACCTGAACCCATAGATGGCATCTGTTCGTAAACCTAAACCTATCAGTTTCTTTCAGGCTCTGCCAGACCTGAAGACCTTCCAGCTTCCTCCCCATAACACATCATCCAGTATGTCACTGATACCATCAATTCAGCAATTTTTGTATCCAGACAGCTGGGTACTCATAAAAAAATTTAATCTGGTCTTTGGACACTGTATATTCAAAGACATTGGCTTTTTGAGCTACGTTCTGTCTAGCACAGCAGGACTGACTCCTCTTTGAAACATGAAAGGGATGTTTAACTGGCCTGAGAGATTTTATATCACACTCCAGGTTCCTCTGGCATACCTCTGATCTAGCATGGCTCTTAGAGCTAACTTTTTCAAACAAATTCTATTTCAGCTGAAATACTGACAAGGTGTCTAGTGATAACAGAAATTAACCACAGAAATATAAAAATAGAAGAAATCACACTAAAGATGTTACACTTCTAAAGATGTGTTAAGATATATTGTGCAGGTACAGATCTATAGTTCTCACTGTTTATTCTTGAGTTCTTCTGGATCATAATACACTTACTTTGAGAGGAACCCATTATCCGTCATGAGACCATCAGTATTCCTTCTTCACTCATGGGCCATTACTTAACTAAATTTTCATCTAGTAACCTGATTATTCCAGTCCAGCCATGGCCTGGATTTACCTCTGTGTTTTTTTTTTCATATCAAAGCCTCTACAGGTCTAAGTGTCTAATGTGGATAACATCAGATCAGAAATCATAGACACATAGAAACATAGAATTTAATGTCAGATAAGGACTGCATGTCCCATTCAGTTTGCCCATTACTTCCTACCTACACTATTATATCAGATCATGCCCAATCTATAGCTCTTTTTCCCTCCCCACTCTTCTTTCCACTATAATTCCTTTGTGCTTATCCCATGCATTCTTGAACCCCACTATTGTTTTTCACCCCCACCACCACCACTGGAAGGCTGTTCCAGAAATCCACCACTCTTTTTATGAAAAAGTACTTCCTCACATTTCTCCACAAGCTACCTTCCTCCAGCTTCATAGCATGTTCCCTTAGTCTTGAGCACCTTTTTTTTTGGAAATATACATTTACCCATGTGAGGTATTTAAAGGGCTTTCTCATATTTCCCTTCTTGCTCATCTGTTCCAGGTTGAACATACTGAGGTCCTGTAGTCTCTCCTCCAAGGGCTTTTAATGCAGACCCTACACCATTTTAGTTGCCCTCCTCTGAACCACTTACACTCTGGCTATGTCCTTCTGGAGATGTGGTCTCTGGAACTGGATACAATATGCTAGGTGGGGTCTTACCAGTAATTTATAAAGAGGCAACAACACATCCCTCTTTCTGCTGGTGATACCCATCCCTATGCACCCCAGCATCCTACTTGCCCTCCCTACTACCTTGTTGCACTCTCTGGCCACCTTTAGGTCACCCGATATGATTACCCTGAGGTCTCTTTCCTGCTTGGTGGTAATCAAAAAAGTGCCACCAATTTTGTACTCTGCCTCTGGGTTTCTGTGCCCTAAGTGCATTATTTTGCACTTTTTCACAACCCAGCTGCCATACGCTTGACTACTCCTCTACTTTTCTTATGCATCTTTGTTTGTTTGTTTGTTTGTTCACTTGGGAACTGAAAGCAGCAGGTTGGTTGGACAGAGGTCTGGGTTTATATTCTGTTTTAACTGAAATATTGGAATAGTTTGTAAGTGAAATTAGCTCTATGTGGTAAAAATTATTACCTTGAATTAGAACTGTTACTTGGGCTGTGATATTGTAACATTTTGAGGTTTGGGGACAGTTGTTTGTCAGGGTTAATTAGAGGGAAATTTAAATGTGTTGTTTGCCTGGTGTTAGGGAAGGACATTAGCTGCAATCACCTTGTCTTTAAACAGGAATTACCCTGGCCTCCATTGTTCACTTGGGAACTGAAAGCAGCAGGTTGGTTGGACAGAGGTCTGGGTTTATATTCTGTTTTAACTGAAATATTGGAATAGTTTGTAAGTGAAATTAGCTCTATGTGGTAAAAATTATTACCTTGAATTAGAACTGTTACTTGGGCTGTGATATTGTAACTT